>OZ038371.1:177614646-178911987 GCA_964036015.1 Leptarthrus brevirostris | reverse complement strand
CTGAAAGCAAAAGCTGATACGGGGCTTTAAAGTGTAAAGCGTTCATAAACTTGACTATAGTTAACCATAGTTAGCTATAGTCAATTCTTGGTGTTCAAAAACTGCGATGTTAACTACGACATAATTACGAGCATAACTATTTGTCATTCAAAAAATATCGTAGTTAACTATGCCGTAGTTATATTTTAACCATACTCCCTGAGCATAGTTGATATCTGTATTAATTTTATCGGACAGCACTTCCTAAACGGTGCTATAACTAATCCATTTTTTGCAACTTGAGTTAAGCGGTATTGGGAATATATTCCCAAATCATTACCCTTTGAAAATATTCAAAAAAAATTTATATATTGTCGATTTCGTATAAACTTTTTTTTTTATTTAATTTTATAGTTTTTAATATATTATATATATAGCTAGGGTGAAAATGCTATTAGTTAGTACCACGCCTGAAGGAACACCAAAATACTAACAGGTTGGAATTTGCACGAAATTACATAAACCGGGATTAAATAATACTATACATCTGTGGTCACAGCGAATAACTTGGTAAGTCGAAAAATTGCCAAAATGAGATAAGGGTACTTAGGTCATATCCAATGTCTTATACGCACTTTTAAGAAGTTGGTAACTTATGACCCTAATACTTTGTTATCAACAGAATGTATTTTCTCCAAAAATGGATTTACAAAAGTAAAAAGTGCTGACCTGAAAAGTTGCGATTTTCGACGTACCAAAATATTCCCTGTGACCGCAGATATGGAAAGTTTTTTTTTCATTAATTTAAAAGCACGAAATAATTTTTTTCTTCAAACAATAATATTGTTCTTTACATTTCTGAAACTAGAAATGTTACTATCACACATGTTAACATTTTGAAATTCATTGGACTAAAAATAAAACTTCGGGTTCGTTGGAAAAACATTCAGTCCATCTACCATATAGTTCTGTAAGGCTCGGCCCTTTACATATATTATGTGAATGATATATAATAAGTGTAAGAAGTATATAAAAAAAAACTATTATTAAAGTGACCAAAATTCATTAAGCAGCTTTGTAATTAACATCAGTTTATAATTGTGTTGTCTTGCTTCTAGGAAAAACAATATAATACTTATATCACACAATTGGCAGGGCTTTATGTATAATTAACAGGAATTGTGTGTAGAAATTTGTTTAGAAACACTTTAAATTGTTGAACTAACGTAATTTTGTGTTGTAAAATTAAAGTTTTTTTCCTCTCTTTAGGTATGTTCCTAACAGAAAATTAAAAACTTTGTATCTCGGAAAAGTTTTACGATACTTCTTTAAACTTAAAAATAAATGTAAAAAAAACAACCAGACTAAATCAACAAATTAATACTCGCGAAGTTATAACAGGAAAGGCCATCAAAAACCGCATGGATGAACTCCACAAAAATTATTAAAAAAATTAAAATAAAAAAATTCTATATATGAGAAAAGAGTATGAAGAATATTAACGCAACAAATTAATAATATTAATGATTATTTATAAACAATTAATAAAATTTGTTTCATCCTTGATTTATTAGTTTGCGGACTAATATTTGCAAAAAATCGGTAAGTGTCACAACGAAAGCAATATCTAATTTAACAAGTGTTAAATAAGACTACTAAATATATTAGGATTGTTCCTGCTTTTTTTTAACCGACTTCCCAAAAACAAAGAGGTTCTAAGTTCGACGCGTATTTTTTTTTCACCGGTACCATGTAAACAAAATTTTTGGTAGGGTGGGGGTGGGGGCGGGGGTGAAACCTAACTTTGTAACGCGTGGTCCGATTTGGATAATTCTTTTTCTGTTGGGTAGAGGATGTTCCGTGGTTGCTACCAGGTGAAAAAAATTTTGGGGGGAGGGGGTGGCGGTGGAACCTAACTTTGTAACGCGTGGTCCGATTTCGATGGTTCTTTTTCTGTTGTATAGAGTATGATCCACCATTGCTAATAGGAGAATAATTTGGTCCTATGGTGAAAAGTGTGGGTGGGGGGAGGGGTAGTCTAACTTCGTAACGCGCGGGCCGATTCGGATAATTCTTTTTCTATTGGGTAGAATATGATCATTGGTTGATACTACGAGAAAACAAATGTTGCTGGGATGGTGGTGGGAGAAGGGGGGTGGAACCTAACTTTGTAACGCGTGGATCGATTTGCATGGTTCTTTTGCTGTTGTATAGAGTGTGACCCCCATTGCTAATAGGAGAATAATTTGGTCCTATGGTGGTAGTGGGGGAGGGGGAGGGGTAGTTACTTCGTAACGCGTGGACCGATTTCGATGATTCCTTTTATGTTCGGTAGAGTATGTTCCTTGATTGATACCATGAGAAAAAAAGTTTAGTGGAATGGGGGTGAGGTAGGGGGTTAAAACTAACTTTTAACACGTGGACCGATTTGGATGGTGCTTTCTTCGTTGCGTAGAGTAAAAAGACACTAAAAAGTGAAAAATAAAATAGTTTTTAAAAAAAAATTTAACCGACTTCACAAAAAGCGCTAAAAACTATAAAATAATTTTTAATTGTATATCTATTACGACATTTTGAAGTCGGTGCAAATTAAACAAATAAAACAACTACAACAAAAATATTTAATCGTCATTTCTTATGATCCCGTAAGCTGAAACGTTCAGGTAGTATTATGTATTATTTTCAATTGTGGTACTGTAGTTGTTTTATTTGCTTAATTTGCACCGACTTCAAAATGTCGTAATAGATATAAAATTAAAAATTATTTTATGCTTTTTAGCGCTTTTTGTGAAGTCGGTTCAACTTTTTTTTACAAACTATTTTTCTTTCTTTTAAATGCAGTTGGTTTGTACGAATTTGTACAGGTTTGTACAATAGATGCGCAGATTTCGAAAATTCCCTTTACTTTTCGGAGCAATGTAGAACAAATTGATCGCAATTAAGCACAACATTTATTTTGCCATCTAAAACAATGGTTGGACTTACTTTAAAAAATTCATTTGAAACGTAAAATGCGACATTTTCAAAAAAAAAAATATTTTCTAAGGTGCAACAATACATGAACACAAGTCAGTACAGCAATTATTTTTTAATCGTTTTAAACGGCTGGGCAATGAAATTTACATTGCTAAGTAGTCCTGTACGCCAAGGAGGACTATTTATTAAAGACGTCATTGAAAAGCAAGAATTTTCGCTAATTTTAAGTTCCGCTAGAAATTGAAAATCTGTTAATCTAATATTATATAACCTATAACATATATAGCATTCATATTTTTTAATCTAATAATAGAATGCCTTGTGTGGTTCTAGAAATAATTTGTCTAAAATTTTTTAACAAGAATGCAGAATGAAAACTATACTTATCATTACGTCCTCGGATTAAAAAATGGATCTATTTACGGAATCTATAAAAGCATAAAATCATACTTCAACATAAGGCCAGACAATGACATAAAAAATATAATTTTGGAATTCCATCAAAAGCTTGCTGTTGCTATTTAATTCACCACTTACATAGATATTAATACATATACAATAATGTATTACATGATTTGAGTGCAAAAATGCCACTACAAAAATAATATTTCTAATTAATCTAAAACTATAAAATTCAAACTAACGGATAATTACTTTTATTCGTCCTAAGGCTTAAACCAATAGAAGACGATAAGGCAAAATTAAAATTTACCTAGGAATTAACTAAAGATACATAGCATATGTTCGTAAAATTTGACATATTTACTTTTAAATTCACCTGGCGATGCTGGACCAGGGCTGTTGCTCAAACTGTCAGATGATGGAAGCTTTGGTAGAAGAACTTGAAGAGACGTTCGACGAGATTTTTTATCATCAACAACTGAGGTTATGATTGAATCTTTTAATTATAACAATCAACTTTTATAATTGTAGACAATTTCGTTCAAAAAGTATCTTTTTAAACAACATAGGAATTAAACTAAACGCAAAAAATATACAATTATCTTTTGTAACTTTTAAAACGGTGTCTTTGAAAATATAGCTTATTTTGTTAAGTTAATTTTTAGTTCGATTTATTAATTTATGCTTTATTAATATTTTCAACGATTATTAAACAAGCAATTAAAAAGCAAATTTTAATGCCAAACTTATAAGTGTAAGGATTACATGTATTAAAACCAATTTATAAAAACTACATTAAAGAAATATTTTTTAAGTATTTATATTTAGAATTTTCTATTTAAGAAAAAGAAAATAGTTGGAAATAGTAAGAATAACTGTTTGCCATTGTCTTTATTGTCTTAAAAATATGAATTGTACTATTATAATTTGAATAAATAAATTATGTCTAATTAGTAGTAAAAAAGGGACAATTAATTATTATGTTCATTTATGTCTTCGATTATATAAATATACATAGAAGCCATTGCTTGGGTCTTGATTTAATAGATAACAATAACATTTAGCCTGTAAAGAAATATATGAAGAAAGTTGCATAGCTGAGTCTTGGAAATAGGGGAGTAAGTGTTAATTGATTTTACACAGAAATAAAATTTTTGTAGTTCCTAGGAATGACAAAGTCTTAATTAGAAATTTCTACGATGGTCGATTTTCCTGTAGTCGTAGGAACCTACAGATATTTATATTTAAATCAATATAATTTCTTTTCTGCTTTAACTATGCTATTTAAAAAATATAGCTATCTGAGATCAATAAATTTCGGAGATTCGAAAAATAAATTTTTCGTTTTCGATTTGAACCGAAAATAAAAAAGCACTTTCGGCAGCTGCATAAGCACTGAAGACTAATATAAATAATAAAATGTAATACAAATTGTAGCGAGTGCTGCTATGTCAACTTTTCATTATTTAAAATCTTCTTTTTGTTCCTTAAGGGGACATTTACATCAGTTGGACCAAAATTTCATGATTTTTTGAGACCGTATATCTCGTGAATGAACAATGCTAATCAATTGAACTTTTTTTTATTATTTTTGTACATTTTTTAAGTAACATTTGCTACGTCGCCGATTCATCCCCCCCAAGTCCAACCCCCCTCCGGCCGCCAAAGATTGCCGTTCTCGGCGGACACGTCGTGTTCTCGGCAGATTTCCTGGGTACACACGTGACCTAAAAACAAAAAAGTCAACATTTTTTTAAAGTTTATACCTTAATGCGTGGTATAGACGTTTGGCAAGCCAAAATTCCAATAAAAAACAAAATGGCGGCCATTTGAAAAAAAACCTCGTTTTTTGGTCATTTTTTTGGTACTATTTTTTTATTAACTTTTGAAAAAAAAAACAATCAAAATAAAAAATTGAGGTCTATACCACAATGACATATGAAATGAATAATTAGAACGCTTTTGTGAAAAATTGCAGTAGCGGTTTGCTCAGAAACGCTGCCGAGAGGAAAAAATGTGACAAGCTGAGATATTTGGCCTTAAACATTTCAGTCGACTTCGCTTTCGCTTAGAAAGCAGTTGGGCGCTCGACGGGTGGCACGCCTCTTTAATGACCTATAACTCGGAAACTACTCAAGATATCAATTTGGAATTTCGGCACATTATTTTCGATCGATATATCCATCGATTAAGCCAATAAAAAAATTAATTTTTTGGTCCCAACTGATGTAAATGTCCCCTTAAATGATGTTTAAGGCGTAGAAATAGTAAAAGAGAGGCTGCTGAACAAATTGTTTTCTTATAATCACGAAATTGTAGATCAAGGTCTAAAAGGAAAATATATATCTATAAATATAATAGGAGATAAAGGTGATACAAGTTTAAAAAGGATGCAGATGTAAAGGGGCCATATTTACTATGCGTTGAAAAATAAAAATTTTGATTCGCAAAATCTGTTTGGGCCTCTAAGCATAAATTAAAATGTTCTTTGGCCTTGAAGTCTGTAGTTTTGAGAAATGGGTTATAGATGTCTATAGGTCATGATGATGTCAACACTGTTGTTACATTAAAAAAGGAAACTTTAAAATGTTATACTAAAGTATTTTTAACACCTAAAGGGAATATTAGATGCCAAAAAACCGTATTTATGGCCTTAATCTTTACTATGGTAAACCCAGTAAAAATTTTAATATAACAATATATATATACATTTTTTGTCATAAGAAATGTAATAATGATTCCGAAAATTTATCTTATTATTGCCAGCGTACTGGCAAATTAAATTAATATATTCCGTTTTTTGAAAAGTCACGGTTATAAGGCACCATGTGTAGATCGGGGCCATTCAAATAGTACTTAAAGAAAAAAGACAAGTCTCAGTCATTTGTATAAGGGTACTTTTTTAATTTTAGGAAAAGTGAATCTTTGGTCAACCCAGACGCGTATGAGTTGTTGGGCCAAGTGTTACAGGACCTGAAAAAGAAGGCGATTGTGCCCCCCCCCCCCACACTTTTTTCGCTCATGTACTAGCCGAATTTTTTTTTAATTGAAAGCTATGAATTTTCCCATGCCAATAAACGAAAGGTTGGCGGGTTTTTATCCGTCCTTCCCCCTGCCAGCCGCGCACGAAAATGCGTGGGCCATGGATAAACCTACCCCATATGCTAGGAGGATGAAACAAAGTGTAAACGAAAAATGTTTATTTTCTTGTCGGTTTTTTTGGTGGGTTGTCGGCCTGGCCTGTTTTTTGGTAAACATACTTTATTGCCGCATTCAAAGTCGCCTTCTCTCGCTATGGGAGACAAAATTAATCAGTAAATTCACATATTCGTTTCCTTAAAAATTGCAACAGATGCAGATTAATGGATTAATCGTGAGTGAACTTTAAATTACCATACTTGAATTTTTTGACTTGTCGAAATTGAATTGAATGAATACACTTTATTGCGATCGACTCTTGAAAACCCTGCAATGTTCCAGCTCCTTTAGCGCACAAAAAACACGTTTTTATTTCAAAGATGAACGCAGAACCTTAGATTGGTGCGTTGTGTAGTCTTCTACGCTCGCAAAATGCAAAGGCCGTAAAGAACATGTACCCAGGTATAATGATCATGACAAATTTGAGCTGAGTATTAATGCCAGGAAGAAGAGAGAGAATAGAGCGAAAGCCACTTTGAATGCGTCAGTAAAGTATGTTTACCAGAAAACATGCCGCCAACCCAACACAAAATCGACGAGAAAATGAAGATTTTCATTTACACTTTGTTTCATCCTCGTAGCATATGGGGTAGGTTTATCCCAGGCTCGCGCATTTTCTAGCGCGTTTATTGGCATGGGATTATTCAAAACTTTCATTAAAAAAAAAAAATTTTAGCTAGCACATGAGCGAAGAAAAAAGCGTTGGGGAGGGGGGGGGACAAAATCTCTTTCAGTCCTTCCAACATTTGAACCTACAGCCCATACGTTTCTGGCCTTACCAAAGTCTCACTTTTCCTAAAATTTAAAAAGTACGTTTCTAACAAATGACTGAGGCTTTTGTGTCACAATATCTTAGATTATACTATCGAATTAAAATAATTTTTGATAAAGCGATTTTTTCAGTTCATATGTATGTAACCAGAAGTTGACTTCGTCGTACAAACAAAGTGATGTATTAAGTGTCCTACGACGAAGTAACGCTCAATCCCTTTTCGAATGTTTTGCGCAGCGCAACGTGAATTACTGGTAAAATAAGAATAAGTTTAAGTTTAGAATGAAATTGGCACAGGCCCTTGCAATGAACAATAAAATGGAGCATTCTAGAACTGCACTGCTCATGTTAATATACGCGGTTACAACAGGTTATATTTTTATTTGAGCAATAGCTTAAGCATAGTTAGGTAACAAAAGTCGCACTTAACAACTGCAATAACTTTGTTAAATCGGTCACATTTACCTCATCTTTTCCACAAGTCGTAACATATGTGGATGTGTATTTTTTCCTGTTGAAATAAATTATAAAGGGCTTAAAACTACTTGTTAAAAGTCATATGTATAACACAATTAACAAGAAAAGTATTCGTTTGTGTGGATTACTTTCTATATATAAATTTACATATTCCCCTTTGTGTAAACACACTTAGAAGCTTTCATTTAACGACAATGTGTCATCACTAGTTTGCATTAAAAGTTTTTAATTTACCAAATTGCTTTAAATTTTAAATAAGTGACCCTTTGCAGAAAAGTGTCTGCTTTTCTTCACCTATTGTTTTGCGTTTCACATTAACCTAAATTCGTTGAATTTGAAACATTTCACTACAAGCCAAAGAACGGGTGTGTGTGTTTGTACAATTTTTGCTAACTAAGATCGATGACTTGATGTTAGAGACTGCATTTTTGAATTACCCTAATTATTATAGCACGAAGCATAAATTGAAAATGAAAAGGATAGTATCGTAGTCATATATAAGAAAAGTTTTTTTCAGAAGGGTTTTGTAATCATGTTGTAGGGAAAGGTTTTCTGTATTTAAATAAATGTAACAGCTTACCATCACCTCCCCACCGGTCAGATTTGATATTGATTTAAGAAATTATGTATCACCCTCTATTTTCCGTAATTGCTTGTGTTTATTTCATTTAAAAAACATACATTAAGTGCTTTCAAGCGACATGTCTCAGTTGGTCAACTGAGACGAAATTTGGAGCAACCAGCTCAGTTATCTTTTCCAATTTGAAATTTAGAAAATAATATTGCTTTCTGTTTGCTAAGGAAGTCCGTTGACGCAAATAGCAGCTACCAAAATATAAATAAGTACAAATTTAAAAAAAATATTCACCGGTACTAGTTAATATTCTTTAACTGAATGATAACTGAGACGTGAAAAACCAGTCTCACTTGCTCAGTTGATCAATGTGTATGGAAATTGTTTGTGGCTCAAAATGAACTGAGACGGTTTCGCGAAAGCACATTTCAACTGAGTCAACTGAGACAACAGAATTCTCAGTTATCTCACTTGTCTTAGGTCGCGCGAAAGCACCTATTATTTATTAGTCCAAATATCACAAAGTGTTTGTCTGCCTTATTCGCTATAAAAAAAAAGCAAAGAAGATTGAATAGAGATAAGTCGCTAGGGTATACCATTTATCTTCTAAACTACGCAATATAAAAAAAATTATTAAGAGAAACTCCAAATAATGGAATAAGAGAAGTCACTAAAAGCGATGCAAATAATGTAAAATTTCACAGAAATACAGAAATTTAAGAAATACATAGAAACACGAATTTAAAATTTTTAATTTATATCGGTCTTTTTCGAACCCATCCATAGGGGCTGCTAGAGTGTAATTAATATGTGTATCCAGTTTGTTGTATGTTGCTCCAGGCATTTCAGAGAGAGGCACATGCACATCCATTTTTATATATAGATTAATAGAGATATTATTAGACTAGATTTTCCGTGGGAACCTTACATCTTTTGGGGGTAAAGTATCGCCTATGACAACATACATTAAATCAGCTTTCCAACAGTGAAATTATGTTTAAAAGCGGACCAGTAGTTTCCGAGATTACCTTTCAGTTATAAACAAACTCACTCTCACACAGCCATTTAAAAAAAAATATATAAGATTTTTTCGCGAGTCATAACTAAAGTCCGAAATTAAGTATTGTTTGCATAAAATCACTACTGCTTTGTAGTAACAATATAAATTTATACCTGCTTAAAACCATCAAGAAAAACATGACATCACTTCTGTAAGAAGAGCTTTTTCACAATAAAACTGGTTGCCTCCACTATTATTATGTCAAGTGGCAGCAATTAGAAACTTTTGATGTCGTTAAAAACCCCTCTTGGGTAGAGAAGTAACTGCTAAGCAAATAGCTTTTATCCTCTCATTTGATATCGATTTGTGAAATGTCAATACCCAAGGGAACAGCAGTGCCCCCATTCCTTTGCAAACATTCAAGCCCATATCCGAACAGAAGAAGGGTTGGTAGACGAGACACATCAGATTCTTCTTCGCCGGATGAGTGTTATTGGATTATTTGTCTTTTCGTTTATCAATATGTCATGAAATTAACTTTCTACTTAACCCAAAATAATCTTCCAAATACACCATACTCTTATTTTTAAAAAAAAGGTTAAAGCAATTTTCCAACTGCGGTTCTTCGAGAAAATTAAGAAATAGACTACCAAGCCTGAACTCGATCGATTTTTAATTAAGTTAACTCTGAAACACCCTACCGTTTCGATAAGAAACCTGATAGATGAATAATGTTGGAGGTGTGATGTGTTTAATGTGGAATTAACACGTTTATGCTTAATTCCCAGATTGTGGTGATGCCACAAAGTTAACTTCTGTCGAGAAAATCGATTTCGGTGGCGAACAAGTCAGATTAACGAGGAGTGAGTAGGATATACGAGAGTTTTGGATTAGTGGACACGTTAACTGTTGGTAGAAACAACGAGGTTACGAACGTAATTTTTTATAGGTCAAGGCCTATTAAAAATTCAAAAGATCTTTAAAATCGTTTAGTTACATATTTTGCTATAATATTATTTACTAATGGGAAACGTTATTAATTTTAGAATTACATATGGAATGCATGAATGATATGAAGAAATTTTTAAATTTATTTGTAATTTGCTTGAAAAATGTATTGCCTAGTATGCAAGTATAGTTCAGACAGCAAAAAAACCCAAATTTTTAAGAATTTTTCCCACAGCTCCTTTATAAGATAACATGAAATATTTTTTCAAATATTATTGCATCCTTCGAGAATACAAAAAAAATTTTAGTTTTCGTCCAATTTACAGACGACGCCAAAGTCGAGTCCTAAAAAAAAACTCTTGTTGTATGGCCTGGAGACTCAGGATTGGCAAGTCTGAAACAAAAACAAATTAGATCTTAAAAATGAAGGTACTTACGTGGTAATTTACCACCGTTAATGAAAAATAGTTAAAAAATGTTGGATGCTTGTAAAAAGGTCCAAAAAATCTACCTTTTTTCACCTTTTTTTTCTTTGCCCAATTTTTTTTCCATTTTTGTTTTTTTGCTAAATTGTGATAGATTACCACACAAAACATGTTAATAAACAAAACGCACCAAGTTGCATTAAAATCGGTTCAGTAGATCCGGAGATTAGCTCCCGGTCATTTCAAAAACCGTCATTTCGAGAAATCAGTAGGTACTTGTTGATATGAATATGTGAGACCTTCTATCAAATTTCAGGTTGAAATTTTAAACGGGTATTTCTGAAGTATTTTGGAATAGGATTTTGTAAAAAAACATCGCTGTTTTGAAAATATTCAAGTGTACTAGTACCACTTAAACTGTCGAAAGAAACATCCAACAATATTTAAAAAAAAAAATTTTAAATGGAACGTGAAACTAATAGAATTTATCATAGCATATTAAAGTGCACTCTTTACTTTAATTGTCGATTCAACATTTGTATTAAGGACAACATTATTATAGTTAATTACCTCTAATTTTAACTGCATGAAGAGAAGGAAAACAAATGTAATCTTAACGAACTCTCTATCTTTATTTTTAGCCGAATAAATTAATTTCTCATAACTATTTAAAAAATACAAAATTGTTGATCCACAGCCCTATTTTTGGTACCATTATCTCCTAAACTACTGTAGCCACCAATTTGAAACTGAACCTACGCTTGCAACATAAACTGTATACCAACTTTTTTTTTTACAAACAGATATACAATTTTTTTTAACTTTTTTCAAATTTATTAATTTTTCTAAAATTGTAAATACTCTAGTTATTTCAATAATTTGGTATGGCAAGTAGCTCTAAAAAAAATCATAATTAATTTCTTGAAATGGAACAAAAAGTAAAGCAAATTTTGGTTTCGGGGAGTCGGATAACATCTAGTAACTTTAAAGTGATACCTGACACGCGAAAGGCGTACCAATGTATTTCAAGGGCCGATTTAGGTCATTAAAAGTAATCTTAGATATGACATCATTGGAAAGAGGAAAGCGCGAACTTACAAATGGGAAGACTTTAAGAAAATCGTGTTTTGACCCGTTTCGTGGTGTAGTGCCCTTAGCTCTTTTTACCATGCGTTCTGCTGTAAAAAATTATATATATATATTGTAATTTGTGAGCTTACATATAAAATAACACCAATTTGGCAATGTAAGTTTTTTGTTATAAACAGAGATTGAGGACGGTATCAGAAAAACCGGTAAGTAACAACTTTACCGCAATATTATTACGTGAAATTTATCTTTTCATTAACCCAGATTTCAATTTTAATGCAATCGTGATGCTTCACTATTTAATCTATTGTACTGTTTATTTGATGAAATTTCACGTAGTAATAGTATACTAAAGGTGCAACATATAAATATATAGTAAAACTTCTTTCAAATGGATAGGGCAGGAACGGAACAAAAATTACTTTATTAGTTTTAAATGAGGAACTTACTGAGAAGTAAAAGAGCCCTCTTAGAATGAAAAAGTTCATTTCCACGGAATCCTTTTATATAATTTTTTCAGGTTTTCATAATTCACAATCGGACGTCTTAATTTTGTTTCCTATATACTAAGGTGGATCGCATATTTTTGTTTTCGATTTTTAATTCGGCCTGCGAGATCGATGCTTTGGGAGGATATAAATAAATAAAAAGCTTTAGGAATTTTTCAATATTTGCAGCGTAAAAACAGACCCAGAACGATTTCTATTATTTGTAAGTGGGGGCTCCCCTATATTAAATTTTTGTAATCTTCAGCAACCATATTTGAAGTGAGTACCTATTGAAAATACGCAAGGTCTGACGTCGTGTTTCAATTTCTAGTATTCTGTGTTATATACTACATCTGAGTAGGAATCGGAAAAAATTGGTGAGATCGAATCTCAAAACGAAGAACATTCGCATGATTCTCGATCACACTAACCACTGCGCTACCAGCACTATTGCCTATATACACACACTTGCAAAAAATACGAATAGCTTAGTTATTTTATCAATAAAATAAGCACGTACTGTTTAAAATTTGATTTTAACAAATATTCAATTTTTACTGTGCTACACTAAGGCAAAGATGAATCAAATTGTGCCATCTCTAGGTCACTAGGAAGAGAATAATTTATTAAAAATAAGCTTATAACTTAATCTGAAACTAATAAAATTAATATATTTTCTTTCAGTAATTTCTTTCTAAATATTTAGTAGTCTTAAAATAGTAAAAATTATTTAAAAACTATAACGTTTTCTGTATTATCATTTTATGATTTTTTTTTAAAGACGAAAAACCGACAATAATCTTAAATTCATAATTCGTTTTTTAATACAAAAACAACTTATAAAATAAACGTTTCTAATAAACATTTACCGCATAAATTAATAAATATGAGTTTTAGGAAACTCTTTTCAACAAGTAAAAGTTGAACAATTTTGAGAATAAAAAAAAAGTTCGAGCCCTGGTTTTAATCGATAATTAATAATAATCATTAAAAATCGCGTTATTAATTTTTTATCTTTCATGTATATTTGGAAAACTAACAATGGCATTTCTCGCATTATTTAAAAATTTCGAAGGAGTTAGAAATAATCACCTTATTTTTCTCTATTGACATGCAACGCATTTCGAACACTAAGTGTTCATTATCACTCATTTCACTGATATTTGACTTGATAATGAACACTTAGTGTTCGAAACGCGTTATACAGGGTGTTCCACATAAGGTGTGCGAAAATAAGGGATGAAAGATCTCACCTATACGAACACAAAATTTTATGAAAGAGTTTTAGTGTGATTCATAGATTTGCAATTTTCATGGTATGCACATGATTATTTTAATTTTATCTTTTGATCTACTCAACGCAGCTACATCAAACAGACGCCAAAACACTACTATCCCAATGACCTTTCCAAAATTTTTGACAATGTAACTACTACCATTGCAGGTATAGTCACTTGAGAAAGTGAAAAAAATGTTTTGCGATTACCTAAAATTCAGCAATATCCCAAATTTTCTTCGAAATTCATGTATGTAATTAATAAACCTGTTTTTTATTTTTATTAAATTGCCTATCTTATAAGCTTTCCAAAACGGCAGTACTGCGCTGTAGCAGTTTTAATATACACTTTAGATAGTATCGTATAGTTTAATTATATAAAGGAGCCTTCGTCCGTTTCACTCCTACCAAATTTTCAGAAAAGTAAAAAATTTCGTAATATTTACTAATATCAGGTAAATATTAATCAATAAGTGAAACGCAGGAAAACCGATCGTCACCACACGGAAGTAACTTCATTTTTTATGCGGTAGTAAATGGGCCTATTCGACAAATTTACTTACATTTTTCTTATGGTAGCCAGGAGGTAATTTTTCCGTAAACACCAAAATTATTAGTTCTTTAAAAAAATGATTAATATTAAATTAAAGCAGACTAAATTATCTTTCCAACAAAGTAAAAGCATGTGCACTTTATAAACAACAAGAAATCTTTGATTAAAGATGAAATTTTAGTCTCAAACCAAATTTTCATCATTTTCCCTTCATTTACATTACATTACAAACGTCTGTTATTTTCTTAGATGAGATATGGATATTTTTACTTCGTAAGAAAGATTGTTTTGTTTTACTTAAAGCAGAACAAACCTATTTTTTGAAGAAGCAATCATTTAAGCGCTAGAAGGAGTTTAAAGAAAAATCACCCACCTTGAAAAGCAATGTAAGTTTATCGAAAATTCAACACACGGGCTCTAGTGTATGTGTGTGAAATTTCTTACATAATCGCTTGTAATTTACGGTGGTGTCGGCTCTGGTAGAGAATAGACTACATTCGTATACCGTATAGTAAACGCGTGCACAAATATAAAATCTTTTTTGATTTGCAGGTTATATTATTTTGCTAATTATATCTAACTGTTATCGTGTTAATTATATCTAAAATACATAAAAAATTAATGTACATCTAAAAAAGAAATAGTTGTAATAATTATAAATATGTTTTTATCTATTTCTTTATTATTTGAATTTTATTTTACCTAAAACTTTTTTAATATTTTGTTTCTGTGTGTGTGTGAAGTGAAAATAGCTTCACTTTTGTCGTGCATCAACTCACCGACACCGACACACTCATTTTTTTGTATTTGCATTTGATTATGGAAAAAAAATTTGAGGTAAGGGGTTTTAGATTTAGGCCGATGGTATGCTTTTTCGTCAAGTTTGAAATTCTGCAAAACTTTACTTTTAATTTCACTACATAAGCAAGTACTTATGGAAGTGCAACCGCTTTGAAATTATACGTTTTCTTGTATCGTATTTGGTATGATGATATTCAAAAATTTGGGAGAAATAAGACAATTCTGAGACTGAAAAACATAAAGATGTGGGTCATGGTTATTCATTTCGAAGTTTTAGGCCTATGTAATTAAATAGTCAGTCAATAATCAGATTTAAGTTCGTATACCAAATAAGACTATCTTATTTTGCAAATGTTTGTTATGTTTATGAAAATTAAGTTGGCCATGATTACAGCAATTTCACCAGTGAAGTAGTTAGAGAGTACCGACATCGATTTCCAAATAGACGAATAACTCATTACAGAAAACTTCTAGAAGTTCAACGCATTGATTTTCAGCACAAAGCACTAAAATAACTGTTCAATTTTAATATTTCAAGTTAATTATGTCGTGTAAAGAATATGCTACGACTTTCGCGACACACAATATTATTGGAAAAAATGTGTTTTAGTAAGGATTCCCAAAAAGGAATTTGAATAAATTATGTAGATTTGCATTTTTATTGATTTGTATTACATTACAGCAAGAATAATTTTATTGCGAATAAAGCAAACAATTAAGTGTTCTTCTAGCGAAAATTTGGTTGACTTAGGCGGAGTGTTATTCTACAGCTCTCACATGAACCACTGAACTTCCCAGAAAAAAAGCATTACCATCAGAAGGTCTTGCGAGAGCAGGCTCCTCAGGTCACTTACAAAAGAATTTCGTCAGACTTTCACAGCGAAGAGACAAAACAAACCAGTTAAAACCAGAATGTTGTTTTTTGAATCCTTACGTTAACCCTTGTGCATATTCGGGAATAGTTTTTCTTAATAAACGTAAAAATATTACATAATGCCGCAATCAATTAATTTGAAACTTTGCTTACCTTAAGAAATATCTCGCATCTAAAGCAGATTAAAGAAACTGAAAATAACCTCCATTATCATTTTTAAAAATCGACCCTTTCACTACATATCTGCTGAACGCCAACATTAATCTACATGCAAAATTTAACCTTTCTAGCTTTTCTAAGTCCCAAATTACACGAGAGGGTTTTTACCCCATAACTCACGGCAATTCTCTTCTGTGCAAAAGTAGAAAAACCCTAGGAGTGTTGCTACGAGAGGAGCTTTGATTGACGTTAAAAAACCGGTTCATTAAGTGTTTTGCAGGGTTCAAAATTTGTATTAACCGGCTCAAGCAATACTAAATCAACCTGACGCCAAACATTCGTCGAACCCTAATAAGGAAATTACGAAAATGGACAGAAATGGAAATTACGAAAATGGAAAAACTCAAGCAAAACCCCTACGATTTGTGATTGACACTCACAGATGACCCTCTTCCTACCTCACTTCTCTCGCCAAGAAAAAAACAGGTTTTCATCACTCTTGGGGTAAAAGCCCTCTCGTGTAATTTAGGACTAAGTAGTTTCGGGGATAAGTCGCGGTGACAAGCAAAGGAACGGATAGACAAACAAATGATCCTATATAGATTACGTTTTTTACACTTTTTACATTTTATAAATCACTAGTTAAATAAGGGTTAGGTTGTGGTGACTATCGGAAAGCCGATCAACCTCACATAGATCTAAGGAAGGTCTTTGTGTTACCACATCCGCGGGACCGCACCTGAACATTAGTATAGGGTTTATTTAGACCTGAAGATTAATATAGGATTTATTTAGAACCAGCCACAACTTCTAATAAACCTGAGAAGCTGCTTCAGGCCTATGTTAGCAACATCATCCAGTCCTCTGAAGAAGTACGCTCCTAAATCTTTGTATCTGGCCAGGCGCGAGCAATCGCGCAGTAAGTGCTGATTGCTTTCCACTTCTTTCTCGTCGAAACAACTTATACAAAAGTCGTTGGTGGGGATGAGTAAATCTTTTGTGTCTTTCGAAGAGACAGTGGTCGGTAATGACTGCCACAATAGAAGCCAGCCGATCGACCTATCTATACAGGAAGCGTTCAGTTGAGAACCTTCCTGTGCCAGCGTATCAGCCGCCTCATTCCCCTGTATCTCACTATGACCAGGGACCAGCAGCGAATTGCTCTGTACATTGCTCCTAAGTTCTGGAGTTTATTCTGACACCTGCGTATCAGTTGTGTCCTTATTATGTTAGAAGCTTACATCTTTATTGCCGCTTGACTGTCGATATAAATTTCTATGTCGCTATCATTAGCTAGATTTGGACGTACTACTGATAGTCTTGCTGCTATATCTACAGGTATGTCTACAGTCTTCACATTATTGAAGAGCGTTCAACGTCGAGAAATATATCTAAGGTAAATTCTTCTTACCTAAGCGATTTTTTAATAGTGCGCACTACTTCGTGTAGCGCGGTTTCGATTGACTTCCGTTTTACACACGTGTAGGTACACGTCGAGAAGTTTCTCCAGCTTGCTAAATTGTTGGTCCACTTGCAATTGTTCTTGTCGAATCGGATGGGTTTATTCTCACGCCCTATGCCTATGAAGTAAGGTAATGAGCACTTAGATGAAACTATGGATGAAGTTTAAGGATGAAAATTAGAGTAGAAAGGAAGAAATCATCTTGATTTCGATTGCACTCCCGTTCGGTTTTTTTTTTGGTCATGTGACTGTTTGAAGTTTCAATTGGCATATTGGCGAAGCCAAGAGGTGGGCTGTATGCTTGACCCTCTATGTAAAAATACATAGAAATGTTTTCTCCTTATTGCTAAAATAATTGACCTATTTTAATAAATAAGGTTCTTGGTCGAATCTTCTTAGTCAGGGTGATTTTAGGCTATAACAAAATTAAGGAAAGAAGCAATTAAATAAAAAATTCATTTTAAGCCGCAAGGAAGTGAACCCGAAGAAGGCACTTTTTTACTCAAAACAAACTCACTACTCATTCTCTGGAATATTGCGGTTAGATTTAAAAATGTTCTATCACAGTTATAAAACCTAACTAGCCATTCAAACTGCAAGCACCGAGGGTAGATACTTTTTAGAAAACTACATTCAGATATCACGAAAACCTGTGACTGTATAAAAAAAACCTGTAACTATATAAAAAAAAGACTTCTCACGATATAAATGTATCGCAACAATTAAACTCTTACAATCACCTGCAAATAAATATAAAAAATTATGCAGGAACTATCAAATTGAACTTTAATGTGAACTAATGCAAGCACAAAAACCAAGATTAATTTCTTCGTCTCATAACAAATTGTAGACTGCTATAAACAATTTATCTTTCATTCATGGCTTGTTATCAAGACGGAACTGGTTTTAGCGCTTTAACCGCGACATTATATTTATCCTGTGTGTTTGAGAGAAGCACACTAACTACAAATAAATTCCAGAGCACAAATTAACCGGGACTGTAGTATTGAATTATTAATTTTAATTTCAATGTAGCCCTGTCACACGTTCAGAGAGCACGGATGCCATTTAAATGCCATACGATCAACTTAGACAATGAACAAATAATATAAATTTGTGCCAATTTTTACGTCTTTAGAATATTTAAAGATACACTCGTAGTTCCATAGCCAACGGAAATTAAATGTTGTCTTCGAGCCACATGAGTTCACGGCTTAATCAGCTTAGCAACGCAGTGTCATTGGATTTTTTGGTCTTATTAATAAAACAAGTACAAGAGCATTAGGTATCAACTGAATGATCTCATGTAGCGTCAATTGAGCTATGTGTACAGCCAACCGAGATATATGATGTGGGGCGTTAACGAGCGTTATTTTGGCTAACATGTCACGAGATTAGTCTGAAATGTTTTTTTATTTTATGCAAACGTGTACAAGATAATTTCTGGTTTAAATATAATACATTTTTTTTTGCATCTAATTTCCTTTAACTTTCATTTTGAAGCCTAAAATATGGAAATACCTGTCTTGAGTTATACTATCCAATAGTTTGCCCATTAAGAGGTTTTAGTTTAGTGATATAAAAAGTCTTCTATTATACATTTTAAGATAATTCTGCAAAGGGTGAAATGGCGTCATTGGGTACAGTTACCAGCGAAAAGCTGTCTTTGTGCTTGAAGTATAAAACATTCTTAATTTGCAAACTATTGCTGGTTTGGATAATATATGATAAAGAATAATTTGTTTTAAAATTTTATTTCTTATACAAATTTCGAAAATATTTCACTATTAACATGTTCCATGCTTACGTTACATAACAAACCCTCCATGTATTATATTATAGGAAACATTAATACAAAATTGCTTTCTTCTCGACATGTACCACAGCAAGCGATTTATTTTGTTTTCTACTTAACTTATCATTATTCGAATAACAAACGAAATCCACCTGCTGTTGCCACGGAAAGGTATTTTAGTATAAATGTAGTCCCCACATCTAGTTTGATGTTAAACCAAATAACATTTTACACATATTTGTCTTTTTCGTTTAAGAAAGTCCTTAATATTTACAAATACTGTATTGATTATTCAAGTAAAAATTGAAATGAAATAAACAGCATAAAGCACCCTTTTTTACGACTAGCGCTTTTGATGAACCATCTTATTTGTAATCAAAAAGACCTCCTTTTATATTTTTGACGTCTGAAATAAATGTTATATCCCCATTCAACGCAAAGGAATATTCATATAAATGCTGTCTATAAAGAATAGAGTAACATTCTAGTTTAATTGTACCACGTAAATTCAGTTGATTTGAGAAGTGAGGTAAAGTTTAAATGTATATTTATGTAAGTCATTACTAATTTGTGCTATTTATATGTCATACATAATATTGCATCAATTACAAAAAAGCAGATAACTCTAGTTCAAGTAAAAATGAAGTTTTAGCAATTTTTCAGGAATTTAAAAAACAAAATTTGTTTAGACATCGACGAGCGGCGCATAGCACGAGCTTAAGTCATATTCGGGTTATTGAAGACGAAGTTGGATCAATTGGTTAAGCGGCACGACCACCAAGCTATAGTTCTCGGGTTCGAGACTCGGTCTCCCCGTAGGTTTAAGTATTATATAAAAAGTCCACTCCGTCTCTGGGGTGTTGTCTAGCTCGCGGCAATGCAAAAAAACAAGACATCTACGTTCCCTCATTCCCGTTATCACAATTTCCTTCCGGCCATGCTAACGCATCAAAGGGTTTTCCCCTGTACACAAGCGGCGCAGTTGGATAATCTCATGTATATAGACTATGCTCTTTTGAATGTGTTCACATGCTAACGCGCTGCGAGACAGCTGTATTTGACATAAAAGTTATAAAATGCAAAGGTAATTTTTTGGTTATCAAAACAAAAAATTGAATTAATAAAGAAAGAAGCTATTATTAACTTTAGTGCTTAGTAGTAGGATCAAGAAAACTAGAAACAAGCATTTAGGGATCATTCTGGTATTGACGCTCGAAAAAAGGCTATTTTCATGAAATTTTTATGAAAAACTTTTATAGATATTGACATAAGGTTTATTCAGCTCAATTAATACACTTTCGAAAAACATAAAAAATATCTGTATTTATAGTTTTTTACACTTTTTATATACATAAACAACGGGTGAACGGAACTCCTCAAAAAGTTGGTATGTCGCTGGCGGCGTTGATAACTTGATAACGGCTCATCTAAAACACAAAAACCATGAATATTTAGGTTCAGTATATCAGCGGCTCTAACGCATTCTATGTAAATTAATATTTATTGATAACTAACAAAAGAGCGGACATTTAAAGAAAAAAACAAAAAAACTTGGCTTTTTTTCACTGTTTTTGGCACACAAAAAAATAGTAAAAATCATTTTGGTTTGGTTTGGTTGCAGAATGCGCTGAAACTATTACTGTGTAGAATATGTGGTTAAAATTTCATGAAGATCGGTTCAGTGGTTCCGAAGAAATCACCGCCGCCGACCGGAAAAACATAGCTTTGAGAAAAACGCGTTTAAAGGTTTTTTAAGCGCGCTCAGGTAGTAGAAGTAGCAACGTAGAGATCGCAAAATAATAAAGTTAGACTGTTCCGATCACTCTAAAATTGTAACACAATACTTTGAGATACATATACTTTCGAAAACTGTAAAAAATTGAGTTTTTGAAAGTTATAAGCCAGAATGATCCCTGGCAGGTTCTCATCTGATCCGATCTGAAAATAAATTTTTTTTATTTCATTTTTTAATAGCCTATTATGTGTAAAATATATTCACTAAAGCTTTTGACTGAAATAAGTTTCAGAAAAAAGTTATTGCATAATAATTTGGCCCACGTTTTTACGCGAAGATAAAGTTTGTGCGATAACAAAATCTTTAAATGCATTTGCAGAAAAACAATGTTTTTTATATCTGTCTCCACGATAACTCTAAAACTGCCCAATGGACCACAATTTTTTTTTTTATATTTTGAAGTTCATTTAATATATTGGAGGACAAACCTTAATTCAGATAATATTTGCTGTTTTTTTATATAGAACTTTAAAGAGCGAAAAAACGTGAAAAAACGGTACGGAAAAATTGCATGTCCGCCATTTTTGTAATTTTCAACTTTTTATTGATATTGTTGGTACAACCTCCAACAAATATTATATTTTTTATAAAAAAAAATTTGGTTTTTGGATTTCAGATAATTTTTAAAAATGCTATAGTGCAGACCGATAAGTCACCTTTTTTCTGACGGTCACGATACAATACATATAAACAATTCCCATGACATTATTATTCTTAAACAACATTTTTTTGTACTTTAAATCTTAACAATTGTGTCAAAAACCTTAAGTTGTTTACTTACTTCTTTGAAAAAAAAATTAAGAAAATCACCTTACTTCTACGAGGAAGTAACTAAAGGAGAGGCCGTAGAGTATAAAAACCATGTGTGAGAGCATGGCAAATTTTCGATTTTCTGCGGAGAACGGGGAGGCAAGTGATCCCAAACTGGTCCACTGACTGTCACTTTTGTTTACGGTTCAAGTGAAATAGAGAAATAAAAAGTATGTTTCACATTGTTTTGATAAATATATATAATTATTGTGTTGTGAAGTGCTAAAAGAGTGTCAAAATAAGTTAAGACAATTTATTAATATCAGTAACAGGGAAAAGTGCGTTTCTTTTCAGATAAACTGAAAATGAAGTGCTCAGTGAAATCCGGTGATAATAGCAAACACCACAAGCTTCCCGGAACATCTTTCCACATGTATACCAAATAATGTAAGGGTACTTTATTAGGTACAAAAAAAACAACTACTGCAAAACACTTAAACGGAATTTTTTAAAAAAAATTTCAACTTACTCCATCGAACGAAAGTTTTGTTGAAATTTTTTTATTGGTTTGCATTTAGTTGAGAATTTAGTTCCATCGTCGTAGGTAAAAATGAAAATCGGAATTTGGCACAAACTAATTTATTTGTATAACATACCTATGTCTAGTTGGTCTCTAAAAACAAAATCTAATCAAAAGTGTAATGTGATTTTTTTACTACGACATTGAGGCCATAAATTAAACCAAAATAAAGAAGTACTTATTATATTTTCTTGCCTGGGAGACATATTATTGTTTTATTGTCGCAAAAATATTATTAAATACTTTTCCACAATTTGTCCCAACGGTTTTATATCAGGATCCTGTTCAATGTAAAATAAGCGAATATTTAATATTCTATTCGCCGAGCGACGTTGCCGGTTAGCTGAGTCAATTGTACCTACGAAAGAGACAATGAATACCACCTATATTTTTGCACTTAACGTGTTGTTCAGTCAGCCCGGCACAGTCAACAGAGGAAGTCGCGTCGTAATCAGTGGAGTTCACAGAATCCTGGTAAGGTATTTACTTACGAAATAAATATATAATATGGTAATTTTAGCGTTTTGATATGTAAGTTGCTTATACCAAGACTTAGCTCTGCTTATTTTTGGTTGAATGTTTTTTTTAATATTATTTAAAAATTCTCAGAACCTGGGCTCAGGATGCTGTCAACTTTAGACCCAGGATACTTTAGACCCCAGATAACTATCCAGGATCCTGAGAAGTTTAAATTGAAATACTGTTTGTGTGCTAGATAATTTATAAAGATAACTTTTTTGACTGTTCCACTTAACATAGGCTAAAAGACGTATACTTGAGAATAGACTAAATTTCACAACTAGAATGTACAAAAAATGTCGGACCGAAATGAGACTCAGTTTCGTCCTTAGTTTGTAGAACAACCCATATGTTATATTAGATAAATATATTTTATTATATGGAAATTACTACATTGATCACAATTTATTATTAAGTTCAATATTTTAAAATACGCGACACAACTCCCGCATATAAAATACTATTTTAATCGTTTGCTTTACACTTATAAGATTGTATGCATATAAATCTCACACAAGCTTAAAATTGCCACGCTTTTCTGAGGTAAAGGCCTCTCCTTCAGTTACTTTCTCGTAGGGTCGCTTGATGAAAACCTCCCCTTTAGGTAATTAACAAAAATCAAGTCAAAACTAATATTTGACAGCGCCGCACATAAATGTCAAAACAATGCCAAGCACAACTTACTCTAGATACAAGCCCGGAAGCTGACACGAACAGCTGAGCATTGGTGGTGTATACAAACCGAAACTTGCTACAGTAAAGAATAGGAAAAGGTTAGGGAATCTTAATTTTTCATAGTATTTCTCGGAGTATTTTTAAAGTCTTAAGTTGAAATTTACATGACGTTAACCTACAAATGTTCTGAACATGTGGTCACGATAAAAAATTTCTCATTTACAATTTTCATGTGCAATGGTAAGACTCTCTCTTACGTTCGTTTTGTTGAAGAAGAAGGATTGGTCAATCTGTAGTATATTTTCCGCGTTTGTATCTAAAGTAGGCTGTGCGCCAACATTCTCCTTATTGCGAGAGACGACTCGAGGTTTTTCGACAGTTCTAAAGAAGAGAAAATAACCCAAGCAACCAACGAAATTTTAATCAATCACAAGGACGACACCTCTCATCTGAACAATGTCTTAATACGTCTCAGAAAAACTTTACAAAAATTAACGCATAGGAATTGATACTATAAAAATAAAATAATTTCACTTTGTTTAATCAACCTATAATAAAAAAGAAATAATACTATTATTGAAATATACACCAAATATGAACGAAATGTACTCTTGACCCCAGTAAATTGTCAAAAAAATTCAAAATGAACGATTTAAAACTCGAGCGATGTATGAAATATAAAAAACTTCTTAACACGGTCAGCGTTTTTGATAAAAAAAAACTAAACGCCTTTGGCTCTTCCTTTCTTATATTGGTACTGTTGTTAAAGTTTTCGAGCACAATTTTTTTGCTAACGTTTCGATACAAAAAAATCATATTTTCGATAATATTTTTTTGACGACACTGTTAATATATATTTATTTCTATAATAACTACACAATAAAGTAACATTTGAAGAATATTCTTTGAAATTTTCATTAATTTTTATGAAGTAATGACACCATAGGTAGTCCCTGGGCTTTGGCTACATCATAAAAAATAATCAGTATCCAAATTAAAACTAACGAAGATATGGGGTTGTAAGTCTCCGTCTCTCCGGTCCGGTTTCGAGCTGCAGCGGGCAGCTACCTGACAGCGACCTGACAGCGCTAACAAAAGATTTCCTTGGGAATTTCCAGCACCTGCTTCATTCTTTTTATGAAATCCCCAAATACCTCTTTTAATCAAAGGGAATACGTTTGCAAATGATTGTACCTGTGCCGTAAAATTCTGCGTTTAGTTTAAAATTTGCCGTTTTGTGGTGCAAAAATCTTTGGATTTTTTAAAAGCGTTTTTCTTGGCTTTTTCAGAGTCGGTGCCCACACTATAGCTGAAAATCTACTGCACCGATCCTTTTGAAATTTTGCACACTTTTTCTTTACATAAATGACGAGGCAATGACATCGAGTTTTTTTTCTTGGTCTTTTAATTTTAACGTATTTTAAAATATCAACATTTTCGATTTTTTTTAATGAAAAATCGGCATTTTGACTTCTAAGTGCTATAAAAAATTTAATATTAATTAAAACAATACCCGACATTGTTACTTTATGAACTAATAAAATCATTTTGGTTTTTTAATGATCTAATGATGAGTTATGAGGGCACCGCAATAAAACTTTTTTTTGAGATTAGTTAATGGCTCATTACTTCATAAAAATTAATGAAAATTTCAAAGAATATTCTTCAAATGTTACTTTATTGTGTAGTTATTATAGAAATAAATATATATTAACAGTGTCGTCAAAAAAATATTATCGAAAATATGATTTTTTTGTATCGAAACGTTTTTTATGATGTAGCCAAAGCCCAGGGACTACCTATGGTGCGCTTGTTATGGCTTTGATCAGAAGGGAATTAAGTAAGGGGAATAAGGGAAATTTAATGTCTTCTTTTTGGATTTCTGTGAGCTAGACATTTTTGTGTATTTTTTTAAATTACTTATTAAAACTCATGGGGAGACCGAGACTCGAACCAGCTGATTTTTGTGGATGTAAACGTTTTTTAAGGATACCAAGTGGATTCTGATCACGTAAATGAGACAAGCATTTTTTATAAAACAGCCATTGTTTTAAGTTTTTACAATGTTGTTGACCTTACACTTATGTATTTGAAGGGAAACAAGAACTATCAAAGTTGTACAGCTATTGTTTGATGACCCTGTATAGTTGGTATATTATGAGTTTTTTATAACTTCGGCCTCTTATAGTGTTAAGTCGGTCACCTATTATAAAAATAACCTCGTTCTAATTCCCATAAACTAACATACATTATTAAAAAAGATTATTTAATCATTCATAAAGTAAATTAATAAAAAAAACTCAATCGATTTAAAAACTATAAAGTTGTGGTCAAAAGGCTTTTATCGGTACAAAAAAGCTAACCATACCCGGAGACATTATATCAGCTAATACGAAATATTAAGATTAAATTGTTGCTGTTGATGCGAAACATTGCCTATCCTACATATAACGATATTTACATATCGTGTGCTTGGTGATAAAAAGTTTTAATTACAGCTTTACTGACAAGTGGGAGTAGGTAGGGAGTGCTGCCGAGTAAGATGTTGAATTTACATATTTATGGGGAGAGTGGAGTGGGGTGTGATTTAATGACAAAATTGAGCAACCGACGAAGGGTTTATGATGAAGTTCTACGGGGGTGGTAATAGCAAAATGAGTCGTTTCGTATTAGAATGACAGGAGAAAGCCGTGGATAATTGGATCGTTAAGTGGGCGAAGAAGCTGGTAACAACAAAATGAGTTATTTTCATATCAGAACATTAGCTTTTGCTTTGCATGCATGCATTTTTATGTGTACTATTACTCTGTGTAATTTCATCTTTTTATTGACGGGATTTTGTATTTAATCAATAAAACTGAAATCAGCTCTGAAATTCCAAAATATATTTTGGCACCGATTGTCGGAAGTTTTTTAAAGTTTGCACATACACTAACAAACCTTATATACTACAAAACTAAAATTTTTTGTTTAAAATTTTCCTACTAATAGCGACAAAAAATTAAAAAAATTTAATTATTTTTATTGATTCTACTCTATCTATATCTAAATTGAAATACCGATAATGAAGAAAATGAAATTTAGTAATAGTACACTACATTTGTAATACATACACACGAAAGCAATTATGTATAGCAAAAAATACATGTGGTAAACAAGAGCGGATTAATAGACACTACTTCCATTATTATTCATATTAAATTCATATAAAATATTAATAATAATTAAATCTATATAAAATATAACAGTCAAATAATTTTTAAGATATATGTATATAATATATACAATCCTCCACCATTGAAACAGAAACATGACAAAAAAACGCTTCGTCATACTTTAAAAGGAAAATAAATGTTTTTCTGTGTTGGTGCCGTGCCATAAACGGCTGTTTATCAGCAACAATTTTTAAACAAATAATGAGGACAATAACTGTTTTAATTAAACTACTTGTTCCTAAATTATTTCCAAATTAAGGAAGGAATTCATATCAGTTTGAGCGGTGTTCGTTATAAACTAAATTTAGTAATTGAAATGAATTATTGAGTTGTTTTGAAATTTTTATAAAATAAAGTAATAAATTTTAAAATATCAAGGTGTTCGTGGATAAGTACGCACAAAATTTGGTTAAAAATATATTTAAAAAATTTTCATATTGACGTTGTTTTACTCCCGCAATTATTTATCTTTATAACAAAATAGGAAGAAAAAATGATATCAAAACAGAAAGACGTTATTGCTTTATTAAATACAGGGGACTATTTTCTTCACGAAATAGCAACAAAAGAAAATTTATAAGTTGCTCCAGTGTCGAGAATAGTGAAATTACTAGAACCCCTTTACGACTATAAGGAAAAAAACTTGTCGTTCACAGCATAAATATAAATAGTAGGCAAACAGTGAACAAAACAACAAAAATTTGTGGAAGTTGATTCCATTTACGCCTAAATACAATTCTTCCAGCACAACTTTGTGGTATAACAACAGTTGGCAAAAAGGTAAATTTGTTGTGTCCAACAAGCAACATTCAGTGTGCTTTAAAGAAAAATGAATGGAATTGGTGAGGGACGCGGTTTTTTGTATGAGAAAAAACATCTGATTATAAAAATAATATAATGAAGGATAATAATAAGAATGGCAGGAAATAACTTTTTTGTGCATTATATTTAGGTAATACCTTTACTGGACAAAGGCCTAACAATAGGTCTGTCTGTTTACCCGAAAGTTTTCGTCCACACTGCGTCTGTTTACTTTTGGATTTGAAGAAATTTTACAGTCAAGTAATTTCCGCTTTTGCCCAAATTTTACACACGCTGATGAGTGTGGACAAAATTTCGGCCGAATTCTTCTTCTTTTATGGTTGACAACTTACAGGTGATTGATAATTGGCAAGTTACAGCTTATAAATAAAAATATAAATAAGCAGAGGGAACTATTAACTTTTCAGTAAATTGTTATTCATTTTTATTTATTTTTACGATTTCTTGATTTCTTTACACTGAAATTTACATTGACAGTTCTGCAGTAGTCGTTATTTTACCCAAAAGGCGTCTGATAACTTTCGTATTTTCATCCCCTCCCCCAGAACAACAATTTTTACTTGATTTTCACCCACGTTTTCCACACAAACAGAAACAGACAGACCTTATCTATCCAATGCAGCGAAGTTATCCAACAGTGAAAATTTCCAAGAAGGGCGACTTGAGTAGTTGTAACAATTGGGATGACATCTGTCTTTTAACTGCAGTCTCCAAATTAATGTCGAAAATCATCTTAAAACGAATCAAGCACTCTTAACTTAACTTTATTGACTCGTCTTTTACCAGCTCACTTGTATGATACTACATATAACAGCGTTATCCTGCTGAAAAATTAGTTTTTTTTTCTGTGTCGAAATAGAACGAGCTGTCCTCCTCAAATATTGTTATAGTCGTTGTTCTTCGTAAATGTAAACTCTCAGAAAATTCGCCCTAGACCAGCAATTGCTTCCACCAAAGTAAACTTTTCGTGGGAGGTTTTTAAAATGTTCCCAATATGCGTCGGGATCGACTGAATTTAATTTATCTTTATCGCTTAATATTACGTTGTAAAGATTGCAAAGCTAACAAAATTTATCTAATAATAATAATGTTTATTAATCTGAAAAGGAGTCCATTAAAGTCCATTCTATTAATGAAGTTTTTCTTTCATCATCGTTATGAGAAATGAGGGTATCCTGAAAAATTTTATTTATAACGTAAAGTCACCTAATAACGATCTCTCCTCGTAATCGGACCACTTAATATTTCTACGAATATCCGATTATATGAACGCCTTTGCAAGTTGAAACATGGTTTAAAATATGAAATGCATTGCTTACGGAAGAAAAAAATGACAAACAATCATTAATTTAGTGTAAAAAATTCGATTGTGCAAGAAGGCCTTGGAGTGAGTGTTGTGATAGTAAAATACTCATAATCGAATCTTATTGATACAAAGTGATAAAATATTGTGATCGGTAATAGGACGTTTATTATTTGACGCTTTCCATATAACGATCGGTGGTCGTTACAGAGGTATATATACTATAATCTTTTAATAATGAAAGCAAGGCTTCTAAAAAAGTTAGAATTAAACAACTTTAACTAATTATACAGCTGATAAGTTCCGCGACATAAATACCGAATTACGACCTATTAAAATCTGATTAATTATTAAAAAAAACTTCATTCAAAATACATATAAAAATGTGAGTAAGTTTTAGTAATAATTTACACTGAACACAGCAGTTGAAAATAATATTAGTTATTCGCAATTAATTCTTATAAAGTTTTTTTTTTACTTTTTAATAATTAAAAAGTGGTCGTAAATCAGGACGAACACTTTGATCGATTTCAGCATTCATACAAATCCAATCGCACCAATTCTAAGAAGTAGGTCAGGAGCTACAAGGAAACAGACCGCAACCCCGCCATTGCCTGCTCACCATATAGCCTGTGTTACGTCGAGCATTCATAGGTGCATGCAGGCGTTGAACGTGTTTATAGGCAAAGGGTGAAGAGATACTGATGAGGAAATAAACGCTTAACGAATCCATTTTTCGCGTTGATTTCTTGCATACACTTGCATGCATTTATGGCCTCGAAACGTCATAATCGATCAGATGAAATGTGTCAAATTTCTGTTTTTTAACCGGAGCCTTTTCGCTTTCTTCTGCTGCTAAAAATAGCATCGTGGAAGCGCTTGCATACCTATAATAAGGCAAGTACGGCATCTTCGTCATCCTCAATATTTTCTTTCTCCGTGCAATTCATTTTCACTATTAAATAACCCAATTTTATCTGCAGATTTTTTCCCTTTTGACACACGCAACTGACAGCTGTCAATTCAGACAGAAATTCATATATATAGGTATTATAGTATTATTTGGTTAGCGCCAGTAAGCACTCACCATGTCGCATCTCTGGACAGGCTTACTGGAGTGCTTACTGACAGTAAGGACTACACGTTTCGCATTAGCCATACAACTCCAATGACACCTCATTTGTCCAAATATGATAAGTAGTTTAGGAGCTACGAGGGAACAGATGAACACTCATACCCACAAATATTCAAACACACATACATACAACTGATAACCCTCCTTTTTTTATGCAGTCCGTAAAAACCGCTGACCCCCACTCTATCTCCGCAAGTATAACTCAAAAAATTAAATATTTTTTTTAAATATCCTCCATAAGGTAAATATTGAGTGAAACTTATCACGTGTGCATTACCTCTCATAATTATTATTATCTGGTATATAAAAACAAAGATAAAAGAAGTAGTGTGGCTAAATCCGTTTTGACACGGCCGAGAAATTGAAGCGTGACAAAGCTCGCTCTTACGCTTAATTAAAATATTTATTTTTAAATAAAACACAGTTAGTACATTAATTGTGCAACTTGCATTTGGCCGGTATTTTTGAGGAAGGCGATGGAGTCGTGGAGATGAAAATATACTAAGGATTCTTTAAGCCGTGCTTTGGAAGCTGTACAGCACAACGTAATGTCTATCTGGAAGGCTTCTAAGGCATTTAATGTTTCAAAATCAAATCTTATCAGCAGATTAAAAAATATATACAAAACTAGTGCTATATGAGGGCCGACCGTTCTCACTGCAAAAGAGGAATTGGGATTATTTGGGAAAAGTGGATTTCCAGTCATAAAAGCGCAGCTAATGGAATCTGTTGCAAAATAAATGGAAAATTTAAAAGAAGAACCTCCATTCAAAAAAGGAGTTCCAGGTAACAAATAGGTTCAAAGATTTATTAAGCGTATGTCTGCTTTATTTTTTAAGAAATGCCTAAGTTTCAATGGAAAATGAACTAGTTCGGTAATAAGGAAAGCTAGTTTTAGTGGTCGGATCAAAGGTATTTAGCAGTGCACACAAGTATTAAAAAAAATGCATCTTCTTGAACCAGTAAAATCTTCATAAATACAAATTTTTTGATAATATTATCGTTTTTTATCGTATTTTGGACAAAATAAATAAGTCCGTGTTGAGTAGTCGGAATAGGTTGTTTTAGTTTAGTTTGCAGATACTACGCTTCTATCGCTTTAAGAGCTTGCTTGGACAGCCGTTGCATTTTTTTGTGATTGGCTTCTACCCGAAAACTTCGTTCCTGCTCCTCTTTTAAATATCTTTCTAGTTCCTGTAACAGCTTGTGGGGAGTAGGGTGGAAGAAGAACTTCACCCGATTCAAGACAACGGTTGCAAGTGGACCTTTAATTTAAAGGGGATTCCAAACCACTGACATTTACTCTCTGACTTTTTTTTGTAATCTGCAGAAAAATCCATTGGTCGCCATTGGTGGGATTCGCACCTTGGGCCTCCGGACCGGTAGGCCAGCACGTTATCACTTACTCCACAGACGACTTTCTTTAATATGATTGATAATTATTACTTACGTTAATATGCATAAAAAAAACAGAAACTTTAGAAAGGACAATGTGTTAACTTAATATTTTCAAATAATATTTAAACTCACAAAATTCAGGTTGCGGTTATAATTATGTAACGCACTGTATATGGCAATAACGTATTTTCCTGTAATCCAATATTAAGTTTAGAAGTATTTCCTCCATTTAAAGCGAAAACTGGGTATATGGGGGCGTTTTGCAGAAAGGTAGTTGATTTCAAAGTCTTAAAAATTTTTACTTCAAGTTTGCTCAAAGTCTTTTTCATTGATTTTATAATTATTTCAATCACTCAGCTGTTTGAGTCTGGATGCCTTTTTGAACGTCTATCACTAGTAACACCTTGTCTATCATTTGAGCACAACAATAAGAGTCCGTATAAGGCTCGCATGGACTAGATTTGTCTCCGACTTCAAGTTATATATAAGTGGCCAAAAAAATGCAAAATATAGAGATCATTAAGGCAATATTCTACTTTGAAACTTTGAAACAATTTTTTTACATTTTTCGAAAGTAAATATATTCAAGAATATTCTCTCGAAATTTTAAAAAATTCAAGCAGTCTAAATATACTTTTCCGCCCTTCCGCTGACTTTGAACGCGATTATCTTAAAACTACTTTTTTACACCTTTTGTTGCAAAAATTTCCGGAACTACTGAAGCGATTATTATAAAATTTTAACCACTATTCTGCACACCTATAGCAACCGGCTGAACTAGAATTATTTAAAAAATTTGATTCTTACTATTTTTTTTATTGAAAAAAAGAAACATGCAATTTTTTATCTTCCTTCTTTTTTTCTCCGCCATTTAGTTATTTTTGCATGTACATCAAAAATCCTAGTTCAGTCGGTTGCTAGTGATATATTGAATTTAAAAATATAAAATTTTTCTGCTTCAGATGGCCGATTTGTTAAAATTTCTGCACCAACGCAGACCCACCTACTAATCGTAGCACCTACATCAATATCTTCATTCATAATCTCATAAAAAGTAGAATATTACCTTAAGTGCTGAAGTGCGAAATTAAATGCTCAACAAGATTTCCTAATAATCCATGTTCCGCTAGGATTAGTGCAAGTCACAAGGCAGGACTGGCAGGTGATCGAGGACTATACAGCCAGCGATCACCAATATATCACGATCTGCGTGCGTGATATAGCGCCAGTGCGGGTCCGGCGTCTGCAGGGACCGCCCAGATGGGATGTCGCCAGAATGGACGTCGAAAGGCTGTCTCAAGCCATCGCACGCGGCCGGCGAACCATGGACGGGATTCCGGAGGGACTGCCATTTATCGAGCAAGCCGCCCGGGTGGTAGACTCCACAATGAGTCTAACTCACGGGGCTTGCCGAGAGGTCGTGCCGCGGAAAAGAGAGAGCAGGGAGGGTCGCCGCCCTGTATACTGGTGGACGGACGAGATCGCGGAACTGAGGCAGAGATGTCTTCGCCTCAGGCGGCTGGCTCAACGAGCTGGCCGACGCGAGCCCGACGCAGCCCATAGAACTGCCGATTATAAGACAGCAAAGAAAAGCCTTCGTAAGGCCATCCAGGGGAGCAAGCGCCGATGCTGGCAGCGGCTGGGGGAGGATCTCAACGAGAATCCCTGGGGACTGGGGTACAGGATCGTCCTCCGCAAATTAGGGGTGTTCTCACCAAATGCCCCCCTCGATGCGGAGACAGTCCGATCCATCGTGGACGCCCTTTTCCCCACCCATCCGCTGGAGCCAAACTGCGTGGCCCCCGAGGTACTCAACGCTCCTCTTTTTACAATGGAGGAGCTTACGAGGGCCGCGCAAAGCCTAGAAAATAAGAAGGCGCCAGGGCCCGACGGGCTTCCGGCAGAGGTGCTGAAGGCGTTGACGGCGAGCCATCCAGAGCTCTTGCTTGATATGTATAATGCCTGCCTGAAAGCGGGAGTTTTTCCCTCCCGCTGGAAGGAAGCCAGGCTCGTACTTATCAGCAAGGGCAAGGGGCAAGGTGGGTTCCCCGGGTCGTACAGACCGCTGTGCATGCTCGACACAGCCGGCAAGCTCCTGGAAAAGCTCCTGAAACCTCGCCTCCAAGCGGCCGTCGAGGCTGCGGGGACCTTTCCGAGAGGCAGTATGGCTTTCGGAAAGGGAGGTCGACGGCTCATGCTATCCAGGAGGTAGTGGACGCGGCCCGGGCCACCGAATGCGGAAATTATTATTCTCGCCCGGTGTGCCTGCTGGTCACCTTGGATGTGCGCAACGCTTTCAACTCGGTGAGGTGGAGGGACGCACTCAGGGCGCTAGAGCGCGATTTCGGGGTCCCTCAGTATCTATTACGGATGATGAGGGACTACCTGAATGATCGAACTCTCATCTTCGAGACGGAGGAGGGACAAGAAAGGAGGGTTCTTTCGGCAGGGGCGGCCCAGGGCTCCATACTGGGCCCCGACATACGGAATTACACATATGACGGGATTCTTCGTATGGAGATGCCTGAAGGGTCTTTCCTGGTTGGGTATGCTGACGACATCGCAGCGGTCATTACCGCTAAAGATGTTGCGGCGGCTCAGATGAGACTCAACCAAAAAAAAAAGTGCAAGTCACAAAAACAATGCACTCTAAATGTTTCTATTAAAATGACTGTAACAACTGCGAGAACGCTAAATTAATTATAATAATTTGTAATTATAATTAAAATGAAATATTAACAAAAATATCAAAAATTTAAGAGTTCTGGCAGGGGCGGATTTAAGTGGGGGGAGGGGGGGGGGGGGGGTAAACACCCCTCCAATTCCTTGAAGACTTATTTTTCTTTCTTTAATTAATGAATGTTCGACAAATATGTCATTGGTGAAAGTATTTTAGTCCAAATATTTGATACAAGCCCGGAAAAAATTACAGTTCACAAATCACATTCAACAAAACCAACAAGAGAGTTTTCCCTTTAAAAGAGAGATACTTTTTATCGTCTTCACATGTTCGGAACATTTGTAGAGTAAAATCCAATTTAGGACTTTAAATACGTTGTCAGCTTCCGGGCTTGTATCTAGAGTAGGCTGAGTTTGTTCATAAGATTTAGAATTACATCTTTTACGAACATTCATTAGCCGCGTTCGTTTTCTGTAACACAGATAGATTTAAAGAGATGTCAAAAATAAGGAAACAAACATTCTCTCCTTATCTAATATTTGTTTGTTTGTTCCTATTTTATGCGCTGCCATAGTGCCCTTTGCGATTAAACCTTGGCAACTTATTGACCTGCGTGAAAGTTATAGGCAAAGCACAATTAACTTACAGTAGGTGGCGCGCGCGTCGTACCGGGAAATGTATTTGAAAGAATATTTCTGCAATTCCATATTTTCTTTTATTTTCAACATAATTTAAATATTGACAATTGACAATCGACAAAAGACAAACATCAAACGTCAAACGGCATGTGTCATTCGAAGTTTATCGTACATATATTAAACAAAATTTAATTATTATCATTGATACCGGTCAGTGTGAGTGAATTGAAATCGAAATTATTTAATGCAAGCGCTAATTTTTTTTTAGAATCTATATCGTATTAATTACTTCGTCAAAAAATGTACCTCCCAAAAATTCGTATAGCGGTGGGGCGGGAGTTTGAGTGGGGGTGGTACGTACAAACTCGGAATCGGTTAATTCGATTTCGATGGGATACCATCGACCGGTGAAAAGGGTGATGACATGTATAAATAATCAAGCGACCGATATTAGTGTTGAATTCATAATTTTCGGCTTATGTAAAATAAATAATGACACTCCCGATCCCGTTAAAAAATTGTGTGATAATACTCCAGTATGAAAGAGGTTGGGGGGGGGGAAGAAGAGAGTGATATGTACAATCAAAACCGATCGATATTAGTTTAAGAATCTATAGTTTCCGGTATCGCTGAGAAAAATAATGACACTCTCTTTGGCGGTAGATACTGGGAGAAGGAGACACCGTTATGCGTGGGGGCGCAAAGGAAATAAAAGAAAATAATCGAAATCTACCGATGTCAATGTAGAATTCATAGTTTTTGGGGTGTCCGAGATGAACAGACCACTCTAAATGTCATTGAATACTATGGAGTTGAGACATATCTAGCACTCCTAGAATGAAGTGAAGGATGTGACATGTAAAAATAATCGGAAAGGCCGGGCACATGCAGCTAGTATACAATAAAAAAAACAATTTGAAGAATTAAACGAAAATGTACAAGAACTGTTCTATGGGCGAGTAAAATCAACTGTCAATTGTCATTTTCTATATTCATATAGCTCATTGTTCTTTAAAAATAAACTTATTTTCTCGACTTACTAAAAAAAATACGTAAACTATTTATTCACTCAACTAGTTTTTCGGTTATGAAAAGTGTTAAGAACTTGTGACATTTCTCGTTACGCACACAATCAAATCACGAAATCTTTCCTTAAATTTTTAGGATAGACTTGGAGGGAACTGGAGAAAGAAAACGAACGATCAAGAAATGATGCGGCATCTTTCCGGTTTTGAAAGAGAGAGATGTGGAGTTATTCCGCATGATGCGGAAAGAGAAAACGAACGCGGCTATTAATTAGGGAAAGAAACGCTCTTAGAGAGGGGGGGGGGGGGTTAAATCCCCAGAACTCTTCAACTTTAAAATTTTTTTCAATAGATAAATAAATTTTTATGCAGCATTTTATGAGCACTTAAAAATCATTTAATTAATTTAGTGTTCCAGCAGATGTTAGAGCCATTTTAATGCATTTGGAGTACATTGTTTTGCTAACTAGATAGCACTTAATGAGAATTTTTCAAACTTTAGTTTTGCTAAAGTTGTTCTGCTAACTTTTTTGCCATAAGTTATAGGGAACATCTGGTAAAAGAGAGCTAAATCCCAAAGCCAATGTAAATCCTCGCTCCTTGACCAAAATACCAACTGCTAAATTGTTACAATGGCAGTAATTTAGTCTCGCTTGTTCGTTCAACACAAACAGACCTACATACTATTACCACCTTAGTCATCTGATCTTTTATAGTATGTCTGTTCGTTGCACTACCTTAACTCAGTGTTCTATCAAAGGCCGTTTTATTCGCCTTGGTGTATATTACGAGTAACCCCAAATCGTTACTTTCGTCTTAGAAGTAGCATGTTTGATGTAAATTTCTCTACTTGCATGGAGAAAGTGCAATTTTTAATTTTTTATGTATGCCTATAGTTATCTGTTATAAATTAGAGAGTCACATGCAATGTTTTCTAACACTATTCCTATAATTTCTCCCTTTTCCTTTGCATTGATTTAAAAATCAGTTTGACCTAATTTACCAGTTGCCAAATGGAAATTTCAACATGGCAAATTTACTTTTCGTTTCTTTCGTTGACGTTAGTGCAGGGCAGATTTTACCTTTTTACCAACATGTGATTTTAACTTTACCTACACGCTGCTACACTGTTTTTGCATTTTATAGTAAGAGAACCAGAACAAGTAATCTTACATGACATTGCATGATTATACGTTTTATTGATAAAAAAAATCAATTTCATTTCACTAGAAAGTTTTAGTTTTACTCTTAGGTAATCGTACAATTATATTACGTATTCGTTCGCATGTAAAACTACATTCAAAAAGAACTTTACATGTAATGACTACCTTCAACACAACAATAACAATATCTTTCATCAAAACGGCAATTTTACATCAACTGATTGATAAGTTACTTGATATATAGAAAATGAGTGTAAATAAGAGCGTCGATGTATCACTAATTTAGGTGTAAATAATTTAGAAATTACTTTTCAACCTAATTTTAAATCTGCTAAGTAAAGCAAGCAGAATACTGAAAAAATTATGGAATCGCCTCATACAAACTTTTTACGAAGCATCTAATTATAGTAAAGATAACGCGTCGAGACAGTAAATTATTATGCTAAAATCTTTCCCGATTAACGATAAAGCACTACTTGTCCCTGAAATCGATTTTTTCCAAAAGAATCTGAAAGACTGGGATGAAGGCAGGTCGGAAATAAGAAAAAACTTTCTTTAGAAGAAGTTAATGTTGTAGACCCCAAGTAAAATGTTGAATGAAATTTAATGAATAATCGATGACCTAAAACCTTAACGTTGATTAAAATCGTTTTTCTAATTTTTCTTAAATAATACAATGGCAAACAGTTAAGAATTGAATGTAAAACATGTAAAATGCATCAAATGTGTAGATATGAAATGTACGTTATAAAAAAAAGCAAATAAAAAATGAAAATATTCTTACAGAACCTAATAAGAGGGCAGGAAAATTAGCATACCGGGATATTTGAGACCAGCACTGGGTGGCGGCGGTGTACCTGCAATTGAAGACGTCGATGCTCCCATCTGAATTGGTACTGATACTGCAGCTGAACCTAAAGATTCAACAGTCTTGACTGGAGTACTCGTCGTTATCTGTGCCTGTACATTGCTGGACGGTGGCACACTCATGATTTTCTGTTGTTGTGTTTTTCCACACTTGTTTTGCTAACTTCAATTTATTTGATTGATTACAATTATACGTACGTAGTAAACGAGACGAGTAAGAATATTTCCTACAATTTCGCACAACACCGACAATTTCTCAGCGCCCGAACATTCTATGATGTATCACCTTTTTCGGCCCCACTTGTATGTTAATTCAAGAGAGCAACTATAAGAGCTTATAGATAGACTACAGCTTATTTATTTAGTACACGCTTAATGTGCAAATAATCTAAGAGGCACATGGGAACGAAGGATAATTGCTTATCTTTCTCACCACTAATCCGAGATTATTCTAGGAATGCAACACACCTCGATATTATGCCAATTATATGCAAACAAATTAGCACTTTTAGTTTTTATATTCAGCTGTAGGCAAATTCTGAATGATTTCGGCCGAACTTGTTTATCGAATATCTCTACTAAAACAAAATTTATAACTATATGGTGTTGTGGATCGACAACAACACAGATTTTACCAATTATTTGCTTAGAATATTTTTAACACGTTAAAAGAACTCTTCCCGGTACACCCGTTCTTCTGAGGCGCTGCACTGTTCTAAAGGATTTTTTCATCTTCTTGGCTACTCATCAAAAATTATTGACAATTGGTTTGAAAAATTCACAACAATATTCACAATTGCCAAGTTACCGTCATCCGTCGTAGTAGGATTCTATAAACATAAAGAGTTTTGTTAAACGGTTTGTATCAAAAAGTGACTGAGAGACTTATTTATGATGGAAAAATGAAATCTTTAAGTACGATAAAACAGCTTCGAAAAAATTTGAAATTAGTAAGAATGCATCGAGCTGGTTCTTATCTTACTTAAATTAAAGGATCCAAAAAAGAAAAGTTGGAGAAGCTCTTTAACGGAACTAGCAGTGATAGGAATAGAGTTCCGAAGGGTCTCTGTTGGATGTGACCATAGCTTCTACTCTATATTAAAAATTTCGACTGTGCACAGCCATTTGAGAATGAATTTGAGAACTTAGTAAATTATTAGGTGTAAAACTGGCTATGTTGAACAAATTATAATTGAATATGATATTCAGCTATATGTAAGCGGAGCTCCTATCGAATGTGTTAATAGCGTGACTTATTTACGTCGGTGCAGTAAGCGACACCGTGTGGGCCTTCTATCCCTAAGATCCGAGGTTCGGACCACCTGGTTATTTTCTGCTAGCAACAGGTTACGATAAAAAAAGTGATTGGAGTTGCAGAGTAATGCCGGTGGTTCGGTCTCCACCTTAAGGTCCACTTGCTTCTGCCAGCCCGGGAACTACAGCGATTCGTAATAAGCTGAAAAATCATCAGTAAAAAATTTTCAAAAGGGACTGCCTTTTTAAGAAGAATTAGACAAATGATTTCCCATGAATGTGCCGGACTTGGAATTTTGTGCCACATTGAGTTTCTTATGTGTAGTCCAATTCTTGCCTACTTTAAAGTTCTACAATAAAATCCTTCAGCGCATATAAATCACCGGGAAGGGATATATCCCATCATGCTGCAGAGGGGGATATCAAAAGTTTAGTTACACTCCTAACAACTGGAAAGTGGCAAAGGTAGTATTTTTATCCAAACCAAATAAGACGGACTATAGCACATCCAATGCTTATAAACGAATTATCCTTACCTCATTCCAACTGAAAAGTCTAGAAAGACTCATAGAATGGGAAGTAAGGAAACAGGCGTAAACCAACTATCAAATTGTCAACATGCATATATGAAAGGTAGATCGGTTGATTCCTCTCTACATAGCCTAGTACATCAAGTGGAAAAGGCATTGATGTACAAAGAAGTAGCGTTAGGCTGCTTTATTGGCATAGAAGGGGCCTTCAACGACGTCAGAATCGATAAGATTCTCTATAGGTTGAGGGAGAAGGGGAAGATTACAGTATAATCAAGTGGATCAAGCCCATTCTGGAAGACCGAATCATAATTACAAGTTTCGGAAATGAACAACTGATGGCGCGGGTAAATAGAGGAATTCCACAAGGAGGGATTCTTTCACCATTCCTGTGACTGATAGCGATTGATGAACTACTTGAAACCCTATCGGAAAAAGGCTTCTACGTAACTTGTTATGCGGGCGACCTAGCGATAGTAGTCAGAGGTAATTTTGAAGAAAATTTGGGATACTTCAAGAAGCGATCGACACGTCAACCTCTTGGCTGCACGATCGTGGACTGAAGATAAATTTAAATAAAACGGAACTCTGCTGCTTCACTAAAAGACAAATTAAGAAAGATAGTTCCCCCGTGCATCGGAAATACGAGATTAACTTTAAAGAATGAGGCAAAATTTCTGGGTGTGCTGATGGACGGGAAATTAAATTGGGCGAGGCACCTACACGAGAAGAAAAACAAAGCGATAAGAGTTTTCTGGACGTGTAGAAATGCTATAGGTAAAGTATGGGGACCACCCTATATTATCACCCTATATTATAAAATGAATATACACATGTGTAATCAGACCCATGATAACGCATGGAGCGATAGTCCGGTGGAAAGCGATGGAGGCCAGAAACCAAAAGATTATGGACCAGGCCCAACGTACGTGCTGTCTAGGCATAACAGGCTACTAGGTCAACACCGACAAGCGCCCTGCAGGTCATTCTAAATATTCCTCCACTAGAATTCTATGTTAAACTAGTGGCACTTAACTCGGCTATACATTTACGTATGAATAAACTGTGGAAGGTAAGCGGAATGCAAACCCAACATGAAGAGATCGACCGAGTATGTAATGGTAATACGAACAATAGATTGTTTGAGGCTGTGGCTTTGAAATGTCGTCCTCGAAAACCAACCAAACAAAGTTCTACAGACTAGAATCATCAATATTATCATAAAGTACTACAGATATGCTCCAGTGCAACAGAAGTTACAAATAATTAAGTGTATGAATGTTAGGCAGCGGAGTAATTGAAAAGTTGTAAGTCTCACACTCAAATTTAACTTGGTTCCGCAATGTCATTGGTGGTGGGCAAGATTAATATTTTTATCTCTGTCACTTGCGTGCCTACCTGGTGTTTAAAAACTCGTTCATTCCTCTTATACTTGTGTGCCTCCCTGGTGTAAGACACTCTAGAATTCCCTGGTACAAGAGACCATCATTCCTCCTACACTAGCGTGCCTCCCTGGTGCAAGGCACTCATCTAACCAGCGTGCTTTCCTGGTTAGCTACTTATCTCCTTCACCAGCATGCTTTCCTGGTGAAACTCGCATAGCCAGCGTACTTCCCTGGCTTAAATTTCAAACTTGTCTAGTAAAACTGTCCACCATCATGTAGACTGCTATTTTTCTCTCATAGGAGAATTACCCGAGCAACACATCGATACCGTGGAGATTAGGACCTCGGTTCTTCGAGGCGGAGCACAGTACACATAGCAGTCATCAATACCGCAATGCAGAGCAGTACCTTGATACATACCAACCGTTGTCATCGTGAGACAAAGCAGATCGACGATTGCGCCAGACAGGACATTATCCCGTTAAAGTTCATTGATTTGGTTGGTTGAAGTGGCGACCCAGGGTTCAATTAACACTAAGATATGCCGTTTTGTTATCACATCTCCTGACCATTTAGTAAGTGTATGTTTGTGCGCGATGGGTTAGAACATCGGTGACGGGGTATATGTTGACGCTAGACCCAGCCGGTAAGGTTTAGGAGATGGATGATCTCTCCAACTCTTAGCCTTGAGACCCGAACATTTGAAAAGGAAGTTTTTCTTTCTCGCTCTCATCCTTGCAGCTGCAGTCGTGTGTGTTAAAGGGAATAAGCAGTCTAGCCGCATGAGTTCCCACGTCCAGTGTCCCGTTATTACCGAAACCGCCCTAGCAATGTCTCTGTGGGATCTGTGAATGAGTTCACGGTTTCTAGAAGTTTCCAGAGGGGAGCCTTGTAGGGTAGTGCCATACACCGCCAGCGCATCGGCCCTCTCATTTCCCTTATGTTCCTGTGCCCTGTCACCCAGAGCAAAGTGAATTCAAGGTACTCATTGCGAAGGGAAAGTTCATCCTGACAACATTCTACCAGCTTGAGAGATATGATAGCCGAGTGGAGAGTATTGACTGAAGATGCCGACCCGTCTACCAGGGATTTGTGTTTGTTTCGCAATTTGAACTGCATAGAATTAGGCCTAAAAATTTCGTTAGAACAATAATCATAGGAGTATTGATAAGAGAGTTCGACCGACGTTATCTCGATGTTCCAGAGAGTCAACCTTCAAAGTAATTGAAGTATCGTCAATAAGTCTGAGGATTTTTTTAATCCAGACAGTGTTCTGCCCCAACCCAAACATAAAAATTATATTCAATTCTAAATCTGACATGGGATTTGTAGGTCAGCCCCAAATCAGATGAAGTTAACATTTTTCTAAGAACTCCAATATTTTATTACGACAAAATATATTTCGGCTGAGAGTATTGAGGAAGTTAAATTCTTCTTGATAAACTACGCCTCAATATACACCTTTTTAATATGAAAGCGGAACTAAGAGAATGCATATAATCCTTTTTTTTGTATTTTAAATAAGTAAATAATTCATATAAAAATATTATTATTTATTTACTTTTGTAGTTGTCTGTACAAGTTTAGATTATAGACTGATGCTATAATTTTAAATTTTGTAGTCTATCAAAAAATATAAATACAGTCTTCGTTTTGAAATTTAATTGGTTACGTACAGTATTTCTAAGGATAGAATTGAAAGTTTATTTTAGACATTGAAAGGTTTAGATGTAAATCATAGTACTCAACAAAAATTCAAACTCTGCTGGGTTCCCGGTCACAGAGAAGTGGAAGGTAATGAGAGCAAGCAATTTTTCCAAAGAAAGTACAAACCCATGATGGGTCCTGAACCAAGTTTTGGTGGCCGAGAAATAAACGAACTTATCCACAAAGAACACAACCAGTAAACATTCGAAGCTACTTTTACCTTAAATAGATGTAACCAAAAGCGAATGGTTGATCAAAAATAATAAAAACAACATAAAGCTAGCAATAGGCATAATCACGTACCACTGCGGGCGGAACAGGCACATCCATACTATAGGGAATGGAGAGCCGTGGGACCGGTGGACAGCCCGAGTGATTCCTCAGCTGGACACTTGGCTAAACCGTCAGCATGGTGAGGTGGACTACTACTTCACCCAAATGCTCCGGGCACGGGCATTTCCGGGCCTTCCTTCACCGTATAGGGAAGGTGGAAGGCTGCCTTCGGCCAGGTGAGTCCGGCACACGGGAGACCCTAGTCCCCTAGGTGCGTAAATGCATTTCCCCGCTCCCATAAAAAAAAATACTATAGGGAAATACAGCAGCCTTTCTTAGATAACTGTCAGCGAAAGAATCAATACTTTCTGGACTTTAAATAAAAGAAAATACTTTTTTAAGTGAGCGAATTGCGTTTGGGCAACGTTTCAGATATAAAATACTAAGTATGTGTCTTTATAAATCTATAGCATTATCACAAGATTTTGCTACAGAGTCATATCAATTAAAGTGAGATATAGAAGGCCATTAATAAATAAAAGAAAACAACGACGAAATAAAACAGCTTTCAATCCATTTTATTATAATAAAATCAAGACTAAATGCTTCAAGTAAAAGAGCCTTAGATACAATAGAAGTAAGTGAAAAATAGCAGCAAACAAGTTAGCTTTGTCTAACAATTCAATAGATCTCCCCATTCGCATTTATCGGTCTAGCCTGCTTGTGTATAATTTCAAACTAACTTTTTAATAAAGAACTGATTCCGAGCCCTTAGAGAGAAGATGGAGAATTGGGCAGATATCAGACAAAAGTCTGAATGGTCTAGCAGTAGATTTATGAAATTTGCATAATGGCTTACGACATCAGGTACTCGCATTGGGAAATTCTACCAAGATCCTTGATTTAGTAAAGTCTAGAAAGAAAGCAAAGTGAAATTAAAGACCTGAGGACGGTGACGGGTGGAAGTCAACTTCACAGAAGAGCTTGGCTTCATTAGTATAACAAAAAATATTAGAGTTCTTCAGAATTAAGGAGACGTCGTTAATAAAGCAGCCGATCAAATTACTACCTTAAGGTATACCAGATTAATTATGGATAACATCACACTGCTCCCAATAGTTGCGTTCCGCTTAAAAGGAACTATCTCAGACAACTGATAAAATGGATATAAAACCCGAACACATTTATTATGTATATAAGAATACTACGATTAATTCTACCAAACACTTTGCTAAATTCAATAAAAATGCAGTTCAACTAAGGTCGCTCCAATAACCGAGAACAAATGTTTGAAATTTCTGATAAGTTCTGAATAGTTTACTTACCCTTCATGAAACCACGCTGTAAGGAGCCTAGAAAGATATTTAATGATTTTATTAACACAGTCTAAATTAGCAATTTGAAATATATCAGAATTGTTTCCTTTTTTATGTTGAGGAATAATCAGTCATGCTTTCCAGAGAGTGGAAAAAGCGCCACAACTAAACAATAGATTAAAGAGAAGAGAGAAAACCGGAGCATCAGAGCCAATAGAAAAACTATCAGTCAAACTCGAAATCTGCTTAATAAATGAAACTTCGCCAAATATGAGGTCTTCGGTTTGAGAGCAGTTGCGAGCTCAGTCAAGTGTGTAAAACCCGCAAAATCAATATCACAGTCTGCCATTACTACAAACGCAGATTTAAAAAGTGTCAATACTTTGAGGGTTCCTGCTTTTAATGCTATCGAAACTCAAGATTATGTTCCATAAGGCTATCGCTATTTTCCTCCTTTACGCTTCCCCATTCTAGCTTCCGTGTCACCGTTCAGAGTACCTTTCTTGCAGTAAGGGGTTCACAAATTAGCTCCTCGCAAATATATGTGAATTTAAGTATAAAGACTTAAGAACATATACAAATGAACCCATTGTGTAGTGTATAAGACCTAAATAAAATACAGAAATGAAGACAAATCTGGTGTTTAAGCAGAATTTAATTAATTAATTTTTTTAATGAGTGTGCAACTAAACCTTGGATATCTCTCGAACTTTCCAGAAAAGCCCATTACATTTCAAGCCTTACTTTTAAATTCTGGTGAAGTGGTACGATGAATCGCACGATCTGGGCGGCTGATTGATGTCTTCACTTCGAGAAATAGGGTTCGTCTGCAACCAAAGCATCTACATCAGACCAAAAAACTCAGTCAGTATCTCACGATAACTCACATAATTCGAAAGAGTACGGTTCAATGACACCCGTCATCCCAAAAACCAGTATCACTCGTTGTTGATGGAGGGAAGGTTGTTCCACTCTTGGGAGCGCCAGATGTGACAGTTTTGCTTATTTACGTAGTCAGAGAGATGAAAATATGCCTTGTCACTCAACGCCAATCAACTAATTAACGAACACACGACTTTGTCGATGGTCTGTTCGTTTTAAGTCTTACGAATTGACCTTCGCGGGTCTTCCACAACACTTTCAGCTACAGCAACAATATTTTTGGTTCATCTGGATGAACGATAAGGGCTTAAATTTGTTTCATCCGCAATTTGGCCGAGACGTTAATATTTTCCCAACAGATTCTAAGTTGTTAGACGAGAAAACACTTTATTTCTACCGTAGTCAGTACGAACTTTATGAATTGTCTCCGCGAAAGTTTCGACATTTTCACAGTAGATTTTTACAATGTCAATGCCTTGTAGAAGCGTGTATCGTTCAGTTTTCGTTAAACGTATATGAAAAATAGCGCGCAATTTAATTGTTGAAAAAGCCCTTATTTGAATAAATATACGCAATCTGTTCTGTACTTTAGTGAAGCATATTACGTTGAAAGAATTTACGTGCAATATAAGTTTTCAAAAACCGATAAATTCGTTAAAATGCAGAGAGTTATAATATTACATTTAGTATAACGCCTTTTGACCGCCGGTACTTGTACATTCGTTAAAATTGTCTGAAAAAATCGTTTTACAAGCACAGGACAAGGATATTAAGTGCAAAATTGAAAATCTTAAAAATTAAACGAAATTTGAGATTAACGCACCTCTCTATTTATGCAAAAAATCGGCGCTAAAAATATTTATTATTTCTTAATAAAATGTGCACAAGTAAAAAACATCACATTGTCGATAAAAGATGTGACACCCTAAGATGCAAAATTAATTAAAATTATGTTATATTTAAAATTTTTTATCGGGAGTTGCGAAACTTTATTAATATTTCGATAAATAATACGAAAATAAAAAAAAAATACTTTTGAAGCAAAACTCTAAATTTGATTATATTTTCTTTGTGAAAGATCCTAACTGCTAACTTTAAAAATCACGCTAATCATCCAAATCTATATCTGAGTCATCTGAATCATATCCACCTCGAATGGTTTTCTTAGGTCTGTTGATATATGTCGATCGTTTCTTATCTTGCGTTGGTGGAGTGAGCAAATCACCCTGTAAATTAGGAAATTATTTCTCTTGAACTCAAAATTAAGTATGATAGGTTTTACTAACATTATATTCAATAGCACCTGATTGCGCTATTCTCCATTCCATCATTTCCGTACCGAAATCATCTCGGTTTCCTAGATCTGCAAATCCAACGATGTAATCCTTAGTTTTACTGTCTTTGATCAAGGCTATTGTTGGAATTACTTTAATTCTTAATCGTTCTGTCAGAAATGGTGATTTTTCTGCATTCACTTTGCAAAATTTTGCTTCTACATGTTTAGGAGCAAGAGCTTTCAGGTGCATATCAACAATTTTACAACGTTCTGTTGAATCTCGAAAGAAATGACAAACAATATTAGGCGATTTCTTTGATACCTCGAAAAATTCCTTTTCATCAGCTAATTCAGAGTAGACACCGTGACCCTACAATGAATAAAGAAACATAAATTTAAATTTTTATACAATTAACAAATAACATAAATAATAATACATCTCCTGAGTACTCAAACTAAAAGCATTAACGCAAAAAGAACAAATCTATGAATAAAAATTTACATTACATGTTGAAAATAAATTGTTGGTGGGTTGGAGGGTGAAACCTAACAGTAATGCATGGACAGATTTAGATAAAAATTTTTTTTTGTATGGCTTATGATCCCTAATTACTAATAATGAAAAAAAATTTCCACAAGGGTGGGATTGGGAGGGGGTGGGTAGTCTAACTTTGTAACGCATGAATCGATTTGGATGATCTTTTCTTTGTTGGGTAGAGTACGTTCCCCGATTGGTACCATGTCATAAAATATGTTGGTGGGGTAAGGCGCGAAACCTAACTTAGTAATTCGTGGACCGATTTGGACGATTCTTTTGTTGTTGCATAGAGTATGATTCCCCACTGCTAGCAATGAAAAAATATGTTCCTAGAGTGGGGTGTGAAGATTAAGGGGTAGCCTAACTGCGTAACGCGTCGATAGAGTTGGATGATTCTTTTTCTGATGTATAGAGTTTGTTCCCCTATTGGTACCGCGACGCAATTTTAAACGGTGGGGTTGTAGTAGAGGTGGGGTTGAATGTCAACTTGTTAAAGCGAACAGCGATTTGGATATTTCTTTTTATGTTGTATAGACTATAATCCCCTATTGCTAATATGAGGATAAAGTTTTCACTAGGGTGGTGGGGGGAGGGTAAAAGTCGCTAAACCCCGCAACCGCACTCCAATTCCCAACAAAATTAAGTTAGAGACTTTCAGTACTTGATATACTCCAGGTTCAAGATTAGTAAAAGTGTTCAGAAACTTTTCAAAGCCAATTTTATAATCGACTAAGGAAAGATGAATTCAAACGAGTTCTTACAGCATCAGAGCCAATTGGCCGAAAAACTTGAGAAAATTCTAATTAATTTCAGAAAAGACTGCCTGCCCTTCGCGAAAGACCTCGAAATATATATCGTCCAAACGCAATGAATTGAAAAATCACTGGCAGGAATTTAATTCACAATAATCTAAAAATTTCTTTAGATGAAGATCATTCTTACTTTACGCAAGACCTTTATGAAAAAACCCAGAAGGTCTTTGAAACAACTCTACAGCTAATACAAGACTACTCCAGCAAAGTCGATACTGCCAAAATTCCAACAGCGCCTCTGACCACCAGATCCGCTATCCCGCCAATTTGTACCTCACTAATTTCCGGCCTGGTTTCTCTTAACACATATTTTTTTATTGCCTTCTATTTTTCTTTTTGAGAACTCCCTCCATCAATATTTCTTCTAATACAATTATCTTTCACCTCATTGATTTTGTTTTTGTACTTATTCCTTAATTTTTTACATTTATATTTTCTTTTTCTTTTGCATACCAGTTTATTTTTCCACTTTTTAGCGTTCTCAATTCTTCTGTACATCATTCATTTCCACTATTTGCCACTTTCTTGTGCGTCCTAAACTTTTGCACAGACCTTCTAACAATATCTTGTAAGGAACCCGTACACTGGATCAAGTCCGCAATCTGACTAACAGATCTGATCCCTGCGTTTATTAGCTCACTACGAAAGAGGTTCTTATCATATCTCATGTAGTTGAACGTTTTTTCCACCCTAACAAGAGTTTCACGATCACTGATTTTATTTACATTTGTGCATACTTTTACCCCCTTCACATTTGTAATGACATAATCAATTAATGTTTTCGAGTTTTGAGTTACCCTTGTACAGTTCTTTACCATTTGATTGAACCCATTATCTTGTAAAATTCTTTGTATTTCTTTTTTGTATACATAGTTATTCCAATTTATATTAAAATCACCAGCGATTAATACTTCACCTAAGCAATCATCTAATTCATTTATCTTTTCTTTGAAAAATTCACAAAATTCAAGTTCCGGATAGGAATCATTATACACACTTCAGTAATAACCACCAGATACTCAATCCAATTTTTATATTCTGTATTATTTCATTGCGAATCCTGTCTTAAATATATAACGACACCACCCGTTCGATTTGACTCCGAATCACAATGTATTATTTTATATTTATACAAATCCAACTCACTATTTATTTATTTACAATCCTCCACCTCACTTTTCAAATGAGTTTCTGTTAACATAATTATTTCATATGAATTCTCATTAATAAGATGTTCTAACTCAACCATATTATCGACTAACCCTTGTATATTAAGATAAACACACTCGATTCGCTTTAATTGCTAATAACAAAAAAAATTTTTCTAGTTTTAGTTTATTCAGATACACTGGGCATTCCTTACTCCACACATGGTGGTTCATTCCTCTGATTCTATATCTATGCAGTTTACTTAGAAGAATATCTCTGTCCACTGTCTCGAATGCTCTTTTCATGTGCAGACATACACACGCAATTTTTTTCTACCTTACAAAATCCTCTTTCCATGCTATCAAAATCATATTTATATCCGTTTGACATGAGATCTGGTTCTTTCTGAATCCCGATTGTTCTTCAATTAATAATTTATATTTCTCCATATATTTTTCTAGGTGTTGGTGTACAATTTTCTGCAATACTGTTATCACTAGAAAATAATTACGAAACCAGCGGGACTGAAAACTGCGACTTTCGTGTGAAAAATGAACATGTCATTTAGTTATTTACAAATTCTCCAAATACTGACTACTATTGACTAACGAAATCCGAAAGCAAGCAGAAAAGCAACGTACTGACAATAAAAACGAGATAAATTCTAAGGAAAAAAGAAAAAAAAAGATCAAAAAAAAAAATACAATACAAAAAATAACACCAAAATAAGATTAACAAAAAGAGAAGAGAAAAAACCAATTAACTCTACACAAGGCGATCTGTTATCTGTGAATTGGACAAATGAAAGTAAATACAATCAAAACGACTATTAAAAAAGCGAGAAAAAAAATTGAAAAAGTTCCGAGCTGTCAAGGACCGAGACCGAACCGACAAGTTCAAAGCAGCCAATAATTCGGGGGAATTACCTCCTCGCAGACAGTCAAATGCAAAGATGATTCCAAACCTTTTACTTCTAGCCTCAAGAGGCTCCAAAGAAAAAAGCACAAGACGATCTACATATGGAGGCAGACGATGAGAATTAACCAAAGGAAGGCCACCAAGGGTGAATCTCACAAATCTACGCTGGACAGCCTCAATACGATCAATATGAGCGACCTAGAAAGGAGACCAAACCGGTGAAGCGTATTTTAAGATTGGTAGGACAAAAGCGCAATAAAGCAGCTTTGTTATGTATAAGTCATCAAACTCCTTTGACCATCTTTTGAAGAAGCCCAGGGACGCATTGGCCGTACTGATAATAGTGTCAAAATGATACTCAAAAGAAAATTTAGAATTGATGACAATACCCAAATCTCTGGGTTTTCAAGTCTGTTCAATGGGCTACTACCAATAGTAAAATTGTAAAGCAAGTTATTACTGTTACAAGAGAAAGACATAACACTACACTTGTCGATGTTCAAAGGAAGAAAATTAATAGAGCACGAAAAGTCTGCGAAAAGTGTTTAAGTCAGAGTTTAATAAGGCATAACAGAGGATTTTCGAATGAAATAGAACCAAAGATACATCTTTGATGTATATGATGAAAAGCAAAAGTCCTAAATGACTGCCCTGAGGCACCCCAGAAGAGTTATTGATTTCGTCAGAGAGTGCACCACGAAAAAAAATCTGTTGTGTGCGATCAGACAACTAAGACCATAACCACTGGACGAAGACTGGAGGAAAGCCCAGAACCAAAAGCTTGTAAATAAGAATCTTGTGATTCATTCTTTCAAAGGCCTTACTGAATCAGTAAAAATGCTATCAACCTGCTTTGCAGCTTCATTTACAGGTATAGGTGTAGGTATGGAGAACTCCCAACAGGTTGGTGGACTTACATTCATGTCACAAGCTCAAATACTTTGCCAACACAACATAAACTGGCAATTGGTCGATAATTAGAGATGTCACGTTTGTTGCCTTTTATGAAGAGGGGTAGGTAATCAAAGACAATTTACAAGATTTAGGAGACACACCAGTGCAAATAGATAAATTAAACAAGTGACAGAGAATAGGAGCCAGGGACGCTACAATTTTTCAAGAAATACGCAGGTATGCCATCAGGACCACATGGTCAACTATTAGCCAAATTCGTTATATTTTTCAAGACGGTAGCCTCGTCGAATACTAAGTCTTTGGAATGAAGGGTAGTCGGCGGAAGCCTCGTCAAATGAGTAAAATCCTTAAAGCTAGTATCACAGTTGGAATCCAAAAACGCAGTCTTAAAGAAATCACCAAAGAAGGCTAATTGAAGAGGTTTATCCATCACAGTTGCGCCTGGAGTTTACAAATTTCCAAATTTGCCAAATTGCCTCAAGAGAAGACCGAAACTGACCGCACAGAGTGGAGTAAACCAAGTAGTCAGAATAACTCCTTGAGTAGCAAAACCTCTTCCAAGCCTAACCTTTCAAGTTTTTTTAAGTGTACACTGATTGAGCCAGGGCTGAAATGTACGAGAATAATTGGATTTTGAAATTGGAACACAGTCTGCAAAAGATGTTGATTAAATGTCGTAGAAAGATTTCACAGCCTTGTCAATGTCCCGCTCACTCAAAACAATCGACCAATCACAGGCAGAAAGCCATTCGTTAAGTTTTTAAAAGTTATAGCAAAAGTTACTAGAATCAAAAGAAGTTAATGTTACTGGATAAAAACAGTAAATCACATGGAACGCAGGGTGAGGATGAGATTCAGGAACCAGGGGCGATAGGCATCGCCTTACAATAGTACCCGAGGCGTTTGAAGAGAACTCCAAGTACCAAAGCCTCCCGGAGTGGTAAACCACAACACTGACCTATGAAAATCCAGAAGAGGCAATACTATCAATGACGGCAAGAAAGTGTTGCAGTACTTACAGTACTCGTGTGTACCTATTTATTACAGCCGACGTCATCAAGCAACTCATAACGAGTACCATATTACGGGGGTTCAGCGAACCAGACCATTTGAAATACTGAAATCATGCAATAGGAAAACCATGTGCACTACGACATTTTAATTTCTAAAAAAAAGTGCGGAATACGTTGGCAAATTTTGTCTATAAAAAATTACTTCACATACGCAGCATTTAAAACAAATCTTTTCTAAATAATTTCAAAATCTTTTCAATAAAGTCAAAAGTAACTCACATTTGCTAGCCATTCCTGCTTTTTCCTCGATTGTTCCTTGAGTTCTTTGAGCCGTTGCTGTCTTATGTTTTCAATGTCATCTGTGTCCAACTGATCTAGGCGATTGATCTCCGAGTCCAATTGTTTCTCTAACTGCTTAGCGGCAGTCACTACTGAATTTTCTAATATTTTTTCCATTTGAGCCAGTCAATCAGATTCTACCAAAAAATCTACCGATTTAATTCAATAATTGTGTGTAGGTGCGACAATTTTTTTGTTGTTTCCTGTAAAACATATGAATGAAAAAAGTCATTTTTCTCAGTTATATTTCGCTATGAGTATATTCTAGTAACAATTTTCGAAAGACAGTTGTAGAAAATATTTAATTATTTGCAACTTACTCTTATTATAGTCACAGTTTTTATATAAAAGAAACAAGAATTGTTTTAAAACTCAGAAGCTCAGCATGGGGTCCCCAAAATCTCTAGCACTGTCAATTGCCAAAAGTGACAACTCCCAATGACAACATTTCGATTCGATGTTTTGGAATAGTGCATAATATTCGATGTTAGAATAAGTTGGTTTGAATATGAGTTTCATCGAAAATTAAAACGAAATTTACCAAAAGAGCTTTGACCTTTCCAACAACAATGCCATACTAGGCACATTAAGTTGGTTGCAGTTCAAATAAAATAACCGTCGTTTTAATTAAATGATATTTTCTAATGAAGTTATCATTTACTGAAGAAAATACATTTGGGCACATGTAGTTCTCCTCTTCATACATGGTGTGGTTGACTATCAATTGCATTTTAAATATATAGTACTGCAAAAACATCATAAATAATTCAACGTTTAAGTTGAACTGTTGCCAACTTCATCTGCCTAGCATGGCATTTTTGTTGGAAAGCTGTCCGAAGCTCTTTAATAATTTAAATGTGTTGGTGAATGTGCTTTTCGGATTTCGGAATGGCTGAAATGGCTGAAACAAAGTGGAATTTGTGGCATTTAGTCAGTTAGTTGTTTGTTAGTTGCTGGGTCTGTTTACAATTAACGACCAATTTTTTAAAATTGTAATTTTAAAGAAAACGTGAAATAAATACACGATTAATAGGCAAAACATAAAATATAACTTCATTGTTTACAATTACAAGTAGTGCTTGATCAATTTAACTTGGATTTAAGAAGTTTTCAAGAGGTAAAAATATCATAGGAAGACATTTTCCGACGTGTTTGTCCTTTTATTGTAAATTGGGCGTTAATATGAGAGCCCTTGTTCAATATTTAAGTGTATTTTGGTTCGTTTTTCGAATAAATATATGTGAAAATCAAATGAACTTTTGCCAAGACGTATTTCTGTCAAATTAGTGATATATTTTTGTTATCAAATAGCCTAATCGGCAAGATAAATTGGCGGCGTCTTTTTAGTGCCCTAACAATGCCCCCATGTTGGATTCAAAACTTGCCTATTGTTCTCTTTTCGTCTAGAACTTGCAATTATTATAAATTGCTTATATCAGGTGATAAAGTTTGTAGAAAGAAATCTAATTTATTAGAATAATTTGTGGAAGATTTAATTGTTTACAAATTTATTGATCTAACTGTGCGAAAATGCATTTGTATGGCTGCAAAATTGGTGTCGTCTCTGTCACGCCATTCGCCTCGCGGAATATGCAACAGCGGGGGCTCTGTTTTTACTTGAACTTTCCCGCTGTAAAATGCACTTTCTTTACAACTCAGTACAACCAAAATACTCGATTGAAAAAGAAAAAAAGGAAATGTTTTTGTCTATAATTGTCGTCTTCTTCAAATAGTTCCGAGAAAGAAAGAAACTAACTTGATATTGATGTGCGTTTTGGTATTTGATTTCTCAAAATATCTACTTTCTTCTTGCTTTTCAGGTCTCCCGGCATGTGTTTATCTAAGACGCTCCACTCAGGTTCTATTTTAGATAAACTATTTGCCTGAGCAATGGATATTTATTACATTTGAACGTGTGCACGCAGCCTGTTGCACGACAAATTATTGGTCGCTTTTTATTTACTTGGCTTCTGCCACTTTTGTTTATGTTCAATCACCGGAAATCTCGCTTTGCACTGAACCAGTTAATGTCCCTTGAAATCACTGATTGTTACAAAAAATCGTCTGGTTTACGTCTATTTGGGCAGAACATATTTTGGAGTTATTGTCTTGAAGGGCCGAATTAGGTCAGCCCGAGTTTGCTTCTTAAATTATTTACTCCAATTTATCTGGTTCATGTTTATTGGTATTGTAATTCTTTAAAGATTTCGATAAACTAAATTATATGCTGTTGGGCAAAAGTTTCTGCATGATGTCGCTTTCAGTCAATGAAATTGAACTCCAGAACATGAAATTCTACCTTCGGAAAACGTCAATCAAAATATCGTTGAAGCTTACGATCTGTGGGAAAAAATATGCTCAGCAGTCGTCTTTTGATTTAATTTATTTTGTTTACTTCTTTTATAAAACAAAGAAGACTCAACCTTTTGAATAATTCTGAAATGAGGACTTGTTCAAATTGTATTAAAATTATAAAAGCAAATCAGAGTTTCTACTCGACTGGAAGTGTCTGGGAATTTTGAATTTTTAGCAAAATTTCTGGAAAATTACGTGCGCGCCAAAAAATCAATTGCAAAACATTAATTTAGCTCATTCTGGTTGGTTTTTTTCGGGTTTCTTCGTTACCTGCCAAACTCTTAGTGAGGGCAATTGAGTATTCAGTTATCATACTGTCGCTATTAACATCGGTTTCCTGGGTCACTGTATTGAAGGGTTAAAGGCCATAAAGCTTTAATCAAGAGCCACTACAATTAACCTCCTCCGGATTAACCAGGCAGGTCTGCATTTTCTATTGGTGCGTGTCCCCCGGAGATAGACAATTCGTTAGAGTCGACCATCTCTGCCATTGCCGCATCTGAGGAAGTGCTAGTTGTTATTTTGCCAATGACAACTTCCAGGACTGCTACAGCTTTGTCAGCCGGCGCAAGCCATCCTCCATAGGCGCCACACAATCTTCGAAAGGTAATTTTCCCAAAGCAACTTCTGTTGTGTTGTGGGTATAGCAAACCTGTTAGGGTTTACCATAGCCACCACTCCTACAGTAGTGCCTAAGGAAACTGCATTCGTAACCCAATTACCCCTGTGAGCTGCAGAAGGGTGGACACCACTGCAGAATTTTTTGACATGGCCTACTACATCTTTGGAGTTAGGGGGATTTTTCAAGAGGTTATCTCCTCCCGCATTAGTTACTTGGCTACGTTCTAGGATGCATTGCTCGCTTGCTACCACTTGAGGTGTAACTAACACTTGAGAATGTCCGGATGAGGATCGCCCTATCTTAGAAGGCTTTTACTCGTCCATCCATTCTCCAGCAACCAATGGTTAGTTGGTTAGTCAAGCGGTTTGGTGCCAAAGCACAAAGCACAAATATCGTTAAAAACTCAGGAAAAATCTCCTCAAGCATACGTTAGTAATTTATTGCGATCCAGAATTAATTTGAAATCGGAGGATCTTAGTTTTTCAGTATTGAAAATGCTACAAGAGTTTGTTGAGAGAACCAGGATAAATTCAACAGTTGCAGACAAAATCGAATTTTTTACACTGTGCAATAAACAAATTGTTACTAATAAATTGAAAACTTTTTCTCGTGTTGATGACAGTCTCGACCAATTCTGGATGAGAATTATCAATATGACAAACAGTTTTCATGATTTCAACAACTTTTTGCTGATGGTCTTTATTCTGTTTCATGGAAATGCAAATGTTGAGAGGGGCTGTTCTGTGAATAAATCCTGTGTTATCATTAATCACAGTAATTGCCCAGCAATAAGTGCTTCAGAGGGCATAGATAATCTAATTATTGATAAAAAATACCCGTACAAGTGCGAGCTTGACACGCGCACCGAGGGTTCCTTAACATTTTTTCATGTGTTATAACTACAAATTTAAGATTTTCGGATTTTTTTCCCTTACTTGTGTTGTGAGACCTTGCTTTCTGGCAAATTTCATGATTCTAGATCAACGGGAAGTATGCTATAGAGTTACTTTTTTAGTTTTGAGCCACGGACGCCTAAAAATTGATCTCAACTCATTCTGTCGCGAAGAGTCAGCGGTGAAAATCAGAATTAATGCAATCGTTAGAGGAGAAAAAGTGTGTGGAAAATGTTGAAAATGTTGCGATAGTAAGTAAGTACTTCATTGAAAATTATAAAGATCAATTTTAGAAAATAATTGACTCTCATATAATTTTCCAGTCGTTGGCAAAAAAAATGTACGATTCTTTTCTTAGAACTCGGACATTCTATTTTAATTCGTACCCAACACGCACTCAACCGGTTGTCTTTTACAGTTGTATTAGGTTTCAACCAATTCCACATCAACAAAAGACACAAATTTGCCGTAGCTGTTTATTTCGGAAATGACATCGTGCTCATAGTTTTCCTTCTTTTGATTTATTACTTCTTAAACATAATTTTTTATTGTGTCCTAAACCGCTTTAAAAATCTTATCTTTGGGCTGACTACAAATAAAGGCACCCACTAGACGCGACAAGTCAAATCACCACATTAGGCCAGCAAGTATAACAAAACTAGTTATGGTGGTTGGTTAATGCAATTTTAAATGTCTGCATAATGAGACAGGGTCAGGTTTTATGCTGCAGACGTTTGCGTACGTTAAATTTGATATTGTGCTGTTAAACTATAATTTTTATTTAAAAGACTTAAGCTTTGTAATACAGACAAAATAATTTTCAAGTAGGACCAAGGGGAGCAATATATAGCCACACTTTAAAAGATCATTCTATCTACCTCGAACATGTCTTAGATTAACCCAAACTGAAGGATAGTTATTTAGCGAATTGTTCACAGAAACTTGTGACTTTAAAAAGTATTATTATTGTGATTAAAGGAAGTAAATGAATAAGTGCAACACAACTGCGATCATCTGGCGGGACTGAAAAGTGCTCGTTTCTAAGGGCCCTAACACAATGCAGCATCAGCATTACTTCAGTATTACATATTATAAATACAATATGGCGCATCGAAGAATGGTAATGCCGCTGCGCCTATCCTAGTGTCGAATTAGATGTTCGATGCTGTCAATTTCAAGCCAAACTAGATTTAAAAAAACAATATGAACTTCGAGAATAAAATTAATAGAATTAATGAAAGATTGACCGTGCTTATATCAAAAATCCGATTATAATTTAAAAAAAAAATTTATAAAAAAGAAATCAGTTATATTTTAGTCAATTTATTTTTAATGCTTGAAAGATGCCAGCAGCGGAATTTGAATGCATTCTGTTATAGCTGCCACCACATGCAAGTTTTTGACAGTTTCCACCACTTAATGCCGGTACCTACAGCAGACTCGCTGCCGATAAATTGTGACCGACAGAAATTAGTGAGGGGATTGTTTGGGAAGTTTTGTCTCTCTTCATCTAGTTACCACTTATTCCGATTGTTATAGAACTCCCTCGATATTATTAACGAGCAGATTTGTTTTTGGTGTTGTGCATTAAGTTACAACACAATACAAATATACTCCTTAAGAATGTAGGACCGAGCTGTAACTGCACTGGTGTTTAAAATCTTAGAACAAAGTTAATTAGTTTTTTATGTACATATCCGCACCAGTATATCACCACTGCGAGAGGTTTACAAAAGGTACTTTTTCTCGGATAGATTTTTTTTTATATATATATGATGTTGCCAAAGCTCAGGGGATGCCCTATGATGCTAAAGCACAGCCTTGGCAGGAAAGGAATTAAGGTTGAGGGAAATGGGTTAGGAAGTTGAGTGAAGGAGGTGTCGATGTACGCCCCGTTTGAAAGTTTCAGGCTCATAAGACCAGGGAAAAACAGAAGATGGTAAACTGTTCCACATTCGTGTTTTGCTAAGAAAAGATTGCCGAAATTTGACGGTACGTCTAAATTTGACCCGGAGAGTATAGGGGTAGGAGCGACTTGTAGATCTTGTATCGCGCGTTGTAATCAGTCTACAAGGAATCAGGCTAGCAATTTCGTTAGAACAATGGCTATGGAAAAATTCCGTCGATGCTCCAGAGAGTAAAGGCCATCAGAGATTGAGAAATCGCCAATAAGTTTAGCAGCCTTACGCTGAACTTTGTCTAACGCGGACAATGCGGTGTGTCCTGCCCCTGTCCAAATATGGGAATTATATTCAAGTCTAGGCCTAATGTGGGACTTGTAGATCACCGCTCGTTGTTTAATGATCTAAACATGCGTTCCCGATTGACTTCTGTAGCATTTCCACGTGAATTCATTACAGAATCAAAACGGTCGTCGGCAAAACTATGAATACGATTATTTATTATTTTTATTAAGAACATTAAAAAATGTTAACTGACAATTCAATGCAATTCATAACACAAGAAAATTTTCAGTGATAAAAAGTGCTTGAGGGGAAGTTGACAAATATTGATACAAATAGCGAGCACTGAAAGTTGGAAAGTTGTTGTTTTTCCTTAAGGGTTTTTTGTGAATTTTTTTTATAAATATGGATTGAGCAAATTAATTTAAACCTTTTGTACATTATTAAGTTTAACATTGTCAAATTTTTTTATGCGAAAATATCGACGAACAAGCCAGTGACGGAGCTTTTCCAAGAACATCTTTAGAAATAGCCGATTTGCGGTGTTCTCAGCTGGAAATTAACTGAAATCAAAATCCATTAAAATTTAGTTAAAGTATCATTAAATCCCCCCCCCCTTTTCTGATTATTATTTTTTTCATTTTTAAATTTTTGGTGGTCATTTGAAGTGAAAACTGCTATTTTTACGAAAAATTCCGCCATTTTGTTAGTAGAAAACCCCCTTAATGTAAAAAAATTTCCTGAAAGTGAACGTTGGGGGAGGTATTTTATATGTAGAAAGTGTGTACCAAGTTTAAAATGAATCGGTAATGTAGTTTTTAAATGGCAGTGAACACGGACTTTTGAAAAGTGGTTTTGAGAAAAACGCGTTTATAGTTTTAATAGATTTCTGACCGCCCGCAGCTGTCGAAGCTACAGTTTTAAAGTAGAGGACACTAACTAGTCAATAACTTCGAGAGTTTTGCTCTCCCCTCTCTTACCCCTAAGGATAAAGCTGCATTAAATATCAATTAATCTAGGCAGCAGCATCAGTATAAGATCCGATACCGTCATTGTGTTAATTAGTATTGCGTATTGCTCGACTAGACTTTAATTTTGACAAGAATCGGCATATATATGTGCCGATGTCTATGTTACCATTGTGTTTCGGTCTTATAGCTAGCAGCAAGTGCACTATTCACCGCGTCAGGCAGAGATAAACGCGCTACCTGCGCCAAGATAAACGACTATAATTTCATTATTTTCTAGATTTATGACTTATTTTTTTATATTTTTGAAAATATATGAATTCTCAGAAAATAAAAAACAAAAATCTTATTTTTTTAACAACTACTGTCAGTGGTGTCATCCGATTTGTTACATCAAGGCACAGTGCCGTCAAACAAATCGGCTCATGGCTTCTACAATTTTTACCCGATTCAGCTATAATTTTGCATTTATCTTTAAAAGTGAATTTTCTACAAGTACACATGCTTTTTACGATTGGTTAAAAACTTTTTGTTACAAACCATTTGTAACTGCATTTTTTTTTAAATTCACCATTTCAACAAAAAGCAATATTTTAACATGATCGTGCGTGTGTACTTCTCTAGTAAATCAAATAATTTTAATTATGGAAAACTTTCATTTTTTGATAAAAAAAAATGAACGGCACTTCTGCTGCAAGCCCCGGAGGTCTTCTTGAAAAAGTACGGCCAGGTTTTGATGCTCTTGTGCCGTCATATTTCAACGAAGCCTTAAAAAATACTGTAATACTGTCCGACCGGCATCTCTTTATATTGGAACAAGTTTCGGTCTCCTGTTGTTTAATTTTATGTTTGAAGTTTTCGCCAAGTATTCGTTTTTTGAAGCATTTGGCCCCACTGAGCGTCGCAAAGTAAGTGCTCAAGTACAGGAATGGAATTGAAACTAATTCTGTTACATATACCAATAATTTAATAAATAAATGACAAGGCTCTTTTTTTCGAGATCCTTCATCAAATCAAAAACGAAAAAACATCAAATTTCGAGCTGTAGAATTCAACCATAAGTTAGTAACGAGGAATATATTTATATTTTCATTTTATTTTAAAGAGCATTTTATTATAATTGCCTTCTATTGAGCAGTCTCCCTGAAAATCTAGGACTTTGGTTAAACTCCACAATGTGTTGTTTTGTTCTTTAGAATCCTAAAGGTTATTAAACATCATTTTAGGAAGTAATATGGCTAACATTTTTTAACCCGCGGGCGCAAAAAGGAGGTCTGGTCTGTGATATCCTAGCGCCAGAACGGATGAACCGATAGGTTTGTTTCGTTTGAATGCTGAGATTTACGAGATTCCTCTTATGTCGTAAGACGTAAGTATAAATTCTGTTTGAACTTCAAAATTTTATACAAAAATCTGATACTGTACTTCAGTTTTGTAAAAAATTCAATTATATTAAACTTTCGATCTTTAATCTTGTAAAAGTCCAAAATGGCGCTAATGTACAGATGTTTTTTTTGTGTACAAAATTGATTAATGAATAACTACATGATAAGAAACAAAAAGACGTAAGATTACATCTGACTGATGACTAATAATAGCATTTCAATTAAGTAACGTCTTAAAGAACGTATATTAAACCGAAATTTGAGATAGTGGTTTTGTGGTAAATATTTATTTTCTCTGAACATAATCTTTTTTCAACTACTAAGACAATATAATTGACTGAGACTACGGTCTAACACCAAACAGTTCTTTAAATTAATAAACTTGAGATTGTCTGAAATTCGCTCGAGGCGCGATAACGAAACTTTAATTTTGCAACGCTTTTACAAGTTGAATGAAATTTCCGCATTTAATGACAGAACTGATATAAACGGGAGGGGACACGTATATGAAGTTGTTTGCTTTTCTCGCATACATAGCTCAAATACTTTGCGAGTCATCATTTTTCGTATTTTAAAAAGCATAGATCTTACAATAGGGTTGGGTTTAGGATACAATAGCACTACAGTTCATCTGAATCATTAATAAATCAAATTTAAAATCTTGTTAAGTACATCAAAGATCAATTAGAGATTCTACAAATTACTAACAAACAGAGCTTGGCTGTAAATGCTAAATTCCTTTAATTAATTAAAAGCTTGAAGAAAATATGAAAGCAAAACCGAAGTGAGGCAGCGTAATCAGCTAACGATTGAGTATAATTTACACAGCGGTCAAACAAGACAGTCCTTTTTTTTGTTTTGGTAAAGATTGATTCAAGACTGGCATAGTGATCATCGAGATGTCTTCGTCACAATAAAGTTATAAAATTACCTACAATGTTGCTTGCTCCCCATATGTTCACTAGCATATATGTTGTGCAGATATGCTACTATGGCACACTACTTTACTTGCTTTGAGTAGAAGAAGTCATCTGGAAATTTGAATTAATTAAATTCGAAGTCAATGTCCCCACACCCCATAATTAACATGACATTTTTTCTGTACTTTTATGCCGTCTGTTTACAAGTTTATTCTCTTGAAAAATCGTTGTTTTATTATGTTGACTCATTTAAGTTCATATGATATTTTTTTTAATTTTGTTTTCAAGGTTCAATTTGTGGTTGTGAAGTCAGGCGATAAAGCCACAGTGACAAACAAAAATTATTCCATGCCATTTTACAAAAAAGCTTTTAGGTTGTCGTGATTTATTTCAGATTCATTAACTTCCTTTATTATAAATGTTTCCTGAATGGATGATAATAGGAAAAATAGAAAAATTGTATCGTGTTTGCAATTTTAATAAAAAGTAGATCTTCCCATACCGGGAATCGAACCCGGGCCTCCTGGGTGAAAGCCAGGTATCCTAGCCACTAGACCATATGGGAGTTATTGGGACTTGGAAAATGGAATAGTAGATGCTTTTAGAATTAACTTGTATGCGAGCCCAGAATTAATGTGGCGCTATGCAAAAAGGCCTTATAAATTCTAAATTAAATACGCGCGCAAATACATTTACATTTTTAAAATATTACAAGTAACTAAATTCCTATAAGCTGAAGCACTATGTGAAGAGGAATGTAAAAAGTTTATTTTTAGTATCACATAGAAAGAAGACACATAAATTTTTATGTCGAACGAACGTGTGTAATATTGCAATTAATTGCTCTTTGAATATATTTTCAAACCTGAAAAAGTTCTAGGAGTACATTAATGTTTTACAACAAACGCAATTGTTACTCCTTCTGCGAATTACTTTAAAATGTATAATATTTTTTGTTTAATTTGTGTGCGCAAATTTTTGGCATAATTTCAGAGTAATTTGTCATAAATATATTTGGGTTTTGGAATTAAACAAATGGGTAAAAATAAAATACATATGCTAATAACATAATAATAACTTTTATGGGTACGTTAGCCATAGTTCCAAGATTTTTAAATATTATTCATTTTTAGGTTCTTTTATTCAAACACACTTGTTTTAAATTTTCCACAATTACTTATTTACACCGTTTTCTTTTGTCGTTTATTTATCAATTCGCTAATGCGTTCCGTGAACATCATCAGAGCGACTAACTTGTAAGTTACATTGTTTTTTTTAATTTGCTTACTAAATTTGGTTGGATATACTAAGTCTACTTTTAGGCTTTTTATTAGGTTTTTATAATTCTTGGATTTACTAAAGGGTTCTTATTTACAAAATCTAATTGGTCATTAAATGGAATTTTGTTATCTTGTTTGTTCTTCCTAATCTCAAAAAATTCATATCTGTCTAGTATCCGGCCACTTTCAACGTGATGTAAAAGTTTTAAATTATCTATACTTGTGCCGTGTCCTGTCTCCTTCAAAAGATTAGCTAACCCAGACTGTCATGTATAGTTGAAATAATGTCTTCCTTGAATATAATATAAACTCCACTCTTCAAATCATCGGTTTTTTTGCTTTAATTTATTGTTTTTTAAAAATGATTTTGTTTTTTTTTATTAAAGAAAAGGATGTATATTTTTATTTTTAAATCAATCTGGTAAGTACGGAATTTTTCTCCAAATTTTATTATCGTCCTTGTTTAGGGGCAAAACGGGAAAAATAGAATTTACAATCTTAATCTCATTCTTTTTTCTAAGCAGTTTATAAACGATGCTCTTGGCGTACACATTAGTTTTTATAATATCTAATTCTCTTTTCAAATATTTTTCTGACAGAGGAACATGTAAGAGTGTGTTAAGAATGAAAAGAAGCCTTTTCTGTACTCCAAGGATGCCTGGAATTACACGGTATTACCGCGTCCGACTACGTTTCTTTCCTATATATATTTTAACTGGAATAGAAGGAAACAAGCTCACGACGTCGAATGATATTAGCTTAGCACCTCTTGGTAATGATAAATTATGAAAATTATCAATTAATTCCACTAATCTACACAATTTTGAAAATTTATTACAACTGGATAATGAATAGTTGTTTCCGATGTAACTTTTTCCGCTGAAACCGAATCCGAGCTCAGAATTGTTCTATCAAGTCTGGTTTTTAAGATATTCTAATCCAAAGTGCTAAAAACATTGTTTTTTTGACATATTTAAGGTTATGTACCACTGAGAATTTTTTCTGTATAAAAAAACCGTGTATGGGATCTTATAGTAAAAGTCTTCTTCTTTCAAATGCCGTTGAGTTTGCTCAAATATCTTTTTATTTCGCCAAGATATCGCATTTCTCGGTATATGAAAAGTATATGATCACGTTATTCAAGTTACCATAAAGTTTTCGTATACCGAGAAACTCATGAACATGAAAATTTCAAAACGCGATATCTGAGCGGATTCGGTTTCAGCGGGAAAAGTTACTTCGGAAACAACTATTCATTGTCCAGTTGCAAAATCTTGTAGAGTAGTGTTCTCTAGAATTTTGAATACTTTATTTAGGTTTGAAATTGACTAATTATTGAGTTGGTGCTTTAAGGGATCATTCTGGTTTATAACTTTCAAAAAATCGATTTCTTTTACATTTTTCGAAAGTAGATATATCTAAAAGTATTGTGTTAAAATTTTAGAGTGATCGGAGCCCGATCAGAGACTGGAACAAGCTAAATATTTTCAAACAGAAACAAGTAAGTAGCATTGGTTTCAAGCGAAAACAAGAACGAGTAGAAGTAAGCAAGAACAAACGATAAAATTCAATTGAAAATTTTGAATCTGCTTAAGTCTGCTTTCAAGCAAAGACGGAAACAAGCAAAAGGTTTTCAAGCGGAAACAAGCAAGTAGCATTTGTTTCAAGCGAAAACAAGAACGGGTAGAAAATAGCAAGAAAACGCGATAAAATGTCGACAATTATTATATTATTATTATATTATTAATTTGTTCTAAAAAGAATTTTTAAAGTATTAACTCACTAGGAAGTTGTTTCACTAACAATTAGTTCTGAATTCGCTTGAGTAATACAAAACAGTACGGACAACGAGAAAGAACAAAGAAGTAAAACAAATGAGAACATGAAATTAGCGAACAAGAACAACTCTCAATTCTTACAGAACGAGCAAGTACGGATATACTTGCTCATTTTCTCGATTCTGCTTGATTCCGCTTATTCCGTACTCTGTTTGTGATCTCTACGTTGCTATTTCTATTACCTCAGCGCCTTAAAAAAAACTTTAAACGCGTTTTTCTCAAAACTATGTTTTTCCGGTCGGCGGCCGTGATTCCTCCGGAACCACTGAACCGATCTTCATAAAATTTTAACCACATATTCTACACAGTATTAGCTTAAGTGCATTCTAAAACCAAATCAAAAGTTTCTTTTTTGGGTCAAAAACAGTGAAAAGAAACCTAATTTTTAACTTCCCACATGTAGGAAGTTATTGTAATGGGCCCGATTTTCAAAATTTTTAGTTTTAATTTTTTTTTACATTTCAAAGTCACCATAGTGTTTTACGCATGTTTTTGAACACATGTATGTGTGTGTGTGTACGTACGTACGTACGTTCGGACCCACTTTTTTCGACAACGAAATCTCGCGAACAAAAAATGATAACGACTTCGCTATGGTGCCATTCGAAGCGTATTATTGTAAATAAGAGCTGAAAGAAATTTAATCAATTTCGGTTCAGCCGTTTTTTTGTTTTAACAAAAAAACTGAAAAAAAGTTGATTTCAGACTTTCTTGAAAAGGATTTCTTCGATGTAATTTGTTCTGATGACGATCGGGACATGAAAAAGTCGGAACATAACAATTTATTATGAACAGAAATTGTTCATAATGATGAAAAATTATTTATAACAATAAATGATTGTTTATAACAATAATAAATTTATAATTATAAAAAATGGTTTTACCTGGTTGAAAATTGATTATAAAATTGGAAATTGAATACAAAATTGCAGATTGTTCATAGCAATTGAAAATTCTTATAAACAATTGAAATTTTTGTTACCACAAAAAATTTCTTTTATGAATAAACTTTGTTTATATCAATTAAAAATGGTCTATAACAATTAAGAATTGTTTATATCAATTATAAATTGTTTATAACCATTCAAAATTATTAATAACAAATGAATTCCAAACAGAGTGCATTTATTTGGTTTTCATTAAAAAATAGTGCTATAACGGAATAATTTTTTAAAAAATTTTTTGCATCTAATTACAACGAAATTATCGTGATAAATTAAATTCATTAATTTATTTATTTATAAATTTAAAATATCAGTTTTTTAAGTATTTTTAAATGAGATACAAGTGGGCGAAAGTTTTTTTTTTTTAAAAAGATTCATCTGATCTAATTGGTTCTGATACAACTCGATACTTAAAAAAAAAATCCAGACCTTTTATAGTTTTTTGTAACATTAAAAAAATGATAAATGATTTAAATAGTTGATATTAATGATAAATAAAACGATAAATTGAATAGTATGAATTTTATTGAGTTTTCACTTACTCGTTTGTACTATGATGATGAAATTTATCGCTATTAACAATTAAATATTGTTAATAATAATTGAAAATTGTTATTAACTGGGAAGTTGTTCGTGTGGACCTCAAGGGTCGCACCAATGATGCGACACCCAGAATCTGGACCTACCCCACTAGTTTTCTTTATTTTTTTTCTTTAAATGTCCGCCATTTTGTTATTTATCAATAAATATTAATTTCCGCTAGAGCCACTCATATACTGTTTTAGATGAGCCTTATCGAGATATCAAGGTCCCCAGCGACATACCAACTTTTTAAAGAGATCCGTTCACCCGTTGTTCATGTACATAAAAAGTGTGAAAAACTATAAATACAGATATTTTTTATGTTTTTCAAAAGTGTATTTATTGAGCTGAAAAAACCTTATGTCAATATCTATAATTGTTTTTTCATAAACAATTCATAAAAATAGCCTTTCTTCGAGCGTCTAAACCAGAATGATACCTTAAACGATGAAGAAATTGGTCTTAAAGAAAGGAAGGAACAGGACACGGCACAAGTATAGATAATTTAAATCGTTTACATCATGTTTAAGGTGGCCGGGTACTAGACAGATATGAAATTTTTGAGATTAGGAAGAACAAACAAGATAACAAAATTCTATTTATGTCCAATTAGATTTTATAAATAAGTGGCCTTTGAATTCTAGGATGAAAACTTAATAAAGCCTAAAAGTAGAGTTAGTATATCCAACCAAATATTGTAAGCAAGTTAAAAAAATTATCAAGTTATTCGCCCTGATGATGTGATAGGTCATGAAACACGTTAGCGAATTTAAAAATAAACCACGAAACAAGACGGTATAAATAAATAATTTTAGAAAAGCAAGTGTGTTTGAATAAAAGAACCTAAAATTGAATAATAAAGACAATTTCCACCAAGTGCCGAGTGAAAGCTCGATTAATTACATAAAAAGTGTTTAAATATACTTTGATTTGTGCGTCAACGCAGCTGATGGATATTATTTTTATAATATATGTTCAATTGCAATCTATGTTCATACATTTCTTGTAGATTCTTGAGAAAATTTAATTTGATTTTTGTCAAGCAGCATTGAGTTCACTCCTATTCTTACAAGCTTTTATTTAACTTCACCTGTTAATAAGTATGTGTTTCAAATTTTGCAACTGAATTTTAAACCCCCCTCCCCTGTATTTAATAAAGATTTTTGTAGAAGTTCAATGCGTGTTTTATATGCTCAATCAAACACAATAAATGAAAAAAATAAAATGTTTCATTTCTTTCTTTACTTTAGGCTTGATCCGTCCAACTCATTATATCATTGAGTGAGAATTTGAGTCCACTTAACTTGAGTTTTTTTTCATTGTGAGCACAAAATTTCAATCCCCTCTGAATTTGAGTTTGGATTGATGCGAAGATAACATTTTGAAAAATCCTAATAATTTCGAGGAAAAACAACAGACAATTATATTTAGCACAGCTCTGCAATGCTATAATAAGATATATGAAATTGGTGAGGTACCTGAAAGTTTTACATATTCTATAATCTGCCCAATTTACAAAAAAGGATACGTTAATTTAGTTCAAAACTATCGAGGTATTACTTTTATGGACAGGCAGGCTTTAGGTGTGGATTTTCAACAAATGATAATATCTTCAAACTATTCAATATAATTAAGCTCTGCTTCTCCTTGAAAAAGAAAGAAATATACGTTTTTTTTGTAGACGTTCGATACACTTAACCGGCACTTACTTTTTTATAAGATGCACTCTCTAGGACTTTCGTCAAAGTATCTAGTGATCCTGCGGACGGAATATCCGATAGCTTTTTTACAACTGCTATAGTAAAACAGTTATTTTTGCAGACGATGAAGGTAACTTCAGAGAATGATTACGCAATTTCAAGACTATAGTAATTTGTTGGGACTAGTTGTTAATTTTGACAAATAGAAAATATTGATTTTTCAGCAGGGAAGGGGAGACATATGGCTGATGAAATATAGACGTTTTCCAGTAAACAGATTGAAGTGACAAAAGAATATAATTATTTGGGAGTAATCTTACCATCTAAACTTTCCTTCCTTGCACGTTAAGTGCCAACTTTCAAAAACATATATATTCCTGATTGCCGTCATACAAATTTACTGCTACGAGCTGGCATATTCAATAGATATTCGCTACAAAATGCCAACTACGAGTTAACTCGTAGCACGTTCTTGTGCTAAAGCTCTATGTAATGTACTTCACTTCACTGTTTTGCTACGAGATATCTCGTAGCTGGCAATTTCGAATAGATTGCCAACTACGAGATATCTCGTAGTTGGCACTTAACGTGTTAATGAAGCATCTTAAGCAAGGCTTCTCGTCTGCGAAAAGAAGTAGAAGAAGCATTAATGTCACATGGAGTGCGGTGTTAAGAAAAAGGGAAGTTAAACTGTCCGACAAACTCACGGTGTCTCATGCTGTTCTGCAAGTCAATACCGTGTTCTGCTTCATAGGTCTGGGGTTTTTAGCAATACGAAAACATGTGAATGTTGCAACGCTTCTTTAAAAAAAAGTGCTTTTTTCTACTTTCACAGACTCCCAACTATATGATACAATTGGAGAGTGGATTGCAGTGTTTCTATTTATCCACGCCAAGTTTCCATTTCAATCATATTCTGCGTGTACTTTTTGAGTATAATACATATTGACTGGAAAGGGAATTAAATAACAAGAATTCTGTTAAAAACGCACTCAGCAACATTATTAAATACGAAACTGAGTGGCTTTTAAACAAGTCAATTGGCAGAGCTATAGGTAGAATAAGGCATGGGCTGTATAATAAACTGCATTACTTTAGGAATCAAAGTTATTTTAGAGACGATGCCGGGCAAAAAAAAATTTGTTTTTAAATATATCGGAGGGTTAGTTTCTCTAAATGGTAGTCCCTGAAGAAGGGAAGGCCGTTAGCGGTTTGTCCTATTTTGTCCGAATTCCGTATGCCAATGTTTGTTAAGGCGATGCGCACAGAAAATAAAATATTAGATATTTTGAACGGTAAAAATGATTTTAAGGATCTATTAATGTATGTTTCGAATGCCTGGAAGTATCGACAGCTTTTAGTAAAAGAATTCAATTGCTAGTTTATGGTTAAATTGAATCAATAATGTTGTAACGTCCTGGATATATATATATTTAGAAAAAATATTGTTTCCGCACTAATTAGGTAAATTTTCTTAATTTTATTCTCAAGCTAACCTCGATAGACGGCCTTGGGGCCATTATTGTAGTTTATTTTTATAGTATAGTTAGATATTTGAACTACATTCATATTTATTGAGGTATTGTTTTGTAGAAGTTTTTTTTTTACTACCGTACACGTTGTTGTTTCTTTATTATTATTTTTTCATCTTCTAAGATTTATTTAAATTCTAACTTGATTTTTAATTTCAGGAATAATGAGTGCGCAAGTCGCTAAGTCAACAAGTGGCACCACTCCAACAGCGGGACGACGAACACCATTGTCACTAAGTGGAACAGTAGGAAAATCAGCGAAGAATCAACCGGTAACTGATGCCGAGAAGGTTACATCAAATTCTGACGCTACATCCACTGCTTCAAATTCAAAGACTGTTCCAAAAAATGATAAAAATGAAAATTCGACGACTGATTTAAAAAAAGTTAATGAGAAGAGTGATAAGAAAAATGCCAATTCTGAAAGCTCGACTGAAAATACTAACAGTGCCAAAGATAAAGGCAGTGATACTAAAAAGAAAGAGGATAAAAATAAGGATAAAGATTCATCAAAAAAAGACGATAAAAAACAAGAGAATGGGTTAAATAATAAAAAAGATTCATCCAAAGCAAACGGACACAAGGATGAGGATAAGAAAGTTGGAGAGAAAAGTGATAAACCAACTGGAGTTAAGGAAGGCTCAAAAAAGAAGGAAATAAAAGAGCAGAAGGAACAAGAACAGAAAGAAACAAAAACTGATGAAAAAATATCAGAAATTAAAAAAACAGACGAGAAGAAAAGTAGTAGTAAAAATGAAGAAAGTGAACAGAAAACTAGTAAGAAAAAGAATGAAGATGGAACCGAAAAGCCAACTGCTGTGGAATTAGAAAAGGAACCGGAAACTAAAAAAAAATTAAAGAAAGAGCCCGAAACACCCAAAAAAGATGAGAAAAAATCCCGACAAGCTGATTCCGTTACTCCGACAAAAGATACTATTCACAAACCATTCGTTTGCAATCAGTCCATTACTTCACTTGCATTAGAAAAAGATCTTAAAGGATTTACCCCGGAAGGCGAGGAAATGGAATCACTTGTCTTTGATTCAGAATCTGATACAAACGGAGGCCCTGCCGAAACTTCAACACCCGGAAAAGTTTTAAAGATTAAACAAAGCCCTCCCCCATCAGTTCACAAGACGTCATATGAGCACCGAGACATTTATGATAAGTATGAGTCTCTAAGCATAAAAGAAAATAAACCTGACCTGTCGAATGAAACAGCTACTCCTTTAGAAAGGCCACAGTATACATCGTCTTACCGAGCTATATCAGGTCGTAGAAGTCTACGACCCCCAAGAGATTATAGTTTCCAGAGCAGCGCTTATAGAGAATCTTATCGAAAAATCAATACAGAATTAGATTATACTTCGTCAAGTTTGAATGTTACCGTTGGTTCTGAAATTCCCAATGAGAGCTCCTTCTCAATTTTTGGACGTGCCAAAAAACGCCGCGAGCGTACACCGCCTGTAACGTCAACTAATGATTCTAGCAGCGAAGGCCAAATGGATGTTGAGCTTAGTCCCAAAAGTCCTAAGCGTGCAAGATTGGATTTTAGCGGTATTCTTGGTATTGTTGCCAGTCCGGTAACATTACTTCGCGCAAAACTCTTGAGAACTAAAATCAAGAGTAGCACACCTAACGGAAAAGTTACATCGACTACAAAAGACGACGAGGAAGGTGTTGAGAACGTTTCTGTTATTGCGCCCGAAGAAATGGCTGCTAATGATATTGCCGATGCTTCTGAAGATGTCAATATTGAAGATGTTGAATTAGTAGAGAAAGAAATAAATGATGAATTCAAAGATGAACAGGATATAGATATTTCAGAAAATTTTGAAGATTTCAAAAAACCACAAGAGATAACAGCTTCAATTGATAATGTGAACAAAAGGCGAATGTGCAACGTAATGTAAGAAGTAATTTTTCAGAGTTATTCAAGGTAATTCTGTTTCATTCATATTGTGCAGTCTTCAAGGACATTTAGATATATATGTGTAATTTTTAGTAAAAGGACAATTGATATCTATATCTGACTTAGGTATGTTTTTCATTGTTTCGTCATATTTGAATAAAGTCTCTAGTGAAATTCTTAAAAATCTTACCAATTTTTTGGTAAGGAATACATTTTTTTGTAAAAGATATCCTTTTCAAGCTGTGGACTCAATTTCTTTCATTTTTTTTTCATAAAAAGTATGTTTCAGTTTTCTAAATTCAGAATATGTTATTCGCTCGTTTAGATTTGTTTATTTTAAGCAACTAACATAAAATAATTTTAGATTTTAGACTGTATTTTATATATTCAATAAAGACATGCATACGTACATTTATTTAAATGTGTTTTTAAACCAAACAAACCTAAATGTTATCATGTGCGTCTTTCGCTCAATAAATAATATGGAGGTAAACGTACGCATTTAAAATTCATTTCGTACATTTTTCTGTTGCTAATCCCAAATGTGTGAAATAAATAAAAAATGTAGGTCTAGTCCACAAGGAGTTAAATAAAGGAAAGGAAAAAGAGGACATTCCTACACTCTAGATGTCAAATAAGAAAAATTCAAAACAACAAACTGTTCAAAACTTGATCAACATAAGAAATATAAAATTCTTAACATGCTGGACGCCTTCGCGAGAAATCGAAAACCATCCAACAAAATCAAATACCGATGTAGACAGCTGTATCAAATTATGATAACTTACACTGTCACACCAACCTTACGGTAAAATATTTACGAAATGCAATGACTGTCCGATACATGTGAGATCAGATGATGAACACTTTAAGGAATAAATGGCACTTACGAGATCGTCCAAATCTTTGGTTCGGCATAAATGATATCCAAGCTCATTAGTAGTTACTAGAATAACTTGTCTATTAATTTTCTTAAGAATAGTAGTAGAGTTTTCCGGAGCATGAGGTGATAAGAATTTCTACTCGTTTAATATCGGTGAAAATGGTTGATTCTTCAATATCTTCAATGTATTTCAACTCCAATTCGTAATCGGTTTTGGTAATGGGAATGCGATTCATCAAAAACATTATCTTAAGAAACGCTAAAAAGTTAAAAGGCAGAAACATCAGCATTCAAAAAGATTACTGCAAAGCCATACGTCAAAAGCGCCACCTTCTTTTAAAATTAAGGAAAGGCTTACAGGATATAGAGCAGTCCAAAAAAATTCTTGTCCAGGACGATAAATTTATTATTATAGTATTTTATTTATTCCTTCCAAACATTGTATACATGTTTGTTTGAAAGTGTGAGAGGCATTTTATTGTATTAGTTTACTAGGTTTAAGCTTAAGGGGTTATATACAAAGTTGAGGGGAAAAAGTGAGCTAAGTTGGTGATTTTTTTTAAGGGTTTTATGCAAATTTTATTAGAAAAAGCGAAAGACAATTTGTTGGTAGTACTATCGAAGAAAAAAAAAACAAGTTGAATTATAAAAAAATATTAAAAATTGTCGGAGTTATAGCCCCTCCCCCGAAGCGCGTTTTTTTGCAGAGGCTTGCGGTGAACACTCTCCAAGGCGAACCGCTTAACTGAAATCAAAAGAGTAAAAAAATTATCGAAGAAAAATGTAATGTGGTGTACTTGAACAGTTCGGTTTCCGAAAAAATTCCAATAAAAAAACCATGTTGACAAAAAAATCGATTTTTGAGGTGTTCAAAATTCTAAACAAAAATTCATTGCAAACAATCGAAAATTTTTAGATGAAAAAGGAACCGTTCAAGTACACGAGATTGTAAATATAAACAATTTAAAAAAAAATTATGAAAATCGGTTGAAAAGTTTTTGAGATATCACATTCACCGCATTGGTATTTTTCAAAAAACTCTATTCCGAGATCATCGCGTTTAAAGTTTTTGGACGCCGCTCGCCAAGTGCTTATGGATGGAACTAGCGTGCTGCGAACGGCTGTTATTTGAAATCTAGTGCTCGGATCTAGATGAAATTTCACACAGATATTTTCGAAAGTATGTACTTCAGAATATGCAATATTCTTTCGATTTTTTGAGCCCCAACTTTGTATATAACCCCTTAAATTAGTTAGAAATGTCAAATATGGACAGTTCAATTGGTCCAAATATGGTATATGATAGTCAAGGGGAAACCTGGATCAAATGCCTCATGTGCGGTCTCTGGGCACATAATGATTGCGCTGGTGCAGAGTTCGACAGCTGGATTTGTGATTATTGCAAATAACTTAAGTTCCTTTTTATATTTGACCAAAGTTCCCAAAGATTCTCATAGAAGTTAAGGTTGATTTTTGATGGTTTTTGTAGTTGTTGATTTTGTTTTGGAGAAATTATAGTACTTATTATTAATGAATATAATACAAAACTGTTACTATTTAAAACGCAAATGTATGATAGTTTATAATTAGAAGTTTTTGATTTTTAATATTTGCTTTATTTATGCCTAAAAAACAAAACGCTATTCCATATTTATTTTTTTATGGAATATTTCTTTAAAATAATTAATGAATTAATACACAACTAAATAAATACTCGCATCTTTCAATTAAAGAATTAAACAGAAGGCGACGTTCTTAATTTTAACTTTATTTAGAATTGGATTCCAACTTCTTGAGAGTGGGAAACTGTCATCCCTAAAGTTTTCGCGTTTTTAAATTTCAATGGCTTCTATGTCTCTGGGGGTATGAAATTTCTCTCTCGCTAGAACTTTGGCTTCGTTGAACTGAATCCAATGGTCTTTGTTGCTATCTAGGTGTTTATATATCGCCGACTTTTCGTTGGACTGGTTTCAATGCTGCGTTTCGTTTACATAGAACCTCGTAAACTCCCTATTTTGTCAGCTATACCTTTTACATACGGTAAAAAGGCTTTTTTTTGCAAAGGACAAATACTAATAAAACTAATACTTGATAAAAGTAACAGCCAAATCACGATTAGGTATGAATGTTTAAAAATAATTTGTGAACAAAATCTTCTAAAAAAAACTCCACTCCTAAAACGTGGAATGAGTACCTATAGCTGAATTACAAAAGAGAGAATGGAAAGATAATTGACACATTCATAAGTTGCAACAGATAGAAACATATCTTAAAAATATCTGATCTTCAGCAGCATTCTGATACAAAGCGAATAATTTTTAATTTAACTCTTGACACATACACCAGCCCACCATCCAACACCTACCTTAGCATTTTCCCAGTCATTCCGTTAAAAACCCAATTATTTTATCATTATCGCCCTATTTGCCCCGCACATTCTGAAACCTACAACATTATTTATTTATAACACCTACTTGACCAATGCTCACCCATCCACTCTTCCGTAGCCTTTTCCTGCCAATTTCGCATCATAGAAAATCACTTTGTCATTATTATCCTATCGCCCCTCCCCTTACCATCCTACACCCACTCAGTCATAATTTACTTTCCGGACCACTCACTGAACTATTTGTCTACCAATTCATTGAACCATATACCCTCTGTATGCCACCTTAAAAGGAATGAGCTTAATTGATCAATTATATCACTGGAAATTTATTAAATTTACTTTATGAGATACGCATCAGCAAAATAATAAATTTTTTTTTGCGACATTACGACGATAGAAGCTTAAAATGCTGCCGAGGGACGTCACTTTCAAATAACATTTAAAATCATTCCATATTCTGCCCCCACCCCAACTATCTCTACGCCAATGATCATAATAAAACGCAATTCGCCACCTACCTAATATCTTTCAAATAACATAGTTGAAATAAAAATTTGTTCATATTTGCGCCCTCTAAACTATCGGCATGCACCCGTGAAACCCGTACATTTGCAAACTGTCCGGGTTTTCGAGTACCCAGGTACCCGCGTACATACGGATTGCCCGGGTACCCGTACACAACCCGTGTATTAAACGCATAATAGATACATACACGGGTACCCGTGAAATCGGGCTCTGATTTATGTTTAAAGTAAAAGATAATTTGCTTGTTCGATATTTAGTGAATAATTTTCTTAAAAAAATGGCTTTTTGAGAAATCAACTTCGTCGTAGCTTCTAACACTTGCATAAAGAAGTCAACACAGGAATTAGTTGCCTTTTCAGATATTATAACAACAAATTACGTGTACGCCAATGCTCTTATCTTTATCAACACTTTTATACTGCACGTAAATTATTTATGTGTAAAATCAAGGTAAATAAAATCAAACTGATTCTAGGAAAATTTAAAATTTTCTTCAGAAATAAAAAAATACATAATATGAACCTTTTTTTATAAAATTGGCAAAACATTATAACATATAAAGGATAAAATTTAAAATTTTGGCTTCTCTGTAGTAGTCTTAACACTTTTCGAAATGATTTTCAAATAATTTAATAGATGTTGTCCAAGCTGCTCGTTAATGTAAAAGGACCATTTCAGCTTTTCTCTTTTCACAAATTCACCAGTGTTATCCAATGATCTGCGTGATGCCATCGATTGACGGTCGCTTAATTTTAAATAGTTGATAATTCGCTGATTTGTAAAACTTACTTCCTAAAATAGTGTAACAAAAGTAAACGTTTCATTAAAAAATGTTATATTAAATGCTTTACCTCTGCTCCCTCGCTAGGATCTTCATGGAAGTGAAGATTTATTAGAGTTCTGTCATTTTCGTCAAAAGATGCTTCAATTTTCTCTAAGGGAAGTATTTCAGCCAATTCACTTTTTTCTATATCTAGAACTGCTAAAACGGTGTTTGTGATAAAAATTATTGCACGTTTAAGAGTATCGTCTAACACTACTGTTGCTTCATGAAATAAGAGTATTTGATCATCTCTAATGGGAGCTGGTAAGAGCTTCGCTATTTTATATTCAGCTAAATGAACCGTCAAGTTTCTTGTAGTGATCAGAAATCGTTGTTGAGGCATTGTATTAAACCCTACAGTATGTAGCATTCCTTGGCCTGTTAAAGCTAATAATTCTGCAGCTCCACTTATTGGCTTAGCAAAAGCCCCAACAATTCCTTTTCCAACACCCGTTACAACTTGCACAGGTGATTTTGCTTCTAACGTATGCCTAGCGAGTCCACCAACGGCTCCTAAAAGACTAATACCAAAACCTGTGAGTCCTTGCGATAATCCTTCTGCAAAACCTTGAGGTCGTGATCTTCGAAGCGCTTCAGTTCTTTGAAAATGTTCATCATCTAAAGTTAAACGGTCAAGATTTCTGGCCACTGATGCTGCTAGTTTTGTAACTGAATTAACAGTTCCTGCTGTTACATTTCGTAGTAAGGAAGCTGATCCATGGGTAACTCCAACAATAAATCCCCACGGTCCTCGTAGTAGACCTTGAACTGGCATAGAAACAAAATCTCGAAGACCTATTGAAAAAGATCGCGCCAAGCCACTGGGACTGCACATTTGCAAAATATTTAAAAATTAAAATGAATATAAAAGAACGAAGAAGCGTACCTTCCTAAAATTTCTAGGGAGCCCACGACCCATCCAGCGCCAAAGAGAGCTCCAGACAAATAATGCATACCAAGCGCATGTCCGAACTTTATTGGAAGCGTGATAATGTTTTTCTTTTCATAAGCAGTGAATTCCAATGGACTATGATCGAGAGCGACATAAAGCCTTGAATAAAAAAAGTTAAAGAATGCAGTTCGTATTTAATAACATAACATTTACCTAACACAAGTATGTACTGATATTAAAATACTCATGGGATCGATTCGAATCGATTTCAAGCGGACTGGTTCCGATAAGTACATAACTTGATTAATAACATCTTGCGGAAGTAAAACTTCACCCGCTGGAAGATCTTGGCGGATATTATCTTTTTTCGGGGTAAATATAAAACTTTCGGAATTGCATTCAACTAAGTAATCAAAAACGTCGTTCAGGTACGTGTCTTCTATGTATGCCCTTATCGGATTCAGTTTGAAACGAACTGATTCCACAGCTAATTCTTCATCGTAAAATTTCACTCTAACAAAAATTAATGGTTTTTGCTTGTAAGATTCTTCAATTTCATTTTGCAAATTATGAATAGCCGGCATAAATGGAATCCTTTTATATATTTCTTCTGAACACAATATCACCGGAAAATCATAATTTCCTGTGGAAAAAAGCTGATTGTCTAATTGAAGATTCGAGACAATTAAGCACAGTTTTCTTGTTTTCCCATTAAATTGCAACGCCAAATCATCAATATAAGTTGAAAATATTTCTGTCTTTAGACACTTCTTTTCTTTGGAATCGACGAAAATATTTAAACTTAATTCCTTGACAAACAAATTTGCGTTGATGATTTGCTCAGGTTTTTCTTCACTCTTATGTATGCACTTGTCTCCATTTGTATTTGTCTCATTAAATTCTGAATGCAATATTTTTTCCGTTGATGGTGAGACAGTTTGCTCTAGTGAACCGTTTGAATGTATATTATTTTCACCTGAATTAATGTCTGCTTCAAGGTTTTCAGATATATCACGATGGAACAGCAACGCGCTTGAGTCATTTGTGCTATTCAATCTTGATCGTAAATCTTTCACACAAAATACTGTAGCCTGAAAAATTATTTTAAGTTATACATATTTTCCAATAGAATGTTTAGATTTAAGCTTAAGTTTAAATATTAGAATCGGAAACTACTCTCATGTTAGATGCTGGTACCATGCTAACTTAACAGACTCGCCGATCCCTTCTGTACTGGTTATAAATAATTTAATTATCATCACCAGATTATGCACTACAGTGAGTATGGGTTTTTCGCAAAGCCTCATCCGGAAGCGCTCATCGCGCTGAAAATGGTCGTGGATTAGTTTGGATTCAATAACAAGAACGCAAAGAGAGAGTTTTTGTTGAATTTTGTAACTCGCAGTAACTCGGTCATCGTTTAAAACAAGTTTATTTACATTTACATTATTTTCACAAGATAAATTTCAAAAACAAATATTTCGAAATCAATACTCTGTGGTTTGGATTGTTTTTGAATATCAACGTCTTCTTATGGGCCACGGTTCAACGAGCAGTAGCTTAAAAAACCTACATTCAATGCGCATATTCCATCGCGAAAGAAAGCCATGGATCAATGATGCCGCATGGCCTTAAATAGAGATTAAAGACAACATTAATACCGTTGATGATATTACAATTAAATAACATCTCAGAACTGCATAGAGATCTCGACAAAAAAAACCTCGAAGAACGGGTAATAGGTGAAAAGCACAGTTATATTCACGCACTAGCAGAAAAGACGAACTATCTTATTGCAGTGACAGTGAAGACTTGTACATATTATCAAGAAATAAGGAATGGAAATACCAACGAAATTATTAAAGACGGATCCCAATAATACGGCTGCTATTCTTCCCGCAATCTAAGAAATTTGGGAAACAGAGACCTATCCGATGATATTGTAAGAATTGTCGTCTATGTTCTAACTGCAGTCTGCAAAATAATGACAAAAATCATTTTAATGCAAATTAAGCAAACGATCGAAGGAATTCTAAACGAGGATTTTCTTGTAGCGACCACATTAATACTCTGAATTAACATGTAGAAATCCGCCAAATGGAGGTCTACATTATGTTTTCTGTTCGTCAAACAGTTCAAGAAAAGGGAGACATTGTTGAGATTTCTTCTATATCCGAAGATAATATTTCGAATGAAGATATAATTTCTGCAATAAACATCTTCGGGTTGCGGTATAAAATATAAAATGTATGGTGTGCCTATGAAACTATAATCTAATCGAAACATAATAAAATTCTGGAGTATTAGAAGAAAATTGGGATCTCTCATCATCATCAAAGTCACGTCATTATTTTATAAGAACCGCGATCCTTCTTTGGTAGGAGAAAAGAAGCGAAGAAGTGATAGCCAGGGAGGCGATGTTGGTCAAGAATATCGTTGGAAACTACCTTTGCTTAACTGAGTGCAAAAACAGCTGGTTTTACAGAAGTCAATCGGCAGTTAACCGAAAAATGATTTTCTCTTAAGCCAAGAATGCTCCAAAAATCAAAGCAAAATTGTTGCATTAACCCAGATGAGCTCCAAATACACAAAATAAAACATTCAATGACATGAATTGCATCCCTAGATGCAAGGAAACCACCTCTTCATTGCGAAAGGTGTTCAAGACTGGCGAACTAAGCGCAATTAGCAGCAATTCGCGGTGTATAGAAAACTTATCAAAAAATTCGTTTAAGGGACTACAATTTCTAGGTACTTAGAAAATCTTTTAATGGCCTAATAGGTATTAGGCGATTAGAAAGTCATAGCTGAATCACGACAATAAATCAGCTATGATTTTCTAATCACCTGATTTTGATTACGTCATTAGAAGAATTTTCTAAGTTCCTAGAAAAATTAGACTATTAGACGAATTTTAAAACGATTTTCTAAGTGCCTGTTTGCCCTTAGGCCATTATATAACGAGTTTTCTAAACGCCGGGATTTAACTAGCGGATTAGCTTAATAGTTAATTGCCTGGCATTTCTAAAAGCCTACGACATACAGTGTAAACTCTACATAGAGACACCGAAGAAACTGGCTTTATTGAGTGATAGTCGTTAAATGGAAAGAAGAATAAAATAGTTTTTAAAAAAAAAGTTGAACCGACTTCACAAAAAGCGCTAAAAAGCATAAAATAATTTTTAATTTTATATCTATTACGACATTTTGAAGTCGGTGCAAATCAAACAAACCAAACAACTACAACAAATGTATTTAATCGTCCTTTCTTATGATCCCGTAAGCTGAAACGTTCGATTGTGGTTATGTAGTTGTTTTATTTGTTTAATTTGCACCGACTTCAAAATGTCGTAATAGATATAAAATTAAAAATTATTTTATGCTTTTTAGCGCTTTTTGTGAAGTCGGTTCAACTTTTTTTTTTTTTAAATATTTTATTTTTCACTTTTTAGTGTCTTCTACTCTATATAACGAAGAAAGAACCATCCAAATCGGTCCACGCGTTAAAAGTTAATTTTAACCCCCTACCTCACCTCCATTCCACTGTAATTTTTTTCTCATGGTATCAATCAAGGAACATACTCTACCGAACATAAAAGGAATCATCGAAATCGGTCCACGCGTTAAGAAGTTACTACCCCTCCCCCTCCCCCACCACCACCATAGAACCAAATTATTCTCCTATTAGCAATGGGGGATCAGACTCTATACAGCAGCAAAAGAATCATCTAAATCGAACCACGCGTTACAAAGTTAGGTTCCACCCCCTTCTCCCACCTCCACCTCAGCAACATTTGTTTTCTTGTAGTATCAACCAAGGATCGTATTCTACCCAATAGAAAAGGAATTATCCAAATCGGTCCACGCGTTACGAAGTTAGACTACCCCTCCCCCCCACCCACACCTTTCACCATAGGACCAAATTATTCTGCTATTAGCAATGGGGGATCATACTCTATACAACAGAAGAAGAACCATCGAAATCGGACCACGCGTTACAAAGTTAGGTTTCCATTAGGTTAATTTCGACGTTTTAGGGAGTTTGTCGTTAAATCGAGTGGCGTTAAATGGAGTTTACACTGTATATGTATATATATAGTATAGAAGATTATTTATCTCTTATGAGTTAGCTGATATCCGCGACTTCGTCTGCGTGTAAAGACGTCACATTATACCCTACGTAATTCCAAAGGTTTCAAGATATTATTGTAAATCTTACGCCAATAAAATAGACGGGCTTAAGCTTTTTGATCTACGTAACCATGCTTATAAATTCCTTAGCATAGACTTTCAATTCCTTGGACCGCCATGTAGGCAGCACTCCTGGATTTGCTTTCCGGCTGGGGGATGCCCAGGCTGTCAGGTGAACTGAACATACAAATAACCATAAAACAGTTTCTCCTCAGATCCACATCAGTCACTTTCAAACTCTGTTACTGTGCCTTATTAATGGTCCGCATTCATACTCGTTAAGAAATGTCTGCCGCGCAAGGAGCCGATGAAACTTGTACAAAAAGCCCAATTATAGATAGTTTAATTAAAATGTTTGAACTAGGTACAGTTTTACAGAAATTAAAAGATAATAAGGTGCCGGGAGATGACCGAGTTCCTTATGAATTTTATAAGAATGCACCGATGGCATTTCTTGACCTACTGCTGAGTGCATACAACTATTGTTATAACTACCAAAGTATTCCACTAACTTTTACTAATGCAATAATATTTCCTATTCATAAAAAAGGATATCTTAACCAGGTGGAAAATCACAGAGGGTTATCAAATATTTGTATCCATTCTATATAATAGGTTATCATTCTGGGTTGAACAACGCAAAATTCTTTCTGAAAGGCAAATTAGCTTCCGAATCGGATATGCAACTATAGACAACATCTTTAATTTAATTAGTATAATTAAGTTGGCACAGACTATAAAAAAAGGTGTATGCATTTTTCGCTTTGTTCTGCAAACTATTCAACTACGGAATATCATATAAAATGATTGGCATTCTTCAAGAACTCTACAAGTACACGAAATCGCAAATTTGAATGTGGACTTGATCTTTCTGAGAGCTTTGAGACTTCCTGTGGGATTAGGCAAGGCTGCGTATTAAGCCCGCTTTTGTTCGCCCTCTTCATTAACGATATGGAGGACTATCCTGACATAGGACTCATGTTACAAAATATAGAAATTAAAATATTATTATATGCAGACGATATTGACCTAATATCTGATAGCCCTCCTTAAACTCCAAGGAATGATAAATGGCTTAGAGAACTATTGGAACTTATGGAACGTTATAGTCAATTTAGATAAATCGAAGATTATGATCTTCCAGAGGAGAGGAGGCATTAGAAGGGGGATGAAACTTCTAATTTTGGTGATAGCCAAATAGAAGGCGTGAGATAATATACTTATTTAGTTACCTTGCTAACGCCACAGGCTTCTATGGCGGAATCTTTTAAAACAGCGTCTACAAACTGCAAAAGTAAGTATTAACTGCACCAGGCAACACTTTCTTAGAAGTAAGGAAATAAAATAATCTGAGAAGCTTATATAACGCAGTAAGTATATATAACATATAACGCAGTAAGTAGATCCATATTATTCTACGGTGCCCAGATATGGGGATTTATGCAATACGAAGACGTTGAAAAGTTGCAACGCTTCTTTATTAAAAAATTTGTTCTTGACACTTGAGACTGGTTTGTCAAACTTGCACATTTACAATTTTAGTTGTCATTATAAGTATATACTCCGGGTTCTTCATAAGTTTAATAATGAGAGACTACCTAAAAAATTGGTAAAGATAGATAGGAAAATATTATGATATGCGTCCTTATTAGAATTAAAGGAAAAACATAATATTGAATTAGATTTAAGGGATGAAACAATAAACGGTGTTAAATATAAATTGTTAAATCTAGTGTTGATATTTGGATCAAACGAAAAGCTCAGGAAAAAGCTAAACAGTTTGACATAGATTATACAACAAACTTGATTATAGTGCAGCACAAAATTATTTTAATTCTCTGAGTTAAATTAATTTTGATTATGAAGTATAGGTGCGGACTAATTTATTTAAAAGCAAGTCCTTGGAGAACAGAAGCTAGCAGATTATGTTCTCTATGTAATTTATGGGAAGATGAGAGTTGGTGCATTACCTTGGCGTGTGCCTAAGCTTGTCAGAATATCGCGTACAAATTTATGGGAAGAAAACCCTGAATGAAGATGAAATTATTGAAATTTTAAATAAAAAATTAAAAGTAATTATAAGGACCTGGTACTTTATGTCTCGAATGCCTGGAAGTGCAGAAATTTTTTGGTATCCGAATTTAATAATTAGCTCGTGCTCTTTCATTTTTAGCGTTTACTGAAGATATATTTAAATATTACTTGAAGTAGCTATCTGAATTGATGAATGCGTAAGAACTAATTATAGATTTATATAGTTAATTATTTTACATACAGTGAAACCTCCCTATAGCGGACACTGTTCGTTCCTAAAAAAAATCCCTCCCTATAGCGGACACCTCGCTTTTCAGAGGTGAAAGTTTGAGGCAAGTCGATGCTTGGAACTGGAAAAAGTGTCCGCTTTTCGGAGGTGTCCGTAAAGAGAGGTTTCACTGTATATGAATTTCAAATTTGCAGACCTCGACAGACGGCCTCAACGCCATTGTTGTGGTTTATAGTTATTAACATAATATTATATAATTTCTTTATCTTTTTTTTGTAATTAATTGCGATTTCAAATTCTTATTCATATTAAATTCTATCTATTTTAATTGAATTCTTTTTTCCTTTTTTTACCACCGATATCACCTCTTACAAAAACGCTAAATAACTGTTTCTTTATTTCTATCCGAGAATCTAAATACAAAATTAATTATTTCGAAATTCGTATACAATCATTTTTTCATCAAACTTTGACGCCCTCTTTGACCCGTTTAGGAGTTGAATTTCGGATGCTTACGTTGTATAAGGAACTTACCTGCCAAATTTCCGTTTATAGGTTTTCTAGTTCCTGAGATTTCGTGATGAGTGAGTGACTGGTACTACGCTTTTATATATACAGATTTATACTTATTGATCAAAGGAAGTATTAATAAAATGAGGGAGTTCTTATAGGAAATAATTTAACAATTATAGTCAGCTTCTTTTAAAGGAAATAATCCACTACAATTGTGACTATTGATTTTAGATATGGAAACAATTTATATTATGACTAATCCACGAAATCTATCAAATGAAAATATCAATACACTATAATTGTTCCTAATTTAACGGGCTATACCAGTGTGATAATTAAAAAAAAGAAAAGTTTTTTAGTCACTAAGTCACTAGTTAAATCTTTCAACGCGTTTTTCTTTACACTGTACTATGAACCATTGATTTTTTAATTGGTCCAAAAATGACAATTTGACAGGCAAAAAAAGGAGATTTTTTGGCGAAAATTGTATACTTTTTTTAAAACGCCGCCATTCTTACAATTTTCAATACTTTTTTAAAATCCATTGTACGGAAAATTATATTTATTTATATGATGATTTGTTTTTTCCTGATTCCAGTCAATATGCGGCGCCAATTATGGCAGCAGTGAACCTACTTTTTTTTTTATGTTCGTTTACTGCGGCATAAGTCCCGTAAATTTCAATGTTTTGGTCGGAAAGAATTGTGTTTATTTGTTAACAAATATATACCCAACATCTTAAAACATTTGCTGCAGCAGTTTTCTTGAAAATATTCTAGAAAAATATCTTTATTTTTAAGTAATTACACTGGTATAGCCCCTTAAATATCAACAAAACGTATATACAATTTTGTAACTTTTCATATAAAAGGCGGTCAATACCGAACATGCTAATATTTATACTTACACGTGTGGCATAAAAAATACATATTCTAACGGTTTTATGTTTATCACAGACAAGTACAGTCACATCACCATGAAGAGGAACATTAAAATATTTTTCGGTACTCATATCAGTCCTTATAGGTTTTGACCATTGAATATTATTTTCATTGTCAGAAGCGTCATCATCAGTATCTAAAATCATTTAAAAGTTACATAATTTTTATTTTATTTTATGTAAATAATTACGTACCATTAACAATAGCCAATGCTAACTTTGCAAAATGGGGCTCAATATCTGGAAATGTTGCATACATGTCGGGTGGCGTATAAAGCAGTTGGCTTGAAGGCTTTAAGATTTGATACCACTTTGAAAAATTCTTGTCACATTCTGACACGACTTGAGTTTCTTTGCTAGCATCTAAAGACTCAGCCTGAGCAACGAAAAACGATAACTCAGTATAGTTGGATATTTTAACAGCTGGACAAGAGTCATCATAGATATTTAAATAATATTGTCCCTTGTGTTCCACTATACATGCTGCCAACGGTATCTAAAAGTAAAATTTTAAATTTTGAAATAATTTTAAATTAAAAGTGCTTACAGTTTCATTTCCACGTATTAAACTTAAGCATTTTCTATTCAAAGGCTTCATAACTGGTATTGGAATAGATATGTAATTCTCTTCATCAAGTTTTAAACAAACATAAAATAAAAATTCAGGCAAAAGATTTCTTGGCCTTAACGAGGCATTCCAGTCATAGAAAGTATCAAGAGCTAGACCTTTTCTGAAAATATCAAGAAAACAATAGTTAGTTTAATGTTTCATATTTTGATATTATAGTAACGTGCAAAAAATAAGTAAGAAATGATCATGGTATGACTTGAAGGCATTAATAGTAAAATTTTCCTTTATGGTAATAATCTAACTAAATACTCGAATCAGGTAAACATTCAAGTGCATGTAAAAATGAATCACTTAAGTTTCCAACCTACCACAAATTACAAACTACGCTGACGTGTCATGCCTAAACAAACAATGAGTCAAAGCACTGTCCACCGGGAAAGTGCTTTGCGCATCAACACAAGAGACGCGAGCAAGTAACGAACGTAAGCAATTTGATACTCATAAGTGATTGCACTGGATTTGGTTATTTGGCAAGAATTATTTCCGACATGAACTTTATTATAACATTAGCCAATATGAACCAATACGAATTTTATTATGTTATTAGCCAATGTAAACCAATTTGTACCTTATTATGTTATTAACCAATATGATTTTTGGAATTAAGGTATAAGCATAATTTGTGTATAACTATAATAACGATGTACAATAAATCGAACAGTTTTATATCACTTATTTGACTAGGCAGTTAATGCTGCAAAGCTGCTCTGAGAAAATCAGTTCCCTGGAAGAAAAGGTTTTGATTAAGTTGCTCCAATTTCTCATTACGAGTTAAAGCTTTTCATTAAGCTGTTCCACCGGAGTTTTTCGTATATACTTTGCACTTTTGAAAAATTATTTTACCGAAAGGCTGGTGTGACAGCGTTAGAGATTATAATATTGCATAGCTCTCTAGACCGGTTTTAAGTTGGATTAGCATCTTGTTTTCGGTTTGTTTCGAAGGCGTCCAGCAACTAAAGAATAGCTAGCCCTTCTGTGCTGATGTTGGGGAAGAGTCTAAGCAGTTTAGCTTTTCTTAATCAGAAACGCCGAGGTGTAAAGAAATTTTAATATTTCTTGCTGTGCTCTTTTAAACAAGTGTTGTTTAGAATTTTTTCACAATTAAAAGAATTAATGAATACAGCACGAGAGCGTTTCAGTTGTCTGAATACTAGGGAACCTAGTACTGATCTGATAAACGCTTTCGAATTAAATCGACCTTCACATACGACTGTCGTTGTCTCGAATCGGATGAAATTTTTCTCCCGCACTAAGCCCCACAAGTGGTTAAGGAAACTAGAAATATATTCGACTACCACCACTCTTCGTAGGAGTAAATTCTGCGGATCATTTAGGTGTTTATAGATGCCGCGAAAGTCATAGCATAGATTTATAATATTGTCCCAATTAGGATCATGGTACTGCTTTACTAACTGCTCTATAAAAGTCTTGTGCACCCGCACCAGCTGTCATATATTGATCAACAAATTCAAAGTTGTTCGACGTTTTTGCTCAGTACAAGAACACGCAACCAAGTGAATTGTTTAATTAATTTCGTCCTAGTACTTGCTAAGTGAATTGTTTACTGTATTGTGTTTGGATCAAGCCCCAGTAGCAGCCCACTTACCCACTAGAACTCAACCACCTTCCCGAACAGTTAAGAACAATTTTGTTCCCAGATTGAGGACGCGATTTCGTCTAGAGTTCTATGGCGTACACATTCAACACACACATTTTTAACTAGGTTAGATTAGGTTAGGGTGGCGGCTATCTGAAAGCCGATCAGCCTCACATAGAACTAAGAAAAGACCGTTGTGTTACCTGAGTCTGGCGGGGAAACACCTGTAGATATTTAGCGAGTTGTTTGACTGAGAACAACAGTTGGTGAATTGTCCCACTAGGAAACCTGATATTGCAGGTCATAGCACTAACTTGTTAGATCCCGACAAATAGTTGGCGACCGTCAGAGCTCCTTTGCGAAATTCTGACCATTCATTATTATCTGCCGAATTTATTGTAGGATTTACACGAAAGGCATTGCAATTACTTTATTCGAAGTAATTAAATTTTTTTTTATTTACTTCCTGACTTTCGCATTTGTAATTTCTTCAAACTCAACGTACTATTTTAGATTGCAGACAAAAAAATCAGAGCTTAAGCGGACAAATTTCTAGCAATCTTGTATTTCTAAACTAAAGGAAAAGTTCTCCAATTACGCGATACTTACTCCTGAAAAAGTTAAGCCTTGTCTTACTATGAAAAAAAGTTACATGTTATCGCACTTTAGACGATGATTTGTAATACATTACGTAACATAAAAATCCCTCTTACTAATACTCAACTCTGTTAAGTAAAAATCACAACCTGTTATGTGACAAGTAAAATTGTAAGACATCATCAGATATTACCTAACTCTACTACTTGCATAGTGGGGACGAGTCTTTAAACACTCACATTCCTGACTGCTGGGAGGCTAAATTTAACCGATGGTTTGCGCAATGTACATACTTTGCTTTCGGGTGCTGCTTTAGACGGACACGAAATAAAATTTGCTCACTTATTATACGTTTTGCGTTGACTTTATAAACACAACTCACTTTTAATTTGCTTTCATTTGAATGATAATAAATTTTTCTACTTCTTTGATATCAAGTTAGGGGATCTGCTTCTAATCAAAATTTAATTATTGAAATATTTTTAGTAAGATTTGAAACACTTTTGGAAGCGTCACAATATTTTACAAACAGAAGAATGCTTCTTTACCACTTTAACTACTTTCGGTCGTCAATCTTTCGTTTTCTTAATTTTTTTAAATTATTACTTTGCAAGAAAATACGAAATACTAATTCTAAGAGCTCCGGGGTAGCAGTCTGCACCTCCTGACACCCATCTATATCGTGCCTGCCGCCCCGTCGATTAAATTTTTATAACCATAGAATTAATTGTAAAGAAAAATATAATCAAAAATAAATAGATTTTAGAGTTACATTTATCGTGAAGGCGATAATTAAAAGTGAAACTAAATGTGCAAGTTCTTCGTTATGATACACAAATAATCCACAGATTTTACTAATTTGCCTACTAAATGTAAATCTTTAAAAAAAAATTTAAACTACATAGAATGTGCTATTTTTATTATAATGAATACTTACTGCGACTTATTGGTATTTATTGGCAAAGTGGTACAATGTTCCATATATGTATTGGACAAAGCAGACCTTGTGATATGTTCGCTTTCCGCAATGCAGAAGCTAAAAGCTTGCAAACTATGTTTTGAAAAATTTGCAATTACATAGAAAGGCAATAACGTAAAAATTCTATAACCGTTTTCAACTTCAGAGTTTAATAGGAATTTCGAAATGAAATTTCCATTTTTCACGACTATTGTAACACTCCCAGTTTCTTCAATATAATATCCTTCAGATTTACTTATTGCTTCATCACTAGGTTTCGTTTTGGACATAAAAATTGGATCCGAACAAGCCCAATTTGAGGCGTCTTCAACACATATTATGAATGCTTCTTGAACAACAAATAACGTAGATATAAAATTGGAATTGATCTCTAATGTTTCATTTCTGTTAGAATAGTTTCGTATTTCAATAGTTTTACTCAAAGAATTTATAAATAAAGCCCACGCGGAAACATCCAACAATAAAGAGCAAGAGAAATCTTGACTAGGTAGACAACGGTAAGTCGGTGTCGTACAATCATTTTCCGAAGTCTGCCTGTTTATTTGTAACTCTTTCTCCGAGTTGATTGGCCAGTTGATCTTTGATGAATTAATAAGCGCATTGATAGCATATTCCACTGTCCATAATTTTTCGTCATACCAGAAAAATTTGTTCCAGTCTATTGTTTTAAATGTTAAACTTGCAACATTTTTGTCTTCTCCATGTGGCGAAACAAAGCTTAAATAAAATAAAACAATAATATATTATAATAATATAATGTTATTAAACTCATATCATTTTGAAGACCTTACTTGTTTTGAAATGTTATTTTATGTTCAGTCTCATGATTGCCTGGCAAGTTCAAATCTATTCGTTCGCCTCGTCCTTTTACCTCAAGAATTTCTTTTGTCGTTGATTCTTGCAGTTGTATCGGTGACGGTAACATAGATCGAATCATAAACATTGGCCAAATTATTACAAGTACCCTCTGGGGCTTAAAGGCATTTGTTGCAACCTCTGGTATATCTTCCCTTATAACTCGAACCCAAAAACTAATGTACGTCTTTGTATCTGCTTGAGGAACTTTCGAGAAAAAAGGATTTAAGGTTCCTTTTAAATATCAAAATTTAATAAACTTACCTTTAACTAGCCAGGGGAGGCTTTTATTGGCACGTAATGGAATTTCACCACTCCAACTTCCACCTTTTGACTCTTCAAACCTCAATCTGTTAAAATATATAAACGGATTTTTAATTGACTTTATGCAGCTTAGATAAATGCCAAATTTAGAATTACCTCATGCTTAAATTAGTTCCATCTAGCACTTTTGCACAAAAAGTAGTCGTTGATTTATACTCCACAATTGTGTCTGTATCAGAAATGGTTTCATTTTTTTCCGTGTGATGTAATTGAATTTTCAGTTCTTCAGATACCATAGATAAAATTGAAATTTGCCCTCTAATTATAATGCACATTTGTGATGCTGAAAGTTTCTTTATCTTTAAGATAAGAACATATTCCGCAATTCTGACGTGTTGAACTCCTGCCTCATTTACATTTATGGGATCTGATCTAATGAATACTTTTTCTTGCACAAATAAGCGAAAAACCAATTTCTGATCATGATAATCACTAAGAAAATGGTACATAAAGGCATCTCGAGGCTTAAGAGTCAGTCTTTGTTTCGTGTCTACTTGGCCAAACTTTAGTTTTAAGTTTGTTCTATTGCAAACTATATATCTAGTAAAAATTGGATATTTTCTTAAAGTTGGATCGAAGAAACGCTGCCAGTGGTCTTGTGAGATCATTAAAGTTTGCAATATAGATGGGCCAACATTTAGTTTTATTACATCAATTGTCGTATTTATATCTACATTGGTAGACAAATCTATTTGTGATTTAATATTGGCTTCTTCAAGAAAGCAAAGCATGTTTAGGTAACTATAATCGAGAATCTTACAGCTCAGTCTAAAATCTATATCTGTAAGATACTCTTTAACGGAAAGCATAGCACCATGAATTCTAAAATTTGATAATGATAGTGTTGCAAATGTGTGATTCCTATTAAATTGGTTTGACAGTTTATATTTTTGTAGAGGGAACGGCAAGTTTAATTCAGCAGTTTTATCTTGATTTTGCAAATTTAGTTGAATAAGATAGCAATCTATCACAGCCTGGATTTTTGGAGTTATTGTTGGATAAAAAATAGTGTCTACACGCATACACGCCACTAATGCTTTAGGATTTAATCGGAAATCACTTTCATTTTTAGTCGGTTTGAAAATATCTTCAATTTTAACCTATATCATAAATTATACATAAACACTTACTTCCAGAAAATACTTGCTACTAACCGATTTTAGCTCGTCGTCTTCATCGCTACTGCATGCACATTCAAAACACTGTCCATCTACAATAACGAACGATTGCAATATCACCACTCGCCAAATACTTGATGTGATTTTTCTCTGTGGAATGTTTACAATATTCGTTTCCGTTTCAGAAATATGGAAGTCACAGAAATGTAAGAATTGTTCGTGAGCATAGCTAAAGTATTCCATTCTGCAACGTATTTTAAGAGGCTTCGTAGTCTGAAATAGTAATTACTCTTAATATAAAGTGACAATACAAAATTTTAAAGTTTATTACTTCCATTGGAATTGGATAGATTTGCAGACGGGTGACTTTTCTCGGCTGAGGATACCTCCAGCAGATGATTCCATTGTTTTTTAAGATAATTTGGATTTGGTATGCCATAGGAAGCTCAGTATCATCCTCTACTATAATAAACTGAAACGCGCCAGCTCTGAAAATTTAGAAAATATAGACTTTAACAAAGCAGGTGTTTTAATTTGCATATGGTCATCATTTTGTCGTAACCAAAATGCGCTGTGTGAAATGGAATTGTTTAAGAGTCCAACTTTCTACGGATTTTGACTACTTATTGGCTAACATGCTAGCAGGCAGGTTGTGCCTTTAAGCACAGCCCACTCTAGATACAAGCCCGGAGGCTGACACGAACAGCTGAGCGTTGGTGATGTAAACAAACCCGTATTACAGTAAAGAATAGGAAAAGGGAGAATTCTACTTTTTCGTAGTATTTCTCGCAGTATTTTTAAATTCTCAACTTGGAATTTACTTTACTTCTCAATTATAATTATACATGTGTTTTAATGGGAAGACTCTCCGTTGTGTTTGTTTTGTTGAAGTATTGAGGTAAGAATGCGTCAATGACATCAGCATTTTTCTTTAGTTTTGGTTAAGACAGTGTGCAGTTTTATATGTGTGCGAGGATTGGTTAAACCACAACAGGAAAACTAAACACTGATCTAGATCAGTGAATATGATACAAGAGACTTACAACTGGCTCTGATAGAGCTTTGAAAGTATTGTTTCCATAATTTTGACGAATCCAAAATTGTCTCTCTTGATGTTTTAAAAGCTTTTGAGTCTGGCATGCTGCCCTTCCAGCCAAACTTGATGTCCATCTAACTTGACGCTGTTCTACAAGTGCCACATCAGGGACCGGACATACTGCATTGTCCGCACTAGACAAAGTACACACAAAGGCTATAAAACTTATTGGTCACTCAAAAATCTGTAAAGGCACTGACTCTCTGGAGAATGGAAAGTCGTTTATCCCTCACTCTTCTATCGGTACTTCCACGACCATTGTTTTAACAGAATTGCTAGCCCTTGTAGACACATCGAAACACGCTATACAAGAGCTTCACTACCCTCCAGGTCAAATTTTGATGTATTGGTTATCTTACCTAAGCAGTCATCTCCTTTACTCAACCTCTTAACCCATTTTGCTTTTTGTTAATGATATTCTTTTTGCATCATAGCGCCAGTTTCGTATCACGTAAATCGATTTACATAAAACTAGTACTAATCTGCTACGGAAGACACACCATTGCCACGTTTCAATTCACGTTAGGGTAGAAACGGAAATGTGACATTTGCGAGGGGCTGGGAGGTGTTCAGTTTTTTTATCTGTTTGAGGTTTTTTCTCTCTCTCCCTTATACCCGATATCCCTTGTCGGACGAGAGTAAAACTTCACCCGAGACAAAGATTGCAAGTGGACCAACAATTTAAAGTGGATTCCGAACCACCGATATTATATTGCAACCCAAAATGGCATTTTCTTCGTAATCCGTTGTAAGCAGAAAACCAGCATGGGTCGCCGCGGCAGGAGTTCGAACCTGGGACTTCCGGAATGAAGGGCGTTGCCACTTACTCCACCGACGACTGTTTGAGATTTTACACTACACTAATTGTCAAGAAAATTTTGATCAAGATGAACAGTTTGACAATAATTCACGCAATCAGAAAAAATATGTGTTTCTTAAATAGTGTCTATTATTCCCTGGCTGGCTATTATTATTTTAAGGTATAAATTAAAATAGAATAGCGTATTTTATAATTACAAGTAGAAATCTTACCTTAAATCATCTTGGTAAAATTCTTCCCTTGGATTTTTATTTTCTTTGACAACTTTTTTTACGTGAATCAGATCAAGTTTCGTTCGGTCAATAGATTTCGTTGGCTCGTCAAGTTCGCATGAACTCATAGATACTCTATAATCATTGTATGCATCGAATACATCCTTAAAGTCTTTTGCAGCTTGTAAAAAATTGTTAATATCATCTGGTCCTAGATCGACGTGAATAACATTGAATTTGATTCCTCCAATAGTAATAGGATCTTTATACCAAGCTTCCTGCGTCATCTTAAAATTTCCAGAAAAATTAACAGGATGTAAAATAGTTTTGTCCTCAAGTTGTATGGAAATTGTTTCGCAAGACGTCCTAGTCTCCATTTTTTCAGGGCGATCGAAAAATTGGATTTGTAAACGCAAGTTAATCAGAGATAGCGTAATGAAATATATATTCTTTTCCTCCGTTTTCAATATAAATTTTTCAATTGATATATTAATACCACTGGCATCACACATCATTTTTCGAATTCTTTCAATAGTGCTTCCACGGACAATTGGTCTTCTCGTCTCGATTTCACGTCGAGGTATCCGCTCAAAGACGTCTTCTACAATTTGCAGAGATTTTAAGAGCTTATCTAGCATTATGTACGAGACATTCATTACTACCGGTTTTAGTAAACTAAAATCAAATTGTAAATTACTAATCGCTGATTTGCAAACCTTCGCCGATAGCAGAGGTGGTTCAATTCCGGTTAATGTCTCCGGTCCTGACTGGGTTTCAATCAAGTAATAATTATCGTCCACAAACGATGGTCGCTTCTCTGTTGCATTCAAAGCAACGTATATATTAAAAAGCGAGAACTGGATGAAATTTTCAAACAACTTTTGAGATATCAACATACTTGGTTGATTAAGTGTAAACACTAACGTCGGAGTAAATAATCTACTTAACCTTCTGGTTTCTTTTGAAAGTCGTCTTTTTTTGCGAGTACGATGAAGTACAAATTTAAAAATAAAAACACCTGCAACAAATGATATTTCTGACGGAACTTTTCGTTCCTTAATAGTTTCTGTTTGTGAGGGTTCATAAATTGGACACCCAATACCAGAATCTGGGTAAAAGCCTGTATAGTATCCATAATCACTTGTATTATATTTGCTTGAATTTTTGTCATTTTGTTTTCTTTTGTCTTTTTTTATAACTTCTGAGTACTTCATACCAATGTCAGATTGTTTGACCGCTTTCAGCTTCTCAATATTATCAGTAGTTGATGGCTTTCGCTTCCACTTCAGATTTTTCTCGGAATCAAATTTTTCTACGAAAACAATTGAACTTTCTTCCATATCCAAAATTTTCGTATTATTTTTAATTTCATCTGGAATTTTTTCTCTGAAATTAAATTTTTTTAGGTAAGAAATTTTTTAATAAATAAAATATCTACACACCGTTGAATGTATTCCATGGATTCAAATATGTTCGCAAATATCACTAATTGTTCATCTGTTACAGTTGTTATAAGATCTGTGACGCAATTAAATTCAATTGCTTGTCCACTAATTAGGATATTGTTGTAAACTATACATGGAGCATATGTTATGGATATAATAAAATTACTAAAAATTTCTTTAAGATCAAGCGAGGGCGTATTTCCTTGCTTGTTATTCCATTCAACAGCAGGATTCGTATTTTGGAATGTTTCTGTATCATCCTAAATGAAATTAAAAAATTAAACTAAACACAAAACATAAATTGTGAAAAACGATACTTTTTTCAAAAAGGATAATATTTCAGCCCAGTTGCCGGTTGCGGCTGATATATCTTGAAATATCAGTTCATATTGCCTATCTTCCACTTTCGATCCAGGCGTGTGAAGAATTCTCATTTGAGCAGCTTTATTGTAAACATCTGATCGAATATTTAATCGATCCAAAGGATTGTCAACGTTTGGCGAAATTGTAATATTGGCAACCTATCAAAACAGAAATACTGTACAATAAAAATGTTAGCAAGCAAAACTTTACCTTAAATATAAAAACACTTTCGGACACCACAGGTATGTAAATTGTTATGCCATTACTTTGAACGTATACGAGCGGTAAGTCGGCAACACTAAGAGGAACATATGATGGTTTATCAACTGTGTTACGACTATTAATTGTACATAATATTGGAACGAAATCAGCAAAGTTATTTAAATCTAGTAAACATTCAATAGCCTGAATATTAGCCACAATTTCAGTCAATGATTTATGAAGATTTTGTACTTTCTTTTCTGCTCCCAATTTACTAAAAACACTTATTGTTTCGGCTTGTGTTACAGTAAGTTCAAAAAAGGAATCGTTGGTTTTAGACGTTAATGTATGCGCTGACAATTTTATGGAGTCATCTGGCAACCAATCACTTTCTGACATTTTAAAAAATCGTAATTCCATTGTTCCAATTTTACTTTTCAATTTGAAATAATCAGATTGTTTATCGATGCTTGTTATAAAGTCCTCAAAATCAAATCTCAACTTTGTAGGCGGTTTTAAGCTCGATATTAAGTCGATAGTTAATTTTTCGACAGTCCACTGTAACCAACAGGAGATTTCGTCTGCTGTAATTTCTTGTATTTCGGCTAATAACAAAAGAATTTTTATATTGAACGGAATTAAAAATAAAAAACCCATACCTTTTGGCTTTGATTTCTCAGAGAGTACTGAACTTTCCGACTCCGTCTTTAAGGCAAGAAATTCTTTTATTCCTACATCCTCTTCTTCATTAAGAACTATTCGAACATCATTTGAAAGAATAACAACTGACTCTCTTCTCCATTTAAGCATAGAAACAATGTCTTGCATAAAGTTAATTTTTTCAAAGAAAAACTCAACCTACAAAATTTACAATAAAAACCAGAGTGATATAATTTTTTCTAGGCTCACTTGACTTTTAGATAGCTCTAGATGAATAGGCGCAGTATCAATATGAATGTTGACAACAAGAATCTCTTGATCAGCTTTTCCGATTATTTTTTTATTGTTCAGTGCAACAGTAATACTTGTCTTTGCGGGGCTTAATAATGTAGTTGACTTATTGTTTATAACAGTGGTAATATCAAAGTTTGTCAAATCACAAGTCCATGGAAAAGTGTCTAATAATTTGCTTTTCCTTCGTGCTTTTGGATATCTGGTAATATCAAGATGATTATCAAAAGATTCAGAAGTAGCCGATTTCAATTTAATATATGGTAACCTGAAAGTATAGATGCAAGTGGTAAATTTTCACGATACATAGTCAATTAAAATTCATACGTAAGATTTAAATAGTCAATAGTATTGTGCGCAAGAATCGTAGACAGTGTACTAATAGTAGTCAAAAATTCCGTTTCCGTTGGAATGTAAACAGATCCTTGAGCAATATCAACGTTAACAATAACGTTTTTTAGGGAAGGTAATCTGAAAATCGAGATTAATTTTAATAACTTAAGTGAAAAATTAAAAACATCTTACTCAAAACTGTTTCTTGTTTCAATATTTCGATCAGTGCTCTCACGAGCTTTAACAATTTTTTCTTCTTTTTCAGAGCTTAAATGAATAGTTTCTTCAGGATTTACAATTTTTCGCGGACGATCTGCTAATCCTGCTGAACTTTTTTCAATTTTAGACTTATCTGTTTGACTGGCGATATCAACAGAAGCACTTGATTCTAAGGATGTAAGAAAATGCAATATTAGAGGAATTTAATTCTTAAAGTATCTAGTGAGAAGTAGATAGCTAAAAATATAGTACACTAAGATAGCACATTTTAGATAGTTGACTTGGTGACCAGGTTACAAGTTGAGTTTTTATGCAAATCCTCGTGCTTAGATCTTTCTTAAGAAAAAATACAAACAAATCCTTATAGCTTTTACATTATGGGATTAATTATTCGCACTCTTCTTTTATTATGATGTTGATGATAAGGTGATAATATGGTTATAAGGAAAAAAAGAAAGCGAAATTTATTGGTATAAAAATCAACCAATTGCATTGGATTAATGCATTTGTTAAATGTTGTAGGTAATTTTTGGTGATGAGTGTCGGGTAGAGGCAGTTCCGAATGTAAGTTTTGTGGGCAGGCGTTCTGGCGAACGGTATAATCAAAACTGTATTCGCCAAACTGTGAAACACCCACCTTCAATAGTGATATGGAGCTCCATAAGTGGGAGAACTTTGTAACAGAACAAGTGTAAAACGATTTTACCCAATGTCCCTTTGTCATATTAATGTTTTTATTCACAAGAAGCAACTTTACATTTATGCAAGGTGCCTTGTGACACTCTAAATTAATTAAGGACTTTTTAAATTCTGTAGAAATTGAGGTTTTGCCATGGCCCGGTAATCCTTCTCGCTATGTGTCTAGTAAACCTTTTAAATTATAAACATATAAATTTATACTGTCTACGATAATTTCACTGTACTACAGGGCTTGTTCAAGCAATTAGAACGGTTAAAAAAATGCAATGTTAGATTTTCAAATATATGTAACTGTAGAACTGATGGCTGTATTTCAGTGATTCTTTTTGTAAATTATTCTCAGAAGGGTTCTCATTAAAATTAATGGTAGAGTAGAACGGGGTAATGTGGTGCACGTTTCGTTGGAATGCTCATACGGCTATATTTTTTAACCGAATAAGAAGATTGAGTATTTATTAGAAAGACAATTTGTCTGACTACATTTCTTATGCAAAAACTTTTTGTGTTGCACATAATGGCGCTGAACTACGATCAAAACCCCGAAGGTACCTTTTTTTAACCTTCCAAAATTTTCGGGGTAATGTGGTGCACTATTTTCCGGTTGCAGTAGGAATACCAAAATGCGTCGGAAATGGTTTTGAACAGCTTTATTGAATGAAATGGAGTGTAATTAAACATATGCCAAGGAATTAAAAATGCAAACTATGGGTTTTTATAAACCCACGTTAGGTAGAAATACAAAGACCTGTAAAATTTACAAAAAAAAATGGTGCAATGAAGAGAATTATTGAAAAAATTATTTACTCAGTTACGACCAAACAAAGTGCTTCAAAATGATTTCTTCTTCGTCAGTGTCTCCAAAGTCGACGTTCTTTGCGACACTAGGGCGGCCGCATTTTCGTTTGGGGCTGTCTTAGTGGCTGCTTTTCCGGCGACTTTGGCTGACTTTTCGGCGGCTTTTTGTTGTTTCACCACCTCTTTTTCGATCTTTCTGTTGGCAGCCAACTGCTTTTTGGCTGCTTGATCTACCTTCTTTTGGGCTGTTGCTTCTTGTTCAGCGCGCAAAGACTCCATCATCTCTGGGCTAGTTAGAAGAGCAGACTCTACTGATTTCGGTTTGCGACCTTGCAATCGATGGCGCAAAGTTTGCGGCGCAATTTCGAAATGCTTTGCTGCACCTCGCACATTTCTTCCAGCCTGGACAGCTTCTATTGCTTCATTAATATTTTCTTCGTCCGGTTTTTGGGTTGTTCTTGGTCGATTGCGCACCATTTTGCTGAAAAACAAAAGCAACAATATAAAGGGTGGTTTTCAAGTTTGCACCATATTGCCCCAAACGGAATGCACCACATTGCCCCGAAGCACTTTTTTCACGTCAAATTCGACATCTCGGTGAAAATCGAAGTAATCGCCACAAGAACACAATATTCTTGTTAAACGGGAAATTTCACAGAAAATACTGACCTGATATTTTTTTTAACGGGAATTAATATTTTTTCTCACTGAAATAAATAAAAAAATTATCGTTCCGTCAACACGTGTTTTGCGATTGAAGCAGCAACTTTTGTGACATATCATCCAATTCACCACATTACCCCGTGCACCACATTACCCCGTTCTACTCTACATGTTATAGTAAACATGTTAAATGTGCTTTAGTTTTAAAACACTGTGCCATTTGTTTAAGAAGTGCAAGTTTTCGTGATTTACATTGCGTTCTGTGTTTATTAAATTTGTAAGAAATTAATTAACAAAATTCTTTTTTAATCAATTGATTTCTATAAAATACATTTAATTTTGTCATTGTAAGTATCGAATTTTGGCTCATTTTCTCAATTAATTTTTTATTCGTTAAAGATGATTGACGGGCGATTGACTTTCTGACGAATTATCTAGTCAATTTAGGTTCAATCCACTTAAGAAAACAAAGTGGCCATGATGAAAACAAATTTTTGAATTCCCAAAAAGTAATTTTGAGTTCCCTAGTCGGCCCCTGTTATTTTGGCAAATTTTCAAAGTTGCACAAAAAACAAAGCAAAAATGTTGAGTAGGCTGTCAATAATATAATAAAATGGTTTTCTGACAAATTCTGTAGCCACTTTGCATAATCTAATAATTTAAAGTCAAGATCAACACAAATGGACATCGATTATCGGCATTTCTTTAAGGGTCAGTCAGAATTTTCAAAAGATCGATTATCTTGAAAATATCCGACAAATAGTTTTCGAGATATCGCATATTTACTGAAAAGCGCTAATGAGAACTTTAAACAAGTTTAACTCGAAACTTTGTTTTCAAAGACGGTGACCACTATAATTCAAAAACTGCTGGACGGATTTGTATGGAATTTATATAGTTTATTGTAAGCATTAAAAACTTGTTCTTGATCGACGGATTTTTATTTTAAACATCGAATTTTTTAAACAATAAACTAGTGGTTTTTTGTTTGAAAATCAGCGAGTAAACTTTCAAAAGCCACACCATTTTGACAATTTTCAAAAAAAACAAAACAAAAAAGCGTCGATTAAGGACAAGATTAACTCTTAAAGTAATTATTCCCTTAGTTTGATTAATTTCCGATGAACTAGTAAGATGCTGTGTTTGTCACCGTAAATCGCAACTTCCGGAACGGGGTCTAACAAAGAAGGCGATAACCTTTTTAAAAATATTTTTTTTTATTTTAATAAAATCAAGCTAAGCGATGCATAATTAGTTTTGTTAAATAAATTTAATTACCTCCAAAAGCAATTCTTTAAAATAGTCATTTTTTCACACCTCTGACTAGACCTAACCCATTACATTCCAGAATTATTTTTCCCTACTCTGGAAATCTATGATTATTAATTAGTTACAACACTTTAATGGGAAAATTATAAGAAAAATATTCAGAAAGTTCAAAAGGACATTTTCTTTTCCGTCCTAGTAGGTTTTCCTGACACTGGGATGAACTAAAGCCTTTATACTCGTAAAGAAAGAATACCATAGTAATTATCTTTTTTAAGGTCCCGTCTGTCTGTCCGTCGATCTATCCATGAAATTTGGTAAACGGGCGAAGATTGATGACCCAGAAACAGAAATGATGAGATTATTGGAAAAATATTTAATTTTATCCTCATTGTTTATAAGTCGTCGATGAAGTAAGTGATTACGTTTCGGTCTTCTATTCCGGAGATCCAAGGTTCGTCGCGACAGATGGTTGTTTTCTGCTGACAACATATTACAATAAAACTGCCATTGGGGGTTGCTAAGTATTATTACTGATTGGGAATCCATTTTGCAATCGTGGCCTCGAATCGAGTGAAGTTCTTCACCCGCCCTATGCCTCACAAGGGATTACGGGAGCTAGAGAAAGAGAGAGAGACACTGCTCTCATAAAGTGAGAAGTGTACTCAAACAATTTTTTTATTTACTAGTTGAGTGAGAGGTCTTTAGATAGGTATCCTTAAATGCAACACAAAATGGTTTAGGACCTTTTGATTTTAACTTTTCAGGCACCATCTAATTTCTAAACTATCGATGCAAAAACAAATTTCTGAATATAGTTTTTAGTTAATTCTTTCAGTGACATTATAACAAACATTAACAAAAAAGGTTATGTAAAAGTTAGAAATAACTCTACGGAAGCATATCTTGTGGTGCACAACACGCTCTTATCCATTTTTTTTTATAATTAGTACATAGAGTACAGAAAATTACACAAATATATGGGAACGACTAAAATTAATAATAATTCACTGTGACAATAAGAAATTGTTGTCAATATATTTTCATATTCAAAAATTTTGAACTTTTCTCCTGTAAATCTTGTTTTTTAATATATGCATTGATATTAAAAGCAAAATAAGCTCCTAAGCCTTGTAGAGTTAGGGGCTTGGCTCCACACGAAATCTGATAACTTTGTAACAGTGAAAGCAACGTTATCCCTTACGCCACTGACGATTTCTCTTCCCTTAAGGGGGTAAGGAAGTCTAGAATTGTTTTAAAAAATATATTTTTGTATGAGCTTATTTGAAAGAGCAACTCCTCGTGAGTGTTTTGCCGCATGGCGGAGCACTGTACGTTCAAAATATGCATCGCTAGAGCACGAGAAATTAGGCGAAGTAGAGGTTTTTGAGCAGGCAAGCAGTGCAGAAAACCTTATTTTCTCATGCTTTTCCACTTTCCGTACATGATAACTGAGAAACCGTTCCATATAATTCAATGCTACTTTCAGTTTGTATTTATAAGAGCAATACCTTCCATGTGACAGTAATATTATGACATTAAATATAATAGATAATATATATTTTGGAAAAAATAGCACTTCTTGAAAGCCTCACTTTTAGTTGGTCTAAAAACATAAAAACTAAAAAAAAAATAGTTTCACAAGGAAGATACAAACTAAAAAAAAAAATAGTTTCACAAGGAAGATGCAATTAGTTATTGTAAAACTTTTGCAGCTTGTTTCCTTTTCCGTAGGCTATGTACGGAGTGTGGAGCAAGAATATGGACGGCGGTTTTATTACAATTACAGTTTATCAGAAAAATTTGGAATTTTTTTTAAAATATAGCTTTAAGTATGATTAAGAACTTTTGTTAATTTCAATCTAATCGTCTGTTTCATTTAAATTCCAGAAATTCTGAAAAAAGAGGTTTTTTGGGTGGTCTAGACTTACCCCCTTGACTGCTTTGATTTGTTACTAATAGGTTTGTCTGTTTACTTCTGTGCCAAACATCAATCAGCTGTGAGTTGTCAACTATAAAAGAAGAAGAAGAATTCTGCCGAAATTTTGTCCCACTCATCAGCGTGTGTAAATTTTGGGTAAACGGGAAGGTTAACCGATTGTCAATTTTTTTCAAGTCCAAAAGTAAACAAACGCAGTGCAGGCGAAATCTTTCGGTTTTGTGTAAAAACTTTCGAGTAAGCAGGCAGACCTAGTTTTGTAAAACTATTTTGACAGCACGCAAATGATTTGTTATTTCATATTTTAACAATACAATTACGCAATCTTACATTTATTTAATGAAAACAGAACTATAGTTATAAGTGGGAGGGGGGGGGGGGGGGGGTAATATATGTACATACACTTGTGTTAGCCGAAAAAATCGAAAATTTGTTTATTTTATATTATTAAAGTACATTGTCTTGAAAATATTTTTTCAAAATTTCATACAGATCTGAGCACTAGAGAAAAAGTTACAGCTACCTCCGCCGAAACCGAAACGTTAAACGCGAGTCGTTCACTGATCGATCGGACGAAGAAACTTTTATTTGATTATTATTTATGTATGCAAAAACCAAATTTGCAGACATCCGAGAATTCAACATTTTAGGAAAATCATCACTATTTCTGTAAAAATGTTAATTTCACCACGGGACAACGGCGGTATCAGAATTCTTTGTAAAATAAGTTTAAACATGAACAAATAGGTATGTGGTGTCTAATTACAAGTAAATTATATCTCCTTGGGAGGAAAAACAGTCAAAATAAAATTTTTTCGACAACAAGCATATCTAACCCCTTAAGTGGAATTTCTGAAACCTTAATATGAATGCGATATGCATTAGAAAGTGTTATACATTATCACATCAGTATTAAACATCTTTCAATAACAACTTCTAATTATGAGGTTGTTTTATAATTAGTAAGGCTTAATGTAGATCAATTAAACCAACTTTGTTTTTCTGTATTTCTGTTGTGGAAATCCGTCTGAATGTTGAATACTGAACATATTGTAATAAAACATGTGTGTTAAAATTAAAAATCTTAATCTTTAGAAAAAGAAAAGTGTAACAGGGTTTAAAAATATGTACCTACTGTAAAATTGCAAAAAAATTTCATCCAAATTCAGCAAAGCAAAACATTACAGTATCGTTGTAAGATCAGTTGCAAATTTATTATTATATTAAGAAAAGCTAACTTTCTTTTCATTGAATGCTACCACTTAATGCAAAAGATAAATTTTACCTTGAGTATACATGAAATCCAATATAATTTCCTCAAAGTCCAGAAATTCAGTCAATGCCGGGTCAGCTATTATTACAAAATCCGACATTTTTGCAGCTAGAATGGGTTGTAGCTTTTCGTCTTTTAGATTATCCGGAATTTGAACATAAATGTTGCACATTGTATCATCGACAGAGAGAGGAACATCAATTGGAGCTCTGAAAATAAAACTCTTCATCTGTTCGGAAGCTCGTCTTTTAACAAATAAGCAGGACTGAAAGTATTTTATGCTTCCTGAACAACAGGTAACGTTTAAAAATTTTCTTGCAGTAATATTTATGATTGACGCAGTGTGTTCAAAACTTGCCATAGGTTTTTTATGTGTTCCGCTTCTGGCAGAAGATCCAAGTAATTCCAACAATTTATCATAATTGTAATCTAACAAGAGTTGTGATAAATAGGAAAAAACTATTAGCTGCGGCTTTGTAAAAGATAATATAATTGTATCAATTCTAGCATCAAATTTATATTTAACGTCGTCTTCCATTGTCCATAAATCTGGCTGAATAAGCGTCCCAAAATTTGTGACTGCATATGGAATTGTAAGCAACCGCTCTTTCCTGGATGCGTCACAAAGGTACAGATTGACATTTTTTATTTTAATTGCATAATTGTCATAACATGCATTTAAAAGCTCTAATGGTTTCTCAGGAAGCTGACATGTGGTAATTACCAGACTATTCGGATTCAAAGGAGTTTCCCACGTTCCAATGACCTTTTCCAATTCGAGCCTTAAAGATGGTAGATTGCGTTTATGTATGCCAGAAGAGCTTCTTTCGGTGTACCCAGAAAAATTTGCAGGAGAAGTCCTAGGGTAAAATTCAAAAATAATTTTTGTTAAAACGATTTGAATTTCCCTTTTTGGAATTTGAGACTTCATCAAGGCATCATATTCATCCATGGATGGTGGTGGAAGCTTTGATGGAACTTGTTCCGAATTTTTCATTTCAATATAAGGCGGATAATTGTACTCTGCGATTAGTTTATTTACAACATCTAATATAGCAAAAGTAGTGGTATTAGAAACCAAATTTGTGGAAGAAATGAGCACCCGTGTTAACAACTTTTCTAAATCATCTTCAACTTCAGAATTCGCTGTAGATAAGGTTGGTTTATATTTTGTGGTGTGAACCATATTAAAAGCTAAAGCAGAGCCTTTGTAAGTCAAGTAAGAGTCATCAAATTTTGCAATATAGAGGTCATAATCAGTAATGAAGCTTTTAGTAATTCCAGAATTTTCCTCAGAAACTTCATCGAAAAGACTCTCATTAAGATACGCTTCCGACCAATCAGTTTCTGTAAACACAAATTTGGAACATGAATCAACTGCATATTTTCCCAACGGTTCGATTGATATTGATGTTACTCCGGCTTGGGTACTAAACCACTGATCAGATAATAGCGTTTCAGAAAATATTCCCTTTAGAGTTGCTTTTAAAATTGGGCTATAGCGTATTCTCTTTGTTGTCTGCACTATAGATTCAGAAATAAATTCTGATAACTTAAGAGTAAGTTTTAATTCTTCTATATAAAAACCAATGTTCATGTAATGTCCTTCATTACTTTGCGCTTCCTCTGAAATGTCATCGGTAGACAATATATTCGGAATAAGGTTCCAAGCCCAGGACAGATAGGACTGTCCATCACCAGGAAGCACATCGTTATCTTCCGAATTTTCAGCGTCTACATCTGTACTATGTCCTGACTTTAGCTCTCCAGATTTTAAAGCCATAACTAAAGCCATAAGGCGCATTGCCATTGGAAATTGAACTGATGATATATTTATATCCAATGCTTTGCTGAACAAGTCCACAATTGTTGTTGATGAAGTAGCAAATGTTGTTACGTTATACTTACGAAGTAGTCTAATCTCAAGGGAGCATTTGTACAAGATTGGTTCTAAACACACTTCTATCTGGCCCATTTCGTTTCGTTTATCTAAACAAATTGTTAAATCAGAGACTTGTACGAGCTTTCTAAGTACCATTTTGACTGGGTTTATGTCAGCAAAAGCCTTTTGCCATTTCTCATCAGCAGAACTTAAAGACAACAGTTGAATATTCATGGAGACCACTATTTCATCCTCTACATACTTCAAAATTATATTGTGACAGTTTATAGTGATGTTATTAATGATTTTATTCACTAAGCTAGGAATATAGCCCTGTTGGCTTTCTTCGACTTTCGAAATTCTTTTTTTCCTTTCTTGTTTTGGTTGACTTGAGTCACTGTTTTGGTCTTTGAGCTTTAGAACAAATTCTATTGTGTTTATAGTTATATTAATCGGTTCGGACGTAATTTTAGTCCAAGGGACATGTATAGACAGCTCGTGTATATGTCCAGATAAAAATTCAAAAGGCAGTTGAAGTTCTTCTTCCAAAACATCCAGTCGAAGATCTAAATTTTGAAACGCCACTTCACCTTCCCAAAACGAAACCTTAAATGAATTTAAAATTTATTTCCATAAGAGTTCCTATATGAATCTTACCTGTGAGTCCTGCGGTCTAATATTTTTAACATATTTTGCAACATGATTTAAAATTATTGGTGTAATATATGATTCAAGTTTGAACATCTTTGAATTCCGATATTGTCAGCCCCATTTAGTGTGGGGACTTAACTATTTATTGTCCTGGTAACGATTTTAAATTATTCCAGAATAGATTTATTTATTGCTATGTACTTTTTCTAGACATTCACTGAAAATTTTGTTTATACAAAAACCTGTGACCTGTCAATTATGACATATATCCGGCAGCTAAACGTCACTTTAAATAGCAACGCCACCTTCGTTAAATTCTTGATTTACAATGCTTCATAATTTTTTCAATAGGTGAGCATGAAACGTTAAATTTATGTAAAATAGGGTACGTGCATTAGGAAAGGAATAACGGACGGCGGCAAGGAAGACTATCTTATGATATTTTCTTCCTTCCGACAAAACCTTAAGATTACATATGAGTTCCTTCGGAAGTTTTTAAAACTTTTAAAAAGATAAATCGCAATTTACTGCTAATGCTTTTTCTAGTTTCTTCAATTACGTTAGTCTTGATTGAAACCGTTGAATTATATTTATTAAAAATTTTAAAATTAAAATCGATTATTAGGTTAGGTAATATTTTTATTTTATCAAAAAAATTCGAAAACAAACGGTTCAAAACTCCAGCGGAGCAAGAAATATTAAAAAAAGTTCTTGACAAGAGCGGCGTTTCTAATAAAGAAGGTTTTCGATTGATTTTGAAGAAAATCTAACCCTTTGGTGTTGCTGCTGATGAAGAGCCAAAGGAATTTAGATTTTCTTTATTAGAAACGCCGCTCTTCTCAAGAAATTTCTTTAATATTTCTTGCTCCGTTCGAGTTTTGCACGATTTGTTTTAAAAATTTTTTTGTAAATTTCACTCGAGTCAACTGATTTTCTGTAATTATTTGTACATTTTGTAAAATAAATATTTATCTTTGCTTTATATTTGTGGCCTGTGTTGCCTTAAAGGGGCAGAAATGTAAAATTAGGAAAACATTACGAGAACACTTTCGTATGATGGTTTCTTGGTATTTGAAAAATTAGAAACAATTAAAAGTACAAAAAATCTGTGCAGTGCTTGTGCTATACAAAAAGGACATTAATAATAAGTATAATAACCCAAAAGAAAATCTGCCACCGTGAATAGTCGATGGAAATTGTACCCTTATTTCCTCTTTTCGAAAATTACAAAATGGACGCAATTTTGTCTAACTCTCAGTGGTAATTATTTTTTGATTAAAAAAAGTTGTTATTAAGCATGTTAAATAGGAATTTATCTTGTGACTCTTTTATTGTTTTGTACATTTCGGTAAAACTGTATCAACAAGATATTTTTGACTGCTATTCCAGTCGGTGGAAAATGTACACATGTTTCACTTGTAGTTGATGTGCCAATTACCCGTATACTAATACACATAAATCGGAGAGATGTCTCTACGTAACTTGTTATGGGGATGACCTAGCGATAGTAGTCCGAGGTAAGTTTGAAGAAAACTTGGGATAATTACTTCAAGAAGCAATCGGTACGGCAACCTCTTGGGCTCAGGCTTGCGGACTGAAGATAAACCGAAATAAAACGGAACTCTGCTGCTTCACCAAAAGACATAAATTAAGAAAGATAGTTCCCCCGTGCATCGGAAACACGAGATTAACCGTAAAGGATGAGGCCAAATTTCTGGGTGCGCTTATGGGCGGGAAACTAAATTGGGCGAGGCACCTACACGAGAAGAAAAATAAAGCGGTAAGAGCTTTCTGGACGTGTAGAAATGCTATAGCTAAAGTATGGGGACTATCACCCTATATTATAAAATGAATACACACATGTGTAATCAGACCCATGATAACGCATGCAGCGATAGTCTGGTGGAAAACTATGGAGGCCAGAAACTAGAAGATTATGGACCAGGCCCAACGTATGTGCTGTCTAGGCATAACAGGAGCTACTAGGTCAACACCGACAAGGGCCCTGGAGGTCATTCTAAATATTCCTTCACTAGAATTCTATGTTAAACAAGTGGCACTTAACTCGGCTATACATTTACGTATGAATAAACTGTGGAAGGTAAGCGGAAACCCAACACTAAAAGATCGACCGAGTATTTAATGGTAATACGAACAAGAGACTGTTTGAGGAAAAAGATTGCTGGGACTTCAAAAATGGTAACCCAAATTTAGAGGCAATCTTCAAAACTCAGTTCCCGACAAAACGTGAATGGATAGGGTGATGCATAAAAACACTTTAGTGATTTATGTATACAGACGGTTCAAAATACGAGCGTCGCTGTGGCTTTGGAATATCGTGCGAGGAACTTAACCTGGATTAATGACGAGGTAAAATCTAAAACGACAGAGGGATGTAAGGGGACCCTAACGGAGCTTACGATATCAAAAACGATGTTACCATAATATACGTGCCGGGGCGCTGTGGCATCCCAGGAAATGAAAAAGCAAATGAGCTGCCGCGGAGAGGCGCAAATGCGGACACTCCAATAATGCTCAACCTGAGCATAACCGTCCATGAAATTAAAAAAAGAAACCATGAAATGGGTAACGAGGAGGCACAAGGAAAAATGGGAGGAATCCGATATCGCCAGACATACTAAGGCGTTTTGGGGAACGATCAGTAAGCTTAACAAAACCAATCTGAAACTTCTTGTTGACCTTGTGACAGGACATGCAAGACTAAGGGATCATGCCATAAAAATGGGAAGGATGTACACTAGTTTATGTAGGGGATGTGGGGAAGAAGACGAGACACGTTCTCGGCCAATGCCCAGCCCTTACGCAAAAAAGGTCTAGAATCTTAGGAACAGACTACTGCGAAGATTTGGCAGAAGTTAAGAAAGCGGGTTATAATTGAATTATCCAATTCGTTACGGGGATCAGTTGGGTCGACAGTGGCCTTTAGGGTACGCTGCCGAGCAGGCGGCGTACAACGTTCCACTAAAGGCCTCATTGCAAGGAAGATACACATCTTTCCCCCCTCGAAAACCAACCAACCAATACGCATAACGTTTAGGACATCGGTATACAAAATTCAACTCAATTTCGAAGTAACGTTTTGAAGCAATTCCACGTCGAATCATCATGTTTCCACGTGATTTTTTTTACTGAGAAATTTTGAAAGTGGCAGGTATGATAGACATGATATTATTTTATTAAGCTTACAAAACTTGTTTGTGCAATCGCTGGTGTACTCACTGCACTGGTTTCGGCAGGCGTAATAGTATTTTGATTCGTATTTCATGGGCACGCCTAGAATTTCCACTGCTACTCGTAAAAACTGGACCTCTTCATTTAACTCACAGAGAAATGGTATTATTATCTACTTATATTTTATATATTTGTTAAATGTACTGCACGGACCAGTAATAAAAAAGTGTGATTTAATTGAATTATTAATTTAAACCAATACTTTATAAGGAACACATTTTTAAGGTGTCTTATTCTATGAAAGGTTGGTTATTAATTAACATAGTTAGAAAACCGAAGCTCTGAACATATCAGAGTAAAAGTCAAGCAAATAAAATGTCAACTGAAAAGTTGGTTTTTAATTAAACTTTTGCTTAAAATTACTTAGCTTTAAAAAGAAAAAAATTACATGTTTTTTAAAGTAATAGTCAATCTAGATACAGAATATTTAGTTTGCAAACTTAAGCAACTACAAAATATTTAATTTATGAGCAGCTGAACTTCAAAACCGAATTCGTGAAATTAAAAAACAAATATGTTTTATCATCATGACAATGTAACTTTGTGAATAAAAAATGTAATTTGGAAAATAATTGAAGAGGGACAGTTTTTAAAGCTCTTATACGTTTTCTTTGATAAGCCGTTTATACGAATATTAACTGTTTGGTGTTTCTTTTTTGTCTAGAGGCCTAATTGGGTCTTATTTCTTTAACAATGAAAATGGCATTAATTATTTCTGGCATTATTTCTCATATATCTCGTGTTATTTTCAATTTGTTGAATCGAAAGTTTGGTGATCGTGATATTTCCCGAAATACTTATGTGAACCTATTAGATTTTTTTTTTCTGCGGTTACGTTAAATTGACGGTTTATTCCAATAAGCCCACACACATTTATCGTGTTATGGTTAATATATGCAAGTGCCAGATTATTCGAAAAAGTGGCTCAAAATTGTTGCAAACGAATTCAATTTTTAAAAATTGAGCTGATTACTGATGGGGATATGCGTTAAAAATTTTACCAAATTTACCTCGGAAAAACCAACTGTTTTTGAATTAAATGAAACCAAGGTTATTCCTAGCAAATATCCATCATATTAAGGATTGCCAGCAGAAAAAGAGGATTTTTGAATTTTCAACTATACTTAGTTCCTTAACAAGAGTTTTCTTATAAAAATTAAGCATTTAAACTTTCGCTGAAGGGGAACCACATCACAGTAAAATCGATTTTTTTCTAAATGTTTTCTTCCCTTTCAAACGCCACCACCCTCAGCACAAAATTCAAAAATATCTCGCCACTACATACAATTATTTTCTCATTTGCAACGTCGCTGGGCAATAGCGACCAATAAATAGTTTTTCTTAAAACACCTTTTGTAATTGACAGATGTTGCCGCAAAGTGAAAAATTAAAATATCAATTTCATTTTTGGCAGAGTTGAGGCCAAGAGACTACCTTTTCGGGGCATCCAGAAAAAATTAAAAAAAATTCGTTTTTTTAGTACTTAAATTTAGGATGACCGTACTTTTATATATAATATAATATAATCTTTCTGTAAGCACTTGGTGAAACATATTTCTATTCATTTTCGGATAAATATTAAAAACGATTGTTAAGTTTCACAAAATATATCTGTATTAATCGAATTTATTGAGAAATAAATCGAGAGCCGACGCGTTTCGCCTTGTTAGGACATCATCAGGGCAACGACTGAACAGTCCAAGTTTAAAAAAGCTAAACTATTGTTCAAATGGAGCTGGACAAAGTAACGGATTTTATTTTTTAAATCTATTTGATCGTTCAACAAAGAACAACCACCCTGCTTAGCTTTTCTTATCTCATAAATTTCAAAAAACGCGTCGGCTCTCGATTTATTTCTCAATAATTATATTATATTTCAAGGCTTTCCCGGAGTACACATACTCAAGAATGAAGTTTTCCAGTTAAACGGGTGGAAGATTTGATTGATCAAGTCTATTTTATGGTACTACAAAGTAACTTGACTTAAATGGATTGACCAATCATAAATGCGCTCCAAATCGTCATTCAATCTAACGACGCAGTCTTTCAATAGCCCAATAGTTCTACTTAGATAGATTTGAATATCATCAGCATATGTTGTTCCGTTCTTGCTCCTATTCTGTGTTATTTATTTAATCTCTCAACTCGTTGCGGTGTTTTTCCGAAAGCTTGGAAAACCTCATTAATTATTCCCCTTCACAAAAAAGGTGATAAGCTTGAAAACTCGAACTATAGACCAATTGCTTATCTTTGTTGTATATCAAATATTTTTGAGGCACTCATTTGCGATGTTCTATATTTTCACTGCAAACCGTTTTTGCAGCCGTTTCAACATGGCTTCATTAGGGGTAAATCAACTACCACCAATTTATTGGAATTTTCAAACTTCTGTATTTCTGAATTTAAAAGTGGTAAGCAAGTTGACTGAATTTTTACTGACTCCAGCAAGGCTTTCGATAGAATAAATCATAGAAGTCTAATTCTCAAACTCTCCCTTCTTGGGTTTCCACAAGTTTTTGTGAATTGGATTCACTCGTACTTATCTGAACGCACTCAACGGGTTTCTTTTCGTGGAGCTCTGTCTAATGTTATTTTCAACACTTCCGGTGTACCGCAGGGCTCCCACCTCGGGCCATTGTTATTTATAATTTATATCAATGACGTATCTACGATCCTGCCTCACTCAAATATTCTCTGTTATGCCGAAGACGTTAAGTTATTTCGCACTGTGTCTGACAATGCCGGTTGTCTACTTTTAAATTCTGACTTGGAGGCCTTTCAGAATTGGTGTTCCATTAATGACCTTCCCCTAAATATCGGAAAGTGTACATCTATGTAGAGTACTAAGACTAAGGACCTAGATGTCTGGTTCAATTCCCAATTTTCTTTCGAGGATCATTTTGAATCCATAATCAACAAGGCTAATATGACTCTTGGTTTCGTGAAGAGGTAGTCAAAGGAATTTGATGACCCTTACATTACAAAGCTTTTAAACTGCACTTTTGTCAGGCCTATTCTGGAATATGCCTCTCCAGTCTGGTCACCGCTCTATGTGACACATATCAATCGCATTGAAGTTGTTCAACGGAGGTTCGTTAGGTTCCCTCTTCGAGGCCTTCCTTGGAATAACTCCCGTATATTGCCTCCTTATGTTGATAGACTTGAACTCTGCACTAGGATACACTTGAAAAGAGACGACGTAACGCAAGGATCCTTTTTGCTTTCGACTGCATTCGGAGGTCTATAGACTCTTCTGTTCTCTTGACTTGTTTTGGCATGTCGCTTCCGGCTCGCTCCTTGAGGAATCACGACTTTTTTCAGTTACCTTTTCATCGCACTAATTATGGATTAAATGAGCCTCTCACATCGATGTCGCAATTTTTTAATTCCTCTTTTGATTGCATTGATTTTCATCTATCGCGAAATCAAGTGAGGAGTCAGCTTTGTTGAGGTTACTTTTTGCTTTCCACTTTTTACTTTACAATTTATGTACTTTCTGCTTTTTATATACGTTTTGTACACTAGCACTTTCATTTTATGTATATATATGCTCTCATTATCTTTGATTTTATATAGTTTATAACATTGTTCTTATTTAGTTTTTTTGCAGTAATCAGCACTTTGATAAAATATTGTAAATAAATATAAGAATCAACAAATCATTCATAAATAAACAGAACAGAAGGCCGCCTAGTATAGAACCCTGTGGTGCACCCGAATTAATACAGAGGTTTCAATTTTGGCAACCTGTCTCTGGGCGGGCAGAAAGCTATCAATCAATTTTTCAACCGAGGATGAGAAGTTATATTTGTTTCGAAGTTTTGAAATTAGTTTTGAGTGACTAACGGAGTCAAACGTCTAAAGTCAAGGAGGACAAAGATTGACCTTTACCGAGCGCTTCGGAGATATCTTTGTTCTAATAAACTTTGTTTATTTCGAAGTCTGTTTTATATATAATCAAAACAATTTTTTGTTTTCCATTAATTAGTTAAAAGAATTTTCTCGTTTTATTATAAAACGCAATCTTTTTTAATAATCCCTAAACATACTCATAATTTTAGGTGCTTTACTGTGAGGTCCCCCTTAAAATTAGAATTATAGAAATCATGGAGCTTTGTATTATAGTCCTTCAATAAGAACTGAAAAATGCTACAATACAAAGATTCCTAGCATATAAATTTATTCAATCAATTTCACATATACAATAATAACTTGACTTATAATAAACTAAAACAATTTATCTTTTTGCTGAAGTAAAATTTTCACTAAGAAAACAGGAAACTTTTTACAAACTTCAACTCAATAAAAAGTCATCCTTCTTCTAATTTGTGGAATTTTTCTAACAAGCACCGCTTAGTCTTCCTCTCTAATACTTATGCAGCTCGATCTGCATTACCGATAGGTAATCTGTTTAACAATTTTTGTATGTTAATAAAGTGTTAATACATTACAAAGTAATGCAAACCAAATATGTACCAATTTTCTGAAATTAAGTAGCATATTCGAAAAGTAGAAATCTTTATATCTGAATCTGTTCTTCGTGAAGCTGTTCGTCATGAAGCTGTTCATCGTGCAGCTGTTCATCGTGAATCTGTTCATCGTAATCGTATCCCTCAGCAAATCTATCACACAATTTGTTCAAAGCACTTTCAAGTGTTGGGGACATATACTTAACTAAAACTTCTTTTAAATAAATATTTGCAACCCTGGTCATAGCCTTAAAATAAATAAGTAAGTTAAACCATTCCTCTAATCGAAATAAAACTTCTTACGGCCATATCCTCGCCAAAAAGAAATATCTTTTTATGACACTTTACTAAAGCGGAGAGGATTACATTTAGTTTAGTGACATCCCATAATCCTTCTTCAATTATGCTGCCAAAGGATTGCAGAATCCAATGAGGATGAGCGTGAAGAACTTCATTATTGAACACAGTCTCACTCTTTTTAAACCACTTTAGATATTGAGGATTTGCAACAAAAAATCTAAAGTTCTATTGTTATAAAAAAGATACTTACACATTTTTTATTTTTCACCTGATAAATATTTCAGTAGCGTGTTTTTTCTGCTTTGCTTTTAATATTTTCCAAGCATTGGTTAGAGCAACTTTTTCAGAGCCTGTGAAGTCGGATTCAGAAATCTCTGTTTCAAAAACAGCTGATTCAATGGGTTTGGGATAACCCGCCATTTAAAGACACTATAATATTACCTTTAACGAAAAATTTAAAAAAAAAATCTTAAAAATTTTTATTTTAATATATTAGAATTCAAACTTCATTCAACTAGCAATTTATAACAGGATGTCACAATAAAAAAACTTTCAATTGACAAATCAATGTAAACTCATTTCATTATTTTGTATTCTATGAGTTTCAGAAATTGTTCTGTGTAAGTGGCAAGTTCTGTCTCTGCACTATTATATTACGTTAAGTGGCGGTTTTTTAGTGTATAGAAAAGATATTATGAGATCCAGATTTCTTAGAAGTGGAAGTAGAAGAAATTATTAATAAAAATTTCAAGTAATAAGCAAAAAAAAAGATTTTACTCCTATGTAGTTCTTAAATCTTTCGTCGGCTTGACCCCTGACCACGAATGGGGTCTAAAAACCGATTGTTTTTAAATTGGCTCCTCTCAAAATTCGAGCCTTCCTCTATCAGAACATATGTATATTTAACTAATCGCTTCTTTCAGTATGTATAAGTATAGATTTAAGCAAATATAATAAATTACAGTATTAGCAATTTTAATATTTGGTTGATTTTTTTAAATATAGCCTGAAACTACTAACACTTTGCAAAGTTTCAAGAAGATTGAGTAAGTAGTTTTTTGTTAGTTGGTACCTTAAAGTAAATATAGCTTCAGTTAATAAAAAAATTTTTGTAACGTTACTACCTGTAACTTAGAAGGTATCAATTGACAAATAACTACTCATTTAATCTTCTTGAAACTTTGCAAAGTGTTAGCACACAATTAGTTTTATATGCTGTACTAAAAAAATTAATCAAATCTGAAGAATTCTTAATACTGTAATATATTATATTTGTTTAAATCTATGTTTTTTTACAAGCATAGTCCTAAAACTAAAAAAAAGGATTTGAAAACAAAAATTTTGGGTATATGATGTTCGTTTATGTTTGTTTGAGGTCGTGCAAAAGGATTGGACACATTCCATGTATCTTTGGAGAATTCGTAACCAAATGGTGGCTTTGTGAGAAATTTTGTGATTTTTTATTTGTAATAAAAATTAAATTAAAAATTAAATTTAATAAAATATAAACTAAGATATTTATTTTGTTACGATATTAATTTGATTGTTGTTCCTTTATATAACCATAAAAAAAGGAAGACGATCGGAGCTGTAACGGCTGAGTAAATGCGACGGAAGTTAGGGCATGCAATTTCGCTATTCTAGGACCCATTTATGGACCGGTCCCCTTAAGGTTTCCTCATAAAAGCTTCCAAGATTTGTCTTCAGGATTATGCTTTGGAACAATTTGATTGCTGCATTGATTAATTAGTCTTTTGAAGTTCTGTTGAATTCTAGTTTTTTCGTTTTAATACTGTTTTGTAATTTCTGAACACCTGTGCCTCGAACGGCTTAACTCTGTTTTTGTGCTTGGTTTTCTCACCGGACTTTGATGACACGTTTGAGAGCAGATGCTTGACATCGTTGGATCCGGAATCCTGTCATCATTGCTTGTTTCAAATTCGCATGTGTTTTCACTGGATTGATCTAATTCTAAAAGAGCCAACTTTTCGACCATCAGCAACTAAATTCCAACCTGAGATTTTACAAGTGTATTTCGTTTTAGTTCGTTTCAATTTCTGTAATATCATAAGTTGTGGTTTCTGACGCCATACTAGGCTTTGTTTTCGGCTAGGTACAGTGGTGGTAAAATTATTGTATCACCATGAAAATTTCGTGTTCCTCTCAAATATCTTTGTATTTCCTCAAGATTTCGAAGACAATATTTTTTCAAAATTCATTCCAAGTAGTTCTATAGTGTTTGGAAGCATTTAGGAAATGGATAAGTATTCTTTTCAAAAGATGAATAAAAAAAGCCATTTTAGAAATTTTAAGAAATAAAACCATTTGAAGCATTAACTTTAAAAACAATATTAATGATATTTTTTAAAGGACAATTATCACTTTTTTGTAGTATTAGGATTAAATAAAACATGGATGCTATTTTCCCAAATATTTAAAATGTATTTTGATACCCTTGCCTTGCACCTTCGGGGCATTGAATAAATCAAATTTTTTAAATATTCCTCTGAGATTTCTTGGAAACAGACTTGGATGATCGCCTCTTGTAGCTCTCTTTTATTCCTGGACTTTTTTTGAGCGATGGCATTCCCGACCACCTTCCAGCAGTTCTCTATCGAGTTCAGGTCCGGACCGTTTGCTGGCCATTTTAATGTTTTAAATTTTTTTTAATATAATCACAAACCTGTTGGAAAAAAATATTTATCTATTTTTGATGATCAATACAGTTATTAAAATTATTATTGAAAGAAATATTCTTAATAAAACACCAACCTTCTCAGCCCTGTGGCAAGGAGCAGATTCATCCTGAAAAATGCAATTTTCGGGTGTCTTCCAAATTGATCCAGAATTGTGGGCATAAGTTTGCTTTCTAATGTGCCAATGTAAACCTCCGCATTAACAGTGCTTTTATAAAATCTAGGCGACCAACTCCAAGTGTGGTGATGCAGCCCTATACCATTTGCCCCTGCGGATGCTTCACTGTCTGAGAAAATAACTTTGTCCCACATGTCTTCGGTCCAGTTAGCATGCTCTTTAGCCCACTCAAGCCGCTGCTTCCGATACTCACCGATCTTGAAGACATTTCCGGTTCAAAACTCTGTCTTCAGCAGCCGTTGATGCCCTTTTTCGATCCCTTCCCTTGGCTCTTTCTGTGAAACCAGTTTCTTTAAACCTTTTGAGCAGTTTAGTAACTATTAACTGATAATGCAACAACACTTTTGTTTTCGGACGGTAATTCCAGGTATTTTCCCATTCTAAATTTTTCAGTGCACAACGAGCACTTCACTGAAAATGACGATATGGCCACCTTCTTGAGGGCGAAAATAAAAATTCCGGCCAAGTGCGAGTCAGACCCGTGCACCGAGGGTTCAGTATCTTAAAACCTTGCTAATTTATATCATATTTTTCCTGTAATATTTACATAAACTTTTATAAACTCGAATTATTTCGGACTTTTCGATTTGCAAAGTTCGAAGATAAGGAGGGTTGGAGGAACGGTATTTTTTTAGAAATTTTTCATCATAAGTCGAAAACCGGCATTAAAGGAAGTGAAGATATTTTGTAATATGCAAATGAAACCCTTGACCTATTAACTCCACTCTAAAATGTTGACACCCTTTTTGCAAGAAAAAACTTTAAAATTTTTTCATTTGCAATAAAGTTTGGCAAGAGTTATTTAAAACTATTCCAAATTTCAAGTCGACAGCATGAGTAGTTCCACAAATAAGCAGGTATTACAGACAGATAGACGAAGTATCTCCATAAGTGTCCCTTTTTTAACCGACTCCCAAAAACAAAGAGGTTCTAAGTTCGACGCGTATTTTTGTTTTTTTGTTTTTTTTTTTTATGTCTGACTTTTTTTTTGTTTAATTTGCACCGACTTCAAAAGGAGGATAGATGCCTCATTTTTCATTGACCGAAAAAATTAAGTTAGAATGATCACAAATAAATGCAACTTGAAAATGGTCAATAAAGATGATGAAATATCGTTCAATAAACATTTTAAACAATGCCCTTTATATTAATTAATTTATCCAAATATTAGAATATGTTGATTCATTTTCATATTCAAGGTATTCTTCTTAATAAATAAATAAATAATAAATTTCGGTTTGGTTCTAATTTTAGCTTGTTTCAAATTAGTATTTTTTTAAATGTATTTATTTGGAATGTTGTAAACAGAATCGGTTCATTTTAAATAGATTGTATGGTGAACCAATTAGTGCAAAACTGAATGTTATGACCAACATACAGACAAATAACTGTCTAGAACCAAAGGCCATTAAAATTGGAATCCATAAGGTGTATTTTTCCCTAATTATGGGTAATATAATAGAAAATGCAAATTTGTTCTTGGAACAATTTATGTTTTGGTAATAAAACTTGACGGCAATTAGAAGAGGTTGTTAAGGTGTGAATGATGAGGATGTCAGATAAGATGCGCGCTTAAAGAAAAGTTAGTTGTGCAGCAAAATAAGAAAGTCATCGGGCATGATTACAGATTAATCACAACGAATAATCGGTGAATATTTAAGACATACATATATAGTACATACAGTAACTTAACTTCTTGATCACAAAAATTTTCATTATACGAGTAGCAAATAATGATTGTATTTCTTGAAGGTTAGTGAAAGGTAAGATCAAAGTTTCCTCTAATTAAACGAGTTATAATTTATTTAAAGTTTTGTATAAAATTAATTTTTCCTGAAAGAGGAAATGTCATTTGATCAATTAGTTGAGTTTAAATACTAAAAGAAAAATGCATTATCGTTAACTAAAGGTACTCCTCGTGATATACAATTGCTGCAAATGAAGGCAGGAATTCTTTTCCACGCAGCTTTGATGTGGCTCCAAAGTTTAACCACATTTTTGGAATCCTCAGCCAGCGAAGCGATTGATTTTTTCAACTCAACCCACAGAGAATTCGACACAACTCAACCCATACAGAATTTGACTTTGAAGTTATTATCTTGTTGAACTATAACGTCCGACACATTTTTACCCCTCTTAGAGAAAGTCAATAAAAGGTTGCGCAATTGATCTTCATCACACTTTCTTTTCCAAATTTGACTAAATTTCGGAATTCTGAACCGGTATTACAGGATGATTCATAAATTCAAAATGTTCATTCATGCACATCACTATTTTATTTCTATATTTTGGTCTTCTCAACGCAGCGGCGTCAAACAAGCCCTAAAAACCTACTATCATTATGACATATTGTCTTAAGATTGCATGTACAGTCACTTCTAAAAATGATAAAAATGTTTTGGAATTACCAAAAATTCAGCATTTTCCCCAATTTTCTCCGAAATTTAATTATTTATTTTTATTAGATTGCCCATCTTATTACTAAAAGTAGGTAGAGGTCTAGTTAAAGAAAGGATTAGAAAAATAGCATCCCTAGAAATCCCTGAAATCATAGGGCATCCCTTGAGCTTTGGCAACATCATATAAGTTAATGATTATATTTGGGAATTTGACTTTTTAAAAAAAACCAACTTAATTACTTGAACTCCAGAATGCGACTGGTTATTACATTTTATTTCATGAAATTAGTTTTACATAATTTGATGACTTAGGAATAATTCGCGACATGTTGTCAGCAGTTCTCAGGTGTTTTGGGTTTCCAGGTATGCGGCATGTGTTGGGGTCGATGTAATGGATATGTCGAAATATGCTGTGTCTGCTGTGAACTTATGGGAAAATATTGTGAAGTGTTCTGCCGGATGATGATTAACTCTTCCCCTCTTAATTTCGTGCGTCCTCGCATGAGTTAAAAATATGGAAGATTGTAGATGTTGCTGGGATGCTGTGGGATGCCTTGGGAGAATCTTCCTTGAAGGTTAGTTTCGTCCTGGGTTGGTGAGGGAAGAATTGCGATACTAGTGCTTGAGGTTCTCTGCTTAATTTGGATGATTATTATTAGTACAACGGTAAGTAGGGCTGCTGTCGAGAATATGTAGTTTATCCATAGGTGGAGTTTCTTCTCTGACTTGATGAGGTTGATCTGTCTAGTGTTATTGATGTGCAGTTCTTTCATTAGTTCTAGTGAGAGTATCTCTTCCAGTTGTGTTCCTCCTAGGGATGGCTGTAGTAGGGGTGGCAGTACATGGATATTAGCTATTTCTTCGGATATGAATTGTTGATCGTTGATATTAACTGTGGTATTCTTGAATTTGATAAGGTAGGTTCCTTGTAGGGTTTGTGAAGTGTCATTGAATTCGATCGTCCCTTCGAAGTTGTTTAGTAGGATGATGCCGGACGCTATTTCTTCGACCCATGGGATGTGGTGACTATTTGTTGTATTGCATGTCGCATGTTGGCTTTTAAGAAGGTTAGGGATACATTTATCTTTACTTAAATCTACAACATCATTTTTTTTACAAATTGCTAAATCATTTATTATTTTACAATTGTTTTTTATTCCGTAAATTATTTCATCCTTTCTTACAATGTTTTCGTATTTAATTTTGTTAATTACATTATTGGCTTTCTTAATTGGTTTTATATTGATTCTTTGGAAAACGGTAGGTTCTGTCTTAGGAATATTTACAATATAAATAAGACGTGTTTCGTTTTGCGCTATTTTAACATCGGAAAATTTTAGTGCATCTTCTACGTTATTGTATGGGATGTTATCTTTACTTATGCTTTCTAGAACTAATTTAATTTCGGTTTTTGATAGTATGTTGGAACTTGCCGTATTTGATTTTGCTAACTCTATTGCGTAAATTGTATTAGTAATTTCTTCTTTTATGAGTTTAATTTTGTATTGTAAACTTAGGATTAGCTCGATTTCGAAAGATTTATCTCTTCTAATCATGTTTAGTATTTCGTTAGTTACGTTAGTTAACTTATTAATTCTATCGTTGTGTGCTTTGTTTATGATTACCTGGTCATTGTTATTTTCTGCTATAGTGTTGATTTTATCTGACATTAAGACAAAATCGTCGTGGTCAGGGTTTCCCGCTATCCACTTCCATGCAGAGCCGATGAAGTCCAGCGATCTTTTCTGTCTCTGCATCTTAATGTTATTGACAAAATTTTGTACCTGTGACAATTCGTGTTCTAGGAACGGAAGGAAGGGGTTACCTTTGGGAACGTTTTTATTGAGTATGGATGTAATCTCGGATAGGAAGGACTGGTAAGGTTCTATATCTATTATGTGTATGAGTTTCAGGTTACCATTCTGGATTCTGGCTGTCCCTGTGTCCAGTGCTATTACTTGAGAGTTCGTGTAGTCGAGGATTTGGACATCTGCGCTGATGGCCGTGATCAGGAATCTGTAAAATGGATATCAGTTGCGAATATTACTTTTGTGTATTGTTTTGCCTGACTCGGTTATAACTGTTGTAGGATTGTTTTCTTTGACTATTTCTTGTGTGTACCTAACTGTGAGCTTTGAACCTATGCGTTTGTTATGTTTCACGAAAATGGTTTGACCAACATCGTAGTCTTTAGGTGGTAATTTATTTTTATTGTGAAATTTAAGGTCTTTGTTTTGTTTGCTTTGAAGTCGTTCTATGTTTCTTTGCCTAGAAGTTTCGAATTGTTCGGGATCGGTTGTAACGGTTCTTCCGTAGAATAGTTCAATAGGTCTTTTTCCAGTAGTTGAGTGAATGCTGTAATTATACTCGTATACCGAGCGTTCGAGCAACTCTTCGAATGAGCGATGGGTGCCATCGGTTTTTAGGCATCGCATTATTTCCGAGAGGGTAGAGTGAAATCTCTCCACTTGACCGTTCGTCTCGCTGCGGTACGAAGGTGTCCTGAATATAGTGATCTTGAGTTGATCTTCCATCATGAACACAATGGAGGCAGAGTTTAGAGATTTTTCATTGTCTATTACAACGTATTTAGGTACGCCGAAAAAAAACAAGATTTCTCTGAGTGGTTTCCTAACATCCTCTATTGATCTTGACTTTAGTATCCTTGCCTGCGTAAATTTCGTGAATTTATCTAGAGCGGTCAGTACCAAATGTTTTTCTGTCGAGTAGATGTCTATGTGGAGAATGTGTCCAGGATATTCCGGAATAGGTGTGGAGCTTAGGGCTGGCTTGTTAGGGTGTCTGTCGTACTTGTTTTTCTTGCATGTTGCGCACTGTTTGACTATTTGTTTGACTTTTGAGTTCATTTTAGGAAAATAGTACCTTTCGATGATCTGCAGTCTGTTTTCCAGAGCGTTCCTATGAGCCCTTTTATGGTATTCTATGATGATATTCTCCTGATCGGATTCATTTTGAACATCCTCTACTTCGATTTGTGTAAACCTAATTCGGTAGCTGCTAAAATATAGGGAATAAATGTCTTGAATCAATCCCATTACGGGTTCTGTCGCTTTGATTCCGTTTATTACATTGGGGTTCAGGTATCTCTTAAATATGCCGGTTAGATTTTCTTTTGTATACCGTGGTTCTGTGAATGTGTGTCTGATATGACTGGAAAATGGCTTTTGAAGCTGGTAACTGGAGGTGTCATTGACCCTTAGGATGAGCTGGTTCTTGAAGACATTAATGGGTGTTTCTACGGATGGAATAAGGTTCTGTGATGAGCTATCATCACTATGCTGCGTCGTCGTTACTGAGTTTACTAAAGATTTTTGTGGTGGTCTGGAAAGTGCATCGGCCACGACGTTAGATTTACCCGGTTTATAGATGATTTCGTGGTTGTATTCTTCTAGGATCATTTTCCATCTCTTCATCTTGACATTGTTATTCTTGTTGCTGAGAGCATACGTTAGGGGCTGATGGTCGGTAAATATTTTTACTTTTCGAGATCCGTATAAGAAGTTGCGTAGGGAATTGAGTGCCCAGATGATGGCGAGCATCTCTTTTTCATTAGTTGCGTACGCTTCTTCGGTTTTACTGAGTGTTCTCGAGAGGAAGGTGATCGGTTTTTTACCTTGAGACAGGACTGCCCCAATCGCATATTTAGATGCGTCAGTCGTAAGCTCAAAGTCTTTGCTTAGATCGGGATACGCGAGTACAACTTCTTGAGATGTTAGCGCATTTTTTATTTCGTTGAAGGCTTCTAGTGCTTGTTTGTTGAGATGTATTGGAAAATTTTTCGAGTTGGTTTTCGATATACGTCCGCGCCCTTCTTCCCCTCTTAGAAGAGATGTTAGGGGGTTGGCCAGCTTGGCGTATTCGCGTATGAACCGACGGTAATATCCTGATAAGCCTAGAAAAGATCTAAGTTCCTTGAGATTTTTCGGGATACGAAAGTCGACTATGGCCTGTACCTTCTTAGGGTTTGTTCTGATTCCTTCTTGGGAGACTATGAACCCAAGAAATTCGACCGATCTTTGGAGGAATTCACATTTGTCCATCTGAACCTTCATATTCGCTTTTTCTAAAGTGTCGAAGACGAGATCGATGTTTTTGAGATGTTCCTCTTCCGTGCTACCAAAGACGATGATATCGTCTATGTACACGTAGCACCTGATGCCTATGTGTGCCCTTAGGATGTCATCCAGTGCTCGTTGGAAAATAGAAGGCGCGTTCTTTAGGCCAAACGGAAGGCGAGTGAACTCATACTTCCCATGGTTCACTGAAAATGCCGTTTTCTCAATATCAGATTCCTTCAACTGTATTTGGTGGAAGCCACTTTTCAGATCGATAACTGAAAAATATTTATTTCTTCCTAAATTAGCTAGAACTTCACTGATCTCTGGTATAGGATATCTGTCTGGTATTGTGACAGTGTTCAGCTTCCTATAATCGATGACTAACCTGAATTTTCGTTCCCCAGAAGCATCGGGTTTTTTTGCTACCACCCAGACTGGGGCGTTATAAGGTGATCGCGATGGTCTGATTATACCATCGCTTAGCAACTTCTTGATCTCTTTATCAACGACAGGTTTGAGTGCTATCGGGTACGGATAGGATTTAGAGTAAACGGGATCGTTATTAGTGGTTCGAATTTCACCTTTGACAACAGTGGAATACGTGAGCTTTTCGTCCGGTTCGGAGAACAGGCTGGGATGGTTTCTTAGAACGTTGTATAGTTTAGAAGTTTGAGTTTCGTTTAAATGTGATGTCCTCACGTTAATACTATTGACAGCTTGAGAAAGATGTTGTTTGATGGGGATTTTGATAGTTTTACATAGTATCATGTAACTCCCGGCTGTGTAGATAATTGCATCTAGCTCTTTTAGACTGTCGTTGCCAATGATACCATGAAAAGATTTTAGAGTTGGTAAGATAAAGAATTTGAGGTTGATATTCTGAGGACCGAATAGATTTAGTATGACGTGGTGAGTGATTTTTACGTTCCCTCCAACTGAGTTGGCTGAGAAGGTTATCTCGTTGGGTATCGGATTCTTCACGCAGTTTGGTTGGATGTAGTTTTTGTTACTTCCGGTGTCTATAAGAAATCTCAATATGTTTCCGCCCTTCGTTCTATACTCGAAATATGGAAGCGAAGAGCTCGTTAGCCTAAAAAATGAATATCTTGAGGTTCTTGGTCCGATTTTGGGCTTTCTTGGTCAATCAGTTCAGGTTCTTGGTAATGAACCATGTTAGTGTGGTCATCATCGCTAATCCCGACGTAGTCTATTAGCGTCTGGTCGTAGTTTTCATCTTCCAGGTTAACATTCTCGTTGTAGTCTATCAGATCGTTGTTAGATGACGAGGCTATGGTATGGAATGCTCTTTGGAATTTGGTAGGGTTATGTACTTGATTCGACCGATTAGGTCTCTTCAAGTTGAATTGAGGTCTGTTTTGATAATTTGCAACATTCGAGTGGATAGAACGGTCTACATCCATTGGCTCGACCCTTGGTGGCGGTCTTGGTGGAGCTTGTCTATTGATATAAGTATTCAAATTTTGTGGTTGATTATTAATGAGTGGCCTAGCGTGAGCTGGTTGGTTTTGAATGAGTTGCCTAGCGTAAGCTGTTTGATTTTGGTAGGTCGGATCATTCCAGAAGGGAGATCTGTTAAAATTTGCGGTTCGATGGGGATAAGACGTAAGCTCTGGATAAAACTGGGGTCTCGGTATTTGTGCAGGGTTGTACCGGTTAATGGGAATTCTTTGTGGTGGGACAACAGTTCGCAACGGGTCGTTTATTCTGCGTGTAGTACTGTTGCTGTGGTGTGCGTGTTGGATACGGTAATTCATATTTTCTAGTTTAAGGCAGAGGTGAAGAGCTTGTGGCAAATCTACTGGTTCTCTCATTCCTAATAGTTTGGGTAGATCTCCTTTTAGGCCTCTTATGAAAGTGTCGAGAGCTTTGTCCCTGTAGGTCTTCACCATAACATTCATAGCTTCACCGCTTATATCCATACTGCAGATTTTGTTGAGAATGAGCGATAGATGATGATATACCATTTGATAGAACCCTTCGACAGTGTTGCTACCTTGTACTAAGCAGGTCATCTGGTACTCTAAAGTACCAAGGTCTCTTTTGTCTGCATAATGTAATGCAAGGCATCGAGATATTCGTTCCCAATTTAGTGGTGTGTTGTATGATTCCAACGCGATGTCGGCTTGCCCTACAATCTTATTTCGTATTACGTGTAATATTCCATAATACTTAGGCGATCCTTTCGTTGGTTCATAAATTTTTAGAACTCTGTCGACGCTCTTTTTCCAGGAGCTAAATTCTCCTGCTTCACCTGAAAATTCCCTTAGGCTGCGCACGACGTCAGGTATTTTATCCATGTCGGATATGTTCACCTGTTGGTCTGCGTTGATAACTTGATCACTTTCGAGGTCGTATTCAGATCTGGGATTTAGGATTGAGTTAAGGATTCTCGGGCATTCTTGGGCAATGGCTTCGGATACTAGACGTCTAATTTGGTTTTGCAATGTTGTGGGGTTTGCTGCTTGAGGGGCAGCAGGGCCTCCTTCATTATTTACCGCGCCTTGAGCCATAGGTATTATGGCTGGGCGTATCAAGTTTTCGTTTCTAGACATTATTTAAGGTACCTATATGGAGCTTTCGGTTTTATTTATTTATTTTTATTATTTATTTCTTTGAAAAATTCAGGAATTGCGTAGGGGTATCCAGAAGTTTAGGGTTGAATTGATCGAATCAATCGGAGATAGAATGTTTAATACTTACTGGAGCTAATTTATTTATTCATTAAAAGTCCGAAATTATTCTATGCAAATTCAATTGAATCTATTTGCATGCAGATAAAGTGATAAATCAAGCAGGAATTTTATTTAATGCAAAGAGGGAAACAAAGAGTAGGAAATAAGATTTACTTACAGGTTTCCTTAAAATTTTCCGTGGAAATAGCTGAATCTTGTCTTGTTATATTTTCTTATTGAATGATTTTTATGCTAATTGGACTTCGCCTTATTAACCTTATTTAGAAAACTGATTTTATTCTTTATTTTCTCACACCTTCCTTTTCCAAAGAATTTTCTTTATATTCTTATTCTTAACGATTTCTTTCTTTAATAGTGACAAATAAATTCAGTAGCTGATTGACTGACTTGTTTTAAATATTTATTTACTTTTAATTCAATATTTACTTTACTAAAAGCACTTTAATTATGAATTTATGATTTATGATTTAGAGATTATTTCAATTTTTGTTATTCAAATATATAACTTGTCTCAAATATTTCACTTTTACGTTTTATATAATTCTCCACTTTACTAAATATGATTTATTTTACTAGTATTTTATAATAATATTTTAATTCTCTGGTTTGAATCGATAAATTGTATTTCACTTAATTAACTCACTTTTGGTATTTTTATCTTTTATTTTTAGAAGGAAAGAATCTTACGCTATTATTACGTTGAATCGCATCCTCACGAAAGCGGCTGCCAGTACTTCTGCTGACTCCTTTTCCTCCAGGATATTTCCTTTGCTGGTTACTAAGGGGCCTCTTTTCTTCCGTGATGAGTTTCCTCAAGTTTTCGTGGTTTCTAAGTTGATTTCCCTTATTTTCGTTAGCACCCGCGAAATAGAAAAATGTCACAATGATTACACTGATCTTGTGCACTTCTTTTTATCACGATGATTACACTGATCTTCGTAGGATTTTAATAAACACAAATAATTACACGGAACTTGTGAATTTATTTTTTATTAAATATCGCGGGTCCCTGCTCGGGCGCCAGTTAATGATTATATTTGGGAATTTGACTTTTTAAAAAAAACCAACTTAATTACTTGAACTCCAGAATGCGACTGGTTATTACATTTTATTTCATGAAATTAGTTTTACATAATTTGATGACTTAGGAATAATTCGCGACATGTTGTCAGCAGTTCTCAGGTGTTTTGGGTTTCCAGGTATGCGGCATGTGTTGGGGTCGATGTAATGGATATGTCGAAATATGCTGTGTCTGCTGTGAACTTATGGGAAAATATTGTGAAGTGTTCTGCCGGATGATGATTAACTTATATATAAAAAAAATTATAAAAATGTTAGTCTAATTTTGTTTTCTTATCGATATTAGTTTGTGTTAGCCAGAGTTCACACTCTAGTATCCTGACGTTCTATTACTAATACCTGATGAAAATTTACTTTTAAGGAATCAGCGGATATAATTTACATTTATTGTGAGGTAGACTGAAGCGAAGAAGCGGCTGTACTGGAATATAAAAGGGGATTCCCTAATTGACGGGCACCCCAAAGTGGGGTATTTTCGCGGACTTTCTGAAGGTTAAGGAAAACCGGAAGCGTAGCTTCCAACAACACGGACTTACGATCTGAAACATCGGAAGATCCTCAAACGAACCCGACACAAGTCGCAAGACAATTAGGAGTGCCTTCAGTTAAAGTTTGGAGGGTTACTCATCACATTACATCAGGGTGACATTCATATCGTCATACCCCAGTTAATGGACTACTGGAAGGAGATTTCGAGAGAAGATTAAAATTTTGCATTTGGCTTCTAGAATGCGACATTGAGAACGACATTGAGCTTTCGTAACGAAATAACATTAATTGTAATATGTCTTGAATTCAATAAAAAGGATTTTAGGGTTAGTATAAGTTTAGTTTCTTAAAATTGCAGATTTTTATAAATATTTCCCGATAGGATTTCTATGTATGGAAGATAATTAGAAACTATCCCTCTACCTTAAGATAGTATATAGCTACTAACGTCTAGCCATGTAAGAAAGTCTTTAGCATTTTCTTGCAGTGATTGTTTTGTTGGGAGTTTATTTCTTGTTGTTGCCTTACCATAATTTTATTGGTGGTTACGAGTTGTTTGTGTATCTGAATCACAATAGGCCTATTGAGGTATATTGATTGTCCTTGAGAAAGTTTGGATAGAATGTGCTTCCAAGAGCACCACGGGCAAGGAGCTCTACACTTAACTGGTTACTTTCAGATATTTACAACATAACCAAAAAGCAAAATTTATGTTTTCTAATTAGGGAGAAAATTTTATTCTATGTTAATCCTAATAGTAGGTCAAAAAACTTCCCTCTTGCACTACCGGAAGTAAATCACATATAATTTAATAATCCCTTCAATTTGAAGCGTCGTGGACACTATTATAATGTAGTGATCTTTTTCTTTGCATGTACTGGAAGAAGCATAGAGGTTTTGATTATATGTAGGTAAAAAACAAAATGAAGATTGTTCGAATTCGAATATCTGTTAAGTCCCGGTGTTTGCATTGAGTTTGTAAGTACCTACCAAAGGTGAAGAGAAGTGATACTTGTCGGTGCACTACCGCGCACCAAGTTTCGAAAACGGAGTTATGTATCTAAAAGCAAGTGTGTTTAGTTAGACAGGGTGCTTCAGATCTGACGTGCCAAAATAAGTGGGGTGATAGATCTCACCTGTACAAACAAAAAATTGTACAGCAGGGGGGGGGGGGGCAATCGTAACCGTTTGGGAGTTACAGGGTGATTCATAAATTTGCAATTTTCATGGTATGCACATTGATCTTTTATTTTTATCATTTGATCTACCAAACATAGCGACATAAAACAAACGCTTAACTACTACTATCCCAATGACCTTGCAAAAACAGTCAACAACGTTGATCTAGCTCCTACCATTGCAGGTACATTCACTTCCAAAAGTAAAAAAATGGTTTGAGATTACCTAAAATTCAGAATTTTCCTAAATTTTCACCGAAATTCATGTAATTAGTACATCCGTTTTTTACTTTGACTGGATTGCCCATTTCATTACCTTTCTAAAAAGGTGCAACATGTAGACGTTAAGAAAGTATGTAAAATTTATACGTAGAAATCCTATCGGAGAATATTATAAAAATCAACAATTTAAAGAAATTAAACTCAAATTAATTCTAAAATGTTTTTTATTGAATTTAAAAATAATTACAATTAATCTTAATAAGTTACAAAGGCTGTTCAAAATATCCACCGCTACTTTAGATGCATGCCAACAATCTCCTTCTAAGTCCCTGTTTAAGGCGTATTGCAGCCAGCCTCTCCCATATTTTCGTCGCTGCATTCCCAATTCCCTAGTGTTAGCAGGGCTTGAACACACTTCATCCTTCATTGTTCCCCATAAAAAAAAAGTCCAATGGGGTAAGGTATGGAGATCTACTAGGTCAAGGAATCGGTGCACCCCGTCCATTCCAGCGGTTTGGAAATTTTTCACTTAGTATTGCCTTCACAATGTTAGCAGTTTGCGCTGGTGCTCCATTGTGTTGGTAAAATATGTCCGTTCGATTATGCACAGGGATCTCCTCTATTAGATTTGATAGTGTATTGTCCAAAAAGTCCGCATAAATTTCACTACTAAGCACTTGCGGAAAAATGAATGGTCCAACCAAATGGTTGCCGATGATACCAGAATGATATCATCTTTGTCCTGTGTGGGTTAGTTTCCGACAAGGTATGGAGGTTATTGAAGTACGTGATACCATTCATGGTCAATTGAGATTCATCCGTCCACAGAATTCAGTCCAGAAACGTCCTGTTGTCAATGTCGCGTTCCAGAAGCCAAGTGCTAAATTTCAGTTTTCTCTCGGAATATCCTTCTAGTAGTCCTTGGATTGGGTTATGGTGATATGGACGTAATCCCTCTCGATGAATAACCTTCCAAACCTTAGATGAAGACACTCCCAATCGTCTTGCGACTCGTCTCGTGCTCGTCTCAGGGTTTATCTTCACGACGGTGATTATTTGCTGCTCGACGTCGGCAGAAGTTCCCGAAGTATCCGGTCGTGTCTCTCGGTCGTGTGAAGTTACACTTCCTAATTCTCTTACCCTTCGGAAAATTAGTTACGCAATCTCCTTTTATATTCCAGTACAGACGCTCTCTCGTTTCCGTCTACTACACCATAAATGTAAATAATATCCGCTTATTTCTCAAAATACATTCTACCATTTTTTAATAATTTTTGCTTAAAAACATCCGTACTTATCGATTTGTTTTTCAACTATGATAGGTATTCTTGCTGACTGACACTTTTTTAACCGACTTTAAAAAAGGAGGAGGTTCTGAATTTGACTGTATGTGTTTTTTTGTATGTTTGTTACGCGATCATTACGCCAATTATGAATTGATTTTTATGATTCTTTTTTTGTTTGGTAGAGCATATTCACCGATTGGTACCATGTCCAAAAAATTTTTGGTGGGGTGGGGTGGGGGGGGGGCGGGTGGGGGTGAAACCTAACTTTATAACGCGTGGACCAATTTGGATGGTTCTTTTTTTGTTGTACAGAGGATGATCCCCCATTGCTAATAGGAGAAAAAATTTGGCCTAGGGTGGCGGAGGGGTAGTCTAGCTTCGTAATGCGTGGCTCGATTTGAATGGTTCCTTTGCTGTTATATACAGTATGATCCCCCATTGCTTATAGGAAGATAATTTGGTTCTATGGTGGGGAAGGGGGAGAGGTAGTCTAATTTCGTAACGCTTGGATCAATTTCGATGATTGTTTGTCTGTTGGGTAGAGTATGTGCCCCGATTGATACCGCGAGAAAAAAAATTTTGGTGGGATGGGGTGGGGGCGGGGTAGGAGGTTTGACCTAAGTTTTTAACGCGTGGACTGATCTGGATTTGGTGTTTTAAAAAAAAAATTTGAACCGACTTCATAAAAAGCACTAAAAAGCATAAAATAAATTTTAACTTTTATATCTATTGCGACATTTGGAAGTCGGTGCAAATTAAACAAACAAAACAACTACCCAACCATAATTAAAAATAATTCATAAAACTACCTGAACGCGTGGACTGATCTGGATTTGGTTTTTTAAAAAAAAAATTTGAACCGACTTCATAAAAAGCACTAAAAAGCATAAAATAAATTTTAACTTTTATATCTATTGCGACGTTTGGAAGTCGGTGCAAATTAAACAAACAAAACAACTACCCAACCATAATTAAAAATAATTCATAAAACTACCTGAACGTTTCACCTCACGGGATCATAAAGAAGGACGATCAAACACTTTTGTTGTAGTTGTTTGGTTTGTTTAATTTGCACCGACTTCCAAATGTCGCAATAGATATAAAATTAAATATTATTTTATGCTTTAGTGCTTTTTGTGAAGTCGGTAAATTTTTTATAGCAAAATTTCCATCAGGTACGAGATATAGAACGCCAGGATACAAGGGTGTGAATTCTGGCTAACACAAGCTAATATGGGCAATAAAACAAAATTACACTAACATTTTTATAACTTTTCTCCAGCAATGATTAAAATTAATTAACATTTTCGACCCTTTATCTTAAAAATTTTGTTTATTTAAAGCATTTCCTACTTAAAATTCAATAAAATAATTAGGTAATCAGGGATTTCTAAGGATGCGGTTTTTCTAATCCTTTGTCCTTTCCTTTTTGGAAAGGTAATAAGGTCATCTAATAAAATTAAAAAAGAGGTGTACTAATTACATGAATTTCCGAGAAAATTTAGGAAAATTCTGAATTTTAGGAAATCGCAAACTATTTTTTTAACTTTTTGAAATGACTGCACTTGCAATGGTAGGAGTTAGATCAATATTGTTGACTATTTTGGAAAGGCCATTGGGATAGTAGTTTTTTAGCGTTTGTTTGACGTAGCTGTGTTGGGATTGAGATTGCCCCCCCCCCCCTGCAATACAATTTTTTGTTTGTCCAGGTGAGATCTATCACCCCACTTATTTTGGCAAGTCAGATCTTAAACACCCTGCATAAGAAATTCTGGAAATTTAATTATATTAAAATCTGTTGAAGAAATATCAACAAAGTCTCGATTTAAAATTTCAAATGCTTTTAGTTTAAATATTTCTTCTATTCGTTTTATTAAAACCAAAGCTACAATAAGTCTATTTGATCAGAAACGCGTTTGTCCTACTTTATAAGCGAAAACACGATTACTGTGTTTCGAAAACTCATAAACCTAACATTCTTGAGATTGTAAATATATAATTTGGCTATACAAATTCCTTCTCATATGCAGCTTATCCAAAAAAATCTGTTGCAATGTGTAATCTTCCCATACTGAGGGCCCCAAAATAGATTTATGTATTTGCTTCTTTTGTTGCTATAAAATTTATTATGGGCTTTTGTATTTAAATGTAAATTTATTTATTTAAAAAAGGGCTGGATTTAAATTAGTTGTTAATATTTCACTTATTTATTTCAAAAAAAGTAATTAAATTGTCGCCTCGACTTCAGGAAGTGCATTCACAGAATAAATTAACCCAGATTAAAATTCCTGTTCTCCCCGTCACGAACTTCTTATTTGTTGACTGGTGATTGAACTTGATTAACCTTCGCTTTCTTTTGAAGAATGAAAATATTCAAAAAGTCTGGTCATGAGAAACGTAAACAATGATGACTATCAGAGAATAGGTGCCCGTGACTATCTTCGCTCTAGCATCTGAAATCTGAACTCATTCAACTACTACTTCTATGGCTCCACTCCTTAAAATTCATGCTCTCTGAAAAATTTTGGATGTCCATTCAGATAGTAAAATTGTCGGCGGCTGCACATTAACCATGGAAAATACTGGAACAAACCGAGTCGGATAATAGTGACTCCCACCGAAACCAGACGTTGATGCGTTCGCCATGACATCGTAATGCCTTTTTAAAGATATCTTTTATCAAATTCAAGGAATAGATATTTATGTTTTCTGAAACGAGTTCCCGAGGATGATTAGGATTAGAAATGAAATTCCTTCTCCTTCACAGGTGAGTTAGATGTTGCTGGACTTCTCATAACCCAGTAACATTCCATATAGATAGATATCACTCACAACAAGTCTTGCACTACAAGCTATGAGGTTGGTTCATTAATTGCCATCGACGCGTAGCTTTACAGAGGCGGTTTCCTTCCAGTTCAGACAGTTTGTAACAGAACGTTGTACACAACGGATCGGAAGTTGACAGCGTAAAGGAGGTTAGAATTGTGATTTACTGACCGGAAAGTTATTATTATTCTTGGTGTTACTAGTACAGAGGGCAACGAGATCGCATTGATAAACTGTGTAGCGTGGCGATTTCTCAACCGTGTCAGTGAATTTTTGGAGAAATTTAAATTACTTAGTGAAAGAAAATCAATTTTTTGCTTTGTAATCCAAAGTAAAAGTGTGTTTTGTGCGTAGAGTGAAAGAATTTGGCCTTCAATTTAGAAAGGAATCAATAAATAGGGACCGAACACTTACTCTATAAAGAATTGAAATTATGACGGTAAGTTAACATGAGTTTTAGTACTTAAAAATTTTCATTCAGTAAACCCTCAATGTGGGGTCAATGTTTACAAATACAATGTACTTCTACATTTTTTTGATAGCTACATTATGCTGTAAAATTAATTTTCATGTAATTTATCTTTGATTAGTAACAAAATCTCATAAAAAAATATAAATGCGCATTTGAAATAAGAGTATGCATGTTTAACATAATTGTATTATTTAAAAGTATAAGTGTGAGTTGTAATAAGCTTTTTTTTTGCTATATCTCCATTATTGTAAAGCTTTTATGTCTGATCGAATGGCTTGCCCTTAGGCCCTTACCTTTTCCATTTAAATTATATGAATTTGAAACATCATTATGATTTTACATTTGTGCTTCTAGTATAACTGCATTAAAAAAATTAATCTACTACTCAAGTTTATTGTTTATTAATGATGCTTTGAGGGGGAAATAAGAGATATTGCATTGTACTATAGTATATGTCAACTACCAAGGTTTAAAAGAAGGCCAATTTAAATTAAAAACAAACCCTGTTCATTATAGATTCATTCTGATAAAATTTTCAAAAAATATATTAAATAATGGTTGGTTGGTTGGTTTGCAAGAGGGGAGATGTGTATGTTCCTTACATTGAGGTCTTAAGTGACCCGTTGTACGCCCGCTGCTCGGCACTGTCGAGCCAACTGATCCCCGTACCGAATTGGATAATTCGGTTATATCCCGATTTCATTATTTTTGCTAAAATTTTGTGGAAGTATGTTCCTAAAATTCTAAACCTTCTTTGCTGACTGGACTGGACATTGATCGAGAACGTGTTAGAGGGGCTCGTTTTCTTCCCCGCATCTCCTGCACAAACTGGAGTTCGCCACTCCTGTTCTTATCACATGAGGCTTTAGTCTTTCAACAAAAAGCGCTCTTGTATGTTTGGCAAGGTCGGATCCCTCACACTTTCGTGTGTGCCCTTAGTCTTGCATGTCCTGCCACAAGGCCAAAAAGAAGTTTCAGTTTAGCCTTGTTAAGCTTGATAATATTTTCAGAGAGTTTGAGAGTTCTCCAAAGCGCTCCTCGTTATCCATTCCATGATTTCTTTTTTAATTTCTTGGATGGGTATGCTCAGGTTGAGAGTTATTTGATTGTCTTCATTAGCACCCCTCTGAGCCAGCTCATTCGCCTTTTCTGATACCGCAGTGCCCCGGCACGTATATTATGGTGACATCGTTTGGTCTTCATCCCTCTATCATTTAGATTTTATCGCGGCGCTTGTTAAAGATCTCTATTGCTGCGATTTCACATTGAAGAACCGAGGAGGAGTTGTTTACCCTGCCCATAACTCCAGGTTTTGTTCATCGCATGCTACTCCAAAGACACAGCCACGCTCGCATTTTGAGCCGTCTGTGTAAAGCGCTGCGGTCTTTTCTTCTTTTTTGAAATGCGCCTTGAAGCTTGCCTTCATATTGTGATTACCAGTTCTGAAGTCCCAGCAATCTTCTTCCTAAATCAGTCTCTTGATCGTGTATCCGTTAAATATTTGGACGATCTTCTCATGTTGGGTTTTCGCTTTTCCTTCCACAGTTTATTCATGTGTAAACGTACGGCCGAGGTAAGTGCCACCTGTGAATTTTAGTGGTTAATGATTAGTATGACCTCCAGGGCCCTTGTCGGTGTTAACCTAGTAGCCCCTGCTATGCCTAAACAACATATACGTTGGGCCTGGTCCCTAATCTTCTGATTTCTGCTTCGGTTGCGCAGAATACGCTAGTGGTTCACTAGGGTCTTTTTAAGAGGTTACTTAAGGGTGACCGTGACTAATTTCGTAATATGTTCCCGGATTTGGATAATTTTGTTAGTGCAGTACTTCTGAAATTGCTTTGTTCGTACGAGCAGCATACGACTCGAAATATATGAAGATACTAAAAAGTAAAAAATAAAATAGTTTAAAAAAAATTTGAATTTATATCTATTACGATATTTTATTTCTAAATTTTATTGTAATAAATAAGAGAAGTACAGAGAAAAAGTATGTATAGATTAGTAGATAATAATGGTTTTTTCTCTCGACAGTATTAGCAAAATACTCGAAATAAAAATGCGATCAAAGCAGGTTGCATTTTTATTTATTATTTAGGTAGCAGTGATAATTTCTTCTTCTTTCAACCTTCTTTTTATAGTATTATTTTTTGCATATTTTTTATTTGATAGTACAACTCTTCAAGAGTATCTAGTTAAAATTTGAGGTCGACTGGAGCAAAATTGCTGGAGATACAGTGCCTCGGGTCTCCCTCCATCCGATACATCCCATATACAAAAGATCAGAAGCTTTAAACGCGTTTTTCTCAGATTTTGTTTTTCAAAGTCGGTGATCACTGTAACTCAAAAACCACTCATCCGATCCTTCTCAAATTTTGCATAATAATAATATACATAAATTACGAGGTAACAACGTCGAGATTTTGTATTTTTTATTATTATAATTAATTTTACAATAAGAAATTCGCCGATTTTTATCAATAAATTTTCATAAATTCAAAAAATTCGTCTTTTTTTACTTCTAAAAATTGAAAAATCAATAAAATAAACAAAATCTCGACGTTGTTACTTCGAGAAATTCATAAACTAACGAAATATTTTTAGTTTTTTGTGAACATATTTTCCAGTAATGAGTTATGATGATCACCGCAAAGTATCTTTTTTTTCAAAAGTATCTTTTTATTTCCTGTCAGTCGCTCAATTCACAATATTTTTACACAAAAAGTTAACAGAAGATACTTGAAATGTTGTACTATTATGTTCTTAACTTAATATTTTTGTGTGTTTATTTAAAAATGTGTTTAAAATATTGAAAATTAACCCCTCCCCCCTCCCTCAAGGGACTTTGCAGTGTCCCAAATATCTCAGGAACCACTGAACCGATTTTGATGAAATTTGATTGTTTGAACGAAAGATTGGAAAAAAACTTTTGTTTTTAACAAATGGCATTAGTTTAACTAAAACAATGGGAAATTTACATTTTTGCTAATTAAAAGTTGTGTGTACTGACAATCTTTTTGGAACATATATATATATATATATATATATATATATATATATATATATATATATATATATATATATATATATATATATATATATATATATATATATATATATATATTTGTAGTACCGCCCTTTGCCTTAATAACGTCTCGAACCCTATGCATGTCTGCAACTGTACATAGTGAATATTTTTAGCAGAAGAGTGCTATTGCACATCAACAACCGTTAAAAGCAATTTGGACATCTTGCATCGTGGAGACTATTCAGCACGAATTGAGCCGGGAAGATATGAAAAAGGAAACCACGTGCGGCTCTTTTTGTTGCGGGGGGTGTATATATAAAGAACATATGTACAAAATTTCATCAAAATCGGTTCAGTGGTTCTTGAGTTATTTGAAACATAACAAAGCCCTTTAAAAAAGGTGGTCGCAGGGAAACGTTTGCAGTGCTATCATTTGTTTTTCTTTTCTTTTTATCAAAATTTCACGAATTGTAGTAATTTGTATTATTAAATAAAATAAAAATCCAGTTTATATAATCATTAATCAATAGTTTCGCTAAAAATATCCTAAAAAACCGCTTCTTTTTCGACTTCATGATTAGGTATATGTCTTTAAGAAGTTAGCCCATGTTACGGCAACCACTCAAATCTTGTAATTGTATTCCCTAACCATTTAATTTACCAATAATAGTGATAACATTTTAAAAATACAGTTTTCGATGTCTAAAATGTAATATGTTTTGACGATGTTAAAGATTAAATCGATTGATAATTGTGTTTAGTCAAGTTTTGCAGTTATGGTTTTGTCTCGGTCTTACAATTTGAGCCTTGCTCTTGCTGCCATAAGTATGGTACTCTTGATCTTGCAGAAAGCGTCAAAACTGAAACCAAGACCAATTTTGCTCACCACTATTTTCTGCGCAGCGCAAGTTAACGACTATTACTTTAGATTCTAGAAATTTAAGAAATATTGAAATTTTTAAGTGTGCAGAACATTACGAAGATAATAATGCGAACGTTACTAAAGCCTCTCTTTTTACATACATAGTAGACGAGAAGTTTTTATGAAATAATATTTAATTTGCGTTATATCTATTATTACTATTATTAACTATTATTAATTAAAGAATGTTTTCCTGTACCATGTAATATTGTACACATTTGAAAATTATTTTTATTTAATATGTAAACCTTTATTGTAGTAGACTTTAAGGCAACGGTCAACGTTTTAATGCTCAATTTAATCTCTTGTTGTATCAGTCTTTTCAATTAGAACAGATTTAAAATTCTTTTAAAGTGTACATCTTAAATCAAATTTAATTTCAAACGACTGAATTTTTAATTTTTGTTTTAATCTCTACCTGTAACTATGATTAGAAGGTGCTTTAAAATATCAAACATTTAATATAATTAACCAATCAGTGTTAGAAGTCACGGTTTTCACTAATGCCTTTTTACATTATATAAATACATATACATTACATAAATACATATACACTGACACAAATACTTATATGTCATACTTAAAAATAGTATTTATTAATTAAATCACAATAGGAAAACTGCGTGATTGGTCTACGTCTAAAAAATCCTTTTTTTTGTTAATTGCTTGTTTTGCACCTTTTCAGGAACTGTTAAATTAATTTACGTTTAATGATAATGAGAAGCACAGCATTTACGCTTATATTCTTAGCTGTGACGGCAAATAATTTGTTTACTAAATGGAAAATATATTAATTTATTTTCAGTAAACTTCAAGACTATTAATTTGAACTTTGTTTGAGTTTTGCCTTAATATTTACTGCAAGCAACTTTCCCTCGACAAGAAAATTCGCTCTAGGCCAAAAATACTGGCACTTTTTATCTCTTTGCAGACTCCGTGATAAACAAACACTATCTTTGTCCGCCTTCTTTCGTTTAGATTTATACTTGCTGGGGTGAGGCTGCGCTGCATATCTTCGTCGTCAATATTACAGCTAATCCGGTTCTACCAACAAGAGTTAGATAGTCATGGGCAAATAATTGTTTTTGTAAAGCAATTGCTACAGATATGTATGTACAAGTAAACATAATCCTAGAAAGATTCAAATTCACTATAGTTTCATTTTTTACACTAATCAGAAGAGCACATTTTTAAATTTAAATTTCTATTCATTATCAAAGGCGGTATTTTAGTGATAACGTTTTATAGACTGTTCATTTTATTAAAATTATTAAATAAGTATACTCGCGTTTCTCTTTTAATTAAGATGAAAGTCGTTTCCTTTTCTTTCTGTCATGGTAACAGACAAAAGTTACAGTCATCTCCTGATGAAAGTGAAATCTTAATTCTTAGTTATCTGGCATTTGGTATTTTGGGGAAAATGTTATCATTCTTGAATGCTTAAATGAGATTTATCAATAAATGCTGTTAGCGACGTGAGACACATGACAATTTTTTCTGATAATGCTGACAGCTATAATTCAATTTTTTCGTCATTGCTACAATGAAATCAAAGCTTATGCAATTAAAATTGATTACAAAATCTTGTGTTAAGTGCGTTTTATAACTTATCTAAATATTTATCACTTTTCTTATGATAACTTTTTATTTTGCTATAAGAGGCTCGTGTAATACTTAAAACCATATCAGGCAGGTTTTCAACCTTTCGACTAAATTGATTTTTTTTATAAAAGAAAAATTAATACGGCTTTTTTGCGGAAATACATATTATTTTTATACCGTGTGTAATTTTGAAATGTTACATTTAATATTTCCATAAAATCGGCAATGCGTAATCAATTACATTTCATGCCATTTAATTACGATGAATTGTTTACTCATAGTTTATTTTCTCTTGATCTTATTGGCGGCCAAGCGAGGCAAGCTTACGTTGGAATCTTTAAGTAGCAAATCTTGTTTGTGTACTTTTAAGAAAATTGTAAGAAGCACTGAAGGTTAAAATTATTTTAAACAGGTTTTGAGTAATAACATTGCTTAGAAAATTGGCATGCAGCTAGAAGTCATTCGTGCACTGCATTTCTTAAAACTGTAAACAATTATGTAGTTAGTTAAAATTGAATGTTGCTTTGACTAAATAAAATCTTTGACAGTAAATGGTAGTCACATCTTTACCTTTTGAATTTTTATGAATATGACTTTACTTTAAAAATTGCGTAGTTTTGAATAGATATTGGTTCATTTTTATTCAATGATTGTATTCAGTTTTGAACAGATATTGCTTTTTTATTTCATATATAAATTTTATTGACTTTCCAGTACATATATAGGATAGTTATTGTAATGGGTCCGAAAATCGAAATCAAAATTTTCGACATATTTTATGTTTCAAAATCAAACAGTATTTTTAGACTATTTTTGAAAAGAAGTGAGTGTGGGTGTGTACGAGGGGATGTAAGTACATAAAGACCGACTTAATTAGGGCGCAAATCGAAGGGTATTAATGTCATTATGATCTGAAATTTTTTTTATTATTTTTGGTTCTGCCTCTATTTTTAAAGCCATTTTCTTTAATTTCACAACGTCTAACTAAAAATAAAATTTTGTCATAGATTTTTAACCCACTTCCCATTGTAGTATTGATTTGAAACTTCGTGAAGTTATGCCATTGTGGTGGCAATACAATATTCTGATGTTGAACCGTGGAAGGGTGGGCGGAACTAATTTGGATGGGTTTTTACGGTTCCGTACCTTAAAACGAAAAAACACTCCTTATAGCATCACTCGAAAATAGACCAAAACCTATAGGGTACTTCCCGTTGATCTAGAATCGAAAAAATTTGGCAAGAAGCAAGGTCTCACAGCACAAGTAAAGGAAAGAATCCAAAAATCGTTAATTTGTAGTAGGGCTTCACGATACTCGAGATAAATCTCGCTGCCGGTATCGGTCTCGACACGATACCGACACCGGCAGCGAGACCAATATCATTGGTAACAGTACGATACCGAGAGCGAGATTGAGGTGACGATAGTGGACGAGATATTAGTTTTTATCATTTTATTGTGGAAATTTTTTTTTAGTTGTTTCAGCTTTTATGTCGCTCTGAAAAATTCCAATTGTGTGATTTATGGGGCATATAAGTATACACTGCTCTCCCCAATCGCTTCTTTCTACATTATTTCCTTCTTCAGATATTTGCGCTTTATCCCCAATAGCAAACAAGAGCCTTTGCTACCTTATTTTGACGATGGAAATATGAAGAAAATGCATATATACATAGATATATCACTCACTTGTCCTCGCTCCCCGTTATTCCACCGAAATACCCTTTTTTTATCTTGCCGAGAGCGAGATCGCACCGAGACTGGCCTTTATCTCGCCGAGATCGAGATCGAGAGCGAGATGGTCTTCACCTTGACGAGACCAAGACCGAGATCTGCCAAAGTCTCGGTCTTGTCTCGGTGCCGTGAAGCCCTAATTTGTAGTTATATCACATGAAAAAATATTACGGAATCCTCGGTACGCAAGTTTTTTTGTTTGTTGGTAGAATATGTTCCATCTGCTCTAAAGACAACGAATGTGGTAAGTCTCTTTTGATTTTAAAATTAATACTAACCTAGTAGTTTGTAACAAGGGGGTTCATGTTTCCCAACACTGATAATTTCGTTGGTTGGGAGGAGGTGCTTGATGTGCACTGCTACTAACCGAAGAGCATATTAGGATTGAGGATTGCAGACTTACGGTAATTCTCCGACCAAAACTGGATGCTCTTCAATTTTAACCTGCTCAGTAAAAGGAAGAAATTTAGTCAAATAATCAAATTCAAAATTTCCAATATACCTGATTTAGGCATTGAAACCATTCAAGATCATTCAGAGCTATGATCATAACAATCAATAGCTTCTGTTCCCTAAAGTTTAGAAAAAAATTCCTCCCGCCCTCGTAAAATGAAGATCTCTCTTATTTCAGGAAGATTATTCTAGACATTTTCAACATCTGCTACAGGCAGTTCTTCGAGCCTTATAAGGACTGCCTCAAGGTTTACAAAAAAGCCATCACAACAGCAAAGAAACAGGCTTAAATGAAGTATTGTCACTCTATTGAGAACTCTAGGAAACCAGCTGGACTAAGTAGAATTCTGTCCAAAAGAAACACCAACCCTTCTTTTTGAGAAGATCGAACGGAGCGTGGATGTAATCCTCGGCTGAAACCTTGGAGGTTTAGATGGATGCTCACTTCCCGGGTTGCAAGGAGAAAGCCGAAGGACATCGACAATCTTTAAATCCGCTACGAATTACATACCAAAGAGAAATGGCTATAAAAAGCATCGCCCCATACAAATCGGCTGGGCTGGATAGAATCATCCCAATCATGCGTTCGAAATAAATTGTTATTTAATTCAAGAAGAAACGTCTAAAATTCACACTCCAGGTCACGATGACCCCCTTAATAACAAAATTTTTCCGAATATTATAGTTTCGCGAATATTTTCTTGTATGGGACCCAATTACTAAGAAAATAAGGCTCTTGAGAGCACTTTTTGAAATCAAAGGAGAGAAAATTTTTTCAATATCGGGTTAGGTAATTGTAAAGTAACAATAATTTAAATTCTTTTGTTCAAGCATTATGTCTACGGAATAATTTCAGAGTAACTGCATAATTACTTCAAATTCGGTTTTTTTTATTAATCAATCAACAGATTACGAAATTAGAAGTTTGTCACTCTTTCAAACTTCAGGCATTCCTTTTGGGAAGTCGGCAACACTGCAAGTTTGAATCTCGTGAATATGCTTTTCCAAAAGCTTCTGCTATATAAGTTCTGCAGTATTTTGAAATACGCGAGAAAATTGTGCATTTGCGCATAGAGCAAGTACGAGATTGGGTAGTCGTAATTTATGATATTGTATGATACGAGTATCCTGGAGAAATACAGAAAATTGAAGGTGAAATACATACTGATCACCGTCTACTTGACACGAACTCAGAAAAAGTTTAAATGGTCACCGGACATGTGTTCTATGTACAAGTTCCCGTAAAATCGACGCCAATGGATCAAAAAGCAAAAGTAGAGCTAAATCAAATAACTGCTTCAGCGGTCTGTGTATATACCAGCATTATCTTTTTTTGATTAAGTTGTAGCAGAGAGAGGTTCTAGGTAGTAATTCTTTATTCAATATTTCCTGATTTAACTCTCTATCGTACGATCTCATACGAGCCCAAAGCCAAAATTTCTATAAATGAAAAATGCATTTTAAAACAAATATTTTTCGATTCCTGTATACTTTAATAATAAATGTTTTCTTTTGATTTCAAAAATTCCATTAATTAAGTTCACTTGCTTATAATTTCTAATATTTTGCAGCCGTGAAATTTAAAACCTACTTAAAACTAGTGCAAAATGTTTCACTTTTTTCCCCCAAATTATAGTTACCAAAATGTCTAATTTTTGGTGCTATATGTATTTCCTCCACTGTTGTTTTGAAATATACCGAACATCGATTTATTAACCTTAATTAATATAGCCAACACTATATATTATATAAAGTATTTATTTTAAAATGCATTAGTTCAAAAGAATAATTCAATTCCATTGAACATTTTTAAAGAAATTTGTGGCCAATACATTTGGCTGTCTACTGCATTCTTTCCGAATACTTTTTGTAAATTTTTACTTACTACCGCGCGAAAAATTTATAATAATAATAATATATAAAACTTATCTCTGAAATAATATGTACCTCAAAGATAATGAAATTCTTAACAAATTTTTCACAGATTCCTTTGAATTTGACCGATAAAACCCAAAAGTAGATCAAACTTAGATTAAGGAACAAAAGTAAACAATTTGTCTCGATAACGTTTCGCTTCTCTTCCAGATTCACTGAATGACAAAATGTTTTGTCTCGCTGCTAAAGCTATGGCGCCGAAAATATTCACTCATTTTCATACTATGTAAAAATTGAATTTTAACTATGGAAAAAACCGAGTTTCCGGTCACTTGAGCATTTTATTAGTATCAAAGTTAGTCGACGTAGAATGAAGAATGCTGCAAAAAACAAAAATTAATTTGCATTATCCAAAAGAAAGCTCCAATGCCTAAAACTAAGAAAGGCTCGATGTATATTTTAATTCTACTGGCTTCATTGGGCAACCCTACCACTTTCAGAGTGCAAAACGTGTTTCATTCCTTGGTTGTTGTAATAAGAAAGAACCTAATTTTGTAAGCTAAGTCTTTCTAAACCTGTAGGTATCCTTGGAACATTTTACGTATTCAACCGGGATATGGATTAGACATCCATATAAAGTGAAATAAGTTGAAGGAAATATTTTTAGAAACTGTATTTGCTGTAGCAGTGATTTTGTAAGACTCCAATTTCCCAGTGAAAGAGGGGGATTGAGGGGATTCATTTATATCGCAAATACAAGTTCTGGACTTTAAAAATTTTTCGATTTCGACAGTTCAGTTAAATTTCGTACTTTATTCTTGTTTTCAATAATGGAGGTACATATGTACAACTAAAATTTATCTACCTATTAATTAGACATTCAGATGAGTTCGTATCAAATGTCTATATTGGTACCGCTTTTAATCACGTTTCTACACTGTATTCTGATTTGTCGTTCTGCAATAATTAAAAGAGCTTAATTGTAGAAACTTTCAAATCATTTGCGACATACATATGTTTACCCTAACGCATGTTGCGCCACGTTACCTTATTAACACTGATTTAATTGAACATCGGATTTATAAAAGCGTGTCCTGCACTTGAATTATTCTGAATGTTCTTCCAATTAATCCAATAGAGCTTCTCGAAGCATCCACGAATTCATCAAGTCCTAATGAATTTACTTTATTATTGTTTTTTAATTCTATCATCATCAAACAATCCAATAATTGAGTCTTATTCCATGTTTCAAAGATTACCCAATAACAAGTGGTTTATTGCTAATTTACTTGACCTACCCTGAGTACATCCGCATTTCATCTACGTCAGCAATTGCTCAAATCTTCAGTAGAAACAATTTGTCACGTGTAGTATAAGATTCTTAGATGTTCTTCCGCGCCAAAAGTTGGCCAGTCGTCTCAGTCTTAAACACGAGACATTGTAAAAAGCAGAGCAAATACAGATGTTTTACTAACACTTGTACTAGAAGTTAGTATAATTTCAAGTTACTTGTAGCATTCATCTTGTCATCTTGGCAACTTCGGATTCATTAAAATATCTTTGTGAAGACTGAAAGTGGAAACTTGTACAATACTTTTTTGTGTGACGTAAAAGAGGGGTGTGCGATTCTATTTAAAGAATTCGGTTGACGACCAGCAACATTTGTTTTGCGATATATTTTCTTCTCGGTCCTTCAATGACACCAATATAAAATACGCGTTTTCTAAAACATTTATTATTAAATTTTAGTATCTAAATTAAGGATTATTAATAAATTATTATAGTACTCGTAAGTTCAGGATTTCTTCATTGCATTTGCATCTAGCTACTAAACTTAATAGTTGGCATGGCACTTTGTTTTCGAATGCACGAAAATAAGTTTATACGAAGACGTGGCAATGACAATTGAAAAGCGTGAGTAAGATGGAAAAAGCTTGAGCTTAATAGTGAGCATCTTTTTAATTTCGCCGCTAAGATGCTTCGTAAGAAGAAAGATAAAAAAGGGACATCAACGTGACTACATAAATCAAAAATAGAAAAAAAAAAACGTTATGTCCAAAGTTCTCAGAAATCGTTATCCACTACACAGTTTCCGAATGAGACTGATCGCGTCGAGACTATATTTGTTATTGGCGGAAATTTTCAAAATTTTTTAAACATATGGTGTTTGGAGGCTTGAGAATTAGTTTTTTTTAATGTCAATAGCTGTGCGCAATATTTGTTGAAAAGTGCAAATTTATTTGAAAGTAATTTGATCTAGTGTTAGTGAAAGTGCGATCCTTTTTTGTCTTAAGATTATTTTCTTACGTAAGACTTTCAAATACTCTACGTCAACTTAACGTAAATGGATTCGGATAAGGTGGTGCAGGCCATGGCCAAATGGTGGCAGGTAATAATTTTAAGCGCAATTTCCTTCTACTACAGATATAGTTTACAATTTGTTATCAGAAATAGTTGGGAGTAAAATATTCTTGAGAATAATGAATATATTGTTAATAAGTTCATTAGAGTTAACTTTAAAAGGTGCTGTTTGGGGCATTTTGGTAATTCACACACCGTCATAGAAATAAATTAATACATTTAATTATTAAAGACAATTTTGTGTATTACTTGTATATTTAAATTTTTAAAGAAAATATAAAATCTTTTTATTAAAATTCTAAAAATGGTAAGCACGATAAACAAGATAACGTAAAAAAATTATTATCAAGGAATGCGCTGCTATAATTTTTTTTATAGTAAAAATATATTCTGATTCTAATTATATCTGAGAGGCTTGGCATGACAGTTGGAGGGGAATGCCATTGAACTTGAAATGGCGCTTTAGAAGCGAACTGGTATTTGACCTTGACACTTGATTATTATTCTGATAACATTTTTGAATAACGAAAATTTTACTTTAGTTTTAAGGAACGAAGAGTACGACTACTTTTGAAAAACAAGATAAACGTAAATGAAACACAATCATTTGATGGCTATTTTAATCATTCCAAAATTAAAACAAATTGTATCTAAAATGCAGTTTTCTTGGATGAATTCCAAAGCGCGTGATTAAATAAAATATTCTCTTACTTTTATTATCATTATTATCTATATAAACCCAGGGGAAAACCCATTGCATGTGTTGTGGCCGAAAGGGAAATAGAATAAGGGGAATGAGGGAAATTGAAGAGACTGAGTAGGTTTTATAATAAAAGAAAAATTCGTGGTGATGGTGGTATTGTTCAAAATAAATTGAGAAACCCGATCTCCAATTTTTTATAAAAATTATATTTTTTGAATTTTCCTGAGTGATTTATATTTCGAAGGTTTAACTAAATCGTGATTTGATTGTCCATTCGTAATTTAGATTCTCCTTGCTCTTGTTATATTGTTTCAGGGAGTTTTAATTACAAATGACATTGAACATTCCCATTCTCCATTCTCCATTCTCGAATTAATTACATTTATTTTCAAAGTAATAAGTTCAACTTTCCACAATAAAAACGAATATTATTCCTATTTCAAAGAAATATAATTCCTATTTTTAAGAAGGCGAGGACTTCAGAGTTTCGTTCTATTACAGTTCTACATTTTCTTCTAAATTGTTTGAAGAATTACCAAAATAGCAAAAGATTTCAAGTTACGGATAGAAACAATGCTAAACAACCAGCCTTTTTAAGGTTACCGGCAACATAGGTCAATATATGGCTAATAATAAATTAGTGTACCTTGTTTTTCTTTTTAATTTTTGTAGTCAACTTTACCACATAATTAAACACGCTTTTACTTGTTTTGATTTCTCTATCCTTGGTTGTAAATTAATGAGATTCTACCTTACCTTTATTAAGACCAGGGACTGCTATTGTTCCTAATTATCTCTCTCTATAGTTCCCGTAAACCTTTGTGGGGCATGGGGTTGTAAAAGAACTTCACCCGATTCGGGACAACTATTGCAAGTGGAACTACAATTTCAAGAAATTTTCAAAAATTTTGTGTAATTTCTACTATTGTTAAATTTTTATCGCGGTTCTATATCAATCTTGTTTTGTTACACTTTTTCTTTTTAAAATAAGCTAAAAATTAAAAGCGGAATTTGCCTTGCGTACTTCATAAGCTACGATACAAACAGGATGTTCCACATAAGATGTACCAAAATAAGTGGAGTTATAGATTTAACCTAACCAAACAAAGGATTGTATGGCAGGGAACGGCAATCACATTTGAGAGTTACAGGGTGATTCATAAATTTGCAATTCTCATGGTATGCATATAATTATTATATTTTTATCTTTCTGTAAATTGCAGCGACAATTACTCTCCCAACAAAGGTCGTTGTTGATCTAACTCCTACCATTGACGAAGAAAACGGTTTGGGATTACCTAAAATTCAGCATTTTCCTAAATTTTCTCCGAACTTCATGTAATTAATAAACCTGTTCTATATTTTTATTGAATTGCCTATCTTACTACCTCTTCAAAAAGACACATGTCCACGTTGAGAAAGGATGTGAGGAATATTATAAAAATCTCCAATTTAAAGAAATTAAACTCATACTAACCCTAAAATGCTTTTTATTGAATTCGAAACTTTCTACAATTAATGTTAGTATGTTACAAAAGCTGTTCGAAATATCTTTCGTTACTTGCAATGCAATGCCAATCACCCCTTCTAATTTCCTGTTTAAGGTTTAAGCTATTGCAGCCAGCCTCTTCCGTATTTTCGTTACTGACGGCCCAAACCTGCCTTTTTTTTGGCCATTAAGCACTTGCGGCAAAATGACTGGTCCTATTAAATGGGCGCCGTCATACCAGTCCTATCATTAGCTCAGAATTGGTTGGGGTTGGGTTGGCTGTGGAGTTTGTGATACCATTTCCGGTGAACTGTAATTAATCCATCCGCAGAATTCGGTCCAGAAACTTCCTGTTCTGCATGTTGCATTACAGCAGCCGAATGCAAAATTACAATCTGCTGTGACTGTTTCATTCCAGTAGTCCTTGGACTGAGATATAAATAACCCTCCAAACTTTAACTGAAGATACTCCTAATCGTCTTACTATTCGTATTGGCCTCGTTTCAGGGTCTTGTCTGACCAGGTTGATTATTTGCTGCAGGAAATCCAATGTTTTAGATCGTAGCTTTCTGCTGTTTGAAGTTCCACTTCCGGCTTTTCTTAACCTTCAGAAAATCTCCACTTTGGGGTGTACGTCAATTAGAGAATCTCTTTTCATATTCCAGTACAGCCTCTCTATCGTTTCCGTCTACTACACAAAAATGTAAATTATATCCGCATATTCCTCAAAAGTAAATTCTGCTAATTTTTAATAATATTAGCTTGAGAACACCCACATTATCGATTTGTTTTTCAACTGTGACCGATATTCTTGTTAACTGACCTTATCTTATAGCAAAATGTCCGTCAGGTATTACTAACAGAACGCGAGGATACTTCGGTGTGAACACTGGCTAAAACAATCAATAAAAAAAATTACACTTGACATTTTATAACTTTTTTGATGGAGTAATTAAAATTTGTTCGTGCACCCTAAACAAATATTTCTGACCTCCCTCTTCCTCCTAGAAATTTTTATTATTTAACAAATTTGCTAATTTTTGGAGATGGAGTTGGATCAATCGGTTGAGCGGCACGACCACCATGCCGTGGTTCCAGGCTTCGAGACCAGATCTTCCCGTGGGTTTTCAAAATTGAATTAAAAAATCGACTCAGTCTCTGAGTTGTTGTCTAGCTCGCAGCAATGCAAAAAAACAAGACATTATTTAAGTTTCCTTACTTCTCTTACACTATATCCCTTCCGGCAAAAGCCATGCTAACGCATCAAAGGGTTGCCCCCTAGGATTTGGTCACAACGTAAAAAAAACTACAGTGCAATAAAATAATTAGGTAGTTAGCGACTTTTAAGGAAGCGGTTTTACTAGTCCTTTCTTTTCTTGCCACGTTGTACCTTTTTTGGAAAGGTAATAAGATGAGAAATTTAATAAAAATAAAAAACAGATATATTAATTACATGAATTTCGGAGAAAATTTTGAAAATACTTAATTTTAGGCAATCAAAATTTTTTCACTTTCGCAAGTGACTTTATCTGTAGTGGTAGGAGTTAAATCAATATTGTTGAACATTTTGAAAAGGCCGTCTGTTTGATGTCGCTGTGTTGAGTAGATCCAAAGATAAAAAAATAGTGATGTTCAAACCATGAAAACTGCAAATTTATGAATCACCATGTAACTTTCCCCCTACCACCCCCTACCATAAAATTGTTTGTTTGGCTTGGCAGGGTCTATCACGCCGCTTATTTTGGCACAACTTATGTGAAACACCCTGTATAAGTGTTACTTCCATCGAGGACTATTCATATTTCTTATTTAGAAAATAGTAAGTATGTGCAATTAGTGTACCGTAATGATCCGGAATCGAAAGCTCTATTAACTGCTACCACGAAGAACTATTTTTTTTAAAATAAAACAAGCTCAAAAATAAGTAAAAAAGAGACATAAATTATTATAAAAGACATCGCTTAAAAATGAAATAGAATGAAATTTCTTCAAGCATTTATTGAAAATGAAGCCCTGTTTTTTTAAAGATATTTTTCCTTTATCTTTCTGTAATTTATTTCAATTATTTTTAATTAATGGCGCTACATTGTAACGGTTCATAGAGGTTTCGATTCCATAACATAATGGCACCAGATTACACAGCAATTTCGTTAAACCTGATACATCTTAATTAAAAATTGTTGCTAAATTGATAGGTGAAGCGAGGCTAAAAAATGCCTGTGTTGCAAAATGTTACACAACATTTTTTTGGCCCCAAAATTTCAACGAAGTTCCACTTGATTGCGTGAACTACGTTAATTGTAAATATTTATTAGGCTGAACTATGCTCCTATCAATTGGAAAAACTATAACTATTTTACTTGCCGTTTTCTTTTATGTGTCAGGAATGGTGAAAGAAATGCAAAGAAAACAACAAACTAAAGAACCTTTAGTACAATTTAAGGTGGATTACTAATCACTGATATTATACGTAATTGAATCTGCATCTTAATTTTTTTATACGATGTGGCCAAATCTTAGGGGACAACCCTTTGATGCGTTAACATTGTTTTGGCCGGAAGGGAATTAGGGTAAGGGAAGTAAGGAAACTAGAATGTCTTGTTTTTTTGCATTGCTGCGAGCTAGACAACAACCCAGAGACGGAGTGGATTATTTTAATTTCTTAATAAAAACACACGGGGAGATCTGGTCTCGAACCAGATGGTGGCATACTGGTCGTGCCGCTCAACGAATCGATTCAACTCCGTCTCCAATGATGAGAAGTCAGCAGGTCATCTCTTGCCTTACATCACCAACGATCTTTAAAATCCTCCTACTAGGAAAATTGAGAATGCCTTCTGGTTTAGGAATGTGGAAACCTTCCAGTACTTTGCTTCATCCTTCGACTAAAAAGAAAGGACGTAATTGTAAATTCAGGGCAAATTAAGTAATTTAAAAAAGTGTAATAATAATAAACAATGGGTGTCGGGCGGAGGAATTCGAACCAGGTGATCCGATTAATTGTGCCTTACACAAGCGATGACTTAATCAAATTTTAAATCTATTTTGAACATAGCGGCTTCCTTTGCCTTTGGCACGATATCTTACAATTAATTCTTTAATTTTATTATAGTGAGAGAATAAGCCCTTAAAATTAAAAAAAATATGATCATCATTTGGTTGGTAAAGAGGACTCTTAAAAAATTTAGGCTTGGCCTAACAATATTGGTCATGCAGCATGCGGAAATAATCCAAGAAATTATTTAATTGCTACTTACAATAAATAAGAATCAAATTAAGATTTTTTTTCTCTTTATTAAGAAATAAGAGAGATACTTAAAACAACAAGAAACAACATTAAATAAATAAAAAAAAGCTTTATACCATTATATTTAAAACGACTGCAACAAATGAATTAATTATAAATGCTTGTTTCAATTACTTTCAGACGGTTAGCAATGAAGAAAATGACCAAAACACAAAGAATCCAATGCTATACGATCCCCTGCAGGAATCGAATGTCAGAACCACAAAAACAATGCAATATGTGGCCACCATTGTGAGTAAGTAGAGGATTCATTATTGCGATTAAATATCACTTCTTCATATAAATTTCTAATATTAATTTTCTTTTCTTTTATAATTTTCTAGTTTGCTTGGGTGCTATATCTGCAGGCACAGCACTTGCGTGGACTTCACCCGTTTTACCGCAATTAACAGCTGATACCAATGTCACCGAGACAAATTCCACGTCCGAAGATCATACTTTCTACTTGACTCTTGAAGAACGTAAGTATACTTAACAATAAAAGAAATTTATACCCTTCGCTAATTTAGTTCGCAGTTTTTGTACATCTGTGCCTGCATTTGATGTCTATTTGTCTCAAGTTTCAATCCAGACTTCTACTCACAAGTTGTATTTATTGGCTGTTTACGTTGCATTGAAATTCTATATTACAGCAGTTGTTATTTTAGTTACAAAATGTATGGTTGTTATATTTTGATATTCATCTCCTCGTAACTATGGGTAAATGAAAATACCTTAATATTTGACGCACCCTACGGCATCATTGCACCATCATAGCGTATATTTTTGTGTGACCCTAGGGTACCGCACAATCTGTTACTTAATATACATAATTGTGAATTGAAACAATCTAATAGAACTAAATTAATTTCAGCCTACCTGAAACGTGTATGGGTATTTCAGTAATAATTTTGAAATACGACAATTGACCTTTTATTAAAATTACAAACGCATCTTTGCTTTTTTTATTTGTCGGTAATTATACTAAGAGTAAACTGATATTGACAAAATTTGGGATATATACTATTTCTCTAATTCCCGCAACCCTTATGAATTATAGGGCGGGAGAAGAACTTTCCGTTTCCGAACCACCGACAATTATTCTGCAACCCCCAATGGCCTTTTTATACAAATCAGTAAAAAGCAACCATGGGTCTTCGTCGGTGGGGCTCAAACTTTGGACCTTCGGGGTGAAGGGTCGAAACGTTATCAATTTCTACACCGACGAATGTAATATCCTATAATCATAGACGAATAAAAACTAAATAGAATAGCAGCGTGCAAAATTTCCGTGCTCAGTCATGAAAAAAATATTCTCGCAATGTTGTAGAAAATTTTCAGCTGTCAAATAATAAATTCCTCCTGTCAAAATTCTGTTGGACGAGAATCTTAGATTATAGAATAGACAGGATAGACTGTAATGTGTATAAGCCGTGTACGTGACACCAGCCATTTCACTAATTTGGTAGGGGAAACGATGCAGAAATTTTTTGACAGTTCACAAATCTTAGCGAAGCGTTTGTGGAAAGGTTTTTCGTAACTATTTGTATATTAAAAATTTAGAAGTGATTTATTAGAGGTCTTCACTAAATAGACAAAAAACACTAAATCGCGAGGAGTATAATTTTTTATGAAAGTTGTAGTTAATAAATAAATTATTATGACTCTTTTATCTCTTAACATATAAAAAAACCGGACAAGCGCGAGTTGAACTCGCGTGAAGAGCTTTCCGTGCGATGAATATGTTATCTACCATGTTTTTTTAAATCTGACCCGAATTTCTTTATGGTAACTAAAAAAAGTATGTATGGCACTGGATCGTAGAGGGAAATTGCTGAATATATTGTCTACTGTTGAATTATGTCTTGTCGTATTATCTTGAATACGTGGACAAAGACCGAGTGATAGAAGGTATTCTGATATTTAATTTTTTTGATTTGTCACCCCACCACACTCGCAGCGTAGCGCGCATCGTAATAAATGGATCGTCGATCGGTAGGTACGAGGAGTGACGGATGCTTGGCCTAGTTAAGTCGAACGAGTAGTACCAATAATTTATACCAAGAACAAACTTAACATTGTAGTTGAAAAAGATGTTCTCCCATACATTCCAACTGCAAATGTAAGTTTGTACGTACAATATTGAGAGATTTACCATGTTATTTTCAGATCATAGACTTCTTATAGGTTTCCCTGTAATCTATAAGTAAAGAACTATTTTCTGTATTTTTCTCAACATATGTGTGGAGTAAGTGATAACGTGTCGGTCTTGCAACCTTGAGGTTTCAGATTCGAACCACACCGTTGGTGACCCATAGTTCATTTCTGCTAACAATATATTTCGATAAAAAGTCCATTGGGAGTTGCAGAAAAAATATCAGTGGTTTGGAATCCATTTTAAATTGTAGGTCGACTTGTAATCATTGTCTCGAACCGGGAGCAAAGGTTTACCGGAACTCGAGAAAGACAGTACTCAAACATAAAATGGTCTATTTACAACTTAAAGAAAAATAATAATTGTAATTGATTGAGAATCCATTTCTCAGGAGAACAATTTCCTTTTCAGTCGAGTAATTTGTAAAGACGGACATTCTATATGTGTTGGTTAAATCACTGACAGCTCTTTTTCTTTATAGGAAATTGCATTTACATCTCCATACAAGTTTATTGAGAGTATTTCCTATTTGGGAAATTTTCTCTCATAGGAAATTTTTGCATTTTGCTCAAAACTTTCATTATATTTATATTTATACTATACAATAGTCTTGTTGGCTTAAAAAAGTTCAAATTTTCTACAACTTTAAAGGGTTCTTGCGGTCGTAAAGCACTATTTTGCGGTCGTTTTTATATACGAAATAAGGCACCCTGCTCGGCGAGCCGATACATTTTCGCGCCGCGATTCCCGCTTCGGATGAGAACAACATTTTTATAAACATGGCACACCCTAAATTAAATCTTGTACTAGAATCAGCTTTTAATATTGAAAATTGTAAATGTTAGAGTTATGTATTAGTTTTATCGCAATAATCCTATTACACGCTCCAGAAAAAAAGGTGCTAAGAAAATTGCAAGAAAGTTTAAACTGATTGATTAATTTGTTTTGGAGTTATCGTGGCGCGGAATTTAAAAACAGTGATTTCGAGAAAAACGCGCTTAAAGTTTTAAAACTGTATTAGTGTATTAGGAGGTGGCCTGGCTTAAGAATCCATAACAAAAATATTTGGCCTAATCTATTTAAATCTCTTTATAGGGCGATTTTACAATACTTGAAGATTACGAAAATGCAAAAAAATCGATTTTTTTTTCAAACTCACGACAGCAAGACCCCCTTAATTAATTGCGTGTGAGAGACAAAAATGTCTTTTGCATTAAACTCTGAGTTGCAGTACTCAATAGAATTGTAACTAATATCGCAACTTTTTTTACTTTATACTCAATAATTTAGATATCGTCATTAACATTTTTTAAGCATCTTTAATTTCAATTTCCTCTTAATTGTTAGAGGGACCTAGTTCTGCCTAAACTTAAAAAACCGTCAAGATTGCATTGGTATAAAATAAAATCTATTATAGATAGAGACTTAAATTTTTTTTATTTCATTATACATGAAAAAATCTTCAATTTGTTTTTTGTTTATCCCGGGAGCGGTAAATGTCGACGGTAAAAAATCTCCTTTTTGATGGCGGGTGAAAAATAATTCCTCTAGTAGATCTAAAACAGAAAAATCAAGTTGGGTATTACAGTTGGTGCAATTTTTTATAAGATGGCTTAGAATTCAGATCAGAAAGTGCAAATTTCGATCGAAAATCAACTTTTTACGCAAAAGTTCCGCCAAATGGTAATTTTTTATTTTTATGGTCTGATTCTAGATAATCTTATATATAATTTCACCAACTTTAATACCCAACTTGATTTTTCAGAACTAGGTCCCCTTAAAGCGTATATGTTCTTGTTATATTCATATGTGGCTTGACATATTACGCCAGTCAGGCATGGAATTCTAGAAGGGATTTTTTACAACGCAGTAAATAAATAAATATAAATATTATATTAAGAAAATTCTTCTGTAAAATAAATGGCATGTATAAGTGTGCTTTCGACAAAATATTTTATTCGTAAGCTGTAAATTTATTAAGGCCCGTGTACACCTTAAAATAAAGCGCAAGTTATTGATAAAAATATGTGTTACTTTCTATTTTTATCATAAAAGAAATAACAAAAAAGACACTGCTTATATATCTTTAATAATTAAAAAACAACACTATGGAGGTCCGTCGGTGGACACCTTCCCGAATTCCGAGTCCAAGTCTGCAAATAGAAAAGAAAGAACTATGAGTATATTTTAATACTCAGTGGGAATGCCTAACTACTCTACGCGATCAGAACCACAAACACTACACGCTAGGCATTGCTCTGGCTCTCATGGACACACCTAATGAGGTTAGAGCAGCCTAAACTATATGGCGGATACACCAGCCTTTTATCATACACGGGCGCTTTGACCTTCACGGACACACCGAATCCAGTCATCAAGTCACCCACCCAATATGCGGACACACCAGCTGTATCGGGATTCACTAAAGGATTGCTTCAGCTTCACCGGACACACCACGATCCGCTGAAGTCACATCCTCCTAATATGCGGACACACCAGCACTATTGGCACAAACATAAAATGTTCCCCAACTTCACCGGACACACCACGTTCCGCCGAGGAGCATATTGCCCTCATTCACACAACAATTGCCACAGTACTCAAACACTACACTAATGACTATTCTATTAAAGCGATCTAATCTACACACAACTGTTACATTAATTATCAGTATTACTATCTAGTACACAGTACCCACCTTAGAAAATAATAATTGATTTGAACGAATTCACTATATAAATTGGTACACAACTACGCCACTAACCGCACTTTTTAAAATAGCACTGAAGACTGAGATTCAGGCTTTAGCAAATTAAAAGGAAACCTCAGGGAACTAAAGGGAGATCAATACCTACGAGGTAGCGCTAATTACTTTTGGGAATTTTGGGTAAGACTCATAAACTAATGTGATTTAGGAAAAAGACGCAACTTGTGTACGAAGGCGCCGATGGCGCCTTTCCCAATATCATTTTCTTAAAAAAGGTAAAAGTGCTAAATGCTGCGTAATTACGGAACTCGTCATTTATTGCGGTCTACTTTACGACTAAATACTCGAGGGTTGTAAAAGGGATGAAATATTTACATTTTTGTTTACCTCAGATTTAACACTATACTTGAAATTTGCGGAAACCTGTTTGCTGTTGAATAAGGAGATAAGATCTGTAGCTGCAATCACCGTTACAACTTCAATTAAAAAGATTATGAAACGAAATATGGCTAGGCGGAAAATATTGTTTAAGGAATCGGTACCTCGTAAGATTTGACCGACCTTAGCGCTACATATTTCCTAATAAAATTGGGTGCAGGTATTGCATTTTTTTTGTTTTTCTTGGAAATAATTCTAATAACGAATGCTGAAATAATTTTGCAGCAACTTCTGTTATCCACACTTGCAAAAAAGGTTTTGCTGCAAACAATTGCAATATTTACGACGAACCGTGTTTCTAAAAACTTCTATCTTTTCTTTGGTTCTCATAACCCCATGTGGCGAGAGAAGAATTTCACCCGATTGCAAGTGGACCTACAATTTAAGGTGGATTCCGAACTATCGACATTACTCTGCAACCCCCAATGGCCTTTTAATAGTTATTTGTTGTCAGCAGAAAACCACCATGGGTCGCCGCCGGTGGTGTTCGAAACTGCAACCTCCGGAATGAAAGATCAACACGTTATAACTGACTCCAACCGCGCAAATTAATTTTAAATTATTCACATCCCTTTAGATTGTGTATTATAAGCAAGAACGTAGTAACATAAAAAGTATAGCAAGGCAAAGCACAATAATATCTTTCTCTAAATGTAACCCTGCATCGTATCTTAAGACGAGATATCTTGCATAGTCGTCCATCTGGCTTTCCCTTTCGTCGAATTAGTTTAAATACCATGTAAAGGAGACTAGAAATAAACAGCGAAGAAACAAAAAATAACTAAAATATTAATTAATATTGTTGCCTTATCATATTACAAAGAAGAATTAATAGGTTAAGATGTATCACGGCCATAAAGATAGATTAAAATAGGTTTTCCAAAGTTGTGCCAATAACAAGTAAAGTTTTTTATAAGTAATAGAAAAATTTTAGAAGATCAGAGGAATTTAAACTTAAATGGAATAATATCTTTGTATGTTCGTGTAGGACTCAAAACAAATATCAAAAGAATTTTGCGACTCGCAATCTGACATAATATGTAAAACAACATGAAAAATGGACAAAACTTGTAAGAGAGAAGCATTCAAAGCCACCTGGGACATAACAAAGTGTTCAGGTAATACTAACAACTGCTCAGCTCAGCGTTAATTTGGGAAAATTCACCTAGAGACAAGCCTCCATCCAACATTTGTTCATCATGTTGAGATATTAGCCGAAGGCAAGCCTTCAACAAGTATTACGGCAAAATTGTTGCAGAGTTTAGAATGTGCGCCATTACTGTTATGAAGCACCTGCCATTGACAAAACCAAAAAGTTCCAAATATTTGTTCAAAGTTGCCAGATGTTTTCGCGACTGCCAAGCATCTTTTACGAACCGGATAACATGAAATATAACAGCCGCCTTCATCTGCGAACTTCATCTCGTCTTTTTTCACCCCGACGTAAAAAGAGGGAGCTTATAAAGGGGTATTGTAGCTACAAAACGGTAACACCGATTTTAATACAGTTTTTTTAAAGCTGGTATTTGGCCATGTTTTATGGTTCCTGCGTCGCGTATTCTATTCTACAGTTCGTGGAGCATGGTTTCGCCGTATTCAATTTTTTAAGTTGAGTGTTAATGGAGAAGTTTTTATATTACCACCTAACCTACATTAAACAACATTACAAGAGACTAGATTTCAGGTTTCTTTTCAACTACTTCTTTTCTATCTAAAGAAACTGTTTCCCAGAATTGTGTTTGGTTCTTTTCTTGAAGTTTACTGACCTCAGTTCGATATTATTATTTTTTTGCAGTAGTGTTTTTTATTTCAGGAGTTTGATCTTCCAGGACCCTAAACCCCACCTAATACTGTTAAGGTTAGGTTTACATGGAACATACTTGACCCCTAACATTTTGTCGAAATTTAAAAAAAGTCTTTTCTACTTCTATTAATATAAAATAAATTACTGAAATTCAAGAATATTCAAACAGATGGACGCAAGACTGATCGTATAAGAGTATTATTAGTAAGAGTGGTCATACAATTTAACACAAAAACATTTATTTCTTCAGCAAATAGACTCAAGCAATACCTATACCTACTAACCCTGATAATATCGCAATTTTAGCTTTAGAAACCTATGTAGAAGATCGGAGGGAACGGTTATTCTGCACATTCTAGCTATGTATTTATAACCAATTCACCAAAAATTATGACAAGATTTATAATCATCGTGAAATAATAAGAATTTTAAAGAATTTTAACTTTTAGATCTTTGCATTCGATTTCCATGATGTGCAACTTGATGTTTGACTTTGAGTCTGAGTCGATCCACGCGTGTGACAATTTTTCTTTCCATTTACTTTAATTTAATTTATTTTTCACACAGAGTTATAGTTTATTAAAGGCTTATTTTAAAACGAATATTTGAAGCATCAGGCTTCGATTTTTTTGGCTGAGATATAGTGAACAATATAGCTACTGCACCATCCAGCAAACACACCACATTTGAATCATCCGGTATGTCTGAGAAATGATTGGTTGTCAATTAATATTTTAGCGGAGATGAATACAGGAGGAAAATACAGAATACATGGTACGATGATAAAAATGTTGTACCAGACAATTTTACACTCAAAGGTATTAGACCGGAGAGCCGTGAGTGCCCCTTGATTGTATTGATATATATTTTGGCATCGCGTATTCCTCTTTCAGTAATCTCACGTGCGCAAGGTTCTGAGATTGAGTTTTTTATAGGACCATCATTGAATTCTTCAAGGATTTTACTGTGACCAATCAGATTGCCCGCTTTGAGGGGATGCAAGCCTTATTGCGCTCGAGGCAGATTCCTTCTTTAGGTAAAGATGTAAGGACAACCCCTGGTGGCCCTTACCGTTACCGTTTTATCCCCCAGCCTAGCCGTGATGTTCCGGTTACTAAGCATTGCTTCAATCCATACGGACCGTCGGCAGTTCGATTCCTCTTTCAATAGACGCTTCTATAATGGATGTGAACGGCGCCGACAACGTCTTCTAGTTTTCCAACTAGACTACGTTATGCTGTTATGGTTGATATGCCCGCTTGATATGCATACTGGTTCGCGTGTAGCGGTGTTTCTCTAAGAGCACCGTAATTAATGACTTAATCAATGCCATTAATTTGAGAAGGAAGAAGGGGAGGTTGATCGGACGATATGTGTATATAAGTGGTCGTGTTGATCTTTAGTTCTTTGCTGTAATATCTCAGGGTCTGCTTGTATTCATTTTAAGCACCTTAGTGCTTGGCTTTATTAAAGAGTTTTTTTTTTGCTTTAGCTCCAAGTTTGATTAGCGTCCTGTTTCCTGACAGCCTCTCTGTGTCTAACGGGATTACTATTTTCGTAGCTGTAGACGATCAGGATTTGTAGTTGGTTTGAGTCCATTTCTAGGTCCTCTTGGTATTCTAACGGGTCGTCTTCGAGTTCAAGTTCAAGTCCTGATGGGTTTCCCTATTCGTTAGCTTAGGAATTCTGATCCCTTTCAGGCAAGTCCGTAGAGACAAAATTCGGGCCCGGGGGTACCACATACAGGCCCCCGCGAAAGGAATTTCGGGGCCGGGACTAAGCGTTTACGGGCCCATATACAATCGAATGAGTGTCTTTCAATTTAAAATCTGAAACATTTTTTTTATATATTAAAATGGAAAAAAATTTGGAAAGCCCGGGCCCGGGGGTTTACCCCCCATCCCCCCCCCCCCCCTATCGGCTGCCCTGCCTCCAGCTGCACGCGGGAGGCGTCTATATCAAGTATGTTGTTCTTCAAGTTTGGGCAGGCTGGAACAATGCTAGTGAAGTTTGGTTTATTATCCTTATATAATACTTCAATGTTATTGTTTGTGAAATAGTCTAATTGGTACTCACCTCAATTGTTAATCTCTCGGTACTTCCCCAGTAGTGCATTTGCATCGAATCCAATAATGAAGTTTTTATTGTGCTTGTTGCAGAAGCACAATAGTTGCACAAATTCCTTCGGTTCGCCCGAATCTCCAGGGCAATAACTACTTGCTTTCCCCTGTACGTCACACCTATACTACGGCTACCTCTACTATGAGGAAAGAATAACCCTAGAAAAGCGTATAGACCTCGCAGTGCAGTAGATCTCCTATAAAAATACGCCATCATTCAAATAATTTTCTCTTTTGAACTTTTTCCTTTGCTTGCATCATTTGTTATTTAACTGGCTTTTAGAACATTTAAATTGAATTTAAATTTAAAATATTCAATCTTTACTGTCAAAATGACAACAATCAGCTTATTTTTTTTTCAATTATTGCAACAAGTTGCATTTCTTAACATTACAAGCACCCTCAATTAGGAATGCTAATTTGCATTAATTGAGTTTGCAGAGTAATGCGTACAATGATCATAGGAATGATAATTACTCCTATGATTTCATGACACACATATTATGCAATGATCATTCTTATGGTTCGTTGTATTATTTATTATTACCGTATTATTGGTAATTGCGCTTGTCACATCTTTGAAATTTTACACATCTTTATTCATTCGGTCTGTTTTCAATGATGATATTCATCTTATCATCATATTCATATTCATCATTTAATTGTTAAACATTTCTGTCAAATAAAAATATATAACTATGCATGCAAACAATATTTAGGGTAGTTAACTTACTTTTAATTTTACGGCTTCACTAGCTATAGAAGAAAGTACTAATAAATAAAATAAAGTAGTACTAGTCAAATCATATCGCGCAGCTTGCATACTTATAGGAGTACCTGTTCGAAAGTATTGATTTCACTCATAATTTTTTGTTCTCCGATGAGGCAATATAAATTCAATGTCGACTTCTTTTTTATACACGCACTTGAAAAAGGTTACCATTGCAAATATTTTGGTTAAGAAACGAAGAAAAAATAAATGTCCGATAGGGAAGCAATCAGGCGTCATTGAATTTATTTAATAATACATAGATTATCTATTTTACGACTTCTACAGTTTAAGTTTTCATCGTAGTAAACACAGATCACTCAGCGATTTGCAAACACTAATTATCTTTGCACGTTTGTACATAATTCGTAACATCTGAAATTTATAGCAGCCCGATGCAATTAAGCGCTATTTGTAATTATTATAACTTGTTTACTGAAAGCTTTGCTAGAGTGCTGCTTATCGCGAATGATTTATTAATCTTTTAAGCAATTAATTGCCGAAGCTTTACGCATGTTAATATTTAACGACCTGATTTGCTAGCTTACTTCATTTGATATAAATTATTGATATTTAGAGTAATTTATATCATTTATGTTTTTATTCTTTTTTTAATAATAACTATATGCGAAATCTTACACAAGTACAAACAGGCAATAAACATTTATTAATAATATGCCGCTTTAAATAGAATCTTTTTTTATCGGATGTTTATAATATTAAGTGAATGTTTACATGAATAACATCAATTTATATTTAGAGCAGATTACTGAAGTAGTAAATAAAAACCGACTTTGGTTTACAATTCACTAGGGGCGTTGAAAAGTTAAAGAGTGAGTGACATAAACGTTACGTGTACCTTACAAAAAAGCTCATTTTTTTACAATTTTACTATCAAAATATATGTCTTCGGATCGCTGATTTCTCATCTGCCACTGGTTCTTAACGAGGTCAAAAACGCTTCTAAAATCTGTTGATTGACAACTACGTTTTGTTTTTAACCGACTTCCCAAAAAAACGAGTAGTTATTGGTTCGACATGTATTTTTTTTTATGTAACGCGTGGACCGAATTTGATGATTCTTTTTTTGGGGTAGAGTATAGTCTCCGATTGGTACCATGTCAAAGAAAATTTTGGTGGGGTGGGGGCACTGAGATATATAATACTGGAGTGACTGGTGCCATGAAATTTCTTCAAGAAAATGGTATCACTTTTCGCTAGTTGTCCCTTTCTGGGTAAGCATCTTTTTTTTCAACATGGTTTTCGTAATTGCGAACGTCATGTCGCCTATTAAATGCTGGCGTTAGAAATAGATGACAATATTCACAATCATCTTACATCTCTTTCTGGGTAAGCATTATCCAGACTAAAACAACCTTTTATTTATAATTTGTATTCCAGTAATTCCAATGATTTTTACATTTTCCTTACAACAATATAGAAGATTAAAATTAAATATGTCTCTTCGTATACATATATTTGTTTATTATATTCTACTCTGAATGGCTGCAAATTCATAGAGATTAAAAATTGTTTTCCTCCACTGAAAGTAAAATTGTACTCATATGAGATAGCTTATAAGTCAGTCCAGTTTAATACATGTCAGTGGGTGGGGGTGAAACCTGACTTCGTAATGCGTGGACTAATTTGAATAATTCTTTTTTTGTTGTATAGAGTTTTTTTGCCATTATAAGCAATGGGGGATATTATAATGAAAAAAAAATTTCCTAGGGTGGGGCGGGGAGGGGGAGAGATTGTCTAACTTTATAACGCGTGGACTGATTTAACTGATTCTTTCTCTATTAGGTAAAGTATGTTCCCCGATTGGTATGATGAAAATAAAATAAAATTTTAGTGTTGTGAGGGTGGTGATTTAGATAATTCTTTTTTGTTGTATAGAGTATGATTCCCTATTGCTGATAATGAAAAATGTTAGTAATAGGGTGGTGTTGGGAACGAAGGGGTAGTCTAACTACCGCGAGTTGGGGTGGGGGTGAAACTTAACTTCGTAATGCGTGTACCGAGGTAGGGACAGAAAGGGGTAGTCTCGTTTCGTATCGCGTGGATAAAGTTGGATGATTATTTTTCTGTTCTATAGAGTATGTTCGTATGTTCCTCCACTGGTACCCCGACACAATTTTAAACGGTGGCGTTGTAGTAGGGAAAGGGTTGGTTGTCAACTTCTTAGCGCGTAGACTGATTTGGATGATTCTTTTCATTTATATAGAGCATAACCCCCCATTGTTAATATAGGAATAAACTTTGTAATGGGGTGGTGGAAAGAGTAGGCTAACTGTATAACGTGTGGACCGATTTGGATGATTCTTCTTTTGATGTGTAGAATATGTTGGCCCACTGATATCACGATAAAAATGTATGGTGTGGGGTGGTGTGAGGGGGGGGGGCGTTACGTAATTTCTTAGTGAACATACCTATTTAGCCGATTCTTTTTTTTTGTATACAGTATGATCCCTCATTGCTACTATTTGAAAAAATATTGACCTAGGGTTGGAGTGGCGGAGCGTTAGTCTAACTTTGTAACGCGTGGACTGATTTAGATGATCCTGAATGCAGAAAGAATGTTGGAGGACGGGCGGTACCCTGCTTGATAAGGCATAGGCTGATTTTGATTCTGTTGTACAGAATACGTTTCCTAATTAATAAATGATAAAGGTGTTGTACCTAAAGTGACTACAATGATTCTCTCTCTTTTCTTTTTCGCTCTTTTGGAGACCTAAAGATCGAAATAATCGACAGTTTTCACGTTCCTTGGTGCAATTGATTGCAACAGATCAACATTTATTATTTTATAGCATGAACATTTTACATTAATTTATCAAGTGAGCCCTTTAGCACTTGAATTTTGGCAGATCAATTACTTTACAACACTTATTTGCAGTAGTTATTGCCGAATAACTCAAGCTGGTAATGCAAACATGTGTTATATACACGCAATAAAAAAATAAGTGAATATAGTATTTTAAGTTGTAATTTTTATAGCCTTTTAAAGAGGTTTAAAATCTCAACTTTTGCGTCATTATTTCTCGTAAATCGCAAACCATATTTTTGACATTAACACAGCGTACACTCGCGAAATTAAATTTTAATGTCATATTTATGCCCGTTTTACGTGTATATTAAATTACCAGTAATTATGGAGATATCCGACTTCTTCACCTGCACTCGTGTCCCGTGTGTACACGTGAATTTGAAAAAATGTCTTTAAAGGCTACATACACCTAGGAGTATTTAAAATAAGGTAAATTTTGCGGATTTTATTATTAAGGGGGACTTACACCTTGTCACTTTCAAAAAATCAATTTTTTTTTTACAGTTTTCTGATCTAAAGGGTCTTATAAATCAGCCTGTAAAAGGATTCGTCTCTATTTCGAGAGTATAGCTAAAAAAAAAAATAGAAAGTCACGTCAGATTCGCTCGCTCCTGGATCGCCTCCGCGTTAATCATGATTTCACGTGTAGCTACTCGTTCTGTCAATGGTTTTCACGCTTTTCCTGTATTCTATTGTCAATGTGTGTGTCTATGCATATTTTTAGGAAAGGGTTTTTCGAGTCACTCAGTTTCTAACGATACTTCACGTAAGTCCCATGATTCACGTGTTGTACTGTTCTGAAACTTTGAAGGCGGTGTTCCAAAACTTTAATGTTCCAAACTGGTGTACAGGATTACGAGAGAACAAATCAACGTATTGGCTTAAATTTTTTAAAATTTTTTTCAGAAAACACTTAGCAAGGTCCCGATCGTTCATTTTTAAGAAATTTTGATTTACTGCATTTTGACAGTTTTACATAAGACAAAAAACATAGTACGAAAATGACTTTTGTGAACAAATACCCGCCATTTTTTGAAAAATCGAAATTTTGAAAAAGGGAACGATCGGGACCTTACTAATGTAACAATAATTGAAAGTCTTCTTGGATTTTAGATTTCAGATAACTAGGGTCGATTTAATCAAGTACACCGTTCAACCCTTCACTTTTGAGGCGCGCGCTGTTAATGTCATCTCAAGGTCTTGTAAGTCAACATGACTATGGAAAAAAAATCATGTGCGATATTCTATTGTTCTACTAATAAATAAAAAAAAATTCAAATGAAAATCTTTTCTAGTTTCTTTACAATAAATTGTCAAAAACTAGCTCCAAAATTGGCTTACAAGGTGTAAGTCCCCCTTAAGAAGTCAATAAGTAGTCGATGCAAATTTTATAAATTTAAATTTTTCGAAAAATGGCGGCAAATTGAAGTTGAGATTGTGATTTTTCACTCAAAAATGGATCTTTATTTATTCATTAAAAAAAAGCTTATAAAAAGTAGGTCGAATCTAGATAACTGTAAAAGGAAGGTCTGGTAAAAATTTGAACTAAATCAGCCGGTTATATTCGTCGGTGGAGTAAGTGATAACGTGTTAGCCTACCAGTCCAGAGATGAAACCCACCGGCGACGACCCACTGTTGTTTTTTTGCTGACAACAGATTACGGTAAAAAGGCCATGCGGTTGCAGAGAAAGTGACAGTGGTTCGGAATCCACTTTAAATTTAGGCTCACTGGCAATCGTTGTCTCGAATCTGGGAAAGTTCTCCTCCCGCCCTATGCTCCACAAAGGGTTACGGGAACTAGAAAGAGATCAATTGGTCTATTAGTTCTCGAGATATATTGGGTGCCGTTTTGAAAAATTCAGTTTTGAGTTACAAGTAAGCGTAACAGGAAGCAAAACAGGTTAGCTATTTTCTACTGTAACTCACCAATTTTGCTAATTTTTTTTATAACATTTTCTGATAATTTATTTGAGGCAATACTTTTTAATGAATATAATGAAATAGTTTTTTTTCAATTCACATCCAGTGGCGTCACTAATTAGAAACAACATTTTGAGTAAAGTAAACTCGATAGTATTGTAAAATTAAAATTATTAGTAACAACAGTAGTTTTTTATTTTTAATTCAATATCTTCTATATGTTTATGTTTGATGTGTAAGTGTTACAGGAGAAATTTTTCCATAATATATTCATAGTTTTATAAAAATACATAAAATAACAACACTTTAATTTTGGATGGTCGTCTTATTAGAAATGCTCAATAAACATTCCTGCGATTTGAAAAAGAGTAATATCAATTTAATTTTAAAGTTAAAAGTAAAGTTTATAACCTGACAATTTGAGGGCCATCCATTATTTCTTTAGAACTGCCGCACAACACTCTAGCATTTAGAAGCTGGTATTTCTGTCGAGGCTGCTTTAGCGGCGTTATGCAAGTCATGCATATTACCGTATTTCCTTTTGTTTTTAAGTATCCATCACAAGTGCTCGATGGGGTTTAAGTCGGAACTGCAAGATGGCCGGTCTATAACTTCCACACTTTTTGACTTAAACCAATTTTTAACTCTCTTTGCCGTATGCTGTAGGTCTTTATCTTCTTGGTATTTCCAAGTTACGCGCATATTCGTTTCTGCATAAGGCTCAATTGGCTCTGGTCCACTTTACTTTCTAGTCGGTAAATTGGACCAATATCACCTGAAACATACCCAAAGTATTATGGAACCTCCTTCAAATTTCAAAAAAGAGTCCCTTATGATCTTGAAATTTGTATGAATACATATACACATCATCCGATAAATTTGAGTTACCCGAAGAATTTGTAAGGTGGTAATTTTGACTCGATATAAGGCTTGATTTTATATTTACTACTGTACACTTACATAACCGAAAACAAAGAGATATGCCGATGTCACTGACGCATTGCAAGCACAATACTTCAACAAAGTGAAGACAAGCGATAGTCTACTCTTTAATGTACAATGTATCTTGAATGAAAATTTTAAAGAAAAAAGCTTTTATCGTTACCACGTGTTGATAAACAACTTTCAGGCTTAACTTAAAAAAAATGTCAGGTTAAAATTCAAATAATAGTTCGAAAAATATGAGAAGAAAGAAGAATTTACCATATTATGATAATTATGAATAAGTGGGGCTCCACCCCATTTTCCATGAAAAAAATTTTTAAACCATCGGAGGACTTTTGCTACCTATGAAAAGAAAATTTATGGAGGAGAAGCCACTTTTCACAATTGTTTATAAAAAAAAAGCTATAAATAACAAATGTTTTCAGCTTCCTGCGATCTTAATTTTCTATTTGTAACAAACATCCCTTTCCTCTCCCGTAACCCATGGCATGGGTTGGGAGAGGAACTTCACCCGATTCGAGGCAACGGTTGCAAGTGGACCTACAATTTAAAGTAGATTCCGAATGACTGGTATTTCCTCTGCAACCCCCATGGCCTTGTTATCCTAATCAGTTGTCAGCAGAAAATAATATGGGCCGCCGTATGTGTGATTTGAACCTGGAACCTCCGTATTGGTAGGTCGACACGTTATCACTTACTTATGCAACTTATGCATAATATCCCAACCTACTCTAAGAAGTGCGGTTTATAGTAGGCTCTCCATGGATTTGCGAAGTTGCGTCACGAACTTTTATGTTGTCCCCACGATCCTCGTTACATTTATATACCCCTACATATATAAATGACAATATGTGGACGTTGTTCAGAACGACGGAATGCAAATGCACAAAATATCAGATCCCTTTGGATTTAAAAAAGCTCCCTTGAATTAAAAAAAATCATTTTTGCCTAAATGCGCTGGACTGAGTCAAGGTGATCGTATTCTCGATCGGAGGATCTAAGTAAAAAACAAAAGAACAAAATAATTTTAGTCTAGACTCGGGAACAAACAAAATCAAAATATTGGGATTTCGTGTATAAATTCATATAAATGCGTTATTATATATAAAATATTTCTTTTCTATTAACACTCTCACTTAAGTTAATTATCAAAATTGAATTCACACATCGAGGTCAATATTTTGATAACCTTATAATTCAAGTGAATTAAGTAAAATATTGCATTTTCTCCAAAGTGTGTTATCTGATAATAAGAGAACAACTACAATTGCACAACAGCGTGCCACTATCGTATAAGAAAAACATAACAATTTTCCTATTTGTTTTCCTCGCACTAGTTACGTGTTCTACTTATTGGAACGTCGAAAAGGTTAATGATTCAAAATTGATTTTTCAGGAACTTATCAGTTTAAATAATGTGAAGTGGCATCAGAGATTAGACTTTATTTGTTAACAGTATAGTCTTATCAGAATGATAATTTTAATTAATTTCATATTATTCATGTTCGTATTGTATTGAGTGAACATGAATTAAGAGCTGATATCTGGTCAGATGACTAATGTGCAATTTTTGAGGTAAAGCATAGTTCACTTTTATAATCAAATAGACCTTGCACTTGATATTATTAGGTATGATACTAGGTAAGAGCATTCCACTTTATATGATATAAGATATTTCGTGGTACTTTTGAATGATAAGCGAATTACGTCATCGTTTTCCATTCAATGTATTATACTTCCAATAAGGTTTTTAATTTATGCATAAGATGATTTGGTGTTAGATTAGTATGGTAGAGTAAGGTACTAAAGTATTACTATCAGTAAGGCTATTGTCCTTACCCTTTCTAATTCTTAAGCAAGCTAGTACCGACAACTCTTAGTGTGAATTGGTCTCCAACTCTTTGGGATCCACCAAACCACCAAACGCTTTCCCAAGATTCGGCGCCTGTTAATGGCCGGATACTTGCATAAGATGTGAAGAGGAGTTTCGTCCTCCTACAAGAGAGGTCAGTTGCTCTGCCAATTTTTGTCAATTGCTTTCTTACTTGACAGTGACCCATGATCCAACCGGTGATTATTCTCACGTTCGGTTTGTCAAATCTTAGAAGCTCCTTAGCTATTCTCAATGAGCTTACATCAAGCTTATGGAATGAGTGTGTCTCATACAAGTTCTCTAGAAGCATATGGGCTTCTCGGCTGCTGCACAATGGTGTACAGCTCTTTTAGCAATGTAGGTCGGAATCTCGCACGCTGGCTTTTTCGTCACCAATCAAAAGGGTATAATATTATTGTTAACAGCCGCAAGCTCCTCGGGCGACATTAAAAAGTGAAAAATAGAGTGAGTGGAAAGAAAATGAAATGATAAATGACTTTGGTAACCTATTGTTTTCTGAGACATTGAACATATTGGAATCTTACGTTGTGATACTAGACTGAAACAGAACATTAGTTAAGCTGTCCTTCGGTTAACATTACCCATGTTGTGCAATTCAATGTTCAGGATGTCATTGAATTGAACAACATGGCTAAAATGGCTCCAGGTCATGGGAACATAGCAGCTATTGAGATGACCGACAAGCCAGGAAGGAGTTCAACTTCGTCCTTCTGTATTGTAATAAAATTAGAAACACTATTTGGAATTCTATAACACCTGGGAAAATAAGGGAGATTTTTCATACGAAATCGGGGTTTTATATAACAAGACTCTCGTATAATACCTCACGCAATGTATGAAATCAAGTTATAAAAAAATCACAATGTAGAAACTCGCAGCATGTATTTACTTTAGTCCCAATAGTAAACATTTGGTTAAAAGAAATCAGTCTCATGAAACTTTCCGAGAAGAAAGGCGTGAATTTAATACAAGAAGGAAGAAGTCTTTCTTTATTTATAAATTTAAATGTTTAATAAGACAAAAACTTTTGCGTTCACCATTTTCTTAGTCCACGAATACGCAAAGATGCATTAGTTTCTATTGTAGTATGCTAAGATTATGTGTTGAAAACGAAATAAAGAAAAAAGTCAGATGCCGCAGGAAGTCCGACTCGAATCTGTGGTGAAAATAAGTATCAAAAATATCTAGATTCAAATGGGTGATTTTTCTAGAATTAAGCTAAGTATCATAAATAGGGCTGATAAGTAGCCTGGTGACTTAATATGTTTTAACTAGTGAAGAGGCAAGTTCACATAAGTAAAGTTAATTTTTATATGGTAAAGGAAAAAATTTACTAGAGAAGAAAATAAAGACTGGGAAAAAGGTGTGATTGAAAAAATTAATAAATGCATATTTCAAGATAATTCTTAATTTCCTTCATAAATTCTTCACCCTAAGATTGATCCGAATTCATTCTTTAACGTTTACGCCTTCGCCTCGCCAATGTTCACTCTTATACTAGCCCACCGTAAAATTGCTATCATCTAGAGGCACTGCTAAACAACGACCGTTTCGAAAACTCTTTAAAATGCTCGTGTACATCGGGCCTAATATTCTCGGCGGTTTTTCATACAAGCAACATTTTTATAAGTCTTGGATAAGGTAGATCCTAGAATGACAATTTCCAATCTCTTTGGTGACTTCTTTAAGACCGTGTTTTTTTAACTTTAATATAAACATTAGGAATTTTCCTCTATTGACGAGGCATCTGCTGACTTACCTCCGCCCATTTTAATTTTTTTATTTTACGATGTGGTCAAAGCGTAGGGGACAACCCTTTGATGCGTTAGCTTTGTCCGTAAGGGAATTAGGGTAAGGGAGTGAGGAAACTTGAATGTCTTGTTTTTACATTGCTGCGAGCTGATCAACAGCTCAGAATAAGAGGAGTTTTTAATTCAACTTTCCTCGAACCCGGGAACCATAGCATGATGGTCGTCCCGCTCAACCTATTGAACCAACTCTGTCTCCAAATATTCAGCATTTGACGAAGCTACCGTCTTAAAGCACATCTCGTATTTTACTAATAGTTTATCGAGTGGTGCTGATGGTGTTTCTACATTTTTAAAAAAAAATTATTTTACTTTTCTATTTGTTTTGGTGTGTTTCCTATTCTCTGGAAACTGTCTCTGATTATTCCCCATCATAAGAAAGGTAATATGTTTGATATCTTTCCAGCATGATTTTATGAAGGGAAATCAACCATAACCAATTTGTTAGAATCCTCTAACTTCTGTATCTTTGCCATCGAAGCTAGTAAGCAGGTCCATTGTATTTTCACGGATTTCAGTACGGCTTCTGACAGAATTAATCACAATATCATCATTTATTAGCTATCAGTTCTGTGGTTTCATTCATTTTTCGTGGTGCACTCTCTGAGGAAAATAATAACTCCTCGGGTGTGCCTTAAGGTAGTCATCTAGGACCCTTGCTTTTCATCACCTAAATCAATGATGTATCTATGATTCTAATTGACTCGGATATTCTCTGTTATGCTTCTGAGGCTAAAATTGTAGACGTTAGATCAATTTTGAAAAGCTAATTTTAATAGTAGTTTTTTGGAGTTTGTTTGATGTCTCTGCGTTGAGTAGATCAAAATATAAAAACAACGGTTGAGATGCCCGCCATGCCATACTATTTTTTGTTTGCCTAGGTGAGATCTATCAGCCCACTTATGTTGGGAGACCACATCTAAAACACCTTCTTTATATATATATACTTAATTATAAGGTGTACTTATTGAAGTATTTTTCCTTTCGATGTATTACTTATTATAAAAGTAATTATATTAATTTTTATCATTTCTTCTAATAGGAACATGGGCTAGTTCACTGCTTGCAATCGGCGCATTTGTTGGTGCAATTCCTTCTGGGTATATCGCTGATACTATAGGACGAAAGTATACAGCGATTGTAATGGACACTCCATTTATAATAAGTTGGGTGTGCATAATATATGCCTACTCCCCAGCATGGCTGTATGTTGGCAGATTTCTTATGGGTAAATTCTTCACTGAGTATTTTCTTCACGAGCTTACAATATATTTTCAGGTGTGGCTACTGGAAGTTTTTGCGTGATTATCCCAATGTACATTTCTGAAATTGTCGAAACAAGTATTCGTGGGTCACTTGGAACATTCTTTCAGCTTTTTTTGACTATTGGAATTCTGTTCACTTACATAGTCGGTGCATTCGTAAATTGGGTTACATTAAGTGGTATTTGTCTGCTAATGCCGATTGCATTACTGGTTAGCATGTTTTTCTTACCGGAAACGCCGATATATCTTCTGAAAAAGGTAAGCAAGCATCCCCAGAAATTTCGTAGGAAAAAATTTCTACATATTTAAGTGTTTTTTATTTATTTTTATTTTTTTATTTTTAGGGACGACGTGCTGATGCGGCTTTATCTCTCAAGTGGCTTTGGGGAAGATACTGTGATTCTCGTTCTGCAATCCAAACAATTCAAAGCGATCTGGATAAGAGTAGCAGCGAAGCATCGTTTCTCGATCTCTTCACTAATCGAGCTAGCCTTAGGGGCCTTCTTATAGCTTTAGCTTTGATGTTCTTTCAGCAATTTTCTGGGATAAATGCAGTAATTTTCTTCACAGTTCCAATCTTCGAGTCCGTTGGCAGCACTTTAGACGCTTCTATGTGCAGCATTATTGTTGGAGTGGTTCAAGTGATCATGACGTTTGTTTCATCCTTATTAATAGAAAGAGCTGGACGAAAAATCCTCCTTTTATTCAGTAGCACAATAATGGCAATTTGTTTAGCAATTTTAGGAACATATTTCAGTTTGAAATTGCATGGGCACGACGTATCTAGTATTGGTTGGCTACCGCTACTTTGTGTTGTTATGTACATGGTGACATTTTCGATAGGCTATGGTCCGATCCCTTGGCTTATGATGGGCGAGCTTTTTATGCCAGACGTGAAAGGTCTCGCTGCATCTATCACTGTCATGTTTAATTGGGCTGCTGTTTTTGTCGTTACAAAAAGTTTTGATGTTATGGTCGTATCGTGGGGTTCTGATTTTACATTTTGGTTTTTCTCTGCGTTTATGATTTTGGGATCATTATTCGTAGCACTTATAGTATTTGAGACAAAAGGAAAGAGTTCAGCAGAGATTCAGAGTCATTTAGCAGGAGAAAAGTACTAAAACTTTAGAGCTTTATTTCATATTTATGTACCAGATTTGATAATTAAATACCCGGGCTACTGTTATAAAACCTTATTAAACCTTGTCTTACTTTTACAAGCATTCCTTGTGGACACTGAAGCATAGTTAATTAAAATTTCGGCTTTTTTTACCTACTCAGCAGTCATTCCAGTTTTGAAACATTTGTTTTCTACTTCTAATAAGTTCATTCTAAACAAACATGGCTGGAGCAAAAAATACATGACATATTTTTATATTAAATCGCTTAATTTGCCGCTTTCTTTTCTACATTTATTTATGTATTATATTACCACTAAGCAGATAGTATATGCAGAAGATTTCACTAAAAAGGCATAACCTATTTTTAGCATAGCACCTGGAAAAAATTTCAACTGGGAATTGCGTTGTTCCGATGATCGATCTTTCTTGTGAAAAAGTGAACATAAGTTCCAGATCTAATGTAACTATTAAAGAAAAGGGCTTGGCTACCACTAGAAAATTTTTTAATCGATAGTCCTGCGCTAGTGATCAATACTCTACATACTTTCTGTCTAATGAAATTTTACAATAATTCGGGTATTTTTTTATCAATAACGTGCCTTCGTACATCACATTTCAACTTCACAGTAGTATCGAGCAATACATATAAGTAAATTATTATTTGGAAAAATGAGTAAATAGTATCTCTGTAACAGGCTTAGTATTAGTTAAAATTGTTAGTATTTAAGTAAGATTATTGCTAAGCACTGATTTCATTGTTCGATCTGCTTTGTGATACCCTCCACTCATCAGTACAATGACTTCATAAAATTCATTATTAGATTAAGACTGTTGATATTTAAATGTAGTTTTTAACGATAGACAATGTTTAGTACTTTTAATTATAAGACGAATGAAAATTTGTTAATAAACTAGTTTGATTATCGATTTTTACGTAAGTTTTTGTTTTGTTATAATACTTTCACAATTCGATAATTTTTATTTCTAAGTAATTGCCAGTTGTTTGAGAAGTTAATGTGCATTTTGAAGTAACCAATGATCCATATATTATGTGTATTCGAAAAAGTTTTGTAAATTACAAAGAAATCTGTAGAGCGAAAGTATTTGAAAAGAAATAATAATTAACTTTACCCAAGGCTGTATACTATCACCTTAATCTTTTCTAGCTTCATCGCGAATGAATTACTTACTGTGGTGGAAAAGTTAAATTGAAATTTGAAATGAAGAGCGAACAATTAATATATAACAAAATTAACGTGTTTTAAATGCTATGTTTATTCTGATTCAAGAAAATCACAAATTACCAAACCATCGAGTTTTTCAGGTATCTGGTTCTAAATACTTAATTATAATTTAATTTAGCGAGCCAAAAAAATTAAAAACTTACAAAGATACCATCCTCGATGTAATGGTATGAAAAAGGACTCCATGATCTCAATAAACAGAAAAATATTTTATTTTTTACATTTAAGAGTTTTCACGGTTCTTTCTTCTTCAAGTGGTCTTAAAAAGTAGTAATTATCACATTTTTAAAACCGAATACGCACAGCCTTAGCCGTTGTGATTGCGAAGATTTGAAAAAAAAAATTAAAATCGGTTAATTAGTCTTCGAGTTTATGGTGGGATAAGAGAAGCAATGTGTGTACAGCAAACAGTTGAATAATGACTAAACTTTTAAACTAAAATTCAACGCAAAGTATTTTGTATGCTGGAAAGTGGTTATATTAGTTATAGTATTGAAGAAAGGAATAATTCAATAAAAAAGCGTTTTTGCAATAGAAGAGGACCTAAAATTTCAGATATTGTGAAATATATAGGCACCTGCCTAGCAGTCGAGCGTAAATTAGTACTTCAGTTGACTTAAAAATTATTTCACATATTTTTGAATATGCATACATTGAGAAAATACAAAATTTTTTTCAGCTATCACGGTAGCGTTTATATTTAACTGCCAAATTGTTATGACTGGCAATTAAAGCTCCTGCGGTGTCTGGTGTTACCTTTTAATAAGTTTTTAGTCATTTTCCAGACGGAGTCGGATCAACGATTGAGCCTCGGCCTGCATATGAGCTTTTCATATACAATTGTAATAAAAATAAGACATTTTATTTCCCTCATTTCCCTTGCCTAATTCCCATAGGGTTGCCCCTGGGCTTTGCCTACATCATAAAAAAACAGATGTAAAACTAGAATAATTATAACCTTTAGAAACGAATTTGAATCACATATTTAATAATCATTTACGCTTCCGATGCCTGAGTTGTATTTGAAATCAGAGACGGTACTTTTAGCCTCGAGTCCACACTCTCCATGTGAAAAAGAGATTACGATACAAAACTATTACGGGTTGCAGAACAGAAGTAAGGTCGGTGGCTCGCAATTTACCGCAAATTGTAGGTCCACTGGTAATCGTTGTCTCGAATCGGCTGATCCCGGCCCTAGCCCCATAAAGGGGTGCGGGAATTAGAGAGAGACAGATTTTTAATTGAGTAATATATTTAATAGATTTGCACTTTGTGATTGTTCTTTACATTGAAATGCTTCAGATTTCAGAATGTTCTCCCGCAACATATCATCGAGCTTTTCGCTGACAAATATGTCAGACGTTTTTTGTTCACCGAAATCCAATTCAATGGAGGTATTCTGTTAACAGCGCTACAAGAACTTTTGCAAGAAGTTGTACTGCATCCAAATGTTTGAAGTATTTTATTATCCTTAGATAAGCCTGTACCAAATTTTTCACTATTGAAGAATGCTTTACGTCCTGGAGCTCGTGTTCGTTTGGGAAATTCCTTTAATCTCTCCAGAGTTATTTAAAAAATTCAGGTAACCAACCAACTTCAGGCGTGCGCAAGCATGCCCAAGCCCAACCAACTAAAGCGCTACGCCTATGCTCAGGATTGTATTTGCGATAAGTTCTCTTCTACACTAATGATTTTTGAGTAACATATGTACATAACCCAACATTCCGTTATCTAATTCTAATTAGTTTTATCAATAAAATAGGTCGTTCATTAAGTCCAAATTTTACCTCCTCTGAACAAGAACTGTCGGGAAGTCGTTTTCTGAATTTTTTTACAATTAAAAGAAGACCGACTCACGCAGGGCTTTAACAAATAGAAAGCTGTTAAAAAGCCATATATTTTTGCAAAAAAAAACAGACGATCACGTTAGGAGTTTGCGAGGGCTCAACAGGATTGGTCGATTCAACGTTGTAAAACTGCACTATTCTCAGAGGAAGGCATGCACGAATAATTTAGAGGATTTCGATGGAATGAAACGAATAAGAAGTGCAGTTGTAAAACGACTAAATCCTAAACACTGCAAGCCGACTTTTAAACATCGAGGAGTTGAAATGGAGATTCCAGCCCGATAACGACCTGAAACACAAACTTCCAAACTTGTAAAACCTCGGTTAAGTAAAAACAAAATTGATGTAATAAAGCAGTCAGCCCAGTTTCCTTGTCTAAATGAGCACTTATGGGAGATTGTAAATCGGAAAATCTGATGTCATGGTAGATTTATTTATAAAGTTTCATATAGGCTGATTACTTACAAAAGAGCAGGATTAAATAAAATAAAAGTAAAGAAGAAAAGAGTTTAAAATAAGAATACAATAAAAAGGCCGTTAAAGTGAGGATGACAATTAACAAAAAACAAGGATCAAATAAAACTTTCAAATCAAATCAATTACAACTTAAAATACAATTTCATATTCACTTAAGAAAAAATATATAAATTACAATACATTCTGGGGCGTAAAACGACTTTAACGCAGCTAATCCTTTTAGATTTCAAAAGATTAGAATATATGGGGTTATAAAAGCTCAGATCATAGTTAATTCGGCGAAGAGGGGCCTGGAGAAATGTCTAACAGAAAGTTCCTATACGTTTCGAATTTGCAATAATGACATCCATTGTGGTGAGTCAATAAAACCCATCAAGACATCGAAGATAAAGGAAGTCCTAGTTCTGTTGCGCTTATCTTTTAGCGAAATCGAAGAGAGCAGTCCAAGCCTGCCATTATACGCGGAGAGAATCAACGGGTTATTCAATGGAAAACCACGCAATGTAAATCTAAGAAACCTGCGCTAAACAGACGCAATGCGAACAGTACGTACCCCATAGGACGGAGACCAAAGCGGACAGGCATACTAAAAAAAGAAGTTTCGTCTTGAGGCGATTATTAAACTTCTTAGGCCAGCTATTTACGAAGCCCAACCGATGTGATTAACGAAAGGCAAATGTGGATCCAAAATAATACCGAGAACCTTTATTTTATTCAGTCTGGTTAGCAAGTTGCCATTGGCAGAATAATCATACATCAATAGACCCTTCCTTCAAGAATAGGAAACAAACGTACACTAATCAACTTTTACCCCGTATACATGCAGGGTTGAACCTTGGTTGAATCTGAGTTCAACTTCATGTATACGCGGATCGAGTCGAAGTAGGGTTGACTCAACTCAACTCCGCTTAGCAGGTGGGTCGAGTTCAAATGACAGCTGTGATTGCCGTAAGGACGCGGGTTGAGTATTCGAGTTTGGAACGGAATTTTGTTTGCTGTGTTTTTGGGTTAAAATATTTTTTGTTTGTTTTTTTTTTTGTATTATGTTTTTCGTGCTGCGATTTAAGAAATGGCCAGAGAAACATTTGGGATATTAATTATTAATAGGCGATATTAATTGTCTTTGGATTAAATTTAAATACTCGCCCAAGCATTTACAATAATATCGTAATCATCACTGATGATTTTTACATAAAATATTTCGATAAAATCACACAAAAATAAACTCAAAGTTTTGAAGGTTACTTTCGTCTGTCACTTCAACTACATTTCAACTAGAACTCAACTCGATCTTTCAACCCTGTGTTGCCATATACGCGGATTGAAAACTCAACCCAATCTCGACTCAATCTTTCAACCATGCATGTATACGTGGTATTTGAGAGGCATATTGTTCGCAATACACCAAGAATTAAAAAACTGAAGATCAGAACTCTGCGCCAGAGTTGCTAAGTCGCGCGATTTCTCGCCGATTGGGCTACTTGAGCCGTCAGTTGGGCGAGAAAATTTTCCTCTCTGCGACTAGGCACATTTTGGGCGATTTTTTAATTCGCGCTGGGCGCTTTTGGGCGATTTTTAATTCTTGCTGGGCGCTTTTGGGCTATAGGCTGAATCAGAATGCACGGCAGCCTACAGCAACAGTTCATATTGGCTAATCGAAATCATATAAACCGACGTTTCTAATTTTGCGCGAATAACTTTTTACTGAATTCCGAACGAGTCCAAACTGACGTTTATCGCAAGGGATTTTTTTCGGTCAAACAAAAGTATGCTCAATGCCGTCGTCACGTCGTGGAAATCTGATTCTGATACAGCCGACATCAAAATTGCGTTTCTGTCGTCCCTGCGGTTGCTTTATATATATATATTTTATTTATATATTAATTCCCAAAAGATTAAAATGTGCGTAATAAATAGTTAGAAGCGACTGGGTGAATTATTAAGGGTTGTGGCTATTTGCACTTACGTGTATTTACGTGTACTTACTTGTACTTATGTATGTAAAAAAAAATTTAAACTTTATAGGAGGAAGAGGTGTATTAATCAGGCTTTTAATTGCTTTATTAAATGGGGGGGGGGGGGGTTACCGCCCCCGCAAAGGAATATATTTTTAAAGTAGTACATAAAGTACGTAAAAGCGGAACTTTCCCGAATTCAAAAGTACACGTAAATACACGTAAGTACAAATAGTCACTTCCATTATTAAATACTTTTTATATATTTTTTGTTTTTCACGACGCCTCTGCCACAATTTTAAATTTGTGTTACTTGTATCTGTTGCTGTGATTACTGTAATAAATATTACATTAAAGTTGTACAAACAACAATTTGAAAGACTTGATTGATTATAAAATCAAAAGGCGATTTTTGGGCAATTTCAAATAATGGCGCGGCGACTTTGGGCGACTTCAGCGCCACGGCTCGGCGACTTTTGCTCCATACCGTCTGGCATATCTGTGCGCAAAACAACAGGGACAACACGAAACATTTTAACATCGTCAGCATAATATAAAATTTTCGAGTTTGCTAAGGAAGAACCCATGTCTTTACAAAAAAATAAGCGGGCTCAAATGAATGCCCTGGAGCACACCAGAACTGATTGATATTTCACTAGAGCTCTTTCTAAAAATAGAACACGCTGTGTTTGGTCAGGCAGATAGGAAGAAATCCATTGGACGAAAAACATATTTAGTAAGTCTGTAAACAAACATCTTGTGGTCAATGCGATCAAAAGCCTTACTTCAGTCTGTAAGTCTTACTGTTTATACCACAATTAATCTTTTCACTAGCCTCGATGGCAGAAGTATGTACAATAGTTTGAGAAATCCACAAGTTGTAGTCATTGATATACCTATGATGAAACCATGCTGGAAGAAATGCCATCGGGACCAGGCGAAAAACTATTAAACAATTTCGTAATCTATCTATATATGAAAAGAAAAATCCTGGCTCACTCACTGACTTATCAACGCTCAGGGCGGGGTGGCAAAGTTTGTGTGGGGAATATATTATTTGTCGTCGGATTTACTTGAAACTTGGCTTTAATGCTCATTGATACAAATAAACAAACACGTATTTTGGCAATTTGTTAATTCAATCCCTAAGGTGGTGAAAAGGTTGCCTCGCTTATTACAAATAAAATGAAATTATTTGATTTTGAATTATACCACCTCAAGTAACAAAACCGTCAAGAAACTTCTAAGGAAATTGGTCCTTAACAAAAGTGAGTTTTGGATATTTATGCAACCAAGAAGTTGTTGGAGGAGTAAAGGATAAAGTGATGGCATTCTATCTTATGGGCTCCAGATTCAACGGCGGCAAACTATTGTTGTTCTCTGCTGACAACAGGTTATTGAAGGTTTCAGAGTAATGCCGGTGGTTTCGAATCCACTTAAAAATGTAGATCTACTTGCAATCGATGTCATCAAATCAGGTATAGTTATCTCTTGGTCAAAGCCGTATAAGGAATTACGGGAACTAGAAATAAATTAACTTAATGTGGAACGAAACTGAATATAATTCAAGTAAGGGTAAGAGCAATGCTTATCTAATTCATCTATTTTAATAAAATTGAAGTGTCTGTGATTTAAAAGTAATTGTCATTTTATAAGCTCATATGTTTATTTATATGATATGAAAAACCATTCAATTATTTATACAATTTTTGTCTGGCTGTCTGTCCAGGATAATTTGCTTTCGATGGGACTTTTACGTTAAGGTTCAGTATTTTCGTAGGCATAGTTTAAGCTGCTTCTGGTAACGGGGTAGGGTGGGAGGGGTGGCATGTAAAAATAATCGAAAACGGCCGATATAGGTGGACCGATATTGGTGTCAAATCCATAATTTTCGGGTCAGTAAGATGAATAATGATATTTCAGATGCCGTTAAATAATTTCGTAATGAGACATCCCTTGGGATGGAGGTGGGTAAATGTCCGATATTAGGTTTCAATCCATAGATTTCGGTGAGAGCTAATCCGATTTCGATGGCTACTTCCGAATGGGGGAAGATGCGGGGGAGATTTTCATCTCCAAATAATCGAAACGACCGATATTAAAATGGAATATATACTTTTCGGAATCAATGAATAATGATACTCCCGATGCCGTTAAATAATTTGGATATAAGAAATCGCCTAGGTATGAGGACGGGAAGAGAGTGACATGTAAAAATAATAGGAAACTCCCTCACCAAAAGTCCCAGCAACGCCGGTCATACACAGCTAGTATACATCATAATCAAAGCATTGTCAAATAACAAATTATTAAACGATAAGGAAGTCGGAGGATAGTTCGTTAAGAAATTCAAATCACCTAAACTAATATTACAGCTATTTGTCGAGAAGGCAGCTCCAAAGAAACTGGCAAGGAAATTAGCAGCAGTTAAAGAATCGTCGGTACTCTGGTCACCGAACCGCATTATGTAGAGGTAGCCATTACTCCTACGCTTATGATTAACGAAACTTCGGATTAACACAGATGGACCATCTAATCTCAGTAAAATAACTACGACAGGCAAGCTCGGACTGAATAAACAAGATAATCTTCGTCACTGCAAGAGAGACAGAACCTCCTCCAAACTTTATTTTTAACATTTTTAAGATGTTTTAGAGACTTATTAAGCCAAGGCCGAAGAATTGGGATTTCTAGATTGAGGTACGGGAATTAACTCTATAGTACAATTAATATTACGCTCTCGAAAGAAGCAGTCCCATGGAGAATCTGCCAGCCCTTTTAAAGTCGTACCAATCAGCTTTAAATTAGGAGGCAGATTCAAAACGAAGTTCTGAGCAGAAGACTACATGAAGAGCAGAATAAAAGTCAGATTCGGGAAGGAGACAGAAATCTTATCCATGGTTCCACACTGGTCCGCGAAAAACCCCCGGCAGCAGATTTAATATTATAAAAAAAAAATTTCGAAGTGTTATAGGTGAATAACACAAGCTTTTTAATAATAATGTTTTATTAAGTACTTAAGTGTACTGATTTCAAAAATAGTGTTGGTTTTTCTCTATCACGTCAGATTTTTTTTATAATTATTTTTTGATCCTTATCAAACATTTTTCGTGTTTATTTGCAGAATTTTTTATTTTTTTTATTGCTGCAAGTGAGATATAATAACTTCACAACGGTTGAATTTAGATAAGTATTTAGGCGATATCGAATTAAAGGGTTTACAGGAATCTAAACGTGACTAAAAAACTCATATTAATGGGGTATTTTGGCGGAAGATTTAGCTTCATTGTGGTCGTAAAATGATACTCTGGTCTTAAGTTTGTTAAAATTGTTGGCATTAACTTGTAAATTTCGGATTTGAGGCTGAGGACAGCAGCCAAAAAATGGATATTACATGGGCGTAACTGAAAGTATTTTTTTTTTTGTAATTTGATTTTAAGAAATTTTCAAATTTTTTGATTTGCTCGGGTAGGAGTTACTGATGTGCTTTAGGTAATTTTTGTTAAATTAATTGTTTCAATGCAAAAATCGATCATAGAAAACTTTGCATTAAAGTTAGGTGCGCGGCGGTCATACTCGCAATTAGCGGTTACAAGATCATTAATTTAACGGAATCTACACTAGTTTTACTTCAGAGGTTAAAATATGGACATATTTATCGAACTAAGTTCCGTTCGGTTAAAATACAGATATTCTAATTACAGTTCATTATATTCAGAAAGTCACCCGAGGCACCAGATTTACTGACTTCACATAATTGCAGATAGACATACATTGTACGTGTGGACATGTTTGCATTCCAAACTTGGTGGATTTTGTTATGATGACATTCGTAGGTAAATAGCCTCGATTCTTTCAGACAATCAAATGAATAACTTTGTACTTCCGATTAAACTGTGGTTTATACTCGTACATTTGTACGTGCTTCTAATAAAGATTTGTTTCTTTTTATAAATAGAAAAAAAAATATCATTAAAAGCTTATGTACATATGGGATAAGAGAAATTAGAAGCTGTAACAATCAAGCAGTGTTGCTTGTACAAAATTTTACATAGTGATTTAGATTTTAAGTGGATAGAATTCACCGGTAAGCCTGACATAGTTCTTGCTAACAATTTATAACTATGTATATGTTTGTCGAAAATACAAAATGTTGCTCATTTTTAATAAATGGTAAATTATAATATTGCGTTTTTAGGGTTCCGTACGTCCAAATAAAAAAACGGACCCTTATAGAATCACTCGTGTGTCTGTCTGTCCATCTGTCACAGCCAGTGATGCCAAGTCGTCGATGAAGAATGTCACTAGATAGGGACTAAAAAGGACACCTTTTTTAAAAAAAGTCACCAGATACAAAATAATACATTTTTTCAAAATTGCCTCCAATATAATAAAAGAAATTTCTAAGTAACAAAAATTTAAATACTACTACTCAATAAAATACTATATTTACCTGAATCGCAAGCGTATTTACCTTTAATTGGTGCTCATTAACTTAAGCGTCGTGTAATTTCTTCCTTTCAATTTGTAAAAGGAAAGGGAGGAGAAACAGAGAACTATTAGAATGTGATAAAGTTATCGTAAGCGACAGAAAATGAGTATCGTTAAAAGTTTCAGGGTACCGCTGGAAAGTCATGAAGTCTCTCAGGAAATTGTCGTACACACGCGTTTAGCTTAGCAACAAAAGCATTAAATGGGCCCACTTGAATGTGTGGTGCAACACCGGTTGTAACTGAATAAAGTGGTAACCCAGCAAATATGTACAAAAATAGTCAAAAATAATGAGAAATACCGAATATTTACTTTAAAACGTTAAAGAGTCGGAGAACATTTGGTGTCATCAGAGGAGGTTAAAAATCACAGTGTCGCTAAAAAAATATCAGCCACTAGAAAGGTATTCGAAAATACCAGATTTGGTGGCAAAATCACTGAATTGGCATCACTGGTCACAGCCAATTTGTTACGAATCTACTGGACCGATTAAGTTGAAATTTGATACACATAAGAATTTCTGTGACCCGAATACGGACGTGTAACGTAAATAAATGAATTTTGAATATGGGGGTCACTTTTGGGGGGTCAAATTAAGAAATTAAAAAAAGTTAGCTTTGCAAACTGTACCGTGTGACATATCAAATAAAAGGGCTTGTTGTGAGGGTCTCAAATATTTTTTTTATAATTTTAAAATAAATAGTTTTAAAGTTATTTAAAAAAGTAGATGAAAATTTAAGGTACGCTGAAGGAACGTTTTGAGCAAGTCTGCGGAATACACGTTCCTAATGTATCGAATGCAAACCCGGGATGGGGCGTTATAGCATATATAAATTGTAATTACCTCAATGACCTAGGTGATTACTCCAAGAAAGGTTTACCTGTAGAAAGTCCACGTGGTGGGCATTGTGAATGCCTCCAATTCAAAGCACAAGGGAACAAGGGTTTGACAACTAGAACAGTAATCATATATTTTTGTTGCACTACTCGCACCTTTCACACATCAAGTCATCAAAGTGTTGTGACAGGTCTAATATCAGTTTTATTTAAAAACCGTGTTATATATGAGCTATATAGATCTCCGCCATACAAACTGCTGAACCACAAGATTCAACGTCACACAAAAGGCAAAAGAAAAGTCACTAACCACATTAGACCTGTTTCTTTTAGCTCAAAATTCTCTATAATAGCGGACAATTTAAAATTAATGCCATTAGGTTAAAATTTGTTATGCTTTTAATTTATATAAATTGTTTAAACGATTTTTTTTTCTATTTATTTAAGGATCGCTGTATCTGTAAATTTAGACCTGTTACAATAAATTCACTTTTAGTTTCTAGTTATGCCAGGCAATTGTAATCCGAAACAAGTAAAATTTTGTTAGTTGTATAAAAAAGTTTAAAATTTGTTCCTTTGTGTTATTAACCGTATATAAATCATCAAAATGCCTTCCGAAAATTGCCGTCGAATGCATTTAGAATAATTTAAGTGCACACGAAAAGATTATTATACCAGAAGACTTCAATATTAATTTTAAGGATAAATCAAAAAATGAAATATCAGAATACCTTATATCACTCGGTTTTAGTCCATGTATTCAAGAATATACGGCAAGACAGAATTCAACAATAGATAATATATTCAGCAATTTCCCTCTACAAGATTTAAAAAAACATTGTAGATAATATATTCATCGTACGGAACTCGCACTTGTCTGGATTTTTGAACATTGTGACAAAATTATGCGACACACCTCCTCTGAAACAGATTTAGTTTCATTAAACTCAGCTCAATGTTTTCCAAACTACTTTACTAAACTTGTAGTAAAACTAATTTTACTTATTAACTATAATACGACGTGCAAAAAGTTCTTATAAAGGTAAAAGGACCCACCGTTAAACAAGCTTTGAGGTCCTATTTTTCAAAACAATTTAAATCGTTTTTTTTGTTTTATGTAAAATATTCTTTCTTATGGCTTATGACTGTTCATAAAACCTTTCAAAAAACTTATTTTACATCAAAAGGCATCAAGCTATTTTTTTTAGCAAACCCTTTATACTTGGTACTTTAAAATATAATAATAATAATAATTATTGTTTTTATAAAGCCGAGTAAAATTATAAGTCCTACAAAATGTTGAAATAGCTTTCAATTTTATTTAATGTGGATAAATATGATCAATAGAATTTTAATACATTGTTAAGAATTTTACTGTGATTAGAATTTTTACTGAATGTAGCTCAAAATAGGAGAACAACACGCCTCAAAAATAATTAAGATTAGGAAATCTTTATGAAATTTATGTCAAGTCAAATTTTCCTTTAAACTTTATTAACCTTGAAAATATTTTAAACAAATTAAGAATTCTTAAAAATTCGAAAAAATTGTCATCTAGTACTGAAACATCAAAAACTTTTCTAAAAATAATTGTTTTAAAGATAATGCATTTTAAACATACATAAGATGGTTTTACATTAAAACCAATTTTCTACTTGTAAGGCAGTTTTACTCTGAGCTCCTGCGATAAAGACTTTTCATACTATCCCATGTCTAAAGTCTTTGTGACCTTTAGGATAATTTGCCACATAAGAAGCATTCCATCTTTTCGATATCCCCGCCGCACCGGTTTGTTTATCCTTCTTCCTGAATATCTGACCTTCAGACTTGAGTCCTCGGTTGGGCACCAAGGTTTTACTAGGTACTTGTTAAGGTTTAGGAGTTTCGTTTAAACAAGATGGATAGATCTCACCTAGCCAGACTTTTAACTTTTGATATACTTAACACAAACGCCAAAAAAACTATTATCCCAATGACCTTTTCAAAATTGTCAACAATATTAATCTAACTCCTACCATTGCAGGTACAGTAACTTCCTAAAGTGAAAAAAAAATGTTTTCCGATTACCTAAAATTCAGCATTTTCCCAAATTTTCTCCGAAATTCATGTAATTAATATCTGTATTTTATTTTTATCTAATCTTTTTACTTTCCTAAAAAGGTATAATATGGCATGGTAGAGAGAGGATTAGAAAAACCGCATCCTTAGAACCCCTGACCATCTAATTATTTTATTGCACTTTAGGTAGGAAATTATTTAAGTAAACAAAATTATCAAGGCAAAGAGTCGAAAATGTTTGTTTGGGGTGCATAGGTAATTAATTTTAATTATTGCTGCAAAATAACAATTTTAGTATAATTTTGTTTTATTGCCGATATTAGCTTGTGTTAGCCAAAGTTCATACCCTAGTATCCTGGGGTTATGTTACTAATACCTGAAGGAAAATTTGCTAGAAAACAGGGTCAGTTAGCAAGAATTAAAATTATTAAATTTGCAAAATTTGTTTTTAAGGGATACGCGGATACAATTTACATTTATTGTGCGAATGAAACGAAAAAAGCGGCTGTACTGAAATATGAAACGAGATTTCCTAATCGGCGTGCACCCCAAAGAGGGTTATTTTCACGGACCTTCCAAAGATTAAGAGAAACCGGAAGTGTAATGCAAAAATTACGGAATTACGAGTTGAAACTTCGAAAGATTGTACCGACGTCGAGCAGCAAATAATCACCCTCGTCAGGCAAGATTCTGAAACGAGCCCGAGACTAGTCGCACTGGAAGAAGATTCCGAGAGAAGAATAAAATATTGCATTTGGCTTCTACAATAATGAAGGAGAACGGGGGGGGGGGGCACTCCTGGGCCGGATGGATGAATCGCAGTTCCCCGGCGATGGTATCACAAATCCAAAAACCTCCATACCTGGTCGGACACTAACCTAAAACCTCCATACCTGGTCGGACCACCTTTCAATCCACATTCTCAGCCAACACTTGGGCTCGAATCATCAACACCCATTTAACAGGACCATTCTTTTTGTCGCAAGTGCTTAATAGCCAAACTTATGCGAATATTTTGGTGAATACACTGCCAGATCTAATAAAGGATATCTCTCTAGTTTCCTTAACCCGTTGTGGGATATGGGGCGGGAGAAGAATTTCACTGATTCCAGACAAAGCCGATTGCAAGTGGATCTACAATTTAAAGTGGATTCCGAACCACTCTCATTTTATCTACAACCCGAATGGCATTTTTATCGCAATCTGTTGTCAGCAGAAAACAGCCATGGATCGCGAAAGCAGCCGTGTGGAGGAGGGGCATTTGCCAGCTTAAAGAAAATTCAGCCGAAACTTGTCAGGACAAGATGCAGGAAAGCAACGAATTGCGCAAGTGCTTTAACTCGGATTAACCAATTGCATAATAAAAAAAAAATTCCACTTATCACAGATAAAAGCAAAAAGGTAATGAAAATTGATAATTTAGTGCGCCAAGTCGAGATAAAATACACGACTAATAGAAATTGTGCGATAACGATGCACTTCTGAAAGCTCTTCAGAAATCACGGTCATTAATTTGTATGTCAATAGATTATCTTGTCGTCAATCGTCAGTTATTTTATACACGTAATTAAACAATTTCATACATTTAAATCATAGCCAGCCTTTTTGTAAAATTTATATTTTCTTTAGTTAAATATTAATCAGCATTTTATGTATTGATATAATATTCTTATATAAAATGAGCTAAAAGGTGTAACGCACTAAGGCTTAAGGGACAATGAAGTTTTTAGTTCCCCGCTTATGTTTCCTATAGCTATTGAGGCATTGAACTGTAATTAGAAAATCTTTAGAAATTGTTTATTTAAGGGGAATATAGTATGGTGGCTTGAAAAAATCGATTTTTTTTGTATTTTTCGATATTCTGAAGCCTTTAGAATTACCTTATGTAAACCCTTTTATCATATCTGCGCTAGAAACTAAGTTGTACGCAATTCCATAACGCGTTTTTCTCCAAACCATCTTTTTTAGATAACGTGCAGTACATAGATATGTAAAAATTGTTAGAATAGAACAAATTCGGGTTTAAAATATTCTGTAAACATGTAATTCTCGCCGTGATTAGGATTAAAGTTACGGCTCCACAAAAATAAATAAATTTGAAAATTTGTTAACCCTTTTTGAATTTTGCGCCATTTGTAGAGTTTTTGGCGTCTGCTTTAAAGGGTTAGGCCACTCTAGAAACCGAAAAATTGGCTTTCTTGGGTATTTTTTTTCAGAAAAACTACAAAATAATTCGAGATTACAAAAGAAGAAGTTTATTATACATATCACTGACTGTATACAATAATTTTTTGGAAGCGATTAATTTCACAGTGGCGGCTGACTGTGCAGCGTTTTTGCGATGACGTCTCCGTTTTTTTAGGGTCCACGGCCGGACAAATAGCACCTGTAATTTTTAAATTATGATAACCCAAAGCATTTTTTTTTGATTATATGTAACAACAGCTATAGAAGTACGTAGGGTTTTTTTTCGATATTTTTGGCCAAATTGCGCACTTCTAAAGTGAAAAGTGAAAAATTTGCCTAAAAAATCGTCCAAAAATTGTTAACAACAAATGAACTATGCAAAATAAAAAGGAAATCCTACGTACTTCCGTAGACAATGTATTTTTAAAGATATATTTAAAATTTCAAGTGAATCGGTTGAATATTGTCTGAGTTATGTTTATGGCCAACTTGAAAAATACAGTACAAATACGGCCATAATCTTTTGGGATATTATTTTTGAGGTTCTAAGGAACCATTTAAGAAACTAATAAAAAAATCGATTTTTCGAAAATGCTATAGTGGCCGATTTTTTCATATCAATAATCAAAATTTTGAAAATCGGTTACGCACAAAATTTTGAAAATCGGTGTCGCACAGACTTCGCTGCGATTGCAAAGATTTAAAAAAAATTTAAAGTTGGTTGATTGGTCTTCCAGTTTTTAGTTCGAAATATCTTCTAAAATGGAGGAGCAATGTCTAGAATTTTATACCTGTGAAAAGGGGATTGTTAGTAGAAGAGGACCTAAAATTTCTTTTGTGAAAGATGTGTGCACTTACCCAGCTGGGAAGCGCGGGTCAGAACCGGCTTTTCACCGGCCTTTTGAATAAGTATAAATTAAGAAAACAAAAAAATATTTTGACACTTTAAGTGGCGTTTTCCCTTAAATATAAAACCTTTGATAGATTTTTAGTATTTTGTAGCATTCAGCCTTAAAGCTTAATACATATATCAAAATACGAAAGGCTAATAGGGTACATGGCATTCTAAAACATATCTTATATGATAGAGTAAAGGCTAGATATAATTCAAAATGTTAAAAGTAGGCACGCTAGATAAAGAATAAAAACCAATGGAGGTGATCGTAGATGCATAGCGTTGCCGAAAAACGGGGTTTTAATTAAACAAAGTTAATAAAAACTTAGAACCTCTTCAGGGCATACTAAATAATATAATATATAATATGGTAAAGGGAGTTGTTTTTCGTTATAAAATTTTCAATATAATTTTATAGTTGTTTTTGACATTTGTGCTCAGTAAGAATGATCAAATTAATACAAAAAACTTTTTACACTCAACAACGTTGTGGAAATTCACTTAAATGTAATTCATAAAATCAATGTGTTCGAACAAAAAAGTGAGTGGGAATTTAACCAAAAAACTAAAAAGTTTTAAATCATAACAAAAATATTATATAGATCGGAAAACAAAGTGTATAACTACGGAAATATATTAAAAGAGCCCACAAATAAAGACTATGTTAATTAACAAAGGCTGACTGAAAAATAAAATAACAAAATACAAATATTAACAACATTAATGGCGAAATGTGTAATAATTTTTAGGAACACTTACAAATATAAAAGGGACAAGTTTGCCTACTACTCGGTGGCGATCTGCCGACGAGCCAGTAAATCCCGGTCTTTCGAAACATAAGAAGAAGAACAAGAGATTAATTATTAGACGAAATGAGTAAATAATAATAACACACACTTCAAGTCATATTTTCTATTATCCTGTGCGATTTTACGTATTAAAAAACTTTTAAGCTAATAATTTATAACTTTATAAAGTGTGAACATTTGTAGTAGTAGTAGTAGTAAAAATTTTGGAGGTGAAGTACGTTGTACACGCGGAAGCATTCGGCGTTTTACATGCGAATATTCGTTTTCAGGAAACTTTTTAACAAAAATAATAGATTTTAATACTTAAGTTTGATATAATTACATCGAGAGACTAAGCACAAGAATCAACGAATGCGATGCGAATCCTGTTAACCTGTCAAAGAGGCGGAGCAGGAAATTCCCCACTGCAGAATAAACATCTTAGGGTTAAGTCAAACACAGGCAAATGCTTACTACTCTTCAACAGTACTTCCGTTCAACATCTAAACCCGGATGGATATTATCACATTCTTTTTCTACAACTACACTCGTTACTGAGCGTTACCCCAAAAAAACGGTAACAGAAGTGGTTTTTGCCTGTCTGCGGAGGTCGCGGGGGGTGAATTTTGTTTACTATTTTTTTGTGTTCCCCAGCCTTGAAGTTTAAATACCGATCATCAACAACGCATATTACACCATTCTGGGCTAAAAAGCTGGGTTATTGCAGCGTTGAGACGTTCCAAGAGGAGAAGAGCTCTTGAATTGCCAAATACCTTCTCGTTTCGGCCTAAAAAACGGGCCAGTAGCAGCCAACATTAACATCAAACCACCGACAAGATTGGAGGTGACGGACGCAATTAAGTTGATGGACCTTGGTACGGCAACAGGAATTAATGGAATATCAGCAAAATCACTCAAGGCGGGACCCATTTCTGTGGCTGATATTCTCCTCTTCATAATTCAGGTATATTGGGAAATCAAAACCTATTTCATTGAATGAAGAAAATAAATAATTATAAAGATTAATAAAAATGGCTGTCTGAGGAGTTGTAACAATTGTCGCGGCATCTGTTTTTTAACTGCATTTTCCAAAGAGTTGTCGACATTTATTTTGATGTAAATCAAGCAAACAATCGAGCGTAGGATTTTTCCTGCTGCACCCATTACATTATATGTATCTTATGTTGTCGATTTCGTCAAGGTGTTTGACAGAGTTGATCGCAAATTCATATGTAGCTTTGCGTCGGTGAGGTATTGCAAAAAAAATTATCACCATCATCAAGAAGCCTTCTCAAGAGCCCAATATCACGTCCTTCAAAGCTGTTTAAGCCCTTTGCAGTGCTTAATGAAGTGGCACAAGTATGCATAATATCACGTTTGCCATTCCCATAGTCAAGCGGGGAAAATGACAGGTCGACCATTTCATCACCAAACGTTTCGCCATTATTTCATTTTTTGTTGTACCACAGATTAACCAGTGCTTGCACACACAAATAAGACTGCAAACTCTCGTAACTAAAACCAAAGTGAAACGCTGATGTCATTGACGCATTTTAAGCTCAATACTTTACCCAAACGAGCACAAAACAGATGAGAATTGTAAAAAGATACACTTTTTATCGTGGTAACATGTTCAGAACATTTCTATTTTAATCTCAAGTAAAATCTAATTTGAGACTTTAAAAATATTGCGAGAATTACTACGAGGAAGTACAATTTCACAAACTTTTCCTTATGTTTACTGTGACAAGTTCCGGTTTGTTTACACCACCAATGCTGAGCTGTTAATGTCAGTTTCCGGGCTTTTATCTAGAGTAGGATGGACTATTCCTGATTACAACCAATGACGCATTGTACCCATCATAACCAACTATATTGCACTATATAATCAACATATTAGACGGCAACTTGTATTTCTTCAACCGATGATGTATTTCTTCAACCAGACAGGAAGAAGAAGCATGTCGCTGAAAGCTCTGTGGCCCTGAGTACAGAAGATAACAGAGCAGGGCTTAAGATCAATGCTGCTAAAACCAAACTTTAATTACAAGAGGCAAGATGAAATTTATCTTGAAAAGCGTATCAAACAAACCCGAGTTGCATTTAATACTTTGGCAAGGTATGGCACAATAACAACATCTAAAGCCACATACAACTGAGGATCTTTGTAAATTTGTTTTGTTATACGACTATTAAACATGGAAAGTGATCTGTCAAATAACATCTAAGCTAAAAGCCTTTGTCAACCTGTATTACCTGCGCATTCTTAACATCCACGAGCAGGACATCATTTTCCACAAAGACTCGCCAAAATCACAAGTGACAATAGGTCACATAGGTCAATAGGTAAAAGAGCCAAACAAAACCGCTCAACAAGGTCTAGATTGGAATCCGCACGGGTTTAATACTTTCAGAAGGCTTGTGATGACAACAGAATTTCAATTAATTTCAATATTTAAAAAAATTAATAATTAAATAAGCTGGTAAGCAATATTGAGCCTGGTCAGCAGTTCTCAAACAGGTCAGTTGAAGATAGGTGGAGTATGACTGAAGATCCTCCTTGTAAGCCATGTAAAGGCAGGACAGAACACATAATGTTCATTGTATTTTCATCGTCTTTTAGACAGAGCCAACACTCCGTCTCACCAGACAGACCTATCCGGTGTAGATGATATGTTTGCTCATGGTGGCCGGACAGGTAGCCTGATAGTATACAAAAAAAACTAAAACTAACTAAAGCTACAGTTTAACTTCAAAAATTTGCTTAATTATTTACTAAAGAACCCAAAGAACAATTTCACTAAAACGAAACACCTAATATCAATTTAGTTTTAAGAAATTTGTGGGTTTATCGATCTACTCTGTTTCGTTGCGCTTCACAATAAGAAACTATTAAAATTTTCATATTTTTAATATGTCATTGTGCATTATTTAGATAATCGGCTTGCGTGTGAAATATATCACAAATTTTAATTTAAACAACGATGTTCTCTCTTATCCCCCACCTATCTTACTCATAATTGCTTTTCTGCCAAGGCTGTGCTATATAGCTAGGTTTTCGTTCAGTTTGCGGAGGGGGGAGGGGGGGGGCAATTTGTTGATTTGATAATTTGCCAAGCGACTGCAAATATATGATCTGCTCAGAATGTAAAATGATCGAATTCTATTCTAAAAATAATCCTGATCAATTATTCAAAATCATAATTACGACAAGACTTTATTATTCACAAAAATATATTTTATTATAATGGGAAATTTTACTTTTTGTACTAAGAAATTTAATTCATGAATCAAGTACATAAATTCTTTTATTGGAAAAAGTACGGGTAATCAACCTCGATATTAGCCTAAATTTGACTTTCTCCACCGCTCCGGTTCAGTATAGTCATTTTTACAGTGATTTTTGCCGTAATTTCTCCTAAACGGGTCTTTCCATGTCTAATCGGTTTAATTAGCGATTAGTTTGTAATAATTCTTGTAAACAGTGTAAAGGTCGGTCGATACTTAGGGGAGGGGGCAATTGCACGCCTCCGCGCCTGGTGCTATATCATCATAGGAATCCCCTGAACTGTGGCATAATTATAAGACAGCAAATAACAGAATGATATAATAAGGAATTATATGATAAATTTATACTCTTTTAATCACTTTCATATTGTATTTATTAAATCTCTCGTTCTGCCTAGCTAAAAGTCACGTTAAGATGTTTTAATTCCATGAAAAAAAAGTATTATTTCTAGAATCAATTCAATTAAATCACGTTTCTGCTAATCTTCAAAAAGAACTCATCTGTTGTTATTTAATTACAAACATGTGAAAATTTTGTAATCGTACCTAATTTGTATGCGAAAATTATCAGCATTTGAGAACAAAGAGGTCAAATTATCAGCGTAAATTTTCTAACCGGTTCGTTCCTTATAGCAGAAATTATATTCCAAGCGAAATGCCGCTCTAAGCCGTGTGCCATGTCCGCGTTTAACTATCTAGCAAGCTCGCAATTAATGAACCCCACATGGACGCAAAATAAATATCGTAAAATGCTGCGAATATGATTAGAAACTTCGCAGATTGAAGAATGTAACAGATTTGTTGCGTCTAATTTTAAAATCAAAATATGAACTTTTAGTTAATCGTAAAATTATGTTAAAATTTTCATTCAGACCACTCAAATTTGTACTATGGACTTAAGACTTAATTATCTTCATTTATAAGCTTTCGATGCATTATCGTCAGAATGAATTTTTACTTGATTGATTTGAAAATTTTTGATTAGGGAAATGACAATTTAGATTGTTACAAACTAATATTGCTATTGTGCAATCTTAACTCATTAAATTGAAAAAGAATGACGAATTTTGTATTCTTTTGCTTTTGTGTTTGTTTTTGAACCTAATTCACTCAGATTGATGCACACTGGAGTTGAACGTTAAAATTTAAAACGTTCTCAAACACCTCATTACTCAATTACCTCTTGCGTGTATAAATCATGAAAAACTTTATGATTCCGATCACAGCACAATAAAATGATCATTTGAATGACCTGAAGTTATTAGTAGCGTAAATTTATTGAATGGAGACCTCCAGCGGCTTTTGTAGATGTCACTTAGCGAAACATACAAATCCGAGCCAAGCCGTTGAAGTAAGAATTACTTACTTAGAAAAAAAGTGCTTTGAGTGCTTTAAGTTAAGATTGTGCAATTTGAATCAAAAACACTTCAAAAGAACTATCTGAAAGTTAGTCTGAGCCTAGTTGTTGACTGTTAAGCTAGTGATTTTAAAAGTTTACGTAAGGTAAACAATTTGCCTGTTTTCGACTTCCTGTATTTTCTGTGCAAATGAATATTTTTAGTGTTGTGAATTTTTATGAAAAATAAATTAAAAATGAAATAAAGGTAATTTCAGAAGTGAACTGACAAACTATAACATTATAATGACGAAAATGCCAGAAATGTGAAATTCTCTAATTTTATTATTTTACTAATTTTAATGTAATTAAACATAATAAGTTTTAAACAGTAACTAAAGTAAGTGTACCAGTTAAGAGCACCTAACTTCATTTAATATTGCTAAAGTTATTTTTAATTTTGGAAAATATAGCTGATATATAAATAAAAATGAAGGAACCGGTAGATCGAGGCGAGAAACGAAAGAAATGTTTGGGAGGAGGGTCTGTATTCACCCCCTTCAAGCTACAGGAATTTGAAATTTTTTTTCCGATGAAATTAATCAGTCTTATATTCTCATACTTTCTACAGTATTAGTGTTATAGACGTTATTAATATCTCAGTTGACAGACTTTGTTAAAGGCTGTGTAATTTTTTTTTGTTACTGGTAATGGATTTAAACAAATTTATTCTCAAACTAAAATTTTGTGAAAAAAATATCAATTTTTGTATTTCAAACGGTGATATTTTGAAAATCTGCCTAATAATTTTTTTTATTTTCGGGTTTAAAATAGTATCCAATGTTGTTCTTTCAAAAGAAATTTAAAACACACAAAAATCGTTTAACTTTCTCAACTTACATGACCAAATGTACAGCTCAAACCTACCTACCCTTCTAAGAAAAAATTCTACCTGTTGAAACTGAAAAGAACTGGGTTTTTAATAGTCCCAGAAAGGAAGTCAAATAAATTACTGAAAGCTCTTTTTCTCATGGATGTTTTAAAGTCGATTGTTAGATTTTCTTTTATTTCATTTCGGGTTTCTAAAATTCTTTTTATGAGTTTATCTCTAGTTGCAGTTTTCATTTCTCTCATGGTCCCCCACAAATAAAAACCAAGTGTGGTTAGATCGGAAGAACGAGCTGACCAAGGGAAAGTATCATGCCCCGTATCCACCTACCCCCGTAATTTCCATTCAACCGCTAGAACACGTTTCTTCCGCAATGGGTTGGTGCTCCCTCGCATTGATGAGGTCTGTTCCTGTACAGTTGTCACATGCAAAGAATAAAGTCCTTCTATTCATAATACTCTTCATACTTTTGACGCACTCACTCCTATGCCACACGCTATGCAACTTGTATTTTAGAGATGGGCGATACTGTATCGATATACCGGAGTATCGATACTTTGCTTTCAATACATCGAGGTTTTGTAATCGGTACTTTCAGCCCCCGATACTTCCGATCCTCGGTACTTTTCTTTCAATACTTGAAGTATTGACCGTCTCATTATTTTGTGTATGAGTTGAATAATCGCTGGCCGGGACAGTAATACTGTATCAGTATGCAACAGCTAAAAATATATTTTCTACTTTTTAACTCTGATGAGAGGCGCTAAATAGTACAACGCCGGCTCAGAGGTTCAGCCAGTATAAGAATTTTGTATTTTCATTTTGTCGGTTGGACGCGTTGGAAGGTGAGATATTATTATATCACAAATGTTAAAATTTGAAAGCTTTATGCATGTGCTAAATAGTTCATGCGAAATTTCAAATTATTCATTTGCTAAAATGGTATATGAAATCAGCTGCTGAGATGAGTCTTCATTTGTAAAAATTTGTCAAAGAAGTGCATCTTAGCAAATCGATATTTAGATATTTCTCAACAATAAAGTTGCTGCAAATTGTTTTGCAACAAAAAAAAACCAATAAGATAATAATTGTAATTTATATGCAATTTCCAGACCATACAGATTTTTTTAATTTTTTAACCATATGGTTCCAATACTTTTGAGTATCGATACTTTTTCAACGGTATATTTGTATCTAGGTATCGAAAGATGCGGATATATTGCAATGCCAAGTATCGATACTTTTCGATTCGGTTCCCATCTCTATTGTATTTGTAGTAGGATCAGTTCTGCTTAGCTCAAGAATTCTCTCCTACGTCCATTTTCGGTAAAATTGGCGCAACATTGACCTCCGCTGGAGTCGAAAGTGTATGAACGCTTCTAATTTCTCGAAATTTTGGAGCGCTCCTTAAAAGACACCTCTAGATGTTAACCTTTTTTCTGGGAATCGCGGGTAATATTTACGCTCTGCATCGAGGGAATTTCTGTTACTATATCGATAACAGAAAGTTATGTCCGAGTAGTTTCATTTGTAAATTGCACTATTTTCAACTAGTAATTGCAAACTATCAAAAAAAAATTTGCTGTTAAAAATCGCACTGCGTGCACATCTCATTTTAAACCTAGTGATTATAGGATTTCCATTCCAAGTACAACAATAATCATTTTTTTAAACAATTATTTTATGACCTACACTAACCACACATCGACTACTGCAGTTAAATTAGTGTTATTGCCAAAAAACAATTTGGAGGCAGGTACAATTTTTCTTAGAAGGGCAGGATGAGCTGTACGTTTGGTCATATAACTTTAGAGTGGTAAAATTATTTTTTTCATATCCTGTTAAAGAGAACACATTGGTCACCATTTTAAACCCGGTTATAAAACAATCAAGGGCACACAGTTACTACTGCTACCTGTAAACTGAGATATTAATAACATCTTTAACACTAAAATAACATCTATAACACTAAAACTGTAGAAAATATGCTTTAAAAAGTAATACTGATTAATTTCATTGTAAAAAAATTTCAAACTCCTTTAGCTTGTGGGCAAAGTTAGAAGAGAGAGAGAGATAAATAATGATACTCCCGATACGATAGATACTGCGGTAGTAAGACATACTTAGGCGTGTGGCTGGGAAGGAAGGGACAACAAAGAAAATCGAAATACACCGATATTAACAACGAATTCATAGTTTTCGAGATTACTGAGATGTACAATCTCACTCTAAATGTCGTTGGATACTACGGGGTTAAGGCATTTCTAGCACTCATATGGGTGGGTGTGGGAAGGAAGTGACGTGTAATAAAAAGTAGGTAAAAAGAACTAAGTTATATGGTTTTATTTAATATAACATGTTGTACTAAAAGCTAAAAAATAATTATGGGTCGCAAATGTGGGGCTTACTACGATATATGTACTGTCTACTGCAATGACATCGTTTAGTGTCGGAGACCAAAATCCACTTTGGGTCGTTGCGTAAGCGAAATAAGTAAGTCATCAGGGGCTTTGATCAGACTTAAACAAAATCGGAGGGCTTTCTGGCTCTCACCTCTTAATTTTCAAATTCAAATGCGAATCAGAATCTGGTTATCACTTGCTTCGACATTAAAAAAAAAACATCTGCACTCCTAAGGGCCCCCGGTTTCATTTAAATCTGATCAATGTCCCTTATTTATTTCGCTGACCCCTTATTAAATAAATAAGCGAAATACGCTGACACATCGACCCATTCTGAATCTTGACCTTCGACACTACAGGACGTCACTCCTCTTGGTCCTACGCGATTCCTTACTATTATCTTGGTATTCCCCACATTTGTGATCCATAATTATTTACTACCTTTTAGTATCTACATAATCATGTCCCCGCCCGACTGTCTTAGGTTCGTTAGATGGAAAAATAAAGTATGGCATAATATTCATATTGTTCTCTTTCAAAAGCATTCCTGATATTTCACGGTACGCTCTTATTTCAATTGTAGAGGATTGAGATTAAGAACGGCGTGAGATTCGACCATTGCGCGAAGCGAAAGATCTACTTTACATCAAATCAGCCTACAAACTTTGAACAATAACAACGGAATTTTCGAAGTAATTGCAGCATCATCAATAGATCTCAAGGCTTTTATTGAACTTTGTCTCGTGCGGACATTTGGCGTGTTCTGTCCTACTAATAATAGGAGAATTATATTCTAGTCTAGACGCTTAGTCAAATAGAATAAAGTATTTCTTACATCTTTGTAAGAACCCCAAATGCTATTTCGCAGTTTCTGCAAGAGAAAGTTTATGGTCTGTTGAGAGTTGCTTGAAAGTGCATCTAGAAAGACATGTCGCAGCTCGTATAAAAACTAAAAATTATTTGTAGAACATAAAACAAGTGTGATTTACTTTCAAAATGATGAAAAAGTTGTTCTGCGAATTGCTCTCGAAGTATTCAATCAGCTGAGGTTGTTAAGTATCTTAATGCGCAAGATAATTAAAAAAGCAAATTATCTACACCGACTTCAATTTAAATTATTAATTATGTAAGTGACACCTTGTCATTAAATTTTGAGGAAATACTAAATTTTTATTGGAAGTATTACGCAAGTCTGTACTGCAAGGTAAAACATATCTCAGATCTCAAAGGTGAATTTGGTAGACGTTTGGGTGCAGATTATGGAAAAAATATTGAAAAAGATCACATAACGTACGGTTTTTCCAAAACAAAGTTTATTGTTTTTTGGAGCTTTTCCTTTTCTTTTTTTTTCTAAGGTACTCTCACGTGCCAGATAAAGATGAAGTTTATATTCATAATCAGACCTCAAGAAAACCCTAAAATAGTTGTCAGAATTTCAGCAGGCTTTCGGAATTAAAGTTGACCATCGACATTTAGGTTTACCGGAAGGTTTACGTTACTTCAGGCAAACCTGAGCGTGTTTGACTAAATTTTCTGAAAAGTAAAGGTTGAATTTACCAGTCCGACACAACGATGCGACGAACCATGCAACGGAATGACTGAGAAACTTGACGGCTCGAATAACATGATAGCCCAAGCAAAATAACAATTTCATTGTTGGCAGTACTGAATGCCACCGACAGATTTTAGAAGTATAAATGGTTGTGCGACAAATATTTTCGCCGCACTCTCCTGTCCCCTCGGCCTAATAAAAATTTTCTTCAGTACCCTGAGCGATATTTACTTAGTTTGTTCACCGTAAAATTAAACAAAACCCATGCAAGCCTGCAGGATTCAGTTTAGCCTTCAGGCTTTTTAGTTAAGATAGCTGCTTCGATGGACAGCTTTATACACAGACGTTCAAGATTCAGGGATGACTGATTTTCAAAACATTAACACGCATAGTGAGTTCAGCAGTAAAGTGTTCAAAGTTCTTTGCATAATGTTTCCATGGGAAAAATTATGAAGAAAACTTGAGGAACTGTACTGCTGAGGTCTTGGCGTTAAGGGTTGAAAATCAGTATTCCCTAAATCTTGAACGTTTTTGTATAAATTATGAAGGCCTTTACGAATTCTAACAACTATTTTAGTTGTTTCTTGGAGGGTGGATTACGAATATAAACTTCATTTTTGTCTAGCACGTGACATTAACTCTTCAATAACGTGTTTGTTTTTTGTAAGCAACAGACTCCGATAAAAACGCCATTGGAGGTTGCCGGTTCGGAATCCACATTAAAAATCTTAGATCCATTTGCAGTCATTGACTCAAATCGGGTGCAGTTCTTCTCTCGACCAAAAGGCGTTACGGGAACTAGAGAAAGAGTGACGTGACATTACCTCAAAAAAAGAGCTGAGAAAAATTAAAAAAACAGAAAATTACATCAAAAAATACTTTGTTTAAAAAAAAACGTGTGCGAAGGAATTTTTTCAATATTTTTTCCGAAAAGCAGCACCCAAAATACTACCAAACTCACCATTTAGATGATCAGATATAGGATTATTCTATTAAAATCTTGCAGAGTTTGGTTATTTCATAAGCAAGTTTTTTTTTGTGTTTTTTGATCAAAAATGATTTGGGAATTTTCGGAAGATGATATCTGAATTTTAGACGTCGTACCCTATTAGCAATTAACATCTTTTTAGCCACATCACTGACGAATACTTTGATTTCATAGATATAGAAAATATCAATATTGTGCTCAATCTAGCGAATACGGTAAATTATGTAGCGCCTGTTTTTATAGTATACCAAAAAAAGCTCGGCTTCCTCATCTTTTTTTTACAATTTGCCCAAATCAAGAAATAATTTCTTAGTGCATACTATAAGAAATATTTGGTGTCAAATAACGCTTTTCTGCAGTTAAGAGATATGTGCAAAAAATTCCGTATTGCTTTTGGATAAACTATAGTTTCGTACACAATATTAAGCCCGATCAAGACGAATTCGTTCTACGTCATGCTTGATAACCCACAAGAAAATGTCATGATTGAATATATGACACCGTGCAAAGCAAAAGGTTCTAGGTATTCATTCGATTTATATAAAATAAAAACTGATCAAGAATGACTGTACTTCATGCACTGAGGGTTACATGTATTATGCAAAAATGTAAATTAGTTAATCTCTTAAGCTTTTGTGTGCTTTAAATTTTCCTCAGTTTTATTTATTTAAGCTTAATACAAGCTATTACGTAAAAAAATACAAAAATAAAAAATAAAATACAAGCTATAACTTAATACTAATTCAACAGACTATAATAAATGAATAATAAGAATAAATACATAAAAGGTATAAGCTACAATATGAGCTATATATATTGATTAATAGCAGAGGGCGTAAGGAAGAAGAATTAAAGTAGGCGATCAGGATCAAGATGGGCGGGGTCAAGATATAGGGCTTTGTGGAGTGATGATTTACTCATATGGAAGTCAAAAGAGGAAAGGTCGTTGACTTTTCGTAACATCCTGGTAATTGGCTCGCTTTGACCGTAGTTTGTGCGATGGCGGTCGAGTCGGAAAAGGGGAGTGGACCTAAGGTTACGGGGATTGGTATAGATGGGTAAAGATTGCAGGATTTAGGGGCAGTCTATGGCACCAGTTAATAATTGGTAGATGAAGAGAATGTCGGAAACATCACGACGTTTGCTTAGCGGTTGTAAGTCGATCAGTTTCAGACGGTTTTCATAGGGAGGAAGGTTGAATCTGTCAACCCACGGAAGATCACGTAGAGCGAAGCGAATAAACCTGCGCTGGACAGATTCAATCCTATTAATGTGAGTTGTTTGTGTAGGGGACCATACCTGGCTGGCATATTCAAGGAGAGGTCTAACGAAGGAGACGTAGAGAGATTTGGAAACATAAGGATTGGAGAACTCTCTAGACCAGCGCTTCACAAACCCTAGCGCGGAGTTAGCTCTGTTAATTATGCTGTCAATGTGGGAACGGAAATTGAGTTCACTATCACAGATTATTCCTAAGTCACACAAAGAGGTAACGATAGGGACTGGTACGTCGGTTAACATATAGACTCTCGGGGTGGTGGTAAGACGCTTGCGGGAATAAGAGATGGACTGGCATTTGGAGACATTGAGCTCCAGAAAGTTTTTCATGCACCATGTGATGAATGAATCGAGGTCTTCTTGCAGGAGAAGAGAGTCGGTAGTGGAGGAGATATGTTTGATTATTTTCATGTCATCGGCATAGATGGACAACTCTGAGTGTTTTATGACACGTTCAACATCATTTATTGTGAGGATAAAAATCAATGGACCAAGGTGGCTGCCCTGAGGGACGCCGGAACGAGCGACAATAGGGTTAGAAATGGATGAACTGAAAAGAATATTGTACTGACGGTTGTTGAGGTAGGATCGAATCCAGGAAATGAATCTGGGGGGGAAGCCTAGGCGATCGAGTTTGAACAAGATAACGTTATGGGAGATCTTGTCGAAGGCTTTAATAAAATCGGTGGCTATAACATCAACATCTTTACCGTTTTCCAGGGCACATAGGGTTTTAGAGACGAAGTCAGTAAGGTTGGTGGTTGTAGATCTACCTTTGAGGAAGCCATGCTGGTAGAGTGAGAAGATAGACTTACAGTGGAAGAACATGGAATCATAGACCAATTTTTCGAATAGTTTAGGTATGGATGATAATTTAGCAATGGGTCTGTAGTTGGACACATCGTTCTTGCAACCTTTTTTGAAGATGGGAATAATATACGAATTTTTCCATAATTGAGGGAAAACCCCTTGAGTGACCGAGAGACGAAAAAGCAAAGTAAGGGGTTGGACTAGATGCATGGCACACTTTTTCAGAACGATGGCCGGAATGCCATCAGGACCTGGGTGAAAGTCGTCCTCAAGCCTATTAATACTGGCGGCGATTAGTTCAGGATCAGGGTCAAAAGATGAAAACGACGTTTGAGTGCATTTGTCCATGAATGCAAAATAGTTAAGGTCGGGTTGTAGAGAATTGTCGCTGAAAGATTTACTGAAGAAGTGTGCAAAGAGGTTAGCGATAACCTTAGGATCAGATGAAGAGGTATTCTCGAGCTTTAGGGTGGAAGGGTAACCATTGGATTTCTTCTTAGAATTAATAAAGCTATAAAAACGCTTGGGGTCGGATATGAGGCTAGTTTCCATCCGTTGGAGGTACTCATGGTAGAGGGTATCACAACGTTCAGAAAAAGAGGTATAAGCAGATAGATAGGAAGAATAGTCAGACTCAGTCTGGGTTAGAAGAAAAGTTTGCCAACGTTTATTTCTCCTGTTGCGAAGAGAGCGCAATTCTTTGTCGTACCATACGGGGGATGAGGAGTAGTTTTTACGAGGAAGAAGAGGGATAGATTGTGTAAGACAAGCGTGTATTTCCGAGTAGAACGCCTCTAAAGCAACGTCAACTGGGAGATGTTGAGGGATATCCCCAATATTAGAGTTGAGGAGCAAGTGATTTAATTTGTCAAAGTCGCCTTTACGAAAATTGAAGGATAAAGAAGACTCGGAGCCTGAAACGGCATGAGGGTGCTCGTAGGAGAAAACGAGGAACAAAGGAGGATGGTGACGGTCGAGGGAGGAGAGAAGATGGTTGCTTTCTGCGACAGCCGAGTTAACTGGGTCTGAAGAAAAGATTAAGTCTAATTGTCTGTCCAGGAAGTTCCTGACTCCGCTTACTTGAAAGAGACCTGAAACGGAGAGCTGATCGGTAAAGAAGGCTTCTTTGGCCGAAGACGCGTTAAGGGGGACAAAGTGAGAACAGTCCTCGGACAATGACCATTGGATACGGGGGAGGTTAAAGTCACCCAATAAAATAAATTCATCGGACGCGTTAGCGTTCTCTAGCAGGTTATCGATCGCTTCGATTATGGGCTCGTAGGCGTCAAGTGGTTGAGAGGGACGAATGTAACAACAGAGAATGTACAGAAGGCACTTATTTAGTGCTATTTTTATACATACAAATTCTGATATTGTAGAGTCGGAGGTCTTTAGCAGGGTGGCATCATAACGGTTGTGAGCAGCTATGAGAACCCCGCGACCTGGTGGCTCATTGGTGCCTATACAACCGTCAACACGGAAAATGGTATAGTTTGGAGGGAATAGTTCGTTGTCGAGAATTCCGGGTGTTAGATTGGTTTCAGTTAAGGCAAAGATATCGTGCGGGAATTTGTGAGAGTTAAGGAAAATATTTGTTGTTTTTGTACGAAGTCCTCTTACGTTCTGGTAATAGACCGACAAGCTGTTGGGGAGAGGATCTTGATCGGAAACCGCGGGTGCAATAGAGGGGAAGTCAGAAATAGGGAAATCAAGGGGGTTAGGAACGAAAGTAGTTTAAGGAGTCGTTACGACTTTTTTGAAGATGGGAAATACGGCGAGAACTCACGTACGCAGCATAGGTAGATAGATCTTCTGAAACCTTATGGGAAGGTATGTTGAATGATTCATGGTATTTAGTGAAGAGTTGGAGTAAAACTGATGGGTCTGTGGGCAGGCCTTCTTGTTGTATACTTAACATGACGTTGGTGCTCGTTTTACCTTCAACACAGACGGAGTTCGGTTTGTCGTGGAGATAGGCTAGAAATAGACGTACGTTGTCATAAATGCGACGGTCCCGTAAACGGGACAAGAGGTATCGTCCATCGCTAGAATCAGCAGAACGCAAAGTCAATTTAACTGTAGGTGGGAGAAGGGGATCGATAAATGAATGATGTTCGGATAACGGAGTTTTGGCTGACGGAATGGGCGGGTTAACGGAGGTAGAAGTTGATTGAGACGGGGCGACAGTGTAGGAGGATGACGGCATGGAATTAGGTGGGCATGCGGAGGAAGTAGCGGGTGCAAGATTTGGCGTAGATAGAGGAGAGGTGGGACAGACGGAAATCGGAGCAGAGGTGGTGGAGTGGTCGGAAGAGGTTGGCTTGAGGTTAGGAGGGCACGCGGAAGAAGTTGGGAGTGCATGGTTAGGTGGGTGCGCTGGACATACGGAACTCAAAACAGTATTAAGTTGTCTGAGAGTTAGCAGTCGATTTAAAAATTTAATTGTTCCAATCAAAAGGTTCAAAGGTAATAAAGCTCTGAAAATCTACTCTCTCCATTACAGGTTGTTTTTACCACCTTTGATACATAACCCTTAAAATAACTTTGCTTGTAAAATTTTCCACATATCATTAAATTTGTTATACCAATAAAGTGATCCCGGAATCTTGAACGTATCTGCATAAATTCCTGAGTTGTTAGGATTCTAATTGTTTTAAGGATTTTTTGAAGCTCTGATTACGAATAGAAACTTAATTTTTGTCTAGCACGTCACATTAACGCAGGAAAAGAGGTGAGAAAAAAATTTTAAAACGGCAAAAATGGGGTGCATCTTCGAGTATACAAAATACTACTACTACTATTACCGGAACTAATACCGGCATGAGATTTTAAAATTTGCCAATTTCAGTCTCGCGATTAATAATAACACCTTTATGAAATCCTCTTACTCACTTGAAGGTAAACATTTCGATGAAGGATAATTGAGCGCATCCTCAAAATTCGGAACAAGTTTGGTTTTATAAAGTCAAACTAATCAACTTTTTTCGCAATAAATTTAAAAGATAATATTAAAAGCAAGACGTGAAAACATCTCTAAAAATCTTTAGTAAGATGAATGGTATACATCACTCCGCAAGCTGCTTTTTCTTATTGATTTCTCTGGTTCCACCGCAACCGCTTGTGGGCAAGGGGAGGAAGATGCACTTCACACGATGACAAGATTGTAAGTGGATCTACAATTATAGGTGTTTAAGGATCTATAATTTAAGCCTTTTAACGTAATCTGATCACAGTAGAAAACAACCATGGGTGGCCGTTGGCCAGTGAGATGGGAATCTGCGACTCTCCTCTGGAAACAAATGACAAACCGCTTTACAATAAAACCGGAAAAAGAATCATAACAATTTCGAATAGGTTTCTACTCTGATCATAAGCTAAGGGAACAAGAAAATAAGTTCATCCGTCAAGAACCATTGTGATTTGTAGTGTTTTCGTACATAACACCGTACAGTAGGGTTAACAACAGAGGGTGTCAACTTTAATTCTCATTTCGGAATCTAAATAACGTCAAATCGATCAAAACTTAGTTCGATCTTCTATGCTGTGATGTAAACGCAGTTAATTTTTAGGATACCTACTGCGGTTAAGTAAGTATATAGTGAACAATATAAAAGAGAATCCAAAAATACCAGTTTCGATCAGAAAAAAACACAACTTGATTTCGCTAAGGTACCTTTATAGGTATTTCAATGTTTGTTTTACTAGTAATGTATAACTGACGGAAATTAAAAATTAAAAGCAATTCTCTACTAACATACAAAAAATAAATGTTATTGGAAATCAATTATGAGTAGGACCTCCTTTCTTCTGAATAAGCTCAAAACCGATCTTGACATGCTCTTAAAATATCCTGGTCATGGACTGCCCCCATGTTTCAATCACAGCACTTTTTAACTCCGTAACAATTTGGTATTACTCTTTTCCGTATAGATTCGACGGACAATAATGCCCCAGCTATTTTCTGTAGGGTTTTGATCTGGCGAGCAGGCTGGCCATTCCATAATAGTAATATTGTGAGCCTGTGGCCAAATGCGGGTCTCGCGGCTTCTGTGCACCGAAGTGTTGTTATGGTGAAATATGCAACAGTGTGGTATATTCGTATATTCCATACCGCATGTGGTATATACGAGTGCTTGGGAAAGCCAACGCGAACACACCGTCAACGCAAAATAGCTCCCTAAACCATTAGTGTACCGCTTTGGAAATTTATTTTTAAAAATAATGGTGTTCTTTTCATACCTCCCTCCAACTTGAATTAAACCCAACTTCATATTGTAAAGCTAGCAAAGACCGATTACGCGAAAGGGTGATAAGCACACGCCTTCTTTAACCACTTGCGGGGCATAAGATGTCTACTAGACTTAACTCCTACCTAGTCCGTCGCCTTTGGTAAGTACGAATTCGAATCTAGACCTTCCTGTACGACGTTGGTTTACTCTTTTCTAACGTCATAGTTTAAGATTTTTTCAAATCTTCAGGATTAAAAACTAGATATCATTTGATGGATCACCTTCCTTGTGTGTTTTTTTTATACGATATGGCCAAATCCTAGGGGACAACCCTTTGATGCGTTAGCATGGTTTAGGCCAGAATGGACTTATCCAACTCCGTCTCTTACTGTACAACAGAACGAATTATTTATTTATTCAAGGATTCATCAAATATCTGATTTCTACAAATTTAATATAAAAATATGAAGCAGGCAATATCACATAGAAGTATTAACCTTAACTAAGCTGATCCTTTATTCGATATCTCGAAATATGAAAGTCAATACAATCAAACTTGTTATTAAAGAAACGGGATATCGATGTGAGCGGCTCATTCATACCATATTTAGTGCGACGATGAGAAACTTAGAAGAAACTGTGAGTCCGCAAGGAGCTAGCCGGAAAAGAGATATTTAGAGACCCTAGCAGGTCCGTAGAGCTAATTGTGCCCTGCAAAGAAACGAAAGCAAAAATTATTTAAGACCTGTTATGCCTGCCTTCAAAATAATCCAATGAAAATAGTTTAAGCCTGTCTGATATGGAGACAGGATATGGAGATTATTCCAGGGAAGACCAAATCTCAACAATCTACGCTGGACGGCATCGATAAGGTTACTATGAACCGCATTAAAGGGGGACCAAACCGAACTGGCATATTCTAGAGCCTAACAAAAGTACAATCGAGAAGTTTGGTTATTTAGGTATCGTCGAACTATTTGAACCAGCGATTAATAAAACCTAGTAATGCGTTAGTCTTGTTTAAATAAGAATCTATGTGGTCCTCAAAAGAAAAGTGAGTATCAAGTATGAGCACTAAATTTCTGGGCTTGTCAAATCTGGTTATTGAGCTATCATCAATAAAAAAGTTAAAGAGCAGAACAGTCCTCTTGCGTGAAAAGGGCAGAGGAGTCCTTTTGCGTGAAAAGGACATCGTAGTACACTTGAGGATGTTCTGAGGGAGATAGTTAATAGAACACCAATTTAAAAGTGAACAATATTGTTAGCAACGGTACAAACAATTTTAACGTCCTCAGCATAGGAAAGAATTCTCGAGTCATGGAGGATCGTTGATAAAAAAAATCTTAAATCATAAAAAGCAACGGCCCAAGATGGCTACCTTGTGGCACTCCTGCGGTATTTCCTTAGAAAGCGCACCGCGAAACAAAGCACGCTGTGTACGATCAGACAGACACGAAAATAGTCAATTTACAAAATCCAAAGGAAAATCTAAAGCGTGCAACTTAAGCATGAGAATTCTGTGGTTGATTCTGTCGAAAGCTTTACTGAAATCAGTTAAGATGCGAGGAACTTGCTTACCAGTTTTGAAGGAGGAAACGCAGTACTTGGATAATTCTAATAAGTTGGTTGTGGTTTATTTGTCCTTCATAAAACCGTATTGAAACAAAAACAGAAAAGCTTTAGAAAGGAACTGACAGACACCACAAACTGAAGATTCAAAAACCTTCGCAATTCAACATAAACTAGCGACAAGTCTTTTTATGTATGAGAATAATAACAAAATGCTCCCAGCGTCTCTGAAGGATACAATGAATAGGCAAGTTAAATAAATAACGAATAACAGAAATTAGGGACGAGCTACATGTCTTCAGAAAGGAGGCTGAGATGCCATCTGGGCCGCTCGAGAAGCTATTGAGCAAATTCGAGATTCTTCAGTTGAGGAGAAGTCGGCGGAGACTTCGTCAGGTGAATTAAATTCTTATAATTAATATGACAGTTTTTATCTTAAAGCGCAGTTTTGAAAAAACCAACGAAGAGATTGCAAATAGTCGCCTTTACGTCGAATTTAAATTGGATAAATTTTATCCTTTCTTTTAGAGTCCATACTTATAAGTTTGTTTCAGATTTTGGCATTTTTAAAGTACATTTAAAAAGGCTAGTGATAATGAGAAGAAATTTTCGTAAGCGTTGACGTTTTATGATAACACAAATTTCACTTGTACGACGTGTAAACTTCAATGCCAACAAAATTCCTCTAATTCATACACCGAGCTTTGCTGCTTTCCGAACCCCAGTCATCAGAAACAGGCTTCATCCATATCCTTATCCGATACCTGGTCATTTGGAGCACAGTATGTTGCGTTACTAATGAGAATCAAAAATAGCAAAGGAGACAGTATGCATTGACAATGGGCTTCCCTTTTAATGGTGATAAATTTCCTGCATAAAGTTTTCCATATGTATTCACGACCAACGCTGTCAAACGTCTCAAATCAATGGACGTAACGAAAGTCATTATAATTCTCTAGATATTGATAAAATCCATTTGCCAATTGTAAAAATTCCTTAAGTCGCCTTTTTAGGAATCTACATTTACAATATTCCCCGATTGCGGAAAGGAGAATTTCAGCTGCTCCACTTTAATTAATGCGCTGGGATTCCGTGTATTCTTGGGACCTTACCGAAGTCCATCGTTTTTATTATGTTCATCACCCCAATCCTTGTTGGGATCCATCGGCGTCTCTTACAAGGTGGAGATGTAAGATAGCTAGCTTAGTCGAGCTTTTTAAATTCACCTGGAAGAGCTAGTTCAATAATGAACTAGTTCTTTGGATTAATAGAACAGAACTAGTTAAGTTTTGAGCTAGCTTAGTAATATAAGCTAGCTCACTTTGAATATTTCGTTTGTTTAACCTCACCCTCTGAGGTAATGCTGACTTTAGGTTTAGTAACAAGATAAACGGTTGGGTTAGTATTTGATTTTGTTTCCAATTTAATTAATCTTACGTCAATTAGAACTGGCTTACTAATTTTTAAAGTAATTCAACAGAGAAACGAATTGAGCTAATAACTGGAGTTCACAGCTTTTACATCCCTGTTACAAGGTACGAAAGTCGTTACTGCCAATTTCTCGATAATCTTGTACTGTCCCCGAAGTAGGTTTCTTCTGAGATTGCGCTTGCCATGCGTTGCTTTTTGCACGATTATTGCAAACTGTGATCTGCTTCCGCTTTTAAATTTTTGACCATCTACCGTCACTAATCTATAGTTGCCTACCACTGAAATCGTCTCACCTATTCTATATTGCTGCCGGGAACAAATTATATTAAGAGTTTATTAAATGCCGATTGCTGCCAATATCAGGTTTACACTTTATATCAAGAAGGCTATTTCTCCAATTTTTTAAAACAGTTATTATGTTCTCAATTCTGCCGCCTGGAGAAATCAAAATAAAACAAAATAACACTTTCCTGTTTTAGCAGTAGTCCATTGACGACACATTACAAACCGGGAAGCATTTATGAACAGCTGGGGCTCAGCGATGGACACAAAACGTAAGTTTGAGAAATTCTACTTTCTCATAATGTTTTTCTGGGTATTATTTAAGCTGAAATTTTTTGAGGTGAAACTATATATGTTCTGAACACATAATCACGATAAAAATGTTCTTCTTTACAATTGTCAATTGTTTTAAAATGTAGACTATCTGTAATGTTCGGTTTGTAGAAGTAGTGAGCTTATAATGCGTCAGTTATTTCTATTTTCTGTTAATGCTGCGAGGAATGGTTAATGTAAAGCACGAAAGAAATACAACATACACAGGTCTGCGACATTTTGAAATTCTCTCCCCCCCCCCTGGACAATGAATATTTGTTGCCGAAATAATTTATCCCGCTGAAACCGAATCCGGACTCAGAATTGCTCTATCACGTGAGGTTTTTGAGATATTTACCACCGCGATTTTCTTTTCCCAAAAAACTATATATGGGATCTTATAGCACAAGTCTTCCTCTTTCAAATGCCGTTGAGTTTGCTCAAATAATTTTTTTTCGCCGAGATATCGCATTTTGAAATTATTTCTCGGCATTCGGAAACTTTATGGTAACTTGAATAAGGTGACCATAAATTTTTCATATACCGAGAAACATGAAAATTTTTTGAAAAAAAATTTCAAAAAACAGTGTTTTTTGCACTTTCAGTTTAGAAAATCTCAACAATCTGACGTGACAGAGAAATTCTGAGTCCAGATTCGGTTTAACCGGAAACTCGTAATCAGCTACTCATTGTCCAGGGGGAAAAACCTCGCAGGCCTGTGATATTAAATAGTGACGAAAAAGTTGGTAAAATGATTGAAACGGTGTACACATCCAAAACCTCCATAAACTACAAGCCATGAACTGACGAATTTTTCGCACACACATAAGGCCAAAGTGGTCTGACATATCGTTTAATTTACACTCCTTCTTATGGCAGCCGGGGGCTGATTTTTCTTTAAACTCGTCGTAGTGTCTAAACTATTGCTTTTATGAAAAAATTGTTTTGTTCTACTTGAAGTAAACAAAACAATCTTTCGAATGAAATAAAAATATTCATAACCTACTTAAGAAAATAATAAACACTTTTAAGCCTAAAAGTGCGGAAGTGGAAATTTAAAGAAAATACAAGCGACAGAGCATTCTGCTTAATAAAGTGTACATGTTTTTACTTTGTTCGAAAGATCATTTAGTCTGCTTTAAGTAATATAAAACTAATTTTTTCATATAACTAATAGTTTTGGCGCTAGAGCGAGTTTAAGGAAAAATCACCCCGGGCTACCATAAGAAACAATGTAAATTGGACCATTCAGTAAGACCATTCACGACCACATATAAAAGTCCAGTTCATGGCTTGTAGTTTACGGTAGTTTTGACACATCCCATGCTTACTTTACAAGCTTTTATTTAACTTGCAATGTATGTATTTATGTATTGATGTATGTATGTATGTAACTATGTTTTTTGGGGTGGAATCTTGCAACTCAATTTCGAAGCAGATATCTTCAACCGATTGAGCTGAAATTTTGTATACACGTTTAGTTTGGATGACAATGCATGGTTAGCTGTGTGTCATTCTAAATCCAACAATATGGGTATCAAATGAAAGGGCTGGCTGAGAAAAACTCGAAAAATAAAGTGACGTCACTCTAAATCCAATATGGCGAACTTCTAAAGATGGCAGACTAAGTTTTTTATGCTTTCCTACAATATGGGTATCAAATGAAAGGGCTTGCTAAGCTGTGGTGAATGGTGCCATTGGACATATTATAGAAATCATATTGCCCTGCTTCCGGAGAGCACAAATGTATGATACTGACATACCATTCGTCCGTATAGACTTCGGTAAAGACCGTGTTCATCTCATTCAACCCAAGACTGTGCTATTTCCAGCAAAATATAGTCACAGACTGCAGAACGGTACATTTACCGATGCTGTGTTTTCCTAATAATACTATAATTATTATTTTAGGCGGATAAAATAGTTTCGCCCCCGCTCTTAATATTCCGACCATAATTAGTTCGTTGGGGCTAAAGGGGAGCTGGCAATTGGTTTTTTTTTACCTGAAATTGATGCTGAATTTGATGTTATGTAGGAAGATGAATCCTCTTTCAAAATTCTAGGACATTATAGGCTTCCTTTCTGCTCTAACAGTTTTGGTCCATCACTTATAGACCCTGAATCACGGGGTAAAACGGCAATTGTAACAATTTTTCATCTTGAATTTGTTCTCGCGACAAGCTTTTATATCATATAAATTGTGTAATGACATTATAATGTGATAGTAAAAGTTTTAAAGGAAAAGTTTATTTTATTCTTTTTAGCACATTTTAATAAATGCTTGTTTTAAAAAAGTTTTCTTACTTTTAATTGATTTTATATACGGGACAAAATTCCTCAAGTGTACCAGGTGAAAAAATTTGATGTCTCCGATTTTGTTCAAATTTCACCAAATTATTGTTACTGGTATAAGTAAATATCGTGCTAAAGGATTTAAAAAAAAAATTTCAGAAGTTACAGGGTGATAAACTTTTGCATTTTTGCACTTTTTCTCGTGATCATACCTTTTTTGAAAATTCATAACTATCGTCACCATTGCCGTAAAACGTTGATCTTTAGTGATTTGTAAAGGTGGTTACATGGCCTTCCGAAAAAAAATTTTGACTTTGAAAAATATTTTTTGGTTTTTAACAAAATACTTGATTATGATTTTTTTTCATATTTTTTCAAATGAAAGTCTTATTCTATTAGCTTTAAAATCATGCATCATTTAGACTGGCAAATCAATGTTAAGTGTAAATTTTTGATTTTTGAAAGCCCGCGCACGCCTTTTTTTGCTTAGAACAGATGAACATAACAAACTGTAGATGGCACGTTAAAGAGTATTCTCACAGTCAGTATACAGTCAGATATCGCCACGATACTTTTTTAAAGGCCGGGAGTAATTGCTCACTGTATCCCCATTATAAAAAAAAAACTAAATCAAACTGACATCGGGCACTCGTTTAGTGTCATCATCTCCTGATGAAATTGCACCTTCTTCTTCAGAAATCACTTTCACTCTGTTTCTGCATAATCCACACAATTTCGCGTTGACAGGAAGGGTCTAACTTTATAACGCGTGGACCGATTTGGATAATTCTTTTTCTGTTGGGTAGAGTATGTTCCGTGGTTGATACCAAAAGAAAAAAAAATTGGGTGGATGGGGGTGAGGTAGGGGGTTCAAACTAACTTTCAACGCGTGGACCGATTTGGTTGGTTCTTTCTTCGTTGTATAGAGTCGGAGACACTAAAAAGTGAAAAATAAAATAGTTTTTAAAAAAAGTTGAACCGACTTCACAAAAGGCGCTAAAAGCATAAAATAATTTTTAATTTTATATCTATTACGACATTTTGAAGTCGGTGCAAATTAAACAAATAAAACAGCTACAGAACCACAATTGAAAATAATACATAATACTACCTGAACGTTTCAGCTTACGGGATCATAAGAAATGACGATTAAATATTTTTGTTGTAGTTGTTTGGTTTGTTTGATTTGCACCGACTTCAAAATGTCGTAATAGATATAAAATTAAAAATTATTTTATGCTTTTTAGCGCCTTTTGTGAACTCAGTTCAACTGTTTTTTTAAAAACTATTTTATGTTATGTTATGCTCATCTGTTCTAAGCAAAAAAATCAAAAATTTACATTTAACATTGATTTGCCAGTCTAAATGATGCATAATTTTAAAGCTAATAGAATAAGAGTATCATTTGAAAAAAAATGAAAAAAATTCATGATCAAGTATTTTGTTAAAAACCAAAAAATAAATTTCAAAGTCAAAATTTTTTTTCGGAAAATTATATTTTTATTCGGAAGGCCATGTAACGACCTTTACAAATCACTAAAGATCTTAGATAAAATAATAAACAGGATAGGTATATGAATCGTGTACGTGAGACCAGCCACTTTGCTCGTTGAAAAGGTGAAGACGGGGAAGGAAACGAAGTTCACTAAGTTGAACTGTCAACTTTTAATTTCGGTGATTTCTGTTAAAGCGCTTATCAGAAAAGTTTTTTTTGAATTTATTAAAAAGTTATAAGTGAATTAGTAGTTTTGTGTTACTAAATAGACAAAGAACAGTTTAAATAGTGTTTTAAAAAACTCTGTGAGCAGTTAAAGTGCTCAAATTAAGTTAATTTCGCAATGAATTGTGCAATTTTGTGCTGTGATAATAATCGCTGCAATTCGCGAGGATTATCATTTTTCAGGCAAGTTTTAGTTAATAAGTAACTTCTTATGACTGTTTATTGTCTATATTTATTCACAAAAGTGTAAATACTGGAAAGGAAATGGTAATTTTACGAAGTTTTTATTACCATTTCCAGTTTGTTTACGTTCGGATATTTTCATTTTTCAACTGTTCAATGGCGGTGCTTCTTAATTTAAATTTGTTTCGAACGCCTCCACAGAAATTCTACAATTTTACTACTTCCATGATGCACTCACACATGAAAAGGCCTTTCCACTACTTAAAGAAATATGCCGAAGTTTTCTCAGCTTATGGCACTTAATTCTTAATTATATATTCTAAGCTAAAGATCAACGTTTTACGGCAATGGTGACGATAGTTATGAATTTTCAAAAAAGGTATAATCACGAGAAAAAGTGCAAAAATGCAAAAATTTACCACCCTGTAACTTCTGCACAAAATTTTTTTTTTTTTGAATTCTTAAGCACGATAATTACTTACTTGGTGAAGTTTGAACAAAATCGGAGACATCGATTTATTTCACCTGGTACACTTGAGGAATTTTGCCATACATTTCTTTAGAAATGTTATTAAAATTGGTAGATAGAACCTTAAGGTTATAAATTAGCTTTCTCGGTTGGTGCATTGCACTGAATTATTACAGTGTTAGGCATTAGGATATGAGCGAACACTTCACAAAAGATCGGCCGACAAACCTCGTTGGTATCAAGGCGACACCTTTAACTGCAGCGGCGCGAAAGGACGCTGCTACGATTTCAAAACCAGCTCTTGCTTAATCAAACAGTCTTAAACAAATATAGCTGACCGAGAGGAAAACTATACACTAGTCAAAGAAAATTTAAGCCAGCTCGAATTCTTTCAACAACACTTTTTAAAGTTTTATAATTTGGAGGAACCATCTTAGATATATCTCTAACCTCCTCTTATTCAAATTACTATTCTTTATAAAAGGAATTAAAAGATAAAAGACATAAATTGAACAGGTTTTATATTTTATATCACATTACGTAGAATATGCATTCCAATATCAAGTGATTGAAAACTACGTAATCAGATAGCGAACAGGTTCTGTATTATTTTATCAGCACGTCTGATTTCCCAACTTCCCAATAATTATCGTTAGATAATAAATCGTGTAAAACACATGGAAAAATTGATTGTATAAATTCGATCAAAAACTGAATGCTTCTCTTTTGATTAAATTTTCATTAAGGCTCAGCGTTAGTTTAATTTTGAATGTAAGTAGCAGAGGATTTCCTATGAAAATTCTGTTCAGTAGCTGACGTAGTCAATGCAATTTCGGGTTTTGTAATAACATTAGGTAAGTATACCTTTATAGATAATTTCGCAATTAGTTGCGAAAATCAAAAGTACTTTTCTATGTGCCTGAAGATGATAAGCGTACCCTTTCGACACGATAAGACTCTTCAGTTAAGTGTATCTTATTAATAGAGGGATGCAATTACTATTTCCTTAATAGCACCCCTGGTCATTGCAGTAACGACCATCTCGAAGAAGAGACCTTACACTATTCTCGAACTAATTTCTGTTCGTTAGTGCGTGTAAGTGTATAATTATTTCAATTTATGCCATCGTTGTAATATTTTACAGTTTTTACGACAGCTTTTGTTAAAGTTTGATAACGCTAGATTAATGTTAATAAATCTAATCGGCAAAAACAACTTGTGTTCCTGTCCGACTAAATATTTTGCTAAGTGCTTATCGGTGTATCAAAAAAATATTTCCACAATGTGATCTGGTCAAATGTTAAGTTATCAGAAAACGTACGCCTTTTGTACAAGTTTAGTATTTTCTGTGTCACTGTTCGGCTTTGACGCATCTGAAATGTGCTCGATATTGTAAAAGTCCTAAGATTCTCAGAAGTCAGTATGATTTAATAAAAGAAAACTAACTTTAGTACAGGCTTAGTGTAATTTTCAGTGATCTCAGAGAATTAAAATCTTTTTATGTCAAGCAATCCGATTATTTTAAGACTATAAGCTACTCAAATTCACGCACATCGAATTATTGTTTATAAATCTAAATAATGTTAATTTGGTTGACCCCAACTATTTCCGTGTTATGTGATTGTGTTATTTTTATAGAGGAATCTTTTATTTCCGTTTCAGTGCACTGAGATCTTGTTCCAACGATAAACCGTTTGGAGAAACTTGCCTACTTGTCCCATATCAAGTAAATGCCTTCAGTGGAAAGCAGATATCAAACAGTGAACTCTTCCGACTTAGGTACAGGAAGAACAGCCAATATGCAACCAGTGCAGAAATATCGACAGTTTCTAGCTGCTGTTGTAGGTGAGTTTACTTTTATTTTTCGGAACTTAGTTTATGTACGTAATTTTTTAATTTCTTTAACTATTTTCAACATTTAAACGCCACTTTAAGACTTTTTAAAAAGAGAATATTATTGCTTGTAGCTAGTGGAATGCTCAGAGGAACTTGAGGCCTATTAAATCGACTCGTATAAATACCTTGAGATCTTTGAGACATTTGCGCATCTAGAACTTATTCATTGGTTAATTTGTACTGTATAGTACAAATACGCTACAGCGCAGCCGCTGTAAATCAGGCTTGCTAACAAGCTGGGGCAAATAGCGAATACAATTAGGCACCAAGTTGATCTGAAAGAAAAATTAAACCTAGAGCATTATTTGGAATCCTTTTGGGTCAACGGAGCGGATTTATTTAAACTATAAAATTTAAAAAATGGCGGCAGTTTTGAAAAACTTCGGTTTTTGTGTTTTTTGTTTTGTATAAAAACATTAAACTGCTTATTTGGCGAGTATGTATGCAAATTTCAGCTCAATCAGTTTAGTACAGTGTTCAGAATCGTTGTCACCGTTTTAAAAACATGTTTTCTAAAAAAACGCGTTTAAAGTTTTGCAAGGAAGTGTTTATAATTACCATCATGATTGTACAATTTCTAATGAAACTAAATAATTGAATTCTGTGATAAGCTAGTACCGATATAGAGTGATAGTGTGACATCCCGCGGCGAAAGTCAGAGCAACCTAACAGTGTTAATTTTAAGCGCATTAAAACTACCGACAATGACGAAATTTTAAAAAAACCTCCGACAGGATATATTAAGAATGCAATAGAAAAGGAGATTTTTTCAAACCGACCAAGGTAGAGGTTTCCTTTAAGAGGAACCACCAGGCTGACTAGGTTATGTATGCGGACGTTATCAGTCTAAAAGTAAACTGTACTATTTCTTAAGGCAATTACAGGGTGTTTCAGATCTGGCGTGCCAAAATAAGTAAGGTGATAGATCTCACTTACGCAAACAAAAAATTGTATGGCAGGGATGGTGGCAATGTCAACCGTTTGGGAGTTACATGGTAATTCTTAAATTTCAGTTTTTTATGGTATGGACATTACTCATTTATTTTTATCCTCTGATCTACCCAACACAGGACATTAAACAAACGCTCAAAAACTACTATCCCAATAACCTTTCTAAAATTATCAGCAATATTGATCTAACTCCTAAGATTGCAGGTACAGTCACTTCAAAGTGAAAAAAATGGTTTGAGATTATCTAAAATTCAGCATTTTCCCAAATTTTCTCCGAAATTCATGTAATTAGTATGTACTGTACCTGCAATGGAAGTAGTTAGATCAAAGGTCATTGGGATAGAAGTTTGTTATCGTTTGTTTCATGTCCCTGTTTTGGGTAGATCAAAAGATAAAAATAAAAGAATAATGTGCATACCATGAAAAACTAAAATTTATGAATCACCCTGTAACTCCTGTAACTGATGAGAAAGAAGTGGAAAGCATTCATCATTTACTTTGCGATTGGCAGGGCCTGGCCAGGAAGATCGGATTATGTTGCTAACATAGAGCTGAAGAAGCTTCTCAGATTTATTAACAGTTGTGGCTGGTTTTAATTAAACTTTACTTATACTAATATTCAGGTACGATCCCGTGAATGTGGTAACACAACGGTCCATGTGAGGCTGATCGGATTTTCTAATAAAACTAGGATTCCGAATCGATACAAAATTTCGCTCCGCTCCACGTATCGATTCGACATGCAGCGTTATGAAAATATCGTACTGTTCCGGAGCGGGTCGTTATTTTTAAAGTCTGATATCGAACCGCTCCGGAGCGAATCGTTATTTTCCAAATCTGATATCGGACCGTTCCGGAGCGAATCGTTATTTTCAAGAATGATATCAATCCGTTCCGGAGCGGATCGTTGCTATTTTTAATTTCAATCGGTCCGAACCGCTCTTGGAGCGGTCTTGATTCGATTTGAAGCGATTACTTGTAATTTAATTGCAAGGTGTGTTGTACTTGAGTATTTTGTGAGCTAGTAAGACGTGAATGGGGAAGTATGTCAGTGATGGACTGGTGGGTGGGTGATAGGTGTGTGGGTGTGTGTATTGTGGTTAGGTGAGTGAAAATAACTCTGGTAATTATAAAAAATTTGCAGTACACCTGTAATTTAATTACAAGCTGTCTTGTGTTTAGAGTATTTTGTGCGTTAGCGAGACGGGTTAGGAGTGAATGTGGGTGGTAGGTGGATGGTGGGTGGCTTGCACTAACTCATAAATTACTCTTAGTACAAGACACCATGTTAAAATTCGAATCATACTACAATTGATCTTATTATGTTACGAAAGCTCTTCAAATTATCTTCCGTCATTTTAGATGTATGCTAATAATCTCTTTCTAATTCCCTGTTTAAGACATATTGTAGTGAGACTCTCAAGTATTATCGTCGCTGCCTTCCCAATTGTTCTAATTAAATCCTCTCTATTGTTAACTGGCCTTGAGTAAACTTCATCTTTCATTGCTCCCAATAAGAAAAACTTCAATGGGGTAAGATCTGGAGATCTAGCAAGCCACGGAATCGGTGAACCTCGTTCAAGCCAGCGGTCAGGAAATTTTTCATTCAGTATTGCCTTTACAACCAGAATGTGCTGGTGCTCCATTGAGTTAGTAAAAATTGTCCTAAGAGTATCCAGAGTAGTGAAGAGAGTATCAGGTAGTGTATTCTCCAAAAAGTCCACATAAATTTGGTTATTAAGCACTTGCGATTCTATTGCTAGTAAGCGGGTGTCGATGATACCATCCACAGAAACGCCCTGTTCTCTATGTCGCATTCCAGTAGCCAGATTCAAAATTCTAAGTTTTTTACGGAATATCCTTCCAGTAGTCTTTGGACTGGGACATGATGATATGGTCGTCACCCTCCTCGCTAAATAACCCTTAAAACTTTAACTGAAGACACTCCTTATCGCTTTTCGACTCGTTTCAGGCTGTTTCAGGGAATTGCCCGACGAGGGTGATTATTTGCTGACCGACGTCGGCAGAATCTTCCGATGTTTCAACTCGCAAATCCGTGCTGTTTAAAGTTATACTTCCGGTTTCTCTTAACCTTTGGAAAGTCCGCGAAAATACCTCTCTTTGGGATGCACTTCGATTAGTGAATCTCCTTTCATATTGCAGTACAGCCAATCTATCGTTTTCGTCTACGACACAATAAATATAAATTATATCCGCGTATTCCTCAAAAATAAATTCTGCCAATTTTTAATAGTTTTAGCTTAAGAACACCCATAGTTATGGAATTGTTTTTCAACTATGATCGAAATTCTTGCTGACTGACCATTTTTAATAGCATAATTTCCATCAGTTATTAGTGACAGAACGTTAGGATACTAGAGTGTGAACTCTGGCTAACACAAGCTTATAACTTTTTTGCAGCAATAATTAAAATTAATAGAAGAATTTTGTTTATTTGAAGAATTTCCTACCTAAAATGCAATAAAATAATTAGGTAGTCAAGGATTTGTAAGGATCCGATTTTTCTAATCCTTTCTCTACCATGTTGTACCGTTTTAGATAGGTAATAAAATAGGCAATTTAATGAAAATAAAAAAGAGGTGTAGGAATTACATGAATTTCGGAGACAATTTGCGAAAATGCTGAATTTTTGATAATTTCAAAACGGTTCAGATTATCCCCCGCCAGACAATTTCTTGTTTGACTAGATGAAATCTTGAACAGCACTTATTTTGGCACCCCTTATGCGGTTCGCTCTGTACGTATATGTTTATAAAAGTAAGCTTTGTTGATTTTATAGTCTTTAATGTACATATGTTCACAAAACATAAGATACAATATAAAAATATGTATTTCTGACCAAAAAAACTTGATGCCAAAAACCTTTAAAACACCCTATCATCCTTTATTCCGAAATATATTTTGAACAAATTTAAATATAATATGTTTGAATTCGTTCTAGTACAGTCGCTGCAAAATGTATTATTTTAGGTGATTGTCTCGACTGTGGAAGACATTTTTTTTATGATGTAGCCAAAGCCCAGGGGACAACTCTATGATAAATTTAGCATAGCTTTAGACGGAAGGGAATTAGGGTAAGGGAATGAGGGTGATTGAATGTTTTGTTTTTGCATTGCTGCGAGCCAGACAACAGCCTAGAAAGGGAGTGGATATTATAATTCCTTATTAAAAACTCGCGGGGAGACTGAGGCACAAATTCTGGAACCATGGCGTAGTGATCGTGCCACTCAATCAATTGAACCAACTCTGTCTGAGTTTATCAATAATTTAATTAATTTAATTGTAAGACATTCAATTATCTGATGATATCTTTAAGCGATACAAATTCAAAAACCATGTACTTAGGTTTAACATTAATATCGCTTAAAGATATCAAGAGAAATTTCCTTATCGCTGATAATGTGCTGCTAATTTCTTCCCCTAGCTTAACAATAAATAAAAAAATTAGCAAAAAATAAAAAAACCTACACTAAATCTTATAGTTATTTACGCAGCGTTAACAAAAGAAAAAAATTTATTAATTAATTTTCACTTTTTCACATGGAAGTTAACACTTCGTCATGTAGTCCTGGGTTGATATATCTTTGTCAAAAATAATAACTTAATCGGGTTGGTTAATTTACAATTTAACTTAATAACTATGTGTTTTTTTTATTTTCTAAGTATTTTCTACATTTTCCCTTTGCAAACTTCAATAATGTAAATACCATTCTGAAATCTTCTTTTTTCGCTGTGCTTTCTACGCTAAATTAACTCTGAGGCTCAACCTGGCTACCTTTGGGTTAAATTCAAGGTTCTGTTGAGCAATATTATTGTTGGTTCCATAGAATTCCTATCTTCTGATAAATTCATGCTAAAATAGCGCGGAAATAAAAAGTCTTAGGCGCAGGTAACGCAAGGGGTAACACAACTTCGCTGTTTTGATGTTATTCGATGAATCTCTTTTAAGTTAAAGAAAACCTACAATAAACTGAGTTAACATTTTTATCGAAAATGCATAGTTGGCGGAAATTGAGATTATGTTTATTCAGCAAATAGGGGCGGAATTCTTATTTTTTGGATGTAAAACCGTTTGAGATCCTCCATTTGCAATCTGTATAGCTTAGGATTTGTAAACACTTTCTAGTTAATACATATTTGTCTTCATCAGTTCGCTATTATCCTCCTTATCGAACTTAGTGTTATTTTTCCAAAAATAGCGTATCTGAAATGACGTCCTTTCCCTGACATCTCGTATATTCCTTTGAAATCAGAACTCTATCTTTCCTTTAAACCGTTGCGGAGCCTAAGGCGTCTACCACACCGACCCCCTCCCCCGTCTGATTCTCTTCTTCAACGGATAACGATAAAAGGTAATTGGGGTTGCAGTAAGTCGGTGGTTCGGAATCCATCTTAAATTGTAGATCCACTTGCAATCATTTTCTCGAATCGGGTGCAATTTGTCTTCCGCCCCGTATCTTACAAGGAGTTACGGGAACTAGAGAGACCAGTTGGCAAAGGGTTGTAGCTTAGATCTTAATTGATATACCCATGTTAAACAGTTATATAGAACAATTCAATTCATTTTAATATTGCTCAAAGATGTGGAGCCTGAGGTTTCAGGAGAGGTTGTTATTGCATAATCCTTCAGTGAGTATATTTAATTTAACTCGAGCTTCACTGATACAAGCGATTACGTCAGTAATTGACATAATTGTCATCTTATCACCTGAAGTCCAAGCTGCTCGCGAATTTCTATACTCAGGGCTCTGGAAGTTTGAGCTTTATTACTCTGCTTGTTATTGACGTACATCCTTATCGCAGTCCAGGTTCGTAAGGGATTTAAACAGTTTTAATCTGATCTCTCGCGATGATAGGTTTATTAACTAGGACACTGAAGAATTTGCTATTGATGTTAATTATAAGAGGTAAGGGTGTCAGTTTGTACGCTTGTCCTATTTCGTTCAGTACTTAAAATGGCTCCAACAGAATTTCTTTGTGACAGATATAGCATTGGACTCCTGTGTATGATTCTTTGATGAAGGTGCTAATTGTGTAAGGGACGTAAATCTGCCATATATATTTATATAGATAAATACTTGGGCTCAAGGCTATCAAACATCTTTGTAAAATCGATAACCGTAAAATGTAATGGAGATCGCTGTTCGGCGCAGGTAACGTCATTGCACCATCACGAAACCCAACCTATTCATTTTTGAGAATTCGCTCGATTATTTGTTTTATTCGCATTATGATGGATTGGAGACGAAGCTGGATCAATAGGTTTAGAGGCACGACCGGGTTCGAGACTCGATATCCCCGTGATTTAAAAAAAATTTTATTAAAGAAAATCCACTCCGCCTTTGTGCTGTAGTCTAGCTCGCAACAATGCAAAAACAAAGGCATTCATTTTTCCCCACTCCCCTTACCCTAATTCCCTTCCAGTCCCCGAGGCTTTGGCCGCATCCTAAAAAAAAGATGATTTTTACCATTACTTTAAAGTTACTTTTTAGTTCTAAATCATGCCTTTTTACATTTAATGGAATAGGTTTCGGTTGTCCAATATTCTTGAATTGCAAAATAAAAGAATATCAGCCGCAGCAAAGGAATTCATCTTGGGTAATTCCACTGGTATTTCGTCTATCCCTCGGTCCTTATCGTGGTCTATCGACTTAGCTAAACTCTGATGACGACTGTTCCAAGGATGTCCTTTAGGCCTGCAACAAAATATTCTCTTCATCGTTAATGTTCCTCCATGACCAGTAGTCGTCGGTGGAAAAAGTTAAAGCATGTCGGCCTACAAATCGGGAATCCCACCGACGGCGATCCATGGCTATTTTCTGCTGACAGCAGATTACGATTAAAAGGCCACTTCAAATTGCAGGATTACACATGCAATCGGTGTTTCGAATCGGGTGAAGATCTTCTCCCGCCCCGTGCCCCACAAGGGGTTACGGAAACTAAAGAGTGAGGTGACCAGTAGTGATATGTTAGCGTCTGTTACAAAGTACAAATATTCAGTCTCGCCGAGAAGGCCAACTTTTTCGCCTTCCCTGCTAGCTTACTCACCAGTCTCCTTAATCTTAGGGCCAACAAAGTTGTTCCCCCATGCAATCAGTTTTGCGTCACAGCCTTGATTCTTTTCATGATATCATAGCTACTACAGCTTTTAATCAATGCTTCTTTTTGCTATGTTTTTGTTGCCTTTGTCGAATTTCATCGTCGAACCTTTCCTGGCCGGATCGACGCAATAATTCTTCAATACTTACTCTAGGTTTTCGAAACGGTCGAGTAGTCTAGTTTTATGCCGCGACACTGCTGTTCGTAATTACCTTTTACTATATAATAATAAAGAAAAGAACCCGTGAAAGTAAAAATCTTTCAAACTTCGGAATTCACTTCAAAGTTGTACGTCATCTCCACTGTAAAGAACTGTGCATATTATAGGGGGCTTTTAACAATTCAATTATTTTATCCGGCACTCCCCGTTGCTGCAATGCCATCCATATAAAACTTTTAAAACCCAGCTTGTTGCCTTTTCATTGGTAGATGTACTATTTTTTTACTTTTGGTAATATAACGTGGGACGAGATTATACCTACAATTGATAGCGGCAGATGTCTCTAGTAATTACATACGGTTAAGTTCCCTTTGTGGTATTTTAACTATGATACATTCTGCCCTTGCTCTAGTTTCTTTAACCCTTTGTGGGACCAGGGGGAAGTACTTCAACCGACTCGACGACAGAGATTGCAAGTGGACCTACAATTTTAGATGAATTCAATCGTATGTTACCACCGGTTGGGTTCGAACCTGGGAGCCCTATGCTGGAAGGGCAACATACCATAATTTATTGCACTGACAATAATTCGGAAATGCACAGGTGTGATTTCTAATCTTGGATGTGCTGCATTTTCTGTGAGGTTTGAGTCAGCTTTCAACAGAATCAGATACCATCCTTTTTCAGATGGTCATTGCCTGGATCGCGGATATTAATTCTTGTGGGCTGTGCATTGTCCTTCTTCCCTTTTATAGCTCATTGGGTAAAGGATCTATTCAGGACAGCGAGGAAATGTTCTCTCCATCTCTGGAGTTACTTTTTATTAAAGCACAGAAACCTTCCCCAAATTTTTTACGACATATTTCTTTGCGGAATGCTTTCTCGAGAGCTGCTTATTGATTTGATAGAGTGCTTCATTACTGCATATATGTATTTGCCGAGTTTTGCACTTTTTTCCGAGCCCATTTATCTGTCGCGACGTCTAACGCCTGTTTTAACGTCCCGATGTAACTGGAAACACTCGATTTGTAGTTGCCGACGTTTTTCTTCAGTCGTTGGTGGAGTAAGTGATAACGTATCCGCCTTCCATCCTGGGAGCTCTAGGTGAGAACCCCACCAGCGGTGACCCGTTGTTGATTTCTGCTGACAATAGGTTACGATAGAAAGGACATTGGGGGTTGCAGAGTCAGTGATTCGGAATCTACCTTAAATTGTTGGTCAATTTGCAATCGTTGTCTCGAATGAGTGAAGTCCTTCCCCACCCTATACCCCACAAAGAGTTACGGGAACTTAAGAGAGGGTGTGAAAGTTTAGTCTCCTTCTTTTTAAGCATTCATCTGTGTTCGATTTTATGTAAGGTTGAGTCTGAAATCTATTGCTGCCAGCTTATTTAGCCATAAACGGTGCTGCTTTCAGCTGCTATTAATAACACATATTATGTTACATTTCACAATTTCTCTAAATTTGTAACCTCAGAAACATTTACATTGAACATTTGTATTCGTTATAAAAATGTTGTTGCTAATGGTATAGAAATAACATAAAAATAATTTTGATCAGCATTTAAGCATTCAGATTGTTTTCTAAATTACTTTTAATCTACGTTGGCACTAACAGCTGCATGTAACCTTTAAATTATGAATTTGTAACTTATAATTAGTCGTTACTGTCATTACAGCAATTCATTGTAGTTTATAAAACTATGTATACATATGTATATAGAGTACTCATTCATTTACATATTGTTTGTTTTGTGATATGTGTTGTTATGGGGAACGTATATTATAACGAGTCTTACATCACGTTGATTTGAAGTAAATGTTTCTTTAGAGTAAAATCAAGGTAGTTAGGTTAAAATGTGCTGTTATTTTTACACCTTTTAATTAATCTGGAATTAAGTACAAAAGTACTGCAGATTTCATGAATCAAAATTCATTCAAGTAATTTTGTCAAAAATTTAATTACTTTTTGAGCATTTAAGTACCTACCAAATTTTCGATTCCGATTATTTAAGTAAATATATTTGAAAAATTAAAAACAAAACTTATGTTATTTTTTACAATCTAAATATAATAAATTACCTACTTTTACAGTAAATATCTCGTGCTTCGCCATTGGAACGGCGCTAGGATGGACATCTCCCGTGATGCCAAAACTCAAGGATGAAACTATGAAAGATACACCTTTAAGCAAACCCATAGAGAAAGGTTCACAAGATGAGGCTTGGATAGGTTCATTAGTAGCACTAAGTGCAGCTATCGGTAAGAACAATTGTTTTGTTATTAAAGGAGTAATAAATTGTTACATTTATTTTAGCTCCCTTTATTGCTGGGCGTCTTGCCGATATTATTGGAAGAAAGTGGACACTTTTATCAAGCTCAGTTTTTTTAATCGTTGCATACATTATAATGTTGGTTGCCAATAAAGTGTGGATGTTAATTTTAGGTCGTCTAGTTCAGGTACGTCTCCTAAAATTCTAAGTTTGAAAGATAAAATTTTATTATTTAAAAGGTAAAGGAATTTTAATAAATAAACATTGTGCAATTTTCAGGGTCTGGCTGTGGGATTTGTCATGACAGTAACACCAATGTATATTGGAGAAATATCAACAGACGACTGCCGTGGAGCTACAGGCTCTCTTATGCAGCTATTTATAATAAGTTCGTATTAATCTTGAAAGATATAATAGGCATATGTAGAAACTAACTCTATATCAAAAATTTCAGGTGGTATTCTTTACGTGTATGCAATTGGTCCCTACGTCAGCTTTTTTGCGCTTCAAATAGCATGCTTAGTTCCTCCAATCATTTTTGATGTGTGTTTCTTTTTTATGCCGGAAAGCCCACATTATCTTGCAAGCAAAGGTAGGAAATCTGATGCTATAAAATCGCTCGAATTCCTTCGTGGTCAGTCTACTGATGACGTGCAAGATGAAATGACAGAAATACAAACAGTAGTAGAGGAGGCCGAACGAAATAGAGGATCCATCACAGATATATTTACTAATAAAGGAAATTTGAAAGCGCTTATAATATGCTGTGGCCTACTTGCATTCCAACAACTGTCGGGTATCAATGCCGTTCTCTTCAATAGTGAAGGGATTTTTAGAGACGCTAAGGTCGACATAGCACCAGAAGTGGCCACAATTCTCGTTGGAGTTGTACAAGTTCTTGCTAGTGCAGTTACTCCTCTAATTGCAGACCGCTTAGGACGAAAACTAATTTTGTTGGTATCGGCAGGTTTTATGAGTATCGGGCTTGTCAGTTTGGCCGCATTTTTCTGCGTGAAAGAGAGTGGAAGCGACTATTCTTCAATTACTTGGCTACCAATTACTTCCCTTATTATTTATGTTATTGTTTACTGTATTGGATTTGGACCTTTGCCATGGGCGGTATTAGGTGAAATGTTCCCAGGAAATGTTAAATCAATTGCATCATCTCTCGCTGCCTCGACGTGTTGGATTTTGGGCTTCGCCATCACACTCGGGTTTCCTGTGCTTAACAATTTGGGCTCACATTATGCCTTCTTCCTGTTCGGTGGATGTTGTGTTGCAGCCTTCGTTTTTGTTTTGTTTGTTGTTATGGAAACGAAGGGGCTTAGTCTACAGGAGATACAGGATAGACTCAATGGAAAATAGAAAATAGTTTATATCTTATAAGACTCTTAACTGTAAATATTAAGTTAAATTAAAATTTTTATATATTTTATTAGAAGTTTGGTTTATGATGAATTCTTCCCGTAGGCATACAATTCGGTAATGGAAAATGTATAAAGGGTGTAAGGTTTCTAGAGGTCAATACGAGTTTAAATGATACCTCTCACCTAGGTAAACAGAAAATCGTATGGCAGGAGTTACAGGGTGATTATAAAATTTCGGAATTTGGGGGTACCTGAATCAGTTTATTGTTAATATCTTTTCATTGTAGCAACATAGCGACAAGTTCAGCGACATTCAGACAAGTTTATTATTGTTTTTTCTTTGTTAAAATAACTACACGTCAGCTCAAGCCTTCAGGTGTCATAAACATATCACTCGAGGTAATTAATACTACGATCCTTTACCTTAATACCTGGAATTATGATTACACCAATAAGGGTCGACTTTTAATTGTTTGTCAGTTTTTTCTAAGTCCATTGTACCAGGACAATAGTTTGTACCTCGTTCGAAAGGGGTAGAATAGGGATTGCTAGATATAAAAATACGCCTGGGTTAATTAAAAAAATTTCGAGAAAAATCAATCGGAAACTCAAAAATAGTAAAATTTAACTTTTAAACAGTACTGTCCACAAATGAAAGCAAGTAGGTAATCTTGTTTGACCTCGGTGGAAATTGCATTTTATTACCTTCCATTTGCCATTAGTTTCATGCCGCTAGGTTGCTACAGTGAAGATATATTAACAATAAACTGATTCACGTAACCCCAAATTTCGAAATTTAATAATCACATTGGACGGTTGCCACCCCCCCCCCCCCCCTGCCCTCCTATTTTCTGTTTGCCTAGGTGAGAGCTTTCATTTAAACTTGTATTGACCTCTAGGAACGTTAAACCCTGTATATGGTAAGCATATTTGTCACAACTTGGGTAGGGTTGAGGTTCGCTAAAAGTGGTAGTTCCAGACATTATAGTGCAAATCTAATAACTTGAAAATTTGATGAGTTTTGATGCACTCCGCTACGAAAGATTACCAAAACAGGAAATAGTCGTTTAAAACTAAACCTCGAACTCCACTTAGGTGCAGTAAAATGCCTCGTTATTGTAAAAGGTTTGTTTTTTTCTGTCATAGTGTGTTTCCTAGAATTTTGTAGTGCTGCAAATTACGGTTGAAAAGTAAATCGTATTTAATCGTCCGATTTATTATGCAATTCATCTCTTATAAACTTTTTCAATTCAATGAAGTATATACCTATATAAAATATTTAACAATCAAAAATCTTGTATCCGGACAACTTGCAACTTGAGTCGATTCCCTAATAAATTCATGTCTAATTACTTTTCGAACAAGCGAGCTATTTAGATTAGCAGTGAAGTTGTTCTCAGTAAAGTTTCTCGGATTCATTAAACATAGATGCCTCCGTCAGAACTCCAAGATGACATTTCAAAGCAACGTCCAACCGAAAGCTGCAAAATATTCTACGAAGTGCCAATTATTCTCAATTTTGATGAAACGAATTTTGCGGATGTACGGGGAACTGAAAAGCAAAAGTTAAAGCTAAATGATGAAGATTAATTGTTAATGTTCTGTTTTTACACAGCAGGTGAATTTGTCCCTTTTTATGTTCTTTATAAGTGAACAATATATATAAGAAATGGAGTACAAGAGGAACGGAAGGAGCAAAGTTTGGAATATTGGTTAAGAATTTCAAAATCCAGATGGTTTGATAGCTCTCGTTTGAATCATGGTTACAAACAATATTCTAAACTTTTGTCAAAACCATAAGGAGCAAGAGGGCTGTAATAGAAAGGTAAACTATCTCCGCATTTTTCACTGAAAATTATAAACCTTTGTATAAAGGATACAATTTGTTCACTACAATCCCAGGGAATGCTACACCTTTGGTACAACCATAAGATGTGACTTTCTTACACATCTATTTTCAATAGATTCGTTAATGCTGATTACTACAACAAAATTAAATTACACTAGATAAATCACAGTTAACGGCGTTGCCGCAGAACCGGACCAGATGGAGAGTCGGTGTAATAGATGCCCTATTCCCCACAAGGGGTTAAAGGAACCAGAGAGAGATCAGTCTACGCTAACGGCAACCAAACAGGGATAACAAAACATTAGCCCAGGTATACCTTAGGTTGGCACTTCAATCGTAGCCTAGATAAATCCAGATCAAAGTTGGCGAAGTGCTTATTGAAATGGTAAGCCTTCGATGTAATTGGCTTAATTGGCTCATGCATGCCATACATAGTTTGGTGTCCAGCAACGTGAAGGAAATCGTGATTCGTCAAGCAGCAGATAGAAAATATTGAGAAATATTAAGTCTCATTTCAAGAGAGTCTAAAAATATAAGTTTCAGTCGATTAGAATAATAACAAAGTATGACAAGATCGTTCTAAGGAAGACCACAGCTCCAAACCAAAGAAATCTGCGCCACACTGCCTCAATGCAGCTGATGTGTGCAGCAAAATATGGAATCTATACAGGGTCAGCTATGCTCAAGATAAAAAAACAATTCAATAATTTATTCAATAGTACAACAAGAATATACATCTTTTATAATTGTACATAAATCTTTATAAGGATCACTTAACAAGATGATTTAAGATAAATATAGTATAAAAGTAAGTAATCTAAAATGAAATGAAATAAGTAATAATTGAAAAATATATATAAACAATTTATCAAAATAGAACAGAGAATAATGTAAAGGTTAAAGTTCACAACAACGATTAAAATAGAGAAATTATTTGATTTTATGACTGGACTTCAAAATGCTCCGATAAAGCCTTGCGGAATGTCCCGAGCACGGCCATTCTCTGAAAATGATAAGGAAGTGAGTTCCAAAGTTGAATAGCTTAAACAAAAAACAACTCTCACCAACGAGAGTTCTGAACCTAGGCAAAAGTATATCACAGCGATGTTGCGAATAGAGAAACACGTTTAGCGAGCGGAAGTAATCAGGGCCCTTGCTGTAAATCATTTTGTGGAGAAAGCAGAATAACCTTATGTTTAGGTAACTTCTAAGGGGGCAACCAACAACAGAATATACATAGGATGAAATATGATCACCACGACGCAATTCATGAACGAACCAAACATAATCATTAAAAGCGACATTAATCTTACCAGCACAGGTCGAATCAAGACAAGGAAAAATCATTATACCATACGTGAACCAAGGTAGCACGAGAGTCTTAATTAAGCCTAGGCGGGTATTCTTTGGTAAAAGGGACGCCGTCAACCAGAGCCTTCTTAGTGTGGCGTAAATTTCACTTAAAGACGAGTTGATATAATCACAGCAAGTCATCCTACTGTTAAAGATAACTCCAAAATTCCATGCCTTATCAACTCTAACCATCGGCTGATTCTCAAGATAAGGTACAGGAAAAGTGAAGTGATTAAGGCTTTCGTCTCGAGAGAGAATAATATAACATGACTTAGAGTGATTGAGGAGAATTAAATTGTCTCCTGACCATATAACAACGCGATCTAGATCTTGGCAGAGCTTGCTGACGTGAGTGTGAATGATGTTAACTGGCCCACTAATGTACAACTGGCAATCATCAGCGTATAAATGAATTTGAGAGTTCCGTATTACAGAAGGCAAGTCATTGATGTGTAAGCAAAATAATAGCGGCCCCAAGATAGAGCCCTGAGACGCACCGCAAGTGATTCTTGCAGGAATCTAAAGACCAACCTCCGTCTTAACCTGTTGAGTTCTACCAGAGAGGAAGCTAGCAATAAGTTTGACAGCGGAAGATGAAAGAAAAAATTGAGTCGACAATTTGTGTAGCAAAATTTCGTGATCAATACTGTCAAAAACTTTAGAAAAATCTAGAAAAACTAGATAACCGATCTCTCCCCTATCTACAGCGGCTCTTAAGTCCATTGACACATTTAGGAGACCAGTCTCACAAGAGTGATTGCATTGATATCCCGAATGGTCAATAAGTTAGTTACTAATAAGTTTCTCGAACACTTTGGCCAGGAAACATAATATAATAATCGGCCTAAAGTCAGAGGGGATGGAGGGGCAACGATTTTTAGCTATAGGAATTACAAGAGCATGCTTCCATATATCTGGAAAAGATGAAGTAACTATAATATGGTTAAACAAATTTGTCACGACTTACAGCACGCATAGCAATAATAACTTTAAAAATTTGGGAGAAATTCCATCAGAACCGACCGCCTGCGAACGTATGTCACCCATAGCAATCACAACATCATCATCTTCAACACAACGGAATGCAAAGCCATCAAAAACCATAGCGGTTTTAGAAAGACTGTTGTGCATATTTACATCTCTAGGTGTTGGATCTTGAATAGAGCAGAAGTGCTGATTTAGGACATTAGGTTCAATATTAAATGGAGGGTCAATCTTTTGGCGAACGCCATATTTCCGTAGATTACTCCACAATTCCTTGGTTGCAATTCTATGGTCAAATATGCGACGCAAATAGTTGCGTTTCGCAGCAGCAATTTTAGCTGTCACCAGGTTACGAACCCGCTTGTATGCAGACCGCAAATTCTCGGACCTCAACGCCCTATAACGGCGATACAATAGTTCAATAGTTGTCCGAGGAGAACCATGGAATAGCTTCATGTCTCAATATTCTCGTTCATAAAGGAGAGCGCCAGAAGTTGACTAAAATTTGATCTGAAAAAACTCCCTGCAAGCTGGGTACAACCTGAAACGTAAGAGGGCTACCAGTCGACGAAACATGAAGGCACCACGAGCAGAGACAGCTTGTAAATGAGGATTCCCATTTATCTTATACATTACGACTCCGTTTTGAATACTGTTTTTCGACAATGAGTCGTAGGGACACTTATAATGCGATTGAAATGAGTTTTTATTTTGGGTTCAACTCGTTTGTTCTTATATTTTGAAAATGAATTTTTTGACATTTTTATTGTTTCTGGTTTGACCTTTGTTAGACCTTGATGTACCCTTTACAAAAAGTTCATATCAAAACGGTTGACTCGATTCGAAAAAGATTAAGTCTTATTATCCCCTTGGCTATCGTTTGACGAACGGAATTTTCAAAATTTAAAAATTTCGCAAAATAGTCTAGATTTACAAAAAAAATGTGTTTTTTTTCATACTTTTAGAGTCAAAACAGCTCTGAAAATTGTTAAAATGTAAAATTTTCAAAAAGCCTTCATCAGACGATAGCAACATGTTTTTCAAAGGCTTTGATAAAAGATTTGAGTTAATCGATCAATTGGTTTTCGAGATATCTTGTAAACCAGTTGCAAAAACGCATCTCAAATCTCATTTAAAGATGTTCATGCATGAACCTTCGACGAAAAGTTACTTACGATCAATTTGTTTCCGACGTCAAGTTCTCTTTCAAGCTGAACGAACCTACAAATTTCACATAGCTTATAGAAGAGACACACACATAGCAATATAAAGTATACAATGGACCGCCTGGATGCCCTTGGTAAGAAACGTAAAACAAGTTTAGGGTCTGCCGCGATGGAGCGTTATAAAAACGGCACGCGGTGTTGTGTTTGATAGTCAATGACATCCCGAAATAATAAGAATTCCGTTATATCATTTCAAGGGTATGTTCCTGACACGTTCTAGATTAGCAAAATGCAAAAAAAAATATCGATTTTTTGAAACCAACAAGGTAGAAGAATTAAGAATGATATTTTAGGAAAATTCGCGGAAAATCCCCCTCCCCACCTAATAATATCGTGGCTACGCCCTTGTACGCATCTAATCGAAACTTACCGTGGAAGATTTGATGAAATAGTTCAAGTTCGTTGTAGTATGCCTGATAATGTACTCATTTAGCGAAAGCCCAACCAAATAACAAATGACTTCCTGACCTACATTAACAGGAATTAAATCAAAAATGCAACGCATTGTACCTACGCATCGAGTCATTTACAACTTTGAACACATCGCTAATTAAGCGAAGGCAATTAATGTTTACCGGCATAAAGCACAAATGTAAACAAACATTGTGCAAAGGCCCTGGCAGCAAGCGCAAATTATGATGAGTTCGCATTACACACGACTTACGAATTACCCGGAAGATAATTATGTAATTATGCAATTTGAAACAACGGCTTTTGACCGGAGAAATTTTAATTGTTCTAGTCATATGTTAAAAACTGATAATGAGAATAAGCTCAATGAATAAATCGGATTGGTCGAAACACAGTCTTTTACTGTTAGGAGTTAATGCTCTTTAGCTGATCCGAAGACTTATCCCAATTGGATTTGAGTTTGTGGCTGCTTTAAGGTAAAATCTGCCATTCTCTGCAGAATTAACTGACGACATACCTGACAATGTCGCCACGTCGTCGATCAAGCCTGTCACTAGATAGGGACTGAAAAATACACCTGTTTTAAAAAATAATAATTTTTTTAATTTTTTTTCAAAATTGCTTCCAATATAATATAAGAAATTTCTAAGTAATAAAATAAAAAGACTATATTCGCCTGAACCACACGCGTAATTGGTGCTCATTAAGAACTTAGTTCACTTTGGTTTGATCCACAGTTGATCTCATGTACTTAAGCATTGTGTAATTTCTTCCTTTCAATTTGTAAAAGGAGAGGGGGGAAAAACAGAGAACTATTATAATGTGATAAGGTTCTACTTTTGTGGGCGATCCTCTTATCGAAAGCGACAGAAAATGAGCATTGTTAAAAGTTTACGGTTCCCGCTGGAAAAACATGAACTTTTACAGGAAATTGTTCGAGTTGTGTTACACATGTGTTTTGTTTAGCAATAAAAGCATTAACAGGGCCCGCTTGAATATGTGGTACAACACCGATTGTAACTGAATTAAGTGGTAGACCAGTAAATATGTACAAAAATAGTCAAAAGTAATGAGAATTGGCGAATATTTACGTTAAAACATAAAAAAATCGGAGAACATTTGGTAACATTTGGTGTCACCAGAAGAGGTTTAAAACCACTTAGTTTTAGACGTGCCGTAGAAAAAAAATTCTGTCAATAGGAAGGCCTTCAAAAACACGAGATTAGGTGACAAAGTCACTGATTTCGCATCGCGATTATCACATCGTAGACTCCAGCAAGCATTAAATTATACTCCTTTCCTAAGCTCGAAAAGGATACCTTTTGAGCTGAAATTATATTTATTAGAAATATCTAAAGTTGGAGAACACGAGGATCCGCGCGTTACCCATACGGAGACAGACTTTATGAAGCCTTGGTCGACAGCCTGCTCTAGATACAAGACCGGAAAACATGACAGTTCGGTCATTTTACCATCAAGCGTGTCGCCATTATTTCATTTATTTTTGTACCACAGATTAAAAAATCCTTGCACATTGTCTTAACGAAAACTAAAGAGAAAGGCTGATGTCATTGACGCATTTTGACCTCAACACTTCAACAAAACGAGCACAAGAGAGAATTTTCCCATTAACACATGAAAATTGTAAATGAGGAATGTTTTATCGTGACCACATCAGTACATTTGTAGGTTCAGGTCAAGTGAATTTCAAGTTGAGATTTTAAAAATACTGCGAAAAATACTATGAAAAAGTAGAATCCTTCAACCTTTTCCTATACTTTACTGTAGCAAGATACGGGTTGTTTACACCACCAATGCTCAGCTGTTCCTGTCAGCTTCCGGCTGAGCTTGGTCGCAAGATAACAGCGATTTTTCATCCATGCCGGATGAACAAAAGGATAGCCGAGTATGCGGTTCTAATTCGCCACGCACATTAATGGACTGATTTAGCATTATTGCTACAGGAATGTTTACTTTTCAAATTAATAAAACCTGCGAATTCTTTGATTATAAGAAAGGTGTTTTTACAGCCGATCCCTTTCAAAAATATTTCTTTAAAAAATTCCTACATATAGGGGTGATGTGGGAATAGTTTTGTATTCAAGGTTATAGAAGTTCTAAGAGTTAAAGTTAACGAAAACGCAATATATAGTCGTAAAGGGGAATGTTTTAGCTTCATTTTCACATAAGTAAACAAACAACAATTTTAATCTGATGCCCAAATTTCTTAATTAAAAAAAAAATTCAAGTCGGGCAAAGTGGGAAATGACCTGAATCTTTAAAATAAACTTTAAATTGGATATTGAAACTTTACATTTATTTATTTCAAGTTTCAAAATTACAAAATATTTAGTGGTTTTCCATTGCAGTCAACAAATCCTAAGATATGGATGATCAAAAAAATATGTACGAGCTGATTACTCATCGTTGTCTGAATATTCGGAACCGCAATGCTTACACATAAAATTGTTGCCAGTCACATGACAGAAACAAACTTCTGTTGTTTTTCGAGGAGGGCGTCTCAGTCATAATGGAATTTCCAACCTTACACGACAAGCAATTTCCCACTTCAACCGCCTAGTTTCATTTTGAATACCATTTAACTCATGTGAGATTATTGCTGTAAAATGCTGTCGGATGATTATGAGTGAGTGCATTTAAATAAAATGGTAGAATTCTTCCGAAAACACTCTAAAACTAAGTGACAAATAAAACTTTGAGAACTATATTTTAACCAGGGCTTCAGAACGATTCATTTTTAAATGAAAAGATCCAACCGGAACGTTTAAACCTGAACTTTATTAAAAACTACTAACTACAGACCAATTGCACTAACTTCGATCGTATCTACAGTTTTTGAATCACTCATCAACTCTCATTAACTAACTAAGTAACTATTTATCAACGATTGGCAGTACAGTTTCTGCGCTGGCCGCTCAACCGGAGACTTACTAACGGCTCTAACGGAGCGTTGGTATCATTGCCTTCATAATTTTGATGAGTCCGAAATCGTCGCTCTTGATATTTCAAAGAATTTTGATAGAGTCTGACATGCTGCCCTTTTATGAAAACTTCAAAAATTTTGTCTGCACGCTACCCTTGTTAAATGGATAGAGAGTTTTTTGTCAGACCGTTCAATCCTTGTAGTAATTGACGGAGTTACATCTGATTCCTACGAAGTAAATGCCGGTGTATCTCAGGGTTCAGTTCTTTCACCAACTTTATTTCTTCTTTTTATTAATGATATTTTATCCCTTACTCTCAATCCTATTCATAGTTTCGCCGACGACAGCACCCTTGATTTCGCGTACTCATTTGATTATGTAATGAATTCACGCGGAAATGCTACAGAAGTCAATCGAGAACGCATGTTTAGATCATTAAACAACGACATTTCTATGATCCTCGCTTGGGGCAGAGCAAATCGTGTTTCATTGAATGCATGCAAAACTCAATGCTGTTTAATGTCCCTTATAAAATTCCCTCTTCACCCCTTACCCATTTCAGTTGACGGTGTGAATATACCCAATTCACCCTCTCTAAACATCTTGGGTATTGAGATATCCGGCAATTTTAGCTGGACTGATCATATATTTGCAATCGCTAAAAGTGCAATGAAATGCTTGGGTTTTCTAAAGAGATATAAGAAATATTTCACCCCACCTGACTTACCGCTTATCAACAAGTCCCACATTAGGCCTAGACTTGAATATAATTCCAAACAGTGCCTTCAGACACCACCCTATAGTAGCAACAAATATGCAGTTAATTATCATCGGTGATATAATAAAAACACTTGGTATAAAGGAAATAGATGAACGACACACAGCGAAAAACATAACAACATTTATTTTGGAAACACTACAAACGCAATTTTCTTATCATTTTATTAATTTCAAAAAAAGGTATGAGATTAATATACAGCAAATATATACTATAACATCTGATAATGGACGTAACATGATAGTTGCAGGGACGTTATAATCATATACTGACAGTTTTTTTATTGGAGGGGAAAATGCTTTATGTACCGTCAGGACGGTGCCTTGCCCTAGTGTGTGGGACTCGCATCCACTAAAAAACCTGCTCCTTTCAGGCATGTCTCCACCCCGGGACTACTTTTCGTATTACTTCAGGGTGTTCACTATGTCCTCGGGCGTGAATCCCCCGAGCTCTTCTTCTAGCTCCTGTCTCTCTGCGTTCCACCTTCTGCATTCGAAGAAGGTGTGTTGGGCGTCGTCCTTCTGGGAGTCGCCGTGTTGACAGGCTGGGCTTTCTGTTTTTCCCATTTTATGGAGGTGTCCGGTCAAGCACTGCGTCAGCTAGTAGTTTACCTCTCCGTGTTCTCGCTTTAGCGCTGCCTCTTTTCCGATTTCGGCCTGCCTGTCATGACGCTGTTTCCGCTCTTGCGCCAATAGATCTATGGGAGTACGGCTGCCAAAACCAGAACCGCTGGCTCCGACACCGTTCTGTAGCCGGGGCAACTCTATACTAACAGTACTGACCTTGACTTAGATGATAATCACTGTACTGATAATGAAGAAAGTAAAGACGCGGATGAAAACATTGACAGCTAGGTTCCCTTGATTTTAGGTGGTGTTCAAGTAATTAGATGTGCAGCTCATACCTTACAGCTAGCAGTACAAGATGTTCTGCGCGATAACGAAGTAGAAATTTAAAATCCAAAAAATTAAAGTTGCCAATTATTATTATATTGGAGAGGGCGTCTTTTTGTGATGAATATAAGGAAACAGCTTAAGTACAAATGACTGAGACTTTGTCGGAAATTTTCTTATTGTTTTTAAACCAGTTAAAAGTTGTACTTTAGCACTGCAACACCATCAACTATGTTATGGCGATTTTTTCAAATGTAAAAAAGCGTCTTTGCTTGAAAATGAATCTCTCCAAGCTGCTATTTATCTCGACTAATGTTTTAGATGCTTACTTTAAACTTCAAGTTTCATCGATAAAGTGGTTGTTGCTTGAAATAATCTTAGAAGTGTTTACATGCAACTGAAAAAACTTGAAGTAACTGGTAAGCATAGAATATTTTAAAAGTAGAATTTTCTGTTTCCAGAAAAAATCCTATACTGGAAACCAAAGCGAAAATTCATCAGACAACTCAGTACGCTTATTTCCATCAGGAGGAACTTCTACGCAGTCTTCCGCATCAACTTCTTCGGAATCGTCGTTCGCCGAGATCCTTCTAAGAAAATTATATCATTGAAATGTGTGACTCTTCTAGTTGTGAAAACAGTACTCAAAAAGATACAATTACAAAAGATTTTTTGAAATATTGGCAAGCTCAATGTTATTCAAATTCCAAGTTACCCAAATTAGCTGTTGTAATTCATGGTGTACCAGCAACACAAGTTAGCATTGAAAGAGCATTTTCAGCTTTAAAATATACCTATTCTAAATGATTATCGAGGAAGTCTATGTTCCGATGTACTAGTACTTCAGGACGTTTTATTGCTGAGACTAAATATTTAAAAATATTCAAAATGCTTAAATATATTAATGTTTTCCTTTATATTTCGCACATATTACATATTCTACAGTTTTCTATTAATGTAAAAAAACAATTTGAATTTAATATATAGTACTGAATTTGAAACAAACTTTTTACCTAGAACTTAATTTTTAAAAATTGTCAAGTACCGGTTGGTTTACCAAGTATTTCTTTCAAATCTTGAACGGTTAAGTTCCGAACTGAATAATAACGTTTAGTTTGGAATGTAACTTTATAAACAAAATAAAAACATTATTTAAAAAGTTATGGTGAAGCCCTGATTTCAACCATTCGTCTCTGAGAGTAGCAACTCGAGTATTTGCGTTTTCATCGAACAAAAAATGGTTAGGTCAAAATAAAAATTCAGTGCCGGTTGCTTTACTTTAAGGTACTATTAGCGAATGAAGTTAAAAAAAGACCCTTTTTAAATGTTTTTTCTTTAAGTGAAAAATTTATTTTTAGGACTAAATGCACAATAGACATAATAATAATAAACAAAATGAGCCAAGTTTTATTAAAATCGGACAAAAATTTATTGAGCCAGAATTTGGGGAAATTTGAAAAATGTTATTTCGATAAAAACGCGTTTAAAGTTTAAAGTTACAAGGAATTTACGCAGCGTCGTCAAAACATGACTATACTAAAATCTGTATACCTTTTTTTCTATTTTGAATTTTGACCTGAAATTTTAAATACATATTCTTGACATATTTATAGACCCTTTTATGAAACAAAAAAAATCTAATTTTTTTTTAACTCGCTAATAGTACCTTAAAACGTACACCTACAAAGAGATAGATACAACACTTCCCAGACCACCCGTCCTCCCACATCCCCCAACTTTCCAGTACGAGTATGTACTTAAATTAAATGTATACATTTGCTTGTTTACTGGAACAATATTTGTACAAAATTTCCAAATTCATAATGACTTGCTGAAGTAAAAACAAAGGCTTACTGAATATATTCCAATTCGACTCTTGATTATTTTTTGACATTTGTTTGAACATTTTAAAATTTTATAAAATTTCTCTTTTATATGGTTTTAAGTTGTCGCTGTTTCTAAATAAGAAGTAAACAATACATATAAGAAGAGCCAAACTAGAAAGTTAAGAACATCATCCTTTTTCTATTAATCAGTCACCATTTCCAGTGATGTCAATTAACCTAACTTAAATTAGCTGGAAAAATGACTTTGATATGCTTACAAATTTTGTTGGTAAGTTAATTATTTCAGACCATTCGTAGCAAAGTCCAAATTCTTTTATTTTAAATTAGTTCTCCATAATAAGAACTGGCGAATTCAACCTGAAATCATAGGATTCAGTCCTCACATTTTTCATCAGTGCAATTTCGAAATAAGTTTGTGTTTCTCTGAAGATCTCCTTCAGTTTTATTATCACATTATTTTGAAATTCTTCGAAGTCCTTGTACAGCAGAATTGAGTATTAACCTCTCTGCCAGATGTGAATCGTGAATTTTCGTATTTTGCACGCAGATTAATTTAATAAATTAACCCACCCAGTTTTATTTCTAAGGGGTGGGGGGGAGAAAGGGGTATTAAAATTTTCTTTGCATTGTCTTTTATTTGATAGTACAACTCTTTAAGAGTATCTAGTTAAAATCCCATATACAAAAGAGCAGTGTTAAAACTTTAAACGCGTTTTTCTCAGATTTAATTTTTCAAAGTCGGTGATCACTGTAACTCAAAAACTACTCATCCGATCCTTCTCAAATTTAGAACACTTCTTTTATACATAAATTACGAGGTAACAACGTCGAGATTTTGTTTTTTTATTATTATAATTAATTTTACAACAACAAATTCGCCGATTTTTATCAATAAATTTTCATAAATTCAAAAAATTCGTTCTTTTTTACTTCTACAAATTAAAAAATCAATAAAATAAACAAAATCTCGACGTCGTTACCTCCAGAAACTCATAAACTAACGAAATCTTTTTGGGTTTTTGTGAACATATCAAGTATCTTTTTTTTCCAAAGTATCTTTTTATTTCCTGTCAGTCGCTCAATTCACAATACTTTTACCCAAAAATTTAACAGAAGATTCTTGAAATGTTGTACTATTCTGTTCTTAACTTAAAAATAAATTTATATTTACCATATTTTTTGTTTGTTTATTTAAAAATTTGTTTAAAATATTGAAAATTATCCCCCCCCCCCCCCCCCTCAATAAATGTAAATATTCCCAGTCTTTTACTTTTTCTATAAAACTATTAATAACTATCAAAAAACCGCAGTCGTCAATACTTATCCGTTTCCCCCCAAAAAAATTTAATTAATTGATTTCCAATCGAGCGGTTAAGAATTAGCTTTGCTCTTCTTAGTTGCCCGCATAATAAGTGTAAAATGGAACACCGTCTGTCCGTCCGTCTGTCACAGGCGATTTTCTGCGAAACCATCCGATGTAAACATTTAAAATTCAGCACAGAAATATAGTGTGATGGCCCAATTATAGATGTGAATTGTAAAAAGTTAAATTTTGATTCTGAGGGTTAATTTCAGGGGGCAAATTGGGAAATTAAAAAAAAAAATTTCCGAGGGGATAATATACGGTGTCTAATGAAAGCTTATTGAAGGACGAATTCAATAAAATATAGATGTGTTTTTCTGCGTTTCTTTAAACATTATTCGGGAAAAATACTTAATAATTGCTGTCCTCTACCCTTATCACCAAAAGGATCGCTCAGAAAAATCTGAAAAAATTCCTGAACATTGAAGATAAGGTGTAGAATGAACGAAAATTATAACAATTGTTTTATGTTAGTTTTGGGTGGTGAAATCTATCACAACGGTGGTTAGGTAGAGTATGAGTATGAGAGTATCTGATTTTGAGCTCCTGACGATCGGAACTATGTCCCTGCTAGATTCTAGCTCGGCTAAGTCCTTAAAAGGAGGAGCCTAAATACCAGCTCCTGCGGTTGGCAGAGCCGAACAGTTACAGAGGTAATGAGGGATGGTTCCCCTTCGTTCTTATCTTGGCAACTCGTACAGAAGTCATTCATTGATAACGTTTATGGTAATTTCACTTGAGCGAGATAAGCTCTCTTGATTCTTTTAGGTCAAGGGTCGGCCAGATCTGCCGGGTGATTAGGCAGGTATGTTCCCTTTACCATATATCATTGACAATCTTGAAGAATGCTTGTTAAATTTCCAGCTAGCATATGGCTAGTAGCTTACCAAGTTGCAGTTTATTCAGATTTAGCTTACGATAATTCTGTGGAATATATTGGATCGCATATGGCGTATATATTTCCACAGTGTTATGGAAAGACGATAGGAATGTAAGACTAGATTCTACACACATTTAAATTCACGCAATCAAATAAAGCATCACGGTACAACCGAAGGAAGATGAAGTACAAAGGCTTCAAAAACGTTGTGCTGTTCAGAGGAATTGAGACATATCTATAGAGACGCGCGGAATATTTTCAAGTCAGTCGAGCAAAGTTCACTTTCGACCAGAGCATTAGACGAAGGTATTTTCTAGTAAGTAGTTAGGGCTTCTGGTCTCTAGTAAAAACCGTAAAGAACAATTAATTTCACTTGTTCGTCAATACCACTACTCATTTATAATGGGAATGTTTTTACTGGCTCATTGAACAAGGCCAACCTTTTTGCTGCTAATTACTACTTGTCACCTTCATCGCAGTGCAATATCAGGGTACTGGGTCTTCAGCTGTCATATTCAACAGGAGTGTTTCCCAGTGCATGTAAACTTTCTCATGTTCAGCCGAAACCTAAAAACGGAGAGGTAAGCTACCTCTCTGACAACAGACTAGTTCCACTTACTTCGGTTTTATCTACGGTTTCACTTGCTGCTCCTCTACTTTCAATGCTCCTCCACTACTTTGGCTAAATCTCTGTGCAAACTTTGTCAGCTGTCATATTCAACAGGAGTGTTTCCAAGTGCATGTAAACCTACTCTCTCTGACAGCAGACTAGTTCCACTTACTTCGGTTTTATCTACGGTTTCACTTGCTGCTCCTCTATTTTCAATAAATAAACTTGCTCATGTTCAGCCAAAACCTTAAAACGGAGAGGTAAGCGCCCTCTCTGACAACAGACTAGTTCCACTTACTTCGGTTTTATCTACGGTTTCAATTGCTGCTCCTCTACTTTCAATGCTGCTCCTCTACTTTGGCTAAACCTCTGTGCAAACTTTTTCAGCTGTCAGATTCAACAGGAGTGTTTCCAAGTGCATGGAAACTTGCTCATGTTTAGCCGAAAACATAAAAAGGAGAGGTATGCGGCCTCTCTGACTAGAGACCAGTTGCATTTACTTCGGTTTTATCTACGATTTCACTTACCAATTTTTGATGATATATCTAGAAAGTAACCATCTTATCAACGGTTTCCAGTAAGTTTTATGCGCTGACCGCTCATTGTCTCCATAATTTTGGATAGTCGGAAATTATGCTATTGTTATTTCAAACGCTGTTGATAGAGTCTAGCATGTTGCCCTTCTAGCCCTTCTCCATCCTTGCCTCTATAAATTGATAGAGAGTTTCTCTAACTTCGAAGGTCGTTTAATATGTGTAATAATAGACTGAATTACATCTGATCCCTACGAAATAAATGCCAGTGTACCTCAGGGTTCAGTTCTTTCATCAACCGTATTTCTTATTTTTATTAAGAACCTTTTATCTCTTATTCACAATCTTTTGATTCTGTAATAAATTATCGTGGGAACTCTACAGAAATCAACCGAGAACGCTTGTTTGGATCATTTAACAACGACATTTCTACGATCCTTGCGTGCGGCAGAGCAAATCGTGTTATGTTTAATAAATCTAAACTCAATGCTGCTTAATGTCTTAAAAAACAGGCAGTCCACGGTTCCTTAACCTATTTCAGTCGTCGGAGTGAATATACCCAATTCGCCCTCTCTAAACATCTTGGGTATTGAGATATCCAGCAATCTTGGCTGGACTGATCACATATTTGCAATCGATAAAAATGCTATAAAATTCTTGGGTTTTCTAAAGAGATGTAAGAAATATTTCACCCCATCTTACTTAGCGCTGATCAAAAAGTCCCATATCAGGCCTAGACTTAACTATAATTTATTGATGCGAGCCTGTACATCAGCTTAAACTCCGACGTCTGCTGTAACTATATATTTTCGAGGTAGCAAAAATATATAATAGAACATTTACTGCTCTTCTAGATAATATCTATTTTGTCTCCTGGCGTCCAAGAACAAGTTTTGGTTTCAGCAACATTGATCTTAAAACCTGCTGTGCGATCTTCTCTGCTCAGGGCTTCGGCATTCGGGCTACATGACTCTCTTTGTTGGATGGGCGGCATACATCGTCGATATAGTCCAGGTGCGTAAGGTGGTTAAAATGTCTCCATCTAATTCCTCGCGATTGGTGGTAGTCTTGGGCGCTGCACAATCAGGAAAAGCAAAGCGTGACAGCATGCATCCTTGTCTTACTTCGTTCAGCACTTGGAAGAGATTCGAAGTTTTCCCTTGTGTAGGACGTGACATTGGGCTTCTGAGTAGGACTCTTTTATGATGGTGATAATTATAATTGTTTGGATACCTCTATCACGTAAAGCTGCCCGTATATACTCGCGATCAAAATTTTCAAACGCCTTTTCAAAATCGACAAACATTACATGTAAATGTGACCTACATTCGGAAGATTGCTCGATGATAATTTGCAGGATAAATCCTCACGAAAGCCTGCTTGTTCGTCATTTAGATTTTAGAGTGTGCTCGATTATTTACTTAATTCGCATTAAGATGATTGTTGCCATCACTTTGGAAACTGCAGTTAAAAGACAGATAACTCTTTTAAAGGGAAACCACAAATCACCCGTTGAGCTGAACCTGTAAATGGGCGAAGAAGCGTTTAATCTCTTTCATACTGTTTTACACACAGTTCAGCTCAACCTGTAATTGGGCGAAAAAGAGTTTAATCTCTACAAACCTCATACTGTTTCTATGAGTTCTATTATAAAAAATAAATTATATTTAATTCTATTTTCTTTTTAATTTACCTTTATCGATTATTTTTGCAATAAAAATGAGCTCTCGTTTTTAAATGAATCCGTTATAACAGCGTAGAGGCAGTTTACCTATATTTACACATGGCGACTGAGCAATAAAAAAAATTAAAAAACATTCATAGTGCTAATTTGGTTGACCCCAACTCTGAACTATTTTCTATGAGATTGTGTTACTTTTATAGAGAAATCTTTTATTTTACTTTCAGTGCTCTAAGATTTTGTTCCAACTTGTCCCATGCCTTCAGTGAACTCTTCCAACTTATGTAAGGAAGAACAACCAATATGCGATCAGTAATGAAATATCGACAGTTTCTAGCTGCTGTTTCAGGTGAGTTAACTTAGTTTATGTTGTACATAATGTTTTAATTTTGAAATGAAACAATGAGGCGTCGGTTCCTAGACCATTTGAGGGGTAAATTTCACACGGTACTTTAGATACAAACCCATAAGCAAACACGAACAGCTGGGAATTGGTGGTGTAAGCAAACCTCACTTGCCGCTCAATGCCGTAGTAAACCATAGGAATTCATTGGGAAATTCAACTTTTTCACAATATATTTCTGAATATTAGAAAAGTCTCAACCTTAAATTTGTTTGAGGTGCACCTACAAATATTCTAAATGTGGTAACAAGGAAGATTTTCTTCCTTATAAATTTCATTCAAGGTGCGGTATTTCAAAGAGCTCGTTTGTCTTCGTTTTGTTGCGGTAAAAAGATTGAAACGCGTCAATGACATCAGTACTTCTCTTTGCTTTTGGTTGGGGGAGTGTGCAGTTGGATGGTAATTTAAGTTAAGAAAGGTAGAAGACTTTTGCGTGCTTAAAGTTCTTTTGAAAATGAATACATTGGCTACTATTTTAAACCCGGAAATTAAAAAAATTTTAGGGCAAATTTTTATAATATCTTACTTTGAAATGCAAAAATTGATTTTTTTCACAAAATTTAAGTTTAAAGATCGTTTTCTGAGGATTATTGTTATGGGGAACGTTTATTATAACGAGTCTTACAAAACGTTGATTTGATGTAAATGTGTATTTAGAGTAAAAACAAGGTGATTAGGTTGATGTGAGCTGTTATTTTTTGTCACCTTTTAAATAGTCTGGAATTATATATAAAAGTACTATATATTTTTTAACCGACTTCCCAAAAACAAAGCGGTTCTAAGTTCTGCACCTATTTTTTTTATTCTTCTTTTTATGTATGACTGGGAATAATCTTGTAACGCATGGACCGATTTTGATGATTCTTTTTTTGTTAGGTAAAGTATGTTCACCGATTGGTACCATGTCAAAAATTTTTTGGTGGGGTGGGGGTGAGGGGACGGGGTGAAACCTAACTTCGCAATTCCTGAACCGAATTGGATGATCCTTTTTTTTATTACTTTTGAGTGATCAAAATTCATTCAAGTAATCTTATCAAAAATTCAATTACTTTTTAATTATTTACATAAGTAATAATAAATTTGATTACTTACATAAGGAATCAACAATTTCGATTACCATTATTTAAAAAAAATTCAAAACGAAAGTAATTATTTATAATTATTTTTTTAAATCTGTATATAATAGAGAGTCGACTTTTACAGTAAATATCTCGTGTTTAGCCATTGGAACGGCGCTAGGATGGACATCTCCCGTGATGCCAAAACTCCAGGATGAAACTATGAAAGATACACCCTTAAGCAAACCCATAAAGAAAGGTTCACAAGAGGAAGCTTGGATAGGTTCATTAGTAGCACTAAGTGCAGCTATCGGTAAGAACAATTGTTTTGTTGTTAAAATAGTAATAAATTGTTATATTTATTTTAGCTCCCTTTGTTGCTGGGCGTCTTGCCGATATAATTGGAAGAAAGTGGACACTTTTATCAAGCTCAGTTTTTTTAATCAGTGCATATCTTATAATGTTGTTTGCCAATAAAGTGTGGATGTTAATGTTAGGCCGTTTAGTTCAGGTACTTCTCTTATAACTCTAAGTTTAAAAGATTAATTTTTTTTATTTAGAATGCAATGCTAAGGTAATTTACAAAAATAAACATTGTGCAATTTTCAGGGTCTAGCTGTGGGATTTGTCATGACAATAACACCAATGTATATTGGAGAAATATCAACAGACGACTGCCGTGGAGCTACAGGCTCTCTTATACAGCTATTTCTAATAAGTTCGTATTACTTTTGAGTGATATAATAGGCATCTGTAGAAACTAACTCTATATCAAAAATCAGGTGGTATTCTTTACGTATATGCAATTGGCCCATACGTCGACTACTCTACGCTTCAAATAGTCTGCCTAGTTCCTCCAGTTGTATTTGACATTTGTTTCTTCTTTATGCCGGAAAGCCCACATTACCTTGCAGGCAGGGGAAGGAAATCTGATGCTATAAAATCGCTTGAATTCCTTCGTGGACAGACTGCTGATGACGTGCAAGATGAAATGGCGAAAATTCTATCAGCAGTAGAGGAGGCCGAACGAAATAGAGGATCTATTACAGATATTTTTACTAATAAAGGAAATTTGAAAGCGCTTATAATATGCTGTGGCCTACTTGCATTCCAACAACTGTCGGGTATCAATGCCGTTCTTTTCAATAGTGAAGCGATTTTAAGGGATGCTAAGATCAAAATGGCTCCAGAAGTTGCTACAGTTCTCATTGCAGCTGTACAAGTTCTTGCTGGTGCGGTTACTCCTCTAATTGTCGATCGGTTAGGACGAAAACCAATTTTGTTGATGTCAGCAGGTTTTATGAGTGTGTCACTCGTAAGTTTGGCCGCATTCTTCTACGTGAAAGAGAGTGGAAGCGACTATTCTTCAATTACTTGGTTACCAATTACTTCCCTTATTATTTATGTTATTGTTTTTTGTGCTGGATTCGGACCTTTACCATGGGCGATTTTAGGCGAAATGTTCGCAGGAAATGTTAAATCAATTGCATCACCCCTCGCTGCTTCAACTTGTTGGATTTTAGCCTTCGCCATCACACTCGGGTTTCCTGCGCTTAATAACTTGGGAGCATATTATGTCTTCTTCCTGTTCGGTGGATGTTGTATTGCAGCCTTCATTTTTGTTTTGTTTGTTGTTATGGAAACGAAGGGGCTCAGTCTACAGCAGATACAGGATTAAGTTAAATTAAAATGTTTATATATTTGATTAATTAACTTTTTGTAATTTGGAAATGAGAAATTTATATATGGAAAGCATATTTGTATAATTTGGGTAGGGTTGAAGTTCTTCAAAAGTCGTAATTCCAGACATCATAGAGCAAATCTAATAAATTGGTAATAGTTTTGATGTGCCTTCACTTTGAAAAATTACCAAAAAAGGAAAGACACGTTCAAAAGTAAACCTTTTATTATTCTCCAAATTATTTTTACTATTGACAAAGGCGCATTGTGGTAATGAACAAAAATTGTTTTACTAATTTTATAAATTTGGTTGTTTAAGTTCTTATAATTTAAACAATTTTTATTTACCCAAGATTACAAACTTCATATTTCTCATCTACATTGATGAAAAATATTTCACTTTTTTTAATTAAAAGTCAAATTTTCTGTTCTCAACTGTTGTTCTAATAAATTTAGAGCTTCAGTTTTCTAACTACTTATGTTAAATTAATACCAAACCTTATATACCGCAAAAATATTATAAATAGCGCAAATCGAAATCTTCATTCAAAAGATGGAAAAAATAAAAACTATTTTCTATCTTGTGGAATGGTGGTTCTATCCTCCTTTGGGGTTTTTTCCCTGCCTCAGGTCACTACTGCGCAAATGAAAACCCGACGCCGGCCAAGTTACACCCGAATAAGCCCCAAAAAGGGGGATGATTGGCCAGTTAGTGAGCAAAACCAAGAGTACTATCGTATTTGGCACCCTCGAAAATGAGGGAAGGTAATTTAGTAATTTTTTTTTCTTATCCAGGTTAAGTTGCAGTCTATTTGAGGCACACCAAACCCTGAAGGTATTCACATCATCCTGAATGCAGGAAGAATCATAACTGTTTCTAACGCATGAGAAAATCTTCATATCGTCTGCGTAGATTAAAACTTCGGAGTGCCTAATCAGAGGGACAATATCGTCAATGGCAAGAATAAACAGCAGTGGCCCCAGGTGGCTACCTTGCGTTTTTTAAAAACGGGAATTATAAAGGAGCTCTTCCTTAACGTAGAAAATCTGCCTGCCTGAAGAGATTTGTTGAAGATGAGTTCCAATGGAGTAACGCATCAATGGAGCAAAGCAATGGAGGTAGCGTGACGATTTTGGATATGACCAAACTCTTCCATTGAAGGCACAAATTTGCCTGATGAAAAGGCGCCCTCAAAAAACAATGCAAAGTTATCGGCTATATCGGACGCGCTACAACTAGAGGATCCATTATACCACATTGTAGATGGATAATTATCAGTTTTCTTCTTCAGATTTACAAATTTAAAAAGGTACGAGGATCATTATGCAAATTACTGCGAATATTATCAAGGTATTCCCTTATAAGGATGAAGATAACGCTAAAAAGCAGTCATGACAATAAACGAATTCACAATAAGCTGACGTGCTTCTACAGCGTAAGCAGGCTTTCCATAACCTGTTTTTTTTTATTCTTAAGACTCCGTAGTTCCTTATTATACCACGGGGGAGAATGACAGGATGATCTGGACCGTTTGAGTGGTACACACGAATTAAACAGATCATAAATCCTGTCATAAAACATGGAAACGCACTCATCGATATCGCTATCATAAAAAGGGATGGGAAATCGATTGAGAGGATCCTGTTTGAAAGATCAGAGAAGTCTGCCCATTTAAAATCAAGAACGTACTGATCTACGTTGGGGTCAACAATATTAGAACCATCGTAGCAAAAAGAGATGGGCGGATGTAAACTTTCGATAGCGGATAAGTTACGAGAATTTGGTTCGACTATAGTGTTACTCGAATCAGAAGAAAAGATAATATCTAACTGCCTTCCCATAGAGTTCTTTACATCACTCATTTGGTGTAAACTAGAGGAGGAGATGGCGTCAAGAAAATGGGAGTCTTTAGCAGTAAGACAATTTGAAGGAAGGTAGTCATCGCCATCAGCCATAAGTTAAAGTCACCAAGAAGGATTATTTCGTCCTCTGGGTTTGTCATATTATTAATAAAATCTAGGCTAACAATAAAAATATCGTAAAGACTTCGACCATCTGCATCAGCATGGCTTGTCAAGTTTGGAGGGATATAACAACATAGCATATGTGCATCTTCCCCAGAGCTATCTTAAGAGCTAAGAACTCGATTGTGAGCGTGCCGGAAAAGCAGGGATATCAACCAAGCTGCAATCCAAGTGCGATTTGCATGCAACCAGCACGCTGCCCACGAGCCATGGAGTCAGATTATCCATCCCTACGAAAAATCTGATAGGACTCGCCATGAATTTCAGCATCATTAAAACCGATATGAAGCCAGGTTTCGGTCAGGGCGATGACGTCGTAACAGCAGGCAAGAGAAGCCTGATATAACTGGCTTGTTCTTGTTCTTAATCCCCTTACATTTTGGTAGTAAAGGAATAGTGTACTTAGTTTTTTTGGTTGCTAACAGTGGTTCCATTCTGAGAGCTACTAGCGACCCCACGACGGGCACAAACTCGTGTGCTATGATACTCTCGGTCCAGAAATCAGAGGCAGACATTATTTCAAAATGATGAGGGGACCTTGTCACTCCTCTTCCTCACGTAGCCGAGAACGTCGTCAACAGAAGTCGATGGGTCAAGTCGGGAAACAAAAAAAGACCTCAGTGGTTGCGCAATCCTCAGATTGAAACCCTCATTCGAGATACATTAATGGATCTCAACGGGATTGTGTCCTGTGATGGGTGAGGATTATGCTGGGAGGCGCTGGAAGATATGTTCACGGCTGAAGCACGAATTGCACGCAGGCGGCGGGCACGCCTACGGGCAGCGCGGGAACGTCGTGTAACACCATCACGAGGGCCAGGCGAGCCGCGCTCACTAATAGGAACCAACGAGGGACCGCTCTCCTCCAGAGTCAGAGCAACCGTGGGCTGAGAGGTAGAATCGCGAGATGGACAATCCCGACCCTTCGAGTCAGTGCAGCGGTCAGACAAATCAGTGGCTGCTGGGCGCACGGGGGAGGCTCTGCTACAAGCAGAAAGAGCCTTCACCCGCCGCAATGGCCCCAATTAAGTCACCATTGGCCCAGACCGCCGCAGACCAAGTAGCGACATCGGCCTTCACATTTCTAACTGTACGACGTATGTCGTCAACTACCGAAAAAATCGGTGAAGAACCCACCGAAGAGGCAATGGCGGGATCAAGGCTACCGATCACAGTCTGAACATCAGCAAGAAATCGCCCCGACCCCAGACGACATGACAACTCATGTGATCGCTTCAAGAGGGCGCAGGAGTTTGATTCCAAGGTCCCGGCAATCTCCAACAACTTGTCCACCTTGGTGGAAATAGTATTAGTGTCATCAGATAGGAGCTGGAGATCGTTCCAACGAGCGGAAAATGTGCCGACCCTATCACCAACGAGAGCCAGGTTTCCAGACAATGCCTCCATCACCCTCCTCACCAGCCTAAGGATATGGCATGGCCTGATGTCCGAGCACTCACGGCAGGTAGAGGAACCAGTAAACCTAGAACCGGAGCCTAAAAACGAAGAATTGAACCAATGTCCACAAACGCCATCACAAGCCACCCCATCCCGGGTAATCTCTTTCCCACAAACCCCACAAACAGTCATATTATTATTTAAAAATATATAAACGTGAGCAGATATAGAAAAAGACAAAAGCCGTTCATCAACGATATCAATAAGTAAAAAATAAAAAATAAGAAATAAAAAAATAAGGGAAATATCAAGAATAAAAAGAGAAAAAATGTTCACTCACTCAAGTTAACAGCACACCAGGGATAGAGACAACGCAGACAAAGGGGTGAAGACAATTAAAGAAACAAAAAAGAAGAAGAAAAAGTAACCAAATAAATAAACAAGAATACAGACCGATGCAGTCAAATCAAAACACAGGCTTCTTCTCATAAGCAGAACGAATATTTTTGTACGTAAATAATGTAGCTTGCTCTTAAGTACCTACGACGGGTACAGTAAAATCCTTCCGCTCGCGCTTAATATGTCGCTTCATCTAGCTAGATTGCCACAGCGCTAGTCCCGTCAGTAATTGCTAGTACTATTAAAGCGTCGAACGAAAAGTTCCACTTTGATCTACCTATCAACTAGTAAAGAAATTATGTATTATATACGTTAGCTATATAAACGGTCCACTTAAGATTAATGGTAATTTTTTTCATTCTTTAGATTTTTTCCGTATAATTATGTAAAGAATGTTAGGGGAATAGCCGAAATAACGAAATCATTTCTAAGCTATAGCTTTATGTATCATAGGAAGAAATAAGGGTGATACACCTATTTCGAGTTCTGTGTATAGAAATAAGTAAAATGTTGGAGAATATGAGATAAAATTTTTTTTTTACATTAAATGAATTTCGCATTTTGATTTCGGGAACTCCCATGAAGCTTCTCCCCATCTTGTTTCCCTTATCCCTTTTCCCTCTTTCCTAATGTTTTTCGATTTTTATTTCTATTTTATTTTGTTTTCAGCATCCTTTTTAGGTTGAGCCTACATCTTAGCCAGGTGTAGGGATGGCGAGGGCTAGAGTATTGCACCATCAATGTGGGGGTAGCTTAGAATTCATGATGGTTCAGCGGCTAGGAGTAGCAGGTGACACCAGGCCTGTTGCTCTTCCTTTCTATCTGTGTTTTTGATTGGCAAACCCGAAGGAGGGATTTCACAACCCTCTTTCGCCACAGGCACACGATTTCTGATTATGGTGTCTAAGAACCCGAGCCCAAACCGACAACCTACGCACGTGCTGCCAGCTAAGCGTGCCACCTGGACATCCTACGGCAACCTCATGTTGCAGGTCATGACCCTTTGACTGCTGCTAACTTCTTTGCTAGTTTCTTTGGAGCTGCCTTCTCAACAAATAACTGTGATATTACTTTAGATTTTAATTTTTTGAAGAATTTTCCCCCGACCTCCTTATCGGTTAAGGATTTGTTTTAGACGATGCTTCAATTATGATGCATAATATGAAGTTGTGCAATAGTTTTTTACCCGGTTCCGAAGGTGTTCCCGTATCTGTCCTAAAGAATTGTGTCCACTATCTTATTCCTATCCTCTCTTATTTATTTAACTTGTCCTTGCCATGCGGTATTTTTCCCAAACTGTGGAAATCGTCTACCACAAAGGCAGATGAACAACTACTAACCTTGCAGAGTTCTCTAAGTATTGTATTTCCGCCATTGAGGCTGGTGAACAGGTTGATTGTATTTATACCGATTTTAGTAAGACCTTTGATCCCATTGACCAGAAGTTGCTTGTTTTGAAGCTTACTATGTTACGTTTTCCATCTATTTTCGTCCAATGAATTTCTTCTTATCTATCTGACCGAACGAACGTGTTCTGTTTCGCGGTTCCCTCTCTCGTGAAATTTCGCTCACTACTGTGGTGCCCCTGGGCTGCCATTTGGGTCCGCTTCTATTAATTATTTTTATTAACGACGTGTGCTCCATTTTAGCGAACTCGAAAATTTTATGTTATGCTGACGAAGCTAAAATTTGTCGTGTTGTCTCTGACATCAACGATTGTTTTACGTTGAACTCTGATGTTCAATCTTTAAATTCTTGGTGTATTGCGAACCATATGCCTTTGAACGTTGATAAATGTACGTTTGTCTCGTATTCAAGAAGGAAAGCTCCATTTGTCTTTCATAGATCACATCAATTACATTGTTAACAAGACCAACGTTTCCTTGGGCTTTGTAAAGAGATGGTCTAGGGAATTTAATAATCCCTAAAGAAATGTATTACTTTCACATTTTCGAAACTAACAAAGCTTAGTACGAAAATATTCTGAACGTTTAATTAAAATCCAGTAATAGAAGCCAATTTTTAACTGAAAATCCAAAGAAAAAATTGTCAATTACATACCTGATGATGTTAGAGCTGAACACGTCAACCAAAACACTCCCATCACAAACAGTCTGTTATTAATAAATAGTTCTTATTTAAAAAAATTGCGATTAATATTTGCAATCCATTAAGTCATATGTTTTGAGAGAGAGAGAGTCCATATACTACATCATTCAGGTTTCAAAAATAATCTTATTGTTTTAAAATGCTTACGACTTCTCGTGCACTCCGCAAAATATTTGTAACACAGCCTAACGATATTTTTGCCATCTAGTTTCGAGTAGGGAAATTTTGATTAACACTATCCACAACCACAAAGTTCATTGAGACTTCTACGAGGACTGTCAGTAAAATGTTTGCTCCAGTTCCCAGTTAATTAGAACGGTCATTTATTTGAATTATTTCTGATGCTTTATGTTTAAAATAAAATTGCAACATATAAATTTTAGCAACGAAGAAGGTTATGTTTAAAATGAAATTGCAACATAGAAATTTTAGCAACGAAGGTGCTAATCATTTTAAAAATATCATATTTTTCAATTGAAACTGGAGCCAACTTCATCAGTCTGCTCCGAAAAGCATATTCACTAATAGATTTATATGAGAGAGAGAGAGCTTTAGGAGTTATAATACTGCCATAGTAAGGTAGATTAAGTTGGCAACAGTTCAATTTAAACGTTGAATTATTTATGATGTTTTTGCAAGAATATATCTTTAAAATCAAATTTGTAGCCAACTACACGATATATGAAGAGGAGGACTACATGCGCCCAAATGTATTTCCTTCAATAAATGCGAATTTTATTTTAAAAATATCAAATAAATAAAATGACGGTTATATTATTTGAAATGCAACCAACTTCATCTACTGGCAGTTGGTGTTGTAGTTGTAAAGCTCTCCAAATTAAAATGCATAAATTTTAAATGGGGTAGTGAAATTTGAATGTGTTAGTTCAAGCAGCTGATTTTAGTAAATTTTCGTGTTTGCTGGTTGTCATTCGAGTTTTCGTTGTTGCCGTAGTAAGTCGGTTTTTTGTCGGATGCGTCTTTGTTGTCACTACTTTAGTACTGTGCTCTGTTTTGTTTTAATTTCTTATTTTGTAAATAAGCCATTTATTTCTTGAACGGAAATTCCGAACGTCTCCTTTTTTTAAGGTTAAAGTATTGCTTTCTTTTCTTTTAATTAAATACTAAACTCGCGAACGGGTCGGAAAAAGGAAGTGAATTTAGTTAGGCGAAATGCTGTGGAACAATGGCCTCAGCAGCAGTGATTAATTCGCATTCATCAAAAAGTGTCGATGGTCAGTGGTGGTGTTCAATTGAAAATATTTGTAGTAATTCGAAAAGAAAATCAATTGGAAAAACAACTACAAGTGGTGTTTGCCTCTTGAGCGCAAGTTGTAGTGTTAAATGGCCTTCTGCAGGAGTAAGCAGGGATTTTGGTGCTTTGTTTAGCCTGTTTAATTTCTATAGTCATCCCGCGAAGCTAGTCCTGGTGCTATTGATAACTGCTGGATTTGTGGATTGCATTCGAGCTGATAACCACCAACAATTATTCAACAAAGGCAAGTAATTTGTTATCCTTTAAAAGCCGCTGTCGATATTACTCACCCAAAATACCCATATCTTGGTAAGACTAATGTAGGCATTGCCTGGTTGGATCCAAATATTGGCTGTGATTGGCCTTGAATAACTAAAAAAGGACTTCCGTGGGTTCCACGCTAGCGCTATCACTGTTGCTTCAGAAAAAACTTGAAAACTTGTTTGAATCGCTAAACACACGGAACAATAAAATTGCTTTGTCCTTTTAGTTTCCAATGTAGTTCTAAATAGTATTATTGCAATCAATCATTAATGAATATCCCAATTATTTGGGTGTGTTAACAATTTAGAATGCATTTTAGTACAATCTATAGCATTTGGATATGAAAAGGATAACCCCGGCCAGCAATATTAAATTTGTGCTTAAACAATTTTATTTCAATGTCCAACAAGAAGTATATGAAGTAACTGAGTCATTCTGACATAAGTTTGATATAAAAAAAGCATATAGAATTGCCGGAAAGTAATTTTGTTGCTCTTTGCCATAAGAAGGCTTGGGTTGGATTTAAGTAGGTATCTTCCTATAAATCATTAATATTCTTGAAACGATATCTATTCATGTACACAATATGGATTGATATATTCAGCAATGGCATAAATCAGCGTTAATACCACTTTAGAATTAATGAATTTGTGAATAATTTCATTGATAAGGAAAATTTAATTAGAGATGGTATATTTTTGAAATTTCGTCTTCCCGTATCCTCCGTGGCCCCTTGTGTTGCTTAGTCTATTACACCAATCTTCAACTTAAGGTCTTGAACTCCTCCCACGTTAGCGAATTTCTTTTTGTCTTCGATGTATACGGGTCTTAACGTATGGCATGGTCGTCCAATCGAGCTTCTTCCTTAGGTGGCATACTTGTTGTGGCGATGTTATTTAGGTCTTTTCTTATCGCGTGCCACTTTTAGCTTCAACCACCCATGTCTATCCTTACCTGGGTTTATGCATGCCTTCGTAGATAATGACGCTTAGTAATAGATGTTAGAGATTCGCTGGAGACACCGATTGACGAAGGCTTGTACCTTCAAGATTATTAAACAGGTCAGTATGCATGTTCAACAACGGCACAACAGAACAGGCTTACGTTGGATTCTAAATTGGTGTGCATCTGGAGATTTTGCTATTACTCCATATCTCAGCAAAAAATTATTACATGCAACTTGAGCCTTGTTGATGCGAACCTGTAAATCGGCTTCAGCTCCCCTTACTGCTTTCCTCTTATTTTCGAAATAAAAAATATATCTACACGTCCTATTTGGTGCCTAACCTCTCCTCCATAAGTTGGTTTTAACAGTATTGATTAACAAAAAAAGAGCAAAGAGCCAGTATGCATCATTGTCTTTCTACGTTCGTTACATGAACGGGCTCTGAAACTTTTCTTTCGTTAAGGACGTCACGACAAAACGCCTTTTCAATACCGATGAACATAAAGTGAGATGGGAACCTACATTCGGCGTATTGCTCGGTGATAATTCGGAGCTTGTTGATGTGACTCTTACGATAGTCAGCCTGATTATCATTGAAAGTGCGCTTGAATATTTGTTTGATTGCCACGTCAATTGTTACAATTTTTCAGATTAGATGTTTTTCACAAACACGCCCTTTTGAATAGTTTTCGCTTTATCAGCATTTTTGGGTACGGAAAGAAGAATTTTAGTAGTAGAATCCGAAGTGACTAATTTCGCTGATAACTATTCCGTTTATGTCCTGACGGAGACCTGATATTTATGGTATTCTCAGCCAAAAATTCTGGCTCAGGTGCAGAAGAGTTCCACGGCCTAGAAGTATTGTTTAGGACTTGGACAAAATATTCTCTCCATCTCCGCAGTTGCCAAGTAGGGATCTGTCGCCGTCTCTTGCAGAGTGTTTAGTTGCAAACGTTTTTTCTGCCAAATTCTCAGCAATCTTGTGAAAATTTCTGCTATTAGACCTATCGTGGTCGCATCTCCTATCGTCTCAACGACCGTAATCTCGTCTTCCAATCCTTACGCTGCCATTTTATGGATAACGAAACGGTATGCAGTTTTGAGATGTGGTTTGACTGCGATATGCAAACATAATGCTGTCTCTAATTTCGATTTTATGTTTTCGGCCATTTTCGTCACTGCTCCATTGCTATTATCTGCTCTTTAAACGTCCCTCGCGTTTTCTACCACATCTCACAAGGCATTCCTTCGGTACATGTTCTGACGCATAACATTTTCGGCAAAATGTAGTAGAAGATTCGTTGAGCGGCACGAGCACCATGCCATGGGTCCCGAGTTCGAGACCAGGTCTCCCCGCGAGTTTTAATTACGAATTTGTTGTCTAGCTCGCAGCAATGCAAAAAAAAAACAAGACATTCAAGTTTCCTCCTTTCCCATAACTACTCTAATTCCCTTCCGGCCAAAACCATGTTACCGCATCAAAGGGTTGTCCCCTAGGCTTTGGCCACATCGTATAAAAAAAGTACTATGCTTGAATTGACACGGCAAGTTGCCGCGAGTTAAAAAAAATTAACAAACAACACTATTTGTGTTCCTGTGTCGAGTTCAGATTTTCTCATTACATGTTTCAGGCCTATGAATTTTAGATGTCATTGAAAAATTTTTTGAATCACTCATAGGAACTTTATCAAAGTTGTCGCAAAAAAGTTGGAAGTCTCTTTGGTTGGCGCATAGCACTGGTCCGAAAGCTGGCTATAATAATTTGGTAGGATCAGCGCGTAAGCTTTCCGATTTTTCCTGGCCAGAATATAATAGCACGGTTTCAAATACGGGTGATGTAAACTCTCCACTTTCTCTCCATCTAGTTTCACTAAATCCAAATATGTTAATTTTGTACTGGGCAATTTCTCTCCCACCCCTATGATTTTAGCGTATTCACTTTCGTCTCAAGGAGTTCTTAGGCAGTCAAAGATTGTCATCAATGGGTTAGTCGGATGCGCGCTACTCTTTTCATGTGCAGGGTTTGTTTTTAAGATAAGCGGCCTATAACCTTACATATCCTATCCTTGGAGATAGGCTGCACCTTAAGGCGTCCTGGGAATCATCGAGAGTGCATTTATTAAGGAAATAAGCGCTCTCCAAGCGCAGTTTAGACGGAAGGGACCGCGAGGAGAATTTCACTCGACGACAATCTACTAAAGTTTAGGAGAAATTTTGAAACATCAGATATTACTTAAAAATCTAATGGTTTGTTTTAAGCAGAATACATCCGCGGGAATCCTGATAGTTGGGTAGAATTTGCGGATCTCATGATAAACACCCAGCACGTGCTTATATTTGTATTTTTAACTTATATTGATTGATACTAGGTTCTGATCTGAGTTGATTAGATTTATTTTCATATTTACCTTAGTGTCTTTTCTGATTACGATTTCAATTTAACATTTTCAGATTCACAAAAAAATTTATTATTCGTTTTTACAGTAGTATGTGAAATGCTTTATATCAAAGTCAATTTCAAGTATTCTTTAGAATGTTTTACATATTACATCTAACACTTGCTATGTACAGTTTTTTCCGGTATACTTTGCTATATAGAATACTACCACTATAATAGTACTTCAAATTACTTTTACTGCGCAAAAATTTAAGACGAGCTTCCGGATATACATGAAGAAGCACAATTGCGCTCCACGGTACTCGAAGGGTTAAAATCATCATCACTGGATTAACATATACAAAGACGTTAAAGCTGGAAATTCATTTGGTTACCACTGTAAAATACTCTTTTGAATATTTTAAGTTGATTTCCTTCAAGAAGCACCAAACTGATAAATTAAATTATTTCGCTACAGGAAATTGCGATATTTTCAGTGCGTAAAAAGCGAAACCATTAAAACAGCAACTAAGTAGATAGCCTGATTCAAAATTGAGCGACAGAAAATTTTCTTAAAGTGCTCTCGATTCAAATCGTTCATATTCTGGTGAACTTGACCTTATCGTGCGCCTTTTAATTGGTCGTAAGTAATGCAAAAGTTTCTTTGCCTGCAGAAAACGCTGCGGCCTCTAATTAACTACAGCGTAATAAATTGTATCTTTCAGAAAAAATTCCCCGAACTGAACTCTTAATCTCGCTGTCAGTGCAAAAGTTAAATTTGTGCGGGATGTGCTGAGTTTGTATCAAGCACCATATGCATTCTCCACTGGATTTGTCGCGTCGCCACTTCAAATCTAACGCAAAATAGAGCAACTGTGCTACAGTTTTGTCGTTTTAATTAAAATTGCCCATTTACAAAAAAAAAAAAAAATAGTCAAGTGGTCACGTGCCTAGAATATCTTGTCACAGACCTAGTTTCGAAACACCTCCACAACCTTTCACTCTCTATTTGATCAATTTTACGATGAATTACCTAAAACTTTTGTGTCTTGCTCTCAAAATGTAAAAATTTATTCAAATGATACTGCGGAGGTGCTAAAGTCAGATATGCAAATGATATGTTGATAACTCTCCTGTTAAATCACTTTATTTTCTTAAAAATTTGTATGAGTTCTCCTCGAAAAAGTATGATTCATTTGTTTTGTTAACTTAAATGTTTTAAGTCAGACTCCAAAATGACTACATCTTAAATTTTATGTCTGAACTTATTGGAAATTAAAGGCTTGTTGTCTTAGGAGTTTATCATCGATATACAGAAGTTTAATTTGTAGTTAACTGGAATGGAAAGAAAGAAAAAATTATATAGAATTTAAAAAAAAATTCATTTGTTGGCACATTCTTTAAATTAACACTTTACACTTACCCGTTTGCTGAGATAAAGAATCTCAATCTGCTGGATCAAAAATTATTAGAGTGCTAGCTTGCTTTATGATGTTCTCTAATTTTTTTATGATGATACCATAGCTCAAGGGATACCTAGCACATGCTTGGCAGTAATTAAAAGAGGGTTTGGGTATATGGGAATAAATGGTTGAGTGTGGGAGCTAATAAGGAAGGTATAAATAGTAGCAAAAAAAAGGATGATAAACTGTACCACATACGTACTGTTCGACTAAAGTATTAGGAGGTAGGAGCGATATTTAGTTTGTGTATTGAGCAATCGAAGAGCTCTCTAAAGATTGCAGCTAAAGTTAATGGATTTCTCAATGTCTAAAATATTTAATGAAGTTGTCAATATCGACTCTATCGACAGAAATAGGTTGAAGATTTTACCCCGACCCGAATATGCATTTGCGAAATTTCGTTATTTAATGTTCTGAATATATGATCGCGATTGGCGTCTATAGTGTTTCTATGAGATTCCGCTACAGACATTTGACCCTTTATGGGGAGAGTCAAGCTGGAAGGCGAAGTGCGTGGAGGTGTCTTTTCGGAATACCTGGACCTGGGCATTTCGTTTCGTTTGCCGGAATACTGCAACGTTTTTCAGTCTGAAATCACGGCTATAATGGTAGCCGTAGACCGTCTGAAGAACTTAACGCTGCCCATGGATGATATTTGTATCTTTTCATATAGTCAGGCTGCTACTAAATCTGTCCCTGGAGTGTATATGACCTCCAAAACGGTCATAGCATGCCGATCAACTTTGAACGACATGGCTGAGCGTCTGAACCTACGCTTCATATGGGTTCTCGAATCGGGCCTTAATCACCAGCTTGGCAATCCGCTAGCCATATGCAAGCTGGAAATTACACAAGCATCCTTTAGGATTGCGATCGTAAGATGAAAAGAGAGCGCACCTGATTCATTACCCGGCACATCTGCCCTATTCTTGGCCTAAAGCGGTCAGCGGAAGAGGAAATCATCCTCCACTTTCTCTGCAACTGCCTGGCTCTACCCACCGCAGAAATTAGTGTTTGGCCTCCCCCTTTTTAAAAGCGTTAACCGGTTTATGAGGAGCTCTAAATGGTAACCAGTTGCGTGACAGGGCTATAAGCCTGGTCACCCCGTGCTATGGCCAACAATATTTTTGGACTCTCCGAGGGGCTAGTTTGTACTAGTGACAGAGTTCTAGCACGGACTATCAAGAGCTCCAAGTCAGTTCCTTTTTCTCTCCTTAGGGGTTAAAAGGATTGAGTGCCTTTCCTTCCCGGATACATTGTTTAACTGCATATATACTAAATTAAGATAGTACCATGTTTTTGTGCGTATTAGCTAGAAGGATTAATTGATACCAAGGTACTAAGTGCACGGAATGTAATGTAGTAAGAATGAAATGAGTTGGGCTTTTTCCTCTTCCCTACTACTCTCCTCTCCCCTAACCCCCACCCACTGCTCTCCCCTCTCCTAACAACTCAGCACCAGCTATTTTAATTTATTAATCCAGTTATGAAAAACTTTAGTAGGAAAAAGTGATTTTTATCATGACAATGAACATGCCCACAATTCTCCCACTGCGGTCGGAAAACTATATGAATTGCGCTCTCAATTGCCTTTTCACACAATTTATCTACAAGATTTAGCTTCGAGAGCTCGATGGAATGGGTCGCTGGAAAGAGAAATCATAAAGTAAAAGCAAATTTAGAGAAAATGTATTATACTGACAGTAAAAAATGTTACAATCTAATTTACATTTCTAACAAAAATCAATTCAAGTGAAATCCAGGATCGTATCAAATTTTATTTGTCAAAGGATTAACTCCAATCAATTCAGATGGATATCTTTATTTGATTTAAAAAGAATTTTTTTCTTCCTTAATAGGCGTTATTCGTAACCCTATTTTTATACGGATATAAAAAACGGCACAGCTTTACTCAACGAAACATTATCCTCATCTGATAAGAGCTAATGAAAAAAAAGGTCCGTCGCCACCCGAAATAATTCCTAATTTGTCCCTCATTTATAGCGTCATTTCGTTTTTATCAACACAAACATCAACTTGTTGAACCATTTTTAAATATCCTTCAAACGAAGTCCCTTTACTGGTTCCCATGTTACAAGGTCACCAAAATATTTACAGCAAGATAAGTAGCAAAAAAGGGTGGCGATTACTCCTGCATCTATGTTCTAAGTTCGCAAACAAGGAAAACCTTTGACTAATCCCTTTCATTTGAAAACTTCCGAACTCGGTAATTTTAATGTAAAAAATTCCTGACAAGGCCAAACAACTAGCTTAAAGGAACATTTGCCTGGAAACTCTTTACCTGTGAAGGCCAATGCTTTTGCTATTGTGTTGAATGCGGCCAAGAATTGCGATTTTTGCTGAGGCTCACAAACCCGACGGAATGGAAAAACAGCTACCTCAGCATTTGTCATAGTTGAGTGTATGTGTATATCAAAGGAATAAAGTTGGTGACATAACAAACATTTGACAAAAGCACACCTGTTTTATGCAGCATAAATTCTATCCGGCAAGTGGAGTACTTGTTCTCGTCCAAGAAAGTATAATCACTGCTCCGCCTTCTGAGCCCAACGATTTGTCTTCATTTACACACAACCTGCATCGGGTAATGATAGCTTCTCTGATGTTAGCGACAAGTTCCACCAGAATTTCGAAGTAGGTTATCTTTCGATTGGATTCAGTGTCGATGTACGCTGATCGATTATTGCTCGTATCTGGGTCAAACTAATTTGCGTAGTGACTCTAGTATGACATCCGACTGTGAACGTACTTTGTTTGTAGGTACTCTCCCCAACGGTTTGTAATATTTTAGGAATTAGTGCTATCAACACGAGTAGGTTGGATATTGTTGTAATCCAATTGTGCTACCATTCCTGACGCTTCCTCCATCACCTCTTGAATTCTGCAGGAGGATTCAGTTGATTTTGAAATAGAATATTAAGCGTTGTGTAGGAGGAGGAAATGGTTGTTGTTAAGAGTTCGCTTGCCTTGTACAAAATCAATTAATTGCAATTTCCTCGCGAAATGAATAAAGAACTTAAAGACATTAATTAAAATTCATCGTCTCAATTCCTTCTTTGAATTATTATTAGGCAATGTGATGAATCACAGACGAGCAATTAAATCAATCGTCCACTCACCTAGGGATGGCGATCCGAATGAATCAGTTTTATGGAGAAGCAATTTGCAATTGACCGGCAGTTTATCACCTTCAATTAGCTGCAATTGAACGCTCTGGAATGTTTTCAAGGCAAGCGGAACTGAAATTATTGATTTTGATCAGAATATTGAGTAAGAGCTAAATGGTGTAATACTTGTTTAAACACATTGTTAAAACGCAAACTTGACTTAAAACCCGTAATTTTAATAGACATGGTATTTATTTTGATTAAATATTTCGGTAATACCGTAGTTTTTCATGTAGATCTTCCTTTCTAACACAGAAATCGCACTTCTTGGTAAGAACGAAGAAAAAAATTAAATCGGTGGAATGAGGCCCCACACCAATATGTATGTATAGGGAAAAAAACGACCAAAATAAAGAGAAAGAAAGAAACACAACACAAAACATGCATAATCGACTAATGTGTAAATTTCTACGCATCCAGATTTTAAATTTGATTAAAAAGTAAAAAAAAAAAGTTATAAACCAATCATTATAACATCCTTTCTACTTAAGACAATAAAGATACTACTCATACTTTACTTGAGATGCAAACTGGAGAAAGCCCTTCAGTACCAAGAATTAGCTTAAAGTGCTTCCGATAACACTGGGTCTACATTTAGAGCTCTCGCACGCTCTAAATTCACATACTGTAAAGTGGGTGGATGCTATGGTACAGGAGCCAGAAATCACATCCACCCATGGTAACTTCTCTGTGTTCATCAGGGTGGCTGAGGGAGGCCCCCAAGGCACCTGCGTTCTGTCGCCGCTGCACTGTTCACTAGCCATAGCCGACCTCCTAACCAACATAGCCGACCGATAACCATGCAATCATTATCTAAGTGAAGTTCAATTTGACTGTTACTGATCTAATAAAATCAGCTCTGCGTCTTACTGACTTCACTGATGTGCAAATCACTATTAACCCTGCCGAGGCTGTTCAGTGTCTTTCCGTTTCTCAATTCCTTAACCATTTGGATCTTGATGCAATATTGCTCCCAGTACTTTAATGAGGAATTACGCTTGATATGTAGAAGACTTAATTGGAACTCTCACGTAGACTCCAACCTTAACAAGGCTTCGCCTTGATCTGGAGTCCTAAAGTACAACAACGGTTCGCAATCGCCAAATGCTAGCTTGTCTCTGTGTATGATCATTGATGGGTGCACCTTAACGGACCACATGACTCTTTGGCAGAAGGTTCAGTACTCTCTTTCCCAAATGACTAGACTAGGACTGCGGTGGCCTATGTCTGAACCTTAAAAGCCTCGCTGGTGCTGTTGCCTTTAGACCAAATACTAGGGTGCCGATTGCACTGAGTTGATGGACCAGTGTCTTTCAAGGCAAAATCCATGCCATAGAAATTAACACCTTTATAAACGTCAATAAAAGCCTAAAGGAGCTGATGTAACTATTTTCTCTCACTGCCAAGCAACCCGCTAGGCTTTATCCTAGTGGAGTTCCTCGAGGCTTACAAAGAAGTGCTTCGACACTGTCCAACAACTAACCACTGACGCTTTGTTGGATACCATGGTACCAAGATCGCGGGTGAACTAGCTAGGAAGGGTTCATCCCCTATTGAAACTTCAGCTGGTCGTCGGCAAGAGCTGTAATAGAAGATTGGACTAGGAGTTTACAGCTGCACTTGTATGCTTACAATGGCATCATCGCCTGAAGTAAAGGGAACGCTTTTCCGAATTTTTGATTTTAAATACATTCTTTGACAATTTGAGACATGTGTTTGTGGGTCCCGTTTTGCTGGAATATCACTTTTTCGCTCGAGTAGACCAACTTTTTAAATGAAAGTGGTGTGTTTGTTGTACAAATAATACTACTTCATTGTTCATTCAAATATAAAGAAGGGCCAACAATATATATAGTAGTTCTGCACCGTCTTCTTCTGTGAGGGCACCTTGTCATGACGTAGTGTTCACAAGAAGGCCTTGATTGTCCTTTAGGTACGTATTTATGGTGAACGTTTTTTTTTTTTTTTTTTTTTTTTTATATTATATGATGATGCCAAAGCTCAGGGGATGCCCTATGATGCTTAAGCACAGCCTTGGCAGCAAAGGAATTAAGGATGAGGGAAATGGGTTAGGAGTTTGGGTAAAGGAGGTGTCGATGTACGCCGCGTTTGAAAGTTTTAGGCTGATAAGACGAGGGAAAAACAGAAGATGGTAAACTGTTCCACATTCGTGTTGTTCTGCTTAGAAAAGATTCCCGAAATTTGACGGTACGTCCAAATTTGACCTGGAGAGTATAGGGGTGGGAGCGACTTGTTGATCTTGTATCGCGCGTTGTCATGAGTCTACAAGGAATCAGGCTAGCAATTTCGTTAGAACAACGGATATGGAAATAACGATAGAAGAGTGCGAGACAACCGACATTCCGTCGATGCTCCAGAGAGTCAAGACCCTCAGAGATTGAGGGATCGCCAATAAGCTTAACAGCTTTACGCTATACTTTGTCTAACGCGGACAGTGCGGTGTGTCCGGCCCCTGCCCAAATATGGGAATTATATTCAAGTCTAGGCCTAATGTGGGACTTGTTGATCAGCGCTAAGTCAGGTGGGGTGAAATATTTCTTACATCTCTGTAGAAAACCCAAACATTTCATCGCATTTTTAGCGATTGCAAATATATGATCAGTCCAGCTAAGATTGCTGGATATCTCGATACCCAAGATGTTTAGGGAGGGTGAATTGGGTATATTCACTCCGTCGACTGAAATGGGTTGGGGGTGAACTGGGCGTTTTTTAAGGGACATTAAACAGCATTGGGTTTTGGATGCATTATACGTAACACGATTTGCTCTGCCCCAAGCAAGGACCTTGGAAATGTCGTTGTTTAATGATCTAAACATGCGTTCCCGATTGGCTTCTGTAGCATTTCCACGTGAATTCATAACAGAATCAAATGAGTACGCGAAATCAAGGGTGCTGTCGTCGGCGAAACTATGAATAGGATTGAGAGTAAGGGATAAGAGATCATTAATAAAAAGAAGAAATAAGGTTGGTGAAAGAACTGAACCCTGAGGTACACCGGCATTTATTTCGTAGGAATCAGATGTAACTCCGTCAATTACTACACGAATTGAACGGCCTGACAAAAAACTCTCTATCCATTTAACGAGGGTAGGGTGCAGACCAAATGTTTGAAGTTTGGCTAAAAGGGCAGCATGCCAGACTCTATCAAAAGCCTTTGAAATATCAAGAGGGACGATTTCGGACTCACCAAAATTATGAAGACAATGATTCCAACGTTCCGTTAGAGCCGTTAGTAAGTCTCCGGTTGAGCGGCCAGTGCGGAAACCGTACTGGCAATCGTTGATAAGATGGTTGTTTTCTAGATATTTCAACAACTGAGAGTTGATGAGTGATTCAAAAACTTTAGATATGATCGAGGTTAGTGCAATTGGTCTGTAGTTAGAGGGGTCGCATGCCTCTCCTTTTTTAAGTATCGGCTGGACATGAGCAAGTTTCCATACACTTGGAAACATTCCTGTTGAATATGACAGGTGAAAAAGTTTGCGCAGAGGTTTAGCCAAAGCAGAGGCGCAGCATTTTAAAACAAGGGGCGAGAAACCATCAGGGCCAGTAGCTTTGGACACCGTTTATTCGACATCAACGGAAATAATTGATATAACCTTCACATTCAGCAAATCGAGCATATTTCAAGTTTTAGCCAGCTCATCTTTCATTGCGGTAATTTTTACTGCATTTTACTATTCGAGTACTAAATATTATAGGAGGGAGAAGAGCACGCTACTTACTTTCCGCACACTTCTCTTTCACATAAATTTCGTGCTATTATAGCATGTAAAGTACGTCATTACGAGGTTTGACGTTTCTTTTGTATTTATTTTCTAAATGCTTTACGAGAGATAAAGAAATCATCATTTCTCTCCGTTAAAAGATAGCCCAGCCCGGGTTGTGCAACAATCAATTCTGTCGCTTCTATAAATTTTTCGTTACGGCATTCGTACTATTTTGGTGTGGTGATACGCCAGTAATGGCAATTAAGCACAGCAAAGGTGACATATTCACTTTTTCTCACTACCTTGAACACTTGGCAAAGGTCAGAGCTTTCCTTTAAATGAATCCAACTTTAAAATCATTTGTAGATGTTTTTTTAATGGCAATCTTTCCCTCCTGTTTCCTAAAAGCAATATAAATGCTTTGCTAGATTCGTTTGCTTAGGATTTTGTCTTTGTACGCTTGAATTGGTCTCATTACTCATTTTAACATTTAATGGATTGTAATTTGAATCATTGGATGCGCTTTTTGTTAAAAAACTTTTCGCTTTAACTGACTGACTGACTGACTCTAACATATTATATACGCAAATTATCTATAAAATTAAAACGTAATTAAGATGCTTAATTTTTCGCTCATACAAAACAGAGCCGCTTCTGCAAGTTGTGTTTACACTTAAAAGCGTTCAAAATTTCAAGCGTAACGACTCTAACTAATTTTAAATGGAAAACTTAAAACTATAAATTTACAATTAACGTGAAGAGAAACAAAGTTGTTAATGTGTGCATAATATTGTTAATTACTCAGGCATGCGAATTTAAACTTTTAATTTCTCCTTTTAATAATGTTTTTTTAGGCAATAAAGTGCGCTGATTTCAAAAATAGTATTGGTTTTTTTCACATTATTACTTAAAATCACTATCACTTTAGGTAATAAAAAACATTATTATTAAATGCACAGGCCTGTGTTATCGTACCTTTCACTTGGCTTTCATTTTTATTTATCCTAATTTAATTATTCTTGAACGTCACTGTGTGTATGTTATCGCAAGAAAAATTGTTTAACATTAAAAGTATTTACTTAATTTTAAATTGAATTTAGCAATACAACTTAAAACAGATTCCCATCCCATTAAATACATCGCACTTTTTTTCAATTTTGTACGAATATGATTACTTCATCATTTTTTAAATTTAATTTTTGATTGCCTGCCCTAGAGTCTTTCAAAAAACCAAACAATCGCATAAGGGTAGTCTGGTCAAAAACTTTGAAAAAATATTTTTGTTTTAGTTTTTGAAAATTATTTCAAAAATGAATGAAAGCGGATAAGTACGTGTTTGCTCCATCAATACATCAACGCGTTTTTCTCAAATAAAAATAATAAAAATAGTAGGTAGTTTTTTCGACTGGCGTTGTTGAAAAAAACAAACCCATTGAAATGATTAGGCTGAAATTTTGACACAGTGCTTCCATACAATTAGCTCCGTCTCGAAACAAATTAATTTTTTTTATTCTTTTTTTCTTTTTTCTTTTATTTTTTTCTTAAACAACCCGCTCGAACTAAAAACAGCGATAGTTGATGAAAACTCATCGCCATTTTGTCAATTTAAAATAAAATCATTTAATTGTGGCTCGGGATATTAACAAAACCATATTTAACTAACTATATTCAATTTGATTAATATATTTCAGATTATTTATATCAAATTCAGCTACAATGCCAAGGCAGAAGATGGTTTGAGAAGCCCCTAGAATATTTTATTAAAAAAATTTTAGTAGTTTTTTTTACATAACAGTTGAAGATGAGATTAAGAAAAAAACTAATAAATAATACTTTTCGTCTATTTGTCCTTGCAAAAAAAAATTCACAAAAACTTACTATTTTTCGTGCTTTTTGACCGACTATGTATCTCTTTAAGGGGGTAGCCAGGTTTCAATGACCTCTTTTTTCAACTACATTTTTTTAACATTAATCTTTATTTGACATTTACAAATTTTTAGTATGTTTTCTAACATGTTAATAACTTCCAAAAAAAATTTTATTTTCATTTTTCATTAACATCCGGTTAATTTATGGCCGATCTGATGACGCCATGTTAAGAAACGGTTGCCATGATTTCTCAACTTTGGGTTATCTAAAACACAAAACAAAAATTGATTATAAAAGAGCACATAAATAGCTATATCCTGAACCTCAGTTATGGAAAAAAATTCATAAATAAACAAATAGTGCAAGTTTTTTTTTTTTTTTTTTTTTTCTACATTTTTTAAGCAAGAACTGTTTCATATTGTTATTAAATATTATTTGAAAATCAAGACCGAGGTTCATGCGATTGCTAAGCTTTTTCTGAATATTTAAAAAAAAAATTGAATGAAATTGTCCTAGTAGATCGACTGGAATCGTGGCGACAACCCAAAAAAAATGTGTTTTGGGATAAACGGCGTGATTCATTTTTCGGCCGCTTCTGATACGCTATGAGATCAAAAGTCGTTTTTATCTTGTTTCTGAGGTTATAGAGTGACTAAATATTGAGAAAAAAAAAGTTCAATTTTTTGAAAATTTCAAACGTGGCTACCCCCTTAAGTATCCCAAAACTGCCAAATTGTGTACAAAATGCGGGTTCCCTCGAAAAAATAAAAGGGAATACTGTTGAAAAGAAACGCAATACATTTCATTAGGGGCGTACTATTGGTTAACATTTTAGTGAAAAGTATCGAAAAATTTTGTGCGTTAAATACCACAATTTAATGCGCGCAGTTGCTGCAATATTCTTCACTGTAATTCCAAATTCTTCTGACTCTTTTCTCTAGTTTTTCGACGATAACTCCAAATAACTTAACTACTTAACTTTATCTAGGGGCTAATAGAGCCATAGATTGAGGAACGTGGGATTTGTTCTGTACTCTCAAAACGTGGGATTTGTTCTGTACTCCCTCGAAGTAACCTGCTTAAGGCTGAATGTTATAAAATAAAGCTCTCAAATTCAAACTTTCAAATCTTAATTGGAATACACAAAACCTAAAATTTTTTTTAAAACGCTTTTTTATGACAATTAAATGAATGACATGATAAAGCGCCACCTCTAAAAGCTTTGGCGAACTAAAATGATTCAAGATTAATTTGATCATTAAATTTTCAACCGTTTAAATAAGCTACTTTGATTATTTGTACGATTTTTCGATTTCTGAATAACGAAAACTTCAATCTCAATGTTTTGTTTTTATCCTCAATTTCAATATCATAGCAGTAGCAAGGAAAAAATATGTTTTCTCTTATTGAACCAAACAAAAAGTATTGATAAATTAAAAAAAAAACGCTAAGCGCTCATTATTTAAGTCCCCGGTGGAGTAAGTGATAACGTGTCGGCCTTTCAATGTCTCAGGTTCGAACTTCATCGTTGACGACCCATTATTATTTATTTTTCACTGACAACAGATTACGATAAAAGGTCACCTTAAATTGTAGGTTCATTTGCAATCGTTGGTTCGAATCGGGTTAAATTCATCTACGCCCCATGCCTCGCAAAGGATTAGGAGGAATAGAATAAATCAAATAATATGGTGCTCGGTGCCGTTTATTTTTTTCAGTATTATCAATTTCTCCCATTATTTGACACAACATGTGCACACTCATGCAAACACGTACATTTAAGAGCTTAGCAGAGTATATGATTTTAATACGTCTGGTTATTTTGCGAAACTCCATTATTTCATACCGAAAAATATAATAAATAAAAATATAATTATTATGCACCGCACATTACTAGACGACACCTCTCCCTGCAACAAAAGCAAATATCGGTAAGAAGTCGGAACATACCCTAACCTTCCTTGACATAAATGTTCTTTTCACGTTGGTTTTGACATAAATGTATTACGTAAACAAGCTTTGGACATTTTTAAGCTTTTTCCAGTTTATTTATACGCCAAATATTATATATTGCATTTAAAACTGTACCTAACGGAACCATCTCGACACAGTAACCCTGGACCTGTAAATAAAAATATATATTAGTGAGTTGGTTGGAAATAACTTTTTTATTTTCATTTCACTCAAAAAGGTTTTTACAGTATCGCGTGAATCATTGTCCAGTTGAAATTTGAATTTTCGACTATCGGAAATTAAAGTTTTCTAGCAGACATTACTTTTTACTTTTGAAATTACATTGAATGTACATTTACCTTTTGTCTCTTCAAAGAATACCTCCAGATCGTTATAAATTAAAAGGCGTCACTGCGCCAGGTGCGTCGAGCCACACCCCCCACCACACCGAAATGAGAAAAGAACTATATAAGAATAATAAATATGTGCTAATTATGTACCAGAGTCAATAATTATGTACTCGACAATATATATATTTTTTAAAATTTTTATAATGGGGGGTGCAGCTCGACGTCGAGCCACACCCCCCACCACCCAGATTGCACTGAAATAAATTTTTTACCTTCTGAGAATTTAGTGCTAATTATGTGCTCTAAGAATATCTTAAATATATTGCTCTAAATTTGAAATTGAAAAAGATACGAGACTTTTTTAAAATTCAGCCAATGGGGGGTGCAGCTCGACGTCGAGCTACACCCCGCGTGCCATTAAATTGCATTAGAACTATTTTAAAGCGAATAATAATTATGTGCTAATTATGTGCTTTAAGAATATCCGTAATTCAAATGCATAACATAAGTTTTAATGTAACAATAATAAAGTTAGCTATGTAAAGTTGACACCTCTTTTTTGAATTTTGATGTTTTTTCTGCATTCGTTTATCCATCGTTAGTCCACGTTTGTCCACCCATTAGTTTTATTTGTCCAATCTCCATTACAAAATGGCGGACAACAAACTATTTTTTGCATATTTTTTTACCAGAACTCTAGAACAGAAGAGAGAGTGTTTTCGCAATCTTTCCGAAAGTTAAAAGAAACCGAAAGCGTAGCTTTAAACAGCACGGAATTGCGAGTTGAAAGATCGGAAGATTCTGCCGACGTCGAGCAGCAAATACCTAACCACTCTCGTCTGGTAAAACCTCGAAATGAACCCGAGTCTTGTCGCAACACGATCAGGAGTGTCTTCAGATAAAATTTAGTGGATTATTTATCGATGCTGATGACATCCATATCATCATATCCCAGATTAAGGACCACTTGAAGAATATTACGAGAGAAAGTTAAAATTTTGCTTTTGACTTCTGAAATGCGACATTGTGAAAGGGCATTTCTGGACAGAATTCTGTGGACATATGAATCGCAGTTCATCGGGGATGGTATCTCATTGCGGCAAATGCTTAATAGCCAAATTTATTGGGAATTTTTGGAGAGTATCTACACTGCCAGATCTACTAGAGGACATCTTTTTGGATAATCTTAGGGCAATGTTTTAACATATTGATAGAGGCCCAGCACGTACTGCCAACATTGTGAAAGTAGTATAAATGAAAAATCTCTAGGTCTTACTCCATTGAGCTTCTTTTTACGGAAAACAATAAAGGATGAAGTTTATTCAAGGCCTGTTAATGATAAACACGATTTAGGTAGCAGAATTGGGACTACAGTGAATAAAATACGGGAGAGGCTGACTACTATACACTTTAAACAGGAAATTAGAAGCACGATCTTAGCATGCCACGAAAGTGACGGAGGACATTTCGAACACCTTTTGTAACATAATAACATTAATTGTTATAAGTTTCAAATTCAATAAAAACATTTTAGTATGAGTTTAATTTCTATTAACTGCAGGTTTTCTATCTATAAATGTCTACATCCTTTCTCCATCTGAACATTTGCGCTTTTGCAAGATGTGCAATTTATTAAAAAAACAGCTTTATTAATTACATGTATTTCACAGAAAATTTGGGAAAATGCTGAATTTTAGGGAATCGCAAAGCATTTACTTCACTTTCGCAAGTGACTGTATCTGCAATAGGAGTTGATAGATCAACATACTTGACAATTTTGGAAAGGCCATTGCGATAGTATAGTATAGTGTCATCTCTATCGGTAACTGGCTTTTTCTTCGAACCATTCCTATTTCCTTTAGAGGAATAATTCCCAGAATTTTCTTCGCTCAAATTGAAGGTTTGGCTTGGTTGTTGGTTATATCGATTTAGAATCTTTCCTACAAGCACAAACGTTACAACGTGTTCAGATCACTGAGATGTATTATTATTTATTTATTTATTTTTGAGATAACTTATTGAGTGACTTATAAGTTGTCATATGGGTACAATTTTACTTTCAGGGGAGGAAAACCGTTTTTAATTTCCAATGGTTACTGTGAATTTGCAGCTGTTGCGAGCAGAACAAAATAACTATATATAATATACGAAATGAGATATTTAATTTTAATCTTTAATATTGTTGTAAAGAAAATGTAAAGATCATTGGAATTGCTGATATAAAAGTTACAAAAAAAGGTTATTCTAATCTGCAAAATGCTTGTGTATATTGTCATCTATTTCTATCGCCAGCATTTAATAGGCGACATGGCGTTGGCAATTAAGTAAACCATGTTGAAAAAAAAGATGCTTACACAGAAAGGGATAACCAGCGAAAAGTGATACCATTTTCTTGCAGAAAATTCAGAGCAGTATAATATATCTCACTCGTTCAGATACTCCAAAAGAGCAGCGACACAATGTTCTCCAAAATTATCATTAAGAATTATTCATTCGAATTTTCTGCCTTCAAATTAAAGGTTGGGTTGGTTGTTTGTTATTTGGGCGTGCAGCTCGCGCCATTAAAACTGCATTAGAAAAGTATTTAAGCGAATAATAATAAAGAAAAAGTTTTAATGTAACAATACTAAAGTTGAAGAAAATGTAATAAAGAAAGATAGAGTATCGTTTTCAGGAAATTTGTGCATTTACAAAAATCATTCAGTAATTTTATGATCTCGAATAAATTAATCACGAATTATTTATTTAACATTATTAATTTAAAAAAAACAGTTCCTTGATTGATTTCTTAAAAGCCCAAAATCATTGGATGGTTTTTACTAGAACCACTTAATACGTAGATCGATTTTCTCGAAAGCACATAAAACCTGGATCGATTTTGTAGCAGCAGCACAGAATTTTACTTGAAATACATAATTCCTGCATCGATTTTTTCGAGAGCAAATAATTCCGGGATCAATTTTGGGATCATTGGGTGGACAAACGTGGACTAACGATGGATAAACGAATGCAGAAAAAACATCAAAATTCAAAAAAGAGGTGTCAACTTTACATAGCTAACTTTATTATTGTTACATTAAAACTTATGTTATGCATTTGAATTACGGATATTCTTAAAGCACATAATTAGCACATAATTATTATTCGCTTTAAAATAGTTCTAATGCAATTTAATGGCACGCGGGGTGTAGCTCGACGTCGAGCTGCACCCCCCATTGGTTGAATTTTAAAAAAGTCTCGTATCTTTTTCAATTTCAAATTTAGAGCAATATATTTAAGATATTCTTAGAGCACATAATTAGCACTAAATTCTCAGAAGGTAAAAAATTTATTTCAGTGCAATCTGGGTGGTGGGGGGTGTGGCTCGACGTCGAGCTGCACCCCCCATTTTAAAAATTTTAAAAAATATATATATTGTCGAGTACATAATTATTGACTCTGGTACATAATTAGCACATATTTAGCACATTATTCTTATATAGTTCTTTTTTCATTTCGGTGTGGTGGGGGGTGTGGCTCGACGCACCTCACTGCGCCCTTTAAACATTCAGGTTAATATATATTATGGAATGAGTCGTAACTTAACAACTATTTTTCGTTTATATTTACACGCAATTGATCGTTATATCCAATTATAAGTCTTGAACCGATAATGTAAGTTTTTAGTATTCTATTGTTTTATTTTAAGACAACAGAAAATGTTTTAAATTATGTTTTAATGTTTTACTTGTACTACAATAATTCAAACTCTTACAGTTTGCCCTTATTACTTTACTTTTTGTTAGAATGCATTGTAAAACATCTGTGAATTCTAAATTTTCGAATGTAATGCGTTAAAGTTCAAAATATAATTCAAATGTAATGGAATATATGGAATGTAAAGAATATAATTGATAATACGAATGCGCTATGAAAGAAATGCATTATTTTATATCTGTTTCGATTTCCGGCACACCGTATTCTCTGGCACTTGTTTCTGTTAAATTTAATTTAGTATCTTGAAATTGTTGCGGCTTTAAATTCTTCGTCTCACCGTTGCTTACCTTCGATTGCATTGCTGTTAGTTTTTTTAAGTAAACTTGAATGTGCCCAGTCTAGTTTTATTTCCATTTCATACAGTTCAGTTAGTTTTTTAGTGAAATATTATGGCTTTTATTGGAAATTCCTCTGTAGCTTAACATCCCTTTTAAATTAGTTTTACGTTGCTCCGGGTTTCTGGGGTTCTAGGAAGAATGTCCATAAGAATCCCACAAAACCTGAGTAAGTTAAAACTAACTCAACGTCAATGTAAAACTAACTAAATTCAATTATAAAATAATTCCATTTTATGTCGGTAAATCTATTTCTAATCGTTTTTCATAGTAATGAACGCTTCTTTAAAATTTGCGTAATATAACAATAATATTAACAGATCATCAATAAAAAAGATATTTTATCATAAAACAGCAATAATTTCTGATTCAGTTCACGTTGTAATCTAAGTCAAAGAAAGATCACAGAAGGGCTTTTAAAAATAAATGTTATAATTAAACCTCAAAGCCCTAGAGTTCCACTTTTAATGTGTCTCTCCCTCCTACTATAAATAGGAAGTTAATGAATTGTTTTTCCCAGCTTGCACAACACAGGAATTAACAATCCATAAGTACTTAGGATCCTTTCATTAATCAATCAAGCCAGCGGGAGGTTATCTACTAGATAATTTAGTGTCAAAGAGTGTGAAAACTTTATGCTGAACCTAAATCCGCCTTTTCCACATTTCAGCTGATAATCCGATGAGCTTATTTTGCTTATTTCGATGTCACAACTCACAAATCGGTTGAAAAATTTGGCATTGATACCATAGCATACAAACATTTATGTTTGTACATAAAATGGTCGAAACCTCAACAGATGAGGTTATAATCAACCATCCAGCTAATTTTGAGTATAAATCATGGTGCTCCTGGTGGTCATGCATATGGATATATTCACATTGAATCCGAACTCTATTTCAATTCTATACGTTGCATTGTTCAGCACGAGATTATGGTGGTTTCGTTCGTGGCACCATTTGGTTTCGGACATGACTCTTCGGCTTCTCTAAAAATAAAGTGTACACGTTCGCGTAGCACATTTGTCCTATTTCACCGAACATAAAACTGAGAGCCATTCCCTACTGCCTTGCAATGCTAATGCAACTTTAAATGCATATACGTCACGCCGTCTCCGTTTCTTTACTTGAGGAGGAGATTAAAAATGTAATTTCTAGTGATTCTGGTAATTTTTAAGCAGTAGTCTAGGTTAGAGACAAAACCAATTTGATTCCCCTTTTCTTTATGTAATTAATTTTATTGTTTTTGTACGACATGAAAGGATGTCGGATTACGGCTTTCCGGAAATTAAATAACTTATAACAGGGAAAGGTTATTAGACAGTTAACAACATTAATGTTTTTACTATTAAAAATGAAAATGCTTCCAGAAAACAATTTTAACCTATGACATTTAATTAATGTCACGAGATATATCATGTATTCATGCTGCAATATGTTTGCTCAATACAAATTATAAGGACTCAGTTTTTTATGTTTCTTAAGCAAAATACCCCGCATATAAAATAAGGGTCTGTTTGAAAAAGTAGATTTGCATAGCAGTCGCAAAATTCAACTAAACCGTACGAATGAACCGTATGATGCCAGCCCCGCAACTGTTAAATTTTGTAAACAACTTGGGATCATCGCATCCTGAACGCCGAATTCACTTTCTTTACGAAACCAATACGAGTGATCCCGTTCGTCCCGAAACTCAAATAACCTTGGTCTCCCCACTAAGTTAAACAGTTTTTGATTTGTTTCGCCAAGTATCGAGAGAGTCTGTCCAAATGAGAGAGAAGTATGGTGGATTGTGTCAAGGTAGTGCACGAAGTGCAAACAGCCTCACTTAATACCTCATACTTAAAAATTAGGCGAATGATCAAACAATAAAGGAGCAGTGTGATATGAGAGTTATCAAACTCCTTTTAACGAGACCCACCGAGTTGAATTGTTGTAGGTACTATGCAAGTATGCGCCGAATTTAAAGCTAAAGATAAAAGACTGGGAGAACCTTTGTATAGACGTCGATATCGCTATAGGAAAAGACAAAACCAAATAAGTCATAAACGACATGATAAGGAATTATGAGGGGAACTTCAATAACATTATAAATAACACGGAAGGTAAAGTTGTTAAAAAGATCAAGCGTAAATAAGTTAATTATTACTAAAGCTGACAAAGAGAATACCACGGTTATAATTAAAGAAGAGGATTATGACACGAAAGTTAATGATTTTGTTACAGAAAACGATATAACAGAAATTTTAGACAATTATTTTAGAAATAATTTTCAGCTAGAAGTTAAATCAGTGATTTCACGGTCCGATGCCTTATTTGTAGATGACAGTAAACAAAAATTCTTGAACATGAGGGCATCCCCATTCGTCTAGTTGTAGCATATAGATGTGCACCAGCTTATAAATTAGCAAAAAAAGCAAACTATTTGTTTAAATGCACCAAATTCACTCCGAAGTTTGCAGTAAAAAATTCAATTGATTTAGTCAACAAAATAAAAGATATCAAGGCTGCGAATAACTCCAAATTAGTTTCCTTTGATATCAAGAGCTTATTTACAAATGTACCTGTTCGTGACTGTTAAGATCCGTGTGTAGCGTCTGAATTGAAAAATATAATTAAATGTTGTGTGGAACAGAACTATTTCAAATTAGAAGATAAAGTTTTTAAACAAGGCAAAGGTTTAGCTATGGGCTCCTCACTCTCCGCTCTTCTGGCTGACATTTATACCACCTTGATCAAAAAGTTCCCGGAATAACCACCGTGTGGCGCTCCCATTGTTCCGATTTGTGTTCTGTTTTTTTGTTTAGTTGGTACATCTGTTGTTGATATTCCCTCTAAATCTTAGCGTCATAGCTTGACATTTGCAAAAGTTACGTAGCCAAGAGTACATCTATCTCTGTGTGTGTTGGCGATTTTTTACAATTTTAGAAATGGATTTAAATTTGCAACAACAAACTTGTATCAAATTTTGCTTAAAAAACGGATTTAATGGTGCGCGAACGTTGGAAATGTTGGAAAAGTGTTTCGGCAACGATTCTCTAAAGAAAAGGGTCGTTTACCAGTGGCACGAGCGGTTCAAAAGTGGTCGTGAGTCAATCGAAGATGATGAACGCATTGGCAGACCATCAACATCGAAAACCGATGAAAACATTGATAAAGTAAAAGAAATGTTGATCAATAACTGCAAATTAACCATCAGAGAGATAGCGGAGGACTTGAACATTGCCTATGGATCCGTCCAAGACATTTTGGTTAATGATTTGGGTTTGCGTCGTGTAGCAGCAAAGTTGGTGCCAAAAGACCTCAATTTCATGCAAAAAAGAGACCTGATTTGGCTCCCTGTGACTTTTTTCTGTTCAATCGAGTTAAAAAACTATTACGGGGAACGCGTTTCAGCAGCCGAGAGGAAGTAATGGAAAAATCGCAGGAAGCACTGATGGACATACCGAAAACCGAATATAAAAAATGTTTCGAGGATTGGATCAAGCGCTGGCATAAGTGTGTTGCAGTCGATGGGGATTACTTTGAAGGGGACAATATAGATTTAGATGAATAAACTTGTATTTTTAATTTTCTGAATAAATTCCGGGAACTTTTTGATCAAGGTGGTATGACCAAGATTGAAAAATTAATATTTAAAGACAAGGACAAAACGTCTAACATTATATACTGGAATAGGTATGTCGATGACATATTATGCATTTGGACAGGGATTAACCGACAACTAGACAAATTCTTGACCTATTTGAACTCTATTTCCGATTCAATACAGTTCACAACGGAAATAGGACACAACAACTCTTTAAGCTTCCTTGACCTAAATATTGAAATAGAAGAAGGAAAGCATAAATTTGGCATTTATAGGATGGAAACCTATACCGATAACGTCATCCCAATTACCTCAAGACAACCATGGAACCAAAAACTAGCTGCCGTTCATTCCATGCTATATCGCCTTATACGGATCACAATGGATGAATTTAAGGACTAGAAAGAGCTAAGAACAATTAAACAAATAGCTACTAATAACGGTTATGGGTCTGACTTCGTAAATAATATGCTAAAAAAGAAAGAAAGGAAACAAGTTAGAAATATTTTGCACTCAATTCTAACAAAGGAAATGAAAAAAACATAGTTGACGAATTCTTTACATAGGCCGTATTTCAGATAGAGTTGGAAAAGAATTAAGGAAATTAAGCATCAGTCCAGCGCACTATTGTCATCCAAATCTTGGCAAGCTTTTAAAACCAACCACTCAACAGGATAAAAGCAAATTAAATGGTATTTACAAAATAACATGTGAAAAATGTCCAGCCGCTTATGTAGGGCAAACAGGAAGATCCTTTGCCACCCGTATAAAAGAACACCACACCAGACCCACATCAAGCTTTTTAAAGCATATTATTGAAAAAAATCACAGTCAAAATAAAGAAAACTGTGAAGTCTTACACGTAATCAATAAGGGGTATAAAATGGATGCACTTGAGACCCTGGAAATTAATAGGCTATTCAGGGACCATATTTTGGAGACATTGAATGATCACCCTGTATTAAATTCACCGCTCCTTCAACCATGGATGTGATGGCTCAGAGATGTGGTTGGCTCAGTCGGTCTGAAGATGCCTACGGGAGTGAGGCGAAACCGCGGTAACCTAGTAAGGTAAATATTAGTGGAATAGACTTTTTAAAAATTTTCGGTTTTGTGTTAATATGAACACATAGTTTTCGAAACGCGCGTCGTGCTTAATAATAAATTTTAAACATGAAAATAAGGAAGTTTTATTCACTAAAATTGTATTAATAATATTTTCTTAATCCTGTTGCAAACACGTGACCTATTGTTTTTACCAAAAAAAGAGTAGGGTGTCGTGTCTTCTAAATTGCAAGAAAAATATTTTTGGACGTTCTCATTTTTGTCGTCACGAGATATTCTCTTTCTCCCTCTAATTCCTTTAATTATCGATGCAAAAATCCTATAAATTTCAAGAATGTGCCTTTTACTTAGTACTTCCAATGAAAATTATAACGTACGCTGTAGCTGGTGTTTGCTAAAAAAATTGTTTAATTAACACGGAACCCTATCAAGCGAGTGCCCCAACACGCGTTTTGCTGGATTTTTTCTTTTCAAATTACTGTAAATGCTGCAACTAGCTTATACTAAATTTAGTTAAATATTATGGTATGTTAGGCTACTGACGACTTTCATGATAGGCTACTGACGACTTTCATGATTCTTAATTACATTGGTATCTCCAGTAATAATGCCTATCAAAGTATAGCCAAATGATAGCTTTTTGGGAATCCTCTTTGGCGAATAAAATTTTCTGTTTTTCTGCACTTGGTAATAAAGATATTTAGCAATCCGTGTACTTAACACCTTCTTCATCCAATGTTAAGGTACCCAGAGAAAGCATTTGAAATATTGAAGGTGGTAATAATAACATTCTTACTTTTTTTTATAAAGTTTTTATTAAATATTGGAAAAATGGTCCGATTAATTATTTTTTTTTATTTCCGATATAACAAAAGATTTGAATAAATCTTCATAAAACCATTAATGCTCTTGAGGAACAACCACATCAACTTTTTTCTGCTAAACTGATATATGGACCAAAGAGCAGCCTTACAGATCCTTATACTTATACCACTAACAGTAAATAAATATTGATATTGACGATGTTTTGTTGCACCAGTTTTGGTACGATTTTTAGATTTCATCACAATACTTTTGAATAAAAGGGCATTTTTTGCGTCAACACTAAACATTTTTAGCAGCACCTGTCGATAGAGACCATTAATGTTACATAAATTTCCGGAAACAATAGATTTTTCCTTGACAATCTTACGCTTTTGGGAGTTGTAAGAAAGACCTCTCTCTAGCGGTCCAGCTATATTACAATTCCATTGTTGTGGAGTTCTAGTTCTGTTTATAGACGTTTTTATTTGCACGGGAAATACTTTCTTTTGGATATTATTATTAGGCTGCCCTCAAGGTTATCGTTGGAATCTTCTAAAATTATTCGTCTTTGAGTCAAATATGAAATAAAAATTAAAATGTGTGAACCAGGGACCGTACCTGTTTTCTCTTTTTTCTGAAAGAGTGCTATTTTAACTGGTATTTCTGGAAACTTATAATTCATGATTAAAACTAACAGTTATTTAAAATGTTTTATTTTTTCGAAACAAAATAACGGAGTTGGATCAATACGTTGATCGGCAAGACCAACATGCCATGGGTCCCGGGTTCGAGACCAGATGACCCCGTGAGCTTTTATTAAGAAATTAAAATAATCCACTCCGTCTCTGGGCTGTTGTCTAGCTCGCAGCAATGCAAAAACAAGACTCAAGTTTCCTCACTTTCTTTACCCTAATTCCCTCCCGGCCAAAACCATGCTAACGCATCAAAGGGTTGTCCCCTAGTATTTGGCCACATCGTATAAATAAAAAAACATGTCCATTTGAACTTTTATTTTTTCAGTTTGATGAAAACTGTTCACTACTACCTTGTTTATATATTTCCGAAAGTAAGAAAATTGTTTTTTTTATTTTAGTAAGAATTAATAAATTATTGGACAAATTTTGCGATATGGTTTTTTTCTTACTTCTTATTTTTTCACCAAAATTCAAGGCTCCCGCATTAATGTAACATCCCGAAATATCGAACACTTACTTTATGTTATGCTTTAAATTCGCCTGAAAGTTTTTACGATAGCCCTATTTTTATGAGTTCAAACCTCTAACTAATAACTTTCACTTTTGAACAATTGCACACAAAATATCGCCTTGAAAGATTAAAAATGTCATGGTATCATACCTCTTTTTCGTCGATAGAAGCGATTATAATCAAAACAAATGCAGCTCTGTATCTACAAACCTCAACTTCCGTTTTAAGATCACCATCTACTGTAACTAAGCTTTTAAGTAATTTTCGGATTAAGAAAATATAAATCTAGTTCATAATCTTCTCAGTTTCAGCTCAAAGAATTAATTAATTAAAGATCCAAACTTCCTTCATTAAAATTCAGTGTGTGGTTTTTCTGTTGTTGCCCTCAGTTGCCGCAATTATTATATCTGTTTATTGTATGCCCACTGGTGTTTCCCAACAAAAATATTTTTCTGATAAATAAATTGGCAATATTTTCAAAGTAAACAATATACACGCACTTTTTATCGTTCATTGCTCAATTCTATTGACCTCTTTTCATTATAGATTTCTATAAGCTGATGTTTGCTACGGCAACAAACGTCGAGATTGTTTGCAAACAATAAAAGAAAAGTTCAAACGTTGTTATGTAAACATCTTGAAACTTACTACTCCTATAAAGTCTTGATAAACATAAACAGCCCAAAAAATTGCGACACTTAGAGATAATGGAAATTCCGTATACAAAGGAAAACACTTTACTTCAGTTATCGTGCTTACCTGCCTAAACAAGTGATTAGTCAACGTACGCGAGCAATGCAGAACATTTTTTCCCAGCCTTCAATGATGAAAAGCCAGTATGAACGTGGGCTTTAAAAAGCTTATCTACCCCGCATTCCCTCTTTTATTATATTGAAAGAATTTATCGGGCCAATTTTTCCTTGAAATTCCGCTGTTTTTCAAAGTATTCACGTAAACTTAGTGTACGTAGAAAAATAAGACAAAAAAAATGGAAAGTACGAAGATTTCTATCATGGCTTAGTTGGCCCCTTCGAGCATCAGTACGTCACGTTGTATCGATTTTTGTATAAAGCTTTGGGTGTTTGGTTCTTTTTTCCTATTTTCCAGGTTGTCCAAGGGGGCTTTACGGTTCAGCGATCACCAGTGTTCTCTTACGTGTACAGTTCAGAAGGGTATTCAAAAAGTTCAGTCCCCTCGAAAAAAAGAAGGTGCAAATATATGCATTTCTCAAAGACATTTTACTTAATTTCATCGTGATGGGGAACTATTCTGAGTCATCACAGTCTCGGAAACAGACGGACGCCGTTTCCAAAAATTATTGCCAGACCTGAAAAAATCGCAGAGGTTAGTGTTTCCTGGCTATTAATTTTGAGTTGTCTACGGACAGCGTGTTCGTAGAATCTTGATTATGAAGATATTTATAACGTTTCTTGTAAATTTGATTAAACATAAAATTAAACATATTCAGGGATTCTGACGCCAAGTTTTCGATCGCGTCACTGCACTCACTTTCGTGCGTTGACTAAGATCAAGATAGTGGGAATCGAGTCGAGATACTGCAGTCTTGACGAAGATGATGAAGACAATTAAGGCGCTTAACAAGATAATTCCATGCTTCTTGACCAGGTCAATATGAAAAGCAATGTCTAACGTGGGTGGCCCTTGTTGTGCTTAATTCACTTTGAACATGCGTGCGTCAGTCAGTTGCTGACTACTATGCAATTGACAAATGATGTGCATTCCGAAGTGCGAGAGTTGATGACAATGGACATAGGCACCTTAAAGAAAGTTCGATTTGAATGCGACTATTGTTCTGGCTATCATTAGGGTTAACGAATATTACGCACGCGCGGTGACTAATAACTTTATTGTGCAACTACAAAGTTATTCAGTCTCGAATATCACCCACTTTTTTTCTTCATACTGTTGTAATCAAAGAAGTTCCCGAGTGCAGTAACAATGCCTTGCTGTAATTACTGCTAATGGCCTTGTTGATGAATTGCCTGCTCTTTTAAGAAGGAAGTCACATAACAAGAAAATATTACAAAAAATATTAACAGTAAACGTTTTCTGTGTACTCAAGAGATTCATGCGATTTTCTTAGAAATTGCACAAAAGCATCTTACTTTTCACAGAAAGCTCGCTCTTGTGTGAGACATTAGAATTCTTGTCAATTTAATTACGCAGCAAAGGAATGCTGCAATCAATTTTAATGCCAGACAATTTGCAATAAAATTTACTATTTATAATGAATGAAGCAAGTGCAATAGTATTAAATATACATAAATTTAGGGTCTGTAATTGAATTCATTGGTGGATATGTGAATGAGAATATGACAAGTAAAGTTTGGTTTGAAATCCGCAAAATAATTTTAGCTTATGAAAACAAAAATTTAAGTATGTTTGTAGATAATAGTTTGTAGATAAAGTACGAATCTAGTTTAAAATAGATACTAATAAGGTGCGATACCATAAAACTATCGATTGCAGTATCAAACGATTTATCGAAAGCTGAGTATTGATATTGGTATCGGAAATAATATATCGACCATTTCTTACCAAACAATTTTTGATATAATTTGAATGATGCAGTTGATGAATATGAATAAAAAGTCTTTAACTAATGCAGTGCGCACTGCAAAAAAAATGGCTCCGTCAATCAGAACATGAAAAGAACTAAGCGAGAAACAGTTCCTGTCGTTGTACAGAGTCGTTCAAACCTTGACGAACAACCTTTCTGATGAGACAGGAGCTGCCAGGATAGATACATAAATACTTCTTTATTGATATAAGAAGGGAATGCAGGTTTCAGTTGTCAACGATATTCTGTATCGAAAGAAAATACTCATATGGGTATGTGGAGCCATCGTCATCTTAGTATCGGATATCGATATTCGAAGCGAACTACCGATACCAAGATTATAACAGTGGTATCGCTCCGTCGTGCAAGACCGACTCCCCACCTCGTTTTCGAAGTCGCTGAACTCGAATATCATAGTAAAAAAAAGTTTTATCTGGGGCCAACCCCTCAAACGGAAAAAATCACTTTTTTCCCATTTTCGCGCACGATCGCGCTACAGCAGGGATTCTGATGAAAATTTTTGATGATTTGAGCAGAAGATAACAAAGGAAGAAGAATTATGGCAGGGACATGATCATGATTCGTGACAGGAGTTTAAATGTCACCCCCCCCCCACCTGGGTTGCCAGCATAACAGTAAATTTTTGAATTTGTCGAGGTAATATATACATCGTTAACGTAAATAATAAACATCAGAAGTGGGCCAAGATGACTTCCTTGGGGTACACCTGACGTGTTGATAATGAATACTCGCTTACTGTGAGACTACAAGTAAGAGCAAAGCGAGTTATACAAGCTTCCAGAGTTCAAAATAATACTTAAAAAAAGTTTCTGTGTGGCATTTTGAAATTGGTCGTGGACAAATGAAACTAATTGGTGGACAAACTTTAATTAACGATGGGCAAATGAATGCACACAAAAATTGCAAAATTCACAAAAGTGGGTGCCAACTTCAGAGTTCTCCTATCAACATGTGAGTTTTGTTTTTTTATTTTATTATTTAAAAAATCAGATTAATAAGAAAATCGTTAAAAATGTAATTCAACTGAAAAGATTCATACAACGAGAGGTTAAATTGTTTCCTTTAGAAGTGATACAAATATCATTAAAAATTGGCCGGGCTTCTGACTTAAAGTCTACTACAATTAAGGTTTACATATTAAATAAAATTAATTATCAAACCTCCAAATTTTTAGTGTTTTGTTTTTTGTAAGTTCATTTGAAAAGCAAACTTCTTCGTTCTCTGAATAAATGTTACTATAGAGGCGGAACCTAAGTGCACGAGTCCAACCACTTAACCATTTTTAAATTATTTCACTATAATCTCCAACAACAAAATATAACTTTTTTGTGTTAAAACGATACTATAAATTTGCTGCGTTCGTTGTACTATACAGGCCTCTGCACTCATTCATAAAAACACTACAAAGAAGAATTTAATTTGTAATCAACGAAAAGGCCATTAAAATTTTCTTTTGTTACAGAACGCAACCATCAAATGTCCTCACAAATCCCGGTCTTGTCTTTCATAAAAATAATTAATATTTCTTTATTCAATATCTTTAATTATTTCTTGAGGGTCTTGATGTGATGAATGACTTCCTTCTTATTAGTTTCTCACTGTTGTTAAAACTCAGTCTTAACTCGGGGCGACATAGATCTAGATAGGAATATATCTTATCTTCGTTTTCTTCTTTTTTTAACGCACGACCTCGTCTTTCATGTGTTTGTTTTTAAAAGTCGCTTTGTCCGATAACATGCCCAACAGTGACTGCGATCGAGTAAACAGCCATAAAAATGCAATTTGAGATGGAAATCATTCGTCATTGTGATTACAGTGTTTGAAGGGTTTGTGTAAGATTCAGATGAGATTAAATGAAGCTTAGCATGGAAAACTCTGAGAACATTAGACGTAGGGCTCTTTTTCATTAAAAATGAATATAAACACGCCTTACAAGTAAATTGATAAAATGCTTCAATGGAACTTCTACTGGTTTTTTACGATATTATGTCGTTTATAAATCTTTCATTACTCCTATCGCTCCATTTGTCAGTTTTGATTGATAGAAGCAAAAATTGCGGAAACTAAATGAGCAAGAAAATTCTCAAGACATAATTTTCTTGAAACGATAAATATGTCAGGAAGGCATAACATTATTACGTATTAAGGAATAAATGTAAAAGGAAATACTTCCTCATGTAATCAGATTTCTGGTTAAAAACGTCAAGTCATTTTGCTCTTAAAACATGTGATATATTAATATTTCTATGCTATGCGGCAAGCGACAAAAATAAAAAATACTGAAAAATGATGTAGCAGCTTATTTTATTAATAAGAATTCCCATTACATCAAAATTCGATGAGATTCCAAGGCAAAGGCAAAGTTATTAACATCTACTTATCAAATATGGAAAGAATTGAGTTGTTCTCTTAATATCGATAGACATGGAACGTTTAACCTAGCCTTCTTTGCAACTGCTAAGCCTTTTAGCGTAAACTGATTTATCGGATTTAATCGTACCTAAAAATAAGTCTCTTAAAGAAAGCCTTAATTTTTGATATTGTTCCCTCAAAAGTAATTGAAGTTGACTCTTAACCACCCACTTTTTTCAAGTGGCATTATCGAGTTTAATCTAAAAATATCCAAAAGGAAGGCAAAAGAATTCTCCGAATTTTTTCCTTAGGTTGATTACCTACGGTGATAGAGGACTCATTCATGTGTAAGTAGAAAAGAAAGATTCTTTTGGAAATAATTTCTTTCTGTGGTCTCTGGAGGCTATAACATAACTGCATTGAATGAGGTCATATAGGCAAGATTTTGTATGAACTTTTCATTCACCTTTCTTTTTTCAAAAACTTCTTTTCTTTCGACGTTCTTTTCATCCTGTAAACATAAGCTGAGCCGGTTTATTGAATTCCTCTTGAATATTTTCAGAAAGGCAATATGGACGATTTTAAATGTAGGAATTTCAAATGTTTTCGTATAACTTAAACACAGTTGTAGATATATATTTTGTCTATTGTATATTTTTAATTAGTACTGCACAGTTGAAAAGAATTGCAAGCCGCTGCTTAAATATGCCAACATCTAAAGATGTTTTACTTAATATTGCGTTGAAGTACCGCAAACAGACAGAACATTCGTGCGGATATTAAAAGTAAATATTAATAAGTATGTTTATTTTTAATTTAAGTGAAATATTATTGCGCACTTTGGACTGATTTACCTGCTTTTTATATTAATTTTATATGACTTTATATTATCCTTTTAAGTTCACGCAACATACATACTTTGAAGGAGGGCATGCTAAAATTGCACTTTGTTAACTAACAACGGTAGTATTAAACATATGAATCACGGATTCCTTCGTTTATATATATATATATATATATATATATATATATATATATATATATATATATATATATATATATATATATATATACAACGTGTCCCATTTTTCAACGATATCCCTTGGAAGATTGATAGGCCAGCTCATGACTGCCCAGAATAACAAAACATACCTTAGTAAAAAAAATCATTAGTTTTCGAGATAATCGCACTTTTATGAATTTCGAAAAAATCGACACTTTAGATCAGCTTTTCGAGTGCCATGGCTAAAAAAATTGGTATTTGAGGAGTCTAATTTTTGTTAGGTAATTCTGGATAGCTATCCTATTGACCACAATATAGAACAAAAACTAATAATGCCTTTAACCTTTGGAAAAATAAACATTTTTACCCGATTCACGAGTTACTTTTTTGTATTACTTGACTTCGACTCTTCATACTGTAAAAAAATGTACCACGCTAACCTGGCAAGTTATAAGAAAAGTTTGCGCATTTACTGTAGTTTTCGAAATTGTATAAGAAGTACAACGTATAACTTAAAAAAAATGATATTGCTATTTTACTGCCAAAGGAACTCATTTTGAAATTATTTCAGTTATTAGCCAGAGCCAGCTATTCGACGTGTAGGACAAGGATGGATGCCGTTTGACATGAGTTAGAAAGAGAAAGGTAGTGACAGCGTTTGACTGCATATCTGTATGTATTTGGTTCGCACTTGACAGTCTTTTGTTTGCTTTGCTACGGTCGTTTCACATTCGTATTTTTATTGCACCAACTACCAACGGATTTTGCTTTGTTTTTTGGACTTTTGTTTTGCCTAGTGTTGGAGATAATATCGAACTGATGTGGTATTCTTCTGGACTCTGTGTTTGTGTTACTTTGTTTTTGAGGTTCAATTCTATTCATTATGCCGTACCTGTATACTGCTCAGGAATATGCTACCATGCATTAGGGATGAGCGATGTTGCCAAAACATCGATATTGACATCGATGTCAACATCGATGACTGAACATCGATGACCGATAATAATCGAACTCAAAACATCGATGTTCCTTAATATCGATGTTTAATAAAGGAGACTTATGGAATGGCGGTCAATGGCGTAAAAAGGCAATATACTTGAATGTTTTTTTGTGGTGTAGCCAAAGCACAGGAAACAACCCTATGGTGCGTTTTTAGCATGGTTACGGTGGCAAGGGAATGAAGTAAATTGAACGTCTTGTTTTGGTATTGCTATGAGCTAGAGAAATTCCTAGAGACGGAGTGGACTTTTTTATGATCGGAAAACTCATCGGCAGACTGAGGCTCGAACCTGCATCTAACCACATCTTCAATGAAAACTCTAGGATTTTTCCGCCCTATAAGAAGGACGGTAGGGACGATGAAACTAACTATCGATCTGTTGCAAATATATTTGGAGTTGGCAAGGTCTTTGAGCCTGTGTTATCTGATATCATTTATAGTACCACAAGGTAACCATTTAGTACCGTTATTATTTAACATTTACATTAATAACTTACAGCTTTCCTCACACCAAAATCTCAGACATGAATATCTTCCACTCTTGGTGTTTCGATAATTTTCTTTCTCGGAATAGACAATTATGTATTATTGTCATATACTCATAAATTTAAAAATATACGTCAAATTTATTATATCAACGGTACCTTATTGCCCAACCTTGACAGCACAAGGAACTTGGGTGTGAATTTTAACTAACTTAACTTTTTCGATGACCACATTTCGTATATGGTTAATAAGACAAATGCAGATTTGGGCTTCATAGAGAGATGGTCTCGCGGCTTTGGTGATTCATTCGTCAACAAGACTCTTTATTGCTCTTTTGTTAGACCGATTCGATAGTAACTTTTGCCGATCTAGCCATCATTTTATTAAGTTCATAATTATCAGATCGAAGCGATATAATGTATGTTTCTTAGATTTGCGCTTTGTAGCCTTCCAAGAAACAATCCCGTTATATTATACAAGAATACGTTTACGCTTCTTTCCATGGACACGTTAGAGAAACGCGGCTCTGCGATTCTGTACAATTCATTCCTAAGAGCTACTTAGTTGTTTCAATATTTTATTTCCTTATCGCCCTCTCAGGAATTATGACATTCTTTGCATCCCTTGCTGTCGCACTAACTGCGCTTCTAATGAATTCATTAATTCTCTGCTTTCTTTGAATGATCATTGGGATGAACTTGACTTAAACTTGTCTAAAACTCAAATGAAACAAAATAAGGTGAGTACTCAAATTGCATCTCCAGCTTGTTTCATGTCACCTCTATTTTCTGATATATCAGTTATTTTATTTACTTGAGTTGGCATTTATATAAACGCAGGTTTTATTTTCTCTATAATTGGCAACGAACTAGTCTTAAATTTTAAAGGAATATTCAAAATATTGAATTAAGTTCGCTTCAATTCTTTTCTGCTAACATCGAAGGTCGATGTGTTGTTCGTAACATCGATTGTGCGATATTTTACATACTTCAACATCGATGTTGGAACATCGATGTTTAGACTCTCAACATCGATGTTTCATGAACATCGATGAACATCGATCATCCCTACCATGCATTGCATTTATGGGGAATGTAGAGGCAATAGTGTTGCTGCAGCTAATCTGTATCGCGAAAGATACCCGAATGCGTTGAGACATCCTGATTATCGTGTTTTCATGAATGTCCACCGAAATTCGGAAGGCAGGCCTAATATTCGCGCTGTAGCGGGAAGACAACGTGTGGATAACGATGAAATAATTTTACAAGAAATTAATAGTGATACAGCTGTGTCGGTGCGAGCATTTCAACATCGCACAGGAATACCAAAAACGACTGTAAATAGAATTATACGACGCTTTGGGTACCATCCATATCACGTGCGACGTGTACAAGCGTTGCTTCCACGTGACTATGTAAAACGTGTAAAATTTTGTCAAGGAATGCTGCAATTTGGTGGCCACCCCGGTCACCGGATTTAAATCCCTTACACTTTTTTTTCCTGGGGTTGTATAAAAGAGAAGGTGTATTCAAAACCCATAATTGATATACATGAATTAAAACAGCGAATTAATATTGCCGTACAAGAAATAAATAATTCAAGAAGTGCCAGACTAATAAAAAGATCTTTTTTAAAAAGATGCCGCGCTTGTATTCAAGTTGATGGCAGACAATTTGAACACATTCTGTGATTTTATTTGTTTTTTTGTATTTTTTGTTAAATAATCGTACCATAAAAAATGTTTTCATTCAATCTACTTATTATTCAAATAATATCAAAATGAGTTCCTTTGGCAGTAAAATAACAACATCATTTTTTTTAAAGTAATACGTTATACTTGTTATACAATTTCGAAAACTACATTAAATGCGCAAACTTTTCTTATACTATACTATATATATATATATATATATATATATATATATATATATATATATATATATATATATATATATATATATATATATATATATATATATATACCTATATATATTATAGGGCCGGGCTTCCGCAATGCTTAGCTAAAAGGGTCAAAATAAATTAACAACAACAATATCTGTGCCAAATCAGCTTAACTAGACTAACTATGGAATTCGCACGTTTAAACTCTGCCGGCGGCCATCCGTGGTTGTTTTTTTGCCGATAGTAGAAAACGCCCTGGGGGTTGCAGTGCAATATCAATGTAAGTCTACTTGCAACCTGTGTATGTCATCGTCTCAAGAAAAGTAAATAGTATAGAGATACTGAGAACGGAGATCGATCAGTATAGGTTTAATAAGTGCAACATCTCAGTAGAAAACACCTCTTATACAAAGAGTTAAAATACAAAAATTAATACACTTCTAAATTTTTACCAAATACCTTATAATTTTTGCATTTTTTTAAGGTAACAAATTTGCTAGGAAACACTGTTGGACAACTCTTGTGTTGGATGTATTTAGAGTACCAATTTGTTGAGGTAAAACGGCAGGTTTCTTTTCTAATTGTAAGGAAAAATGGAGTCGTAAAGCAACCGTGACATTTTCAATTTCAAAAATGTCATAAACCGTTAAATTGCTAAAACATATAAGTTTATTCAAATGCAGGTGTTATGACTTGCACTACTGTGCATCGTCCATTCCATTAATTTTTTAATTAGTATAAGAGTCTTATTTCAAGCCATGAAAATAGTAAAATAATAATAGTCTAATTCTTTAATAAGCAATTAATTATTTAAATTGGAATATTCATTAACGTAACAACCAAATTGGTTTATACTTACGTCAGAGCTGCACAACTGAGTCACCACATAAATGAAAATATCCATAAAAGTGAGTTCAACTACCCGCAATTAAAGCCATTTGTGTTAGCAAAGTGCCAGTCATTTTCGGAAAAGCATTTTCTAACCATGCAATAGAATAGCTTTCTTCCCCGCGGACATTGACTGCAATAGGAAAACTTTTGCAAATTTCAACACACCCAAACATGTACTATACCATATTGCCTGAAACTTTGTGTTCAGCTGACAATTTAATATTTAATCGAATCGATTATTGGCTCCATCGCGAAGGATACAAGACTGGGGAGTTCTTAAAAAAGACGTAAAAAAATATTACCTCTTCCGGTACAACACGTTGGCTAGAGTCTACGGAGTCTTCCAGCTACTATCGAATTGCCTGCCGCCCCAGAGTGATGTATGAGGTGCGATGCGTAGCAAACACATGGAATATATTCCCCGAGGGTATTCTAATCGAGCCTATTATAAGCAAGTTGCTATTTTTGGCGAAACACAATCAAATGCTTCGTGTCGATAGCCTCTGGCGCTGCATTGTATTGAGGTTTGGCTAGATTGATTATCAGACTTCAGCAAAAACTTCGGCTGCTACGTGAAGATAGTGATTCTAGGCACGTCTGCATACATTTAGGCAACACAGTGCGTATCCGATACGACTCCACGTTGTACACACATGCTGTTACCCTTTTGTTAAGATTTTTAGTTTCTTGAACCTGGCTTGCGGCCCCATATGGTCAGACATGTAACTTCTGGTTTACTTACTTTTCCGATTGGCATAGCTGGCACGATGCTAAAACTTACTTATGCTGTTTTTCCTTATATATCAAATCAAATGCTCGTTATTGCTGGTATCGTAAAGCTCTAACTTTTCTTGTTCTCAATTTTCTTATTCTTTTCATGCAGAAAAATTGTCGCCCTTGAGGCAGGATATACGTATGTAAGTAGAAAAGACTGGAATTAGTGGTGAAGTGGAAGACAAAAAAATGCTAAGTGGAAGGTGAATCGAGGTCATCCCGGAAATGCCAGTAAACGTTTCGTGATCTTAAGTTTCACACCGGATTACATATGTTTGCTTTTGATTTCTTGTTAAATATTTAGTAGTGACGTAGAGCTAGTTCTTGTGTTTTAAACTAGATTAGATAAGGAAAATAATATGTAAAAAAAACTGCAACAGGAAAATTAATAAAAACCCCATCAATGCTCTCCCATATGCACCTTTTCACTTAATACCACGAAAATAACCCACGTCTGCCCATAATAGGATAGGATTAATGACCTTACCTATACTGAATGCCCCAATCACGCTAGAATCAGACTATTAGGTTAGCATTTGCATAAAATAAATCAAAAATAATTTTAAAGAGCGTCTACCTGCTGCTGCTGCTTGCTTTAACACAATTCCAATTCATAGCGAATGCGCCCACATCGTCTGTCCAAATATAACTGTTCAAGGTTAACTTGCCAATTCTTTCATGCATTGAACGGCAGTTTTTATTCAAATTCAACTTTTCTTAATCCCAATGTTACCTGAACGACGAAATATATTTTAAGAACTGGAGTTCTATTTAATAGCTCATTTAAATCGTGAGTTGGTGTTTGTAGAACATTATCTTTACAAATGGGCTACTCTTAATCAGGGACAAACGAAGCCGAAAGTGGTTCGATGGAGGCGTGAATCGTGCACTAGGGAAAATGGAACAGATGAAAAAGTGGTTTTTAGGTTCAGTAAAATATTGCTTTCAGTTAACAATAATTAAACTTTATGTTGCAAGAGTAAACTATTGAATTTTTTTACGATATGAACAAGGTATTACCAAAGTTTACTCACAACTAGATAACCGGCTCCCTAAATTACCCAGCTAGTCTTGAAAAAGTTACACTGGCACCACAGTAAAACGTAATATATCCATATTTTAAAGTCATAAGAATATCCATGCAAATAAAAAGTACAGGTTGTGTGCAGTCATTTACTCCTGTCAAAATTATTTGAGAGAATCACTTACTCCTGTCAATATTCTGCTCTCATCCGGAGAGAATCACATGCTGCTGTCAAAAAAGTCTCGCCAAATCTTGTCGAAGAGTAAAAATGTACCAAAAAGTACCGCCAATGAAAAGAATTCATATGAAGCACATGACTGAGTTAGTTACTTGTGTGTGGAAGAAACTTTCAAACTATCAATGGATTCTGATCTTTTAATGAGTGAAGTACATTTGACATTTGTAAATGCACATAAGAAAAGTTTACAACAACAAAACAAAACAAATTTTTAGTTCTGACTGCAGGGTTGCCGATGCGGGAAATATATAAAAGCAACCAAAAATTTTTCACTACATTGTTCGAAGCGTTTATCTAGTAATAAGTAATCTTTGGTATGTATTACCTAATTCAGAAGAGGATTAAGTTTTGAAATGCGAGATTAGGAGAACACTGAAGTCCTCAAAACCTCTGTTCATAGAAAATGGTTCACAGGTCTTGCAAACCGCTTATGTGTTTTTGAGAATTAGTCGTGTGATGTATCAATTGTCGATCTACTTCGATTTTTGACTTATGTGCATTGTAGTTTTTAATAACGGTTTTAAATCCTTATTAGAACCAATATTCGAATAGAATTATTTAATAATATTTTTGCCAGAGCTGTAAAACCTTAAGTACAAATCCAGTACCAGTACCTGAACTTAGAAATATTTAAACACCAATATCAGTTCATTTAGAGCGTATTGGACAAATTTAAGTTCACAGAACCCGTACTTGTAGTTTTGCTTGAATAATACCTCAGTTGGGCTATTAACAACGTATATACTTAGAATTATGTAGTTAATTCTTGGAGGAATCATTTTTACTTGGAAAGTGCTTACTAAAGTAATGTATTAGAAGTGAGGTGGTTGCTAGTAAAACCGTGTTTAAATTTTATGAGACTGTAAGATTTTATATGTACATATGGATGAGGAATTGGCCAATAAACTCGAAGATTTTTTAGATTTCTAGTGAAAAGTTTAAATATTCTAAGGACATCAAACTTTAAGAATTTGTAACAAAGCAAAAATCGAAATTTGTTTGCAAAATATCAGAATCTACTTAATTAATTCATCGATTACCTAACAGATTCGAAGCGTAGCGGCCGGCGCACACGGTGGGAATTTTTGTATAGAGTCAGAATGATAAATCATATTTTGCGAAGCTTTAAATGATGTAAATTATACGCTTCGAAACTGTAACTGGTCTAGCTCCTAAACGACTTCTACGCCCATTATGAAACTTGGAAAGGATTATCTATACACTATTAGCTATTTTTAGAAAAAAAATTAAATGGTCTTACTTTGTGAAATTCAAGTTTCAAAAATTTCAATATATTTTTTTCCCAAAAAAAAATTTTTCTTAATATCCAAAAATCATTTAAAACGCTCATTAAAAATTTTACTACTTTATTTATTTTATTGTAACCTTTTAAAACAGGGAAATGGGATTCGAAGTAGCGCATACCTGCCGGTTAGTCAAATTTTTGAAACCCTCAACCTCGTTAACCAGACTTTATACTGTAAAAACATTTCGTATCTGGATCGAGGACATATATATGTATAACATAATCAAATATTACTAAAATCGGAAATATCAAATCTTTTTACCTGTCCGCTTGACGTGGAATATGCCCCAAATGTAAAATAAACAGCATGTAGAAGTTTTCGGTAAAATTTATTTAATCGTAAGCTGTAAATTTATTAGGATGGTACTATAATTTGTATTTCTTTTGATTGTTACGGTCCTATAAAGGTGAGTTAACTGCTAAAAAACAGTGGTCAAAGTTAAACGTTTTGCAAAGGTTAGAACAAATTACGAAAAAGCTAGCTCCACCTTTTTATAACAGAAAATAAAAAGGCTCTGCTGCAATCTATTATGTATTTTTCTGATAGCACCATTCGACTTTACGGAAATTTTTTTCGTTTCGAAGCACAACTTCGGAGAAATTTAGAAAAATTGGTCGGGGTTACGAATTTGGGTTATAAGTATTAGCTCACACGCAGCTGCCATTGAGAAACAAAACAAGTTATAAACATTTGTTTTGCAAAATCCTACGTAAGATCTAAAATTGCATCGCACTAAAAACTTTTATTAATCTCTTTGTTGAAATAAAAATTAAAATGAACTTATTTTTTATAATGTATTGTTACTTGTCGGTGGAGTAAGTGATTCCGTGCTAACCTTCTATCTCGGATGTCCCAAGTTCGAATACCACCGCCGGTGACAACAGAAAATAGATTACGATGAAAAGGTTATCGGTGTTTGCAGAGAAAATGTCGACGATTCGGAAGCGAACTTAAATTGCAGATCCACTTGCAATCGTTTTTTCGAATCGGATGAAGTAGCAATAAGGGGCAAATATTTAAAAATAATCGCTTAAAGCTTGCTGCTTTATTGAGAGTACATCCACAAATACTTATCAGAGTAGCCACTTTCTGAAAAACCCGTTAAAGTCAGGGAATTTAGGTTATCAGGGAAAAGTTAGGGAAACGTCAGAAATGTTTATTGAAATCAGAGAATCGCTTTAAAAGAGAGCCCAAAAAGGACAAATGAACGTTTTTGTACGCTTCTGAAACTCCGATATCTTGTTAGTGTAGTGTTTCAATAAAATTATTTCAATTTCAACAACGAAATTTTTATCCTTTCATTCAGATTTTACCCCCCAAACCTCCCGCTTTCAACAAAAACCTAGATTCGCAACTACCACGATACAACGTAAAGTCTAGTTTGGTTTTGAAAAAAGTGGCCACCGTGTTTATAGAAAATAATTTTATTCAAATAAATGCGTGGTTGGCTTGGCAGTAGGATGTTTTCCTTAAGGGGAGTCAGTATGGTCAAAATTGTTTTTCTTTCGAAAAGTATACACTTTTAATAGGCTGAAAAGTTATTATAAAGAACATTATTAAAAACAATGTTAGGCTGAAATTCTGCCACTTTGTTCCGAACCAAATTTGTTTTTATTGAAATTTCATAGATTTTTCAAAATTCGGCACAATTTTATCAACATTTTGAAAAATCGATAAAAATGTTTCCGGAATTATCATAACAATACTAAAAGACTATTTATTTTGATTTTTTTATTGAAATTAATTAAACCAAAAAAGCTCAAACCCTATGGTAGAAAAATTTTGAGAATCCCCACTCCCGTCACAAATATTTTATTAACAAGTAAATTAAAATTTTGTATTTTATTTTACTGACTCCTTAACAGTTCCTCATTAAAAAAAGTCAAAAGGTATCAAATGTGGCTAGGTTACCCAACTTAGATCGATTGTTTGACGTTTGGTGTGCCACACTGCGTCATTTTGCTGGGGCTAAAGTACATCAGAGTTCAAACGGTCTAATTTCGGCCACAGAAGATTTTATATCATGCCTCTGTAGTGCATTCTTTTTTGCAAAACTCAGCTGCCAGCTTTATTTTGAAAAAAGTATAAGACCAATAATGTCATCACTCCAAAACCCACACTAAACTAATTATGTGCTTTTGCATTCGTTTGTCCGTAATTTCAATGCATAAAATAAGTTTTAATGTAACAATAATAAAGTTAGCTTTGTGAAGTTGGAACCCCATTTTTTGAATTTTGAAGTTTTTTTTTGCATTCGTTTGTCCATCGTTAGTCCACCCATTAGTTTTATTTTTCCAAGACGGAGTTGGATCAATGCGTTGAGCGGCAAGACCAACATGCCGTGGGTCCCGGGTTCGAGCCCAGATGACCGTGAGCTTTTATTAAGAAATTAAAATAATCCACTCCGTCTCTGGGCTGTTGTCTAGCTCGCAACAATGCAAACAAGACTCAAGTTTCCTCACTTCCCTTACCCTAATTCCCTTCCGGCCAAAACCATGCTAACGCATCAAAGGGTTATCCCCTAGGATTTGGCCACATCGTATACAAAAAAAAAAAACAAAAAAAAAGCTCCAACACAAAATGGCGGACAAAAAGCTAACCGAAAGCGTAACTTCAAACAGCAAGGAATTGCGAGTTGAAACATCGGAAGATTCTGCCGACGTCGAGCAGCAAATAACCACTTCTGTCTTCAGTTGAAATTTGTTGGATTATTTATCGATGCTGATGACGTCCGTATCACCCTATCCCAGACTAAGTACCACTGAAAGAATATTACGACTTACGAGAGAAGATAAAAATTTTTTCCTTTTGACTTCTGGAATGCGACATTGTGAAAGGGCATTTCTGGACAGAATTCTGTGGACGGATGAATCGCAGTTCACCGGGGATGGTATCTCATGTTTAAATAGCCAAATTTATGTGGAATTTTTGGAGAGTACACTGCCAGATCTACTAGAGGACATCCTTTTGGATAATCTTAGGGCAATGTTTTAACATATTGATAGAGGCCCAGCGCGTACTGCCAACATTGTGAAGGTAGTATTAAATGAAAATTGTTTGGACCGCTGGATTGGACGAGGTGCACCGATTACTTGGCCTGCTAGGGTTAATTTTCAATATTTTAAACAAATTTTTAAATAAACAAACAAAAAATATGGTAAATATAAATTTATTTTTAAGTTAAGAACATAATAGTACAACATTTCAAGAATCTTCTGTTAAATTTTTGGGTAAAAGTATTGTGAATTGATACTTTGGAAAAAAAAGATACTTTGCGGTTATCATCATAACTCATTACTGGAAAATATGTTGACAAAAAACTAAAAAGATTTCGTTAGTGATTTTTCAATTTTTAGAAGTAAAAAAAGACGAATTTTTTGAATTTATGAAAATTTATTGATAAAAATCGGCGAATTTGTTGCTGTAAAATTAATTATAATAATAAAAAATACAAAATCTCGACGTTGTTACCTCGTAATTTATGTATAAAAGAAGTGTGGAAAATTTAAGAAGGATCGGATGAGTAGTTTTTGAGTTACAGTGATCACCGACTTTGAAAAACTAAATCTGAGAAAAACGCGTGTAAAGTTTTAACACTGATCTTTTGTATATGGGATGTATCGGATGGAGGGAGACCCGAGGCACTGTATCTCCAGCAGTTTTGCTCCAATCGACCTCAAATTGCTCAAATTCTTAATGTTAATTTAAAAATTGTTCTAATGCAGTTTTAATGGCGCGTGGGGTGTAGCTCAAAGTCGAGTCCAATTTCCCTTTTTAATACTTGAGTAGTTTTTTAACAAGCCTGACTAATTTGTGTTGTTTGGCGATTTATAATTTATAATACCGGATTCGCAATACATATTAAATAAAAATGTCGTCTGAGTTAATATTTTCAGAACCTAGCCACTTTTCATTTTTCATTCTTAATTTTGAAAAGCACATCTAACTCACTGAGATGTATTCAAATGGAGTGACTTATAAGCTATCTCAAATGGGTACAATTTTACTTTCAGTGGAGGAAAACCATTTTTATTCCAATGTTTACTGTGAATTTCCAGCTGTTCCAAGCAGCATAAAATAACCAAATATATACGAAATTACATATTTAATTTTAATCTTTCATATGGTTGTAAGGAAAATGTAAAAATCATTAGAATTCCTGAAATAAAAATTTCAAAAAAAAGTTATTCTAATCTACAAAATGCTTACCCAGAAAGAGATATAAAATGATTGTGAATACTGACATCTATTTCTACCGCCAGCATTTAATAGGCGACATGACGTTGGCAATAAAGAAAACCATGTTGAAAGAAAAGATGCTTACACAGAAAAGGACAACTAGCGAAAAGTGATACCATTTTCTTGAAGTAATTTCAGAGCACCAATCACTCCAGTATTATATATCTCAGTGATCTAACTATAGCGACATTTGAAAAGTCGAATAACATAAAAAAATAGCTTAAAAGCAATAGGATTTACTTAAAACATTAATTGATTGAGTTTTATTCTATTACATAGCTCTAAACTGGCACTATGTAATCTATATAAGTTGTATGGTGTACCCTCCACCTTCTTATCGGTAGTTTTCCAAATTTTGTCTGCAGTTTGTCGGTCTATTTCTGAAATTTTATGTGAAAATTAAGGAACTTTCATGAATAACTCAAAAATTCATAATAACTAATTTAAATATTTTAATATTACTCTTCAGTTTTTTATTTCATCAAGAATCACTATTTGCAATAAAACATTAAGGTTGTCGATGTGAATTTTTCAAAAACTATTGAACTTAGTTTTCCTGTTTTACTTTTTTCGATTTAACAACCCCTTGAGAGGTATTTTTATTACAGAACAAACCATCTGACTCAATTTTCCACACCACCATACCCATATCTTACCCTTTTACTGAAATGCATCATGTCATGCGACACCCAATGAGTAGATGACATAACATACCCCGCAATAAATGTGTCAGTAATTTTTCTTAAATACTTCAGAGGCCATATGAAATCCCAATTATCCCGAAGGCATATCAAGTAACACTCCAAAACAGAATGAAGTTTATCAGCCTGGCAGTATAGAGAAATTAGGCTAATGTCTTCTGGCACGTATAAAAGTAAACTCTTTTCTCGCTTATGTAAACACAACGAAGAAAACCGTTTAACTCTAGCCTATTCAATTCGAGGTATATTTTGTTCGTGGGCATGGGAACAAGTTAATAAAACCTCTGTAGGTCTACAATTTATAAATTATTCAGAGCATGTCCATTGTGGACGATTGGGTATTCTTTTGGTGATCCTAATGTCTTAGAATAGGCTCTTAGGCAGATCTAATGAATATTTACGTCGCCTGAGGAGTGTCAATTGATTCTGAGCCAGGTAAACAAAGCAATTCTTAAAAGAGAAAAAGTAACTGCTAAAACCGTCTTTAAGTTGTTCCTCACCCCAGCATCTTCTCGAGGGAATAATCGTTGTAGCTCTTGAACCCAATTACATACGTTTTTTTTAAACGCCTGTCCGTGACGATTTGAAAAGGGATCACATATTTTGCTCAACCGTAAATATCTGACGGAAGTCGATTTTTATCGTGATAGTATGGGTGGGCATCTAGGACAAGCTGATTTATAGTTAGGCACAAATTGATTTTGTTTGCTTTTGTAGGAGTTTTTTTTTTGAAGAAAAGACAAGTTTTTTCTACTTTCTTTGCATAAATAAAATGTATTCAAATGATTCTTTTTCCTTTTTCTATTAACTTCTTAGATGTTAAAGATCCTGGTTTGACTTCAAACCAAATATTATTAACATTAACATTATTTGTTCGCATCTATTACCGGTGGAAATAATTACTTTCCTAATATGAAAAAATTGTAATTTCCAGAAATATCAAATATTTTTGAAATGGTGGTGAACTTTCGATAGGTACATAACGCTGTCACTTGTTAAACTTATGACAGTTATTTTTGGCACTTGTGCTCTGTAAGAATGCTCAAATTAATAATGGACAACTTTTAGTTCCAAAAATAAACGAAATAAACATAGACATATGATTTCGACAGGATGGTGCTACGTGCCATATACCTACTGCGTAATAAGTTTGGCGATGTTAAGTAGAGCTCTCAGAAACCCGACCCGCGGGTACCCGGTTCCTACCCGGGTATCCGGTTCCAAGGGAGAATCTGTTCTATTAGATTAGTCGGTTCCAACGCCAGGATCGATTCTGTCACAGGAATCGATTCCTCTTGTAATCGTGCAGTACAGATTCAGTTTCAAGGCCAACAGAGGAAATTTTGCATTTCAATTTATTAATAAAAATTTAAAATTCCTTATACTCCCTACTATTAGTGACAATTTTTGCTTGGCAATTTCACTCATTCTTATTAACCGGTTCATACGACGGAATCGATTCCCGGTGGCGGATTCGATTCTCACATTCCATTGATGGAATCGATTCCTTTTTGAAACCGGATACTCGCCTGGAACCGGGTACCCGATTGGAACCGAATTTTTGGTAGGAATGGATTTCCACCCGGTCGGCTGGGTATCCGGGTTATCGGGTTATCCGAATTCAACTGAGAGCTCTAATGTTAAGTCCATGATCTACGCTAATAAGCCAACATCTCCTAAACATTGGAAGCCAAAATAATACACATCACTTCGAAAATAACGCCCCTGACTGTTTCGATCTTGATTCTTGACCTATAATTTTGAGATATCACGAGTTTTTATTTCTATCACTATGAGATTGTTCGTTATTTTAGAGAAGGTTCCAATATTTTTTGAGTTGAAATTAATCGAATTTTCTAGTGTTGAGTATCCCAAAATTATAAGTTAAATGAATATTTTTTTTCTCAAAAACATGTCTCACATTTTGAAAAATTATTGTAAATATTACAGAATTTTTTAAAGTAATATAGGGGCACTGCTGTTGTTCAATTATAGAAAAACTCTAGTTTTCTTGATTTTGTGCGATTCCTTTTTTACTACTAGAATTGCTTACGTTAATTGCGAAAGCAAGTGTAACTAATTAAGTTAATATAAAACAACTAAAGTAATATAATTTTAAATTTAGTTTTTATATCACAGTAAAACGAATAAATATATATTTTTTAAATAATTTTATATATAAATATAATGTTAGAATGCTTGAATTGCCTTTGCACGAAAAGCTTCTTACATCGTCACTTCCTTTACTGAATCCCTTAACCTTAATTCCTTTTCTTCCATGGCTGTTCTATAGGATCACAGGACATGAGCCTATTTTTGATATTTAATTTTCTATAAAAATTAAACAAATTAATTGTTGAAGTCATTTTTTTAATAATTTCATTTCTTTCTTTACAGGTAAGCATATTATCACCTATTATGCGCCGTTAATCATGTGGTAAATATCAAACCTTGCAGAAAATATGCAGTTTTGAGCGAAGTGTGATTTAAAATTTGTTGTATTTTGCTTTTTATTTATTGCAATGATTTTAAATATTTAATGCATTTAAAATTTGTAAATAAGTTTAGTCTTTACCTTTAGTTATTTTAACTCATTGTTGATCGGCAATTTTACACAGAAACTATTTCATGTCTATTATTTCGTAATTGAATGTGGAAGTAAAATATTCTAAATAATCTCCGATAAACTTTAATTATACTTAATGAAATGAAATTAAACTTTGGACATATTTTTTAATTTTTTTGTATGACAAACTGTATGCGCTGTCCTTTTGAATAGCATACTCTACATCTACACCTTCTCGTTGGATTTGTTTTTACGCCAGTGACTGTTTGTTCTAAAATGTGGTCGTTTATTTTTCCTGAAAGAGGTGAATCTTTGTAAGGAACCATTTTAGAAGTACCAGAAGAACTTCCAGGTGCACTTTACACTTCCAGTGTACTGTATTCATTTGAATCTATAGTAATCCATTCCCCAGCTACTTCTAGTAGAAATTTTTTGTATCTTTGTTTCTTTTATGACTTTTTAGAGTTAATTTTGAATGCATTAAACAAAATACAATTGCTGAAAAAGAATGTTACTTTTTTAGACCACTTTATACTTTTTCGAAAGATACTGCTGTTTGGCAAATTCTATCTGCACGATCGACTCCTTTGATGTATTTGTTGTATTGTATTATGCACGTAGGTTTAAGTAAATCATCCGTAGAATTTCTCTTTCGCTTTCCATTTGATATGATATACACATCATGAATAGTTGATATCATACGCACTAACCATGTGATAAGAATCATGGGTCCCTTCCGTACAAAAGTCATTTGCCCTCTCTGAAGATTCTTGGACTTTTCTATTAGTACCTTTGGCAAGCCACGGTTCTCTCGTATAGTAAAATTTCTATATCGCCCTGGGTTTTAGAAATTGAAATAGATAATGCAAGTGCAATGACGAGTTAACTCGTCATCGGTCAACGACATTTGGGAATGAAAAGACGAGTTAACTCGTCACCGGTCAACAATATGTCAAATGGGATTAAACTTTAAATTTCGTTCTACTGAGAAGTAAATGTGAACGTGCAATTTCGCTGCTTTATCTTGGGACCCACTATATCAGTGGTGGCCAACCAAGCGCCAATTTTTTGACAGACGAGTTGAGATGATTAATAGAAGTATATTTACAGAATTTATTTAGCTTTTTAAATGATGTAATTATTGTATGTAAAACAATATCTATTACAACACATAAACATTACTTACCCTTAATGAAACCTTTGAGCTACTTGTAATCAGCCAATGAGCCACCTTTGGCGCGTGCACTACGGGTTGATTACACTGCCACATTTTCCAACGCATCGAGACATGTGAGCTCATAATGCATACTTTTTATCAAAGCCTTACTTGTCGTCATACTGTGTTCGAATAGAAGTTATTGCGTTTTATATAAGCTCACCTCCTTGCACACTCGAAAATATTTCAGCTGTTAAATAAGGGGTGAAGGAGTGATTTTACGAAAAACGAACGCTGATCACAACACTGTAAGGAATCGATTGGCACATGTTGGAACACTTCTTTACGAGTCACCCTGTATAGAAGTTTTGGTTATGACTTTAATAAAAGCATGACACAAATTTTTTCAAATGCGGGTTAGTTTTATACTTAATGTTATAGTTGATAACATATACAACCTTACAACCTTGTTTAAACTTCATCAATTAAGTTATTAGAAATTTACCTTGCACATACCACCTATCTACACTAATCATCTACATCTGGTCCATTTTGTTACGGTCCATCTAATCCATTTAGTGATAGGACAGCTGTTTAAAATGTATTCTAAAAATTATTCCAAGATTTTTAGAGGCATGGCATAAATTTTCAGTTGGCAAGATGTTTTAAAAAAACATACTGATTGTTTGTCTCAACTAAGTTTATTTTAACAACAGTTAAATTAAGAAAAGAAACTGCTATTTTATACTCCGAAACCTTATAAAGCTCATCATGTAAATATATAGAGCAACTTTAAAAATTACTAGTATACATTCTAAGGTGGTTCTTATAGTAAAAGATCCTGCCTTAGATCGTCCTTCTTCCATCTATTTGCCCAATAAAAGGTATTTTTTATCAAACATAATATGTACATACCTAAACAAACAAATCGCGGATGGGTGGCTTATTTATTAAAGGGCAAGAGCGCAAAGCAATAGCAGCAAGGAAAAGGTATCTTTTACTGCTCACTTTTACCTTATAAATCAACACTCATCTGTTTTGTCATTGATAAAATAAAGATAATCGTATTGCGAACACGACGGTATTAGGTTGCCTAAGCAGCAAAATCGGTCTAGACTCACTGTTGTCGCGCTTTAAAATTCGAATATTTAAGTAAGCCAGCGGTGGCCAATACGGAAGCGTCGAGCGTATTATTCTGTGTGATACATATAGAAGGACGCAGTATATTAGCTGTACGTGAGGCAGCTGCCAAGTAAAAGAGAGAACACATACCCCTTTATAAATAAATAATATAACAGCAATCTTTAATAAATCCTATGTAACAAAATAAAAATATATAAGTAATACTTATACTTATCATTCAAATTTTATCTATTTTATAAAAAAACAGACCAAATAAATAAAAAGATAAATACATATTTTAGAAGATGATAAAAAATTATTAACACATAAATGTGGCAAAGAAATGTTTTATTATATAACTTTGATTTATTGTGTAAATACGAAAAGTTATTCAGCATCAGATTCATTAGAAGCTGCAAGATCACTCTCAAATTCTGAGAGATTGTCATCGTTATCACTGTTTCTCAAGTGCAATATGTTTTTAACTTATAGTGGCGTTTGGTGTCCAGCGAACAGTTTTGGTTTTAAGTAGCCATCCAAGAACCAACCACAATTTTAAGGACGTAGTTTAACACAATCAGGATCAGTTTCGTTAGGCCAGATAGAATTGACGTAAATTCTACGTAAAATTAATTTTTTTAGCGATTTCCAGACTGGTGGGATCATATTTGAAGCGAAGGTTTTAAGAGGTTCAAATACTTTAAGTTTGCCCGAATTTCTTTGTTAATTTTCGATGAAACAGTAACTTTTTTCTGGAAACTTTTTGGCAAATAATCGCAAACATAAATACTATAAAAAAAAGTTGTTCAATTTTTTCTTAAAAGTATATTCAATTAATAATACAACTATTGGAACTGCACGACGCTTGAGTGCACGTCCTGACCTCAAAAATTTGGCGGCACTTCAAACTTAAAACCAATTTTTTTCCTATATTTGAATTGAAAAGTATTTTTAAAAAACCGATAATTCTTTATAACTCAAAAAATGCTCTCGGTCACTTTCAAAAACAAACTTGAGTATAAAGAGAAAGGTCAAACCGTTTTCGTTTTGCGCGCGATGCCGGAATTCATAAATTGCGTGCAACCTTAAAAATATTTTGAATTTTTGAAAAATTTAAAAAGGGAATTGGTTTTAAGACATTTGGCATCCTAAAAATCCAATTAAATAAAATTAATTTTTTGGACCCCAGGAACTAGAACCCCCCTTAATCTCTTTCATAAACTGTCCATTCTTTTTCTTAGCCGCATAATTTTTTTTTTTAAAATGCGATATTTCGCGTCATTTACATGAGTGCAGTGCTTCGAAGATGAAAATGTCGGCCTCATCTGTTAATGACGCAAAAATTGTTTGGTACGTCTCGTTTTTTGATTTTTTTTTTTTTGAAAGGTCTGACTGTTCCTTTGTTGTAATAAGCTGCCGTGTAATCGCAGCCTGTAAACGCATAGATAACGGGTAGATTTAGGCATAGTATGGAGCCCAACTTTAATGCTATTTCTGTACAATTAATGCAATTTCGTTTTTGGTTATTTTTTTCTTAGTTGCTTAACTAGGCTAATGATTTTACCCGGGTAATGAGATGCCCGGGTACCCGCAATCCACGTTTTCATTTTGGAGAACAGAAAGAATACGCCGGAACTCAGTCGCGTGAGCAGCGTTGTCGCGGTAGAACAGCACTTTTTTCTTTGTGAAATATAGCCGTGACTTGTTGAATTTCTCGCCAAATCGGTCCAGAAATTCACTACGACGCTGACCTGTGTTGAAGCTCTCTTTCTTTAGAAAGTCCATTAGCAATACTTCTTTGAATGGCAAAAAATGGTGGCTATGGCGTTTCCGACCTATGTGATCGTCTTTTATTTCTTGGGAGCAGATCTAAACTCCACGAGACCAATTGGCGTAGAGGTTTGTTCATGCATTTGTTCAAATAATATGGTGAATGTGGAGACGTTTCGATAGGTCTCTTCCGGTTTCGAAAAATTGCGAAAATTTTGTGGACGCCATAGCTTCTATTCTATTTCATTTCTTGTTCTTGTTTTTAATTTAAAATTTGTTCTTTCACTTTCTTGATTTTAAATATTTTACCGCCCTCCACTCAAGTAGGATTTCACACAAAAAGTTTTTTTTACAAAAATCAGAGGAACTGGCCCAGTACAACATAAATCTGACTATTTTGTCATGTCATTTGGCTTTATAAAATTTGTCGTCAATAGAACGTAGCTATTCATAATACTTGACATGAAAAGAAATTCCCAAATGATACTTATTAAATTAAATGTATTATATAATAATAAAAAGTATAATAAATAGAAGTATCCTTTTCTTTACTTTCCATTTATAAATGAAAAGCAATAAATTCCTTCAAGGAATGAGAGAACTCACTTTCCTACTTAAATCCCTGGGTAATCGTACTCCAAACTGCTGAACCCCTGTTGATTTAACAGGTATCCTAAATAATGAAGCAGCTTAAATTCCTGAATATTCTGTTGCAGACGCTGTGACACCTGCAAATTTTTTCGTGTACCTACGTCTGACAGTTTCATTCCCCCGCTAAGAAAATAAATAAAAGATTACCAGAAATAATAAATTTCTTTCTTGACATGAGAAACATCATTTTTGTTTGCTTTGATCTTGAGTATCCTGATTAATCTCAGGTAGAACTTCTAAAGTTACACAGTTATTTTTTCTGTATCGTGATTGCAAGTATATCCATAAAGTAAACATAAACGAGACATAAGTAACAACCCCAAAAGAATTATGTTCTCAGCTTTTCCAAACTCATAAAATAGCACTTGCAGCGTGCAGGTGTTACACTGATAGTGAAAAAAAAGAACGAATACATTACTTATCTCCTTCTGGCGAGTAGAACTTCTTGACGACAAAGAAGCAAGAAGTAAAATCTTTGCGAAAATGGAAAAAGTTTTATGGTAATGGTTTCCATTGGGTTCGAAAATTCGCCACAATCTTTTTTAATACTCCGCCACAAATTGCCGTCACAGTTTCATTTCCACTTAAGAATCGTTTCTTTGTTTGGTTTTGGAAAGTGGAAGATTATAAGTATACCACGGAATGATATAGATGATATTTAAATTTGTAATGGTCCATTTATGTTAAGCGGATTATTCAGTTTTTCCTTTCAAAATAATTTAAAAAAAAACTCCTACAGAACTATTAGTAGGTCCTTACAAGTTATGAATGCTCTTTTGCTTGAATCGTATAGCCTTAAAAAACATAAAAAATTCTTTTAGTTTCCTACAAAAGTATTAATTCTTATAACATAATAAATAAGTTGTCAGTTACTTAAAATTACGAGAGTTTAATCACAAGCATATGTAGGCACAAGCATATGTAGGGTTGCACCTTCCTTAGAAAATCCGCCTATAGAACTGCAAATTAAAATAAATGCGTATTTTGAAAATAAAAATGTTCCTCATATATTATATGTTTGCAGTTTAAATAACATATAGAGCGCAGGTTCGAAGCACTTTTATTTTATTATAATCATTATTATTATTTATCAGTTGAATTAAAACATATCAGTGTAATGCTTCACGGATATGCAGACTTTCATAGTGTATTTGCAGTGACTTTGAGTAAATTAAAATGAAAGTTTGATTGCTATAGATGTATTGACGTCTCCGAATGAAACTTATTTATATTTTTTGGAAAATATAATTATTTTTTGCGAATCCGTGTTAAGTAAATACTTTTATAACTTACATCGGCCTTTCTTTCTAATAAATATTTTCCGGTCTGTCCTACGCTTACCCTTCAACTCATACCAGGATATTCTATTTATTGTACCTTTCTTTTCTTGTACCTTTCTTCTCCACTTCCTTCTTGTACCATGGGGATTTGATTATGTAGCCTGTTAAACGAAGTTGTTTGGCGTGTCTGGTCTACCCGTCGACACTTTCGTCTTCGAACACCAATGTTTATCTCGCGTTGGTCTATGTGTCTTATTGGTAATTTTTATTTTAGACTATCTAGAAAATACAAGGTCTGTGCAATAATTTCTGACGGTCGCCATGTTGCGCGAATTACTGTCATAATTGGCCAATCTTTTCATCAAGGAGGAGGAATTTAAATATTTTGAATTAAAGGAGAATTTATTTTACACGAATTAGGTTTTTTTGATGCATTAGTAGTGTTTTTTGTAAGGTGAATCTAAAAATTTTTCGACTTTTTGAAAATTTGGCCGACTACCGAAGGAAAGCAGAACTATTTGTCTTTTGCAGCAACTTTTGGAAGAAATTTATTTAATTCCTTGTTAAAAAGTCTATAATTTCACTCAGCCTAACAGTGTTTAAATTAAATTTAAACGATTTTCAGTAAACTTCCTCTAATGAACTATGAATAATATATTTCCTAAAGTCGAAGTCGCACCCATTTGGCATTTCTTCGTGCCAATGCATTAACCTCATATCCACCACATGTCCTATTAGTTGCTCTTTAATGTAAACTTTATCCTATTCTGTAACCCAAGCTTATAAGATTGGTTTTAGCAACAATAATCTCTTGGAGTCAGGGCTTTACATTTGAGCTACATACATTGTTGCATAAAAGATATACCTACATCATCAGCATGGTCACCTTACGCACCTACGTGTTTAAAAACTTTCCATACAATCCCTCGCAGTAGATGGTTTAATCGAAATTACTCCAGCTAAATCGAGGGACGGTTGTACTTTTATTTTTAACCGATTTCCCAAAAACAAAGAGGTTCTAAGTTTTATTTTTTTTTATTTTTTTTATTTGTTATGTCTGACCGGGCATAACTTCGTAACGCGTCGACCGATTTTGATGATTCTATTTTTGTTGGGTAGAGTATGTTCACCAATTGGTACCATGTCAAAAAAACTTTTGGTAGGGTGGGGGTGAAACCTAACTTTGGATGGTTCTTTTTTGTTGTACAGAGTATTGTTTGGTTTGTTTGATATATAAGATTAAAAATTATTTTATGCTTTTTAGCGCTTTTTGTGAAGTCGGTTCAACTTTTTTTTAAAAACTATTTTATTCTTAAGTAACATATTTCAAGTACACTGCAATTCAAAGATTTAGTTTAGTTTAGAATTATGCATATTAATATAGAGTCCTCAAATAAGAATTATGTATATTTTAATTTAAATACAAGCACACCGATATAAGCCAACAATGCATTTTATTTTTGATTTTGTTCATGTCATTGTTATTTGAAGATATTTGAAATGACCCTTTTTAAAAAATAACATCGCGAACACCTAACTTGAGCCACTTTTAAATCTATCGATCTAACATAATCACAGAGAAAGAAATCTGAAGGTGTTATGTCGCTTGATCTTGGTGGCTAGTTCAAATCATTCTATTGAAAAATCACACGATCACCAAACTTTTATTTTAACAAATTAATTGGCGAGATGGCGCAACATGCCATAGGCCGTAAAACCAGAGTTCAGAGATAAATGATTCTGATCACTTTTATTGCGAAAATTTTGCCATTTAATTAAAAATGAACTTCATCCCTAAAGATGACTTTTAATTGAAATTTGTAGGCACAGATTATAATTTTTGAAATAAATTTTTACAATTTCTTTATGCTGAACGTCTATATATCTTACCATGATGCCTGAGAAAACACTACTGAATACATTATTAAAGGAAGAAAGAGAAACATATGGTTGTTGCCAGCTGTAAAAATTGTATTGTCTTTATTTGATTAATTAATATATACATAACCAATCTATCTCAAAATGCTGAAAATATCTCTAACGCAGATGACTATGAACCACTTCTTGTGACTAGACAGTCTGCACAGAGTTGAGCTTACCAGATTATACAGGATGACCAATAGATACGTCGGATTTAATTTTCAAATAAAACACACTAAATTGTTATTTAATTGGGCAATTTTAATTGATTTAAAATGAAGATATGTTGAAATCAATTGTAAAATTCGAAGTCGACCACGTGGCCACCACGGCTGGCTGGCATACTCTGATCCTTAGATTAAATTTTCGAGGACTTCAAGGCAGTTGGATCAGGAATTGTTTGTCGTTTGTTAGCATAATTAAATAATTGCATGACGTCAAGTCAAAAGATCTGGGCGGCCAATCAACGTTAGGATTTCTGGAAATCACACGACCAGGAAAATTCTGTCTTATCAAATCTATGGTTTCGCTTGTTGTATGGAATGTGGCCCCAACCAGTTAAAACCACATTTCTTCGAGGTCCATGTCGTCCAATTGATAACACAAAAAGTTCGATATCGATTAGGTTTGCCAAATTAAATACAAAAAAATTCACTTACTCTACCGAAATCAGATTTCCGGTATTAAGCGTTAACTCTCGATGATATACTTCCCGCTGTGAAGGATTTTCGTCATTATACTACTCCAGGTTATGATGGTTTGAGTCGATAATTATTTGTACATTTCAAAAATATTTTGATTCGTGACCTCATGGGTGTTCTTAAGGCTATGGTGGATAGACATGACGAATTTTCTTCTATTCTACTCTAATTCTTCGATGATACACCCACCACAGTCCTACTTTCTTATAGATACCTTTCCGATCTACCTAAATTTTAAAAGGGCCCTACATTAGGCAACCTTATTTAGTACGGATCAGAAATTTAACGCATTAATGATTTTGAAATTGCTCACGTTTTGTTTCAACCCGTTAATTTCATCTGGTTTGAATTCGGCTGATCCCTTCCGGGCCAGATTAGGTTAGCTGACCTGGAATGTATTATAATTGTAATTCCTTGATGGATTCGATTATATATGTATATTAAATCCACTGTGTGACAAAGTTATCATCAAATCGTATTAGTTTGAAAATTTTCTTTCAAAAAAACTAATTTCTATAATTTTCTATAAAATTTAATTAATAAATAAAATTAATAATACTTTACTGTTCTCTAGTCAGTTCCCGTAATCCCGGGGCGGGAGAAGAACTTAACTGGAATTGACGAACAATGTTTGCAAGTAAACCTACAATTTAAAGTGAATTAAGAAATACTCTGCAACATTCAATGACCTTTTAGCGTAAACTATTGACAGCAGAAAACAACGATAGCTCGCTGTCGGCGGGATCCGAACCTGGGAACATCATGATGTACCAACGACTTAGTAAAATAATTTATGAAGTTCGAAGAATTATTCAATAACAGTAATTTTGACGATGTTTTTAATTTTCAATAACGGGTGTAACTGCCCATTGCATCGATTTCTGCTGCCTTCCACCAAGATATACCATCTCCAGTTTCTTTTTTCACAACAAACAAGCGTGAATTAATGCAAAAGTTAAGTAAACAAAGTTTAAAGCATAGGTTACTTGTAATTGAACCAGAAGGAATATATCTTTGAAAACTACAGCCATCTTGGTACGTATATTCAAATTAACGAGTATTAAATTTCCCCGTACTTATGTACATAACGAATACATTTTTGTATTGTTACAATAATTTTAATTTCACAGAAAAAACTGGAGAAAATTTTTTACATTCAAGGAAATGTCGAAAAGTCTAGCAGTACTCATATATTATTTTATGTCAGAAACAAAAACAACTTTATGGAGAGAAACAATTGAGGAAGAAAAAATGAAAAATCTCATCTCTGGAGTTCTGTCGACAATCTCAAGATTTCCGCTCATAAAGTTGTCTTTAAATATGCACAGTGCATTGCAAACATACAGAAATGAGGAGAGCTGAAAGCCTATTGAAAGCCAAAATAAATCTACATAGCCAGGAAATGCACTCCCAAAAGAAAAAAAAAATCTTTTCGTAAAAATTTCCTTCACTAAAAATCTCAGCATCCATCGAGATGAAAATCTTTGTTAGATTGAACTAAATTAACCCTTACTGAGCTCGGCGTTTCGTAATTATGGTCCCATCAAGAGAAAGAAAAGTAAACGAATGTAGCCATCATAATCTCTCCAGAAGTTGAAGAAACTTTAAGGTCTTTCTCTAGCCAGAAAAACTTGAGGCCTTGAGGGATATGAGTAGAACATAGGACTAGACGCTAGGGCTTGGATTTAGCTAGCCATGATTTCAAAATAATTAAACCAACACGTCAAGAAAAGAGCGAGGGCAGAGGGCCAACTCGAAAAGACAGAAAAAACAACGGTCCCATTGTTTGTTGCATTTAATTCTGATGTAAATCTAGCGAAATGGAGTGTTTGCAGTGCCAGTGCAGCATTTCCAAAATGCAACCGCTGTCAGACACACTCCATATAAAATCCTTGAGCACACTGCATAGGGCAAGGGAAAGCATTCTTTAAATTGTTCGACTGCTTTTGTTCTTTTCTATTTGTGTAATTAAGCGCACACAAGGAGTAATTAAATGATAGCGCATTGTTTCGGGGACGTATCGCAGCGGTAACAGTCGTCATCACTATTTACAGTATTCCCGGATGATTAGTGTTGTTATACACGCCTAATTAAACGCTCGCCTTAGAACAATGGATCATTTGATTTCGCTACTTCTGTTCCTCTATTAATTGTCCGCGGGATGCTGCTATTAATGTCGTTTCAACATTTTGAGCAAACAATTGATGTGTACCTACTCTGGTCATTAACTTCCGGAATTTAAATGGCATTTACAAGTGTTTGAGGAAATTATTCGGAATGCTTTAAATTTAAACAAACAGGAGTCCGTCGGGTCGTGCCAAATGTGAATGACTCCGAAATCGAAATAGATTGCGCACTTTATGGATTCTATTATGAAACCATTCAGGGCAATGCACTCATATAATTTGATTAAAGCTTTACAAAGGTTTGTAAGCCCATTATGCGAAGACTGAGCTCATTTTGTTCTCAACTTTCATATTGGAATATTTCCGACAATCTTATTAGAAGTAGACAAAGAACATTTTACATAGAAATCACAGACTTATTTCAATAAAGTGATTCCTGTATAAAAAGAGAACAATTTTTTTACTGGGTTCTGCATAATCTTTATTTCCGTGAAGTTGGCGCCGATATTTTTGATAAATCAATATTTTATATCGGTTCTAAGTAGATTAGATAGATTTCTCGAGTTCCTTATAGACATTTAGAATACTTCCAGGAAACTATAGGTAGAATCATAAATTTAATGCTCTTACTTCAGTCAGCGCCGCTTTTTTGTTAGTTTCTTTCGACGTATTTGGGGAAGTTGTAGAGTTCCTGATAACATTTGAAAACAGTTCCGAAAAATTAGGAAAATTATTAATTTTTAAAATTTTCGGTTCACCTGAGAAAATATAAAGCTAGTTTCCAGAAGAGTTCACTAAACATCCTTCAAGCATTTTGTTGAGAGGACAAAACTGTAGGTAATATTAGGTGCGCAACTAAGAATCATTCAAAGTATTGCCCATCGCTAGTTACAACTTTTTCCCATCTTTCAGGCAGAGCTCGAATATCGATACGGTAAAAGTGTTCATCTTTTGAGGCTATCCACGAATCAAGCCATTTTTTGATGTCTTCATATGAGTGAAACTGCTGATCAGCCAGACCATGTGCGATCGAGCGGAACAAGTAATAATCGGAAGGCGCAATATCTGGGGAATATGGCGGGTGGGGTAGAACTTCCCATTTCAGCGTTTCCAGGTAGGTTTTAACGGATTTGGCAATGTGAGGCTGAGCGTTGTCATGCTGCAGAATTACTTTTTCGTGTCTCTGATCGTATTGTAGCCGTTTTTCGCGCAATTCTCGGCTCAATCGCATCAATTGAAGTTGATACCGTTCTCCTGTGATGGTTTCGTTCGGTTTCAACAGCTCATAATAAATAACATCGACCTGGTCCCACCAAATACACAGCATAACCTTTGCAGCGTGAATATTCGGCCGAGCCGAAGACGTAGAAGCATGACTTTCTTTTCTTTGGGTTGCTGTAATGAATCCATTTTTCATCACCCGTCACGATGCGATGAAGAAAACCCTTCCTTTTTTGCCGCTGGAGCAGTTGTTCATAGGTGAAAAAACGAGGCTCAACGTCCCTTGGCTTCAAATCATAAGGAACCCAAGTTCCTTGCTTCTGAATCATTCCCAACGCATGCAATCGCTTGGAGATTGCTTGGCGGGTAACTCCTAATGCTGAAGCAAGCTCTTCTTGCGTTTGGCACGGATCCTCATCGAGCAATGCCTCCAATTCAGCGTCTTCGAAGGTTTTCGGCCTTCCTTCACGCGGACGATCTTCAACATCGAAATCACCGTCTTTGAAGCGACGGAACCAATCACGGCACGTTGTTTCACTTAGAGCAGCATCACCGTAAACTTTTTGGAGCTCTCAATGCGCTTCAGCCGCCGTTTTTTTCGAACAAAAGAAGAAAATCAACACTTCCCGCAAATGACGATTATTTGGCACAAAATCAGCCATTTTCACTCAACTAAAAGTATATCACGTCAAAAAAAAAATCACTAATGTGTCAAAACGATTCGTTTACCATATGTCTAAGCTTGTTTCATGACGTTTTTGATATGTCAAATTCGACCAGCACTTACTGCTGGAGCCATCTATTGACAAACAGCGAGAACTTAGTTGCATACCTAATATTAGCAATTACCTCTTACTTTCTCTAGCTTCCGTAAGCCCTTGTAGGGCATGGGGCGAAACAAGAACTGCACCATTCAACATTCAAGACAATTATTGCAAGTGGAGCTACAGTTTAAGGTGTATTCCGAACCACTGACATTACTTTGCAACTCTCAATGGCCTTTTATGGTAATCTGTTGTCAGCAGGAAACAACTATGGGTAGTCGCCGGTGGCATATAAATCTAGGAACCCCGAGACGGAAGGTCGACACATTATCATTTACTCCACCGACGAATATAAGCAATTATAGTATAAGCTGCTTAAAACGGAAAAATACAAGTTCACCTGAAAAAATGTAAAACCCCGAAGAAGTTTACAGATTCAATCAAACTAAAATTTACGAATTTTTTGATAGTAATTATCGAAATGTAAAATAAGCATGAATATTATCAAAAAACATAGTTCCTCACACTATAGCTATTACTTCTCTGAACGTATATATTCAAAATTTCAAGCCGATTCGTCAGTTTGTCTCATAGATATCGTGTATACTGTTTTGAAAAACTGAGTTTTGAGAAAAACGCATTTAAAAATTATGTATAAATACTAGACGCTTTATGCTTTAAATGGAACATCGCCTGCTCGCCTTACTTGTCTTATATATTGTAACATAGCCTTATATATTGCAAAGTAGGTTCGGCTCTTCGGGCTTGGCGGATTAATTAAGACACTTATTTTCAATCACAATTATCAGGTTTTTATTCACTTCACTGTCCAATACTTCACAATATACCGTTTAACTTATTAAAACTTATCGCATCAGTGGTTAAATAACAACTAACTCTTCATAGTATCAATCGTATGTAAACTATACACGGTTTCAATCACGACTAAACTCATTAGACTGTTACTCAGCCCTATTTATATTATTTAGCTTAATTCTAGAAACTTCAACTAAATATCTATCTGATATTTCCTTTCCTTGATTTCTGGCCACATGCGTATTCCAAAGTTCACTATTTTCGATTTCATGGCCGACTTCGTACATGTTCCAATATTCATATATGTTGCGTCGTCGGTGGAGTAAGTGATAACGTATCGGTCTACCAATCCGTAGATACCAGGTTCGAATCCCACCGGCGGCGACCCAGGATTGTTTTTTGCTGAAGGATAAAAAATGCCATGGGGGTTGTAGTTAGAAAATGCCAGCAGTTCGTAATCCACTTTAAATTGCAGGTCCACTTGCAATCGTCTCGAATCAGGGGAAGAATTATTCAACGTTAAAGGTGGCACTAAGGAGTGGTTTCTGATGACCTTGGATGGAAGGATTAATTTTTTAAAAAATACTTCTCTAATCAGTGTATATTTAAACACAAAAATAGCCGAGTTTTTCTATATTTTAATGTAGGAAAAAATTAATTGTCCTTGGGGGGGGGGGGGGCAGGGAACATATTAGTTCATGCTGCAAGAATTATTTAAAAAAAAATTTTGGTAACTGTAGCGTCTTTTAGTTTAATTATCATTTTAAAATTTTATGTTTTTTCTTCAAAATATTTATGAAAGTCCGGTTAGAGCCTACGAGGAAGTAACTAAAGGAGGAAACATAAGCTCAGAAAATCGTGGCAATTTTAAGCTTGTGTGAGGTTCCCATGCAACAATATCATAAGCGCAAATCAGGCGATTAGAAAAGTATTTTTAATTTTCGCAAAACTCTTCTCCGCTAAATATTATCTGCCGACCGTGATTGAAATAATGACAAATATAATTGAAATTTTGATTTACATATATATACTTTAAATATACTTTAAAATTATAATTTAAAGTTTATTAATAAAATAATTCGATATTTTACAAAACCCTCTTTAGTAACTTTTTACGGGTCGCCAGTGCAGAATGTACGAAAAACCTCAAGACACTAAGTGACAGCACAGACTCAGGGCCCAGATAAAAAGCTTACTTCCTCATAGTAAAAAGCGATCAAATTTGACACCATAGACCCAGCCACAGAACAAAAATTTGCCATATACGACATATACGCGATAGGGCTTTTCCTTTTGTTATTTCCTCGGTTGTTTGAGCTGATAATAACTGCACCATTTAATAGATATGTTGCCAAATGATTTCTTATTCTGCAGGTTGTTTTGAACATTTTCGTCAAAAAATCATTGCGATATGATGAAAATTGCCAAAGTTACGAAAGTTTAACTTAAACTATGTCACTACCGCTAAAGTTCTCGGTAATGCAAAAACACAAACGTCTTTTTCGTAAATTCTTGGAAATTAATATCTCAAAAAGTATTTAAGATATCGCAATAATTTTATATGGTTAATAAGGATGGAAAATGGAAAATATAAAAAAAAAACATAAAAATCTGAGACCATGGGTTTCATTTTCATCTTTGGCTGCATGATTTGAAATGGAATGACCCACCACTCATCCATAGACCCAAGTCCGTCTGACAAGAAAATCCCAAACCTGAAAATAAACAGAAGTGATTAATTTATAATTTTGTACTATCTTGTTGAATATTCACCAAATTGTTAAAAAAAACTAGGAACTCCGAAGATATAACCTTTTACTAATCTTCTAAAGTCCAGTTTTATTGTCTTTCGTCCACTGGAGACGTGCTTCCTTCATTTGCCGTGTCAGGAGAGGCGTTTTTGTAGCTCTTCCGTTCATTTAAATAATATTCTTAATTTGGGCATTGATACTGACATCACATTGTTCCTGTAGTTCCCTTTTTAAACTAATTGCAGAATAGAATCGGTTGCTCAAACTAATTTTCGGCAAGGGATGATCTTGTAACGGCGTTGTCTTTTGCTGAGCCTTTTTTGCATTGGTCTACCGAGCCACCTTCTCGATTTTAGTAACGCACTGCAATGGAATAACTGCATCCCAAAGTTCTCGAAATTTCATGAGCGGACTTTTCGACCTTCAGTTGAAGTTTTAGTATTTTCTGCGTAGGTGTCTAGAAGAACAAGCTTTGGTGTTTCTTTTGAACAACCTACTTGCTTAACTAAATGATATTTGCTGAGCATTCACCAATTTTATTCACTTGAATGTGAAGCTTCAATGCATCATGAGGTCAATCTGTTAAAAAGCGGGATTTAAAAAAATGTCCTGGAAAATCAACATTGAAAATACCATTAGCACTTACCGTTAAGGCCATTGTTTCGAAGAGTTGTAATTCGAATTTCATCAACGTTCCAAATATTTTGGCATTCGAATTTGTAATTGGAAATGGAATATTTCTATATAGCGGAAGCTAGCATTCATCCAGAGACAATTAGAATTTAATTCCAAAAAAGTGGATTTCATAGTCGAATTCCAAGAAGAAAGTCCTATATAAGTGATGTGAAGAAAGGAAAAGGTTAACTTTTGCTAAATTATACATAATTGATAGTGAAGTCTTTTGGAATGAGGTTGATAAAAGCCAATTTAATCTTTTTGCTTATGATGTGAAACAAAAAGTGTGGCGAAAAAAACGAAGAACTAAATCTCAAAAATATTGTGCCAACCGTGAAACATTGGGGCTCAGTTATGGTGTGGGGGTGTATGTCGGCGACTGGGACTCGAACTCGATACAACTATAGGTCGATTTAGCTATCTCAATATACACAAAGAAAATTTGAAGCAATCTCTGATTAAAAAGGGACTGGAAAAGGATTGGTACTTGTAACAAACTCAAGACCCAAAACAGGAATTGTAAAGGAATGATTACATTATAACGTTCGAAACCAGCTTAACTCTCCATCCCAGTGACCCGACTTAAACCATATAGAGAACTTATTGGACCATTTGGATTGTCAAGTTCGAAAACATCCGATAAAAATTAAGCAGGATCTTAGAAATGCCCTAACTATGGAGTGATCGCGGATTTTAGCCCAGTATACGAGAAATCTAGGCCTTTCTATGCCAAACAAAACGCGGGCAGTCATTGAGTACCGAGTACGATCTGATGTATCTATAGAGAATAAAACGCACTTAACGCCACGATGCACGTAACTAGGTGCGAACGAAACCCTCGACTAGTGTTTTAGGGACAAAATATCAAAACTTCGAATAACAATTCTCTTTGCTTATTTTATTTCGAAAAATCTTTATCTATTATTTGAAATGTGCAAATTTATTAGAAAATAAATTTAATTTCTTTCAATTCCACTAGAAAACATTTATTTAATATTACAATGGTACCCCCATTATGTTACTCATTAAATATTTCATCCATCTTGTGCCCCAAAACAAATTCGTCAATATTCATGAAAACATCCATAGCAATCTCAAGCACATGTTTCTAATGATAGAGCAGTGAATGCAGTGATGCTCAACTCTAGGAATAATATTTCAATAAGAGCACAATGCGCTACTGCTGGAATAATATTTGACCTATAAAAATGTTTTTTCCTGTTTACAGCGTACCAACACGTGCCTTTCGTATGAATAGATGACCTTTGAAGTTGGAATGAGGTCACCACCTCTTTTTAAGCATATCATCGGATGTGTGTAAAACTACGTAACTTGAGTCAATTTGTATTATAAATCGGGGAATAAAGTAGTACTTAAATGTAATTGTATTGGTTTAACTATATTGGCCTATTCGGAACATTTTGGATTTGAAAATATTGATTAAGAAAATTGCTTTCTGTTGGGATGCCAACTTGAAACATTATAATAACTAAACTGGTAAAGAATTAATTCCACATCTTTTTGGATTAGGGCAAATTTTCTTCTACTTGTTAAATCAGTAGAAAAAATGACTAGGCGGTTATTTGGCTGCACAATACGTAATATACAGCGAGGGGATGATCAACGAATTAGAAATACATGAAAATTTTTACTTTTCAGCTTTTTATTCGTAGTTTTTAGGAAAAAAAATAGAACAAACATGAGAATCCTTTTTTAGTTTGTGAAATAGGTCTATTAGAAAATTAAATAAACTTAATTAATATCGTGTGATCCATCCTCGATTTTTTATTACCTCTTTAATTCGATTTGGTATACTTTCTATGCATTTTGTAACCATTTCCTGTATTTTATTGCCATTTATCCAAATATTTTTAATCCGATTTCGCCGTATGGGACGGAGCTTTGTCTTGCATGAAAATGTACCAAATTGGGTCATAAGTAAATGAGTAATCCTGAGTAACTTTCTCATACTCATCCTATTGCAATGTCCCTTCAATAAAGTATATATTTCTCCCGAAATAGAATTCCATATCATTATTGACGGTGTTTGCTTGACCATTCTTTATAGACTGTGGTCTGCGTATTTCCACCTCACCGCCGTCAACCTCTGCAGCTGAGATTCATCGCCAAAGATGACCTTAAGGTTGGAAAAGTTTCTTAGTTGTAATAATTTTTATTCTACTACCAGAAATTTTAAAAAATTTAACAAATCTTTAAACTTACTGTTTTTCAGTCATTAATCATCGTGAAGTGTTTTTGTTGTTTGGCCCACCTAATCGAAATTTTTACACTTTTTGAATCAACCTTGGGTTTTTTTGTGGCTTCTCTTTCAAATCGTTTTTAATCTTTTACATCGTTTTCGACTCGTTTGCATCCTTTCTCTTCCAGATCCCGTTGAGACACTGTAGTAGGAGTTCTACGTTTTTGTTGTATTTCCATACGTATTATAGATCGATCCGTTTTGAGGCCAGTTTTCCTAATTCTATTAAAATTTCGTCTCCGATTGCATGTTGAAGGTTGTTATTTTGTAACAATTTTGCGATTTTACTGACTATTGCACACGAAATAAAGACCTGAATTGCAATCTCATGATTTGTAAGCCTTTTTATTTTAAATAGTTCCCCAATAGTGTTGGTTTTTTTCATTCGTTATATCTGTTTTACGTCCCATTTTCTCTATGCAGTCTTGACTATCAAATTTCACAATAAATCATTAATTAATTATGCAAAAATCACTTAGAAATCTTACAATTACATCCTAACAGAAAATGTCTTTCCATTAAGAAAGTACTGCGACACCTTTATTGCGAATTTTATTTAACTATAAGTTAATAATTTACATGAAATTTAACAAAGATGTACAGGAACACTGGAAGTACTTGTGTAAAAGAAATTATTCAAACCGGCCTCCATAGTTGTCAAAAACTGCCCTTGTTATTTTCCCTGGCAGGATTGAATCGCGGGACGTATTCTCGTCAAATATTTTTAATTTGTTCTCTCGGCCGGATCATGAGCCACCTATAAGATCTTCGCAATTCCAATGGTCTTTTTAGTAGAGCTCTCAGTTGGAATCGGATAACCCGAAAACCCGGGTACCCACCCGACCGGGTAGGAATCGATTCCTACCAAAAATTCGGTTCCAATCGGGTACCCGGTTCCAGGCGAGTACCCGATTTCAAATAGGAATCGATTCCATCAATGGAATCGGTTCCACTGTGAGAATCGAATCCGCCACCGGGAATCGATTCCGTCGTATGAACAGGTTAATAAGAATGAGTGAAATTGTAAAGCAAAAATTGTCACTAATAGTAGGGAGTTAAAGGAATTTTTTAAATTTTTATTAATAAATCTTAAGTCGTATTTTGTAATTTCACTACAAAAAAATCTGTAATTTCCAAAGAAACTAGACATTTCCTTAGTGAAATGCAAAATTACCTCTGTTGGCCTTGCAACCGAATCTGTATTGCACGATTTCAAGAGGAACCGATTCATGTGACGGAATCGATTCTGGCGTTGGAACCGACTCTTATAATGGAACCGATTCTCCCTTGGAACCGGATACCCGAGTTGGAATCGGGTACCCGGGTGAGAATCGGATACCCGGGTAGGAACGGGTACCGGGTCGGGTTTCTGAGAGCTCTACTTTTTAGCGTGTATCGCTGCCGAATTCAATCGAGTAGGGCTGGGAAGAGGAGACGGAACCAATTTTGTAACGCGTACACCGGTTTGATTGCTACTATTATATTACACTACTTTTTTAGAATGTAGATACGGTGATATGATTAGGCTAACGTGTGGACCGATTTGGATCATTCTGTTTTTGATGTATAGAATATGTTCTCCCATCGGTAGGTGCCAAAAAGTTTATGGTGGTGCCTAATTTCGTAACGCGTTGGATGATTAGGTTATTGTGAATAGAGAAAAATTGTGGCTTAGGGAAAGAGTAGAAGCAGGGCTGCACCTATAGCTTCGTAAGGCGTGGACGGATTTTGATGATTTAGATTCTGTTGTACAGAATAGGTTTCCCCATTGTATATAAATGATAAAAAATGTTGCACGTAAAGTGACTACGGGAAGAGGAGGAAGCAGTTCCCTTATTTTGTGATGACGCACCGATTTTAATGATTCTCTCTTGCTGACTACAGTTCGTTGGCGTACTAGCGCCACGGTAAGACTTTTGTTTCTCAGGTGAGGGGATGAAAAGTGAAGTCGGTTAAATTTTTTTATTAACTTCTTTTCCTTTATAAAGTATGGCGGCGTATTGGTTCGGTCATTTTTCAGAGATAATGCGGTTTACAAGTCAGGAAAATTTCTATGATCCCTTAATTTTGAACGTCAGTGTGTGATGAAGGCTCACATACAAATTAATCTAATCAAAATTGTGTAATTGTGTAATAATATATAACTCCCGTTAGAGTTCAATTTGCTAACAACTGCTGTAATCCAGAAACACGAAAAGTTATTTATTAATGCTGATATTAGGTAGAACTTGCACGAGTAGCTTAAATGTGTTTAAGCAAGAAATTTGCCATTAATGCCGACTTTTTGCGGCATCTAGCAATGCTGCAGCATCTATTAATTCTGCAGCATAGCTTTAGCTGAATCGATTAGTCAGACACTCGACTGTCCGAGATCTCAAAAATTCAGGTAATATCAGTTGTACTAAATACCTCGGTAATCATGTGTATCGAGTAATTTTTGGGTGGTCAGCTTCTCGGGCAATACCCGTGCATGATAAATAGGGAGTTCCCGATTCTCCCTGTATTATTAGCACTAATTTGAACCTCTGGCTCTTGTGAGGCGAGCAGTACGTTATCCCATACACCAAAGATGACATAAAAGCAATTAATGCACGTTGCTAATTAGTTTTAATCACGAGTAGTAACCCACTACCGACCAACTTACAAAGTTGTAAACGCTACAAATTAACAAACCACCTCTAAGGTTTCGTAGTGTTGCAGTAGATAGCTGATTTTTTCAATAAGCATATTATCATTTGCAGTCTAACACAAAACCAGATGTAACATTATGCCGCGAAAAAAATTTTTGCATTGACTTATTTTATTTTTACATAATATGGTAAATTTTAAGTTTTGGGACGAACATATAAAGTAAATTATGTTCGTTGAGTCTCAAGCCTCTCAGAATTTCGTCTTCAGGCTGAAGGACGCAAACTCTCGATGCTTTCACAATTATGTAATCAAAATACTAACATATCTGATAGTGTTTAGTTGCTTCTTAGTATTTTTATTGTTTCTCCTCTTTGTTATGATAATATTTTCTAAAAAAAACAAAATTTGCATTGGACTATATAAGCAATAATATAAAAAAGAATGTAAGAAAATGGATTAATGCATAACACTTACCACAAAACTAAACGATTCAACACAAAATAGTACAACACAAAATACACAAGAATTAACTACAATAACCCTTTGCTTACCTCTTTTTGAGTCTTGCACGAGGTGACATTAGATGTATGCCGTATTGAGAAAGAAAAAAAATTACTAAATTGAAAAGTTCAAACAAACAAATTTGAATTAAAAGGAAAATGAAAACAGAAAGCCAAAGGTGGGGTAGCAATTATTTACACTTCCAAATATGGTTATGTTTGCAAAGAATCAAAATATTCTTTACCATATACGGAAAATGTTCTAGAAATTTGCAAATAGTTGTGGAAAGAATCAGTTCGACGTTCTTTTCTAAGCCATTCGAATTTCGGATCCAATTAGACGGAAAGCGCCAAATTATAAAATACAGGGTGTTTCAGATCTGACGTGCCAAAATAAACGGGGTGATAGATCTCACCTCGACAAACAAACAATTGTGGTAGGGGGTGGGGGGAGGCTATCTGTTTGGGACTTACAGGGTTATAAATATTAATTTTTCATGGTATGCACTATATGCAATAGAGTCACAGACATCAAACAAACGCTAAAAAAACTACTAGCCCAATGACCTTTCCAAAATTCTCAACAATGTTGATCCTACCATTGCAGGAACAGGGGGTCTATTCGCGTTCTGTGATAACCACTGTGAAAAAAGTTTTGACGGCGGTGCGATTCCGGTTCTGTCTAAACATGATAACATCTGTCAAAATTTTATCATTCGAGGAAAAACTTTTCACCGCAAAATTCTTTTGTGAAAAGTGTAGTTTACAGTTGCAAGAAATTTTCAAAATGGATAAAATTAATTTTAAGCTGCACGTTGATTTAGCTCATGATAGAAGTGGAGAAAATTTTGGCTCGACTTAAGGTAAACACATTTATGAATAATTTTCAAAATAATTACTAAATACATATTTTATTTCAGGCAATTCTAATAATTTGAAATTATTAATAAATAAGCTTTCCTAAAATAATAATAATAAATGATTAAAAAAAACTTCGGGAATTTTTTATTTTATTTCCATATTTTCATGCGTAAAATATATAATTATTTAAAATATTGATTAAATTTGAGAACCTCTTCTAATTTCTCTTAAAAGAATCCGAATGAAAATTGGGGACATTTTATGTTAAAATTCTTGCTTTTATTGATGCCTCACAGTATACAGGGTAAGTATTTCTCCAAAGATATGACTATCTTCTCAAGTTCGCAAAATATGGTACTTTCTTTAACAATAGCTCAATTACAAATGTTGCGAAATTACTGAAACAACTATTCACCTGACAGCTTTCAAATGAAAATATAGGATTCAGCACTTGAATTCAGCGGAACTTTTCACAAAGTGAACGAGAATCAGCATGCTGAACAAAATGAAAAGTTGCAGTGAAAAGTGGCGGTGAAAACTTCAGTGAAAAAGTTTTTTTCATTTCATTTTATCACAGAACGCGAATAGACCCCCAGTTGATTCCAAAAGTGAAAAAAATTATTTGAAATTACCAAAAATTCAGCATTTTCCCAAAAAAAATTTTTCATCACGACACTGCGCTGGGGTAGTATAATTTAAAAAAAACTTGATTCTGCCTATATTACTGATCTCACCATGTGATATTATTTTACAAACTTTCTTTAATTATGCTCTAAAAAAATATAATCGGTTATAAGTACCTCCTGATCAGGGTAATATGCCGTGGGATTAAGACTCTGTTTCACTCTGAAAAAAATCAAATCTTTCGTCTTCTCATTTAAATAAACTCAAGTAAATTTACTAAGATATACTTTCAGTCTTATTAGTTATTTTAGTTGAGCAATACGTATGCCCGTTGACCATACTAAATGCTTGATGTAAAAGTTTGTTGAAAATAAAGACCATAATAACAAGTAAAGGAAATACTCAATATAAGCAACTTTTGTTAATAAATTCATCGGAATCTCGATAAATTTGTTTATCAACTAGTGATATCATAAAGCCTTCTCGTTTGACCAGTTTCATATATCAAGCCACAGTAGTTGAAAATATTAGGAAAAGTTGTTTGACTCGGTAGTATGAAATTGAGTCTTATTAGCGCCGGTGTATGTTTATATTAATTTCAAAAGATAACATTAAATAAACTTTGCCAAAAAGTTAACATTATCTTCAGATGGAACATGTTCCGCCTTTTCGCTTTTCTTATTAATTACCTTATTCTTAGTACACAAGCTAAGCAAAATGTTGTTCAAGGAACGTCTTGCATCACTAATCGCCCAAATTAATTAATGCTGTTGCAGCATGCTGTAATGTGGGCTACCTACTCATTGATGTCGTTTACTTAAGCAAGACCGTCCTCCTAGTTTTTGCAAATTTAGTTGTCCTCATGTCTGCACGAAGTCAGTATGCTTGATAACCAGGAACGGAAACCCTACCTACGAGGCGCGAAGTATCATTAACCTCTCAATAAAAAGCTAGAAAAAAAATGCAGAACTTGAAACGGCAAGCGGAAGTTATATGTATACATAATGTAGTCTGCAGATTGTTCAGAAATGCTCGAAAAAAGAGAAGACAAACAGAATTAAACCTACTAGCCTTGATGCGCATGCGGATGCAGTTGAGTGACTCATTACGACTAGATAGATGAGATGAGATCGTGAAATGAATGGAGTACGACAAACAAATCGTTTGCTTCTTGTTTTGTCAGTAAAGAGCTAATTCTGCACATGTTATTATGTTGTTAGTCGAACGGAACCATCAAACGATATATGCATACTTTAACTGAAATAGAGCGTAGCGAAGTGCATATCTATTGAGTGTTTTTGATAACTACAGATAATTGCAATAGTGTGGTAACACAGTTTTTGATATTATAAAAAAAATAAAAGTGTAATATTTTAGAAAATCCCCCCATTACGCAAGAAGAGTAATAATGATCGCTGCCTAATTTCTGTTATTATTATGTTCCTTTTAATCGCTGGCCTCCTTCTTTTTTAGTTGGTTTGACTAGTGCGTATTAGTTCGTTGCATATGTTAAGTCAAAAACTTATTTTAATAAATAAATAAATCATATTAATTTTTATCAGAATTAATAGCTTAATCCAACGTCAGCTTTTAGTGTTTTGAAAAGTCCTTGTTCTTAGAGGAAATTGAAGCTACAGAACTTTTCAAGTCTTGGTCTGTACGATTTCTGAGAAAGTTTCCCAGGTTGCGGAAAATAAGAAAATTGGTTGACGACACATCCGTAGAATATGGTGGATGTAGAAAAATTTTATATCCCAAATCGTTTAGATTCAAAGCCGCTCTCCTTACAGCATGAGATTTCGCATTGTCGTAAATACAATAGAATTGGTACGTGTCTATTGACTATTGCCGGCGAACTGTAACCACTTGAATTTCTTGGGCATATGCATCTATTATTTGACCGTCAGAAGTCCTTTGGCAGTACACCTTTAACCCACATGCATTAACTGTAAGAAGTGGACCCACCAATATTCAATAATTTAAAATTAAAATAATAGATTTGGTAGTGACCGCAATTGGCCAACAGTAATTTGGTTGATTGATACCATTCGATTAAGAAAATATGCGAAAGAACTGTTTTATGAGTCGACTACTACAATTTCTTATTCGTTTATTTGAGTTTGAGGCGATGGACAGTCATTAAAATTGCAGTAGATCTCTCCATTAGAAAACGCACCACCTGATTTTAACGTTTGACCTAAATTCAAAAAGCACGGTGTATGGGTAGAACTTCTATTTTTAAGCGCGTTTTTGCGTTTAAGCGAGTGATCAAACATTTAAATCTTTGTATTTTTAGAGTAAGCACTCCTGCTTTCAATTCTCAACTAAATGTCACAACTGTCGTTAGACGTTATATTCGTGTTTCAGCAAATTGGGGGCGTTCAATTATTACGTAACGCAGTTTTTGAAGATTTCTGACCCCCATATTAGCAAACCTTTTTTTACATGCGCCTACGAAGTTCGATGTAGCATCGAACTGCTCGAACCAAAATCATCATAACAACAATCCATGAACCGGACTTTTATATGCGGTCGTAAATTTATATACATACATTGCTTTTTATGGCAGGAAGGGGGTGATTTTTCTTACCCTCCCTAAACCCCTAAAAAAAATAGTGTCTCACAACTCCCAAATTTGTTGTCTCAATATTCAAAATAGCCGCATAGTTATTAGCACATTGTATGTTCATGCAAAAATGAAAGTGTGTGTCGAATGCGTGTTTATTAAATGAATTCTAGCTAAAAAGTGAGTGCATTGAGAAACAATTTTGACACTTATAATCGAACGTCAAACTTCTGGCGGATGGCGCTGTCTCACAACTCCCCAATCTCCCCTACACTTTATTAACCTAATAAATAGAAAACTTTCATTTAAACTGCAATTTTAGTCGCAAATCAAATTTTTATCCAAAACGCAAGCAGTAAGTCATGCTCCGATCATGGTCTGGCATTCGTATTTTCTTTAAAACTCCGCTTCCGTAAATTTCCGTGCATTCAGTCTTACAAGTGTCTGTTATTTTCTTAAGGGGGGAAGTACATGAAGACGTTTTCAAAAATCGATTTTTTTGTTATTATCTTAATCGATAAGTATATGCTCTAAGAATATAATTCCAAAATTCCAAAAGCCTATCTCGAAAATTGTGAAAGATATGCCACTTGAAAGTGGTCGGCGCCGATCCGGCCCAGCGCGCCTGGGATCGAGGATCTCTGCTGCGCGCGTGATTCTGCTTACCGGATTTTTTTTCTGCTCTGGAATTTACAGTGATGAATGCGACTTTGTTAAAGAGCGTTCTCAACGTTTTCAGTCCAAATACCGATTTTTCTGAGAATACCCCTCCCCTCTTACCTATTAGCGTCCGACTTCGGTAAGTTATTTTTTCCTTCACCGCAAACTTTAAACGGCGTTTTCTCAAAACCATGTTTTTCAAATTGGCGTAAAAGATTACAAAAAAACTAGTGAACCGATTTTCTTCACCCAGCACTCATTTTAGAGGGCATAAAAAACTACTCTAGATAGACTACGGACATAGCAAAAAAATCATTTAAAGACCATGTTTGACGCGAAAATAATTAAAATTTTTGCAAAAAAAGCCAACTTTTTTTTTCATGCCCGATTTTTATAGTTAATATTCGAATTTCGAAAAGATCGTAGTCTATCTAGAATAAACAACCCCCTCGAATATAAAAATGTTTGGTTTTTTGATTTCAGATAAAAATTGCGGCCAGGAGAATTTACGCCGATTTCGATGTCAGCCGCGACACGAGTTACGAAACCCACCAAAAGTTGATTAATTTTTTATTTTTCAAAATGTAAAAAATGTTTTTTCTCTTCTTAAAACATTGCCCTAAATACATATAATATCGATTTCATGTGGACCTTTTTCATTTTCCCAAAAATAAATCCCAAAAAAGTCCTTTTTTTCGGCCTGTTCATGTACTTCCCCCCTTAAATAGGGTGTGAATATTTTTACTTCATTCGAAAGATTGTTTTGTTTACTTCAAGTAGAAAAAAACAATTTTACATAGAAGTAAGAGTTTAGGCACTAGGACCAGCATAAGAGGCAATGTAAATTAAAAGAAATTTCAGCCCACTTTGGCCCTAAAGTGTGTGCGTGAAATTCGTAAGTTCATGGATTGTAGTTTAGGTGGTTTTGCTTGGCCGAAACGGTCGTAACGTTTCACCAGACCCCCCCCCCCCCCCCACCTCTCCCCACCCCCTTAACTGTGTTCCGTAATACTTGAACGGCCCGTTGGACATTTAGCCATCCGGTTAAATTATATTAAAAGCTGAAAAGAACGGACAGAAGGACTATTTTCGGGAGCTTTATTACAAAATTAAATTTGGTCGCAGATTCGGAATTGGTGCATATTTCAAACACACCAAGGACAATATCTGAATATATTTTCGCGTTTGAATACGGGCCTAAACGTAAATACTGCGCTTGAAAATAGCCGTTCTACCCGTGATCATAGTTTTTCTGGTTTTGCTCCAACTTAGGCGGTGGGTTAAAAGTAAAAAATCATATGGCGCATTTTCTAAATACACGAAGTCATCTGAAACGATTTTAACGCTTAATCATCCTCTTTTCGGGTTGGTGTAATAATTTAATGGGTGCTTTAAAGTGGTCAACCGATTGTCAATTCGATACAGTAATATTACATTGACGGCAGCAGTGCAGTTGGCTTAGAAAACTTCGTTTTCTTATTATTTTAATTTTGAATTATCAAATTTTAGGCGACCAGCTGCACGCAGCTTCATCTTCTGCTAGATCTTTTCCTGTTGTCGTTAAATATCCATTACTAGTCAACACTACTCGACACAAAAATTGTTTCCTATTGTCACAAAACATCATTAGGGCTGCCACCTTTAACCGCCTTAACTGATTTGCTGCACTTAGCTCAAGATTACCCAATTATCGACTTTAAGGATCTAGTCGTGGAGTACTTTTGTCGTTTCAGGTTTTCCACGGGTCTCATTATATAATCACGAAATTTTACAAGCCAACGGCGATGCAATTCGTTTACTAGTTGTTTCCTTCTCAAACGCAACGTAAATATTTGTCGATACTAATTTAGTATAGCTGATTCCCCAAATTTTTCCAAAAACAAAAGAATAACCTTTAGTACTTTTCTAAGATCACTAGAAAAGAATACCTCTCACAAAGTCTACAGGATTTCTTATTTTACCTTTTCCACCTGGAATATATCGAGTTGCAGCCTCCGACGGTCTTATTGTAGATAAGCCCTACAATCGGTTTCAAAGTCAATTTAATTTGTTTTATTTTAGACGAAAAAGTAATAAATTTTTCTTTATGTTTAATTTTATAACCGCACGATAATAGACACTCCACACTTGCAACTTAACCATCTTTCTACAGCCTTTTAACAAAAATTGTAATCCTTTAAATTAAAACTGTAAGTATTTTTCAAGTTGAAGAAAAGTTAACCGAAGAACTAGTTTTTTAAATTGAAATTTTTGAAGTTTTTTAAATTGAAAATTTTAAACTTTTTATGGGACACTTTTTGGCATGAGATTAAATTCGGAGAGCTAACAAAATCTGTTAAACTCATTTTCCTTTTCTTAACCAAAGAGTGAGAGAGGCGTTGTTCCGATTCGGGTGAAGTTCTTCTCCGGTCCATACCCAAGGGGTTACAAGAACTAGAGAGAATGAAAACATATACATTTTAGTAATGAAGTATTAGAAATACTTCATAGTCATAGAAGTTTAATATGTTTAAATGACATTTTAAAAGAATTACCATTAAACATTCTACAGGGTACACGGACATTGAAAACGGAATTATAAAGCACACTGTACACTTTAGAACTTGGCCCAACTCCGTGCACATTTCCGTCTATTCTGTGTATTTATGTGTACATGGAAATATTCACGGACACGTAGTTGCAAACACTTTCTAAAAAGTATAATTCAGAATTTAGAACTCAAAGTATTCCAACTCAGTTAAAAATAAATTGCAACTTTGACGTAAGGACAATTGGGAAATATGTAAGGTCAACCAATTCATCTCAATGCTGGTTTAAGTTCTTATCAATTAACGTCTATGTTATGTACTGAAAATTTGCTGCCAGGATAGAATTAGATATGAAGACCTTTGGCGTCTGCAAGGAAAAGATTTCGCCCTTATAAAGCGAGCGATTTTTGGAATGGCCGTCGCAGCCGGCTACAAGAGTAGTCATCGCTTGCCCTCGTAGATTTGCAGGCTTCCCAATTGATCTGAAACAAAAATTAAACATGGAGTATTATTCAGAATCCTCCGTCTTCTGACGGAGGCGATTATTGTTAACTATAAAATTTAAAAAAATGTAATTCGATTTTGTTGGTTTTTTTTGTATAAAAACATTTTCAAAAACAGCAAAAGTTAAGTTACTTAAATAACGCTTCGTTTTAAAAAAAACCAGTTGTCGAGAAAAATGTATTTTAAGTTTTGCAACGAGTGTATTCGGAAGTACCATTAATCTGCAATGCCAGGTCCGTAGAGGCATCCCTTCTCTTCTTGCAAGTGCCCGTGCTGAGCCTTTGCCTTTGTCGGTGTGGTCCTTTCTTTAGAAACGCTGACACCGGCTCGAAGTCTGTAGTGAGGCGCTACACGGTGCAGTCAGTCAGAGCGCGCTAACAGCGCTAACTTTAAATGTCTTAAAACTGCTGAAGATGGCCGAATTTGAAAAATCCTTCGACCAACGTAGAGTTAATCAATCATTTGAATTATTCGGAATATAGGATAGGTGTTTATTCAAAGACTCAGCCAAATAATTACAACGAAACTAGCTAGGTAGTGCCCTGCTCCCTTTGGCTCGTCTTAGCGGGGGCACTACCGTGCACCAGATGATAAAATCATACAATAACTTTTATTTCACTTAAAACACTTGTTTCCGATTCCTTAAGCAGCGGTGTCCGCAGTAATTGGGAGATCCTGGATAAAAATGGAAGCTATAGCGAAAAACTAAATCCATAGGATTCTATTTGTTCAAATGAGTACTATGACAACTTTTAGTATTTATCTTTTAACTATAAAAACCTTCTACTCTCTTAACAGTTGACTATGAAACGCTTACTTAGATTCAGTATTAAATTAGTAATCCCTTTATAATGTCATTTAATGTGCTTTAGGTATAGCTTCACGAACATGCACGAATGATAGAATGAATTAATTTTTTTAATTTACGATCAAGGATGCGTCCATACCTATGTGCCTCCTCAAAACTTCGTTTGATATTAAAATTGTGCAAATCTCTTCAGGTTGATTAAATTTGGCGTAATCTGATGTCAGCAGAAAACAACTGTGGGTCGCCCGGGTCAGCGGGATTCGCAACTGAGAGACTCTTAATGAAAAACCAGCACGTTATACCTTACACTACCAGGCTGCCGATTTACTTAAATTATATTTGTCAACTACTGCAATAGTTTCTTTTACGGACTTTTTCGATTTCTTTTGCTATAATCAATTTGAAATTATATGTGTGGGTTAAATCAGCTAGACCGGTATCCACTAAAACTGATATTTCAAGTTTGGTAAATATTTCTAGCACTAACTTTATTGAGGTCAATCATGAAAAGTCCGGCTTAGAAATTAAAGGTATTTTCAAGTAGGTACTTCCGCGTACATAATCTATTACGTTGGCTGTCTCAATGGTTATCTAATTTGAGCCAAATCCGTCGCCCTCATAACTTCTTAAAAAAATTTAATTTGCTACAAATCACCGTTGTCTCAAGGTGAACAACCTTCTTTTAAAAAAGCAAGAGTTGCGGCACGACATGAGTAATTTTATCATGGTCTCGACTTGGCTTATCGGAAAGGAAATTACAACGCGGTCTCATGGTCTTATTTTTACGCGGTTGTATGCGATGAATGCTTCGCGTGCCAATAAAGCCTAAGTGGTGGCGCCTTATAAATTGTTTTAAACGAACTCGATTGTAATTGTAAATTGCAAAAAATGGAGAGAACCAGCAGAATCAGCTGGAGCACATAGCAGAATAACACCTCTATATGTCATGATATGTAAATTGTTTGATATTTAGATAAAATATAATTTACTGTGACAGTGATGTTATGACAACTAGTGATAGCGGAATTGCAAATGCAGAAATGACGGCAAATATTTACCTTAGGTATGTAGTATTTGTGATTGGAATTTATCAACATATTTTAATCAGTTACCTGCATAAAGTTTACAATATTTACTTGTTGAGCAAAAACTGCATGGGATTATAAATTGCTTTTAAATTTGATAAAAGCGTTTGATGTTAACAGGAGAACAGTTCAACATTAAGTTCAATTTTCTTGTTGCTGCCCTTAAAACTTCGACTACTAGAACTGCACATGTTGAAATATTTAGTTTATAGCAAAAGTTTTCTTTAAAGGGCTCATGTATTTCCATTTAAAATACGAGTAGGAAAGAGGTTTAAATATGTTTTAATTTTAGTTTTAGTTTTGACGCTTATCCCTAATCCTTTTACTGGTGCACAGATGTTGATAAATTAATCCTTTCGAAGTAAACAGTCTTGAACAATTAGGTCAGGAATTTCCTTTTCACCAAAAAGTAAAGTCTTCAAGGGTAATCTCTGCAATGAAAGGCACCTACATGGTTTCTATTTGCACACAAAGATTTTGTTCGAAACGCCAGAAGCAGGAATTTTCAATATTAACAACAACATCGCCCACAGGAGACCTACCGACAAACTCGAGAACCGGAAGGAAGGAAAGTAAAGTCGACCCCTGCTACGACACGATATCATTGTGCTCTAATTCCCAAATGTTCCCTTTATGAGCGGATGTTTGTCTACTTGCTCTATATTGGGCTGAAGTGCTGTTAAACGTCTTTTGTTGATCTTCGGCTTTAATTTTTCAGCAAATTTTAATAATGAAGTGCTATCAGACCACTTGAAGCTGTTGACATGATAATTTTCACTTTACAGAGGGAGGCAAAGTTACACTTGATAACTCCCGCCAGCCGTTGGCCCTTGTGTCTATGCCAGTTGACAGCGATAGCGATGAGGATTGTAATATGATTTTATGTAACTATAGCTTAAAGTTTTGTTTAATCTAATTGAGGCCAAGGAAGTATGTCAAAACTTTCTCCGGAAATCCTGAGTAATTAGTAATTAATTTTAATTTTAATGCAATTTTTTCAGTTTATAAAACATGGTATTGCCGGTATATGTAAAGCAAGATTGTTCCCGGTGTTATGTCTCAGGGGGCAAAATCGAAAACACTCGTTGGCTTTGTGACGTGCACACATTTGGACAGTGAAATATTATGATTATTGTTTATGGGGGGAAGGGCTGTATCGTTTGAAAGAGCTACTTTTAAAAATTTCAAAAAAAAGTCTACATTTTTGGTGAATTGTTTAAAAATATATAGCTCTACTTGTACGAAAAAAACAGTCTCCCACACCGCAACTCCCTTCCGCCGAACTCCTGGGTTTCCAAACCGAAGATTTCGATATAATCAGGGTTAGTAGTTGAGTCATAAATAACAGGAAAACTGCGGCTTTTTTCGTCATTTGACAATAATAGATGGCGCAAAATATTTTTTCCATTTTAATTTAACCCCCTACGTTAAAAAAAGGTTAGTAGGTTGGCTTTTGTTTTCGGAAAAATAAACAATGTTCAATGGAAAAAACCACAACAAAAACATTCAATGGAGTAAGGTCTGGAGACCTAGCAGACCAAGGAATCTGTGCACATTGTCCAATACATGGGTTAGAAAATTTTTCATTTAATATTGCCTTCACAAGTTAGCAGTATGTGCTCGTGCTCCATTGTGTTGGTAAAACATTGCCCTTTAATTATCCACAGGTTTGTCCTCTAGTGGATCTGGCAGAGTATTTTCCAAACAAGCCTCATAAATTTTGCTATTAATAACTTGAGGCATAATTAATGATAACGTTAACTCGGCAAAAAAAGGCTCATTTTTAAGAATTTTTTTAAGCACTACAGGTAATACAAATTTCGTTAATTGATCGTATCATTATAGTACAACATTTGAACAATATTTCCATAAATTTTTAGAGCAAAATATAAATAATTAAGCCGACGGTAGCAAGTCTTCGGAGGCGCCTCGAAAAAAAAGGCCGGTGAACACTATAACTCATGACTGGATCATCCGAAATTAAAAAAAAAAATGGTATCATTAGATAATCGCTTTCCTGAGGTATTGCTGGGAGGAAATTTTTGTTTTTCGATTTTTAAATTTTTGGCGACACTTAGAAGCGAAAACATCGATCTTCGCCCTAAAAAAATGGGCCTATTTGTTATTGTAAAATTAATAATTATGAAAACAAAAAAAAAGCTCCCAGCAATATCTGGTCATTTCTGTAAGGAAGAGGTATACCAAATTTCAAAAGAATCGGTTGAGTAGATTTTGATTTAAACTGTTCACCGACTTCAAAAATGACAAGTGTCAGAAAATCGCTTTAAAGTTTTTGTATACCAGAAAATACAATATAAAAAAAATCCAATGGAAAAAAATTTTAAAAATATAGTACGTTAAAATATAAGACTGGCTTTTTTGATCGTAAAAATATCAAACCCCTATAGCTAAGAGATAAGAGATAGACCCCCCCCCAAACAATTTTATTTTTTTCTTTTCTCACCTAGATGTACCAGATCCTTAATTTTTCACACGCGCTGTGAAATAACGTAGTATGAGCCGGGTATTCGTGAGCGGCTCTTTTGCTCGTAGGCTATATAAAGAAGGTATCATGAGTTATTTTAAAAAATTTAGAAGTAGTTTATTAAATATTTTGGCTAAATAAACGTAATACAATATAACTCCTGTTTTAAGATACTCTGTAGAAATTATAAAGTGTTCTGAGTAAATTAATTTTAGAACATTCGCAATTTGCGAGGAGTATCGTTTTTGAAGAAAGTTTTCGTTAATGCCTAAATAATTATGATTTCTTAATGTCTAAAGTGTAAATACTGGAAAATCAATAATGATTTATCGAAGTTTTTCTTGCCAATTCTAGTTTATACGTTTGCAAAATTTCAAATTATTAATACTTCCTTGGAATACTCTCACATAAGAAACTAGTCTTTCCACCACTTAAAGAAAAATGCCGAAGTTTTCTAAGCTTTTTGCACTTTTTTGTTTGTTTTATACCTAAAATGCACATACTATTCTAGATACAAGCCCGAAAATATTGGCATACCTTCATTTTATCAGCAGTATGTCGCCGATATTTAATTTTTTGTACTATCTTTGTGTCATTTATTCAACATTCATTGCAACACAATACCAAGGACATATTAATATGAAAAACCAAGAGATGTTCAATAATACGAACAGAAAAGATAACCTTCACTTCAGCACATTGGACCTTGAATGTAAATTTAAAAAAAATTACTACGAGAAAGTAAAATAATATAATAATTCCTTAGATAACTTTCACAACAGTACAATATTTCTTAATCACTTTAACAAAAAGCACAAAATTCGTGCATCTACCATAAATGGCGCAATTGACGATAATGAAAATCTTCAAAATGCACAATTAATCATTTCTTTCTTCATTTTGTCATTCACATCCCGTTTAAAATCATCGATTTCTTTAGGGGTTGCTTTTGATACAAGGGGTGAGCTTTTCAAAAATCGGTCCCGGCCATTTTAAAGCACAGAAAAAGCACTTAGTTTTACCGCTATTATTTTTTACTCAAAGCCAAGTATGACATTTCCGATAGCTGGCATGGCAAATTAACAAATTTGATTTGCCGCGTTAATTATCGAGCACAACAATGTTGATTTGGGCTTTTTATGTGCACGTTATTTTGCCGTATCTGTTTTTAATTTTTTATAGGTAGCGCTGTCAGCTTGACCTCGCTGTTAATTTAAAATTTTTTAATAAAAAAAAACTTGTATGTATCCATAAGTTCTCTTTCGGATTATATACTATATATAATTAAATTTGGTAATTGTCAAGAGAGACAGAGTTGTATTAATTGGTTGAGCGACAATACCACCATGCCCTGGTTCTCGGTTCTAGACCCAGTCTTCCCGTGGGTTTTTAAATTTGAATTTTAAAAATCCACTCCATCTCTGTCCTGTTGTCTAGTTCACAACAATGCAAAAACAAGACATTCAAGCTTCCTCACTCCCCTTACCCTCAATCTCTACCGGCCAAAGCCATGCTAGTACATCAAAGGGTTGTCCCCTAGGATTTGGTTGCATCGTTAAAATTACGTCATAGCTGCAGGGGGTGGGGTTAGTGCAAAGGAGTCCATAAATATAGCGTTGATCCCATAAAAAAGAAACACCTCGAAAAAGATATTTTTAATCAAAATATGGCAAAAGGAAGATGGACATTTTTCTATGGGCTCTGGGCGTAAAACCAATAGAAATGAAATCAGAAGCAATGTATGTATATTACTACATACCTAATTAACGTATACATGTATTTCGTCTGCATTATTGCTCAGGTTGTGGAAAAACGAAGCTGCAAGTCGAACGAAATTAAAAACGTAACATTCATGATAATTATGATTTAATGTTGTTAATATTATTATTTTAAAATGCTTTTATTACTATTTACATAATTAGCATATTAACATTTTAATACCACACAATTTTAACGTTACATTTCTTTGATTTAATATAAAATTTGCTTGTAGTAAGACAAGACAGAAATGATGAATTATGTCATTTCGGCCGATTTGGGCTTTGTTAATTAAAATGTGCGTATAATCACATGTTTTGGCTGCTCGAAGCAACCATACATTATTTTGTAGTATGTAACATTCACTTTTGTCATTTAATGTATCTTATCTAAACATTTCAATTATATAAATGCTATCACGCAAATGTTCTGCGATGTATGATTTGGCTAGTTTAATGTAATAAGTTTCTAATGCGTACATTACTAAACAATCCTCAAGTATAAACGAGGGAAGTCTCTTAGGAGTGGACGATTAGCTTCCATTATTATGAGTTCGGCGGTTGTCTGTTCAGGTTTTTCATTTCGTAGTAATTATGCAGTAGATTGGGATTGTGTATATTTTTATTAATAAAATTCATAATATTCGCTAGTCTATTGTCGTCAAAAAGAGATGAAAATCGTTTAATAAGCCTGGCTCTGTTAAAATATGTATGACGTAGCAACCTGTAACATTGCTTAATTTTTCCATTAATGGCTTGTAGCACCCAGCGGCACATGGTTATCATTCGAGACTTGTTGGATTGTTCAGTTATTAGTTGTCTCTCGCTCCCAACTTTTGTAGGCGGTGTATGTACTTCATAGCCATACTCCTCTAGAAAGTCTACGCTATCCCTAAAACCTCAATCTAGTAAAAATAACCTAATTTTGTTGAAAAATCCAATGCACTATTTTTATTATTTAGTTGCGGCATAAGGACCAATATCATCTATGATGTAGCCATCAGTGCACACAATCATAAAGGATTTTAATACTAGGGTGAATCAAATATAAACTAGACTTCATTTATAAAAAATTTTAATTTGGCTTAATACAATAGCCAAACAGGCATCATTTTTCAACATAATATCTTGCTTTGGAAACGCATATTTCCCATCGGATTGGAAGGAAGGTCGCCACTTCTGCATCGTCCTGGAATCGTTATACTCAGAGTGCTTGTTTCGGCGGCTGTTATTGCCTGCTCTCCCCTCTCCTCTCCTGACGCCCCTACATATGCCCCTAGAAGGGGTCGCTTGCTCTTTTCAAACTTGCTTCTCAGCAAGCAAGTAGAAACAAAAGTCTCGTTTATATTTGATTCGCCCTCATAAGTTCTCGTATTTGTGTAAACTCGACAAAAATTGAAATGAAGATTTTGAACTTTTTTCTATAAAAATATAATTTCCATGGCAAATAATTATTACCTTATTATTCTTTCCATTGCCAGATATGCCCTTTGACATAAATAAGTTCCTCTCCAGAATATAACTGCTTGTAATGCGATGAAAACCTAAATGTAAGTTGACAAATTCTGTCAGCAAACATTCTTTCGGAATCGCCAATTTTTGCTCCAGAGTACGACGAGACATATTAAGTAATTTTCCTAATGCTTTCGCCTGTCCGAAGTTTGGTCAAATATATCCCAAGGCCTGTCAGTGGACGATTACTTCGTTCGTCATCAAACTCCACCCGAGAATATAATGAACTGGTGTGCCATAATAAGTAGAGTGATAAATCTCAGCTAGAAAATAAAAAATTGTATGTCAGGGGGACATGGTATGCAAGTCACTATTTTATTTTTATCTTTTGATCTCTTCAACGCCGAGACATCAAACAAACGCCAAAAAACTACTATTCCAATGACTCCCCCGAAATTGTCAACAATATTGATCTAACTTTTACCATTGCAGGTACAGTTACTTCCATAAGTGAAAAAAACTGCTTTTCGATTACCTAAAATTCAGCATTTTCCCACATTTTCTCCGAAACTCATGTAATTAATACATCCGTTTATTTTTTATTTTTATAAAATTGTATATCTTATTTCATTTCATAGAAGGTACAACATGTCCAGCTATGTCTATGAAATGGAGTACTAATTGAAATTGACATTCATTTCAATTCTGTTGGTGAAACGCACATTTTGACCAATACTCTTGAAATTTATTCAGTTATTCATCACTCTTATATGCGTTTCTTGCACACCCACTCCCTCAACAGAATACTACATCTGTTTATAACTTGTCTTCGTTTTACTGATCAACAATTTTAGTAAATGTGAAGATTAACTATCCACATTTTATAATTAGAAAATTAATCTTGCATATAATTAGACAATTACCATGAATTTTTGTACAAATATAATAACTAGGAATTTTCCATATCATATCAATTTTGTTTATGGTTCATTATTATTTCACTCTGCATTAACTTCGGTTTCACAGCTTTGCATCGATACATGTAAATTTTAATACCAACTGTATTGAAAAAAATATTGAAGGAAATATTGCCTTCAATATATTCTCTCTCTAATGTCTATAAATCCCTAGTAGAGTATGCGGCAGGAGAGGAACTTCACCCAACTCCATGACAACGATTGCGAACCTACAATTTTGCCCATAATCTACTATCAGCAGAAAACAAGCATGGGTCGACACCGACAGAATTCGAATGTGGGCTCCTCCACGCCAGCATGTTATCGCTAACCTTATTCATTTACTCCCTTAGCGGAAACCTCCGAAAAGCGGACACCTCCGAAAAGTGGACACTTTTTCCAGTCCCAAGCATCGATTTGCCGCAAACTTCTACCTCTGAATAGCGGACACCTCTTAATAGCGGATATTTTTTTAGGAACGAACATTGTCCGCTATAGGGAGGTTTCACTGTATTACCTTTCATAAATTGATGCCTGCATAGACATACATAATATGTATGGTGAAAACACCATAAGAAATAAAATAAAATATGACAACGAAAAATCGAACGGACAACTTTGAATAATGATATCTTTAATTAAAAGATACTCTACTTTGTTTTGACAATGTTCAATTGCATTCTGAAAAATTTCACTTAGAAAAGAGAACGTTCCAATTCATTCGACAAAACATATTATCGAACTTTTTAAAATAAACCCATATAGCTCCAAGAAAATATTAAAGTTAATATTAGGTCATCATAGCTTAAGTGTACATTCCCCTAGGAAGCTGCCACCACTATAACCTAATCTAATTATTCCCAACAATTTTCAGCAAGAGAATTTTAATTACAATGTTCATTACAGCACACTACGAGTAATATGAAACAAAAAGTGTTTGAGTTTCTCCCGAACCTAATTGCATGTAGCATGCACAAGTAACGCGATAATGCAATAGTTGTAATGTGCTACTAATTACTTTGCAATTGTAATTGTACAACATAAGCTGTTCAGGAAGCATATAGTGCGAGCTTGTTATCATTTTTAACTCGGTAGATTTTTTCTTCTTTATTAAATATAAATCGACAAGTGCTCTTTGTTCTTCCTGCTATTGTCTTTGCAGGTTTTTTTCTGCCAATGAATGAGCGGAAGAGGCTGAATTTTATGATTTTCCTGTCTTTTGAATTGAAAATATTTTAATTTTATTATCGTCACGCTTTGGATACAAGAATTTTTTGCGGGAAAATTTGCTTATTTAAAGCAGGAAGATTAATTTTTCCATTTATATACTGTAATCAACATTACTCTTTTTAGGATAGTGTAAAAACAAACGTAATTTTAGGTAATTAAATCTGCCGAAAGAAGTCTAAAACGTCTCACTTATATTATCACAGCATACAATTGTGCTGCAAAATACATCGTAATTAAGAGAATCATTAAAATTAATAGATGTTTTCTTTTCTTTTCAGATAATTTTAGCAAGCATCCATTAAATGAGTTCTCAAGTCACACTATCATTAGACCACAAATTTATCATGGACGACATAAAAGGGCGATCACAACGACACAGGAAGAGGTAAGATACAGCAAAACGTTAGTTAATTGATGAAATCATTTGGTTGGGATGAACTAATTGTACATAAGTCAAAGTCCACCTGTGACTGTCGGAAATCCATCGACCATAACAAGTGATGAGTCATTTTTTTGTAGTAGCTGTGTTCTGGCTTAGTTGGCCGATGTTGAAAATGAACATAGTTCCGTTAGCTACAGTTCAATAAATTTGCAATCTTTTGTTAGGAGCACTAGTTTAGTTAACACGAATAAGATTTGTTTATCACGGTTATTCTGTTTTTTTGTTTCAACTTCTTTGGTAGTTTTCTAAAACGACTTGTATTTAATCTATTAATGTTCCAGTGTCCAGTGCTGAGAGTGTCCACATGAGAATCACCGTATCCTAGAAGGCTTTCAACTCTTCCGTTCACCTACCAGCAAACAGTTGTAGAACATATTATTGCTTGACTTGAAGCTATTTCCGATAAAAGAATTTTAAAAATATTAATATTATTATTTATTATTAATAATTGAGAACTAGCATTTTTTTATACACTGTGTAAGGTACCATTTGGAAGGGCTTGCTTTAAGGATTCAAAAAACGCCATTCTTTCATCTTATTTCAGAAGTTTGCAAACCAAAGAATAGAAGGTCTGATATATATTACAGGAAAAGTAAAACAAAATTTCAGACATTTAAAGTTTCCGAAGAAGTGAAATGAATTGGTTTTTTTTTGGGGTTCCGTACGTCCGAATGAAAACACAGTCCCTTATAGGATCACTCGTGTGTCTGTCTGTCCGTCGGATTGAGTTGAAATTTGTACATATATGAATTTCTGAAACCCAAACATGGACCTGTAACGTAAATAAATGAATTTTGAATATTTTGGTTTCTGGGGGGGGGGGGGGGGTGTTAATCTGTACCGTGTGACATATTAAATAAAAGGACTTGTTGTGAGGGTCTCAAATATATATTTTTTATAATTTTAAAATAAATAGTTTTAAATTTATTTAAAAAAATAGATGAAAATTTACCATTCTTCCCCCTCCCCTCCCCCCTTATCACTGAAACGACTGGGCCTACAATTTTGAAAAAATACGGAAAATAGTTCTTTACTTATATAGTAGATTACAGGAAAAGCCTATGTCTAAGGTCTATGATCTTAAAATAACATGGAAAATCTCGCAATATTGTGCGTACAAACTTACATTTGCAGTTAGAATGTTTGGGTGAACTTGTTTTTCAACTACAACGTTAAGTTTATTCTTAGGATAAATTATTGGTATTACTCGTTCGACTTAACTAGGCCAGGCATCTGTAACTCCTCGTACCTTCCGCGCTAACTACCTACATACGCACTACAACAATAGAGAATATATTTAGCTATTTCCCTCTACAATTTGGTACCATGCATTCTTTTCATGCATTCATATTTAAAAAAAAACTTGGTAGATAACATATTTATCTTACGGAACTCTCTCCACTCCAGTTCAACTCGCACTTGTCTGGTTTTTTTTTATATATTGTATAGGACCCTGAGGCTGACTCGCACTTGACTTGAATTTTATTACCATATCACGCACCGACATACAAATGTTTTTTTGTATACACTGTTCTACTATCCTCTCTTAATTTTCATCTTCTGTTCCTTCCGGTCTTCCTCTTCCAAGATGAATTTTTAAATTCTTTTGCTATTTCCTATTGAACGAAGTGCCGAGTGATCTCGCAAATGGGTATATAACTCACAGTTCTTTAAACTAGATAAAGTATAAAGTTACAGATCTAGCGGTTAAACATCGATAGTTTTATTTTGTAAAGACGTGGTGAAAAAAATTTTTTTTGTTAATTGCACAAATTCGGTTGTTGGAGTTCAGTTGCTTAAGTGTGCAAAATATATCACTCTATATACTCTTGCTAAGATGTGGCGCAATAACAACATCTCCAGACGCACAAAACTCCAGATCTTCGAGTCAAACGTAAAATCTGTTCTGTTGTACAACAGCCGTACAGCATAGCAAGTGGCCTTTCAAATAACATCTAAGCTACAAGCTTTTGTCAACCGGGATTGACACAAGTATTGGCAGGCGAGACTGACAATGAATAGGCCACACACTAAGAAAAAGGCCAAACACCATCGCAGCAGGCTCTAGATTGGAGTCCTACAGAATCCAAGGAAGACGCCGAATTGGGTGACCGCGCAACTCATGGAGAGGATTCGTCGAGAGGGAAGGTGCCCAGATCAACAAATCGTGGCCATAACTGAAGGCGTTGGCGAAGAACCGGACCAGGTGGAGAGTTGGTGTTACAGAAACCCTATGCTAAAGGTTAAATGAACCAGAGAGAAATGTTCTTATACATTCATATATTTTTTTCTAATTATATTAAATTAATAACCAACCTTACACAAAATAAGGCAGTCTAAAACTATTTCCCTTAGAAATCAATGGTTTAAATTAATAATTCAATTCAATCACACTTTTTTTAAGAAATTATCGACTGGGTTAACTTTTACTTGATCATTTCCAGAACTAATCTTGTAATGAATCGATTAACAATTAAAACAGCACCCGTAACAAACGCAGCAACAAGTCTTTTCACTTGACTGCTCCCTTTCTAACGGCAACGACCTAATTTACTAATTACTTGTTCAACCACAAAATTATGTCATCAATCCTAACTTTATCTTAATTTATTACAAAAACTGGCTGATTATCAACCACCGCAGTGGTCATCATCATCAAGAAAACACACAATTTGCGTGAAAAAGTTTAATGGTAATGGCAGACTCCGACGGCACTAAAACTCTTCGAACAGGTGGAAACTGCCATGAAGTGATGAAGCGCTACCAGTGACCTCTTTTTTCAAGGAGATTTATCCTTAACATGGTAACGAAACAGGTTTCACTCCCTGTTTGGCTTGAAAAGACTGTTTTATGTCACCATAATAATTACGATTGCATGCAAAAACCACATTAGCATATGACAACTTTATAAAATTAGAAAAAATGTCCTTCTCTAGCCATGTAAAGGTCTTTTAAACTATCTCCAAATTTCAGGAGGGGGTTCATGCATCCCACATTATTCTGTCCTATGAACACGAAGGGAGGAGTGTTGTAGCAGACCTGCAGCTGAATGAACAACTCATCCCTCAAGGCCACTTTTTGCGATACCACAACTCAACGGGAAAGAGTGTGATACGTAATTTGACAAAGACTGATGTAGATCTCTGCCATTATCAGGTAAGCTATATTATTAAATAACAATTGTTAGTGTAATTGATTTTTGTTTTTTTTTAACATTTAAGGGCACCATTAGGGGTAATTTAGACTCAAGAGTTGCTGTTTCAACTTGTGATGGTATTAATGGCGTCGTATTTGATGGCGGAGATACTTATTTTTTATATTCTGGAGGAGATGGACAGCTACACAGTGAGCACTACTTATTTAGGTAAGAAATTTATTTTCATCATTTCAGGCTTAATTTTCGGTAATGTCCTTAACTATTGAATTTGAGTCAGCATACGATCTTTACTCTAGCGACCTCCTCAGGCCTATAAATAGTTGTCATCCAAAAGAACCTGGTGGGTTCCAATCATTTGCCTTTAGCTTGATGTAAGTCTTGGTCCAAGGATTAATATCAAGATTGGAGTCAAAATTAAACCAATCTTACAAACCAATATCGTTTTCCTAAAAATAATGACACGCAATTTTGATCACATTGTCTTATAAAAGAATTTTCGTTCAAATAATAGAAACATATTGTCATTTATTGCAATTATTGGTAAATTTTCGTATGCGATAAAGTTTACACAAATTGATTGTCATTCATATGTATATAAAAGCTGTGTTATTTCAACTGGTTCACGGTGAGGATCTGCACTTTAACATGAACTTACAATAACAACAACCTAACCCACATATTTATCGTGCTCAAAATCACAGACCTGTGTTCTTGTAGTTTTCCTGTAGTTTTCTAAGTAGTAGTAGTTTCTAATTAGGATTTTTAATCATATGGCTGAAACCCTATTTGATACCGCCACCATTAGCCATTTCCATATTATTTTGTTTTGTAAATAATGTATAAAATAACGAAAATTTCTTTACACTCAATTTCACCAACTGACGATTTTTTTTTTGTAAACTACTACAATTTAACAGATACATCAATCTTTCAAAACAAAAGAATCACCAACCCACATCGTTTTTTTCAGATTGCTATGATCTTGCCCGTAGACCAGATCAAAAAACCGCAGCTAAAGAGAACAGTAGTGTTTAGTTCATACGGTGTGGTATCTGAAAGATGACTTCCTATTTGAAAAATGTAATTTCAAACCAGTAAAATTACATACTCTCTTATGTTAACCGAAACAATTCAGTCAAAGTTTATATGCTGTCAATGACCCTTTATTTTTAAATAATTATTATAATTCGTACTGCGTTATACCTACTGCATCAATAGCTTAATTAACCTAAAGTTAACTAAATATCAACCTATCAGTTTTCTCTTTTGTTCTGTAGCTACGAGTTTTGCATTACTCTAGCAATGTAGCTGTTAAAATATGTTCGATCAGAGCCTACTCTAGATACAATCCCGGAAAACATGACAGCTTGGTCGTTTGACCTCCAAACGTGCTGTCATTATTTAATTATTTGTTTGTACCACAGATGTCATTGACGCATTCCAGGTTCAATGATTCAATAAAACGAGGACAATACCTCTTTAAAACACCTGTGTAAAGTTTACCGGGCAATATTATTTAATTTCAACGTATCTAGGCTCATTCATTTCGTATTAATTTGTTAATTTTTCTCAAGTTGATTTCTGATTTTGCTCACCCTTTAGTTTCCATACAATATTTCAAAAACCTTGCGAACCGGTTAAACTGCTATAATTTCCTTAAAAATAGCCTAATCTTAATATACCAAGACTAGGAAAATTTCTACGAATCGCTTCGAATTTGTTCGCCCTTTAAAGCAAAAAATTTATCCAACTTTTGCTGAAAAACTCGAAATTTAATTTTTCATTTAAAGAGTTTTAATCGAGCTTTTAACTTTTCTTGTTGGATACTCTTGAGGACAGGCGAAGCAGCTCTAAAATTGTGTATGCTTTCGATTGTTTCCATCGCACAGAACTGTTGGGGTCTCCAAATATCTCCGTTCCGGTTCGCTCCCTGTTGACTCACAGCTTTCTTCAAGCTCCTTATCATGGAATTTGGATGGAATTTGTTGCTTTTCTTTTAAAGAACGAAAAATGTTGAGCGCTTTGTGTCATTGAATTAGAGTCCACCGGTCGCTGATCTAGACCCGATTGAGTATTAGTTGTACTTGTTGTACCTTTAATACATTGGCTACAGCATTTATAGCGTTCCCAATAAATTTTTGCGTGATTGTTTCACTTCTCATCATTTTGGCAATGCGACGAATGAATGGGCAATTCACTGTATGGCGAAATAATCAGAATTTAATCACTGAAATAACGGTAGCAATTAGTGTTCAAAAGAACAGACCTTTAGAAGCGAAATTAGTGCATGGACTGGCTCACAGATTCATTACCTATTATTTTGATTAGTACTGTATATATGTATCTCTCGTTTTCTATAAAACAATAGTGTTTTTCTATGATTCCGAAACGCACGCAAATATCTGATCTGTTACATGATTTAAACAATATAAAAGCATAAACAACTTTTTTTAAATTCTTTACATAGAAAATCGGAAAAAGTCAGAGAATTTGGTCTTGAAATAAAATGGCCACCCTGTATAAATTTTAAGCAAATAACTCTGACAATGTTTATATGAACCTTTTTTACTGTCACGTTAAGTTTTAAAAAGGAATTAACAAAGTAAAAATTATTTGAAGTTGAGAAGTTAAACCTGATTGAGACTGCCCGCTAATTAGTGAATTTTCTATCCCGCCCCTGCTCCAATTAGCGAACTAGAGAGCTTGTTGCACCGACTTCAAAATGTCGTAATAGGCCTAAAATTAAATATTATGTTATGCTTTTTAGCGCATTTTGTGAAGTTGGTTCAACTTGTTTTTGGAATATAATTTTTTTATAAATATTGGCAATACGGTGCTTCATTTTGTTAAATTTTCAGGAATATTTGAAAATTTGTTAATTTATCGTATTACAAAGAAATGTTTATGACTGACGATTTTCCCAGTAGGTAATTTTTGAAACAAACAAAAATTACAAATTGACCAAATGGCTTGTTTCATTATAAATATTGAGAAAAGTGACAAAATTGTGAAATTGTAAACTTTTTCAAATTTGTCAAAAGTTCACAATGCAAAAATTTAAGCTACTATTTTGCATTTTTGTAACTGTAATTAACTAACAATTAATTATACCATTTGTCAAGCAAAAATTTGAAAATATAATTTGCGAAATTGTAATAGGATCCAGGATGCCGTTGTCGAAAGGAAAGCAAATGCCCTGTACTTGTATAAGCATTTTGCCTTTAGGCAAAGTGGCGAGGGGGTTAACTGAAGTGTCGCCACGATTGTCAAATTGGACAAATCTATCCAATCGGGTCTGCTCAAGTTGTGTTTTAAATTTTTGTCGCCTTATGAAATCATAGTCGTCTCCATAGTATTAAAATATTTGGAGACATAAGCAAAGTGTTTTTAAATAGTAAAATTATATATATATTTTAAAAACACCTAATTTATATTATTATCAAAATGAGTTAGCCCCTCCTGTATACAAGCATAATTTTACTACTTTCATGTTCGAAACGCACACATCGCTTGGGTTCTACCACATATAGCAAAATGCTTACATTTTTCCGAGTGATGTCCTTTCCTCTAGTTCTTTATTGTAAGTCTTGAAAACTCGGACCGCAGAGTATATCACGCGTATCACGTTCTTCGCCAACTCTGACAATCGCAACTTCATTGATGGTAGGTGCGTTGTAGCGTCCACCATGCTGCCCGAGTGGTGTTTTGTCGGCTCGTATTTGAATTACGTAATTATCCCCGGTAAGTTGTCAATTGAAGTTTTGAATAATTTTATCAATGCATTGTGTTGGTGGAAAAATGTTTGCAAATAGGATATGATGTCGCGTTTGGTGCCTGGAATTGCATCGCAGCGTTGATCGGTTTGTTCATCATCATCACCCATAAAGTAGATTTGTAGAAGTTTATGTTCAGCGTCGAAAACACTGTCTTTGTGTTTGTCCTTGAATTTTGAAAGAAGGCGTGTACTGATCTTGGAAAACTTTGTCGGCTCCAAAAGATGTCAAAAGCAATAACAACAATGGATCAGGTGGTGGATGCAATGTCGGCAATTTAACTTTGTCATTCGCGCGCAGCACACTCTGGTGTTTCATTGTTGAACTTAAGTGAACCGCAATGCTCACACACCTTATCCATTTTGCTGATATTTACACTGTGATGCAAACTGTAATAGTAGTTAGCATCATATTGAAATGCAGCAAGATTCAAATCAACATGTACTGTTCGTCGAGATCGAATAGCCCGTGAACGTTCTCTTTCAACTCTCGCTGCATGTTGGTCTGCTGATTCTGATGCGCGCGAACGGGTAGCTCGTGAACGTTCTCTTTCGATTCTCGCTGCATGTTGGTCTTCTGATTCTGATGCACGTGAATAAGCGATTCGTAAACGATCTGCTTCATTGCTCGCTTGTCGTTCCTCGTTTGTTTGAGAAGCCCGAATTCGCATATTTCTACGTGCTGCGCTAGTATATCTACTATGTGAGGAACGTTTGGGAGGCATATTTTTTGACGAAGCAATTAACACTTGCACTATTTAATGATTTCAATTCACTCGCATTGTCGGCACCGATGATAATAATTAGATGTTTTTTAATATATGTACGATAAACTGCGAATGACATATGCCGTTTGCTGTTTGTCTTTTGCCGATTGTCAATTGTCAATTTTTTAATTATGTTGAAAGAAAAGAAAGTATAGTAGAATTGCAGAAATGTTCTTTTAAATACATTTCCCGGTACGACACGCACGTCACCTACTGTAAGTTAATTGTAATATGCCTATAACCTTCGCGCAAGTGCGAGCAATAAGTTGATAAAGTTTTATCGCACAAACAAATATTGATTTTTATATATTAGATAAATATAAACCATGCGTCGAGACTAATTTCATAAAGAAGATTATCTTGAGAATTTAAAAATATTTTACCTTTCAGTAATCTTAAGAGTCTATAATTTTACATCCAAATAATTTTTTATTTCTTTTTTGTTTTCTTTCTTCCTTTTTCAGGCAAAGTTAATAAATTTAAAAAAAATTCAAAATAAACTTTTTAAAAAACTCGAGCGACGTGAGAAATATAAAATAATTTCTCAACACGATCAGCGTTTCTGATAAAGAAAAACTAAACTCCTTTGGCCCTTCCTCAACAGCAGCACCAACGGGTTAGCTTTTCTTTAGCTGCTGGACGCTTTCGCACGAAACCGAAAACTAGATGTAAGTCCAAAAAAATTTAAACACCGATCTAGACAGCTGTATCATGTTCTGATCACTTACACTGTCACACCAATTTTGCGGTAAAATATTTTAATACACAAAATATGCAAAATTGGTGTAATTGTATATTACTTCTACTTCATGTGGTTTCCACCCAAATAGTTACACTTTTAGAAAATAGACTAAGACTGCATATTAGAAAAGGGCAGCCAAGTACATCTACCTGTCGTGTCTTCAGCTATTTGTTTAATCTTATTTCCATACATACATATATCTATAACTAAAAGAAATTTCCGTTGCATAATGACGGATATATTCATGAGATTTCAACAATGCTAACATGGCTTCCAATTAACACTGTTGTGCTTTTATGTGACCCTTTTTTGTAGCACCGCGACTTCAAACGTTAATTAAATTCTTAACCCTTTGTGCAAACTTCGAAGAAAACTCTTTTTTTTCGCGAGAGAAAGTGCTATAAGAGTTGCATATTCTATCAAGTTTTCCTCTTCGGTATAATTAATTTTTTTTTTAAAGAAGTGAGTTAGTTCTTCACGGGTAAAATGTCAAATCATTCCAGTACCTGACTTGAAAGATGTACTCCTTCGGGATATTTCATTAAAGTTGTTCTCATTTGCTTATTCATTTCTGAAGGACGACGAAACTTAATAGAATGGCAGCTATGAACTTAAACGAATATAAGAGGCTCCACTCCTTTTCCTCATTCCGACATTTTCCGTAACGGCAAAGGAAATTTCCACTTTATCGATCCACTTTATAAGGAATGAATTCCACTTTTTCCACGCTCTTTATCGACACTTACATGGATCGATTGTTCATAGGCATAGTCAACAACACTTTTACTTACTCTGTCACTTTGTTATGCTCTTTTATAGATCTGATGACATGATACGTAATGCAACATGTGGGTATAACGGAAATTCAAACGATATAGGTAGTCAATATGAGCAACATCACATTTCAGACTTCAATAGAATATTAAGGGTAAGTGATTTAGTAATTTTCAGGTGCTCTAAGCTCCATTTGTAAAAGGACATATTATTTATTTTCAGTATAAACGTTCTACAACAAACAGCAATGTAATTCGAGGACCATACAATGCAAATAAGCATTCTTCTTTTGTGGAACTTGTTATTGTTGTTGATAATAAAGTTTACAAATCATTCGGAGAAAATATGAAAAAGGTTCATAATCACTGCAAAGATATTGCTAATATTGTCAATGCGGTAAGATAAATCTTTCTTTTTTCATTTAAAATGCTTACCTGGGACCAAACATTTGATTTTGCAGCTTTATGTTCCACTTAACATTTTTATTGCTTTAGTTGGTGTTGTTGTTTGGAATGACGCTAACGAAATTGAATTGACAAGTGATGGTGATCTTACGCTTAAAAATTTTTTGCAATATAGACGAAAGGAGCTAGTCAAGAATCATCCTAATGATAACGCACAATTACTTACCAAAGAGCAGTTCGATGGAGGAGTTGTAGGTAAATTTAATATTCAATTTTACTTATGTTTGTATGGTTATTGAAAGTTCGTATCTCAATCAATCAATCAATTTCTAAGTAATACTGTAAACTACTGGAAATAATTGTAAGTTAAACTGCAATAGCTGGTATGTCTACATTAATCACCTACTCTTGAGTTCCTTATCTACAGGGTTAAAATGATAACTTAAAGGAAAATGTATCGTTTTGCTTTTAAACAAAACACATTTTCTATGAAAATTCAGGGGTAAAGTTAAAGTAATCAAATTTCGATTCTGAATTATTACAATCCTCTTCAGTCTTCTTTCAAACCATTCAGAGGTAGCACAGGGATGATGAGAAATTTCAAAATAAATTTTTAGCAAATCGTTTTTGAATTACAACACACATAATATTTTTAGATTGCTTCATTTAGTCGCTCACTCCAGAAAAATTCTCTTCGTATCAATTCTTGACAAGCTTAGCCTCGTATGTAACTTAAAATAACTTTGCTACGATAGTTATAGGCCAAAACACAATCAGGCTTCAAACCTTTCTCGAGGCCTTGTCAAAATTTCAATCACAACAGCGAGTTTCGAGTTGGCTTCAAAGAAACCCCGTGAAGCCTTGGGTGGATTGCATGGATGTGTTCTGGAATACAGGTTTTTATCGAGCACAAGAGAATGTTGGTTCTTTCTTGTTCAAATGAATTCGTACTTCCTAAACCACTTAACCGATTTTAATGAATTAAGTGCCATTCGTTTTAGTTACGCACAGATTAAAAGTTATAAAAACAATTTCAAATTTGTGAACTGACGGGTATTAGGTTAATTTATATAGTCCTTTTAGATGATTGTTTGCATAGCTTATTACAAACTAATATGCAACGTCGAAAGGTTTTTCTTTCTTATTGTCACTTTTTTTGTACACAACACAAGAAACACGCATGTAAAAATTGTCACCTATACCATATTCCAAAAAGATTGGTAATAAGCGATAAATGGTAAGCTTTGTTGCATAATTTCACAAACTCGCCATATAATTATGTAATTGGGGTAATAGGTATCGCACTAACGAAGCAAATGAATTACTCCATAAAAGTGCATATTGCCAATTTTTTTGATTACAGATTGTATAGCGTATAATCTGGTTACTTGTTTGCATGCTAAGCGCTAACATGGGTGAGATGTTGTCTTTTAGTGACGAGTTAAATGTTTAATGTTTATGAGAAATATATACACAAGATGAATAAAGGCAACAAGGATAATAATTGCCAGGAAATAAAACAAACGATGACAAATTTACAAGCAACTCATACGAACGATAGAACGAATGGGATGTTGACAACTTATTTTCAATTTTACGTGCCATTATATCCCGTTAATCCATTCTAACCTAGCGTAATATTATATAATATTGTAAATTAATCAAGCATTTCCGCTTACTCTGCTGTCGACTCAATTCTATGTAGTTTTGTCCAAAGTCAAAATGCAACAACCTCTTTCAAAATGTATGCGCAAAGAGAAAAGGGTTTTTCCTTTTAAATTTGCATTTTTCGCAGAAGCTTAGAGACCTGAGTTTAATACAGCGTGAGAAACTGGAAGGAGGAAGAATATGCTCGTGTTCGTCATTTTTCTATTCTGTGTACAAGTCAACATCGTATACAATAAAAATAGTGTTTAAAAAAACATTATTTGTGCTTAGCTTAATGAACACGCGAGAAGAAATTCGTTTTGGTTTTGGCAAAGCTCTAGGTATTGCTGCTTTAATTACTACAATAACAATGTCCTACATAAGAGAGACAAAAAATATCATCATTGCTATATAATTTTAATTTAATCAAAGAGCAGCCTTAGCCAATAAATACAAATTTCGCTTCATTGCATATCTGTATAATTTCTCCGAAGAGAAATATAATATCTAAATGGCAAAAATCGAATTTATAAATAGGTTATGGAGCTGATGTTAAGATCCTTAGCAAAATCCTATGCATCCATTACTCTTCCTCAGCACGCTTTTGCCACGATTTCAACTCAGAACGGACGGCGGTTGCCATAGCAAAAGCATGTAAATATAACAAGTTTCTTGATGAATCCGTAACCATTCATTAGGGCTTTTTTTTATTAAAAGCTGTGTAACATTAAACCAAAAATATATACATATTTCAAAATAAATAATTCAAAACAATTTGTAATAAGTAAATTCAAGCATTTCTACAAACCTACTGCTAAAAGATATAAGATACTCGAATTCGTATTGCATCGGAGAACTTCGCATGTAAAAACACCCACCACCCACCACTGAGTGCTGATCATTGCCGGTCGTCCAACAGCATCTGGCTGCTGACACAATCAGTGTCTCTTGGTTTCTCGACCAAGAAAGATCGAAAGGATGGCTGTACACGGTTTTTGGCGAGTTTGAGAAATTTGGCATCATAACTTCCTATTTACCGTGTACTGCCAATCTTTTTCTAACAGGGTATAGTAACCGTAACCGTTTGTGGAGAATATAGGACAGAAGAAGAAATTCACCCAGTTCGAGACAACGATTGCAAGTGAATCTACAATTTAAAGTCAATTTCGAACCGGCATTATTCTGTACCTGTTGGCAGCAAAAAATAACCACAGGTCGCCGCCGGTAAGGCTCGATCCTGGAACCTTCAGAATGGAAGGCCAATACGTTATCTGCACAAACGACTCCAGCAAGTATACATTATCCTCTCTCTTGCTGAACTCATTTATTATCATTTTGCGAAAAACGAAGTACATTATTTGATTATTGACATATTTCTACGTTATAAATTCCGGACTAAAATATAAAAACTTTCACAATTTGCCAGCAGTATAGTTACTTAATAAAAGTATTGCAAGAACATTTTAATGGAATTAATTTGTTTGTTCCGAATCGGGTGAAGCTCTTCTCCCGACTTACGGGAACTAGAGAAAACTTGTACAACTTTCATTTTCCTTTTACGGATTTTCAAAAATTCGTCTAAATAAAGAAGAAATAAATTTTTGATCAAGAGATTTCTTGCCACGCTTAAGTACGACTTTAAGTTTTATTGTTGAACATTATAATTTGTTAAAAATTAATTTTCTTGCAGGTAAAGCACTTAAGGGTCCAATGTGCACCTTCGAATATTCTGGTGGAGTCTCAATGGAACATAGTCAAATTGTAGGAATAGTGGCAACAACAGTTGCTCACGAAATGGGTCATAATTTTGGTATGGAACACGATGACCTTGATTGTAAGTGTGTTGACGAAAAATGCATAATGTCAGCATCCAGTACATCTGTCATTCCACGTCATTGGAGCTCATGTAGTATTGATCAATTAAATGTAGCCTTTTCAAGAGGTATGAACTACTGCCTCCGAAATAAACCAAAAAAACTGTTCGAATCACCTCAGTGTGGCAATGGATTTGTTGAGGTGGGTGAACAGTGTGACTGTGGATTACCTAACATTTGCGAAAATACTTGCTGTGATCCAAACACGTGCATGTTGCGTGCTAACGCATCTTGCGCAACTGGCGAATGTTGTGATTTATTAACATGTCATCCAAAAACTGCAGGAACGGAATGTAGATCGACTGAAGGTGAATGCGACTTACCGGAATTTTGCACTGGCGAGTCTGAGTATTGTCCGACTGATGTTTTCAAACGAGATACTGACGAATGTGATAGTGGCAATGCTTTTTGTCATCAAGGAACCTGTCGATCCCGATCTAGTCAATGCAAAATACTTTGGGGTCCGTCGGGTGAATCTTCAGATCACTGTTATGAGAAAAATACAGAAGGTAGTCGCCATGGTAATTGCGGCTTTGATCGCCTAACGAACCAGTATCTGCAATGTGCGGAAGAAGATGTTCATTGCGGAATGTTACACTGTCGTCATCTTAATGAACGTCTGGAATTTGGTATGGAATCAGTAGCAGTATTATCTCATAGTTTTATGAGCCATGGAGGAAGTATAATTCCATGTCGAACTGCGATCGTAGACTTGGGCCTTCAAGCCACTGATCCAGGTCTTACACCAAATGGTGCTAGATGTGGGGAGGGTAGAATGTGTCTCAATCAAAAATGTGTGGCATTAGGAACTCTTTGGGAAAAAGGACAAGGTGTTGAATGTCCAGAAAATTGTAACGGAAATGGAATTTGCAACAGTCAGGGTAATTGTCATTGCTTTATTGGATTTGCCCCACCTTACTGCAGTAGTCCTGGTCCTGGAGGTTCTGAAGATAGTGGTCCAGCCACTAATCCAAATGGCAAGTACACGTCTTTTATTTTTGAATGTTAACTAAATGTTTTTATTTATTCCAGGTCGTGTTGGTTTTACTCGAGCGATGTATATTTTCTTCTTGGGTGTAGTACCTGCCGTATCATTGTTCCTGTTCTTCACCTATTATTGGAAGCAAAATCGCCCGCTTGCAACAAGGAAATCACCATCCGTGTATGTAGAAACCACTGAACCTCTAACTAAACGAAAACTTCAAATTACTGACATCAAATTGCATTCTACCACTAATCCGCACGCCCTTTGTAATAGCACTGAGTTAATAATTGATAAAAATAGGTCTGTTTAAAATATTTCTAATTTTTCTACTTAATTCTGTTTTTTTTTTAATTTGTTTCTAAGTAGTTATATTAGTTTGTGATGTTCTTTTGTTTTATTATGCTTGTTTGAAAAACTGTTATGTGTTGAATTTCTTTTCTATTCAAATTAATGGAGAATGTATCTTAAGGCGAGAAAGAAGTTCTGAGTCGGTTTCTACTAAATTTGTTGAAAATTTTCGTACTGTGAACAGGACCTACTGCAAAGGACTGAGAGATAAAAATAGGTAGCGAATTGGATTGCTCTAAGGTATTTTTTATAATACTTTACATTACACTTTCTACAAAATCAAAGGTTCTTTCTTAGCCGCTAAATATTCGATATCGAATTGCTTGAAACGTTTAAATAGATTTGTTATGTCCTTTATGCTATCTTTATGTAAAATATACTTTCTGTATTTGTTTGTAGTTAATTAAAACTAATTTTAATTGTTATTTGTTTAACTTTATTTATTTATTTACTTATTTAATATCTATGTATTCTATATAATACGGAAACTTGCCTAGAGTTTTTAATTGCCTTTTTTCTTTGCTTGTGGTTTGTATCTGGTTTTGGGGCTACAGTTAAGAAACGAAATAAATATATACACATTTTAATCATTTACAATTTAAATTTGCAGCTTAAAATCAGTGATCAAATCGAACCAATCTCGTGGACCTCCATCACCGCCTCCTGGGTTGCCCACTTCAACACCAAGTAGTACTGATGACATGAACTCGGCTTTGCTGAAATCTCCAGTTGATGACTCATCGATGCTGAATAATACCATGTTCGGAAAATTCAAAGGATTTACATTGCGTCCTCTACCAAATGCAGCAGGTGCTACAAATCTAGGAGCTCCCAACGTTGCGTTTGTTCATCCAGTTGCTAAGCCACCCGAAGAAAATGTTCAACCAAACGGAATAGCCCTACGATCGGCACCTCCTGTACCTAAGCCATCGAATGTTGTTGAAAAAAATCAAATCGATGTTAAATCAATAAAGCAAAATGGATCGTTGCCCACTGAAAAGAAATCTTCACCTGTGGTAGGGTGGAATTTGGAAAGTATTAATTCTACAAGTAAAGCTCCAGCACTTCCGCCACCAAATCCAGGTTTTAATGCTCGTCCAATTATATCCAGCCCGGTATTAGAAGCTTCTACTTGCACAGCGAAAGAATTATTATCGCCTATGAAAAATCCTAATCCTAATTCAGGCGGTTCGGTGCCAAATCGGCCAGCTCCAATTATCCCCCTTATACCATCTGATCAAAAATCGAATGTGATCAATATTTCGGACAGAAGACAGAAAGATGGAACTATTAAGCGGATTGCATCTTTCTTGAAAAAGGAAGAGCCGACTCAGCAAAAATATCCCACGAAAGTAAAACCAGTAATAGATCGCGAGAAATTGAAAAATATCGAAATATCTGCTCCAATTCCAGTTATTGATCAAACGTCAGATTTAGAACTTTTGGATGATCATCAAGGTGTTTCTCGAACTCAAAGTATGAGAGATGCCGGAACAACCGTTAAAAAACCAAATATACAATCCTTCGGTTCAATGCGTCAACCATCTAATCGGCCAAAAAGTATTGTTGGATCTCGTCCAAAAAGTCCTCCTCCACGACCACCAGCTCCACCAATTGTTAAAAATTTGAAACTTTCTAACATTTCTAATTATCAAGTTCCTCCGGAACCTAGAAGAGTTGAACAATTCCAGAACGAATATGATGATTGCGAAGCAGTAGAGGCCCCTTTAGCTCATATAAGTGAAGAAAATTCACCAACAGGATCCGACAACATTTACTCAGTAATTGATGAAACTCCATCAAACAATACACTCTGTCCTCCAAATTTAAATATAATTTCCGGCAGTAATGACAGCATGGGACTACTGGGGGAGATTGTTAATGAGATTGAAAAGCGTAATGGTGATTCTATTTATTCGGCGTCAACACTTAAAAGGAAAAAATCTGAAAGTAATGGTGGTCCCTATACAAATGCATCAGAAATTGGTGATTACACTGAAGGGGATTATGTGAAATCGAATTCAAGTACCACATCTAGTGGATACTTAAGACCTTCTGCAATTAATACTCCAATAGCAAGAGTAGCGCCAACTCGGACAGATCTTGCTCCAACAACAACAGCAACTTCACCCAGTTTAACAAATAATACAACTACTACGACTTCTGCATTTTCTAGTTTTAAACCCAAAATAACGTCACAATTAAATTCTAAATCGGAACCAAAGCCCCCTGTAAACGTTTCTGCAAGATCGTCCTCTCCATCTAATAGAAGGAATGGCTTTTCAAGGACAACGACTTCGTCGAATTTCAATGGAGCCAATAAAATCATTACATCAGATTCGGTTAGGAAAAGAAGTCCGTCCCCGTCAGGAGTTGGTACTAAGTTAACTGGAAGTGGTGTAGGCAAAAATAAAGTCTTTTCTAATTCTAAGATATCGTCCGGTACTAGTGATAGTAAAAAATCGTCCAACAATTTAGATCTCACGAAGAAACAACCGGCAGGAAACCTGTCACAAAAACCAAAACCGTTCTCAAAACCAGCTGTCGGCAGCAAACCTTCACCATCAGTGTCAACACCGATCACCTCAGGTTCAAACTCTGAATCGAAATTTGGTCGCCAGAACTTATTAAGTGATAACAATAAGCCGCTACTAGGTAGTAATTCAAGTGCGGCTAAACGAACTAAGTCAACTGAATCAGCAATGACGAATCCCAAATCAAGTAGTAGTAATAATAATAGTTTAAGTAATAATACTAATTCTAGTACTAGTAAGATTTTAAATGCAGCAGCTAGATCAACAGCCGGGAAACCTTCGAATGTCGCTTCGTTACAGCAAAAATTCGAAAGTGCCAGCAAAACGCCAGCTGGTTCCAGTAGTTATACAGGTAATTCACAGTCGACTACAAAAAAATGATAGTTAAGCCTTATTCGCCACTTATTTTTATTGTAAATTTTTCTGTAAGTATTTAGTTCATCACAGTGTGCTATTTATACACTTTTTTGTTCATTTTGCTGTAAGATATTTTACTTTTTTACTGACAATCAAGCAATGTTTGTTCTTGATTAATGAAGTGAGTAAAAGTTTCATTGGAATAATAAGATAGAAAGACAGGTTATTTTTTCTTTTAATTTTTTTGAAACTTTGGAGATATTGCAAATTTAATTTTGTTACTGCTGGAAAGAATTTTACTTAAATGAACTACTTTTTTAAATACTCATTTGGTGCATATATTATTCTGTATAGCATGTGTAATTATATTTTAATTGTGTATTTATATAACGAAAACTTTGCAGTTCTGATTCCAAAAATGCATATCCGTAAATCTAAATTATAGACTAAACGCTTTTGCGCAGAAAGTAGATATATTTGTGTCAATCACATTAGGTTGCTAAGTCTGTTGTTTATAATTGACAATAATCAGAACGTGGTAAGGTACATAGATAATTCAAGCGCAAGCATTATCTTCAATCTTAAATAATGTTACTCCAATGCCAATTACCGTTGGGTAGCTCAGTAAAAACGTTCAAAGGGTAAAAGTGAAAAAACATTTTTGAAAGTTTGTTAGATTATTTCTTTGTATAAGAATGTTTTAGAGAAACTCTAGGACTCCTGTTATTTTGCTTATGACACTACATTGACATTGAGCTAATTGTTCCTAATGTCTAACTCTACTAACTATATAATACTGTCGTCTCTAGTTCAAATGATGATAATACGATTGTGAATCCACGGTTATAATAAATAATTATTGTTAGCTCGTGCCTTCGGCTAATAATAGCGGTGGAATAATGTGTTAGTGACAACAAAACAACATTTATTTTTATTACGTTTGGGGACTGGCTTAAAAACACTTCTCTCGTTTCACCTTTCACTAAATTCAGTTTAAATGAATGAATGCGCTTAAAGATGCTTACATATGAAAAATATTTGCTGTATTATTGTTTACATTATATCATATTTGGACTTAAAAATGGCCCATTAGGTTAATTAAGTACTTCTTCGAAATCTGAAAATTTTTCGATATACCATACTGACGTTACATACTGTAATACATGAGCTCTTTGAAAGTGGCAGCCATAAGGTCTGTCTGTTTACTTTTGTGTGTAAAACGTGGGTAAAAATCAAGTAAAAATTGTTCTTCTGTTAGCGGGGATGAAAACGAGAAAGTTAAGAGACGCTTTTTGGGTAAATTGATGACAACTGAAGAACTGTCAAAGTAAATTTCAGTGCACAGTTCACAGCGTTTACAAGAAATCGTAAAAATAAATAAAAATGAATAACAATTTACTGAAAAAGTTAATAGTTGCCCTTGTTTATTTCAATTTTTATTTATAAGCTGTAACTTGCCAAATATCAATCAGCTGTAAGTTGTCAACCATAAAGGAAGAAGAATTCTGCCGAAATTTTGTCCACACTCATTAGCGTGTGTAAAATTTGGGCAAAAGGGAAATTACTCGACTGTCAAATTTCTTCTAGTCCAAAAGTAAACAGACGCAGTGCGGGCGAAAACTTTTAGGTTTGTGTAAAAAAAACAGACATACTTCTCAATCCTTTCTGTCGTTTAACTGTCAAGCTTTGTCAGAATAGGAACAATGTTGATGAGAATCATGGCTTCCGTTCAAAATATTTAGTTTGACCACGGCTTTTGTAAATCTTTTAGTTACTACCAACTCAATCATGATGGGCTTGAATTGCCTGCAAACTACATATCCAGCGTCCTCTTTCATGATGTTTATGTCCAGATCTGCTGAGTGAAGTTCGTTTATTGATAAAAGGCCTGCACAATGGACACTCTCCTATACCTGATACTTAGGTATAATCAAGTAGGGCTCTCGAACTACATCCTTATAACAACATTTAGACCAATGCAATCCAGTAAAAGATATATGTTTTCTTGTTTATGAATATGTACATAACATACATTGACTTCTATAAGGTGGCGGTGTTTTCTTGTTTACGTAATTGGCTATAATAGAATTTTATGAACATTTACTTAAAATTGCAGGGTGCTTTAATCAGGTGGCCGGCGGGAATTGTGATCTTTTGATTTTAAATCTGATAAATACTACTACGGAATAACAAATGGGCAGCACGTTCTCCTTACAAACCTCACACTTCTTATACTGCGATAAAAATGAGACAAAAATTATAAAGTGTTCTTAAAATTTATCTTTCTTATATTCACGAAAAAAGTGTTAGGTAGATTAAGGAATAACGTGTTAGCCTTTCATCATAGCCCCTGCTTAGAGATGGGATGTCAGAAGACGCTAAGTTCTACAGCACCAAAGTTAAACGACTGAATTAGTTTAATAACTGAACCATTTTATTCCCTCAATAATTCTCTTTATACAATTTACTTAAAATATCAAATTATTTACGGTAATTGTTTAATATAAATTTATATTAATTATTATATTACTACAATGTTTTCTAATTGCTAAATAGCGACGCAGCTCACCGTCAGTTTATTCACTTGTTTTCTTTTGATTGACGTGCCAAATAAGTAGTGCGATCAAGTTACAATGAGTGTGACTTCCTAACTAAAGTAAATGAACTTCCGTTCCGTTCACCTACTTAACTGATGCTGCTTATGTATCCTGGAAATTCTCCCCCCTCAAGCTTAATGGGCAACTCTAGGATGACTGTGATTTCTTCCCTAGATCTTTGTTGTCGTGGGGTTGGCTTAGGTGGATCTCATTCTCGTTGACTGATTATTTTTCGTTTTTTCCAACAATAATATGATGGCAAGATAGCGATGGTCAGTGCTAGTATATAAAAACCACCATAGTTATGATGCTTAGCTTCGAAATTGATTGATATCTTCTTGTTGTTTCTTAATTTGAGAATACAACTCAGATATCCTTGCTAGTGATCTCATTCATTAATCGTGGGGCTATATACTGAGATGTGGTTTGATTGGTCATCAGAGTATCTAGATGATTTGAGATAATCGCAATGTCGGAAATAAATGAAGAATTTAATACACCTGGCAAATGGTTATTTGCATTTGTTAGTGTTACTATATACATAGAAACTCCGCATATAATGTCAACATAAGTTTCTTCGTCCATTGTGTAAAGTCACATATTGGGAATATGTAATTTTCTCCACAGTTTTGTTCGATGAATACTTGTTAATTGACACAACTTTGAAATTTTCCGATGACGACTAAATAGTTCCATCTCTCCTTTGGTTAGATTTTAGACTGTATATGGGTTGTTTAAGGCTGCATATCAGTTGATTATAGGAGATGAGATTTCCGATTGATGAGTCACTGCTGCGCTGGTTTTCTTAATTACATTAATCGTTTTTATGCATCCTAATTTGCTTGGATGTTTCTAATTTGTTCTTCATATTTGTTATCAAAATCTTGATCTAGTATGCCAAATAATCCATTAGCTATTGAACCGATGACTTCTAATGGAGGTAGCTTGTTTCGGATTCTTACGTTTTCATTCTATTGGTCTAGAACTTCGTTGATTTGTTCAGATTCAGTGAGCTGGTGCCTAAGTTGCAATATTGTTGCATTGCATAATTCTGTGGGTATTGATAGCCGAGAATTCTGTTCACATATTTCGGAAACTGACGTAGTAACTTCTTAATTCCAAAGAATTCCCTTCAGTACACCGATAAGTTGTAGTAGATAATAAGATTCCATTAACTAGAGTGTAGAATAGTTGAGACATCTTCAAAGTAAATTCCTTCTTGCCGATTGAACTTTGTCTTTCGTTATCTTGTCCCACAACTACGAGAATTAGAAGTGCTAATGTTATCCAGCCTAAAAATGAGTTGGTGACTGTGTACGAAATCCCTGGTATCACACGGTGACTTCTTTTACGTTTTGAATTCGTTGTCAACTCTTGCTACAGTTTCAGGATGCCCTTTTCCTTGTATAACCTATGAGATTCTTCGGTGCAGCATTTCTGGGCTCTGACCGGCTTCCCCAGTAGAAGTTGATCTTGTTGTAGAGCTGATAGCTTTTTCTAATTGGTTGTCAAGTATTGGTAATAATGAGATCTTTGTAATTGGTCGTTTCATTATTGACCCTTTTGTCTTAAGTGTTACCACTCGAGCTAACCCATCATCTTCAGGATGTATATCAATTATTCGACCCAGTGCCCAGCACGTTGGTGGTAACTGCTCATCCTTTATAAGTAAAAGATTACCAATATTTAAATTTGGTTGTGTCTTTGGGCCCGTTTGGGCCATTGCTGAATTCTTGATAGGTATTCTGCAGAGCATTTTTTCCAAAATAAATTTTAACCCCAAAGGCGCCCATCCATGGTTGCTTTCTGCTGACCAGAGATTAATCTAAAAAAAACTTTTAGGTCCACTTGCAGTGATTGTCACCGAATAGGGTTATTATTCCGCTCCATGCTACAGAAGAGGTTACGGGCTTTTTTTATTATTTTTTAATTAGTACGTTTTACCATTGGTTCCAGCACTATACCTTAATTATATTGTTTTATGTAAGTCCACTATATACTTGGAGTCGACATTTTATGATCTGATTACATAAAACCGAATCTTTTTAGCACCTCGATTGACTCACTTTTTACCAGACTGTAATAAAAGTTTCGACTATGTTGTATTGGATCGGGCTGAGTCCGAGACGACTCAGTCCGTTGTCGGTTAAACTTTTCGCGCCGATGATTTAAAACCGCAATCAATTGCTGTATATAGGACGAAAAGTCTTTTCGTTATATAGATTTGTTAAGGGCTTGTTGTGTACCCACCAAGGTCTGTTATTTTTTTTAATTACACTTTTCTTATTTCATTTTTAATACCGACTTTTCTTCTAACTAGGAACTTCTGGTTAACTACACCTTTTTTCTCTCATCCTAAATCTGGCATGCACTTTTACTTCTTAGTATATATTACTCCAGTCACTAAATTACACTTTACCGTAATTATCGTTTAGGTGATCGAAGTATATTAAAGCTTTTCCCTTTTATTCTAACTACCTTTCACCACGCGACCAGACTCTCGACTAGACTGACTCATCCGATGGCTGTTCAACTTTTCGCGCTATGCTAGCTTTTCGCGATCAAACGCAAAAAAGGCTTTTCTTTTCTGTTTTTTCTTCTGCCTGTGTATTCTTATGCACACAACACATTCAATGTTGAACTGCAAAAGTATATTCAATCGTTTGATAAAATGCGTGTCTTACATTAACTTTGTCAAATACTCAAATCAATATAACGCACGAAGTTTTGATAGCAAATGCAATAAGATGCATCTAAATTTAACCAAAAATTCTGAAAATGTTTCTTAATTATTTAGAGTTAAGTTTTTGGTTACATATGTACAGTAAGCAAAAGTTAGACGTAATTTACGAAAGATGTCCAGCGTGTTGTTATAAAAATTTACTAGCGGGCCTACCTAATTCTTATTTTTATCACAAAATCCGACAATTCCATTTTCCGCTAAATTAATATTAGTTCATCTTACGATATATGCAATTAACCTACGTCTTATATGACCTCAAGCGATCTGAACCCTTTGTCTTTCAAGTAAAGTATCTTCAGCTTCTTCTTACCTTCTGGAGGTATCATACTCTTACATAATAATAGCCAAATTCAAGGACATTTTAAAAATGCTAATAGGAATGCCGTTGAATGGCTTAATTCGACTTCAAAGTTAATTTCGGGTTACGAAGGTATCCTTCAACTTATTATCTCCTTAAAAATTTTCAGCAAACATGCCTGCACTGTAATGAGTAATTCTTAGTTGTTGCTTCATAACTATTGAAGGTCTTATCAGTTACACTCTTCTCTCTAATTTAACTTAACATATGTACTTTTTAAGTACTGTACGACCAAATTAACCGCTCCTCTATTGAAAATGGCTTGTCATGGCGTTCAAAGCGCTGTGACGTCAGACACTTTTCTACCTTTCTCGGATAACTAAGCAGTGTTAGTATCCATCTGACCTATTTAAATTAAATTTCTTTACACCAACAAAATCTTTTAAGACTATTGCCTGGCACAACTGGTACCTGCCAACTTTATAGAGCTTTTTTGTCGACGAAGTTTCGGACAGTACTAAATAATTCAACACAAAGTTTGAACGCTTGCAAAGTTTCAACCTTGCGTGTACTTTTTTGCACCGCAGCTGTAATGTACAACTCTCTTAAAATTAATCAACGGTCCCAATTTTTTGTAGTCATTGCAATTTCACGTGCACATAATTCGTTTAATATACTTACTTTAATATATTCACCATATTTAACTAGTTAATAATCTATTTTTGGATTTAACACTTTTTCGCCTTATTTTAAGACCACGAACTAACTCCTCGAAGTCAAGAAACAAGTGTAATAATTTACTTGTCAATCATTAATAGCTGTAAACATTAAACATAAAAAACTGAAGAAAAACAAATTCAAAACCACCACCTACCGTCTCGACTACTGGATAATGGGACTATTTCAATTTTTCCATTGCTCAAGTAACCATCGAGTTGAGGAATACATGTTGGGTAAATTAAATACTTTATCAAAGATAATATAACAATCCTCAATTGATCCATAAATATTTCAAGATTTGAAGTCAATTGATATTAACACATAGTGTTTCTGTTGGATTTATGGATACACAGTTTAATACACATACTCTTTATTAAGTCTTTATAAAACGTTGTCTAATATAACATTCAGTAACTAACTAAGTCTTAACACACAAAACTATACATATAATATCTATCGCACGAGGTTCACTTTAGTGAGGTTACTAACGAGATGAAAGAGCAGCCAGCGTCCATGGCTGAGTTGCCCGGCTACCTGCAAGTAGCAACACCACAGCACAAAGCTTTTCACCGCCAAAGCCATATTTTTTCATTCCTTTCTGCATTTTTCCATGATATGTTGTATAAACATTTTGTCAACTTACTCTCCTCCATTTTTATTGATCGTTGTAGGTAATATTGAAATAACTTATCTGAAATGTTCTTTTCAATGACACAGAAGAATAACCTTTGTTCCAGAACAAACATAGCAAATAATTTAGGAGTAATATTTATCTGCCTTTCTTTAGATGATAATATTATAAAGAGCCCTTCTTTATGTATTATTCCTATCCTGATTAGATCACATATTTACCCTATATTAATTTCTGTTCTGTTCAAAACTTCACGTAATAATCTCCGATTCGCGCTCAACGGAGTCTTATCCCACATCATTGTATCACACAATTTGTGTAACTCACTCAGTTTAGATGACTTCGCCTTGTTCTTTAATAAATCTGTAAAGTCTATATGATAGTGGAATGTTACTTTATCTATTATTATTAATTTTGTCCATTCTTCGAGAGACAGACCTGATTAAAGATTTAAGACTTTCGATTGTCTTAAAATTGCTGTTTTTAATGGGCTAGATTCTGCAAGTGGTGAAACATCACATCCAGGCCATCATTGAATGAGTTCACCAATGAATATTCCAAGATTTTGAAGTCAATTGAGATTAACATATAAAGTTTCTCTTCTGAATTTTCCCTGACAGGTTGCATAAGCATTTTGTCAACTTACTCTCATCCATTTTCATTGATTGTTGTGGATTATATTGAAATACCTTATCTGTTAAAACAAGAGTTTTTGTTTTAAATAAAAAATCAATAAAGCAATAAAAGTCACAAATATGTGATATTCAACTTTATTACAACCAAATCTTAATGTTAACAACGAGAACTATGGAGCGCAATAAATAAATAATTTCACAAAGAAAGGTAACTTGAATTTAAACAACTTCTCCTTTTTGATAAAGAAATTTATTCACGACGATTTTACAACTATCTCGACAGAGGTTCCGTACAAAACTGAAGAAATTTGTAGGCATTTTGTAGGCATTCTTACTTAGCTTAATTCAATAACTCGAGGCAAATTTTACGAAAACAAAAGTGTTTAATTACATCTTAGACTGAAGAAATTTTAGTGAAAAACAAAAGTTTTAAATTACGTTTTGATTTTCCTGTCGTGAGAAGAGTAAATTTGAAGTGTGGGAAAGTGCTGATTCTTAATTATGTGGAGTCGGGGACGTAACTCACGCATAACGATAAACCATTTGTATACAGTCGCATCAATGTCGTCGTATATACAAGACCTATCTCGTTTCATGTGTCCACTAATTTCAACAGATTGGTACTTTGTTCGTAGCTCTTCTCTTTTGTTCCATATTGTAGACAACGTACTAGGCTGTATGCCAAATTTCAATGCGATGTGCTTTGTTTTTCCCTCCTTTTTCAATTTCGTCTATTAACTTTATTTTCGTCTGGATATCTAATGTTGTAAGTTTACTTGTGGTCATGTTTCTGTAGAAAATTATAGATTTGCATACATATTAATTGAATCGCTCCATGTTAAAAGGGCGAAAGTGCAAAGATCCTAAAGTTGGTGAAATAAGAAATATGTTTTATTTCAATTGGTTTGTTAGTTCTTTTTATATATTTTTTTTTAAATCGTTGGACTTACGTCCTTTTAACATATAATGGGATATGTGTATAAATGTTGTCTTAGTAGTACACTGTTTCGTCCTCAATATCGTGAGAACATTCTAGAGTAGGGCGACTCAAAATGTCTTCATAAAATTGATGGAATTCTTCGGGCACATAGCTCATAACCTTCCTTATATCAGCACTTTTTATATTCTTAAGAGGCACATAATCCTGTGTGTACGCCCGAGTAGATGGTAAGCTGGCAGGAACATGATTTCTACGACCTAGCTCAAAAGTATGAGCCACGAATTCACGAGCTTCAACATATCCCTTATTTTCGCTGTTATATGTTTTTTTTTGATGACTACTAATACCAAAGTGTATCTTTTTATCAGAGCTAACAAACGCAGCCGTCTAACCTGCTTTTCTGTTAAAGCATATAGGGCTAAAAAGCCTTTAGGCACACTTCTATCTTTCGGTCATCAACCAAAATATTGTATTTGAATGATGCGGACTTATTTCTAGCATCAGACTTTCGTGCACGGCGTCTCGCCACAGGACACACAGAAATGAGACTGTAGAAAAATATCCTGTCCGTTGTTTGAATCTATGTTCAATAAGCGACGTAAAATAGAATTTCTTTACTCTTGCGTAATATCTCGGAAACAACGTTTCTTGCACTCACATGGTGATCCTGTGGTACGGGCTGATTTTCTAATCTCGCTATGGCTGGTGTAACTAGTTCCTTCGATTCTCGCCTGCTTAATAATATTCCTCTTGTAATAAGCTGAATTATTTTTCTTTTTCCTTGGTTTATCTCTTTGATCCATTATATGTTTTAAAAAACTAAACAGAAAAACCAACAATGAACAAATAACGAAATAACTAAAAATACTATCAAAACTAGCAACCTTTGATTATTATTAAAATCACCACCAAATCAATACAAAATCACTGTTAAAACTTCTCCTTTTCGAGGTACACTTGAAATTGATATCAGAAAAAAAGGAGACTCTTTTTAAAAGCCTCCGAAGAAATAAGTTACTCCCACCACCTGTTATTGTCTCGAGTCTGTGTTAGCGCAAAAGCTATTATTACTTCAGGACCGAAAAGTAATGGGAAAGAATATTTTCAATTTTAATATTTCATGCAAATCCCAAGCAAACGATCGCTTTCAAGAACCTGGGATCGTGTTCATTCTTTTTTTCACATTTTATGACTGTCAAATAATACAGGCGCCTATTTCTTTTTAGTTTAATATTTCCATATTTTTCATGTCATGGAAATGAGTGATGAAAATGGTTTTAATGACCGTCTAAACATTATCTAAGGGTTATGAAAATTAATTAATAATAATAAATAATTAATTGTGTTGTGCTCTTTTACCTATGTTGCGACAGTTTTTATAAATGAGAGGGTCAGAAGTAAAAAGGTTCAAGTGCATTTTCAACTGAAAATTAAATTAATGCGGATATGTGCATTTAATCACAAATCCGTATATATTTCATTTCCATTCAAAAATGCACTTGAATCATTTTATCCGACCCCTCAAATATTCCTTGTTAAAAGGGCGCTAGTCAATGGACTGACGCCGTTTTAACATGGAACTTGAATTTAGACTTTATGTTTTTCGTAGAAATTCAATGAGGTAGAGCCGTTGTGACGTTTATTGAACGAAAAATGCTGTATTATGAAATTTTAAACGATATAGCATCAATAATTCAAGTTCGAAAAAATCGTGACTTTCGCCCTTTTAACATGGAGCGATTCAATTATGAAGCAGACATTTTTAAATCTGTTTATTTTTTTACCAGTTCACTAGAAAAACAAGCCCCTTTCAATGATATAAACAGAAAAATGTGTACACAAGTCAAAAATTTCACCAACACACGTATGCTAAGCAACTAAAATTTGAATTCCCGAATGCAGATCCAGAAATAAAGGCACGCAACAAAACTGTATCTACGTAGAATTGGAAATGCATTAAACGTGTAGAAACAATTTTAAATAGCGTAATTTCGAGTTCTTTTCTGAAATCCAGGAGCTTCAGCGAGGGTTTTCGTTTTTGATTAGAAACCCGCATATGTAGAAACCAGGCATTTATGATAGTTATATCCAAAAGATGGTAAACATATCTCATATACCACCTTCTGGATTTCAAAGTTATTTTATACCTGCCAACCGTGCTATCCAATAGCTCAACTCCTCTCATATGCTTGTTGTACTACTGCAGGACATTTTTGGGTTACACTAGTTTTAATTTTTCTATCGTATCTCCTAATATCGGTCTCTCGTGTTTTGCCAACAAAACTGCATAACAACGTTACAGGTTTATTGTCTTTCCAAATTGAAAGTTGAGTATCTTCGTATTCGGCAACACACTCGATAGATGTTCCCCTTGGCTTCTTTTTCATATCATTATCTGATGGTAATTTGCAATTTGGAATCCGGTTTCTTCTTACAGTACCCAGACTTAATATGCCTAAAATTTAATGTATCTATAAAAATCGAAAAATGCACATTTAAATTTATTATCTTTAATAATAGTTTAGCTAAATATATTTTTAATTGGACTGATATGTAGAAATTATCCACATAGATTTTGTGATTGATAGCACGGGGAAGATCACGAAAGAGTCTTCCATCAATATACTTTAATGCTTTTGGCAAAAGAAGAAATATTTTCAATATCCTCTTCGTTCTAAAATATCTGCCAGCTAATAAATTTTTCAATTCGCTTTGCCCAAAAAAGTGAATTCTTCAGCAGTATTTTTAAAAGTCTTTGAGTATGTTTTAATACTCAGTGGGAGTGTATAACTACGTTCACACTCAGAAACACAATCACTACAATTGGGCAGTGCTCTGACTTACATGGACACACCTAATGAGATCACTCAGAGCTTACCTAAACTATATAGCAGACACACCAGCCTTTACTGTATCTCTGGGTGTTTTGACCTTCATGGACACACCAGATCCAGTCATAAAGACACCCGGACACACCAGCTTTATCGGGGTTCACTCACAGGGTTGCTTCAGCATCGCTGGACACACCACATTCCGCTGAAGTCACATCCTTCCGGACACACTAGCACTATTGGTAGAAACATAAAATGTTCCCCAACTTCCCCGGAAAAGCCACGTTCCGCTGTGGAGCATATTGAAAACATTCACACACCACTATTAAAGTCACAATGTTGTTCAAATATTTAAAAACTACACTAATGATTACTCTATTAAATAAACCTAATCTACACACAATCTTTTACATTGATTGCGAGCACTAATACACAATAGACAGAACACAGAACCCACCTTTGGAAATAATTGCCGATAATTGTAAACAAATTCACTGTATAAATTTAACTATTATCCGCACTTTTCAAAGTATCACTTAAGACAGATTCATGCAAGCAAAATAAAGAAGGAAACGTCAGGAAACTAAAGGGTGATGAATACCTACGAGGTGACGCTAATTACTTCTTGGGAATTATGTAATTTTAAAAAGATGCGCTACCTATTTACGAAGGCTAAGGTACTAAGTGCTTCGTCGTTTATTGCGGTCTATTTTTACGTCTAAATATCCAAAGGTTGTAAAAGGGATGAAATATGAAATATTTGTTCGGTTTGTTTACCTCAGATTTAACAGTATTTACTTCATCTTCGTCGTCTGATCTCTCGAAGTCATCTTCACTTTGATCCGGGTCAAGGTTAGGTTAGGTTCGTTTGGCCGTCCTGAAGGACACACTTAGACCTTAATAGGCCCATTGTGATGCAACGGGAATATAAGAATTCGCACCACCTCCTCACTGGAACCATCCGGAGCTATCGATGAAGCGCCAGAGATTTGCAACGTCAGTCGTCTCCAGATCGCCAAGACCATGGAGAAAATAGTCACCCAAGAAAGACTTCCGCGCAGTTTCTTGGAATATCCCTGTGCCCCGGGACCCAGCACAGGTGAATTTGGTACCGCTCAGCCAATTCATTTAAGTATGAGCGACAACTATTAACAGTCCTATTCTGGACTCCTTTTCGCTCCAAGTGGGGCATGTTGATTACACCACTCCTAGCTACTCCTTTGTCAAGCGGTTCAGATTGACGATCCCAACCAGGCTTGACTAGGATGGTGACACAATTCCCTGTGGGAAATCCGTTCAGATTTACACGGAAGGTTCAAAACTACAGGACAAGGTGGGGTTTTCTCAGAAGCACTGAACATCAGCCTGTCTTTCCGTATTCCGCATTATTGGAGTGTGTTTCAGGCAGAGGTCATGGCTATTTAGGAAGCATTGTTTTGGTTGAAGGGGAACGAAGAGACATCTGTATCCTTACAGCCAGGCTACTTTGATATCCCTTGATTCTGCTTTATCTAATACTGGACCACTGAGATGCGGCTGTAAGCCGAACGACGGCATTAGCAGCCATCTGTTTACCCATCAGATCTAGTGGAAGTAAATGAAGAAGTATTTCCAGAGTATCGATAGGAGTGGTCCGTAGTGCCCCGGTGATACAGATATAGGCCGACCTCTGTACCTTTCTCAAAACGTTGAGGTAAGTGGCCTTGTCCAGTGATGGCCACCAGACAACCACACCATACATCAGGATTGGCATAATGACTTCAACATAGAGCCAGTGAGTTAGCTTGGGCTGAAAACTCCATTTCCCACCGATGGCCCTCTTGCAGGAGTATAGAGCTACAGTTGCTTTCTTGACCCTTTCATGAATATTAGGCTTCCAGCTGGGCTTCCTATCCAGGATGATACCCAGATATTTAGCTTGCTCGTTGATCCGGGTCAAACAGTAAAGCTCTATTTCATAATCTCTTCCTCGTGCGAGAAGTCATTTACAATTGATTGCGAGTTTGTGACGACATTGTGGCCTATACTATCAAAATAGCAATACTCACTTTGCCTTATAAACTTTATTGACCTTGGTGTTTTGAATTATTAACGCAAGTGACTGCAACAATAAATTTTTTAAGAACTTGAAATCGTTTGGGTTCCATGAGTATCCTAATGTGATATATACGCAAAAGACATCGATGATTAAAAGTATTTGAATTTATTCAATTCATTTTATTTGGACAAGCAAATCTGAGCAAAATTTCAATTTCATAATATTTGTTATTTCACACATTTGAAACTGCCACATCATTTGAAATAAGAAGCTTATTTCGTTAATTTTAAGTATAATTTGCATTTTTATATTTTCATTTTAGAAAATATTGTACATAAGAAATTTATATTGCGAAAATTATTGTAAATTGTAAGTAAAGAATATTTTATATGTAGTAGTCTGAGATAAGTATATAAAAAACGAAAAGATTTATGTATAAAAAGAATTTTTGGACCTTATTTGAGTAATTAAATTCGTTGACAAGTGATTTAATGCTAATATTATAAAGAAATTGTGTAAATATTCAACCAAAGATAAAAATGTTGAAGACGAATTGTATTGAAGAAAAAGAACACGCAGATAATTGTTGCTATTAACAATATTACTAAAGTCCTATGTTTATAATAAATTGATCAAAAAAATGTTTTAGTATTTATTTTATTTCTTACTTTCGGTTTAAGATAATCAGCAAGTTTGTTTTAGTCGTCGTAGGCGTAAAGGAGAGCCGCAGGATCAAATCATTCTGGCCGCAACACATGATTGTTCTCTGCTTACAACAGACTATTCTGAAAGGCCATTGGGAGTAATGTCGATGGTTCGAAATTCGAAAAAGGGGATGCACTATGATGCTAAAGGACAGCTTTGGCAGGAAAGGAATTAAGGGTAAGGGAAAAGGGTTAAGGAGTTGAGTGAAGGAGATGTCGATGTACGCCTCGCTTGAAAGTTTCGGGCTCATAAGACGAGGGAAAAATAGAAGAATTGTTCCACATTCGAGTTGTTCTGCTTGAAAAAGATTCCCGAAATTTGACGATACGACCAAATTTTACCTGAAGGGAGCAACTTGAAACTCTTATATTACGCGTTGTGATGTGTCTACAAGGTATCAGGCTGACAATGGCCGTTGAAATAGCGATTGAAGAGTAAGCGACGCGTTACGTGATATTAAGTTTTTGTTAAAATTAAAAGTCTTATCTCACGGCTCAGTTTATATGGTATATCTACTTTACACATATTTTTTTTACATACGAAACAGTCGCGTCCCTGAGTATACAGAAGGATATACGAGCCCTGTCGCAAAATAGTTGGACTACCAAGGAATATTTTTATGATATATCACTGTAATGTTTATTTTCCGGAACTTACCCAATAAAACAAAATATTGCAATTAGAATTTAAAACAAATATTGTATATTAACGAAAATAGCTATATTTGGAAAAAAATATTCATTTAACAAAACTTATAACTAATATAAATAAGATGCGTTAGTCGCAAAAGAGTTGGAATTCCCTGCATACGTCGCAAAATAGTTGGACTATTTCTGTTTGTTGCTCACCACTAACTAACTGCATCTTTCATTGCTTTTTCGTGCACTTGTCATATCAGGAAGTGTATTAGGTCACAGTCAGGAATTCTTCAGTTCGTGTTGAGTTTTTTTCAGTTTTAATTGTCCATTATGACGCGCGGTAAGCCTTTATCCCAAGATATGCGTAATGCAATAGTGAGTGCTCATAAGAATAAGTTGTCGACATATAAAATAGCGGAAAATTTAGGAATTTCACGTTCATCAGTCAGAAATATAGTTGGCTTGTTTAAAAGAACAGGTAGTACAGATGATATGAAGAAAACCGGGAGACCAAAAATGGCAACCGCCAGAGATCGTAAGGTATTACTGGAAATAGTTAAGGAAAATCGAAGAGAAACAGCGGTAAAAATTGCGCAAACTTGGGGAGATTCTATTAAAAAGAAAATTTCGAGAGATACATGCATCAGAGAAATGAAAAACCTAGGATTTAAATTTTATAAGTTAAGAGTTATGAACTTAGAAATGATTTAGTTCTACGTATACCTGTATTTAGGCGAAAAACAAACCATTTTTAACTGCTATTCAGAAAGAAAAAACGATTACAATGGGCACGTGAACATAGAAATTGGATACCTAGACAATGGAAAACTATTGTATGGAGTGATGGGTCTCGCTTCGAGCTCTGTGTTGGAGGCCAGCGGTGAAGAAATTTACGGCGACGTGGTGTGGAATTTAATTCTGACTGCTTGAAACGAAAAACAAAATTCGCTGCATCTGTGCATGTCGGCGAGTGGTGTTGACAATCTACGATTTATTGAAGGCATTGCCCATAAATATCAAGAGATATTGGAAGAGGAACTTTTACCTTCAATTCCTAGGCTTAAAAGCCCAGAAGGCGAGTATTCGTTCCAGCAGGATGGTGCTGCATGCCATATCGCTTTTCTTCAACAAAAAGAAATCCCAGTTCTTCAATGGCCAGCTAATTAGCCCTGATTTGTCTCCGATTGAGAAACTGGGGGAAAATGAAAAAAAAACTGAGGTGTAATCCTCCTAGAACTCTTAATGATATGAAGGCTAAATTGCAAGAAGTTTGGGACTCAAATACACCCGAAATGAACACGATGCCATTACGATTGCAAGCCGTCATTGAAAAGAAAGGTGACGCTACACAGTGGTAGGCGAAGAATTTCGAGTTTTGCTTAATGAATATTTTTTTTTCAAATATAACTATTTTCGTTAATAAGCCGTGTACCACGAGTCCATAGTTTTACTTCTTATTTCGGTATTTTGCGTTACATAATTGACATTTGTAGGGAATAGGGGGGTAATATTTGAACGGCCCATAATCACCCGGCAGATATGGTTGACATTCGAGCTAAAGCAGTCCAGAGAATTTATATCACTGAAGCAAAATATCATTAGCGATGGCATAACAATTATCACGGGTCATTGTCTCATAGGCAGGTACCAGCGAGCGATCAAACGACTTTTGTAAGAATTGTTAAAATGAGGTAGAAAAGCAAACCATTCCTCATCTCCTCTGCAACTCTCCTGTTCTAGCCGATATCTAAGTTCTTCCTTTTTTGAGGATCTAGCTAATCTGGGCTCCGCTTATAAAGGGATTTACTTTGGTTAAATAAGAGCTTCCAGTGATTATAGGTGTCTACTTATGAGGACGGGAATCTAGCCTCGACTTCGCATCACAAGCTAAGTGTGCGTTCCCCCTGGAAAGCTGCCACTATAACCTAACTTAACCGTTTATTTTTTATGAAAACATGCCCTACAGTCTCCAGAGAATTTATAATTTTAACTGTCTTTCTACTTTCTTAGGTTTGGGGATTCGTACATCCAAAGCCCGATAATGTTGATTAACGTTTCGCAAGAGTATATAGCAAGCATTTTTCGAGGCGAAACAGTCAGTCCAGATAATCTTCTTCAAAAATTAATTTAGCTCTGCCCAACTGCCTAGCTTAAGGTTTCACACCACCTTTAAAACAGAAATGGAAAAAAGAATTTGATATTAAACAACTTAAGAGGCTAACTGGTACGTGATAATTTTCAGAATCGATTGATAGAAACAACTTAACATACCCGAACTCATCAGCAATGCGAGTGGGTCAGCTCACTAGCTGTACAGGTTCGATTAGCTCGACCAGAAGTAAGTTTAGTTTTATTTTACTTGAAAACAATCTACTGCATCACGAGGCAGTAAACAGACAAAGAATTCATAAATCCACGAATGATGAAAAATTAGTAATTTTTTATCATTGTTGAAATAAAGCATAATCAGGAACTTAAACATTTATGGTGAACTTTTTGCGGTAGATGGCGTTGCTCACATTTTTCTACAGAACCGGTTTACTAGGTTTTCAGACACCGATTTATTTCATATCTGCACTAGTTTAAGAGTACTTGCGATACCAAAGATGTCAGCACAATAAAATTTAATTTTCGACAATCAAAAGTTAATAACTATTCATTTATTTTACATTTAATAAATAAAGAATTGCAACTAATTTAATTAATTGTATTTTTAATTGAATTTTTTCTGGCCACCTAGTATTTCAATATTAAATTAAAGGTAGGAAGCTTAACTAATTTTCGGAAATTATTTAACCAAAGAAGTAGGGATGGGGGATCGAACTGAGAAAATCGATTTAGTACGGATCGATCTATAATTTTTTTCCGATTTCGTATATCGATTAATCGCCTTAAAAGGATCGATATCCATAGATCGAATAGATCGATTCGGTTTATTTTGATATTTCAATTTATTTCAGTATTTTGAAATTGCAAGTAATTAAACCTGTTTGTACATATGACAATATAGGGTCATTATTAAACCAATTTATTAAATAATAGGAAACAGCCTTTGTAGCTTACAAATTTTGGGTATTTCAGAAATGTTGCTTATTTTACAAATCTTGGGTATTTCAGAATAGTTGCTTATTTAATCGGAAAACAATTCGCGATTATGGAGCAGTCTTTTTTGAAAGTACTCAGTCTTCATTAAAGGAACACAACTAAAAATGTACACCCGAAAAGTAAAAGAGAAGCACAACTTTTGTGCCACGTATTTGCAAGCGCAAACATTTTTTTTACTAATATCACAACATGTCCCAGAAACCTTCCAGGAATATTATGAGTATGTACGAAGAACATTGTCGTAAGTTTTCTGGGAAGGTTTTTGGTCTTAGCCCTAAAAATGTATATCTTGGGCACATTTTTTGAAAATATTCTGGGAATGTTTTATTCTTTCGTTTTAAACGTAAATCACCGCAAGTTAAAGTTGACAGTTCACTTTTATCTTCCTCCCTGTCTTCACCTTGCGAGAAACATGACTACCACTTAGTTGAAAATTTCAAAATGGACGCAGTTCTGGTTTACTATTCAAATGCTAATTGTGATCGAAAACACTTACACACTTTTCATATGAAAATGTTTTAATAAAAGGCTTTCTAAGATTTTAAAGCACGCAAAATAAATTCTTCGTCTTTTTAATTTATTGTGGAAAGGTTTTTTACACAATTCACCATTGCGTAAATGTCTAAATCCATATTACTTTAAAAGTGTAAAATCTGCCTAATCTGAGACTTTATATTAAAAAAACTATTAATAAGTGTCAAATCTTTGATAGAGTAAAAATGGGCAGAACTCAAAAAGATATATATGCTTCTCTCAGGAGATTAAGATCTACGTCGCATCTACGTGTATTCCACATGAGTTCATTACTAGGATTATATGTGACAGTATACAAACTTGTCTATTCCACTAGTTATATTCTACTTTGTTGATGTGGCAAATCCGCGTAAACGGAGTTGGGTCAATTCGTTGAGCGGTACGACCACCATCCCATGGGTCGCAGGTTCGAGACCAGGTCTCCCCGTGAGCTTTTAATAAGAAATTAAAATAATCCACTCAGTCTCTGCGCTGTTCTCTAGCTTCCCCTACTCTTATTCCCTTCCGGCTTTAGCCACGTCGGATAAAAAAAACTAATATGCGTTACATCTAGGATGTCGGTATACAAAATCCAACTAACTTTCGAAGCAATTACAAGTTGCATCGTGTATTCCAAAACTAATTTGTATAAAAACTTAAAATCGCATAATCGAATATCACTTATTTTAGATTTTTCTTTAAATAACTTATTTCTTTCTCATTGTGGAATCACCAAACCAGAAATAAAACATAACAAGCCACAACAATAAAATATTATAGCGATCACAAGCGCATTCACCTAATAATTACGATTATTTAAAAAAATTTTTACATTTGTCGGATTATTACACACATGAAAGATAAAATGAAAAAATATCACGACTTAGCTTGTTTTTTTGGTACGTCTTAAATAGATCGAAATCGGAAACAAATAAATCGATTCGAGCTGAATCGGTCCCACGTAAAATCGATTAAAAAATCGGCAGATCGAAGGCTTAAAGATCGATCTCTTGAGATCGAATCGAAGATCGCCCATCCCTACAAAGAAGAGTGAAATGTCAAATTGTTATGACAACAAAGTGCGGCGGAACTGATTTTTGCGAATAAAAGTGAAAGAAATGTGATTTTTTGTAATGAGAGGGATATTAGAGACTGTTGGGAAACGGGCTATGCACGGAAGGAATTTTTCCTTTGTGACGACGCCGATTTTTTACGTAAATGCATGTACTTGTCTTTTAACCTAAATTTGATTGCAGTAAAATTCACTTTGATTCTTGTTCAGCACCGCATATTGGTCATCTCTATTCAGCAATTATAGCGGATACTGTAAATCGTTATGTGAACTTGAGATTTCCGGAAACAAATAGGATTTTTACAACCGGTACCGATGAACATGGCACAAAGATTCAACAAGCTGCTAGTACTAATAAAGTTGCAGTAAATGAATATTGCAACCAAATAGCAGCGAAATATAAAGAAGTTTTCGGACTTGCTCGCGTCGAATTCACTGATTTTATACGAACAACAGATGAAAGGCACAAGAAGGCTGTTCAGCATTTTTGGGTAAGTGGATAGTTTTAAGTAATATTTATTGAAATATGTTCACGCTCTTTTATTGGAGGCTTCAAGTTAGGAATTGTGGAGATATGGAATTCTTGTAGAGCTTATCAACGAGCAAAAAAGATGAATTGTTTGAGTGGGGAAAGGAAAGTGCCTACTAAAAGTAATAACTTATAGAGTAAATGCAATTTTTTCAACACTAATATGTACTAGTAGAAAAAATTGTGCAGGCATACAGATAGACGTAGCTAATTCCAGTACAGGATTAATCTGTTCTTAGGCAAAACTGAGGTGAAAGCACACATAGGAGTGTTTTTCGAAATTTTCTTGTTTGATTAGATATAAAGCAAAATTTACATTGCCTTGAAATGCCGGGTTATTTGCGTGAACCAGGAGACCCGATTGTCTCTGGTAGTGTGAGATTTTTACTTACTAAAAACACCCCTCTAGGGATTTGCCGAAACAGACCACTTTATCTGCGTTCCGTTTGGTTCCCACCCCTTGCAATCTCAGCGAGAGAGACCTGGACTAATCCAGTTTTCTTCACTCACCTCGGTTCCTCGGGTCAGTGTAATCATTTGCACACTTCTACCACTCTTCTTTTTTCCATCCAGTGGCGTCCCATCAGCTTTCCTTTTTTGCTTGTTAGTGCAGGACACTATGTGCTCCACAAGCAGAGCCTGCAGGTATCATTCTCGAGAATTTGTATCTTCCTTAGATGACACCTGAAGTTATCATATCCTCTTAGTGGTGCTGTCAGCCATCTCAGAGCCCTACGATCCATATCCAGCACCTTCTTCTGTTCAACACTTCTGGTCCCAAAAATCACCATCTTAGCCTGTCTACATGAGTCCACGAAGTTCCACTATCCCCAGTGTTCTCTCTTGACCCACGTCTCTAACAGGCCCCCCGCCGTGCCCTGCCGTGAAAGTATCCGAACGTTGGAAACTCGAAGCAGCTCCTAGTTTAGCCAGTACATATGATCTCTCGTTTTCTTCAATTCTTACGCGCTGCCGGACCCACGCCAGTGGCATCTCATTTGATGAGGCACGCGCGCTTAGTTTACGGACACACTCCAAGGCCAGCGCTGTATTGAACTCTGTACTGTCCACACACCTGATCATCGCCTGATTTTCGAGTGCCACCACTATCTTCTTGCCCCTCACCCGACTCTCCAGTAAGCAAGTAATCTAGCGAAAAGACCAGAGCCAGCATTTTCGTCTGAAAGACTGAGGTGTATGCCCCCAGACTTATATGGGTGTTCAAATTCAGATTCTCACTGAAGATTCCTGCACCTGCTCTCCCATGAATTTTGGATCCATCCGCGAATATTGTCGATTAGACGGTTTTCAGGGAGGGACCCATCCCTTATAAGCGTTTCGTGGTGTCTATCAATTACCCTTACTTTGCTCAAACCATCAACAGGCATATCTAATTCCGGTATTTATAACAAGTTCCAGTATTTTCCTGTGCCCATGGTTATCAAGTACATGGCTTGCAGTTTTGGGTGGGTTTGATTTACCGCAACGGTTGGACTCTTAGAGCCCAAACTATGGACTCGTCGTACACCGTTTATTGTGGTTATTTGCTATATATATACTTCTATTTACTCAGGGACGCGACTGTTTTCGTATGTAAAAAAAGGGTAGAGTATTTAAACCATATAAACTGAGCCGTGATTCATGAGTTAAGAGTTAGCACTTTTAATTTTAACAAAATGTTACGTAACACGTTGCTTGACCGCCCTCCCCCATATAACGCACCATAACTTTTCACATTACTCTCTCTCTAACTGCGTTACGTAATACTTGGCCTTCCCATTTCGCAAAGTACAAAAGTGAATGCATCTATTTCAAAACGTGTTAATTTAAATCTTATGATTCCACGGGGATCAATTCTTAGAGTGATAATGTTTTTGCCTTACCTTAGTAATGGGTGTATAAATTGCCAGATAGCTCTGTTTGTCGATGATGGTATTTTAGAGTATTTATTTATAATTTATAATAATAAGTTGTCATGAAATACTATGCTAAAGAACTTAAACAGGAAATGCTGAAGATATGTGACATGCTGGCATGTAACTCGGGGCATGTGGCGGGAGAAGAACTTCATCTGATTCGAGATAACGATTGCAAGTGGACCTACAATTTAAAGTGGATTCCAAACCACTGACATTTTCTCTGCAACCGCCATGGCCTTTTCATCGTAATTTGTTGCCAGCAGAAAACAACCACTAGTCACCGTCGGTTGGATTCGAACCTGTGACTTCCGTATTGTTAGGTCGACCCGTTTTCACTTACTCAACCGACGACCCTAAAAATGCTTTTGTTTTCCTTTTTTCTAAGGCCAAAGCCTTAACCCTTTCATTCGTTAGCATGGCTTTGGCCGGAAGGGAGTTAGGGTAAGGGGAGTGAGGAAACTTGATTGTATTTTTATTGCATTGTTGCGAGGTAGACAACAGAGACGACACAGTGGACTTTTTAATTCAAGTTTTTAAAACACACGGGGAGACATGGTCTCGACCTCGGGAACCACGGTAGCCGTGCCGATCAACTAATTGGTGCATTGTAGGTAGCCTCTCTCGTATTTTTGTCGCCGCCGTCCCAATTCTGCTAACTAATTCGTCTCTATTGTTAACAGGCGTTGAATAAACGTTATTTTTATTGTTCCCCATACAAAAAGTTGAATGGAGTAAAGTCTGGATACTTATCGGGAAGTTTTTCACTTAGTATTGTCTTCACAACGCTGGTGCTCCATCGAGTTAGTAAAACATTGCCCTTTTATTATCCAGATGGATGTCCATCTACTAGAGGAATTGACAGTGTATCTCTAAAAAAGTCCGCATAAATTTGATGATACCAGCTCAAACTCTCAACTCAACTTCTATACGTCGCATTTTAGAAGCTAATTGCAAAATTCCAATCTTCTCTCGGAATCTCCATTCAATAGTCTTTGGACTGGGATCTGATAATATTGCCGTAATCCCTCTCGGCGAATAACCCTTCATATTTTAATGAAGACACTCCTAATCGTCCCCAAAAATACCGCTCTTTGGGGTGCACGTCGATTAGAGAACCTCCTCTGATATTTCATACAGACACTTTATCGTTTCCGGCTACTGCACCATAACTGTAAATTATATCTGAAATTCTAACACTAACCTTTTTTTAACTTATTTGCCTCAGTAATTAAAATTATTACCTGTGTTCCCTTAACAAACATTTTCGACTAATTACAGTGCAAACAAATAATTACGTCGTCAGGGATGGTTTTCTTTTTAATTCTTTCTCCATCTTGACATGTTGTACCTGTTCGGAAAGGTAATAAGATGGGAAATTTAATACCAGTAAAAAGCAGGTGTACTAATTACATAAATTTCGGAAAACATTTTTGGGAAATGCTGAAGTTTAGAGTCATTGTTTTCACCTTTGGATGTGAGTGTATCTGCAATGTTAGCGTTTTTGGAAGGGACATTGGGATAGTAAATTGTCGGCGCTTTGATGTCGCTGCGTTGAGTAGATTTGATAAAAATAAAACAATTATGTTCATATCATGCAAATTTGGAATTTATGAGTCTTTTGTTTGGCTAGGTGAGATCTATCACCTCACTTATTTTAGCATACCTTACGCGAAATACCTTGTACATAGAAACCCTGTCCACTCCTTCAGTTCTCATGTATTACTTTTCTGGGCTAAACTGGTTATCTGATTCGTTCTGAGTTTTCGGATTTTTTTACTAGACTTTGACTTTTTCTGTTGTCTCCTTTTCCTTTATGAAGAAAAAAAAATATTCGCCAGCTTTTATTTAGAATTGAACATAGCACAGGTAAGTGTATAATTTTGGTTTCCTTCGATGAGGTAATAAATCATTCCTTCAGATCATAGTACCTGTGTGGTAATTCAAAAGCAATCGTAACATGTTCATCTATCATAAAACTTACCGCAAAAAGGTTCGTCTACCCTAAACAAATTATAATTTCGAAGTAAAAAACTACAAACAATCGAGTAACTGAAAATAATTGTTTTCAAATAATCTGAAATTGTATTTGTCAGTTTATTTTTTGGCTATACCATCTCATCTGAGAAAGTTAGCAATTGAATATTATAAAAATAAGAAATCTTCTGAAATTGCGAAAAAATGTAAACTGTCAAGATCTACAGTGCAGGGTATAATTATCTTATTCGAGACAACTGGAAGTATCCAGAAAAAACCGATGCCAGGTTTTTTCTCGATACTTCCAGTTGTCTGGAAAACAATTAAATAAAATCGTGCTGCAACAGAGTCTGGAATTTGTACAATATGGTGTGAGAGCACAGGAAAACTGTTTCTGTCGATACCTGTAGGAGAAGGATGAGGGAAATGGGTTATAAATCTTATAAGGTAAATTTTCTGATATTCTGTATCCAAAAAAAGAAACGCCTCGCTTTTGCTAAAGCCCGCGAAAATTGGACACTTAGTCAGTGGCGATCAGTTATATGGAGTAATAAGATAAGCTTTGAGTTGAACATGCAATGCTATAAAAAACGCGTTATTCGAAAAAAAACTGAAGCATTATTTTTCTTTATTTGTATTTATTTACATGTAGGACGAGGAATTTATTACGGTTCATATTTATATACTACCATATGATTAGTAGGAGTAATTATTTTATTTCTAGTAATAGCAACAGCATTTATAGGTTACACTGCCTAAGTCGAAAAGTAAAATTCCCAAGCTCTGTAATGATTTGGGGATGTATGTCAGCTCGAGGAATTGGTCATCTGTGCTTCACTAATACTACGATAAATAGCACTACGTATCACACTATTCTACAAAATTATCTTCTTCCATGAGTACCTGCTTTGGAAAGACCAGGAGGCGAGTATATTTTCCAGCAGGACGGGGCCAGTTGTCATACGGCGAAATCAACAAAGCAATGGTTCAAGAACATGAATGCAATGGCCATGACATAGTTGAACCGACTTCACAAAAAGCGCTGAAAAGCATAAAATAATTTTTAATTTTATATCTATTACGACAGTTTGAAGTACAACAAAAGTATTTAATCGTCCTTTCTTATGATCCCGTGACCTGAAACGTTCAGGTAGTATAATGTATTATCTTCAATTGTGGTTCTGTAGTTGTTTTATTCGTTTAATTTCCTCTGACTTCAAAATGCCGTAATAGATATAAAATTAAAAACTATTTTATGCTTTTTGTGAAGTCTCTTCTACTCTATACAACGAAAAAAGAACCCCCTACCCCCACCTCCATCGCACTAAATTTTGTTTTCTCCTGGTATCAGTCAAGGAATATACTCTACTCAATAAAACAATCCTCACACACTATAAAACATCAAAAGAACCATCCAAATCGGTCCCCGCGTTACAAAGTTAGGTTCCACCCCCCACCCCACCAAATTTTTTTTTCTCATGGTATCAACCAGGGAACATACTCTACCCAACAGAAAAGGAATTATCCCACCATAGGCCAAATATTTTTCCCCTATTAGCAATGGGGGATCATATTCTGTACAACAAAAAAAGAAACATCCAAATCGGTCCACGCGTTACAAAGTTAGGTTTCACCCCCACCCCCACCTCACCAAGATTTTTTTTTGAAATGGTACCAATCGGTGAACAGACTATCCAACAAAAGAAGAATCATCAACATCGGTCAACGCGTTACGAAGTTATGCCCGGTTAGACATAAAACAAAAGAAAAAAAAATACACGTCGAACTTAGAACTTCTTTGTTTTGGGGAGGTCGCTGCCACAATGGATGTTCTTCGTAGAAAAATACAAAGCATCTGGGATTTCATAACACCAACGGAGTGTGAAGAACTAGTAATCACTATGCCTAGACGTATGCAGGATATTATCCGACGAAATGGTGACGTTACGAAATGGTAGAGAAAAATTTACGCAATTCCTGTAAGTTAATTTAATGTTTAGCAGGCTTATTTCTCTATGAATAGAATTCGGATTTCTTTTCTTTTTTAGTGAACTATGTTGAAACATTTGATGGATTTTTATATAGTATACATATTAATAAATTAACACATGTAAAGTACATACATCTTACATTTTTCAAAACATGTAGACAATGGCTTAAAGCCGTCTGCCAGGTTGAATCCTAATTTACTTGCCTCTTAATGTAGTCTTAAAATATAGAACAAATTGAGGATTTTGTAGGCACAAAAGTTAACCCTTTGGTGCTGCTGTTGATAACGAGCCAAAGGAGCTTAATTTTTCTTCATTAGAAACGCCGATCGTGTTCAGAAATTTTGATATTTCTTACGTTGCTCGAGTATAAAACAGTGATTTTTTAGTTTGAAAATTCACTCGGGTCATGTGAATATTTCGTGCATTTTGTGCGTTTTTGAAAATATTGTTGTTTATCATATTTTGCAACTTAAATTTATTTGCAAATTAATTTTATTACATTTGATAATATTTTATTTAAGCAAAATATACTCACAATACGATTTCAAAACATTCAAACTGTTACTCGATCGTTAGTAGTTTCTTTACAAAAAAATGTTGCTCCAAAATTGTAATTTGTACAAGGTAGACGAACCTTTTTGCCGCAAGTTTTATGATAGACGAAGATTTTTGCAAGTTGATGCCATAAAAAAAGTCGTATTATTGAAAGATCTTGTAGTCCTGTTTTGATTGTGCGAGTTCTATTAGAATTCCTTATATCCTGAATTATATTTGCTACAAGTATTTTTATATAACTTTGCGAATAGACTTTATTATTAAAAATTCATTTTTATTTTCGAACTAAAATCTTGGATGGACAAATCTTTTTGCGTTTGGGTAGTATAATTAATTCAGGGTGTTACGGCTTATACTTGCCTCGACTTACAGCTTTAGATGCATCAAAACAGCTCTGCCCTTTAACATGCACTGTTTAGCCTCTTTGTTATACGAAAAAAAATAATGTTCACGCTGTAGTTTAATCAAGTCTTCAAATTTCTTTTACTAGGGGGATCTGGCATTATAAGATAGCAAAAATGCTCATTTACCTTCGCTCCCACAATGATTACAGTCTTCTGCGTCATTACCCAAAAAAGTTGTTACTTCCCCTGAAATAAATGGTTCAATAATTTCGATATTTTTTCTTTAAGTAATTGCAGTACAACTCACGTGTCACTTTATCTACACCATTTTCGCCAACAATCTTCTTTTCATTTTTTGATTCTCGTCGCAGGAATTGCTGCTGTCTTTTATTAAAAGCTCAGTCTTGCCTTTTAACTTATTAATACTAGGATTATATTTAAAAGTTGAGATGTGGCATACATACTCACTCAACGTAAATTAAGCTAGACCACAAAAACGTTGGAGTGGCTTAAATGCCAACTTTGTAAATATAAAATGAGAAGCAGGGGAAAAAAGGCTTCTATTGGTAGTTTGTGGCTGTAAGGAAACGAGTTGTTTTTAGATTATTATTTGACAAAATACAGGTTTACAAAGAGTACGAAATATGCAAGCTTTTCACATTTTCCGTATTTGTAGAGAAAGTTTGTACTAAAAACTGTCTGCAAAATTTTAATTACAAGTCGTTCTTAGTTGATATTTTGAAGAAATAATTTGTTGGGTATTTCGAATTTTCTTAACATACTAGCTACTTATTCCTTGAAGTTCAAAGAGAGCTTAAGATGGTTTTTATAACAAATGCATACATGTTTTGTGGTTTTACATACTTGTTCCTCTAGTTCAGCAATATCGTCCGAAAAAAGGTGTTTATGAAACATTTTCGGTAGGCAGGGTTTTTTTGATCTGTCTGTTGTGCGGTCAGTGGTAAGTATTAACCTCAGTTTCTGGGGTTGCACTCATTTGGCCATAATATTAAAAATAAAGTTGCGAACAGTTTTTTGGCAATACGTAGGTAACCGTGAGTCGTACAAAAATTTTATGCAGAGCTTTTTTGTAGTAAATTAAATAATTTACAACTTTTATTCATAACCTTCTCACGTAGCATTATTAATAAACGTTTTATTTGTATTTTTGTTTTTTTTACTATGTGGCAAAATCCTAGAGTAGTGTAGTGTTTTTTGGTTAATTTTTGTATGGGGTTTTCCCAGAAACTATGATTTATGTATTTATTTATATTACCTATTCCCTTGATATGATATTATATTGATACTTTATGACGGGCATTTACTTTGCATTGAACCTTATATTGAGTGGATCAATAAAACCCTAAAAATGCATAGGAAGCAAAGGCTCCCTGCCTGTTGTTACTAAGTCTTATAGTTGAACGTTTCTTTATTGCTTTATTACGGTGATGACAACTTAAAACAATCGATTGATGGTCCTCGTAGAAATGGTTCACGAAAAATATTTTAAGAGGTAATTCAGCGAGGAGGCTCCTGCCAACACAAGCTGTTGCTCGCATGCACAGCTACAGATTACATCTTCAAGTACAAATCTGGCTCGCAAGACAGAAAGATCCGGAATCTTGAAGCTTTAGATAAACGGAACTAATGTTTATTCCAGTACAATGTACCAACGCCCCCCCCCCCCCCCAGCCTCAAGCTTCTAAAATCAATTTTGTGCCGACGTAAAGTGAAGTGTTTGTTGTGGATGCCGCACAACAGGATTAAAATGCTCAGCTCTTTGCCTAAATTGCTGTGGAGAAACCTGTGATAATGCAGTAGAAAGCACGAAATTATTGTACGGACATATGAAAGGACATAGACAGCAATTATCCGACTTAATTACCTTTTGAGAGTGGTATCATTTTGCAGCGCAATATTGAAGAGCAACCAACACTACTGCCCTTCCTTTGTGACCCTGTAAAACTTTTAAAAATAGGTTAAAAAAATACTTGAACCGACTCCACAAAAAGCGCTATAAAGCATAAAATAATATTTAATTTTATATCTATTACGACATTTTGAACTATTTTATTTTTCAGTTTTTAGTGGCTTCTGATAGGCTACTCGAAAAATGCTGCTAGTATAATATAGTAATTTCAAAGTTGCAGAGATACTACATTTTATAAAAGGACAATACGTTAAGAAATTAATCCTAGCCGCCTTTCACACCCTCACGTTAGATAAAAATTCTTACAATGGCGCTAGTTCGCCAACGTACTCTATACAGCAAGAAAGAATCGTCAAAATTAGGGCACGCATTTCGAAGACTACTCCATTCTCTTCCTGTAGTTACCATAGATGCAACATATTTATCATTTACCAAAAAGGAAAATTATTCTGTAAAACCGAATAAAAATCTCCAAAATCGGTCTACTCCTTAGGAAGCGAGGTTAAGCCCCACCGTCCACTCTCACCCTACGCCACAATTTTTATCATGATAGTCTATTCAGCAATAAATACATCATCCAAAAATGCCCACGCGGTAAAAGTTTAGGTTCCCATACCCCACCAACCCACCACACCACCCACCATACATTTCCAAAAAAACCCCACGAAAACAATCATCTAAATCGGTCTACGAGTTACGAAGTTAGTCGGTCTAATCGTTAAGGAGTTAAATTTTGACCTTTGTCCCAACCCATACATTTTTGTCGTGGTAGTAATGGCAAAACAAACTGTGTACAAAACAAAAGGAATTGTTTAAATCGGTCCACGAGTTGTAATGATTTACAACCCCTCCTCCTCCCCCATACTAACCCTAAATTTTTTCTTATATTAGCAGTTGGGAATCATATACAATACGATAAGAGAACCATCCAAATCTGTACACGCGTTATAAAGTTAGGTTTCTACGGCACACGGTTAGTTAGATATTGCTAAAAAGTGAGTGCACCAAAATTCTCAATATGGAGGCCGAATGGAAGGAGGGGGGCGGGGGTTGGTTGAGCGGTTACGAACTAAGATAATTAGTTTTATTATCACCACACCTCTCTACCTAAAATGCATCATAAAACAGCCATTTTGCTGGAATACTCTCTTAATATAAAATTGGAAGTTTCAGTATGTTTATTATTCACTCCTTCTTTCAGTGGCTCTTAAAAGAAATTCTATTTCTTGCTCTACTTTTAGAACACTCTTAAATTTAACAGTGCCATCTACTCTGCCGATTATAGCGGATGGTATTGTGTATCAGATGAAGTTTTTTTGACAGAAAATCAACTTAAAGTAAATCCGGATGGGACTAAAGTTTCTCTAGAATCAGGTCATCCTGTTGAATGGACAGAAGAAGTTAACTACATGTTTAAACTAAGCAAATTTCAAGATGATGTTATTTATTGGGTAAGGAATGGGTAAGTAGACCTCTTAGATTGACATAAGTGGCTTATTAATAATTTTTGTCATGTAAACAGAGGGAAAATGAAACCAGGAAAATTTGAAAAAATTCTTCTTAACTATCTTGAAGAACCTTTGCCTGACGTATCAATTTCAAGACCGAAGTCAAGAGTTCACTGGGGCATTTCTGTACCAGATGATGATACCCAAACTGTGTACGTGTGGTTGGATGCATTGGTAAATTACCTCACTTGTGCGGGATATCCGGACGGAAAGGTAAAGCAAGTTAATTTGTTTAAGCCGTTATTGATATGTTGAAGAACACTTCAAGTCCCACTTGATGTCATCATAAGCCTTTTTCTCTTAGAAGTACTTAAACCACTGGCCACCGACCCTTCAAATAGTTGGAAAGGATATACTCAAGTTTCATGGAATTTACTGGCCAGCATTTCTTATAGCTGCGGGTATATGATGCTGGCATTAAAATTGTGAAATCTTTCTATATTTCTTTTTTAATTTTTTTAAGGAATTGAACCACCTCAAAGACTTTTCGTACACTCACACTGGACAGTCGATGGTCAAAAAATGTCAAAGAGTAAATTTAATGTTGTAGATCCAATTCAACGTGCTGAGATTTATACGATGGAGGGATTGAGATACTTTTTACTTAGAGAAGGCGTAGCTCATAGTGATAGCAGTAAGTACGTTTAATAATTTAAGTTATTAGTGCATATCGTATGATTTAAATAATTTTCGAATTGGTTGAAAATCAATCTTTGACCATAATAGTGATTAACAAAAATTTTTAATTAAATTAAAATTGAATAAAATCGAATAATTTTGCCATTAAAATCCGTAAAGTTCATTAAATTTTTGCATGAGTTAATTAAGTGTGTGTTTGGAGCAAAATCATTAATGTAGAATGATTTTAGCTTTAAAAATAGTCCGCAAAATGCGAGATGTAAGATTTTATTTAGTTTAAATTATTTCGTTTATCGTTATTGTTTTTTACGTCGTATAAATTTTTCTGCCAAGCCGAAATATTCATATTTTATGAGTGGCGCAAGTGCTAAAATACACTCAAGCACTTCATTTTATCATAACTTAATAATTTAATTTACAATACCCACATTACTATTGAAATGCTCCTATTAGATGCATTTTTATTTATTTCCTTGTATATTTTCTATAGTTTTAAACGAATAATTTTAGATTAAGAGACTGATGGCCATTAACCAACCTGATCCCTCATTCAACTCACACCCAACAATTTTTACAGGATTATCAAAATATATATGTGAATATGCACGAAAAATTTGACTTTCTGAGGTTTTTTTTTCGAGAAATTTCAAACAGCCGCTACGCCTCTTTCACCCTGGGGAATGTTTTTTAGGGCTTCAGAAATATGAAAAGAAGGTTCCCCCTCCCTATCTTAAAGGGTTATCATACTGTTTTACATGTCATTTGATGTATCGATTAATGCAACAATTTCTTGAATATTACAGTTTCTCGCTTTCTTTGGACCGGTACAGATACAAAAAAATATCACAATCCTTTCCCAATTACTCAGCAAATAGATAAAATGCACTTATTGGCGCGAAATTTGGAATTGAAGGAACGAATATGCACATATATTTGTATATCTCTAGAGGCGAATATCTCGAGAGCAAATCACTTTCAGAAAAAAATTTTAAAACAAAAGCTGTCCCGTGTCGAGGTGGGTCTTTTGGGACCAATATTTTCACACCCCTCACCCCTCCTGGGGGTTACTTTGCAATTTTAAATGCAAATGCAACTTTTATCCCACATAATTTTTTCGAACCAGCTTATTTTTCAAGTTATTCTCAAAATACAAAATGCCGATTTTCATTTTCAGATCGAGCCTTGGTCATCAAACCAAAACCACAAAAACTCCATTTTACTTTTAAATGTGATTCCGCAGCTATTCAAAACTTGGTTAGGTCCTTCAGCTCTACGCTGGCGAACTCCTCTAGTCCATTAAGGAAGTGCTGAAATCTTCTCGTGGCTTGTTCAGGGCATTCGCAAAGTAAATGTTGAATGCTTTCAACCTTTTCCTCATCCAGGCAAATCCGACAGAAATCATTGGCAGGAATACGCATGCGGACTGCATGACTACCAAAAAGGCAGTGACCTACTATAACTGCAGCGATATTTCAGAGATTCCATCGGCTTTCCTTCAGCACAAACGCCGTTCTCTTTTTATTGCACTCTGACTACATCCTTTTTGACATGTCGCAGGTTGACAGACCGATTCACCTGCGCTCGATGTGCTGAACAGATTTGGGTCGATCTCTCTTTTAACTGAGATTAGAGGCCGTCCAATTGATCTGTCTATTTGTGAAGAGCTCATCTGTGAACCATCTTTCGCCAGAGCATCGGCTGCCTCATTACCCGTGATATCACTATGACCGGCAACCCAGCAGAGAATCACCTTGTGAGATTTCGAGACCGGTCCGGCATTTGCGCACCAGCAGTGGTTTAATCGTGTTTGAGTCGAGCGCTTCAATGGCCCATTGACTATCGCTATACAGGAAAATTTCCGCTCGCTTTTGTAGATTCTTCTGCGACAGCAATACTTCTGTCGCCTTTTCGATGGCCAGGACCTTTGCTTGAAACAGACTGCAGTGGTCTGGCATTCGGTACAATTAATGTCAAAAGTGGGATTAATTAAGACAAACTATAAAAGTGAAATAGTCAGAGTCAATATAAATATGGGCCGCAAGACTTGAAGGAGGAATTAAGTAAATGCTACCTACCTTCGGCTGGAAATAAAAGTGCCTTGGTAGCGTTACTACAAGAAGCCATGGATTACGATGGAAAGGGTCCAAAAACTTTTATATTTGAGAACAAGCTTGAAGAAGAAGAAATTACTGCAAGCATACTTTCTTCAAACTTGACTCATTAATGGAAGAAATCGTCAACGGCCGAGTTGAAATCATCAATGGAACGTTCCGTAAATGAGTTAAAGTCAGCAATGGAAGAAGGAAAATTGTCCTAGAAAGTTTGACACATTTGACTTACCCTAAGTTTAGCCAGAGATTATGTCAACGAGGTCGCAAGAATAAATCTACTATCGGGTGCAGCAATTGAAGTTTCCGTCTCCATCGAACTGTTATAAAATGCAAACCGTTCGACGGAACGCATTCAAAATTCATTCTGTTGTGAGCGTCAGTGTAATCAATATGTGTGATTTGGAAGTGAAACATAATTTGCCAATTAGGCTTCATTTAGAGGGAAAATCGAACATTGAAATTCGTTGGACGCTGCCGAAATTTAATTTGAAAGAGAAATTTGTTCATTGTACCATTAAACGATACGAGGACAAAGGCAGCTTCAAAATATAAAGAATATATAGAATTAACCCTTCTAACTCAGAAGGCGCACTTCACAGGCAGAGGCCTGGAATCAATTGACCTATTCACCAGAATATAACAAATATTAAGATGAATGAGGCTCCCACAACCCATGCAATAAAATATTAGCAAAAAAAAAAACAAAATTTAGAACAATCCCAAACACTACCATCAGGGGTGCAAAGACAACAGAGATCGTTTAAGCAAATCTTTAGTAAGAGCCAGGTCAGAAATAGGACACATATTCACGGCTCTACACATACGGTTAATAGGCTCATGCATACCATAGTTAGAGCGAGAATGGATAACATGTAGTAAAGGCAATCTCCTTAAGCTATACCAAACTTGCAAGAGTGAGAGAATCTAAATTCAAGTTCAAAGGCTGATGAATAAATACTAGGTCAGCAATTCTACAACGTTCCCCTAACGAGTGCATATTAAGCAATCGGAGGCGATCCTCATCAGCAAGGAGACCAAACCTGCGATGCGTACTCAAGAATTGGTCTAACTAAAGAAAAAAATAAGTGAATAAGGGTCTGTCGATCAGAAAACTCCCTTGACCACCGCTTAACAAAACCAAGGACTGAATTACTCCGAGATACTATATGGTTTATGTGCAGAGTGAAATCGAGTTTTTTTGTCTAGCATTACACCGAGGTCAGTAACGGACTCCACACGACAGATATTAGTTTCCGCAAAGGTATAATCAAAGACGAGCTGATTGATGTTCCTAGAAAATGACATAACTTCACATTTATCCAGGTTAAGTTGCAGTCCATTTGAGGCACACCAACCCCTGAAGGTATTCAAATCATCCTGAATGCAGGAAGAATCATAACTGTTTCTAACGCATGAGAAAATCTTCATATCGTCTGCATAGATTAAAACTTTGGAGTGCTTAATCAGAGGGACAATGTCGTCAATGACAAGAATAAACAGCAGCAGCCCCAGATGGCTACCTTGCGGTACACCAGATGAAGCCCTAACGACTCTAGATAAAGTATTACGGAAAGAGACACGGTAAGTCCTATTTTTTAAGTAAGAGCAGATCCAGTCCAGCAATAAAGGCGGAAAACCCAACCTTTCAAGCTTAAGCATAATCACGGAGTGAGGGAGCTTATCAAATGCCTTGCTAAAGTCGGTGTAGACACAGTCAGTCTGGAGTCCCTGTTGGAAGGCAGAGATAATGTGTGATGTAAATTCCAGAAGGTTGGTTGTTGTCGATCTACCAGGCATGAAAGCCAGATTCAAACAACTTGGGTATGCAGGAAAGCTTCGCGATTGGCCTATAATTTGTTATGGAGTTTTTATGCCCCTTTTTATTAATAGGAATTATAAAGGAGTTCTTCCATAAGGTAGGAAATCTGCCGGCCTGAAGAGATTTGTTGAAGATGAGTTCCAATCTAGTGAGTAAAGCATCAAAACAGGATGTCAAGAATACAGGTGGAACACCATCAGGACCAAAAGAAAAGTCCAGTTTGAGTTCCTTGATAGCATTCATTATAATATCCCGAGATATAATGGGCAAAGAAATGGAGGTAGCGGGACGATTTTGGATATGACCAAAAAACGGTATTGTGGGGGACGGCGATACACAGCGATGGCACCAGCAAACGTTGAAAAGGTACGCCATTGATTGGGCAGAAATTCCGAGCGAAGCTCACTTCAGCGAGCAAAAGAGATGAACACGAGTGAGCGCAGTGTTCGCAGCATATTGACTAATAAGCTGAAATTTCGGCCTTTCAGAAAAACCATCAGTCAAGAGTTGACCGCTGTTCAACAACAAAAGCGGTTGACTTGTTCGAAGGCGCTTATTTTCGTTTGCTCGATTCTGGTGAACTGCCTAATTTGATAGGTATTTTCTGACGAGAAAGTTTTCTGCATTGAACACTACGTATATAAACAAAACGATCGGGTCTGGTTAAAGAGACGTTCCAGCTACCATTTAGACAAATTGCGTGTCAGTCGGCGTCAAGGAGCCAAGTAAATCATGGTGTGGGCTGCAATTACCGAAAATGGTCGTTCTCCTATGGTTTTTCTGCAAATGGGCGAGGATGAGATAATGATAAACCAACAAATTTATCAGCAAAAGGTGTTGAAAGAAGTACTGCTGCTCTGGGCACAAAAACACTTTAGTAATAAGCCGTGGACATTCCAACAGGACTCGGCACCGTCGCATCGAGCCGACGGTACTCAAAAATGGTTGGAAACAAACGTCTCTGTCATTCGAGCAGCGTGCAACTCGTTCCGGAAAAGACTCGGTCTGGTCCTGAAAGCCAAAGGCTCCAAACAAATAATACATATATAAAAAAACTTTGAATTGTCAGCTTTCAAATGAAACTAAGTTTATTAAATTTCTTTTAGAGACACTTCAATTGCTACACCCAGTATACATCTTGTCTTTTAATGCGTTACGTTATAATTTTCTTTGCAAAGGTGCTTTAAAATGTGATATATTTTGATAAAACCATCGTCCGACGGCTCTTCAAAGAGATTCTCTAGATTTCGCATATTGCTTTGCAAAATTCTCATATTATTGATCGTACAAAATATGAAAAATATTGTTTTTAAAATATCTTGAGTTTCCAAATGATTTGAGAATTCTTTTCACTTATAACAGCTCTCTATCGAAAATAATGGATTCAGCACCAGCATTCAGTGGAACTTTTCACAAAAGGAACAAAAATCGACAAGTTAAATAAAATGAAATGTTCAAGTGAAAAGTGGTCGTGAAAAGTTTTGTGAAAAACTTTTTATCATTTTATCTTTTCAGAAAACGTGAATAGACTCCTAGGTCTGATAACAAAATCGGTTTAGTTTAGATATCCCAAGCAAATACATGTCATTACATAATAGCTCACATTCGTAGTCCGTCCGCCGCACCCATTAGACAGGCCAACCACCAGCACCTACAATTACACTCACTAACCATTAAAAAATTACGTTGTTCCGATCCGTGGGACATTGTTTTGGTCCGGTATGTGTTGTACTTGTTCTTGCAATATGCTAATGAACTCGGCCTGAGTCAGTGAAGTGAATGATTGTAACGTGTCATACTCAATACTCATAGACGACTGCAAAAGTGGGTCCGACATCTGACACGTATTTGGAAGTACCTTCATACTCTTCCTAATGTGACTGTCACTCACTTGTTTGCTTGCTTTCTGTGAGACCGACTCAAATTTTATAAATGAATGAATCTATAGTGGCCACCGGAATTGAGTCTTTTCGTTCACAACATGGGCGCGGCCCTTCAAAACGAATCCGTCGGACTCGACCCTAGAGTCCACTGCTTTCATCTTCGATGTTTAAAACATCTTGACCGGCGACTTTGTGTAAATCTTCCTTGTAAAATTGGGAAATTTAATGTCTTATTTTCGCATTGCTGCAAGTTAGGCAACAGCCTAAAGAAGACCGAGGCTCAAACCTGAACCCGTATTTGGCATCTCTACTCGATTGGTCGAATCGACAAAATGACTTTGTCGATTTAATAGAAACTTGCTATTTCGCAATACGACCGAGTCGAAAAACAATTACTAAGAACTACCATATAACATCATCATTAATTTATTCTTTATAAAAAATTACTTTGTTTATAGAAAATTTATTTCTTTATAGAATTAATTTTTATATAGAAAATTTGTAATCCGTCCAAATCAGAAGACTAATAGATTGAAGATTATATGATTATTCCATCCATCTGTCAATGACAGTCGACAGCAACCGCGTCTATATCGTATTGCCAATTACGAATTTCTCTATATCGACAATGATCGACATCGAGTCGAAATACCAAATACGGGACCTGCATCCATGGCGTGGTGATCGTGCCACTCAACCATTGATCCAACTCTGTCTCCCAGGTGAATTTCCATGCTGAACAGCCGTAAGGTAGAACAGATTTTACTTTTGATTCAAAAATCCAGATTTTGTTGTGTCTCACGAACATACTTCCTTTTCGTTAGAACATAAGGCGTCACTGATTTATGGTCGGTTTTAGTTCTGTAACCATTTAACAACTACTACAGTACAGTTCCACAGCTCGTGGAGCATTCGATGCATTTGTATTAAAAAGTAGTGCATCAGTTTTTGTGTTAATGCGGTAGAAGAGCTTGGTGTTTTAAGTATTATACATTAAACCATGGCACATTAAGTGTTTTATTACATGGGCATTCTGCTGCTGAAATTAAGCTGTCATTAAATGGTGATCCACAGCCTAATCCAGATAGAAGCTCGGAAAACATGACAGTTCGTCCATTTTACCACCACGCGTGTCGTCATTATTTCATTTATTTTTGTATTACAGATTAACCGATCTTTGCACACAAATAAAACTGCACACTGTCTTAACCAAAACTAAAGAGAAATGCTGATGGCATTGAAGCATTCTAACCTCAATGCTTTAACAAAGCGAACACAAGAGAGAGTTTTCCCATTAAAACACATGAAAATTGTAATTGAGAAATTTGTTTATCGTGACCACGTGTTCAGAACATTTGTAGGTTCACGTCAAGTAAATTCCAAGTTGAGACTGCGAGAAATACTACGAAAAAGTATTTTTCCTATTCTTTACTGTAGCAAGTTTCGGTTTGTTTATACTACCAATGCTCAGCTGTTCATGTGAGCTTCCGGTCTTATATCTAGAGTAGTCTGTGGGTGATCGCTTTGAGTATGAGCACCTAACATCAGCAGAGCGGTTTTCCAGCTCTCTGAAATATCAATATAGTGGTGGTTCCCATTTCTGACGTACGCAGAAAACCAGTGTTTTAAACGGCACTGTTTAAACAAGGATCCACCGATGACTGGTTGCCGCAAGTTACAAAATTCGAGAAAAAACTCACCCATTGGCCTTCCTATTACCAACACCAACCTTCTCTATTACATTTTTGAGTTGATCTTACCATCGAGATCGCCCATAACTACTTTTATTTCATCTTTGGGAGCCTAATTGAACGTGTCATTCGCTCGCTCGGTTGGCGTACAAAACTGAGTATTGCACCGATATTACGCATTCCGGAAGTCTTTTTTCGTGGTCAGTGTTTAGCAGGGTCTCAGATGTGAGTGATATAAATTCTCTATATCCCCTGTATTTAGTTTCACTTAACTCCAAAATATTAGTTTTTTATTATATTAGTGTATTCAGAGAGTTACAGCCCAATCAGAGTCCAACGATTATAGTTAGGTCGTTGTAACGAAATCCATCCGAAGTATTCGGCGCCTTCTAAATGTTTTGTGTGTATAAGCCTAGCTATCCTGTCACAGGAGCGAGCAAGACTACCCAATTGCATACAAAGTTGTGACTGGAAATTATTAAGGGTAATTTTACTGCGGATGAATAGAATTGTAGGGGTGGGGGGAATTCAAGAATAATGAAACTCGTTCGTATCCTGTTATTATATTGATCTGTCTTTATATACTCATATTATACAATTTTACAAAGTACTTAAGGCTAAGTGAATACAAAATGAACTGCAATATGACAGTGAAAATCAATTTAGAAAACTTGCAAATAAAGTTATGATAATCTTATTACAAATGTATGATAACATGACTGTGTGAACGATTTTGAAAAATATTACAATTCTGCATAAAGTACGTTGAGCATTATGTGGGCAAGTGTAAAATTTCTGGAAAGTCTGGTTATGGGATGCTCGTGGATTTTTTTGGGAATGTTATGAATTCGGGGATTATATGTGATTTATTGGTTATCCAGGAGCACCGCAGATCCAATTTCACCCCCATTTAAATTTATAATTATTATATAATTTATCTAAACTAACATTGTTACTCAAGTACTGCTTTAAGATATGTATAATCCCTCATTATTGGTACTTTAATGCATGTCCTGCAAGTTTTTAATGCTTTACAGAATTGTCTAAATAGTTAATAATATTCAACGATATCTCATTTATTATCGATTCAGCAGTTTAGGTGGAGGTGGTTTGTGTCTTCAAAGCCTGTTACTTCATCTATATTTGCAGAATATAGAAACTGGAAACCAAACTACTTTGATGGATTGCGGGAAAATTCGTTGTTATAGTCCTCATCTTACAGGGAAGATGAGGTGACGTTAAATCTCTTTGACTTAAGTATTTTAATAGTTGGCAAAGTTTTAAAGTTTCGCTCGCTGTGATGAAAAGCAGGTATTCAGAAACTTTAGATTATTCCCTTAGAATTGTTTTTCTTAGTAGACAAAATCTGAACTAAAGTTTGTTTTTTATTTTGTTAATACCAGACCTTTGCAAAGTTTTACTTATTTTCCTGCTCTTGAAAATTAGTTTCCTTAGATGCTTAACTACAACTACAGATCCCTTGAATGCTTTTCTTTTATAACTCGTTGTGACCATGATGCCTGCTAAACTAAGTTTTGCTATTAATGATTTTTTTTAAATTTTGGAAGATTTTGCGAAAGATAAGAATTACCGGTTTTTTGCAGCATTGTCGTCCAAAAATGTGATAAGTGGTTGATGAAAAAATGCTTTAATTTGCGAAGTATTTTAGTACTTTCTAATTGGATAAAGCCAAATTGTTCTCTGGGTATTGTTATCTAATACCATCGCAGCAGCTCCCTTCAATTCAATCGTTCAGCACATGTAGGTAGGCGCCTTTACACGTTTACACTCTTGGGGATTTTGAAGACAATTGCATAACTCGTCGTGTCGATTTGAAGTGATTTATTTATTCTTTAGTTTAACCACCGCGAACATTTTTTTACCTGCTTATTAAAGTTTCCCATTGATGTAAAATTTGTTCATGTCCAGCCGATTGTTAAAGGAAAGAGAACAAGTTATTCTTCAAACTAAAGGTTAATGGTATTTATCTGAGCTTTATCTAATGTTTTTTTAATCCCTATTTATACAAATGAACTTAAAACAAGTTTGGGTACAGGGGTATTCAGCAATTTGTACTGGCAGGAATCGTATTGATTCCCGGACAAATGTAGTGCCTTTGAGACAGAAAAGAACAGTATTTTAACAAGCGGCACTGTTAGTATGAGTTAGCTAGATCTAGTTTAATAAGCGAAATGCTGCATATACTTAAAGCCAACCGGCCACTAAACATGTGATTATGTAATCAGAGCTAGTACTGAGATGGAAAACTAGTTCGTAAGAGATTTTCAGGCATCCCTCATGCTGGTTACAGGCAAATTTCCGGGAATGAAGAAACGAATGAATTATGGAATGGTTGGGGGAGGGGGTCACTCTCTATTAATCGGCCAAAGAATCGACTCACATGTTGAATACTAGGATAATTGTGGCGGGAATACAAAAAAATAATTTAGGTATTCCTAAGTGGAAGAAAAAACGAAGTAAAAACGGAGTTCGAGGCCATAGGTAACCATGCATGATGAGCTGAGGTACAAGTAATCCTGGTCTAAGTGATGCTGACCGGAATATCCTGTAAGCCGAGACGGTGCTTGATCAATGTTGATTAGTGCGATCACAACGTTATGGATGCAGGTTCAACCTATGAATATTTCTTTCATTTGCAATAAATAAAAATTCCACTTTCTCTTTGGGCTGTTGTCTAATTCGCAGTAATGCTGAGAAAAACCACACATTAAATTCTTTTCATAGGATTGTCCATTGGGCTTTGGCTATATCATAATGAAAACATCTCTTTAAACTAACTTGACCTATCTATGATTTGTTAATCACTTATTAACAACAAGATTTATTTAGAAACTATTAGAGACTCACGTTGATTGTGATATCCTGAAGGGCTTGGATAGAGTTTGGTGGGCCGCTCTTTTAGCTTAATTTTAAGCATTTACATAGTCTGATTGTACGCCTGAAATACATGGAAAGTTGTTTTTTTTTAGTAATAATAATAATAATGTTTATTCAGAAGGGGGTGAAATTTTTTTTTATGTAAAATTTGTTGATAATTAATTATATTGATAATAACATAAGTATGTACATGGCACGATTTTAGTTTCCGTGGCACACCGATTTGACGATGAATTTCGATAAAACACCACAAATTAAAGTAATAAGTAACACAACACTTCACGACTTGTCAAAATGGCCGAACTTAAAGATAACGCGCACTTTTTATTAAACATTCTGGGAAGAGGAGGTATATTAATTAGGCTGCAGGTGTATTAATTACCCTGCAGGAGAATATATATCAATAGTTAGTTAATAAAACAACATATCGATCTTGACATTTTAGTAATAAATCACTTCAAAAAAATCATGAAAAAATGTTTTTTCACCCCCTTCCCTTTCGAGTCGCCAAAAATCCTTTTATGTACTGTCATCTAGTGTATAGTAGAGTGTCTGGTAAAAATGTCAAGTGATTCTGAATATTCCCATTTTCGGAACTCCAGCCCAATTTTATTCCTCAACTAGCATATTCCTATAATTCAAAGCTGATTTTGTGTAACGGTATAGGAACTCCTAATTTTCACGATTTAGCCTTGATAATATTTCGTCCGTGTTCAAGCGACTTTTTTGGAAATATATTCTTCTAAACTCTGCCAAAATTGGGCATATAGCTTGGAAATATGTAAGATTTTCATCCTCAGACATGTTACATAATGAGCATAACGAGCTAACTGTCCTACTCCACGGAGAAGCATTTAGTGAGATTAGAGCACCTCTGCATTTAATAATATATCTTATTTTTTCCAAGGAGTAACTGTCCTTAAAATAATGTCTCTCCGCAAGTTCATAGTTTAACACACTGTACAATTCGTGCCTTATACTCTGTTTGCCCCTTTCAATTTTATCTTTTACAAGAAATTCTGCCTCTTTCTCCAAAATGCATGCCGAAGTCATCCCATATTTCATACCACAAACTGTCTCTAGCTATGATCTTCTTAGATAAGATTTTGGGGGGGATGTTATCGGGAAGTTTGTTAAGAACTTTGCTTAGATAATAATCAAAATGAGTTTGTAAGGTGTACACGAATAGAACAGGTGCGTTAAGTTCTATTGATTGATTGATTGATTGATTAAATTTGGAGGTGCGAGGTTCTCAAGCGCCGCGGCCACTAGGGCCTATTGTGCTAACCCTCTCAACTCCTTATAGTAAGCCGGTCCCTCCGAAGAAGTTCAACAGCTCCCGCAGTTGGCAGTCCTTCAGCCCGCTCGGTACCAGGGTTGGTTTCCCGAATAGGCTAAATCTGCTCCTGGCTACTGCAGGGCATTCACATAGCACATGTTAAGTTCTATACTCAGCATATAATTGGCGTTGTTTTCGGAAGGCCTACAAGCCTTTTGAGAAAATACCTTTTTAGTTTCTCTACTTCCTCATATTGCCTGTACCCCCAAACATGACACGCATAACACATCATGGAGTGAGCTATAGCGTCAAAAAGCAGTAGTTTTTCAGTATATACTTTGCAACAAACGAAACCAGGTAACGTTAATCAAATTTTTTGCGCTTTGAAGTTTGTCCTCCAAGTGCTTGTGACGGGATATACCGGGTGACAAAGTAACTTCCAAGTACTTGTATGAATTTACAATTTCTAATATCGTTTCCTCTAATTTGGAGCTTTCGCCTCTTTCGAGTCTACCTCCTTTACGAAACGCCATTATTTTTGTCTTACTATGGTTGATTTCCAATGACCACATTGAGCAATATTCCTGTCAGCCAGTAATACCAAATCCTTCGAGGACTAGCAGGACAGCACTGTTTAAGCCCCATTTCTGTCATGAACCACTGCGACAGCCTACTTCCATCCCACACGCATACTTTTGTACCGTGATACAAACTTTCAAACATCTTTACAAATTTCGACGAAACCCCTAAGTTATGCAGTTTATAAAAAAGTCTTCTTCTGTCTATTTTGTCCAACGCTGCCTTAAAGTCAACGAAGCAAGCATAAATCTTCTTTTCCCCTAACACCATGCCAAATTAATTAAACTTACAAGATTCAATATATTGTCTATTATGGAGTATTCTTTTCTGAAGCCAGCTTGATATTCTACTAAGATATTATTCTGCTTCACCCACTTGTCTAGCCTGTTTATCAGTACGCTTATAAACAGCTTTGCCACCGCGTTAATGAATGAAAGGCCTCTATAATTAGCCAATACATTGGGATCACATTTTCTGTGAATAGGGAAAATAATAGCTCTTAGAAAGATTCTGGAGCTGCTCCGCATTCATAAATATTGTTAAATGGTTTGGCAAATCAGTGGTAGAATTTTTAAAAAACTCATAGGGGACATCATCATAGCCTGGCGCTTTGTTATTATTAGCAAGTTTCGCAAATTGAGCGTTGGTCAATTTGGGATTCAATAGTCTGTTAAAGTGTTGAACCAAATCGAGTATGGTGATTGAGGAGCCAATTACATTACTTTTATCTTGGATTTCCTTGCAAATTGACCACCATTCTTTGCTACTATTTACATAAGACAAACGCAAGCCTAATTTTTGAAAATAAGATTTCCCTTTCTCCCTGCAAATTATTATTCATATTTTTCTTAAGGTATAGAGAAAGTTTTTTTTATCTCACCGTTGAATTTGTGTACTATTGGAAGGAATAACATTGGATTTTATGAAAATTAACGCGGGTGTACCGCAAGTTTCTGTTCTGTTTTATTATTTAAATTTCCTCTGTAGGCTTGCAGATGGCAGTACTCTTCTTTTCGCTTAGTCGAGGTCGCATGTTTATTTTATTAAACTACGATATCTCACAGATAAGCGTTTCGAGCAGAGCGATTCCTATTTTGTATGATGCTTTTAAAACTCTTCTATCTTCTAAACGCAGCCTATCTACTTTAAACATCTTTCGGCTTAGTCATAGGATGTCTAGCAACCTTAGCTAGACAAACCATATTTTTATTGCAAAAAGGTATTATATGTTTGAGGGTCCTGCAAAGATGTAAGAAATATTTTACTTCACCCGAATAAGAACTGTTCTACACCTCTCATATGAGGCCTAGAACACAATTCATTGCTCTCGCTAGAAACAGTTAAAAGAAAAGTCTTCAGACTTATTGACGATTCTGTGATAACTTGATTCTCTGGAACCACAATGTAATATTGGTTGTCTATGACTATTCCATAGTTACTTTAATGTTTATTGGTCTAACGAAATTTCTAGCATAATCCCTGTATAACTATAGTACACTTCGTCCGCACGATGGAAATTCGGAAATACATTTTAATTAGAACTTTATGATTATGGATTTCTAAAATTGTTTTTTTATTGGCACAAAAATTACTGATTAAAGTTCCTTCTAAGATTTACTTGCAAAACATTTCTCCAACTTTTAGCTACAAACTATTAAAGATTTTTAGTTTGCCACAAAAAAAAATTACGAGCATTCTTAAAACTTATCACAAAAAACGGTAAGAGTAAAAGCACTCTGCTTACAGTATAATTACATTTTAGAAGAATAAAATTGATTTTAAAATTATGCAATACGTTATGTATATATTCTGTTTCAAATGCAAATTAGCTTTAATAAGTCTCGGCCTAACCTGCCGTCAATAAACTCAAGGGTTAGAAACATAGTCGAAAGCTTCCTTGTAATAAATTTGCTATTTTCAAGGGCTTAACTTATTTACTCGTTCCTAAATCAACAAATCCAATTGAATCAGTTTTCGCTTGAAACGCTTCTTTGGCAGACCAAGTTTACTGTGGTTACTTCATAAAATGAGCGATGGAGCATTGAGGCAAAGAGCCCCTTCGTGTTATGTGGCCGCTTTGAGGTAGTAGCGCTATAATTAAAGCGTAAATGAAAACCTGAAATTGATTGCTCGATTTTGAATATTTTCGCTTTCTGCTTACCAACCTTACCACAAAGTTTCGTATTGAAATAATCTCCAAAATTTGATAAGTAGTTTTGGTAAAGGGTTGTTTCAGAAATGTAACCGGAATAGATTTGTGACGTCGATATCAGAAAAGCACCGATAATACCTTTAATATCATTTTGAAGTGCTGTGTTCGAGAAATTGTACTTGTGTCGGGTTATCTTTCAAGCTATAAATCAATTACTTAATCAATCCTCAAAGTAAACCTGTAGCATTTACATATCCTTATTTTAACTTCTGCATAAAAAATCTGTTTATTTTTCTTTAGTGTCGTATGCTTACGAAGTCGTAGCTTTATTTTAAGTGAAGGGAACATAAACTCCTCTTAGGTCACGACCAATTCTCTATCTATCCTAGTTTGGCAATGATTGACGTCAAAGTAAATTCGATACGATTCGATATTGGAATACGACTTGATGGAATTTAAGCTTTTTTATCTTCTTAAATTGATTAGGACGATAATAGATACTGAAATTGGAATTTGGGTGCTGATTAAATACAAGACAAATTACAGCAGGGATTTCCTTGTAAGAAAACATCTATACAGTTTGATGTAATCTAGTTGTTTAGTGTATGCTTGTGGTTTAATACTAAAAGGTCACTGATAGAATACTGAGACTAAATTATTGATCTGTTGGGTAAACTTCAAAATATATACTCATGTAATTTAAGCTCATGGATACATTTAATTAATTCAACTTAATTTGATCTATTGTAATGGAGAATTCTTAATTAATTTTAGTAAATTCAGAAAGCAAAATAATTAAGTACAAATACAATATTTGTTTGGACTTGTATTTACAATGCCTACAAAAAGTCTAGTGTACTTTAGTACTTAAATTGTATTTAAAGTTAGTACTTAAAACCTGTACTCAAGTACTTTTTGATTTATCTTTTAGTACTTATAACTCCTTCTGAAACTTTTAAGTCCTTTAAAGCCTTTCAAGTCCATCTGATTACTTTTAATTTTATTTAAATACCAAATTCCATGTATGCCCTAATTACTTCAGTCATAATAACAATAAGAGATTAGCTTAGGTTATGGTGATGGCTAGAAATCATATATGCAAGAAAACTATTAAACGATTTAAAATTCATTTATTATAGTATATTTTTGATATCCACGTGGTATTTGTTCCTTTAAAGAAGAATTCTAAATTAAAAACTCTAGATGATACACTCTAACGACCTGCATTATACTTAAGGCGACCTGGTAGAGCTTTAGTAGGAACAAGACCTCCATATTGTTGAGTAAATCCGGATATTAGTATAAATCAGGAAATTCTGGAACAGTATCTGTACCTCTTTAAATATGGGAATCTTTAATAGCACTTCTTTATAAACGTAGGGATTTCAGACTAACACCTGCACCCCTAAAAATATTCCTCGGTGGTGTCGTGAATTTCGCTAATTTTTCAATTTCAATTCATTTAACAAATTTATTTAATGCTTGTTATGCTAACTAAGGCAAAGTGGTAAACCCTACTAAACCCCTAAACATCTATTTTGTACCCCCTACTCATATTGACTTCATTTGTAACTTTCCGTGTTTTTCTTGTTATTTAGTTCCTCTGAATCTTCATATATCTGCATATATGTATGTCCCTGTTTTCTGTTTTTTTTCCAGGCATCAGGCTAAACTCGAGGTGTTGATAAAGTTGTTAACCATCTCTTGTCTGTGACAGGCGCTATGCCCGGCGTTTTTGCGACCAGCAGAATTGACTTCTCGTTCCGAAGGAGCTGTGTCAGGTTGTTCTCTTTTCGGAGATCTAGCCCTGCAACTCTATCGTTTGGGAGTTTGTTCAAAAAACTTCGGCTTTTCAAAAACGGATCAAAGAAATTTTCATCTAATACACAAACGTAAAAGTTCTAGCTTGAAGGCAACTAGTCTTCATACCAACTAGCGATTCTTGTTTTGACATGTTCTCTTTGACCAAAACCTGACTGCATAAGTGAATTTTGGATGCGTCACATTGCTGTTTTTGATTCGCCCTACCTACCGGTGTCTCAAAGATTTTTAAGGCCTAGTGTATGGTTTCCTTTATTTTTGTTATAAACCGTTGTTGCTATCTTTCCAAAATGGCTTCACCATCAACTTATTGCAATTGTCCATCTTTTGCAACTCTGCCGATAAGAGTCGTAGGCAGGTTGACTACTTTTACTGATTTTAACAAGGCATTCCATAGACTCAATCAGAGAACTCTTGTTCATACGCCCTTTCCTCATGTATCCGTCTGCTTCTCGTTTCGCGGAGTCCTCACTCTGATATATCAATCATGTATTTTTGACTCTGTGTCATTCTTAAATTCCTTGTTACGCTGACAACGAAAGATATTTCATATTATGTCGAAAGTTTTGGACTGCCTTCTTTTAAATTCTGACTTGGACGCCTTCCATAGCTAATGCTCCATCAACCGCCTCCCTCGAAACATCGGTAAGTGTTCAGTGGAGGTACGGTCGTTTTGACTTACGCGGCCTACCTTGGAACAATTTCTTTATTTTACCAAAATAATCGGCTTAGGTTGTTTCAACTATATAATCTTGAAGAAAACGCTGCAACACCAGTGTTTTGTTTGCCTTCAATTGCCTGGAGAATTCACGTTACTCGCCTGAATTATTAGCTTCTTTTAACATATCAATTCCAGCTTGCTTTTTAAGGAATCACGACTTCTTGCTTTTGCATTATTTGATTATATTGATATACGTATTATGAAAAGCGGCATAATATTCTGTCTCAGAATGAAAATCTGATAAATAAATTAGAATTCTTTTTTAATTTTTACTCAATGTTCATACAATGTTCTTATCTCTTCATTTGAGAATATAAATTGTTATTTTCTATCCTAAATGATAGATTCTTATGTTATGTATATACTTTAAAGTAGTTTAACCTAAACATTTAAATCAGTTGAGTTTGCCTCCTTCGATACCGGTAGTGGGTTAAAGACTTACAGCAATATTTTTATTTTCTGGATGACTTACGTCGGACGTAGAACGATGATACCATGTGGGCTAGAGTAACCAATTTATTCTATTGAAATATTCGTATAAAAATGTAATAGGTGCACCTAAATGTTTTGAAAGTTAATTTGTCTTAAACTTGACCAAGTTGACTTGTTGTTCTCCTTTATTATAAGAATGGAACGTTTGAATCGCTCGTCAAGAATTCTATCATATCCTAAACAACCATCATATTCCAAAATATTTCAGACAGTGCAATTGTTTTTATTTCTTGATTATCTACAAGGCATTGGCTAATTTTGAGATTTTTTTTTAGAATTTTTAATTGAACGGTTTTCATAGAGATCCTTAAATTGTCAACTTTGACGCCTTTTAATACCATCAATTTAATGCTATTTGAAATAAAATATCTGTAATCTTATTCTGGTTGGCTGTAGAAGTGCTGATTTGAATAGTCTTCCTGGAGTCCAATTACCACTGGATCCATATATCGTTTTAAAACCACACTCAAGGCTCGGATGTCGTGCACATTGACATGTACTGTACCGGATAAAACTGCAGGTGTTAAAGCTAAACTGTGCAGTTTGAGGGGTGGATGATATCATCAATCCTCATCCTTGAGTTTATCGGAATTATTTTTAGAATAGAACTCGGTCTTAATTCTTAACTGAACTGACCATATATTTGCAGCTCCTTGGCTTGGGTTTTCTACAGAGATGTAAGAAATACTCTTTCTGACTGGGCGCTGATTTACAAGTCCCACATCTAAACTAGACTAAAATATAAATCCCATATTTGGGCAGCGGTTGGGTATACCGCATTGCCTGTTTTGGATAAAGTTAAAAAAAAACTATAAAACTTATTGGCGACTTTACTATCTCTAGAATATTGACTCTTTGAAGCATCGACGAAATTTCGGTTTTCTTTCACTCTTCTATAGCTATTTCTAATGAAAATTGCAGCCTAATTCCATGTAGGCACATTACAACGCGTGATAAAAGAGCTTTGAATCGCTTCTACCCCTATACAAGAAAAGTAAAATTTGGTCACATTTTCAAATTTCGGAAATCTTTTCTATGCAGAAAATCATCTGTTTTTCTATCGTCTTATGAGCCCGAGGAGGAGGTGTAGATTTCCCTTATCATTAAGTCTTTGGCATTATGATTAAAAAAATTGAATATTATTTGATGCTCTTATTAATAATATAATTAAAAACGGTTTTGAGCATGCTGAAGACGCACATGATAGTGTTCCGTAGAGTTATTTCTAATTTTTCATAAACTATTTTTACTCAGTGTTCGTTACAGTTTTCATTGAAAGTATTAACTAAAGGTTACATTAAATTTTTGGAGATATTTTGCATCAATAGTTTAAACAATGGAGTAGGAAAGGGGGCGTTTTGGTAAAGACTTGCAAGCAAATATCTCGTGATTAAAAACTATTTAAGCAAAAGAAAATTTTCAGCACAGTTTTCACTCTACATATGGAGGGAGGTTTAAAAAATTATTTTTCCAAAAATCTCATCAAATCTAGTTTTGGTAACGTCCGCATACCAAATTTCATCTTAATAGATTTATAAATAAGAGGATGGAGGGGCTGTGACATGCGGACATCCCCCCTCCAACTCATCAAATCCCAAGATTCACTCCTGAAACACAACACAAATTACAAATTTAACAAAACGCCCCTTCCTGGGCGAAAAGCTGGATCCTAGAGCTTGTATGCCAATAGCTTTTACTCTTTTTAAACGTGGCAATTCCCCAGTAGAGGAAACTTGAGTCTTGTTTTTGCATTGCTGCGAGCTAGATAACATCCCAAAGATGGAGTGGATTATTTTTAACCTTTTAATAAAAGCTCACGGGGAGACCTGGTCTTGAATCCGGGACCCATGGCATGGTGGTCGTGCAGCTCAGCTAATTGATCCAACTCCGTCTCCGTTTAATGTAAAACGTATATCCTCATTTTCATTGCCTAATAACTGCTTCAAATAAATTTACACATGAATAAAGTCATTACTTTTTTTTATTAAATAGCCAAAGCCCAGGGGACAATCCTATGATAGGAAAGGGGAATAAGGAAATTTGAATATCTCGCATCGCTGCGAGCTAGACAACAGCCCAGAGGCGGATTGGATTCTTTTTTTATTTATTACAATTGCAAATTAAAAACTCACAGGGAGACTTGAACCTGCATCCATGGCGTGGTGATCGTGTCATTCAACCATTTGATCTAAATCCGTCTCTACATATGTACTTATTCTAGATCATCTGGATACTTTGTTATTATTTTAGCCGTTTGCTCTGTTAATTGTTTCGTATTAATATCAGGAAAATTCTTTCTATACCGCTTCCAGTTTTACAACGGTTGATAAATGAATTTGCGATTGTTGAAGTTTCTTGCTGGCAACATTCAAATTTCGTTCCAAACAGTCACTAGAAGGTAGAAGGCGGAGAATAGTGTTCAGGGCTTTAGAAGGTGTGGTTCTAAGGGCACTTGTTATCAGTAGTGTTGCCATCGTCTGAACCTTATCCATTGCTTTGTGATGTGTTGATATATCCGGCCACCAGACGATCACCCCATAAGTAAGTATAGGTTGTATGACACTTGTGTAGAGGCAATGCAAAATGCGTGACTCCTTACCCTATCATTTGCCTATTGCCTTTTTACATGAGTACAGCGCCACTGTAGCCTTCCGTACTCTTTCCTGGATGTTAGGCTCTTAGAGAGTTTTTTATCTAGGACTAGACCTAGATATTTAACCTAATTGCACAGTTTCCGCCTAACCCCGTCTAGTATAGGGCAGTTCATAGGAGGTGTATTATCACTATTATCACTATTATCACTATTATTTTAGCATTTTTGCGTACATATCTGATAATAGAGTCAACACCGACAAAGATGATATTTTTTAAAGGCGGGAAAACGATAATTACAATACACAGAGCGCTCTTTATATCGATTGGAGTACGCGGGTGGCATCAGTACACAATGCCGTAAAAAATAATCCCTAAGTCGAAAAGAAAATCCCTAAAAATAAAAATCTATAACGACAAAATCTCTAAAAAAGATCCTTAATAACAAAATATAAAAATATCCTAAAAATCCTTAAATTAAAAGGGGTCCGAGAGAAAACACAAAATTTCAAATTTCATACTTAATGTAATACCTTTTAAAAATGCTAATTCTGATTTCTCATGTCTCTCGTCACATAACTTTATTTTTTTTATTCAAGACGAGTTTTAATTTCTCCTCCCGAAATAATGCGATTTAACCGGTTATTTACAGATATTTACCTCGATTACAACTATTATTGCAAAGTCAGAATCACTTTTCAAGGAAAGTGTTAAAGTTTATATGCCAAAAGTTGTAGCTGAAAAGTAGAAAATAAAAAGAGTTTAAAAAATTAGCCAAATATCAGAGCCAAAATATCTTGATGAAATTAGTATACAAGACGAAATAAGAGTTGCAGATGGACATGATTCAAAAACGTATGTAAAATATATTTTCGACGGTGTAATATCTAATAATCGTTATCTCATTATTCAATTTATGAATTTTATAAAAGAAAGATTTTGAATTGAAAATTAATTTTAATTCCAAATCTTTCTTTTATAAAATTCACAATTAGGGCTTTTTTGAATTATGAATTTTTACTCTTAGAGATATAATCATTATGGTTTTATTTTTTTTTACATATTTTTTCATTAGGGATTTTATTTTTACAAATTTTGAGATAGGGAATTTTTAATTAGGGATTTTATTTTTAGTTTATATGAACTAGACCCGTGCGGATATTATAAATGAGATTTTATGTGAAGAGATTTACCCATTTTGCCAGTCAGGGTGTACCAAAAGGTGAAAGGCAAAAGTCAAGACAAAACCGGAAAGGTTTTTTGTCCACAATTTTATGAAATAATTTTGTGTTAATTTTTACCATTGTATATTCTCCTCTCACGTTCTGCGCAACCTAAATCAAGATTTCAAAATATCATAATTTTTCGTCGTTGACTCTATTAGTAAGTTGATAGAAATGTACGATATCAGACATTAAATCTACAATAATACCGTAATATTTAGCATTTTGCACTTCAACTTTGGTTCAACATTTGCTCATGTATTACCAATATAACTTCGGTATAGATATACTTCCACTTTCTGGATATGTAAAGTATTTTAAATAATCAGCTAAGAATGGATCAAATTGAGCAAGAAGCTCCACTGTATAAGAAGTTTATCTACTCGTTCTTGAGCTAATCCTCGAGCTTTCAAGGTCGCCGGGCCTAAATCTGAATCAATTACTTAACGTAGATACACTGTTTTGCAATTAAGAAATAACTTTTGTGCGGTTCGGCTAGACTAGATAAATCATTTTATTACATGTATTTTCTTATCCTGATTACATCACATAAGTAAAGGTTTATAATAATAAATTCAAAGCTACTGAATTAAGATAAATCTTCAAAATTTTTCCTAATAAATAACAGTTTAATTTTAATTTCAACTATACACTTACTCACTTTATTATTCGAAAGCAAGAAATTGATGATTAATTGTGTTTTAAAAACTGAGATTGGATGTATTAATCAGGCACATGATACCATAAAAAAGATTGATCACTTCTAAAACAAATTGCTTTTGCAGTCACTTGAATTTCTTCTTTTGCCAAATTCCATAATAAACTTACCTTACCACTCACTCTTCCTTCTTCAGCGTTCTCACAAAACGACTATTTTTCACTGCTCTTGCGATTTCATGAATTTTAAATGCACCGAAATAACAGGAGCACAGGAGTACACCACGAAAATCTCTACTAAAAAGCTTTAAAAAGCTTTAAAAAGCTTTTCACTTTAAATTAACAAATACTGTAAAGTTTTTAGAGGGCATAGGATTTCCTGGGGAATGCAATTTGTATCCTCTCGTCTGCATTTAATTCCTTTTACTTAGTGGACATAATTGCAAATCCCATCTCCGACGGAAGTTATCAGAATAATTTAAGGGAACTTTTTATTTTGACTTCTTTCTTCTTTTTTGAATTTAATTTTAAGACCCTTTCCACTATAATAAATTAGGAATGTTCATGGCTCTAATTTCCTGTAATTTTCGTAAAATTTGCGCCCTCGTGCGGTTTATTCGTCTTTTATTAGTTTCTCTTTGCGGTAGCAGCAAGGATGAAATGGTCGCGGCCGAACGTATGAAATGCTCCTTTTTCGCCAGTGCATCTGCTAAGTGTAGTTTATTTCCTCCTGGAGTATTTTGCAAATTGGATTCAAGCACTCAAAGTAAATTTTTTATTTAAATTTATGGCTAGAGAGATTATATCTTACTTTGAGGTATGCGGAGTATAAACAGAGTTAGTATTTTGATTATTCATTCACTAAGGCATTAAATTTGGATACAAGGATACATAATTTGATACATAATTTCCAAATTGAATTTTTGACGTTCCTAATTTGGCACATTGCTAAATACTTTGAAGCTTGGAGGCCACTGAAACCAAAAGATATAACAATATAGGATAAATATTAAATTGACTTTTTGCTCATTTCTGGTAAAATAACTATACCAAAATAAGAATTGTTAGGACTTAGAAAAAATGATTATGTTGATAACGTAAAATTTCGAAAAAAATGCATTTTTAGAAGCTTCCTTTTGGATTTTTGAACTTTTGAGTGATGCTATACTAAGATAAGAGTAGGTATGGTATCTAAGGTTATTTTGTCAGTTAGTATTTTGCCACTTTTCATTTGTCACTAATTTCACGTAGTAAGGGTACGTTAATAAACGGGTTTAGGAACCCTCAAATATTGAGATTTAATAATCACCCTGATTACCCCCTCCCTCTTACTATGGCCTCCTTAAAATGTAAATCTTCTTTGTGTACTGTCGTGCTAAAAGCCAGTACGTTATCTCTATAAAAAGCTAGCAGGCTGTCGTTGGATACCGAAAAAGAAAGGTATATGCCTTGATGGACATTAATGCAGTATGTAGGGGAAGATGGGGCAATACCGGACACCGGGGCAAAAACGGGCCACTGAAAAATTGCAGATAACAACTCAACTGTTCAATATGCTTTGTGCTTTTCAGCGACCAAGTTGTACTTAAAATTGTTTGTGTTTTCACCAGTGTTTTGAAAGATTTGTTTTTTTTTCTTTAAATATATTTAAATATTTTTTTATTTTAAGTCTACTGAAGTTGTTGATTTTCATTTAAACATTTTTGAAACACAAACATTTTAACATTGTTTGCGTAAAATTCATTTTTAAAATAACACAAATAATTAATCATATATTTTCCTAATTTCCTTATGTGTCCGTTTTTGCCCCACCTTCCCCTACTATTAATTCTTTCAGTCCTATTTAAGAAATAAGTTTTCAAAACAGGTTTTTTTTTATATTAATAAAAGGGTCCTTTTTTTGATGCGTTGCTTTTTTCAAATAAATTTAGGAAAGGTGCTTATAGATTTATAATATTTAAAATGTATGGGAAATTACTGTACTTTATTGTACTTAAGTAAAAGGAATTATAGATCTAGTCGCGTAAGTTTGCAACTAAAAGATGAAAAGGGTTAAATTTCCATATATATCTCTCTACATTTGATGTATGTTCCATAATTTTCGCTCATTAGTAACGTTGATACACGAAAAAAAATTTCCAGATAAAATTACTCACCGTAATCGTTTTGCAAGTAATTCACTCTGTAAAAACTTAAGAGCCGGACTATAAAATTTACGATCCTTAGTAATTTTTAATGTGTTCGAAGGCAACTTTTATGGTGCAACATCGTAAAATTAACTTGACTCATTAAATTTATTTACTGTGTGACTTAGAAAAAATATAAATAATACAAATTTTACGGTTCTTCACAACTTTAAACAAACTAGATATCATTTTTTTAGTTTTTTGTATTCCTGAATTTCAATTAAACTTAGTTTTCTATATTTCAGAATTTCAATGTGAATATTAATGAGTAATAAACTTTAATTAATTTGTTAATAGCTAAGTGTCAATAACCAATGAATTTCTATAGAAACACTACTTTTAATGGCTTTGGAAGACGTTGGAGTTTGCTGCTGAGAACTCGGATTCAAATATCAGTATTTACATATAATATTTCGTGTAATTTGCTAAAGGTGAATTCGGTGTTAATGATCCCTCTAATAGTTGCCGTTCATTGTAGGACATCATCTTGATAATGTGTTGGTAACAAAGTTGTCCTGCTCTGAGCTCAACTCAGTTTGTGGTCAGCTACCTTTCGTTGTACTGCTGCTCAATTTGTTGTTTCGTTCTGGTATCGTCTTCTGGTCAGTTCAGCCCTTGGGTATCGTTGTACACTCCTAGGATCGACATCAGGTCAGTTCAGTCCTTAGGGATTGTTGTATCGCGTTGTATCGCCCTTGGATCGTCTTTAGGTTAGTTCAGCCCTTGCACATTGTATGTACTATGTATGTACTATGATCGTCTTTACTTTGGATATTGTTGTATTATCTCAACGTCATCTTCAGGTCAGTTCAGCCTTTGAATATTTTTATATCGTCTCCAGATCAGTCCAGCCTTTCAATATTATCATATCGTCCTAAGATCATCTTTAGGTCAGTTCAATCCCACCAAAAACATTTCACGTGAAGAAGGTTGCCAAGACTCACAAGCTCATCCCGCTTTCACTGTTAAAAAGTTATCAGATCTCATGTGGAACCAAGTCCCTAACTCTACAAGGCCTAATCCTACAAAGAAAAACTAAACTCCTCTTTTCAAATTAAAGTCATGAAATTCAACTCTCTTATTGTCACATGGTGAAGAATATAAGCAATTGTATGAAAATGTTAAAAAAATATAATATTTATCATAGAAAACGTTATCCAATTAATCTAACTTCCTTTAAAGCATCCTGAGCTGAATGCATTTGACAGAAAAGTTACAAACCTCGCGAGGGCTAAATTGTTTCTTATAAATTTTACAGTATGAATTTTCAATATAAGACTATTTCTAGAATAAAATTTGTTGTGCACAAGCTGAAGAACTTTTGTAGTAGGAATTCAGAAAAAGGTTGGTCCTCCTCAAATTTCTATTTCACGTTATGACTTGACGCTTTAAAAAAAGTTTTGGAACTTCAGAGCTTGCAAAGTTCAACACAATTAACCACATACTTCAAACATATATTCCCGACTCCAATTACGAACTATAAAAACATGAAAGGTTATTGATAAAAAAATTAGTTTTTAAAAGTAACATTTTTAGATTTTGTACATTTTCAAATTGGATTCGAATTTATTTATATTGTACATGTATGTATTTATATTGTGTATGTATATCATATACATACCCACATGTTTAAATTTGGACAACTAATCGCTGACTTATTAATTCTCAAAGCAAAAATGGAGCCTTTTGGAGTATTTTGGAATGAAATATTGCCTAATGTACATAAACCCATGTGTTCTAGCCTATGAATATACGCCACGTGTTGTGTACCTCTTCCTCCCAGAAAGAGTAATAACAACGTATACGCAACACGTTGCGTCAAAATTTTATTGGACTTTCTGGGAGGAACAGGTGTATTAATCAGGCTTTTAGTTGCTTTATTAACTGGGGGCTGCTGCACTTGCCATGTTCTTCCGTGTACCTCTGTGTTATTTCCGTGTATGTTTTAGTAAGCGTTTTAGAATATATATGTGCAATGACAGGCGATTCGGGTCAGCATAAGTACTTGACAAGCGAGAAAAAGATGCTATGGAGCGTGGCTGAGAGAATGTTACGAAAATGTTTTGATGTTGTTATTTTGGATGAATTCTTTTAAGGGGGGAAGTACATGAAGAGGCCGAAAAAAGAGGACTTTTTTGGGATTTATTTCTGGGAAAATGAAAAAGGTCCACATGAAATCGATATTATATGTATTTAGGGCAATGTTTTAAGAAGAGAAAAAACATTTTTTACATTTTGAAAAATAAAAAGTTAATCAACTTTTGGTGGGTTTCGTAACTCGTGTCGCGGCTGACATCGAAATCGGCGTAAATTCTCTTGGCCGCAATTTTCATCTCAAATCAAAAAACCAAACATTTTTATACTCGAGGGGGTTGTTTATTCTAGATAGACTACGATCTTTTCGAAATTCGAATATTAACTATAAAAATCGGGCATGAAAAAAAAAGTTGGCTTTTTTTGCAAAAATTTTAATTATTTTCGCGTCAAAAATGGTCTTAAAATGATTTTTTTGCTATGTTCGTAGTCTATCTAGAGTAGTTTTTTATGCCCTTTAAAATGAGTGCTGGATGAAGAAAATCGGTTCACTAGTTTTTTTGTAATCTTTTACGCCAATTTGAAAAACATGGTTTTGAGAAAAAGCCGTTTAAAGTTTGTCCCGCAAAACTGACGATAAAGATGCAGATAAGGAGTAGGTAAGAGGGGACGGGTATTCTCAGAAAAATCGGTATTTGGACTGAAAACGTCGAGAACGCTCTTTAACAAAGTCGCATTCATCACTCTAAATTCCAGAGCAGAAAAAAAATTCGGTAAGCGGAATCACGCGCGCAGCAGAGATCCTCGATCCCAGGCGCGCTGGGTCGGATCGGCGCCGACCACTTTCAAGTGGCATATCTTTCAAAATTTTCGAGATAGGCTTCTGTAATTTTGGAATTATATTCTTAGAGCATATACTTATCGATTAAGACAATAAAAAAAAAATCGATTTTTGAAAACGTCTTTATGTACTTCCCCCCTTAATGCACCCAATTACAATTTTTATGTATTGTACCATCTACATGAAACAGTGACATTGAAACAATTACAAAACCTTACAAGCTACATGAAATTTTAAATTACTTGCATGTGGTTTTTAAGCCTTGATATATAAAAAAAAATTTAAAAAAAAATTAAAATTTATTTAATAGGACCGTGTATTATCAACATCAACATTACTTACCAGAAAGGCGCTTTTCCATGCTTTTTTCACTTGACATTTTTTAACACGGGAAAGTAGGATGTTTTTATAATTCGAACTGTGAAATTTTCAAAACTCCAAAAAAGCTATACTCCCCACTATCAATTGTTATAATGTGCGTATATGAGCCCTTCAAATTCACAGACACAATAGGTCTGTTCCCGTACTTCTGCACCTGCAGCTGGCTGCAGTTTACTTATTTATGTGGTGGGGGTGAATTCACTTCAGTATTTTCTTAAAAAGCAGAAGAAGATTTGTTTTGGAGAATAAAATCTTTTCCTATATATGGAAACTAAACAATCACAGTTCTTCCTTATAGGCTACTTCACTTCCTTATTCCGACGCTTAACTTTTAGGATATAAAACTCTGTAAAAGGTTTCACAAATTTCAAATTCATTTAATTGACGTTTGGGCAGTTGTCACTTTGACAGAAAGAAGATTTTTTAAGAATATTGCAGCTGGTCAAAGTAGCTGCAGAGTTCTTAAATTTTCTGCAGCAGGAGAAGTTGTGACGTAGGCAAAATCTTCTTGGAGAAGTGAATACGGGAACACTTTTCTGCAGTATTATGCAGTTTTCTGCGAAGCGAAAACGTGACGAAAAGTTAAAAAATATTCAAAATCACTTAAAAAAAAATGTATGGGATGGAGGGGTCTATCTCAACCTACCTCTAAGCTATAGGAGTTTGAAATTTTTTGCAATGAAAGTAACCAGTTTTACATTTTATCGCATATTTTCTACAGTTTTAGTGTTATAGACGCTGTTAATATCTCAGTTGACAGGTAAAACAATGGTGTTAAAGATTGTGTATTTTTTTTTTTGTTATTGCTAATTGCTTTCAAAACATAGATTTTCTAACTTAAATTTTCTAAATCAGAAATCAATTTTTTCATTTCAAACAGAGTTGTTTATAAAATTTTCCCTATAATATACATATTTATATGTGTTCTCTTTCAAAAGAATTTTTGACCTTTTACTCTTTTTGTTAAAATTTGGGCTCCTAAAAAGGACTGGAATTTTAATGGTGCTAAAAGGAAGTCAAGTTAAAATATTTTCAAAATATCGTCCGTCATGTTAAATGCACAGAAGGGATCTTTTTCTCATGACTGTTTTAAGTCAATTGCTAGAATTTCTTTTATTTTATTTTACGCTTGTACAAATCCTGTTAAAATCCTGCAACTTCTATCATTTATCTCATAGTCCCCCACAAATAATGTGGGGTTGGGTCGGAAGAACGAGCCAGCCATGGAAAAGTAACAAGCGGTGATCCACCTACCCCCTTAATTTCCATTCAACGACTGGATTATGTATTTCCGCAATGGGCTCGCGCTCCGTCATGTTGATGATTTCTGTTCCGGGACAGGTGTCACATGGAAAGGATAAAGTCCTTCTCTTCGTAATATTCTTCATACTGTCGATATACTCACCCCTATTTCACACGTTATGCCTTGTACCTGTAGTAGGATCAGTTCTGCTTGGCTGAAGAATTCTCTTCTCCATTTCCCCTGAAATTGGCGCAACATTGGCCTCCGCTTGAGTCGAAAGTGTATGAACGTTTCCAGTTTCTCGAAACTGAAGAGATGTTTACTTTCTTTATGGGAATCCGTAATAGAGAACTATATCCGCGTATTCTTCATTTGTAAATTGCACTATTTTCAATAACTAATTGCCAACTATCAAAATGACTTCTCACTTTGAAATATTACGTGCTATTGAAAATGGCTCTGCGTTTGCATCTCTATTTATACTTGTAGAGCATAGTATTTCCATTCCGAGTACAATAATAATAATTTTTTCTGCGGAAATGTTTGCAAACTATTATTTTATGACGTACAGTAAACATGTTACTACCACACATCGACTACTTCTCCAGGGGAACGTGTTGGGCGTGTAGCGATTTACATCGACCTCTACAAAATTAATATTAAGTATTTTTTTTCAAAACAGAAATTTCTGAAATGTAGTTGGAAGTATGTATTTTTTAACCATCACTGACAGACAAAAGTAATGATTTTCAATTTTATGTAAGATTTTTAATATACGATTTTTAATGTTTCTTAGAGATTATAAAATGTACTCGTAACCATGGAATAATGAGGTTGTTCTTATTATTCCGATATATAATACAGGAAAGTGCAATATACATATTTATATTTATTGTATTTAAGCTAAAAGGAAACATTTTTCTTTAAGGTATACCTTTTGATAGAAATCTCATAAACCGTTCGCTTGACTTAACATCCATATCCTTAGATTGCGAAGAAATGAAAACGTTATTGATTCTCCTTAATAGTACCTATATCTTTTAAAAATTCAAATTTATTGAGACAATGTTAATACAAAGTAATTGGTCCTCAATTTTCATTCAACCCTCAGTTTCTTGCTTATTTCTTGATGCTAAATTTAACCACACATAGTCCACTGAGGAATATCTTAAGAAAGTATTTTCCGACTCCTCAGATTTTAGATATTCGTCTGTTTTCGTATGGTTATATTTTATTGACACACAATTTTATCATGGCAAAATTGCTTTTTTAAAGTCCTACGGTTATTCAATAGCATGAAAAAAGGGTTTAAGGTTGAAATTATAAAAAATCTTATCATGTGGAAACACGGATTGTTTGGTTAGGACATTTTCAGGCAAATAAAATTTATTGAATAGTTTTGGGTGCAAAGAAAAGTATAGTGTTTTAGAACTTTGAAATCCCTCAAATACCAGTTTGTGTATTGACATGTTTTAAATCTTATTGTATTTGTTTTATAGAAGTTTTAAACGTTTTTCCTAAAATTGGTGTGCCAAAACAAGTGGGGTGATAGATTTCACCTAGGCAAACAAAAATTTGTCTGGCAGGGCTGGGGGCAATTTCAACTGTTTGGAAGTTTCAGGGTGATTCATAAATTTGCAATTTTCATGCTAGGCACATCATCGGTTTATTTTTATCTTTTGATCCACTCAACGCAGAGACATCAAACAAACACTAAAAACCTACCTACCTAATGAACTTTCCAAAATTGTCAACGATGTTGATCTAACTTCTGCCATTGCAAATACAGTCACTTTCAAAAGTAAAATAAAAATGTTTTGAATTAACCTAAAATTCAGCATTTTTGCAACTTTTGTCCGAAATTCAAAAAAGTACCTTCGTCGATGGTATTGAACTGATTTTGATAAATATTGCTTTCTCTCTGGTTTCCGTATCCCTAGTTCTCGGATAGTCAAGCTGCTACTACCAGATCTAAGCTGGTGTGGGAATTCCAAATGTTGTTCATTCATATTAACATATTTTACATCAGCTTAGTATTGTATTTTATTTCTTTTATATTTTTAAATGCCATAGTCTGTAAGATTTATATTGTCTGCAGACCGAATAAATAAATAAATATAGATAAACTGATGAAATTGTTTAATAACCTCTTCTTAACAGTACGGAATATACTTTCCATGAAAATATGGACAATCACAAAGCCACAATTTTGCTCCTCCTTGATATTATTAAGGCCTTTGATTCCATCGATCACGTCCTACTGTGCACGAAACTGAAATCAAGGCTCGGGTTTCTGACTTGATTTTTTCCTACCGTACTGACAGGACTCAATGCGTCCGTGTGGAAGAGGTCTTTTCTGGATTCCTGCCAATTTCCAGGGGCGTTCCCCAGGGCTCAGAGCTTGGCCCCCTCCTCATCAACGAACTTCCTGAGTGTGTCGGTACAGGGTTGGTTCACCTTTATGCTGACGATGTACAAATTACCTTCTCCTCTCAACTGGGGCAGCTGCATGCCTGTGTAGGATTGATAAATAGGTACTTGCGCAGGCTCTGGCTTTCTATCGCTTCCCTATTCAGGATCGCGTTAGAGCTATCTGGTTAGACAATGCCCTTATTCCTCTCAGCCAAACAGTCACTAGTTTGGGCTTAACTTTAGATGAATGCCTGACCTGGACCCCTCACATTAGCCAGGTTAAAAAAAGAGTGTTCTTCTATATAGTTCTCAAACTTACTTAGCAAAAAGGGAAATAGTGAACCGTGTAATCCGCATGACCCAGGTGGCCAGAAATCTAGGGAAGGAAATGTCAAACGTGGAAAGTCAGGGATGGCTCGAACCTATGGTGAATATGTGAGGTGAAAAACATGCCACGGAAACATCTAGAACTAAGTGGCAGAAGTATCTAGAATTAAGCTAAGTACTATAAATAGGGCTGAGTAGCAGCCTGGTTAGTTTTAGTCGTGATTTAGACTTCGAAGTGTTTATATCTGATACTGCGAATGGTCAGTTGTATTTTAAACCGTGAAGTGATGTGTAAATAAGTGAAGTGAAACGGTATAATATAAAAAAAGAAAAGTTCTCAAGAAAATTGTGAAACGAAATAATCAGTGAAGTGAATAAAACTGAGAACATTTGTGATTGAAAATAAATGTCTTAATTAATCCGTCGAGCCCGAAGAGCCCCATTGACGTTACAATATTTATAATTTAACTTTGGTCAGAATATTTATTACTAACATTTACGGTTTTAAAAAAAAATTCTTCAAGTATTTTTTTTTAATTTTAAAACTAGCATAGTAAATACTCTAAGTCATGATATGTATAATATGTGGTTTCGGAATCTGCAGATAAAAAAAATAAAAGGAATTTTTTAAAGCTAGAGGTCTTAAGTTTAACGTAGAACCTTAACCTTAATAGAAAGTGATAATCCACTTTATATTCATCTATTCGATCCCAAGTTTGCCTAATACAAATCAAGAATCCAATTCAGTTAAAATTGTATATCCTTCGCTTTCCTTTCCAGTAGCATATCGACCTTAATATCCTATAGATACAAGGTTTAAGTAGCAGAGAATTCAGAGTTATCACGTGTCAAAAAGTAATGCTTATCAACACAAGTTGAAATAAAATTTAGATTTTCCTCGAAAATTTCCACGCATTTCCCTTCCACTTTTACACTGTAATCTGATTTGAACCTAATCCTCTTTTATATTGAAGTTACAGAGGAAGCTTCGACATCTTAAGGAAATCTTTAGAAACTTTTTATCTTGTTAAATCGCGTTATTATAAACAAATTTAAGTTCTTTTTTCGGATAATATTGAGGCTTAAGTATAATAAATTGCATTTTTCAATATTTTCAAAATTATATTAAACAATTTTCTTGAAAACTTTTTGATAAAGTTTAAAATTTTTCTCCCCCTTAAACTTTACAATCTTATATATGAAAAACTTTGGAGTTATTTAACTTGGACGTTGTACAAGAAGTTGCGTAACTATCCGTAGAGCAAAAAAAACTAGTATGAAAGCGTGAAGAGGAGTAATTAAAATTGTTCGAACTACATTTTCCCTACATTTTACCTTCAGGTGTCTGAATATGTACTATATATGTATATGTACCTAGTGGCAGCCCCAAAATTAGGGAGAGAGAAGTATCAAATGTTTAAAGAATAGAAACTTTTAGCCGAGGAGAATGTTCCCTTGCCGCTCATTTTGTTTTTGTTGTTACCCACGAAAATTTAAAAAGTTTACCGTAAAGTTTAAAGAACAATGCATTAAAAGTTATCGCAAAGGTTGACAAAGCTTAATTTGTTTTGTGCGGGAAACACAAAGGAACTTAATTAAAATCCAAAAATGCTGCATTTGCTGGAAAATGGAACTTGTGAAATGCTCTTAATAAATTTGTTCAAAAATTTAATTAAATATTCGAAGAAGCTTTTGCAGATAATTTTATCTCGGCTTATTAAGAGTCAATTAAATACATTCTATTATAAAATGATGTCGATGCGAGTACTGTGCTGAAATTTTATGAACCTATGCGGTTGGATTTAATACTGATCCAATTTTGTTGTTGTTTTTGACGCTGCAAATATTGTTTATTACACTGTATACTGCGAATTTTTAATAATCTTAGCTTAAGAACACTCATTGTTATGGAATTGTTTTTCAACTATGATCGAAATTCATCAACAGTCTAATAAAAATAAAAACAGTACTAATTATATGAATTTCGGAGAAAACTTGGGAAAATGCTGAATTTTAGGTAATCAGAAAAAACACGCTTTGGTAATGACTGTACCTGCAGTGCTAGGAGTTAGATTAATATTGAAAATAAAAGAGTGATGTGCATACCATGAAAAACTGAAATTTATGAATCACCCTGAAACTCCCGAACAGTTGAGATTTCGCTCACCCCCTGCCTTACAATTTTTCGTTTGCCTAAGGGAGATCTATCACCCCACTCATTTCCGCTGGTCAGGTCTGAAACACCCTAAAGGGTACAATGTTGTATCTCCGCTTTTTAATAATTTTTAGGTTTCTGGATAAAAAAAAACTCCTATGGGCCTATAGTTTATTCTGCCCAAACGGTATACGCCTAAGGAGACGTCATCGGAAGTTTAGACATGTAAATGTTGTATAGCAACGAAAAACATTACAGAGACTTTACAACCAAAGCTATCAATATCTCCATTTTAAATTAAATATTGTATATTTTTTCTCAGACAATCAACTCACAAGAACGAACACTTTCTATATCTTATTAGTTGACATCTCGTTGATTGAAAAGCTGATGTAGGAAATGTCATGAAATTTGAATTTCTATTTTCCAGTACATGTTGACTTCAACTTTCCAAAGCTTTTAACGCAAAACCACAATTATTGGAGATGCAACATTTGTGCACTTAATTGATATAATTGTGTGTTCTTTGTGCTTTTTTAATTACAACGGAACGTACCAAGGTCTATATGAGGTCGACTCTTTTACAACCGGTGGCCGTCAACTAACCCAATCTTTGCTTTTTGATGGAGTAAGAGCAGGAGGCAGCATCTAGCTTCGTAACGCGTGAACCGAGTTTGCTGATTTTGATTCTGTTATGTTAGGAAAAATAGATCAAAATAGTAATGTACGAACGAAGCTCGGTTGCCCTAAGTTGTTAAAGCACAGCTTTGACAGGAAAGGAATAATGGGTTAAGAGGTTGAGTGAAGGAAGTGTCGACGTACACCTCGTTTGAAAGTGTCGCGCTCATAAGACGAAGGAAAACAGAAGATGGTAAATTCTTCCACATTCGTGTTGTTCAGCTTAGAAGAGATTCCTGAAATTTGACATTCCGTCCAAATTTGACTTGGAGATTATAGGGGTGTGATCGGCATGAAGCTTTAGTATCGCACGTTGTGATGCATCTACAAGGAGTAATAATGATTTAATTTGATTGAATTGAAAAAATCAATATTGATGCAATAATTATTTTTATCAAAATGAAATATTGATATACGTTAAAAAGATATATAAAGTAATCCACATAAGAGTCGGAGGATCGAATCCCGCTGTCGGGCGATTTTGATAAACGACCATTGGGGCTGGTGATTAATCTCGGTGGTTCAGAATCCACCTTAAATATTTGTCATCAAATTGGATGAACAGGAACTTACGAGGGAAAAATATTGTACAAATATGCCCAGGAGCACCACTTCTGCACAAGTATCAAAATATTTCAAGGTGTTGCTTACGTTAATTAAACAAGTGGTTAAGTTCACCAAAAATTTCCTTTTTTTTTTAAATGAAAAAAAAAATTTTAGTATTTGCCTTTATCTTTCTAAATATTTCTAAATGGAAAATATGAATTTTAATAAATAAAATAGTTAACAAAATAAAAAAGCTGAACCGATAATCTGAAGTCGGTGCAAATTAAAGAACCCAAACAACTATGTATCTATACATACAATGAGAAATATATCATACTAACTTATATTAATTATTCTTCCTTAAGATCCCACGTGCTAATACGTTTAGTAGGAAGTTTTATATGGTGTCCAATTAACAATTAGGATTTTTTATTTTGAGTAAAGTATGGTTTAAATCATACGCAGCAAATTTGTTACCGCGTGACAAATTTATATACAACTCAAAATTCAATACTCCACTATCTCCAAGCTAAGTTTTCATTACAATAGTGCTTCATGAAGAAATATTACGCTACACTGCGTTGCGTTTGGCGTGACCAAACCTTTAAACTTGCAAGGTTAAGGCGTTTACCGCAGTTTACAGGACATGATAACAACATCATTACAAACCGAAAAAAGTATGTAAACAATTGTATGGTTAAATATTCCACTTTAGGCGTTTGTAGAATGTCGCAATACAGATTGATTCAAACAGGAAAACGCATCCACCGAGAAAAATCTAAAAGATTTTCCCAGTTGTCACAAAAGTAGCATCGACAATGTACCAAGTAACTTAGAATTAATATGTATTCGCAAAATTAATCGAGGGCTTGTTATTGCTTATTGAAAAATGATTTAATGAAGGAAGCAAAACTTTTTTAAAGGTTTAAGAAAGTTAACAGTCTTGAAAAATTGCATGTTTATTGTTGTTTTATCGATATTTTGAAATATATTCATCATTCATGACTTTAAAGAGTACACAATTTTTTTTCATAAGCGAAAAAGTTTGAGTGTTCTATAGGGATATTTTATCGAGTTCTGTACAATAACAAAATACGAAAATGCTAATTATAATTGACAGAAAACAATTTTTTTCTTCAGCAAATCTTTCCATTTTGGAATGCTTCTGTGGGATAACGAATTTAATGGAAGCTTGTTCAGAAGGTCAGAAATTTTTAAAGCCTGTAAATTCGGATATTAGCAAGTTTAGTATTTACTCCGCCTTAAATTTCGATCATTTAAGTTCAATATATCTTACTGTACTTTGGTATCACAACGGACCATTTATAGGTCTATGTGAGGCTGATCGGCTGTAGGGCTGATAGCCGCCACCCTAACCTACTGTACTTTAGATAAAGTTGCACATAGCTTAATGGGCAACGCCACTGTAGAGGAATAAAAATAATGCTACTGGATTTTTGTGGAAAAAAGAATGATATTACTTCGATATCTATCGACGGGCCATGATATTTTGCAGGTACAATCAGAAATGTTTTGAAATTACCAAAAATTCAGCATCTTCCCAAATTTTCTCGGAAATTCATGTAATTAATACATCGGTTTTTTATTTTTATGAAATTGCCAGTCTAATTACCTTTTCAAAAAGGTACAACATGTCCACGTAGAGAAAGGATGTAGAAATTTGTACGTAGAAAACCTATCGTGAAATACAATAAAAATCAGCAATTTAAAGAAACTAAACTCATACTAATCTTAAAATCCTTTTTATTGAATTCAAAACGTATTACAATTAATTATATTGTGTTACAAAAGCTGTTCGAAATATCCTCCACCACCTTTAATGTATGTCAATAACCTGCTTCTGATACCCTGTTTCAGATGTATTGTAGCCAATCTCTCCCGTATTTTCGTCACTATAGTCCCAACTAATTCGTTGTCGTTAACAGACCTTGAATAAATTTCATCTTTCATTCCTTTCCATAAAAATAACTTCAATGGAGTAAGATCTTGAGATCTGGCAGTTGAAGGAATCGGTGCACCTCGTCCAAACCAGCGGTCAGGAAAATTTTTATTCAGTATTGCCATTACAATGATACCAAAATGCCCTAGTGCTAAATCGTGTTGGTAAAACATTGCACTAAGAATGTCAGCATAAATTTGACTTTTAAGCACTTGCAGCAAAATGAATGGTCCTATTAAATGGGTGCCGATGATACCAGAAACAAACATTGGCTCAGAATTTGGCCTGGAAGGAGGTCCGCTTGTCCTATTTAGGTTGGTATCCGACCAGGTATGAAAGTTGTGGAAGTTAAAGATGTCAATCCTGGTGAACTGCGATCCATCTGTCCACAGAATTTGGCCCAGAAACACCCCGTTCTCATTTTCATATTTCAGAAGCCAAATGCAAATTCTATTCTTCTCTCGGAATCTTCTTTACTAGTCCTTAAAAAGGGATATGAATGATATGGACATAATTTTCTTCGATGAATAACCTTTAAAACGGTAAATGAAGACTATCCTAATCGTCAGTCGACTTGTCTCGTGCTCATTTCAGGGTTTTGCCCGACGAGGGTGATTATTTACTGCTCGACGTCGGCAGAATCTTCCGATGTTTCAGATCGTAATTGCGTGCTGTTTAAAGATACACTTGCGGTTTCTCTTAACCTTCGGAAAGTCCCCTTTTTGGGGTGCCGCTTTTTCACTTCAGTCGACTACGCAATAAATGTTAATTGTATCCGTTTATTATTCAAAAGTAAATTTTTCCATATTTTAATAATTTTAACTTAAGAACAATCTATATTCTTGCTGACTGACCCTCAGGGTCAGGATACTAGGGTGTGAACTCTGGCTAACACAAGCTAATGTCGGCAATAAAACAAAATTACACTAATATTTTTATAACTTTTTTGCAAGAATAATTAAAATGAATTACCTGTGTGCCCTAAATAAACATTTTCGATCCCTTGTCAGTAATTTTTTTTTGTTTATTTAAAGAATTTCCTACATAAAGTGCAATTAAATATTTAGATAGTCAGGGATTTCTGAGGGGGCAGTTTTTCTAGTCACTTCTATAACTGGACATATTGTACCTTTCTGGAAAGGTAATAAGATGGGCAATCTAAAAATAGTTTTTAAAAAAAAGTTGAACCGACTTCACAAAAAGCGCTAAAAAGCATAAAATAATTTTTAATTTTATATCTATTACGACATTTTGAAGTCGGTGCAAATCAAACATCTACAACAAAAATATTTAATCGTCATTTCTTATGATCCCGTAAGCTGAAACGTTCAGGTAGTATTATGTATTATTTTCAATTGTGGTTCTGTAGATGTTTTATTTGTTTAATTTGCACCGACTTCAAAATGTCGTAATAGATATAAAATTAAAATTATTTTATGCTTTTTAGCGCTTTTTGTGAAGTCGGTTCAACTTTTTTTTAAAAACTATTTTATTTTTTACTTTTTAGTGTCTTCGACTCTCTACAACGAAGAAAGAACCATCCAAATCGGACCAAGCGTTAAAAGTTAGTTTTAACCCCCTACCCCACCCCCATTCCACTAAACTTTTTTTCTCATGGTATCAATCAAGGAACATACTCTACCGAACAGAAAAGGAATCATCGAAATCGGTCCACGCGTTACGAAGTTACTACCCCTCCTCCTCCCCCACCTTCACCATAGGACCAAATTATTCTCCTATTAGCAATGGGGGATTACACTCTATACAACAGCAAAAGAACCATCCAAATCGGTCCACGTGTTACAAAGTTAGGTTCCATCCTCCCCCTCCCCCTCCCCTACCCCAGCAACATTTGTTTTCTCGTAGAACCTAGGATCATATTCTACTCAATAGAAAAAGAATTATCCAAATCGGTCCACGCGTTACGAAGTTAGACTACCCCTCCCCCCCACCCACTCCTTTCAGGGTAGGACCAAATTATTTTCCTATTAGCAATGGGGGATCATACTCTATACAACAGAAAAAGAACCATCGAAATCGGACCACGCGTTACAAAGTTAGGTTCCACCCCCACCCCCACCCCACTCCGCCCCAAAATTTTTTTCTCCTGGTATCAACTACGGAACATACTCTATCGAACAGAAAAAGAAATATCCAAATCGGTCCACGCGTTACAAAGTTAGACTACCCCTCCCCCCACCCTAGGCCAAAATTTTTTTCTCCTATTAGCAATGGGGGATCATACTCTGTACAACAAAAAAAGAACCATCCAAATCGGACCACGCGTTACAAAGTTGGGTTTCACCCCCACCCCCCACCCCCACCCTACCAAAAATTTTTTTGACATGGTACCAATCGGGGAACATACTCTATCCAACAAAAAAAGAATCATCAAAATCGGTCGACGCGTTACGAAGTTATGCCCGGTCAGACATAAAAAAAAAAAAAAAAACAAAAAAAAAAAAAATACGCGTCGAACTCTTTGTTTTGGGAAGTCGGTTAATAAAAATAAAAGAGAGGTGTACGTATTACATGAATTTCTGAGAAAATGTGGGAAAATGCAGAATTTTTGGTAATTTCAAAACATATTTTTCACTTTTGGTAGTGAAATGGTAGTAGTAAGATCAACATTATTATTGAGGTCGCTGCGTTGGGTTGAGCAAAATATAAAAATAAAAGAGTGATGTGCATACCATGCAAATTGCAAATTTATGAATCATCATGTAACTCCCAATTGGTTGAGATTGTGCCACGCGATTTATCACCTCTTTTATTTTCCACACCAGATTTAAAACACCCTGTATACTATGCTGCCAACTACCTGACGGATACCCTGCTTGATGCTGATACAACTGCTGACGAGTTAAATCTAGTTCTAAGCAAATCTAAGGATAAAAAAGCTCCAGGTTATGGAACACCTATTTTTTTCAATAACTGCTGAAACTCTTTACCGATATTATTTCCACAAAATAGGATTCCAAAGGCAGGCAAAAGAAGCTCGTTTTTATGATTTTTTTCTATTATTATTTTTTATGCATTTAATTCTGTTTTGCATTTGAAAGTACATGTATGGAAGTGCAGTATCCAATTTTAATTAAAAGAAAATAATACAAATTGTAGGAGTTCTAGGCATGCGGGCAAAGGTCCTTCAAATCATGGTGATTTGCAGTCTCCAATATATCTTAGGAATTAAATAAATTAGCTGAAACAGAGAAAATCAAATTGAACTTAAAGTATAAGAGCAATCGTAGTCCTTGTCGAGCAAAATTCTTTGATTTTTGTCAAAATGGCGTACTTTTATATTCTTTACCTCGGTTTTTGGGTAAAATAGGTCGTCTCTCTAAGCTCAAGGAAAGAAAACTAATTTTGATAAATTTTTATTTGGAAAAAAATTAAGGCAATCGGTTGTATAGATTTCAAAATATTATGGGTACCGATTCTTAAAACGTTATTTTGAGATATTAAGCCTTTAAAATTTTGCATAACATTAACACGGGTAAATCGCGTGAAGCGATATTACAAAATCGTCGTAATATATATATATATATATATATATATATATATATATATATATATATATATATATATATATATATATATATATATATATATATATATATTTATATTTCTTGATTTGATATTAATTCAGAATAAAAAATATAAAATTTTACACCCAACAAAAAAATGCGTACGTACGTCCTTAACTATAACGCCTTCTATAAAACTGCCCATAATACTAGTAGAATCATCTCTACACATTTTTAGTTTGTATATAAAAAGTTCTTGAGAAAAAAATTCTAAAAATGTGTCATTTTTTATTAAAAAGAGAACAGAAATACCCCTTAAAAGCCACTTCACTTTATGTGAGTTACTCATATGAGAACTGAAATGAGTTTTCATATGATTTAATTCCGTCCCGTACGGTGTTCACACTTATGTGACAAATCATATGAGTTGACTTTCAAATTTTTAAAAATAAGCGAACATAAGTTACTTAGAATGGATAAATATAGTAAAATTTTGGTTTTTTTAAATATGTATATTATCAACGTTAATAATTAAAAATCGTAGGAAGGTGGAGAAAACAAAAACAGATTAATTAGCGCTCTCTTTATTTCACTTTTAATAAAAATTAAAAGTAATTAAACTTAAAATATATAAGATATTAAATATATTATTAAAACTTAATATCAACAAAAATTTAAATGAGACGCTCAGATGGTTTAGGTCTGTCTCTATTTCAGAAGATTTATATGTTCTCAAAAAAAACTCATGAGTGACTGAAGTGCGTTCAGACTATCTGACCTGTCACTTTAGACGACTTATTTGAGTTCTCATTTGGCTTACTCACATAATATGAAGTGGCTTTAAATCCTACTTTATTTTGCCACGAAACACACTTAATTATATAATAATGCTTTAAACCAGACTTGGACTTGTAATTGTTAATATATCAACACTCTTTAAGTATATTGGTTATAACTTATAATGAGACAGGACTAGCTTATATAACTATGAAAGGGGTAGCAGAAAAGAAAATGAGATGGTATCACCCAAACAAGATCTGGCTAGCACAATGAAGAATAATATAGATATGAGGAGACAAAACAATCTGAAAAAATATTGCACGCACTTATAGAGAAGATTGATTTACAAAATCGAAGAAACTTCATCCGCCAGATTTTTTTTTATTCTTCTCTAAACTATAGCCACAACAAAGAAAAAGAATTATTTACGAGATGAATTCTCTAGACAACCAGTATCGAGACTTTTAAAGCAAAGGGGGAATTATTTAACATTAGGAGGATTTCTAATGTTATGGCCTATTTTTGATACCTAACTTCGCGATTTGTTGTGGGGAAAAGTAAGATGGTTACAATTATGAAATTTCGTCTTTTTATTGGCGACATAAAGTACAGAAGTACAATTGTTTTTTAAGTAAAAAAACCCAAACATGGAGCGCTGCAGGGTGCTGAATTTGGCCCGTCCAAGAAGAGTTCCAGTTCTTCCAGTGATCTGAAATCAAAAAAATTCCTGAGATTCTTAAAAAAGAGGTCTAAGTTTATCGTTCTGTCCAGATTCAAGTCGAAATTCAAAAACTGTAGAAATGGCGCGAAATTCAACATTGGATTTTAAAATTTTCCATGTTTTTTTGTGGTCTTTAAGGGGCTGATTTGCTGCAATCGAACAATATTTCGAAAAACATGATTTGAAAAACGTGTTTAAAGTCGTGTTGGTACACGTTGTTTAAAGTCGTGTTGGTACACGCGTTCAGAATATTAAAAATGCAAAAAGAAAGTCATCGATTTTTGAAGCTAACATTTTTTGTTAAATGTCTCGTTCTTGGAAAATGAGTTTACCAAACAACATAGATAAACTTAATAAGAATTAATGGATAAATCTGATAAACCAAGCAATCACATATAGGCGAGATAATATACAGGGTATTTCGCATAAGGTATGCCAAAATAAGTGAGGTGATAGGTCTCACTCAGGCAAATAAGAAATTTTTGGCAGTTATTTGGTATACACATTATTATTTAATTTTTATCTGTTGATCTACTCAACGCAGCAACATCAAACTCTATTCAAAAAACTACTATCCCAATGTCCTTTACAAAAATGTCAACAATATTGATCTAACTCCTATCATTGCAGGTACACTCACGTAAAAAAAAATCTTTTCCGATTTCCCAAAATTCAGCATTTCCCCAAATGAAACTGTGCGTCGGCTTAAGTTGTGAGAGAACGTATCTACTAAAACAGCCACTTTTGAGCTCAGTATACGAAATACCATAACTTTTGTTACAGTTAAAATTTTGTAAAAACCGATTTATTGTTACTTTTCTGTTACCCTTTTCTGCTAAAAAAATTAAAAGAAAAATTGAAAAAATCAATATGTTTTTAGAAATTATACTGGTTTTTGCGTCTCCTGCAAAGTTGAGTTTTTTCAGATACGTTCCCTCACACTTAAGTCGACGCTGTGTTTTATTTTTATTAAATTGTCCATCTTATTTCCTTCCAAAAAGGTACAACATCTAATGGTGGAGAAAGGATATTAAGGGATCGTCTCAGTGTGACCCTCCGAAAAATCACTGATTTTCGCGATTTTTTTTTTAATGTTGAAATAAACTTATCGGGCCGGTTTTTTTTTATAAATAAATACATTCATGACGAATACAAAATGATTTTTTTATGTTTATTTATCGGGTTGAATAAATTGTTGAAATGACACGTAACAAAAAAGGTCCTGTACGATGTCCACGATTGCGGCCGCAATTTTGATCTGAAACAAAAATTTCAAAAGATTATTAATCTGTAGGGAAGTCGCTATCGCCCTATGGAGGGGTTTTTTTTTTAATTTCACAAAATGGCGGCGGTTTGAACAAAAAGTATCGAATTTGGCCCTTTTTTCGAAAGGTTTTCGTAAAAAAAATAGGAAGATTTCAAAAAAAAAAAAGCGTCCATAGCGCGATAAAGAATGACGTTAGAAATGTTCTCTCCAAATTTGAACTAGATATCTTCAAAACTCTTCCTTTGAGAGTGGAAACCGTTTTGAAAAACACCATTCTGAGAAAAACGCGTTTAAAGATTGAAGTTTCTTGGGGGTTTTACTCGTATGTATATCCGTGGTTGATGTCGAAAACGAACTGAAATGCTTGGCCAGTTTATTTTGGAAAGTTATAGAACGTAAGCACCTTAGAAAGATACACACGCAGGTAAAAAAATAAACAAAAGGAATAACGGTCGAGCGGAGCGCCGAACGAGGCAGATGTCTCGCTCCGTTCCCCACTCCGTTCCCTTTCTACAAGAAACGCTGTAGCGACCGTAATAATTTGAATTTCGATTTGAAAATTTGAAAGAATGTTTATTACAGTGTATATTATCCGATAATGCAACAAAAAAAATCGATGTTTCGAAAATTTCACACTGAGACGATCCCTTAAAAATTATACATGTAACACTTTTTGGGGAATATTATAAATACATAAATACAATTTAAAGAAATTAAACTCAAATCAAATCTAAAATGATTTTTATTAAATTGGAAACTTATTACAATTAATGTTAATGCGTTACAAAAGCTGCTACAGAGGTGCTTCGCCACTTTCAATGCATGCGAATAATTTCTAATTATCTGTTTAAGGTGTATTGTAATCAAAGGCGACTCTTTATTCAAAATTTTGCTCTAACAGCACACTTCGTGTGTTAATTTCTCTAGGAGAAAGAAACGCATGCCATTAAATATAATTGGCCTTAAACCGATGTTGTAATTGACAACTAAAAAACAGAAACAGATAAAGAAGCAGCACAAAGAAGGTCCCAAAACGGAACGCTATGGTACTCTGTATTTAAATATTGACTGCAATCGAGATAGAGTTAGTATCTTTTAACTTTCTAAGTGCGACGATATAAACATCTAAAAATAATGAAAATGCTTTTTCATTGAAGTTATCTATTTATTTTCGATAACTTGACAAGTTTTATTTGCTTACTGTATTATAAATATAATACGAGCTAATCGGACACTTCATTCATTAACAAATCGAATACGTCAAACCTTTCGGAAAGCAGTTTGATAGAAGAGCTGTTCCTTATTGACATTTCGGTAATAGAGGATTTTGGTTAAAGTAATGAATAAGTTAACTACTTATAAACTTCTTAAAAGCTATTGGCAAAAAGCTCAAAACACTTTTCGTTCAAAGCCTTTGTCATTGTCATGCCGTGGTCATAGGCAGTTGGCAGGAAGTTTTAAAATAATAAAGCATTACTAAAAGTAAAGATATGAATAATATAAAAGGTCTGGCTTCTGAAAAAATTTGGAAATGCCTCAATAATCCTATAGGTATATAGATAGCCTTACAAACCCATTCAGGTGTATCGCATTGCTTTAATATTGTTTATGAATTATTTAAACTTCTTGTGGCATGCAGCTTAGTTTAGATTTTTTTAGAAATTACAAACCTTGAAAAGTGCATTGATAAAATCGGTAAACATTTTATAAATTATCTCGGCAACTTGATTGTTTAAAAATACAAACGAAAACATTTCTGTCTATATTGTTAAAAAAAAGTAGACGTCGAACTCAGAACCTCCTCGTTTTTGGAAAGTCGGTTAAAAAAACTGTCTTATTTTAGAAAATATAGCTCGCTTGACACTGACATCTAAAATTCGTCGTAATATTCACTTTTATTTCTATCTCGTCTAATTATCTTCTAGAACACTACGTATGAATGTACATATATTTTAATGCTAAAACGTCAGCTTTATTATGTCATATCTACCAAAAGCTCCAGCAACAGTGACAGCCAATAATAATAATTTTTCTTTCTTAAATTTAAATCGAACCTGCCATATAAAAAGGTAAAGAAATTGAAAAAGGTTCCATAATTTGATTGACTTCCACAAAATGACATCTACGGGTGACTTTATCGCTTTATTAAAAGTTAAAATTCGATTTATTCAAATTGTATGGGAGTCGAAGAATCTGCTGACTTTATCAATGACGACGTAGGTATCATTGAGAGTGTGCAAATTGTAAAAGACGAGCTATCTTAAAAGGCGACATTTTCTAAGCGAGGTTGCCTGGGATAATGATGCAATGTCGGGGAGAATTAAAAGGTCTGGTATTTTTGGGAAAAATCCAATTATTATTATAATGAACTTTTGGAAACTTATGAAATTTGACCGGGGGAGTGACTACGCACTTATGTAAATTCTATCAAAGCTATATAATTTGCTTGTCAAGCTTATAAACTGTACGCTGTAAGATTAAGATTTGTTTAATTAAAGACACAGTTACAACTCTTTCTTATTTTGTAAACAATATAGGTTTATTGTAATTGTAAGATTAAAGTAAAATGAGTGATGTGTGAGAAAAATTTAACATTCACAGCAGTGGTATCCTCGATAAGTATTTCCTGTTAGTGAAGAGCTCCCTTTTGACTTAGAAAGCGTACTTCTCTGCTGTGAAAAGAAACATCTTACCTTTTTTACTAAGCTTTTATTATCTTGGCTTGTCAATATTATACTCGTAGTTGAAGAAAATTCTATAATCAAATGAAGACCCACTTCCCATTAACCGATGGATTTGAAACTTTGCACACATGTGTAGTTCCGGTGACAATTCAATATTATGGTGCTAAACTTTTGTAGGGTGGAGGTGAGGTAGGGGGCGCAATCTAACTTCGTAATGCGTGCACCGATTTGGATAATTCTGTGTGTAAGTCCGGTGATAATACAATATCAATATTGTCTTAAATCTAATATGCCTACTATGTGATTTCTTTCTCCAAGATGTCGGAAGACCTATCTTTGTCTCACGTATTAAATAAAACAAAACATTAAAATAAATTCTAGTTTAAAAAACACAGCTTTTATAAATGTACAAAATAAATAATGTTTTTTCTGATCTAATAAAGTTTTTCTTGAAGTTTATATAAATTATTAAAACTGAAAGGGCTGAGCGCGAAAAGTTTATTTAAGGAGGAACAAAACCGTGATAGGCCAAAAAACACACCTACATGTTTTGAAAGTACATATATGATTATTCTTCCAAAATATTATCTTTTAACTCGTGGAAATCTGATTTTATCAGAAATTTAAGAATCAAGATCGACCGGCAAATGCAGAAGTATTGCGTACCACGGGAACAGCGATAGTACAGCCTTGTCGTCCACGCGTCGTCTGATTAAAATTCGTTGCCTATGCGGAGTTAGCAATTGACCATCCACTAGTCGTGAAGTCGTGGTCCTTGCGTTAACGACATGTCACCAGTTTTCAGTTACTTCCTTTTCAAAAAGTAGTCTTCAAACTTTGCGTTTTCCTCAAAACACTGTTTTTGGGTACGATTATAGCATTTTCTAATACAATCTCTACATAAAACCCAATTTAGTTGATCATAGTTGATCATTGAGTATTTTTTTCGACCGTCCCAAATTTGTTCCCCTTTAAATAATTTGAAGGCATGCATCATAATACAAAATATCCGATTAGTACTCAACGTAATATAATAATATTCATATAACCGAAGGACTATTGAAAGACCTTTTTTATATTTTTTGTATCTTTTCGCGCTGAACGCTTTTCTCTGTCTAGTTCCTGTAGCCCCTTATGGGGCAAGGAGCGGGAAAACAACTTCACCCGATTTGAAACAACGATTGCAAGTGGACCTACAATTTAAAGTGGAGCACTGAGATTTTCGCTGCAACCCCCTTGACCTTTTTATCATAAGATGTTATCAGCAGAAAACAACCATAGGTTGCCGTCGGTGGGATTCGAACGTGGGACCACCGGATTGGTAGGTCGACATGTTATCACTTACACCACCAAGGACTTAAACGCTTGAACGCTTTTAGTTTTAATAATTTATATAAATTAAAAAAAATATATTTATTAGATCAGAAAGACGGAGTTAAATCAATGGCACGATCACCCTCCCATGGATCCAAGTTCGAGCCTCTGCCTGCCTATAAGCTTTCATTTGCAATTGTAATCTGTCTCTGGGGGCTTGTTGTGAGCTCTGAGCTAAAACAAGATTTTCAATTACCCTCATATTTCTTACCCTAATTCCTTTCCAGCCATGCTACACGCATTTTTATTTCTTTTTCGTACATTTATAAAAGCTCTGTTTTTAATTTTGTAAACCAGAATTATTTTATCAGAAACTTCCAAAATGGCATGCGGTATAGAATATTTTTAAACACGAACAAACCCAAAGCAACACAAAAAGAAATCATACACAAACAAGCCGAGCCGTAATCTGATCCCCGGACAAGTTAAAGCCCATGAAATAAAAATTGTAATTAAGAAGCCGGGACATTGACGAGATCGGTTCATGAACGCCATATTAAATGCAATGTGAAGACAGCCGAAGAAACCTGTGCTGTGTGTCTAAGACTACCTAAGATAGAATTCAGCCGGGTCGCGATGTTGTTAGTGTAATCTTCGAAGGAAACACACGAATCAAGACACTAAGGTCTATTATCTTGATTAGTCTGTGTCAATAACACAATCAAAGAGTAATGATAGTAATAAAACTTCATAAAGTCACAACTTATATCTTAAAACTATTTCATAAATTTCCGAAAAAAGTGAGCTCATACTATAATAAATTTTTTTTCGCAGATTTATTCATTCGAGGCCGACGTCTGAAATAAGGAAACTTTTTCCGCTGTAGCCGGCACCGTTTGTCTAGTTGAGTCTTATTTATACTTAGGTTAATAAAAATTATATAGCTGAAACTGGGAAAGATATAAGAATTTCAGGTAATTGTTATCATTGTTATTGTCATGATTCATCTTGCGAGTCATGATGACCCAGCTGTGAGTCACCACTCTTGAATGTGTTAAAGCAGTGACCCAGTAACAGAAGTGGGCGGGCGTACTTTTAGATTTTTTTGCTTGTAGCACCGGGCTTATTTGTTTGTTCACCACGGCCGCGTATATAATTTTAAAAGTATTAACGTCTGTGCTTTGGGCGTGAATATATTAACTCAAATATTTTTATTCGGGAAGAATGTAAAAATTCTTCCTGAAAACCAATCTTCTGTTTTCCATTAGAAAAGGACACTTCGCACAAAATGTACGAAATCTTCTTTTGATCTTGTATTGCACAAGCTGCATTCTAAGCGCTTCTGCAACCTATACGGCTGTTATATTACGAATAAAAGATAAGGCTGTACACTTCCTAATGTTTAAAAAGAGATAATTGATGAAGCACCGCTTTAAAAAAACTCCAAAATCAGAGTGTGAGACTGTATTATAAAAATAATAAAAAGCAGAGGGCCAAGGTGGCTTCCCTGTGGTACGGTAGTATTGATGTTTTCGAAAAGAGCACTCCGAAAAGCAATCTGTTGCATCTGGTTTCGAAAATAAAAGTCGATCCAGTCGACCTAAGGCACAGAGAAGCTGAGAGCTCCATGCTTGTATATGAGAAGATCGTGATTGATTGGTTCAAAGGCTGCACCACAATCAATAAACAAACAGTCAACCTTGTTTCCAGCTACAATCATGTCACAGACAATTCGTCATAAGATTAGAATTCATAGGAGGCTCACCCTACTTCCTTTCTAAGAATTTAAAGAATTGAATGAGAATAAAAAAGATGTCCTTGTGTGAGTTGCTAACTTAAGGTCCATTCAACTCTACATTTCCTAAATTTTCGATTGATTGCAATCGCCAAAGGCGCCAGGATCTTCAGTCAAAATTCGGCAGCCAGCCATTCATTTTGAAGAAATCGACTTTAGTTGTAGTAACATTCATTTTAATGAAATCCTCCGATTCAGCATTACTGTGTGTGTGTGTGTGAATTTGTCAGTGGTGTAAGCGATAACGTGTTGGTTTTCCACACGAGAGTCGCAGGGGGTAACCCATGGTTGTGTTCTATTAACAACAGATTACACCATACGGTCTTTGAGGGTGGTACGTAATCCACGTTAAATTGTAGGCACACTTGCAATCATTGTGACACATACAAATGGGTTGCAAAGAATATGTACTAAAGTAATTAATAAGCAGGATAATGCTGCAATCTATTTAAGAACTTTAGAAGTTTTTTATAAATTATTATTGATTTGATGGCAAACTATTTAAAAGTCCTTGAAGGACGAGTTTACGTAATATCACTGCTCAGTTCGTAAAGACAATGAAGGTTGCATTTTTTTAATAGAAACTACTTTTGTATTATTTTACAAAATTCTTATATTGGTTTTACATAAATTTTCCTGTTTTTACAAAATTTAGAAAATAATTATATATTATAACAATGACTGTTGTTTTTAAGGGAGAAATCTTATCAGTTGTCAGTTGATTTGTTAAACGTTTAGGATTAGCTTAATATATTACATTAGTATCTACTCTAATTCACTTTTGTTATTGACGAAAATAATTATTCTTTTATTTATTTCCGAAAAAATGCACCTTATGGGCGCGAATTATTTTTGTCATTTTGTCTGAAGCAAGATAAATGCTCTGATTAGAGCGCCCAAGTTTATCGGTTCGTAAAGAAGGCTATAAGGCGTTATGGCGTTTTCTTCAAATTTATTTCTTTATAAATATTTAATATTTCATAACCTTATTCTGACCGAGATAAGTTAATGCTTCTCATGATATTAGTATACATGTAAATTGGGCCAAGCCTTATCACCTCTCATGGGATGTTACAGGCATGGGCGAAGTAATAATCGATATGATAACTACACAAAGTACAAAATTTGCGTGGTTTCACTCTTTTGTATTACCAGAAAATGATTACTCTGACAAAATTTTAATGCTTATGTACTAGGTCTCTGTGTAATTACTTCGCACTTTTCCAACATGATATAGGTTCAGTTCATCCCTGCAGAAAAATAAATATATGAAAAACTAGTTTTAGAACTAGTTACCATTAGGATTCAGGACAAAATTTCTTCTTTAGTCGCGATGTCATATGAAGAGTTCATATTAGATTACTCTGTATAATCAGTAATCACTTACGGAACTTCATGCTCATCTTTAAGTATAAAAGATAAGATGTAAAATAAGTTAAGGAGCGCAGTTCCACACAAATTATTGTTTAGGTTACGCTTACAAAATTGTAATACATTTTAGGTGGAGGTGTACATAACAACGCACATCTTTTTACATTTCATGGGTAATTGTATAAAGAGTGAATGAAAATTTTTTCTTTTAAATTTAGGGTCCCTAAACGTTTTTAGAAACTGAGTAAACAACAAACGTATTCTTAAAAAGAATTGAAAGCATCAGCAAGTCTTACACGGAAAATTGAGAATTAAGTCGATTACCTCTTCACTGATTTCAAAAAGAAAGGAAATTATTTTCTATAGATACCTACATGCGATGTGGTCTTAGGTTTTTTCACTCTTTCAGGCGTTCTTTACAGGCGTTACAAAAAAAATCATTTCTATTTATATGGTGTGCAGGATTCTATTCAAAACAACGATTTACTAATATGCTAAGGGCGCCACGGCAAGGGGGAAGTGGACTTGCGAATGGGAAAACACAAATAACTCATCTATATTTGAAACATGTATTTATTATGTAGTTAGAGTAAATTTTGAAAAATATAGTCATTTAGATCTTAATATCATATTTTGAATTAAACAACATTAAAGCATTACAAAAAATGACTTAGATTTGAGTTATTTTTTAAAACATTAATTTACGATATGCAGGATATCTCAGAAATCCTTTTCTGTATCCCGATGAAATTTTACACACCTATCCTCTATATTCAGATCTTACCGATATATGCCGAAACCAATAAATTTAAACTTTTTTTACAGTTAGAATTTGAAAAGTATTTTGTCCTTTTTTGTGTTTTAGATAATATGTTAAATCTCAGCTAAATCTGGAATACTTTAATGTGATTAAGTTCAAAATGTAAAACAAGTACTTTGTTTTCCCAATGACGAGCTCTCCTTTTATTTTAATGTTTACGCTATGTTGCTGATTATCACTTCAACAGGTGCGAATTGAAGTGTCGTTGAAAGGTGAATTATGAACCACCATGTCGTCGGTGGTGATTTTCTCATTAAAGTCGCAGATTCGATTCTCGCCGACGGCAACACATTGTCGTTTTCTGCTAACAACAGATCACGTTACAAAATACATTGGAAGTTGTAGAGTAATATATTGGTTTCGGAATTGGCTTAAATCCACTTGCAATATTTGCCATCGAACCCCATGAAGTAAGTTCTTATCCTTGCTCATGAGGAGAAAAAAGTATAGAACACTTAATCTTAAGAATTGTTAAGTAAAAAAAAGTTAAAGAAAGCTTAAACCGGATTGCCGTTAAAAATTCATCTACTACATGGTCTGAAAAGTCTTTGGGCTACCAATGAAAAAACGATATTTTTAGTGAAAAAACTATTTTATTCTTCGACATAATCTCCATCTAGAGCAATGCACTTATTGTAACGGTTCTCTAACATTTCAATGCTCTTATTATGGTGCAGCGCCTCAAGTCCTTCAAAATTGGCATTTGTTTCTAATTCTACCTCCTCATTTGAGTAAAATCTATTGCCAGCAAGCCATGTTTTCAACCTGGGAAACAGAAAATAGTCGCTGGGGACTAGAATTCCTTCAATTTATCGGTCGTATCACGAGCAGAATGAGCTGGAGCGTTGTCGTGATGAAAGAACATTTTTTTCTTTGACATGTGCGGCCGTTTTGCTTGTATTCGACGTCCTATCGATCCAGTAATGCACAGTAAAATTGTTTGCTGATTGTTTTACCATGTTCAAGGTAGTCAATGAATATTAACCGTATGCATATCCAAAATGCTGGCTACAACCAAGATGCAACAATCAGCCAGTAAGATTGTTGCATCTCCACTCTGCCGACTGCCAACTGGCGACTGCCGTTTGGACTCAGGTGTGTAGTGGTGGATCCATGTTTCATCCATTGTTACAAATCGCCTCAAAAATAATTCTTATTGCGTGAGTCAATCCATATCAAATCATTCAGGTCATGAAACCCATGGTCTAAGATTTTTATGAATTTATTTTTATATCTTCAATTTACTATCCTTAATAACCATATAAAATTTTATTGTGATATCTTGAATACTTTTTCAGATATTAATTTCCAAGAATTTACGAAAAAAAACGTTTTTGTATTTCCGAGAACTGTAGCGGTAGTGATACAGTTTAAGTTAAACTTTCATCACTTTGGCAATTTTCAACATATCGCAATGATTTTTTGACGAAAATGTTCAGAACAATCTGCAGGATAAAAAAAAATGCATTTGGCAACATATCTATTAAATGGTGCATTACCAGGTCAAACCTGACTTTCATAAATATTTTGAAGAAAAAACAAAATTTTAAAATGATATTTAAACTTAAAGGCGCTGCAGTAACCAAAAAAAATTTGTTTTTAAAATAATGATAACAGTATGGACTAATAGGTTCTGTAATAAAATTAGTTTCAGTGCATCAGAACCACCCCTTGCCCCCTTAACTTAATTGATTTTTTCCTACAATAAAATATTTTTTTTTAAATATTTATTATTAGAGAAGTATTTTTTAAAAATAAACCCAACTCTCCAAGTGCATCGGAACCACACCTAGTGAAACCTTTAATTTTGAATAATTTTTTCATTCACTTAAGTATAAAGAACCTCACATCTTTTTTTTGTTCATTGAATAGCTATTGATTTTAATGTATTTTATAAGAATTTTATCAACCCCTAAAATTTCAATTAAAAACTACCCCTAACGTACATATCTAGTAAAAAAGATACTACAACTTCACTAGTAGAATAAATTTGTATAAAAAAAATTATTCAAGGTTAAGAGTTGCACTAGGGGTGGTTCCCGATGCACTTGAAGAGTTGGTTTATTTAAAAAAAATACCTCTTATCGCTCGGTTAAATAACGGTCATTATTAAAAAAAAACATTTTGAGGAAACTTCCCGCAGGGCGCTGTCGCCAATTTCGCAGAAGTATCTACGTTGCGCGTAAATATGAAGTGTAGCAAAATGTTTAAAGGGTATTTTATAAAAATTAACCCACCTCCCCTAGTGCAACTCTTAACTTTGAATAATTTATTTTATACAAATTCATTCTACTAATTTGATATTTTCTGGCGTGACTGCCACATCTGTTCTTCCTGAACGTGGTGCATTACTTGCGCTCGTACGGTCACGACGAAATTCAGCATACCAATATTTTACGGTTGAATTAGCTGGGGCAGATGTTCCGTAACACTTATGAAGACAATGCTTTGCTTGAACAGTGTTTTTTCCCATCAAGAAAATTCACTTTTTTCTATGGTAAACAAAAATAACAGAGGTAGGTAGAGCAATAACTTGAGAACGAGGGAATGAAATGTCATGAAATTTTGACAGTATTCTAGTAAAGGTTGGTACTCTATGGTAACCATACGGACTTTTGATTCCTGGAACCATCTCTAAGGCAAGCCAAAGACTTTTCAGCTCATGTAGTAAAATGCTTAAAACAGGCTATCTGCTTCAAATTATGTACCGTAGTCGCACCTTATTTAGTTAGTAGAACAGGAGGTATTGGTGTATTCTTTTGAATTTAAGTCTGATTAAATTTTTTGGTGAAATAGGATCATTGGCCCTACTGCAGCCTTGTGGAAGCGACTGAAATATCGTTTCAATGGCAAACATTATTTTTGCAATTCTGGTTCTGTGTTAAAGATGATTCGTGTAGCTGAATAAAATGAAATGAAAATGTTCTATAAACGTTTTTATCTTTCATTTTTATAATTTTTTCGTCGGTGGAGTAAGTGATAGCGTGTCGGCTTCCATGTCGGTAGGCCCAGGTTCGAAACCCATCGACGGCGATCATTGTTGTTTTCTGCTCACAACAGATTACAATAAAAATACCAATGGAGATCGCAGAGTAATGTCGGTAGTTCGGAATCCATAAATTGCTTACTTTCCTTACCCTCACTCCCCTTACCCTAATTCCCTTCCGGACAGGTTTCCCTTCCCCTAGGCTTTGGCCACATCGTATAAAAAAATACCCCACAAGGGCTTACGGGACCTGGATATTTTTCATAGATCTCCAGGAAGTAGTAAATATTGTCAAAATACATGTCTCCAAAGGGCTACTTTTAAATTATAACAAAAGAAAAGTACATTTTTGCATTTTATGAATTTTTTTATGCAAATTCGCAAAAAATATTATGTATACCTATTATGTTCCATTTTAATTTATACACGCAATTATCTCCAAAATTATGCGATTTGGCGAAAGATTTTAGAACAACCCTTGCAGGGTTCACAGGTTGATATTCGAGGTGGAATTGAACTCATTTATGTATGAGTATCTTTTATTATAATTTTTTTTTGCGAATTGCATGGCTTGGGTATATTTAATGGGTAACACTTCGACTTTCTAACTGTAAAATTTGTGAACATTATAGACTTTTATGTGAGTGCTTAATCAATCCTCTACAACATCTTGGTAGTACTTACCTATAACCTGTTCAAGTATTATAAGCATTTGAATCCAGAAAATTCGGTTTTACGGCTAAGTTTCGCTGAAATGTTATCAAATAGGAATTGTGCATAATGGTTTATTCCATAATATTTTATACGTAATTTCATGTAAACCACCTCATCTTGACCTTCATAAAAATGAATTCGTGAAAACCAATGTTTACTTTTTTGTATAAACCGGTACTACGTCAGCAATAACAAGATAAATGTTGATTTTTAAATCATTTTGGAATAAGACAACGATTTAAAATAATCCTGGAGAAAGAAATTTATACCGCATGTTCATTGTGGTTAGTTCACATTAGCATTTCGGCAGATTACACGATTAATAACTATTGCTTTAAGGAACTGATTACTTTAAGAGATATATGGTATTTTGCAACATTTGGTTAAAACCAGTAATGGGCATTATTTGAATAAATTCTTATTTGATTTTAAATTTATTTTAAGTTATTCGCAATTAATTATTTGCTCCTTATTTGAATTTCAAATAAATATTTGTTATTCGACCGTGCGTTATTTGATAAGCAAAAAATTATTCGTTGAATTATATGATTTATAATTATTTGATTATCAAATAACGAACAATCGAATAACAAATAATTATTTGAAACCTCAAACAAGGAGCACAAATAATTTTCGTATTCAAATAAATTTTTATTTGTTTTTTCAATTTATTGGATTTTTTAGCTTTTATCTTTATTCGAATAATAAAGCCAAACTAAAAATGTTGTCCGATTATGTCAATCTTGCAAGAACAGAGTTATTATTTTTGTAATAAATTGTAATAATTTCTATACGCTGTACGTCTTCATATCTTTCCATGGAAAACACCACTGAGTACCCTCATTAAGTTTGGGGAGAAACAAGAAAAACATTTTACTGCCGTCAGTTGCCAAAGATTTAAAGTTCGACGGGTACTATTTCATAAAATTCTTTGGGAATTCTTTCTAATCTTTTCATAATGTAATGGAATTCTTTCTAATTTTGTCATAAATGTAATGCTAAGTTAAGTGGAACCATGCAGGGGGTTTCCTTTGAAAATGTCAGTGCATTGAATGCTTTCACCGCTGTTAAATCAGGTGATGTCGGGCTTGATAAAACCCATCTCAAGTTTGTTTTAGTTCTTTTACCCGTAATTCTTCCCTTTTTTATTTATTTTTTCAATACTGTTATCGCCACCTGATCCTCTCCTAAAAATTGGACACTTACAAAAGCAGTCCCAATTCTTAAGCCATCCTCCAACTCCACTGAATATCGTCTAATCTCTCAGTTCCATTTTTCTTTCAAAATTTTTCGAAAAAATTCTATACAACAGGTTTTACTTTACCAATCTTGATTTAGACCTAAACATGGCTGCGCTATTGCTCTCAACAAAATTTCAGATGATATCAATTCGACAAAATTGATTTAAAAAATCGATTTTCCGTTTTTACGTGTTTTTGATTCTCTGGTCTGATTACAAAAATGTATTATATTAAGCGAAATTCACAATAGTTTTTTTCTAGAATGAATATAGTGCAGGCACGAACCTCTTAAACCTTAAATGTTGCTAAACTTTAAAGTGGATTTTCTCAGAACTGTGTTTTTATCAAATTGTCATAGGGAAATTTTAACCCTAGCTTAATTTTTTAAGTGTAAAAATGGCATTATTTTTTCCATGATTCGTTCAAAAAATTAAAAAAAAAACCTATCAGAATTTGTAGCTTTCAAAAAGACCTTGCCAATAAAGTTAGTTTTATTTTTTTTATGTTGAAGGGTTCATGATAAATCATGCGCGCAAGCTTTTTACCACTAAATTCACCCTCTTACTTTACACCCTCCTGCTCCTTATATTGGAGGCATTTTTTTTTAAATTGCTTAAGATTATAGGCAAAGACACGAGGAATCCAAATATACATAAGAAAAAAACCTCAAGTACAAGGGTCATCATGAAAAATATTAATTAAAAACTCATAAAAAACATGCAATTTTAGGTACTACTCCCCTTAATCTCAAACTTTTGATTCTTAAAATAATCAGTCTTTTTAACTTTCCCAAGGCAGCGTGCAAATTAGATGGTCATATCTCTCAGGCTGACTGTAAAATGTCTTCTCTGATAATAATTCCTATTTTTTTACATGTCAATAGTGGTTTTCTAACCTTGAACCGTTACGCTTCTCAATTTTCATGAACGACCTCCCACTTATGCTTCAAAATTGTTGGTACGACATATGCGCGGATGAAACTCAACTGTATACATATATTTATCTAGGCGTTTGGGTTTATTAAAAGATGCATATGTGTAGGATGACTGAGGACCTGAAGCATCTGGATTTGTGGTCTGAGGTAAACAGATTATTGTTGAACCCTTCTAAATCATTGTTATTTATAAAGATTATTGATATTACACGTATTTTCCCCCCTAATGATGCTAATATTCCTTATCGGAAGAGACTTGGCCAGGTACAAAGGCGCGCAGCCCTGAGAGTGGCCTCAGCGTACCGCACTGTCTCCGAACCGGCTGTCCTGGTGATTGCAGGGGTGGTTCCCATCGACCTGCTCGCTAGGGAGCGAAGGGCGATTTATCTCAGGAAGTCAGAAATGGACAAAGCAACGGTTCGCAGAGAGGAAAGGTCCTACACCATGGAAAGATGGAAACAAAGATGGAGAGAGGAGAACAGGGGACGATTGACAGCGAGGCTCATCAGTGATCTGGGCCCCTGGATCGACAGAGGGCATGGAGAGGTAGGTTTTTACATAACCCAACTCCTGAGTGGCCACGGATACTTTCGTTCGTATCTTCACCGAATGGGAAAGGTAGTGTCACCGGAGTGCCTCTATTGCCCAGGCCAAACGGACACCGCAGAACACACTTTCTTTGAGTGTCAGAGATGGGCTCCCGTGAGGGGGCGCTAAGAGTCCACCTAGGAGGGGCGATCGCCCCGGAAACTATAGTCCAAGCCATGATCGCCGACGAAGAAACCTGGAATCTCACAGTCAGGTACGCGGAAGATGTCCTGCGCAGGAAAAAGAAAGAACTAGACGAGCAGGCCGCCGCAGAGATGGTCGAATGACGGGCTAAAGGAAAGGACCTAGCTTGAAGTAATGTGGAAAACGGTTCCAGGCTAGTGTCCGGAGAGCAAGGGAGGTGTTTTAGTCGGTAAACTGCGCCACAGGAGTCCGACACTGCTGGGAAGGAGTGCCCCAGCGTGCATAAAGCATTTCACCTCCCTCAAAAAAAAAAAAAAAAAAAAATATATATATATATTCCTTATTGCAATTAAATGAGAAATCTTTGTGTAATATTCAATAAAACGCTAAGCTGGTCTGATCACGTAAGCAATGTTATTATAAAGGTATATGAAACCCTTAGGAATTCATCAAAAGTTGTGAGATTTTCTACATGTAATATTCTAATGTAATGTTCTAAATAACAGTTTGTCAGAAAAAGATGTATCACCATTATGTATTATCTGTTTCGTTTAATCCTTTGTGGAGCTTAGCATGGCTGCTACTGATGAAATAATCTTTACGTGTAATTATTGTGTATAAAAAACATTTGTAGACATTTTTCGCATATCATGGAATAGGATATGATTGCAACGAATTTTCCATGTAAAGTGAACAATTGAGTTTATTCGATTTTTTTATGTATTTATTTCTTCAAGCACATTCATCAAGGCTAACTATTAAAAATATCTAAAAAAAAATTTACAAAAAAAAATAAAAAAAAAATATAAAAATTATATTTAAATATAAAAATACTTAAGTAGACCATAAATTAAACTTAATTATTAAGTGAGTGAGTTTCATCTCCACAAGATGCTTAACTAGACCACTAAAAGTAATGTAGACTTGTTTTAATGCTAAGATCTAAAAAGTTAAAATTCTGATTAAAACATCGAGACATTGATGACATTGATCCATCATCTATGAAAACCATAATTAGTACGATGTAATGGATTTTTTTTAAATCGGAGTTTCTCAAGGAGCGAGGCGGAATAGAAATATTAAAACATGATAAAACCAATGAAACCGTGTAAAGAATCGAAAGCAAGCACAGTTTTGGAGTTGTTTCATCTATTTTCCAGAGAATCGAGTCGTAAAAAATTAAGTATGTCCGAATAAGATGGGAGTTCTAGCGGCTTGTCTCACTGCAGGCCATGAAGAGCAAACCGTACGAAACGACGTAGGATTGCCTCGACGCGATCAATGTGAACATTATGAAAAGGAGACGAAACACAACAGGCATCCTCGAGAATTGGTCGAACCAATGTGCAATAGAGCAGTCGCGTAATATAAGGATCATCATAAGATATTGTCGAATTGGTCTCGTTTACTATCGCGTCGATATGGTATACAAAGCGACAATTTAGCCACACTCCTAGATCTTTGGTTTTTACAAGTTTATTTAAAAGAACCGTCATTGATGGTATAGTTTAAGCAAAGCGGTGTACTCTTCCGGAAAAAAAACATTGTCGTATGCTTATTATTATTAAAACGCGAGCGGTTAATAGATCAGTTGTAGTCACGCAGACAATTAACAACACTAAAAATCTTGGGTCCATCAGCAAAAAATAAAAATTTTTGAATTTGTCAAGGGCATAGGCACATCATTAATGTAAATAATAATCAGAAGTGGACCGAGATGACTACCTTGGGGTTCACCTAAAGAATAGCTTCTGATAGAGACCATCGAAACAATACTCGCTGAGTGTAAGACGTCAAGTAAAAGTGACGGACAGCTAATTAATATATTATTATTATAGGAATTACCATTAGTTTTGTGTCATTATTTGTTGTTATTATTTTTGTTTTTGGGGCGAAGGACAAATTCTCAACGTTATTATCATTTTAGAATAATGAATTGACTTCTGCGTAAGTTGTTTACTGCTACTCAACCGTGTTATGTAATAACACAATGATTTACATATGAAAACCTCAGGAATGGTTATATTTTATACGAAAAACAAACAAGGTTACGAAATTATGTAATGAGAAATGCATCTGGGAACAACCACTCAGGCCTCAGTGCCGACGTTCAATAAACAATTTAATTTTCAGACTTCCAAAGACTTAAATTTGTGGTTTTCCGGATTTTTTCAAAAATTCCATTTTAAATCACTTTAATTTTGTTTATTTCTTTAGTGGTTTTAAAGGTCAGAAGGAAATTTTATATTGCAAATATAAAAGTGATACAAGTTTCAGCAGTTATACCTTTTTTCAATTCAGTTTCATTAAAATTTGAATCAAGTTCACTCTTTTTCGAATCATCTCCAACTGTTTTTGTTTCAAATTCACCGACGTTTTTAAACTAAATCCAACCAATTTTGAAACAAAATCACCCGAGTAAAAAAATGTATAAAACACTAAGAAATTTCAAGTTTTATTATAAGTGTTAACATAGTCTATTGTTGTTATGTACTTACTGGTTGGATTTGGTTTAAAAAGTCGGTGAATTTGAAAGAAAAATAGTTGGGGATGATTTGAAAAAGATTAATTTTTAATTTATTTTGCAAACCAAACCAAAGTTTTAATTTACCAAATTATAATATAAGTATATAATTTCGTGACAACAACTCTAACTACTGTAGCCTTGGAAAGAGCACAAATTAATGAATTTTTTAAAAAAATTTGAATCCTTATTCAATGTGAAGATTATTTGTAAAACGCAGCCAAATTATAGTTATGTTTAGAAAAAGTAATCCGTCGTATTATTTTGTGTCAATTCTTTTATTTCCTTACTGCTTTTTTGATGCTTTTTTTTTGACAGAATGTAGAAATTAAGAAGAAATTGACCAAATGCATTGAGGTTGTATTGTTAGTCCTAACCATACCAAACCTTTTTTTTCGAAAAATATAAAAAAAAATGCCATCTCAAAAACTGTTAGACTGTAAGCAGGATATTAGGCTAAAAATACTCCGAATGACTCACCTTATCCACTTGCAAAATACTTACACCCTCGTAATAGCTCCCTGTTTAAACCAGTTGCACGGAAATCTGTTTAATAGTTTTCGTCAAAATCAAGAACTAATCTATATACATCCATACATACACGGCAAATAGAGAGCTTCCTTTTTTGAAATCGATTGAAAGGAAAATAGGTTTAATTAACATTGTAAAAATAAATAGTAGAAGTAATTTCAACTCACAAAGCCTCTCTTATACCCACTCACTTGGAAACTTCTGTATAACCTTTGCCGTAATTGAATTGAAGCTTCGGTACGGTCTAAATAATATATCCTACGGATGTAATTTAAATTTAATTATTTTTATTGAAACAAGATTACGTTAAATTTTGTGTATGTTTCAAGATATAAGCAATGTAACTAAATATGTAAAGTGCTTTAATACAAACTTTAAGTACGAAGGACATCGCCTTGAAGAGGAACCTTTTCTTCCGACGCCTATTTAAATACTGCTACCAAAATCAACAAAAAGTTATAACCTGTTGTTTATTGGAATATATATGAATGAATAATAAACTTTGCTTGGGTTTTCGATAGATAAATTTATAACTAAGCAGTAGAATCGGTAATTTTTACTTGTTCAAATAGACATCTGCTAGTTATTTTGAGCCGGCTGGAGCTATTAATTTGTGATTTCCAGGGTCATTTCTAGGACTCCTTTCGTAAACGGCACACAAATTATTTCTCAGTGTAAATTTGTATCTTAGATACGTCATTGAATAAATATTGAATTCTTTCTACGGGCACTTAAGCCTTAAAGGAATTACTGGATTTAAGGTTGATATTTTATATTATGCGTCTTTTTTGCTTGTCCCTTTCAGTCCTTTTTACATCAATGCTATAGAGTAAGTACAGGACGTGCCTCTGAATATTATGTTTTTTGGTCGCCGTAAAAAAGGCTTTGAAACGAATAAAGTTTTAATGACCAGAATTATTCAGGATTTGTTTCCAGGTGGATTTGCCGCATGGAGGTCACTCTTTATATGAAAAAGACAATCTATATGTAATATATAATAGTAAAAATGGATTGTATTTTATAGTCAATTTTATGCTGCCTTTAGTGCCTTTTTATATCAAGGAGGACAAGAATTTCTAGGACATACACATACAATTATATCTGTAGTTATCGAAAATTTTACACCAGCAGATATAATACGATGTAGCCCTAAAAAAACAACGGCTTAAATGTCTGTCAGAGGAATCGAACCGCGCCTGATTGTAATGACAAATCTTCATAAAATTTACTTCAACATCTCATCAATTTAATAAAAGATTAGTCTTTTGTATTTGTTATCAATATAAATAGAGTGGCTACGAAGCACATTTGTCGCAGAGACATTTAGAGTGTGCTATGAGATGGGGGAGAGTAACTTTAAAATTCATTTAGTCATAGAAAGATTAGAATATGTTTTATATCACTGTGTCCTGTGACTATTTAAAATATTGCGTAGCTCCGTCTCTTAGCATTTTAGAATTATTCAAATAGACGTAAGTTCAGAACAACGTTGACAAGTATATGTGAATATACCTACTATATAACATATAGTTCTATTTAGAGGAGAATTCCTAGCAGTAATTCATCGTTCGGACGATAACGGCAGCTGTATTCTTTACAACCTCGGTGCAAGCCATTGAAGGGCACCCTCGGGCTGATCGTCTATCTTCCTCGAACGCTTTATATCACTTGTAGAAGGTCACCTGGTTGATAAAATCTTCACCATTCACCATACTTGATGATTCATACCCGTCTTTTCGGTTCTTCCCGAGTCGCTCTAACTTTTTATCTTCTGGTGGACATGGGAAGCGGATATCTAACACACGATACGCAAGTCGTCGCATACGTCCACTCAGTGCACCGATCGACTTGAAACTGATCGTTTTAGATGGCTGAAAGAATGGGCTACATAATGGACCACCCTTCGCAGCACATTTTTCCTCAGGGTCACTTATATCATTACTTTTTGTACTGCCGTCGTATATTTATTATTAATTATTTGAATATTTATCTAAAAATAATTCGAACAACCTGGTTCCGAATTATTTCTCAATATTCAGTATGAACAGAAGTGTTGAGTTAATTAATTGCATGTATTATAATTGCGAACAGCGAGATTCTGCAACTATATTGACAATTAATTGGAATTAATACTTATTCGAGCAGAGAAGGCTCTGAATAACTATTGGAAAAAAATCAGTAGGCAACACAAATTAATTTATTCGAGCAGCCAGGCTCTGAATAAATGTTAATAAAAAGACAACGCGGTCCATACTGCAAAAACTGCAGAGGTCAGCATGTCTAGCAGTTACTGGTGCCATGCGCACATGCCCCACGGCAGCTATGGAGGCTCTACTAGACCGCCCCCTTTACACTTACATCTAAAGAAGGAGGCTGCCTCAAGCGCAATAAGGCTGCTTGGCACCAATCTCCTCTCAGCAAGCAATTGGACTGGTCACAGGAAAATCCCTGAAGACTTCATGGATGATCCGGTGATCAACTCAATATCAGATACCATGCCGAAGAGGCACAACTTTGATATACGAGCAGAGATTATTGGCTCAACAATAGACATATCTTTGAAAGGGGATCTCTGGTTTGGTACACGGATGTATCCAAGATGGAAGACAGAACGGGCATCGGGGTCTTGGACCAAGATTAAGGCTGCACAAATCGCTCGGTTCTGCACCAACCATCTTTCAAGCAGAGATACATGCCATCGAAATCTGCGCACGTGAAATTACCAACAGAGGTATACGCGGTGCTGAAGTATACATTATGTCCGACAGTCAGGCGGCACTTAAGGCTTTGGGATCCTACACCTTTGAGTCTAAAATTGTCTGGGACTGTCTCTCTGCTCTTAAAGAACTGGCCCAGAGCAACAGCGTTACGCTGGCATGGGTCCTAGGGCACGAGGGCATTGAAGGCAATCAGAAGGCGGATCACCTAGCAAGAAAAGGTGCGGATTCTCAGTTTATTGGACCGGAGCGATTCTGTGGCTACTCAAAAAGCCGACTAGCAATGCGGATCCGGTCATGGGAGGACGAACGCAAGCACTCACACTGGACAAATATCCCAGGGTTAAAACAAGCAAAGAGGTTTATAACCTACTCAAAACAGAAATCGATCTCACTCAGCAGACCAGATTTAAGGCTGATAACAGGACTTCTAACTGGTCACTGCCCCTTGGGCTACCACCTAAAAAAGTTGGGGCTAGCTGATGATGACACCTGTCGCTTCTGTTTTGAAGAGGAAGAGACAGCGGAACACATCCTCTCTCACTGTGAGGCCCTCGGCCGCATCAGGCTCAGACATCTTGACGGGGCTTTCCCATTACCATCAGATATAGCTAAGGCAGCCCCCAAAGAAATTTTAGGTCTTATAAGGGAACTAAAGGTTGGCGGGCTGGCTTAATACTGTACCTGGATCAGGTCACAAAAGATCAACTTGGTCGAAGTGACTAAAGGATGCAGATAGTCCTTGATCCATTCTTTAATAATAATAATAATAACAACCCTTGATATGGGTATCAAATGAAGGTTTACGTTAAGTTAAAGTGGCTGCCTGAGAAAGGCACACTTAGGCCAAGGAGGCCCATTGTGATACCACGTTGAGGCTACAAAAACTTTAGCAACCCCATAAAAATAACCTAAGTAATAGGAGGGTGGATATGTTCCCCCTGTGCACCGAGCCATCTCCCTGTTTCCAGTGGGACCAGCTCTAGGGAAACCAAACTAGATTTGCCTAGGTTGGGAAGGGTGTACGGCCCTAACTCGTCGTCAAATGAAAGGGCTGGATGAGTAGAATACGATGAGTGGCGCGACGTCATTATAAACCTAATATGGCGGACGCCCTAAGATTGCGGAGTACCTTTTTCTTTACAATATCCTTGACATGGGTATCAAATGAAAGGGTTTGCAAGTTAAATCAGTTCTAAGATTTTTCTAGGTTCAGAGGGTTCCGCCGCTATCCAAGTTCTAGACTTTGGTCTATTCGGGATCTGGTCCATTATAACAGTTTCGAGAATAGCTTCTGGCAAAACTTCCCTTAAGAGAAAACTGTAAAGCTCCGCAGACTTTTGGTCTATGCAAGCGATGAGCTTGATATGGCCTTGGTGTCAGCCAGTGTATCAACAGCAGTGGCGGACGGACCCAGGATTTTGCAATAGAACATCCTTATGAACCTTCAGCAACGCGGTTTGAACCGTCTTTCAATTACTCGTTGAGATGGTTCCACGTCGTTACTTCGATCTATGACTGCCCGGGTGAGGTTGTCTTTCACGACTTTGCTGTACGACTGTGAGTTGACTAATGGAAAGGGAGGCCACTTCGTCCTCGAAGAGGATGGCTGCTGCTTGCCTGGCGAGCGCAGTTTGTTAGGTTATGGTGAGGGTGTGTTTTCGCTGTAGTCTTATGTTGCGCAAGAAGTTTTGTATCCTTATCTCAGAATATTCCTTCTCCAAAGCATTTGATTCTCCAGGTTTACTTGGCCAATGAAGCCTTGTACTGTTGTTGTACTGGCCAATGAAGCCTTAGAGCGGATGGGCTCTGCAGAAGGTTTCCCACTTTCCCCGAGAGACGGGTTTGCCTTCACGGCCGATATCCTCCCTTTCCGTGTGGGCGACGGTATTGGTGCTTTAGTTTTATCAGAGGCGGAATTTTTGCACCTAAAATTACAATTCATGAATGGACCACTTTCTCAATAAGGCGGTTTCATGGTCTAGTGATACAAGGGGAATGAGTGGTCATCCATGGTAGTGCCCCATGCCATGGAAAGTTCAGATTACTCCCTGAGGTTGACAGTAGTAAGGGAGGCTTCGTTAGAATAAAGCTGGTTACCCCTTTGCTGAAAACCATCCTATGGGGAGAAGTTGCATAACACGTATATTAGGGGAGTTTTATTAAAGATCGCCCCATTGGCCAGCGTCCCTCAAGGTTGGAACTTCAGAAGCCTATTACCAGCCGTCTCCCGTGTAGGATGAAGTCGGACTTTCAACAGTATTCACAGTTACTGCACGAACTCTATACTCTGTTCCAAAAAGATTGGCATCGAGAAACCAAGAGGCACTGATTCTGGCAGCAGCCAGATGCTGTTGGACGACCGATAATGATCACCACTCAGTGGTGGGTGTTTTTACATGCGAAGTTCTCCGTTGCAATACGAATTCGAGTGACTGGAATGATCAGAAAGCACATTTAGTGTAGCCAGATTGTATATTTTAGCAGTAGGCCACGAGGAAAAATAAGAAAATGTTCTGAGATAAAATCGTGGCAACAGCGTGCTAAGGAAGGGGTTGGAGGCATAGGAAACTGATGGGAAAATGAAGCAGACAGCAATACTCCATAATTTATCTAAGCTTAATGCAAGCTATTACATAAAAAATACAAAATAACAAAATAAATACTACAAACTAAAACAAACAATAATTTATAACAGATAATGTAAGCTACAATATGAGCTATGAATATGATAAATATAAACTGGGAGGAGGGAGAATTAGGAAAGGCGATCAAGATGGGCGGGATAAAGATATAAGGCTTTGTGAAGGGATGATTTACTCAGATGGAAGTCAAAGGAGGGAAGGTCGTTGACTTTTCGAAGCATCCTGGTAATTGGTTCGCGTTGACCGTAGTTCGTGCGATGGCGGTCGAGTCGGCAAAAGGGGAGTGGACCTAAGGTTGCGAGGGTTGGTATGGATTGGTAAAGACTGCAGGATTGAAGGGCAGTCTATGGCACCAGCTAGTAGCTGATGAATGAAGAGAACGTCGGAAACATCACGACGTTTACTTAGGGGTTGTAAGTCGATCAGTTTCAGACGGTCTTCGTAAGGTGGAAGGTTGAATCTATCTACCCACGTAGAGCGTGTACTGCCAATCTTTTTGGAACAGATTATAGGTATTGTATGTTAATTAATCCCTCCTATCGGTCTTCCGAGTCCAAAATATTGCTATGCTGCACTTGTCGATTCGGCCTGAGAACTATCCGCTCTGGGGCGGTTCGACATTATTTTTAATTTCAATCGATTCAAACCGCTCCTAAAGTGATATGGAATCGATTCGGAGCGATTAAAATATCGCTCCACTGGATAAAAGGAAGAAGTCTGGCAATTATAAGAAGTGCACTTAATTACAAGGTGTCTTGTAGGTTTTTTTTTTTTTATACGGTGTGACGAAAGCCTAGGGGATAACCCTTTGATGCGCTAGCATGGTTTTGACCGGAAGGGAATTAGGGTAAGGGAAGTTAGGAAACTTGAGTCTTGTTTTTGCATTGCTACGGGCTAGACAACAGCCCAGAGACAGATTGGATTATTTTAATTTCTTAATAAAAGCTCACGGGCAGACCTGGTCTCGAAACCGGGGCCCATGACATGGTGGTCGTGCCGCTCAACGAATTCATCCAACTCCGAACTTGGTAGGCTTTTGTAACTGGGGTGGAGCAGCAGGAGTGAGTGGTATGGAGGATGGGTGGAGTGGGTGGTTTTTTTGTGAGGTGGAAAGCATCGCGTCCATTCCAGCCAATTTAGCCCAATTTACATTCATAGATTCTCCATTGTTTCTTGACCTTCTCAATTAAATTTAAACTTGTCTAAAGATGACCCGATTGCATTAACTGCTGTCTGACTGGCAGGAAAAATTCAGATGTTCCTGTTCATGTAGGTTACTCTTAAGTACCCGTAGGTATATGCCAATATAACATAAACATCATAGTGGAAAATAGGGGCAATTCTGCTTAGTGGCAGTGACGCGTTATAACTATATGCCGAACGTTCTCATACCCGCATCGTTCTTCGAACTGTCTATGTACCAAGAAGGTTATTAGTAACCATCGAAGAAAACAAAAAATTGTATGACACGGTTAAGGTGCTACATAAAATTTTATTATTTGAGAGAACTCATTGTGAGACAATATTTTTGTAAAGTGAAATTATAAAGAAAGAATTCAAATATAGCATTATAGACGCAAATGAGTAGCAAGGGCTTCTGGTCTCTAGTCAAAACCGTAAAGAACAATATTAACTGTTCTTTAATACCACCACTTATTTATAATTGGAATGTTTATACTGGCCAGCCTGGAGAGGAATGCGATTCCTCTAACTGCAGACCAATTGCATTTACTTCTACTTTTATATAAACTTTCTGAACTCTCAGTTGATCAAATATCTAGAAACTAACCATCTTATCAACGATAGCCGGTACGTAGACGGAGTGAAACATATATTTGCAATCGCTAAAAATGCAATGAAATACTTAGGTTTTATACAGAGATGTAAGTACTATCTCTTACTCTTGTGTCGCTATTTCTACGACCAATTGTCTAAGGAAGATATCGCACCGATACGATCCGAAGCGATATTTGGAGTGCAAGTTCGTATCGATTCGGAACCCTGGTTATTTCTGGTAAATTTAAAATTACAGTGAAAAACAAAATTGGAATTTAGACTTCATTTGCGTAACACTTGACGCATCATTTTTGCGTAATACTTGACATATCTTTAAAAGTCCTTTAATATTTTACAAAAAGTGAAGTAAATGGAAAACCCTTTTGTATTCTTATAAAAACCTCATAAAAGCTGATTTTATAGTTTCCTTTCGATAGAAAATATGCCATGCCCTGACCGAGTAAAAATTTCCTAAATCTCCTCTGTAAATTATCTGTTTTAAATAAACATAAAATGAGCTTTACGATGCCATAAATTGTTGTTGTATACATTAAATGTTCGTGGAAATGCCAACATTTCTACTCTAAAGTAAAAACTCTGAATATCTTCTATTGCGGAGAAACCTGCATTGCAATCCAAATATTTGGCAAGCTTATTGACCGCGAAATTACGAATCCGCAAGCTGTAGTAGGGAAGCTATTTGAAGGGTTTCCTCTGTTGAAAATCAACCCTGTTAGCGTAATATTATTCCTATCTAGAAATTACGTATTGGGATTGTAAGCTCTTTGGAGCATAATTTAGGTATCTATTGAAAAAAGAGTTTCCCGATTAATGCGGATCCTGGAAAAATAAGTTCACTGCGGTATCTTTATTTTTCCAAATGTAATTCGTAAAAATATTAGATTATAAAGATGTTAATATTTTCATGCCGTTGAATATGATAATTTTACTTTAAATCCTTGCCAATTTTGGAAATTTCTCTTCTGAATTGAACAGGTGCGTTTATTTAAACTTCAACAATGGGAAGGAAAAAGTGTGTCAGGTAGGACGTTACAAAATGATACTGGCAGTAATTTTTCCTTCCTTTATTGGAAATAAAATTTATTTTCTTTTCCATATATACATAAGTAATCCTGTGATAAAATATTCATATGGATTTGCTGGTTTATACCACATCAGGAAAGCAATAAAAGTTTGTTTCTATCAACATTTTACGAGATAATTTCGACTTAGGAAGATGTTTGAAGACTTTTTGATTGGTCAGACTTTATGGTGTTCATTATGTTCATTTGATGGTATCTGAAATGTCTTAAGTTAATGTTATATGAATTGTTCGAAATTTGAAAGCAAGATAAAGTTTACACGTTCTTATGAGGTGACAAGGTAACTTTTCTTCTTAATAAAACATCTTTACAGCTTTTTTATTCAAATCAGCTTTGCATCATGTAACAAATATAAGTTTATTGCTGGTCTTAAAAAAGTTGAATTTACATATACATACGAGTACATGTACCCCATTTCTATTTTAAAGTAAAATTTAAAAATTTCTCTAGAAGTATTAAGGACAAAAATGTATTTTGCGGCAGTATTTGTGGTAAGCTTTTGGAATCTTAATTTTGACCATTGATCTAATTGCTTTCTTATTTTCCTGCAATATCGAGTTTGTTGTGATTAAAAATTAATCAAAGTATATTTAACTTAAGGGCATCGAAAATGTTCGTGAGACACGGGGTCTTTTGCATCCGCCCATATCTTCCTTAAATATTTATATTTTTCAAACCTCAACTACCTTTTCACAATTCACATTTGAATTTTTTCCAACTTTCGGCATATTTTCGCTGCCTAGTCCCCTTAATTAAGCCCTTTTGAGTCTATGTAGGGTGTTTCATATCTAGTGTGACAAAATAAGTGGGGTGATATATCTCACCTACACAAACAAAGAATTTTATGGCAGGAGGAGGAGTAATCTCAACCGTTTGGGAGTTACATGATGATTCATAAGTTTGCAATTTTCATCGCATGTTAATCACTATCTACATACCCTACTATCCCAATGACCTATCCCAAATTGTCAATAATGTTGATCTAACTTCTACCATTGTAGGTACAATCACTTCCAAAAGTGAAAAAAATATTTTGTGATTACCTAAAATTCAGCATTCTCCCAAATGTTATCCGAAATGCATGCTAAATTATTACACCTGTTTTCTATTTTTATTAAATTGCCCATAAGAAAAAGTCTAATGACTTAAGATGTCGCGATCAAGCAGGCCACGAAATCAGTACACCTCATCCGGTCAGGAAATTTTTATTCAATTTTTGTTCTATGTGGGTTAATATCCGACCAGGTATGGAGGTTGCGGGAGTTTATGATACTATCTCTGGTAAATTGCGATTCATCCGTCCACATAATTCGTTTCAGTCTACTACACAATAAATGTAAATTATATCCGCGTATTCTGCAAAAAACAAATTCTGGCAATTTTTAATAATTTTAGCTTAAGAACATCAGTAGCTATCGATTTGTTTTTCAACTATGATCGAAATTTTTGCTGAGTCACTTTGGCTATCGCAAGCTAATATCTACAGTTAGATAGAAGTACACTAGTTCGAATCCCACCGGCGGCGACCCATGGTTGTTTTTTACTGACAACAGATTACGATAAAAAAGCGATTAAGGATTGCAGAGTAACGATAGTTGCAATCGTTATCTCGAATCGTGTAAAGGCTTCCTGCCCTATGCCCAACAAGAGGTACGGGATCCAGAGATGTTACGACCGGTTGGTTTTAAAGTGAGCTTGGCCCTGGCTAATTTGCAGAAAGCATACATGTCCATTGTGTACAGAACATGCAGTTTTAAATTTCGCAAGCCCTCTCGGTGCTCATAAGTGTCAGGTCAGGGCCCCGTCCATTCCAGCCAATTAAGCCCAATTTACATTCATAGATTCTCCATTGTTTCTTGGCCTTCTCAATTAAATTTAAACTTGTCTAAAGATGACCCGATTGCATTAACTGCTGTCTGACTGGCAGGAAAAATTCAGATGTTCCTGTTCATGTAGGTTACTCTTAAGTTCCCGTAGGTATATGCCAATAAAACATAAACATCATAGTGGAAAATAGGGGCAATTCTGCTTAGTGGCAGTGACGCGTCATATCTATATGCCTAACGTTCTCATACCCGCATCGTTCTTCGAACTGTCTATGTACCAAGAAGGTTATTAGTAACCATGGAGGAAAACAAAGAATTGTATGACACGGTTAAGGTGCTACATAAAATTTTATTATTTGAGAGAACTCATTGTGAGACAATATTTTTGTAAAGTGAAATTATAAAGAAAGAATTCAAATATAGCATTATAGACGCAAATGAGTAGCAAGGGCTTCTGGTCTCTAGTCAAAACCGTAAAGAACAATATTAACTGTTCTTTAATACCACCACTTATTTCTAATTGAAATGTTTATACTGGCCAGCCTGGAGAGGAATGCGATCCCTCTAACTGCAGACCAATTGCATTTACTTCTACTTTTATATAAACTTTCTGAACTCTCAGTTGATCAAATATCTAGAAACTAACCATCTTATCAACGATAGCCGGTACGTAGACGGAGTGAATATAACCAATTCGCTTTCTCTAAACATCTTAGGTATTGAAATATCCAACAATCTTAGCTGAATGAAACATATATTTGCAATCGCTAAAAATGCAATGAAATACTTAGGTTTTATACAGAGATGTAAGTACTATCTCTCACTCTTCTGTCGCTATTTCTACGACCAATTGTCTAAGGAAGCCGCTAGCCTGATTCCATCGAGCGAACTTTTTTTTATGCGGGAAAGACCCGTATAAGAAGAATTACGGCGAAAATCACTGTAAAAGTTGTTATACTGCACCGGAGCGATAGGGGCAGTCAAATATAGACTTATTTCGAGGAATCAACCTGTACTTTTTACAGAACAGTTTAAGAATAGACTTGATTCACGAATAAGATTTCTTAAAAAATTATAAGAAATATATTTTTCTGAGTAATAAAGACATGTCGCCCTGTAGTCTGCGAAAGTTCTGCCCTAGCGGAAAGAAGAGGTAGGCTACTGGGCTTACGGGGCAGGAGAGCGTAGAGCTCGTGTTGAGATTCCTTAGGGAAGCAATGACTATGAGCACAGGGTAAATAGAGTAGTTCCCAATAAATCTATGGAGCACAATGAACACACCTAGAGATCTAAGTGAAGCTCTGCAGTACCGTTCTAAACTAAACTAACATTCCGAATTTTCCTCAATCTTGATATTAAATAATTGAACGGGATTATATCTAGAGTTCGATAATAATTCTTAACTCAACTGATCATATATATTTATTTTCAGTCGCCTGGCTTGGGTTTCTACAAAGATGTAAGAAATACTTTTTCTGACTTGCCACTGATCTACAGGCTCACATCAGGCCTAGACTAGGATAGAATTCCCATATTTACTTAGAGACCGTGCATACCACGTTGCCCGCGTTAGATAAACTTCAAAGAATGGCTACTTATTGGCAACTTCTCTGAGAATATTGTCTTTCTTAATCATTGACGAAATGTCGGTTGTCTTTCACTCTTCTACCGCTATTTCCACGACCATTGTTCCAACGAAATTGCTCTTATTCCTTGTAAACACATTACAACGCCCGATAGAAGAACTTGAAATTGGTCCCACCCCAATACTCTAAAGGACAAATTTAGGGAATCTTTCCTTAGCAGAACATGCATTGGGAATAGTTTACCATCTTCCGTTTTTCTTCCGTCTTTGAGCCCGAAACTTTTAAAGGAGCTATTTATTGTCGTCCCCTTCACTCCAAACCTATTAACCCATTTCTCTTATCCTTTATTCCGCTCCTGCCAAAGCTGTGCTTTAGCGTCATATAGTACTCCCTTGAGCTTTGGCATTATGATAAAAAAAATATTAATTGAATATTATTTAATACTTTAATTAATAATGTATGTAATAAAAAAATCGGTTCAGAGCATAATGGACACGGGGATGATAGGGTTTTGTAGTTATTTATATATTTTTTAAACTTTTTTTGTAATAGTTCTCAGTGAAAGTACTAACTAAAGGCTACATTCAGGCATTTTTGAAGATATTTTGCATCAACAGTTTTTAAATTAAAGTAGGGGAGGGGTCCTAAGACAATCTTGCATTTTAGGAGACCTATCTAAGTAAAAAACAAAATATCAGCACACCTTTTACTTTATGAAAAGGAGGTCCAAAAAAATAATACCAAATTTCATTTTAACAGGTTTATAAATCAGAGAATGTAAGCCAGTGACATACAGACAGACGGACAGACCGAAACAATAATGGTTTGTAGTTGCTCTAGAAGTGTAAAGCCTACACCTCACCTACATAAGAGCACGCAAGAAGTGTCTAGAAGTCTACGTTAATTAATAACTTTAAATTAAGCAGGTTAAAAAGAGTAAATGAAAAACATTAAATAAATTTTCGAAATTTAAAACGGTTACTAGTGGCTTATAATAACTTAAGTGTGATATTCGTATTCGTCTTCCAGCACCTTGCCTTTTATCACTACGTCACCTTATTACTAGGTTTTATCTTCCCCTTCCCCGTTAAAAAAAAAATGCGGAAGTTTTACCATCTTCTGTGCTTCCCTCGTATTATGATCCCGAAACCTTCAAGTGAGGCGTCATCTCCTTGTCAACTTCTTTACCGATTTCCCTCTCGCCTAATTCTTTTCCTGGAAAGAGTGTGCTTTACCATCATAGGACATCTCCAAATGAAAAGTGCAGTACGCTTCTGAGGGAAAAGATTTTGTTAAACATTTTTAAAACTTTGTCTTCGTCCAACATTTTACTAGCAAATATAGTGAAACTTAAATATTTACGTCGCGCCCTTTTTTTGCCTGGAGACGTGCCAATTGGTGGCTTTGTCGGCAAACTTAATCCTGTGGCTTCGGTGTAGGCACGTTTAAAAATTATTTGTATATTCTAGTACGCATTATTACATTATTATATCGAATATATGCATTTCACTCTCGTTAACAGTAATAGGTAAAGTCAAGGGATACGGAGTATTCCTTTATAACGAAAAATAGATCCAAAATTACAGTTTCGTAGATATATTATTTTTGACATACTAATGGTCTTGAATAATTAGTTCTTCAAAGTAATATCCATCGAGAGCAGACTTATGCTGATTATATTTCAATAGATAAATTAATTTATTGAGATAACATCAGTATTGAAACACATTTACCCAACCATCAGTTGCCAACTGCACAAAATTTTCGAAATTGAGTTCTCCGGACAATTACATCGACCCAAATTTCAACTAAAATTTGACATCGGCTAAAAGCAGAGAATTCTATCAGAATTGGACAAAATCCACTCCAGCGATAATTAACTCTGACATAAGGAAAGCAACCTCTCTGTTGCCACTAGCATTGGTGTGAGTAGTATGTAATGGATTTTGGTATAGTCGATATTCCAACTGTTGTAGTAACAGAATGGAAAAGCGCACTTAATACATTCCAGCACGTCGCCAGCAAAACGTAATTCCCATCCAAGTGCAACAAGTATGTCAAGAAATCCTGATATCTTTAATGTACGTACATGTCAGATGCATTCAAGATAATATTGTATAGTTATCCTGTAAATGGGATGGCTACCAAAATCACTTACGGAAATAATGGAAATCTCTTCCAGAAGATTATATTTGTGTTTGTTGGTGAGAATGTCAGTTATGTGTACTGACTATAACGTAAAGTGCTCCTTGCTGGATTTTGGAGTTTGTACGACTATGTAGGGGTTCCATCCTTGGTGAGAGTGCACAAAATTGAAACGAAAGATTAGCGAAATAATGTGAAAATCGCCAGATTTCCTATATTTTAAAATAAATAAAAAATAGGGTCTTAATTTTTTTATGTAAAACATCGCAACTACTTGATGTACTAATACTATTGAGGTGTTGCTGCATTCTTTCTTTTATTTTTTTTATTTTATTACTTTCGATTTATCATTAACTTACTAAGCAAATGTTAACACAGCCCACTTTATTGATGTATGCAATCTGTGTCTTACAATTAAATTTACAGTTATAAACTAAACTGATTTAGAGAAGAGTTTGACTGTGTTGATCGCTAGGACAGTTTGGGTATCCCACAAAAAACTATCACCATGAAAAAGAAGTCCTACTCTGGAGCCCAATGTGATATCCTTCACAAAGGAACACTATCGGAACTCTTCAAGTGCTGAATGTAATGCTACAAAGGTTCATTCTTTCACTTGGTATGGATATTCTTGTTTATATGGCTTGAGACCAGGGCCGCCGAGAGGGGGCGAAGGGGTTACCCCCCCTCCCCCGGGCTTTCAAAAGGGGCCCCGTCATCTAAGTCATCAATAGGAAATTTTTTCCATTTTAATTATATATAAAAAAAATGTTTCACGATCGAAAAAGTGTAATATACTAGGCAGATTTTAAATTGAAAATCACTCATTCGATTGTATATGGGACCGTAAACGCTTAGTCCCGGGCCGGAACTTTCTTTCGCGATTGCCCGTGTGTGGTATCCCCCGGGCCCGAATTTTGTCTCTACGTGCCTGCTTGAGACCATTAGTTTTCAGTTGATTTGTTCACTTAAACTGGCTTTAACTTCTTGATTTTCCTTGCTGATATCTCTAAAAATTGCGTCCAAAGGCTTCTTTTCTACCCTTAGATAACTTCCTTCTGAATTATCTTCATCATTCTTAAAATGGAATACTTTTTGTTCAGGATCACGATCAAATTCCCCTTGTCTGCTTTCATAAAATAACAATATCTTGACTTTAACTTCTTAATTATTTTGATATCATAATTGGGGACTGGTATTTAGTGTCCTTTCCAACAAAAGAAATTTTAAAAAAGCAATAGGTACACTTTTAATTTCGTCAGTTGTACGAAACGCTGACGATGAAACGTAGTACCTTTCGAAACAGCTCTTCATGATTGGTACGTAATAGGTTTTTTTTGGTTGTTTAGGTTAGTTAGTTTGTTTAGGTCAAATCTAGCAAGTAAATTTTGAACAAGTTCCTGTTATCGAAATAGGCGGAAATTCGGCACATATCTATAGGCTAATGACAATGCAATATAGTATATCTAATATCGTTCAAAATCCAAGTTGGCGGATTACCCTTTTCTTCACAACCACTTTGACATAGGTATAAATTGTTGTAATACACGAGCTGCACACATTACATATGGTATATACAGGGTGTTTCAGATCAACTTAGTGGTGATATATCTCACTTAGAAAATAAAAAAATTGTATAGCAGGGTGGAGAGGGGGAAATATCAACCGTTTGGGAGTTACAGGGTGATTCATGAATTCGCAATTTTCATTCTATACACATCACTCTTTTATTTTTATTCTTTGATCTGCGCAGCGACATAAAAAAAGCGCCAAAAAACTACTATCTCGATGCCCTAATTCCCTGTTTCCGGCGTATTGTAGCCAGAGTCTCCCGTATTCTTGTCGCTGCATTCCCGATTCCTGTAACTAAATCCTCTCTACTGTTAAAAGGGCTTGAATAACCTTCATTCTTCATTGTTTTCCATATGAATAAGATCGATGGAGTAAGGTCTGGAGATCTGGCAGGCCAAGGAATCGGTGCACCTTGTCCAATCCAGCAATTACGAAATTTTTTATTTAGTATTATCTTCACAATGTTAGCAGTATGCGCTGGCGCTCCATCGTGGTGGTAAAACATGTCCGTTCGATTATGCAAAGGGGTGTCCTCTTTTAGATTTGGCAGTGTATTCTACAAAAAGTCCGCTTAAATTTGACTGTTGAGCACTTGCGGCAAAATGAATGGTCCTACCAAATGGTTGCCGATGATACCAGCTCAAACAAAACACTGAATTTCTGCTACAATGAGGTCACCCTTGTCCTATGTGGATTAGAATGGAGGTTGTGGAAGTTCGTGATAATCATCCCTGGTGAATTGTTATTCATCGGTCCAGAAACGCCCTGTCGCAAAATTCCAGTCTTCTCTCGAAATCTTCATGCAGTAGTCCTTGGACTACTTGAGTGATGGTGATATGGAAGTAATCTCTCTCGTTGAATGACCCCCCAAACTTTAGCTAAAGGCGTTGCTAATCGTTTTGCAACCCGTCTCGTGCTCGTTTCAGGGTCTTGCCTGACAAGGGTGATTATTTGCTGCTCGATGTCGGCAGAAGTTGCCGAACTTTCGGGTCGCGTCTCCCTATTGTGTGAAGTTATACTTCCTGTTTCTCTTAACCTTCGAAAAGTCCGTGTAAATACCCCTCTTTGGGGTGCTCGTCGATTAGGGAATCTCCTTTGATATTCCAGTATTGCCGCTGTCTCGTTTCTACAATTTTTTTAAATAAAAATACCCATATTTATCGATTTGTTTTCCAACTATGATCAATATTTTTGTTGACTTGACCCTCTTTTATAGCTAAATTTCCATCACGTATGAGTTCCAGGATACTAGGGTGTAAACTGTGGCTAACAGAAGCAAATATCGGAAAAATTATATTAACATGTTTATAACTCTTTTGCAGTAACAATTAGGAGTAATTACCTGTGCACCCAAAACAAACATTCTCGACCCTATCTATCTATTCCTTAGGGTGGGGATGTCCAATAGAAATGGGCTGTATTTTGTCCGTGTTCAAGATGAGCTTAACGTTTTTTGGGTGTTGTGGGTCAGCAATGGCCTACAGTTTAATCGGGATTCTCTAGACGTCGGGATTATGTTCTTTATCAAATATCATGGTTCGTCACACGGATTCCGACTATGATATAAAATTAAAGGCTGCTTGGCCTTCAATTGAACGGTATATTTTTTTGTCTAATCCATAAACTTCATAATATAGTTTTATTATTTAGGTTATAAAACTTACGAGAAAAAGAACTTGGAACCAATCGACCAAAGTCAGTAAATTTTTGAGTACCTCTAATAGTTTTTATACAAGCCTTTCAATCCTTAATTAAGAGTGTTATTTATAACATATTATTATATTTTGGGTGGATGAGATTTCATTGGGTAACAGATTACATCTAAAAGCAGGAAAATTGTGAACTTAAAAAAGTAACTTATTTAAAGCTAAAAATTTAAAGAAATCGGTTTGTTGATAGAGTAAAACTGTCAAATGGTGCTCGCTATAGGCGTTGCTAAAATAGAACTGATATCGTAATGTTGCTAAAGTAGCAGTAACACAAATAGAGCCATGGTTAAGATAATTATAGTCTAGTTCTGATTAAAATTTTACTAAATTTGAAATGTTGGTGGCTTTAATATGCTTAGTTCGACAAATCTTATCCCTTTGAAATTCTGTTAGACCAAAAACATAATATTATTCTAAAAACATGACGGAAAAATTGTTGCCTTTGCTTAAAACCACAATTGTATGTAAACGAAGAAAACAAAACCGGAGTGAACTCGGAAGTAGAGTAATTGGGTATGATACTATCCTGAGGATACTTAAAACTCTTATGCAGAGCATTGTTTTCCGATTGACTTTATTATGTATAAAGCCTTATCAGAAAAGGTTAACAAGAAGGTAGTTTCAAGCTGATTTTCATGCAAACATTTAAATTCTCAGATCAAAAGACAACGAATTTTGTTGAATTTTGCATAAATGTGCATAAATATGCAAACATTATACTTAGATTGTGTTAATGCGAAGACGTTTTGGATGAGCTTTAAATAAATAAAAACGTCGAGAATTCCCTTTATATGTATGTAGAAAAATGTTAGATTTTTGGTTTTAGTAAAATTAATTTGTGGTTTGTTTTTATTATATTAAGAATTGCAAACTTAAAATTTTTAATTCAATTGCTTATTCAACAAAAGGTTTGCTAACAAAAATTGAAATTCAGAGAATTTAAATTTCTGATTTGTATGTCTGAAATTGGATACGCCCTGATTGTCTCTCTCATAAAATTTATCATCACCAGAAAGTATAAAACCAAAGACATGGTGAAAATAGGTAGGGTGCTTCTCGGCCAAACTATTCACACAGTTTTTACTACATAAATACAAACAGTAAATATACGAATATTTGTATCACACTTAAGTTACGATAAACCACTAGTAACAATTGTAAATTTTTAGAACTGATTTAATGTTTTTCATTACTCTTTCAAACCTGCTTAATTTAAATTTAAAAAGACAAAAGAAGGTTCACTTCATCCGCGCTTATGTAGGCGAGGTTTAGGTTTTATAGCTCCGTAGCAACTAGAAACTGTTATAGTTTCTGTCCGTCCATCTGTCCGTAAGTCACAGCCTTCCATCCTATCACTTATAAGCTAGTTAGATGAAATTTTGAATTATTTTTTTGAATCTCCTTTTATTAAAGTGAAAAGTGTGCTGAAATTTTTTTTTACTTAGATAGGTCTCCTGAAATTCAAGGATGTCTACCTTACCTTCGCTAGTTTTTAAAATATTGATGCAAAATATCTTCAATAATTCCTGAATGTAGCCTTCAGTTAGTACTGCCAAAGCTCAAGGGAGTATCCTATGATGCTAAAGCACAGCTTTGCCATTAAAAGAATTAAGGATAAAAGAAATGGCTTAGTGAATGAAGGAGGTGACTCCTCCTTTAACAGTTTCGGGCTCATAAGATGGTACAAAAACAGAAAATTGTAAACTATTCCACATGCGTGTTGTTCTGCTTCGGAGAGATTTCCGAAATTTCGCAAAATCTCTCCAAATTTAGCCTTTAGAATATAAGGTCGTTTGAACAATGGTCGTGGGAATAGCAATAGAAGAACGAAACTCGATATGAAAGAGTGAAAGACAACCGAGATTCCGTCGATGCTTCAGAGAGTCACTGTATTCAGAGATTGTGAAATCACCAATAAGTTAAATAGCCTTGCTTTGAACTTTATCTATCTATACCCAAGCCAAGCGATTGTAAATACATATATGATCAGATAAATTAATATCGAACTCTATTCTAAGAATAACCCCGATCAATTATTTAATATAAAGTTTTTAGGAAAATTCAGAATGTTAGATTAGGTTAGAACGGTGCTGCAGAGCTACCCATAGCCCGCTTCACTTAGACCTCTAAGTGGGTCCATTGTGTCCCATAGATCCCCCCCCCCCCTGTTTACCCTATTCTCATAGCCGCCCTGCTTCCCTAAGGAATCTCAACATGGCTTTGAGCTCTATGCTTTGCCGCTCCGTATGCCCAGTAGCCTGCCTCTTCTTGTCGCTAAGGCAGAATTTTCGCAGAGAACAAGGAGACAAGACTTCTCGAAATAAGTCTGACTGCCCCCATTCCTCCTGTAAAGTATAGTAATTTTTACAGTGATTTTTGCCGTAGTGTTTCTTCTACAGGTATTTCCCGTAAAAAAAAGTTCGGACGAGGCTCAGCCCCCCTCATTTGCACCCATTGCCCCCCCCCCCCCTGTATACGCGCCTGGTCATATTAGATGTTGAATGACAACACATGAGTCAGCGAACTTTATTTGTTAAATCTTTTCATTCAATACCCATGTTAAGTAGGTTATAAAGGTAATCCGCCTTAGGGCGTCCGCCATATTAGGTTTAGGATGAAGTCACGCAGCTCATCGTATTCAACTCATTCCAACTCTTTCTTTGATACCCATGTTAAGGGGTTGTTAAGAAAAAGGTAATCCGCCGTCTTGAGTATGTTCCCCCTTTGGTATCACGACAAAATTTTAAACGGTGGGGTTGTGGTAGGGGAGAGGTGGATGTCAATTTCTTAACGCGTACACCAATTTGAATGATTGTTTTTTGTTTGGTGGGTTGTGGTGGGGAGGGGTTGTTACCCAACTTCTTAACGCTTAGACCTATTTGGAAGATTATTTTTTGTTGTATACTGTGTAACCCCTTATTACTTGTATAAGGAAAAATCTTTACCTAGGGTCGGGGGGGGGGGGGGGGGTGATTCTGAATGCATAGATTATCTATTTGTATCATGACAAAATCTGTGGCTTATGGTGAGAATTGGGGGAGGGGCGTCGCCTAGCGTCGTAAGGCGTAGACCGATTTTGATACTGCTGTACAGAATCAGTTTCCTCATTGGTAAATGTACCTAGAGTGACTACGATGATTCTCTGACTATGATGATTCTCTCTTACTGTATAGAGTATGGTGACGCACTAGGGCCATGGTAAGAATTTTGTATCTAAGGTGACCCTATGAAAGGGTGAAGCGAACTGTCCAACTCACAAATAAAATAACTGCCAATTCACAATTCTTTTCTGTAACCTACAATTTTCCGCGGTAAATGATAATTATCGCTTGCTATTTCATTCTCCATATATATAGTCCTTTTGATCATTTAGGGATATCTTTACCTCGCTTACATCGATGTCAAGTTTTTTATTGTATTCTCTCAGATTGACTTTAATTCGGCTGCAAAATATTCTAAAACCGTCCAACTCACATATTAAATTACTAGCAATTCACAATTTGCTTATCTCGCTCTGGTTTGTATTACAAGTGAATTGTCATCAGCAACTTAATAAGCACTTGTTAACCTTAGACTTCAATATCTTGCAAATCTATGCAACAACCTTCCAGTAGTGTACATCCACCTAATTTAACAGCAATAACGACCACATGGTTTGGTTCAATGATCATGCTTAAGGACATATAAAGATGCTATCCTCATTGTAACATAATAACAACTGCACCCTAACATATCTAAAAACAGAGAGAATTTCTGACTTCATTGTTGCATTACAAGCTTACTCTTTCATAAAAAGGACCATTAAAGAGAATTTTTACTTTAAAATTTCACAGAAAAACTTTTATCATGGCCACATATTCAAAACTTTTACAGGTTTTCTCCAAGTGAATTATAAGCTGATTTTAATAATATCTCCAGAAATACTATAAGAGCATAGAATTTCCCAATACATTAGTATAGTTTACTATAAGAATGAAAGTACAAGTACAGCCTACTCTAAAAAGGCTGATACTGAACTAAAAAACTTTTGCTTAAAGATTATTTCACTTGTTGAGTCCTTAAAATTAAAACTTAAATAAAAAAAGAAAGCTTAAACCGTAAATTTAATTTCTTTTCTGTTTTTAATTTCAGATTACAGTGATGTGAAAATTCTGCGAGTTCTTAATTCCGAACTAGCTGACACACTTGGAAATTTGCTATCGCGTTGTTGTGGCATATCACTAAATCCACGTCAGATATTTCCCAAGGTTAGTGACCACCATTTTCAGGAAATTTCAAAATTGGATGTAACAAAGCGTTTAATGGAAGCAGTCTCTCAACTTCCAGGTAAGTTTATGTCAACTTTACTTAAAATAATATCGAAAATAATAAGATAAGACATAAGACCACTTCTCTTTTACAAAACTTTTCTCATGAAGTTTCTTTTCGTTGTAGAGAAATGTGCTGAACACTACGATATGTACAATTTCTATTTGGTCGTCGACCAGGTAATAGCAACTTTACACATGACCAACAACTTCTTCGAATCCTGTAAGCCATGGGAGCTGAGAAAACACCCGCAGAGAAAAACAACTATAAACCCTACTGCCGAAGGAAATAATGCATTACCTCCAGTAAGCGAAGATATCCTGAAATTGGAAACAATAATTTCTATAACAATGGACTGTCTTCGGAAATGTTCTATTATTCTGCAACCTATTATTCCGGATATAACTAAAAAGTTGCTCGACAAACTTGAGGTTCCCTGTTCTGAAAGGAGCTGGGAGCACTTAAAGTTGTCAGTCTGGGATCCAAGCTGCACTAAACGTGAGAAGTGTTTGGGTAAAGGTGATGCGGTACTGTTTAGGCGAATAATTTCAGAAGAAAAAAGGAAACAACTAAAGAAAAGTTTTTAAGCTGCCGGGGTTTTAACACAAAACTTGAATCATGCAACTTGAATGGATGCAGGATTTTGCGGTTGTTGCATCTTGGAAAGTTTTCGAACAAACTACGATAGATTTGTTCACTCATTTAAAAGTGATAATAAGTGTATTTGAAGTATACATTTAGAATTTTTGTTTCACTTTATTAGCATAAATATGAAATAAAGGAAAATTCTTCTTTTCGAAAAATTCATCATTTTGTACGAAAATAAAAATGTATTTTTATTGTGATACTTGTTTTCTAGGTTTCTTTCAAATTCACTTATTTTTTTGCTTTCCTTTAAGGGGTTACATGGGTTTCCTCGGGTAAAAAACGGCTTATTTTTAAAAATTTTTTTTATATAAAACATTAAATATTTCATTTAAACTTTTTATTCCCTTAAATATACACATTTGAAAAAGAATTTCTGAAATTTTTGTAGAAAAATATTTAAAACTCTGCCATTGCTACGTCATTTCCGGTGACCCCTCGGAAAAAAGGTGCTTGCGCGTTGACAGCAGAACTCATGACAAGATCAACTGAAGTAAATAAAATAGTTTTTAAAAAAAAAGTTGAACCGACTTCACAAAAAGCGCTAAAAAGCATAAAATAATTTTTAATTTTATATCTATTACGACATTTTGAAGTCGGTGCAAATCAAACAAACCAAACAACAACAACAAAAGTATTTAATCGTCATTTAAAATGATCCCCCGTAAACTGAAACGTTCAGGTAGTATTAGGTATTATTTTCAATTGGGGTACTGTAGTTGTTTTATTTGTTTAATTTGCACCGACTTCAAAATGTCGTAATAGATATAAAATTAAAAATTATTTTATGCTTTTTAGCGCTTTTTGTGAAGTCGGTTCAACTTTTTTTTAAAAACTATTTTATTTTTCACTTTTTAGTGTCTTCTTCTCTATACAACGAAGAAAGAACCATCCAAATCGGTCCACGCGTTAAAAGTTAGTTTTAACCCCCTACCTCACCCCCATTCCACTAAACTTTTTTCTCATGGTATCAATCAAGGAACATACTCTACCGAACATAAAAGGAATCATCGAAATCGGTCCACGCGTTAAGAAGTTACTACCCCTCCCCCTCCCCCACCTCCACCATAGGACCAAATTATTCTCCTATTAGCAATGGGAGATCACACTCTATACAACTGCAAAAGAACCGTACAAATCAATCCACGTGTTACAAAGTTAGGTTTCACCCCCCTTCTCCCACCTCCACCCCAGCAACATTTATTTTCTCGCAGTATCAACCAAGGATCATATTTTATCCAATAGAAGAAGAAATATCCAAATCGGTCCACGCGTTACGAAGTTAGACTACCCCCACCCACACCTTTCACCATATGACCAAATTATTCTCCTATTAGGTATGGGGGATCATACTCTATACAACAGAAAAAGAACCATCGAAATCGGACCACGCGTTACAAAGTTAGGTTCCACCCCCACCCCCACCCCCATCCCCCCAAAATTTTTTCACCTGGTATCAACCACGGAACATACTCTACCCAACAGAAAAAGAATTATCCAAATCGGTCCACGCGTTACAAAGTTAGACTACCCTCCCCCCCTCCCCCCACCCTGGGGCAAATTTTTTTCTCCTTTTAGTAATGGGGGATCATACTCTGTACAACAAAAAAAGAACCATCCAAATCGGACCACGCGTTACAAAGTTTGGTTTCACCATCATCAAAATCGGTCGACGCGTTACGAAGTTATGCCCGGTCAGACATAAAAAAAAAAAAATTTAAAAAAAAAAAAATTAATAAAATACGCGTCGAACTTAGAACCTCTTTGTTTTTGGGAAGTCGGTTAAAAAAAAATGTGTTTTAGTTAATACCTTAAACCAGAATTTGGACGAACGAAAAAAAAAAATAAAGTGAAAATTGGATTTTTGGCAGACCTTTTTACAAAAAATTAAAAATTTCGGTAAAATTTTCTCAACATTTTTTTTTTTAAATAGTTGCAATTAAAAAAAAATCCTTCGTCCAAGTCCTTATCAATAATATCTGGAAGACGTGTGTAAAATTTCATCAAGAAATCAAGAAATTTTGACAACCGACTTTGAAATACAGTTTCGAGAAAAACGCGTTTTAAATTTTGAGTGACAATAAAACTGGGAAAAATATTTTTTTTCGACTTACATAGAATCATCGATTCCTGGCCCATAAAGTAAAGGACTTGCTGCAGCTGCAATGTCCAGGGCATCGTTTTGTTCTTGTCTGTGACGAATCCTGGCTTCGCGAGTCTCGCTCGCAGATTTTTTCTGAGCAGCTGTTAAAATATCCCTGCGGCGCGCTGAACCCAACTGGCTTTGAGCGCGCAACTTCCCAAGGCTCTATCTCCGAAACTTTTACTCCGATCGACTTGAAAATTTAGGACAATATTCTAGAGATGTTGTAGAATATATTAAGACAAACAAAGTTCGATTTTTTGAAGCCGTGAAACTCATGTAACCCCTTAAGATTGAAACATTTTAGTATTCTATTCTGTTCTGCTCGGCCAGCTTTAATTACATCAGCATTACTAATTTTATGCAATTAATCAAAATCTGTTAAGATGTTTTTCATCCAATGTCATCCATTATGGCAAGTATATTAGGGTGCTTAGAAAAATCGAAATTTGTTTAGCTCCCATTGCGTAAAAAGTTTGTATTCTATAAAAAATTTTTTTTTGCAAAATTGGTCCCCTGAACAATTTAGACACATCCACTGATAAAATGGCCCAACAAAATCTGAAATTTGGGATATCCATATAGTTTTGGTTGGTTTTCCTGTCTCCCAAATACTTAGGCATAAAAGGCCCGTACGCCCCTGACTGGCAGCGTTTCCTAAAGTCCACTACCGAGCCAGCTAACACCATACCGAATCTTATATTGGGTTTGTATCCTGTCCTATTATCTTCTGCTAGATCTTCACAAAAGTATGTTCGCATGATTCTATATCTTCTTTGCGAAAAGGCTGGGCATTGTCCAAGAACATGTTAAACAGTCTATTCTTCGCAACCTACGCACTTCTATTGCACTGGTATGATCCATTAATCGTGCATGCCCTGTCAGTAGGCTTACATAAGGTTTCAGTTAGGCCTTATTCAATCAATTTTTTCTGATACTGACGGTTTAACATGTTTAGCTGATCCCTCCCTTCTTCGTAGCCCATTGCGGAATTTTTTTTTTGATTTCCTGGATAGGGATACACAAGTTAATTATTGTTAAAGTTTCTCCCTTTGCGCGCATCTGCGCCAGGTCGTTTGCTTTTTCATTACCTGGGATTCCACTGTGCCCGGCATGTGCAGTATGGCAACTTCATTTTGTCGCCCTAGTTATATTACAGTCTGTTTGCATCCCTCTAACGTTTTGGATTTCACCACGACGTGCAAATTGCTATTGTGGATAATCTTACCCTCCGTTCCATTAGCCTCCTCGCTCCTATATCTATGCTTTGATTTCATATTGAAGAACAGAGGAAGAGTTATTTACCCCTCTCCATTCCTCCAGGTTTAGTTCCTCGCATGACACTCCAAAGTCGTTTTTTGAGCCATCTGTGTAAATTGCTATAGGAATATCTTGGCTCACACAATTGTTGATCCATTCTCTTTTCGTCGGGAAGTAAGCTTCAAGGAAGGCCCAGCAATCTTCTTCCCCAAATATTCTTTCAACCGTCCCTGCATTACAGATGTGAGCAATCTTCTCATGCTGGGTGAGTTGTCTCCTAACCTTCCACACTATTCATGCGTAAACGTGCAGCCGAGTTTAGTGCACACATTTTACATGGGATTTTGGTGGAGAGATGTCTAATATGTCCTCGGTATATTATGCAGCCGAGTTTAGTGCACACATTTTACATGGGATTTTGGTGGAGAGATGTCTAATATGTCCTCGGTATATATAGATTTAGCTGCTCTGTGATGCCTTAACAAAACATGCATTGCGCCTGGGCCATTTTCTTCTACTTTCTGTCCACCCTACTACTTTCCGCCAGAATACCGCACCTTGTGTTACCATGTCTGATAACGAAAGTGTACATCCATTTTATGACGCCGGGTGATAATCTCCATACTTTCCCAATAGCATTTTTACACATCCAGAAAGCCTTTAGTGCTTCGTTTTTCTTTTCGTGTAGGTGTCCTAGAAATTTCACCTCACTCTTTATGGTGAGCGTGGTTTTGCCTATGTACGGGACCTATCTTACTTAATTTCTGTTTTCTGGTAAAGCAGCAAAGTTCCGTTTTATCTAGGTTAATTTTCAGTCCGCAGTACTGAGCCTAGTGGTGAGAGTGGTAGCTTTGTTGACTGTTTTTGAGGTAAATATCCCAGATTTTCTTCAAACTTACCTCTGATTACTATCAAAAGATTATCTGCATAGCAGATATCGTATAGACTCTTATTTTCAAGCTTCTAATTCATCGATTACTATCAGCCATAGGCATGGTGAAAGAACCCCTCGTTATTGAGTTTATCTATTTACAATCCCTGTAAATTTTTCGTTTCCGAAACTCGTTTTAATAATTCGGTTTCCCAACGTTGACTCGATCCATATAATTTTGGTTGTAGATCAGAATTAACTTACTAGCCTATTGAAAGCAGTTTAAGTTTCGTCGGAAACAACAAAATTCTCTTACTATGGAAACAACAAAAGTAACAAGTGTTTTGAATACGTTTCGATGGCCGTTTTCATCATAAAAAAATTTTCTTTAAAAAGTTTTTTTATTCATTTCCGGTGGAATCGGAAATGCTATCAAGTCGCCAGATCTACAACTAGAATTAAATTGAAATCCCAAATTTCAGATTATTTTGTTGAGCTACTTAAATTGTTGAGCTACTTAAATTGTTGAGCCCCCTGAGCGACCTTTTAAAAATGAGCTGTTAGACTTCGCAAAATTTTATAGAATGCTAACTTTTTACGCAAATTTTTAAGTTTGTGATTTTGAACATTTGTAATATACTTTAGGAATTATAATTCTGTTTCCAACGAAGTCTTAATTTCTCTAATGGAATTTAATTCTTGAAATCGAAATTCTCAGTTGAACTTATATTTTTGAAGTACTTATGAGCGCACGAGTGTTTATGACCGTCTTTTATGAGCGCACTTTAGTTTATGAGCGTCTCGCGACAGTCCCCCATTTTACATTTATATTTCTTATATCGATTTTAAGTTGGAAATTCTCACCTTTCTCCTTTGATGTGACATATACAAAAAATAAAAATGCCAGATACGCTTGCTGTGACTTGAAGAAATCTTAAAAAAATCGAAAGTAGATCTAGATGAACGAAAGAAGTTGTATGAGAGGGGGGAAGTCTATCACTCCCTTCCAGCAGTAGGAGTTTGAAATTTTTTTACGATGAAAAAAACCAGTCTTACATTGTAACGTATATCTTCTAAAGTTTTAACGCTAGAGACGTTATTAATATCTCAGTTGAGACAGGTTACACAATGTTGCTTAAGACTGTGTAATTTTTATCACTGCCAAACATTTTAAACAAATTGATTTTCAAACTTAAATTTTCGGAAAAAATAAATTTTTTTCATTTAAAAGGTCTTGAAAAGTTTTTAATTTTTTTTATTTTTCGGTTTAAAATAGTGGCTCATGTGTTGTCTTTCCATGAAAACTTGAAGCGAGCAAAAATCTTTTACCATTTTCAAGTTCTATCTCCTGAGAAAAAATTCTACCTGCCTCCTAAATTGTTTTATGGTAATAATCCTAATTTGAATTGATTAGTAGTAAAACCCATCCCACCAAAAACATTTCATGTAAAGAAGGTTGCCAAGCACAAGCTCATACCGGTTTCACTGTTAAAAAGTTATCAGATCTCAAGTGGAGCCAAGCCCCTAACTCTACAATAATGCTTGTTAGTTTCTTAAATACGGTATAACTATTTTTACTTCATTCGAAAGATTGTTTTGTTCACTTCAAGTAGAAAAAAACAATCTTTTCATATAAGCAATAGTTTAAGCACTAGGACGAGTTTAAAGTAAAATCACCCCCGGCGGCCCTTCGTTCTGGCGTAGTCGAGTTAAGAAGGTATTTCTTGCACGTCAGCAGTTCCTTTCTTCATATCAGTAGAACTTTTGGAAGTACCTACCTAGAAGAAATTTTATATACAGATCCTGGAGGATCAAAGTTACAGATTTCTTAATTTTCTCGTTGCTTGCGTGCAGAACCTAGTTTGCATACCGAATTTAAGCTTTCTAGGGCTTTTGGAAGTTTGGAAATTATCTTATGAGAAATTGTTGTATAATACAGAACCAGACCCCCCCCCCCCTTTTCGAGGGGTTGGAGGATGAAATTTACAGATTTCTCTCGTTGTTTGCGTGCTAATCCTAGCCAGGATACCAAATTGCAGCTTTCTAAGACTTCAGGAAGTACCCTAGAGGTTTTGATGACGGAGGTTTTGATGATCATGAGTGGCGAAATCTACGTATTTCAGGTAATAATAAAATCTAAAGTATAAAAGCTGGACAAATGAAACTTAGTGTGCTTCATAAGTCTGGTAACTACATCTTTTTCTAATAATTTGTGCTTTCTTCGACAAAAGGTAGGTAGAATTCTGTAATTGGATACTTGAAGAAAACTAATGACTTGGCATTCTTGGATAAGATTCTGTGGACGGATGAACCACAATTTACTCACTTTTGGAGTCCAGAAAGTCGAAGAATTGCTCGACAGACCTCGTCCCAAAATCGATCCTCCGTTAACTCGTGGGCAGGAATTTTAGGTAATCGACTTATTGGTCCACCTATTTTCCGGATAGGTTAAGCAGAGACAACTATTGTATTGAACTTCCTACAAAATGATCTAATCAACTTAATGGAGGATATATACTTGGAAATACGAAAAAGTATCTTATACATGACGGGGCGCCATTGCCGAAAAAACTTACTCCAGTGGTTAAATCGTAAATACAACGCTAGGTGGATATGGCGGCGTGGTACTTTTCCTTGGCCAGCTCGTTTCTCCGACCTAACTCCACTTGATTTTTATTTATGAAGGACATGAAAGAAGTGGTATACGGGTCTGAAGTTTCAACAAGAGATCACACATCACAAGAATTTTAGAAGCCGGAAATAAAATTAAAGTTCGTTGTTGGATGTACTCGGTTGAATGGCAAAAGCGTGGTCTGCCTAATGCGCACATTTTAGTTTGGTTAGTTCACAAAATTAGGCCGGATTAAATCGATTTCATCGTGTCAGCCGAAATCCCGGATGAAGCTGTTGATCCGAAATTGCATGCAGTGGTGACTATGAATATGATTCACGGACCTTGCGGAATTTTCAATAACCACTCGATGGTAAGTGTTCCAAGCGATATTCGAGAGACCTTATTGCTGACACCATCACTGGCAATGACGGATAGCGTCGTTGGCGATCAGTTGCGGACAATGGGCGATCTGCAGTTGTGAAGGTCAAAAGGAAAGATGTTAATGTAGACAATCGTTGGATTGTGCCATATTCGCCGATATTGTCCAAGGCTTTTGAGGCGCACATCAATGTGGACTACTGTAACTCCGTCAAGTCGATGAAGTACATATGCAAATGTTTGAAAAAAGGCAGCGATATGGCTGTTTTTGCTGTAACAAATGCAAACGACGAAGTATCTCATTATCACATGGGTCGCTACGTCAGCAGCAACGAGGCGGTTCGGCGCACCAGTTGAAGGACATCGAAATGTATTTACTTCAGATGCTCTGGGTCGCCTCTACACTGTGCATCCAAATAACGACGAATGTTACTATCTTCGATTGTTGTTGGTGAATGTTCGTGGTCCAACGTCGTCTCGAGAACGATTCGCATTTTGACATTACGCTTAAAGATTCAGTCATATCTTCTTCACCGCATCAAATTCGCACATTGTTTGTGATTATCATATCCACATGTTTCCCTTCGAATCCGAACGATTTGTGGGTGAAATATAAGGACTACTGGTCTGAGGATGATGCGCATCGTGTGCGTTGCGGACATTGGTAATGGAAAAATCGCAGTTGACATCTCGACTGGATTCATCAAATTGCCCATTGATTTCTGTCAATTGACCGAATCGAAGGAGGAGCTCATTCGGCGTATTTTTGCGAACGTAGCGCAGAACTTCTAAAACCATAATTGGCTGAGCGAACGAACATTATTGGCGCATAAAACAAAGATGATCATAACGCGACCATTCAATATTTCATTCCGGGACAGTTGTTTTTTTTTTCAAATCGGTTGACACTGTGAGCGTTTTTAAAATTGTCTAAGCTTCTTGATTAGAAAAAATTTGACTGAAATACTAAAAAAATAAACTAACATGTGAAATTAGATCACCCCCCCCACGGACCAGGACACTGTTATAACAATTTGCAATTGAAAGTAGGCCATCATGTTGTGTAACATCAATCAACGTCATCATCTTTGTTGATTTAAGCACCGGAAAACAAAACGAAGAACATAGTTTATCAGAAAGTTTTGTATTGAATGTTACCTGCATTTGTCTTTCATCATGTAAACAAAAGACATTGAATTTATTTGAATTACAAACGACTTTAATTTAATAACCAAACGAAACTCAAACCGTACACGATGCGGCCAATATTATCGATCTCAATGAATGAGAGTTAGAATGTTGATTAGGATTATAATCGCTTATGAAGAGTTACAATCAAATCAATTTTAGGCGGCACGAAGTTCACCGGGTCATCTAGTTTAACAATAAAATTCGAAGTTTGTTTGCCAAAGAAATGTTACCAAATAGAGAGTAAAGAAAAATCAATAACTGTTTAAAAGAATGATAAATATGACCAAATTTCTAGTAAAACCTTATTATTCTTGATAGTACTTTAAAAGATATGTGTGTGGCATTTTTTTCTGAAAAAATCAAATTTTTTTCAATGAAAAATTTTGTTCAGAACTCTTTTCCGAGTGTAACAGCTATTTTCTCGGGAGATGCTGTGTATCCCCTAGCACCTACCACGGTACGGGTCTGATTCATTATAATAGTTAGTCTACATAAGTGACTGCATCACAATGTGATATTATTGGTTTCTCTATTTGAAGAATTCTCCTGCGGCAATCTCAATTGTATCATCCAAAATCCATTCAGGTAGCGCTTGTGAAGACAGATTAAGTTCTGGAAAAAGTTCCCGAATTTCTATAATTACATATTGTCAATTCTTGGATTCCCTTCTTTATAATGCTTAAAGGAATTTCATGTTAACTCTCCTTCTTAATTGGCAGTATTTTTGTCCAACACGATTTTATGGCTAATGATGACTCCTTCCCACAAAACTTATGCAGAAAGCAAATTGTATCTCTTAATGTTAACGCTTCAAAAATTATATCAATCTAATTATAACAAATTGAAAAATTTTCGCAATAAAACACCAAAGACTCGTGCATGAATATTTGCTGGATCGGCGGCTGTCTTTTCACAGCAAGTACCTATTTAAGAGTGACGGTAAAACGTCAATTTAATCAGCATCGAACTGATGTAATAACTTGGATGTATTCCGAATCGATGCAAGTTTCGGGACAAAACTCCACCTGATCGGCGTAATTAGCGACGTGAAGAGTGATTGGTTGAAAGCGCCCGCTGTAGATGTAATACTAAATTTTCTCTGAAAGTACTTTCGCAGCAAAATTCACCGGTAATTGTCCTACCTTGATTGGACATCTCTGACATCAAGCAAAACGAGCTTAAATTCACAAAAAGGTGCAATTTCGACTTTCAACGTTACATCAACCTTGATATTCGTTGTACCATGATGTTCAGCAGAAAGTTCACAATTTGCATCAGAGGGTATGTATCATTTTAAAATTGGTTTAACAGCTCTATAGGCTTCAAACGTTGACGAAGTGTGCGAAATTGGTTTCTTTGAAATTGTAGGAGTTTTAAGTTTAAGGTGAAATACTCAATTAGAGAAAAATTGATTTTACATTAAAATTAAATTTACTAAATAAAATTCTAATGTATAACTTTAAATGATACCCTCGTTCGTCTATTTGGTCCTCACTGAATTAATACCTTGAAAAAATACTAAATTCTGCTTTATAATGCGAATATAGACAAATTTAGAAAATTTCATATCCCTTGGGCTGTGTTTTGGGTAGTTTTCTCCGAAGTAACCTTTCCCTGTCGCATGAAATGGAATTTTGTCGAGGTCCACATTCTTGATATTTGTCAGAAGCTTAATCAGTTTTGTGTGTCCAACCTTAAAATAAAATCCTCATTATAATGCTAGACGAGTCGTAGTCTGTGTTTATTAGGTTGGGGATTTATGTTGTCTGTTTATTTAGTCCTAGGCCGTCTAGGACCATAACCACGCTGACATAGTTTGTTTGTTTGTTTACACGTACTGGGTGAGTATCCCTATTCACAGAGGTGGTGTAATCGATTTTGCTCCTTATGAAAGATGGAACTAACCAGCTTACATAAATCTTGCAATTTTCCCTGATTGATCAAACAAATATTTGCTGAGAATACATTACATCCTTCAAGTCCCCTTTGGTGTGCATAAAGTTCAGATGTCCTGCAATGTCAGTATCTACTATTTTACGACAACAATCTTGCGTAAGAACTATGATTACAGTAAAGCTCTGTGGCAATACCTGTAATCTCTTCATGTCCTAATCATATTGATACAAAAGGACTGCTGAGTGCAGTGAAAATTCTCGTTACAAATGCAAATCGTTGGTATTCGAATTCGTTTCCTTTAAATTGCTGATGGTAAAGCATTGCTCTAAAAGAGGAAGTTCAGATGACAGGAATTTGCATGCGCTTTTATGCCAAGACTCACTTGGGAAATGCGCTTGCAAAAGCCAAAATTATCTTTGTTTCAATTTTACCAATTGAACGAAATGGTTTGAGGGAGTCTTTTCACCTGCTAAAACTTCTAAAGGAATTATAAAAAGAAGTTCTAAAAAGTTTGTTAGATATCGCTTTTTATTATATTATAAAGCTAGCATTGCTTTGCCCACAAGTTACGAATGTAGTAAACTTGTACTCGAAATTTAATAAAGGACGAACTGAAAGTGTGGAGAGAGGAATATTTTACGGAAGTTGAAGGGAAATATCGGAGACAGTTTCAAAAAGTTTCTGAAAATTTTTTTCCAACTGAGAATTTTTTTCATTCATTCCTGGAAAAGTTTTGTTAAGTGCTAGACTGTGTAAGATCTTGTTAGGAATTTGTGGGAAAAATTTTTCACAGTTAAGCAGAGCACTTAGGTCACATTGCGGTCGCATGACAAAACATTCGGCTTATTGTTCGTTTAGGCTGCTTAGCGAATATTTAGACCGTAAAGGAAACGAATGTAAAATGTTCTTAAATGTTGAAAAGGTTTTATGTGGTGGGGCTGATTGTTATACTTGCGAATTACAAAATAGCAAGACTATTAACATTATTGCTTGCTCCAAAAAATAATTAATAGTGATTTGCAACAAGCACACTGCAACCCACTGTGCACTCAAATATAAATAATTTGTAAGGCTAGTTTGAACCAATTGCGGCAGAGCATTGTTCAAATTATTAAAATGCTCAACATATTCAAAGTATGTAAAATAAAGGTAGGTATGTAATTAAAGTAGGTTATTAAAGTATAAGTGTAGTTAAGAGAGGTGTTTTTATTTATTTATTTAAGCTTAATACAAGCTATTACATAAAAATACAAAAAAAAAATGCAAGCTATAACTTAATACTAATTCTACAAACTATAATAAATGATAAATAATAATAAATAACTAAACTTGACTTTTCGTAACATCCTGGTAACTGGCTCGTAGTTTGTGCGACGGCGGTCGAGTCGGAAAAGGGGAGTGGACCTAAGGTTACGGGGATTGGTATAGATGGGTAAAGATTGCAGGATTCAAGGGCAGTCTATGGCACCAGTTAATAATTGATAAATGAAGAGAATGTCGGAAACATCACGACGTTTGCATAGAGGTTGTAAAGGTGGAAGTTTGAATCTGTAAACCTACGGAAGATCACGTAGAGCGAAGCGAATAAACTTACGCTGGACAGATTCAATCCTATTAATGTGAGTTGTTTGTGTAGGTGACCATACTTGGTTGGCATATTCAAGGAGAGCTCTAACGAAGGAGACGTAGAGAGATTTGGAAACATAAGGATTGGAGAATTCTCTAGAGCACCGCTTCACAAACCCTAGCGCGGAGTTAGCACTGTTAATTATGCTGTCAATGTGGGAACGGAAATTGAGTTCACTATCACAGATTATTCCTAAGTCACACAAAGAGGTAACGATAGCGACTGGTACGTCGGTTAACATATAGACTCTCGGGGTGGCGGTAAGACGCTTGCGGGAATAAGAGATGGACTGGCATTTGGAGGCATTGAGCTCTAGAAAGTTTTTCATGCACCATGTGGTGAATGAATCGAGGTCTTTTTGCAGGAGAAGAGAGTCAGTTGTGGAGGAGATTTGTTTGACTATTTTCATGTCATCAGCATAAATGGACAGCTCTGAGTGTTTGATGACACATTCAACATCATTGTAAGGGTAAAAATCAGTGGGCCGAGGTGGCTGCCCTGAGGGACGCCGGAACGAGCGACAATAGGGTTAGAAATGAATGAGCTGAAAAGAATATTGCACTGACGGTTGTTGAGGTAGGATCGAATCCAGAAGATGAATCTGGGGGGAAGCCTAGGCGATCAAGTTTGAACAAGATAACGTTATGGAGATCTTGTCGAAGGCTTTACTAAAATCGGTGGCGATAACATCAACATCTTTACCGTTTTCCAGGGCACATAGTACTTAAGAGACGAAGTCAGTAAGGTTGGTGGTTGTAGATCTACCTTTGAGGAAGACATGCTGGGAGAGTGAGAATATAGACTTACAGTGGAAGAACATGGAATCATAGACCAATTTTTCGAATAGTTTAGGTATGGATGATAATTTAGCAATGGATCTGTAGTTGGATACATCGTTCTTGCAGCCTTTGATGAAGATTGGAATAATATACGAATTTTTCCATAATTGAGGGAAAACCCCTTGAGTGACCGAGAGACAAAAAAACAAAGTAAGGGTTTGAACTAGATGCATGGCACACTTTTTCAGAACGACGGCCGGATGCCATCTCACTCTGGGTGAAAGTCGTCCTCAAGCCCATTAATACTGGCTGCGATTAGTTCAGGATCAGGGTCAAAAGATGTAAACGATGTTTGAGTGCATTTGTCCATGAATGCAAAATAGTTAAGGTCGGGTTGTAGAGAATTGTCGCTGAAAGATTTACTGAAGAAGTGTGCAAAAAGGTTATCGATAACCTTCGGATCAGATGAAGAGGTATTCCCGAGCTTTATTGTTTAAGGGTAACCATTGGATTTCTTCTTGGAATTAATAAAGTTATAAAAACGCTTGGGTTCGGATATGAGACTAGTTTCCATCCGTTGAAGAGGATATCACAACGTTCAGAAAAAGAGGTATAAGCAGATAGATAGGAAGAATAGTCAGACCAGTCTGGGTTAGAAGAAAATTCTCCTGTTGCGAAGAGAGCGTAATTCATTGTCGTACCATACGGGGGATGAGGAGTAGTTTTTACGAGGAAGAAGAGGGATAGATTTTGTAAGACAAGCGTGTATTTCCGAATAAAACGCCTCTAAAGCAGCGTCAATTGGGAGATGTTGAGGGATATCGCCAATATTAGAGTTGAGGAGCAAGTGATTTAATTTTTCAAAGTAGCCTTTACGAAAATTGAAGGATAAAAAAGACTCGGAGCTTGAAACGGCATGAGGGTGCTCGTAGGAGAAAACGAGGAACAAGGGAGGATGGTGACGGTCGAGGGAGGAGAGAAGATGGTTGCTTTCTGCGACAGCCGAGTTAACTGGGTCTGAAGAAAAGATTAAGTCTTATTGTTTGTCCAGGAAGTTCCTGACTCCGCTTATTTGAAAGAGACCTGAAACGGTAAGCTGATCGGTAAAGAAGCCTTCTTTGGCCGAAGATGCGTTAAGGGGGACAACGTGAGAAAAGTCCTCGGACAATGACCATTGAATACGAAGGAGGTTAAAGTCACCCAATAAAATAAATTCATCGGACGCGTTAGCGTTCTCAAGCAGGGTATCGATCGCTTCAATTATGGGCTCGTAGGCGTCTAGATGTTGAGAGGGGCGAATGTAACAACAGAAGATGTACAGAAGAAACTTATTTAGTGCTGTTTTGATACATACAGATTCTGATATTGTAGAGTCGGAGTTCTTTAGCAGGGTGGCATCATAACGGCTGTAAGCAGCTATGAGAATCCCGCGACCTAAAGGCTCAGAAGTAAGAAAAATTATTTCGTCTAAATTTGGCAGCAAGTGCTAGGGTACGGGCGCACCGATGTATGTATGTTAATTTATCAGATATTTCTTGAAAAAACTGAATACAATTTGACTTACAAAATTGAACAAATAGCTTTTATATATTTGTAATGGTGACTTTTTCTTAGTTTGTTTCAAACCTAAAAACGATATATGACTTATAAAAAATTAAATTGCATTTGAAACCTATGTTATTTAAAATATTCAAGAAAAGTTATTAGAGGTTTATTAGGTTTTAAAGTTTTCAAAAATTTTGAAAAATTATTTGGCTCACAACATATATACAGGGTGTTTCAGATCTGGTGTGCCAAGATGAAAGGGTGATAGATCTAACCTAGTTAATCAGAAAATTGTATGAAAGGAAGGGGGAGGGGGGCAAACTCAACCGTTTGGGAATTACAGGGTGGTTCATAAATTTACAATTTTCATGCTATACATATCACTCTTTTATTTCTATCTTTTGATTTACTTAACGCAGTGACATCAAACAAACCCTAAAAATCTACTTTCCCAATGACCCTTCCAAAAATCAACAAAAGTCAACAGCGTTGATCTAACTTCCACCATTGTAGGTATAGTCACTTCCAAAAATGAAAAAAAACGCTTGGACATTTTCAGAAATGCCCAAAAAAATTTTCCAAAATTGTCTCCAAAATTCATGTATTTAATACACCTTTTTTACTCTTATTAAATTGCCCATTTTCTCACATTTTTAAAAAGGTACAACATGGCAAGGTAGAGAAGGGATTACAAAAACCACATCCTTAGAAGTATCTGGCTACTTAGTAATTTATTTTTTTTATTTTTTTATTTTTTTATTTTTTTATTTTTTTTTTTTATACGATGTGGCCAAATCCTAGGGGACAACCTTTTGATGCGTTAGCATGGTTTTGGCCGGAAGGGAATTAGGGTAAGGGAAATGAGGAAACTTGAGTCTTGTTTGCATTGCTACGAGCTAGACAACAGCCCAGAGACGGAGTGGATTATTTTTTAATTTCTTAATAAATGCTCCCGGTCATCTGGTCTCGAACCCGGGACTCATGGCATGTTGGTCTTGCCGCTCAACGCATTGATCCAACTCCGTCTTTTATTGCACTTTAGGTAGGAAATTCTTTAAATAAACAAAATTTTTAAAACAAAGAATCGAAAATGTTTGTTTTGGGTACACAGGTAATTAATTGTAATTATTGATGCAAAAAATGTTATATAAATGTTAGTGTAATTTAGTTTTGTTGCTGAGATTAGCCTGTGTCATAGAGAGTTCACATCCTAGTATCCAGGCGTCCTATTACTAATGCCTGATAACAATTTTGCTGTAAAAGAGGGTGTTAGTCAGCAAGAATATCGAGCGTAGTTGAAAAAAAAAACAAATCAATCCAAGGGGATTTTTTTGATTGTACAACTCTTCAAAAGTATCCAGTTAAAATTTTAGGTCGATTGGAGCAAAACTGCCGCCTGAGATATAGTGCCGAGGGTCTCCCTCCATTCGATCCATTCCACCTTATACAAAAGAACAGTGCTAAAACTTTAAACGCGTTGTTCCCGAGTATAGCATTTGTAAAGTCGGTAGACACTGTAACTCAAAATCTACTCGACCGATCCTCTTCAAATTTGACACACTCTTTTAATACATAAAATATGAGATAATGACGTCGAGATTTTTTTTTGCATTATAATTAGTTTTACAATGACAAATATACTGATTTTTGCCTCTTTTTTTTAAGAAAAATTCGTTGTTATGGCTGCTAAGTGATCCCAAAAACTGCAAAATCGTAAAAAAAAATATCGACGTCATTACCTCGAGAAAATCATAAACTAATGATATATTTCTTGAAATGATACTTTATTATGTGTTCAATTTATAAATTAATTCAATTTACCATATGGTCAAAAAAAAAATTATCAAAAATATGCTTAAAATGTAGTGAATTAACCCCCCCCCCCTCCCTTAATCTAAAATTATTAAAAATTGGCATAATTTGCTTTTGAGGGAAACGCGGATATAATTTACATTTATTGTGTAGTATACTAAAACGAAAAAGCGGCTATATTGGGATACGAAAGGAGAATCCCTAATCAAAAGGAGGGGTATTTTTGCGAACTTTCCGAAGGTTAAGAGAAAGCGGAAATGTAACTTCAAACAGTACAAAATTATGAACTGAAACATTGGAAGATTCTGCCGACGTCGAGCAGTAAATAAACACCCATTAAACACAATTTATTTTGCCACATGTGCTTATAAGTCAAATTTATGCGAAGTTTTTGCGAAATACGCCACTAAATCTACAAGAGATCATCCCTCTGGATAATCTTAGGGCAATGTTTTAACAACACAATGGAGCCCCTGTGCATACTGCCAACATTGTGAGGCAATATTAAATGAATAAATTTCGCCGGTGGACGAGGTGTACCGATTATATGTCCTGCCAGAGCTCCAGATCTTACTCCGTTGAACATTTTTTTATTGAAAACAATGAAGGATGAAGTTTATTCATGTTTTGTTGTAACAAGTTTAAAAGAAGCCATTTCGTATCATAATTCTACCTTTACTAATTAGTTTTAAATTACAGGGTTCTCCTATGAATTCCTTAACCCCACTTACGAACTGTACTAATTTAATAATTTGTTAATAATTCCTTATGTCCTGGTTAGTTCCCTCTTTTCTAGATGCCTTTAATCCTTTTCTTTCCGCAATTTCACAATCTCCGTTTTCACACTTCACCGTTTTCCTTCCTCACCGCTTTTTCTTCCTACGTTCCTTTTAATATTTTCGCTTTTATCTATATATCTATTATTTTCTAGACCTTCTTGCTAGCCAGCCTCACTATCGTCTCTCCACTTCTTCTTCTCTTCTCCATCCGGTTCACCCAACATCATGGCCCACCATCTTCTCGAACCCCTGTTCCGCGAAGCTCACAAATGACTTTTTCTGTTAGTGTTGCTATTCGCACCATCTCTGTAGTAAACATTTGAGGCATTTCCTTATATCGCTATGATTAAGACTGAGATAGTATTGCTTGGGGTTATTAGTGTGTAATGAAATAAATAATAATAATAACAAATGTAAATCGTAGATTCGTCTTTCAATACTGAAGATTGTAGCTGCTTTCAACGACGAACGGGACAACCTCAGCATTGAGTACTTGCATTTCTGTTACGACCGTGTGTATAAGAAGCTTCTGGATTGTACCATTGTAGATGTGCTTGTGTGTGTGAGGATTGTGACTGAATGTAATGAAAAATGTGACAGGCTGAACGGCGATAGTTGTTACACTGGTATCGATAGAGACGAATGAGTTAGCAGAATTAGGACTACAGTGACGAAAATATGGGAGCGGTTGACTAGAATACATATTAAACAGGATATTATAAGCAGGTTATTGGCATTCATAGAAAGTCACGGAGGACATTTCGAATAGTTTTTGTAACATAATAACGTTAATTCCAATACCTTTGAATTCAATAAAAAGGATTTTGGGGTTAGTATGAATTTAGTTTCTTTAAATTGCAGATTTTATTAATATCCTAAAAAGATTTTATACGTATAAATTTCGATATCCTTTCTCTACATGGACATGTTGCACTTTTTTTGGAAAGTTTATGAGGTAGACAATTTTACAAATATAAAAAACAGAGATATTAATTAAATGAATTGCGGAGAAAATTTTGGGAAATGCTGAATTTTTGGTAATTTAAAAAAAAAATTTTCACTTTTGGAAGTGATTGCACCTGTAATGGTATGAGTAAGATCAACATAATTGAGAACTTCACAAGGGTGATTGCGGTAGTAGATTTTTAACGTTTGTTTGATCTCGCTTCGTTGAGTTGATCAAAAGATAAAAATAATAGAGCGATATGCACATCATGAAAATTGCAAATTTATGAATCACCCTGTAACTCCCAGACGGTTGAAATGTCCTACGTTACCTTCGATGTACTCGTATGCCAATAACCTGCTTCTAATTCCCTGTTTAAGGTGTATTGTAGCCAACTTATCCCGTATTTTCGTCGTTGTTTTCCATAAAAAAAGTCAATGCAGTAAGATCTGGAGATTAAGGAGTTTATTGGTACACTTCTTCCAATCCAGCAGTCAGGAAAATTGATATTGCCTCACAATGTTGGCAATATGCACTGGGGCTCAATCGCGTTGGTAAAACATTGCCCTAAGATTATGCATATGGATGATCTCTTGTAGATTTAGTAGTGTATTTTCCAAAAATTCCGGATAAATTTTGCTTTTGAGTACTTGCGACAAAATGAATGGTCCGATTAAATGGGTGCCGATTATACCAGCCCAAACATTGGCTCAGAATTTGTCCTATGAGGGTTAGTATCCGGCCAGTTATGGAGGTTGTGCAAGTCAGTGATATCATCCCTAGTGAACTGCCATTCATCTGCCCACAGAATTCAACCCAGAAACGCCCCGTTATCAATGTCGAATTCCAGATGACAAATCCAAAATTATAATCTTCTCTCCGAAACTCCTTCCAGTACTCCTTGAACTGCGATATGATGATATGCACGCCACCATGCTGGATGAATAACCCTCCAAACTTTAACTGAAGACACTGAAGTCAGGCTCTTAGCTGCTAATTCCTACTTGCCACCTTCAGCGCAACGTCTTTTTTCTGCATCGCAGTGCACTAGCAGACAAAAGCCACTAAACTTTCGCAAAGCTCCCACATATATCGACTTGTTTCTCGACCCTGATTGTAAAGATTAGGAGTGTATCTTGATGGTAAGTTAAACTTCATCTCCCATATTAATATCGTGGTAGCTAGGGCAAACTCTACGCTGGGATTTATTCTTCGTTGGTCCAAGGAATTTCCAGTTCCTCATATAAGACTCCATCTTTATACATCCCTTGTTAGGCCCCTGCTTGAATATGCCAGTCAGGTATGGTCTCCATTTTACGGAACACATATTAAACGTATCGAGTCCGTCCAGCGCAGATTTGTGCGATCGACCCTACGTTCTTTGCCTTGGAATGACCCTCTTATTCTGCCACCTTATGAGGAGCGCTTGGGTTTGCTGCAACTTGCTACACTCGAGAAGCGACGTTGGGTTGCTGATTTAACATTTTTGCATCAGCTTCTGCAGGGAAAGTTGGACAGCGCTGAACTAGCTTCCAAAATATTGCCTAGACAACTGTCCTATTCCCTACGTAATCGAGCACCTTTACAGATTGCTTTTTCGCGCACTAATTACGGCATGTTCGAGCCCATTAACCGCATGTGTAGGTCTGCTAATGATATTGGAGACGTTTTTGATATTAATGTGGACAAGGTGACACTTAAAAGGAGCATCTATAATTTGTGATTCGTTCTTTTGCTTGCACTGGTTTTGGTTTTAATTTTTCTCTTTGTTTGTTTTGCATTTTGTTGGAAACACTATTTTTATTATTTTTATAAAACGCATGTATAGAGTCGTGAATGTGTGTCTGTCTTTTGACCTGACTCTTATTATTGATTTGCTTTAACGATCTCTGTTGTCTTTGCACCCCTGATTGTTGTGTGTGGGCGTATTATGGTGTGTTAATTACTAATATTATCTGCATGGGTTTGGGAGCCTCATTCGCCTTAATATTTTGTTATATTTTGGCGAATAGGTGAAATGATTCTAGGCTTCCGCCTATGAAGTGCGCCTTCTGAGTTAGAAGGATTAATTCTAACATTAACATTAAAATGCTGCGCCTATATTTTAGCTAAACCTTTGCGCAAACTTTTTCACCTGTCTTACTCAAAAAGGTTGTTTCCGTCTGCATGACAATTTGCTCATATTTAGCTCATACCTGAAAAAAGCCCCTCAACTTACAGACCAATTGCACTTGTACTTCGGTTTCATCTAATGATCTTGAATCCCTCACCAGCAATTGCGCCGGCCGCTCAACCGAACACTTACTAACTTTTGGAATAGTCCAAAATCATCGCATTTCAAAAGCTTTTGATAGAGTTAGGCATGCTGCCCCTCACATCTTAAAATGAATAAAAATTCTTTGATAGGCCGTCCAATCCGTTTAATAATAGACGGAGTTATATTTTATCCTTACGTAATAAATGACTTAACCTGTACCTACAGTTTCAATTCTTTCACCAACTTTATTTCATCCTTTTATTTTGAATTTTTAATACTATTCCTTATTTCGCAGAACAAATTTGTGGATCGTTATACAATGAAATTTCTACGAGTTTTACTTGAGGCAGAGGAAATCGTGATATGTTGCACATCCATAACTCAATGTTGTTTAATGCTCCTCAAAAACTCCCAGCCCACACGCAACCTATTTCAGTCGACGGATTCTCGCACTCTCTAAACATCTTGGGTATTGCGATATCAAGCAATTTTTAAAAATGTCATGGTAACTAAGGTTATCCAGAGATGTTGAAGGTCGACATGTAGTGCATGTTGGGCCCTATATGATAACAGGCTATAAATTACTTTCGAATAATAATTATGGAAATAGCGATAGAGAGTTACTAGCCAACCGACATTGCTCAGGTGTTTCAAAAAATCAGTCTTCAAAGTAATGACAGAATCCACAATATGCCTGAAGAGTTTTCATTGAACTTTGTCTAACGCAGAAAACGCAGTGTTTTGCCACAGCCCAAAAACAGTAATTACGTCTGATGGATTTTGGCAAAAATCTAAATACATGGGTTTCCAAGATCGCTGTTTATGAATCTGAAGTTAAATTTTCAAAGTTCGTGAGTTTTGTGGTGGATCTGATGGACCTATAAGCTCGCTATACATCGTGTTGTTGATCCATTTCGTACGAATTATTCCATATATTATCAAAGCCCGAAACTGAGCCAAGAAATGTTCTACGCATGAATCCTTCGGTAATGTTTATATGCATAGTGAGATAGAGTAGTAGACTAATTTAGATAGAAAGAGAGCTTAAGAGCTTTTAAGACGGCGATAAGATCAGCAAAAAGGTCCTCATGGAGGAAGTTTTGCGGATCTATTGAAACAAATGCTGAGACATTCAGACTATTACTCTTTTCAATAAGAAAGGAATTGGAGTCTGAACTACCACAAATAAGGAGCTGTTAAATACACAATAGATTAATTAGTTTCTCATCCTTCATGCTGAAAAGAGAAGAAGTTGGTAGAGACAGCGCTACACGCAACAATGTCGGTGATTGAAAGGTCACTGGAGTTCAAGGAATACATCCTTGGTAAACTCATGCATTGGCGACTCAATGGTAAGAAGACGTGTATGCATTAGGGCACCACAGGGTGGGGGGGGGGTTATGGTACCATCACAAGAGCTCTCAGTTGGAATCGGATAACCCGAAAACCCGGGTACCCATCCGACCGGGTAGGAATCGATTCCTATCAAAAATTCGGTTCCAATCGGGTACCCGGTTCATGGCGAGTACCCGGTTCCAAATAGGAATCGATTCCATCAATGGAACCGGTTCCCCTGCGAGAATCGAATCCGCCACCGGGAATCGATTCTGTCGTATGAACGAAATTTAGTGAAATTGTAAAGCAAATTTTGTCACTAATAGTAGGGAGAATAAGGAATTTTAAATTTTTATTAATAAATCTTAAGTCGTATTTTGTAATTTCACTACAAAAAAATCTGTAATTTCCAAAGAAACGAGAAATTTCCTTAGAGAAATGCAAAATTTCCTCTGTTGGCCTTGAAACTGAATCTGTAGGTACTGCACGATTTCAAGAGGAACCGATTCCTCTGACGGAATCGATTCTGGCATTGGAACCGACTCTTATCATGGAACCGATTCTCTCTTGGAACCGGATACCCGAGTAGGAACCGGGTACCCGACTTAAATCGGGTACCCGGATGAGAACCGAATATCCGGGTAGGAAACGGGTACCCGCGGGTCGGGTTTCTGAGAGCTCTAATCATCACTACTCCTGTGGTTAGTGGTTCTGGACGAAGTCCTGCATAAACTAGAGACCGAGGGTCTCGTGGTTTCTGAAAATGCGGATGACCTACCGATATTGGATTGGAGAGGCCTCTAAAAAGCTGGGAAATTGGGCTACAATTAAAGCATTAAAGCGTCAAAGGCGGGCAAGATTTTCACCAAGAGGAGGAAAATATCAGAATTTAGGCTCCCACTGCTAGGAGGTAAAAGTTTATCTCCTTTCGGTGGAGCCGAGTATCTCAGCGTAATATTAGACTCCAAACTTAATTGAAAGAGAAATGCAGAAGAGCGCATAGCGAAAGCGTGGCCTTTTATGCGTGTAAGAGGACCTTTGGGGTCAAATGGTGATTCAAAACCAAAGAAATACATTGGATGGACACTGCCATTGTTAGACCGATTCTTTGCTATGGCTCACTATCGAGAGAGACGCTATCGAGAGAGCGGTCGGTCTGGAAATAATTGGGTGTCTAGTACCACGCCCACAGCGGCTTTGGAAGTCATGCTAGATCTGTTGCGACAGAATATATTCGGAAAAATTATGGCAGCGACAAGTGCAATCAGACTGAAAGCTGTATTGTGTTGGAAGGAGAGAACATGGACTTTCGGGTCCTCGAAAACAACTCTTAGAGGAACTTTAGTACAAAGCTACCTGCTAGAGAGGAATGGGTTAGGAATGAAATGGTGAAGAGTCAGAAATTTCGCTTCGTCGTCGATCTCAACAACTTGGACTTTGCCGGTCCAGCGCATGGAAAATGGTTCGCCGGGATCAATGTTTAGATCTGTACAAGATATATCTGGTTCAAGAACTGAAGCCTAATGACCATGTTTGCACCGTTTGCTTGCTAATTAAGCTCATGAATAGTTACAACTTGATCCAGTTTTTTATCGCAAGATTTTGTTAAGTGATTGAATGGATATGTGAATAAACATTATTGCCGCATACGGAGTGAAAGTACTCCTCAGGCTGTTGCTCATATTCATATATAGACGGAAGGAAGCATAAGTCAGACTAGTAGATTCCATTGAAACGTTTTTGAGGTGCGATACGATAAAGGAAGATCGTAGATATAAAATGATGATGATAAATTTGTATATACAGATGTCACTTAATTACATTTACATTAGATTGAAATTCAATACAAATTCGTTAAAGTTGATTTAAAGAGTCCTAGTGATAAACAAAATTACCTTTGGAAGACTTCCACTTAAATCTCATACCTAAAGAAAACCCGCATTTACTTCACGAAACAAAACCAGTATTACTCAAATGTCTACGGGAAAAGTACCTTAAAAGAAAAACGTATTAAGACAAATATTCTACACTTGTGAACTTTTAAATTGCTTCTTGCAACTAACGACAGTTAAGGAAATCTTTTTCAGACAGCAAAATAAAAAAATAAAAACAAGTACTGGAAAACTTTTGACATTTTCTCTTACAAATGAGGAATTGACACGTTAAAAAGTCGCTGCTAGTTTGAAGTAAACTTTGTCTTTAACTATTGCGGCCAACAAACTGAATGTCTCGAAGAAAGGAAAGCATAAAAGTGTTTAAAAATGGGACATTGATAAAATTAGATTTCGAAAATAACTCCTGTTTTAAACAACGAAAACCTATTAAGAACAGGAACATTACCTGATGGGAGAAATTCACGAAAGGAAAAACTTTCTAATCTTCTTATGTTTTACATGAAACGTTGAAATTTGTGGTTTGGAAGGAAAGTGAATGATTGGAATGTAAGAGTGGGAAGGAAAATTCTTTGTTCAACTTTTTATTAGAAAAGTTTAATTTGCAAATGTGACGTTTTCGCTTCACAAAGAAAATTTATTGTATTTTTGCTTTTGGTTTATTTTTGTATTTAAATTGCCTTCGACTGCCAGGCTTGCCTTGCTTTTTTTAAGACATTTTATATGAAAACATTTTCTTGGCTTGAATAATATAAGTTAAGGTAAATTGAAAGCAGTAATCTTTTGATTTTTTTTTTTTTTTTTTTTATATATGATGTCGCCAAAGCTCAGGGGATGCCCTATGATGCTAAAGCACAGCCTTGGCAGGAAAGGAATTAAGGATGAGGGAAATGGGTTAGAAGGTTGAGTGAAGGAGGTGTCGATGTACGCCCCGTTTGAAAGTTTCAGGCTCATAAGACGAGGGAAAAACAGAAGATGGTAAACTGTTCCACATTCGTGTTGTTCTGCTAAGAAAAGATTCCCGAAATTTGACGGTACGTCCAAATTTGACCCGGAGAGTAAAGGGGTGGGAGCGACTTGTAGATCTTGTATCGCGCGTTGTAATGAGTCTACAAGGAATCAGGCTAGCGATTTCGTTAGAACAATGGCCATGGAAATAGCGATAAAAGAGTGAGAGACAACCGACATTCCGTCGATGCTCAAGAGAGTCAAGGCCCTCAGAGATTGAGGAATCGCCAATAAGTTTAACAGCCTTACGCTGAACTTTGTCTAACGCGGACAATGCGGTGTGTCCTGCCCCTGCCCAAATATGGGAATTATATTCAAGTCTAGGCCTAATGTGGGACTTGTAGATCAACGCTAAGTCGGGTGGGGTGAAATATTTCTTACATCTCTGTAGAAAACCTAAACATTTCATCGCACTTTTGGCGATTGCAAATATATGATCAGTCCAGCTAAGATTGCTGGATATCTCAATACCCAAGATCTTTAGGGAGGGTGAATTGGGTATATTCACTCCGTCGACTGAAATGGGTTGGGGGTGGACTGGGCGTTTTTTAAGGGACATTAAACAGCATTGAGTTTTGGATGCATTAAACGTAACACGATTTGCTCTGCCCCAAGCGAGGACCTTAGAAATGTCGTTGTTTAATGATCTGAACATGCGTTCCCGATTGACTTCTGTAGCATTTCCACGTGAATTCATTACAGAATCAAATGAGTACGCGAAATCAAGGGTGCTGTCGTCGGCAAAACTATGAATAGGATTGAGAGTAAGGGATAAGAGATCATTGATGAAAAGAAGAAATAAAGTTGGTGAAAGAACTGAACCCTGAGGTACACCGGCATTTATTTCGTGGGATGCAGATGTAACGCCGTCAATAACTACACGGATTGAACGGCCTGACAAAAAGCTCTCTATCCATTTAACGAGGGTAGGATGCAGACCAAATGTTTGAAGTTTGGCTAAAAGGGCAGCATGCCAGACTCTATCAAAAGCCTTTGAAATATCAAGAGCGACGATTTCGGACTCACCGAAATTATGGAGACAATGATTCCAACGCTCCGTTAGAGCCGTTAGTAAGTCTCCGGTTGAGCGGCCAGCGCGGAAACCGTACTGGCAATCGTTGATAAGATGGTTATTTTCTAGATATGTCAACAACTGAGAGTTGATGAGTGATTCAAAAACTTTGGATATGATCGAGGTTAGTGCAATTGGTCTGTAGTTAGTCAGTTAGTCTGTAGTTGATACAGAGAACATAGGCAATTTAAGGTTTTTGTTGAAATAAGCATGTATAGTGTCATCGCAACAAACTTAATGGCAATTAATCTCTGCATCTGCAGTAGGTGGTACGAGATAAAGAATATTGTAAATGGGGTTCGTCGGGCTCGACCGATTAATTAAGACACTTATTTTTCAATTACAAATATTCACAGTTTTATTTACTTCCCTTAATTAGTTCATCTCACAATTTCCTTTACACGTTTTCTTGACAATATAACGTTTCACTTGTCTAATTAGCACTTATTAGTTAAAATACAACTAACTAACTAGGCTGCTGCTCAGTACTATTTATACTACTGAGATTAATTTCAGAAAGTTCAGCAACTTAGTTCTAGAAATTTCCGATATTCATTTCTACATTTGCACCAGCTAGTTTCTCCGCATGTCCACCTAATTGCAAGCCATCATCTTCCTTCATTATCGCCCCATCTCAAACTACTGCTACCTCCGCTAATCCACCCCTTCCGCTAACTAATAGTAGTCCTTCATCCCAACACCACTCATATATCGATCCCCTAATCCTACCTACAGTTAAATTGACTTTGCGCTCAGCGGATTCCAACGATGGACGATAGCTCTCGCCGCATTTATACGTACGTTTATTTCTAGCCTATCTGCACGACAAACCGAATTCCGTCTGTATTGACGGTAAAACCAGTACCATTGTCATGTAAAATATACATCAAGAAGGCCTGCCCACAGACCCAACCGTCTTACTCCAACTTTTCACTAAGTACCATGAATCATTCAATATCCCTTTCCATAAGGTTTCAGAAGATCTATCCACCTATGCTGCATACGTCAGTTCTCGCCGCATTTCCCATCTCCAAAAACTCCTTAAACTACTTTCGACAATGAACTATTCCCTCCAAACTATACCATTTTCCGTGTTGACGGTTGTGTAGGCACCAATGATCCACCAGGTTGCGGGGTTCTCATAGATGCTCACAACCGTTATGATGCCACCCTGCTTAAAACCTCCGACTCTAGAATATCAGAATTTGTATGTATCAAATTAACACTGAATAAGTGTCTTCTGCATATTCTTTGTTGTTATATTCGTCCCTCTCAACCTTTAGATACCTACGAGCCCATAATTGAAGCAATCGACACCCTGCTTGAGAACGCTTACGCCTCCGATGAATTTATTTTACTATGTCACTTTAACCTCCCCCATATTCAATGGTCATTGTCTGAGGAGTGTTCTCACTTTGTCCCCCTGAACGAATCTTCCGCCAAAGAAGCCTTTTTTACCGATCAGCTCTCCGTTTCTGGCCTCTTTCAAGTTAGCGGAGTCAGGAACTTTCTGGACAGACAATTAGACTTAATCTTTTCCTCAGACCCAGTTAACTTGGCTGTCGCGAAAAGCAACCATCTCCTCTCCTCCCTCGGCCATCACCATCCTCCCCTGTTCCTCATTTTCTCCTACGAACAACCTCACGCCCTTTCAAGCTCCGAGTCTTCTCTTTTCTTCAATTTTCGTAAAGGCGACTCTGAAAAATTAAATCACTTGCTCCTCAACTCTAACATTGACCCTTTCCCTCAACATCTTCCAATTGACGTTGCTGTAGAGGCGTTCTATTCGAAAATACACGCTTGTCTTACACAATCTATCCCTTTTCTTCCTCGTAAAAACTGCTCCTCATCCCCCGTTTGGTACGACAAAGAAAGTACCTCCAACGGATGGAAACTAGCCTCATATCCGACCCCAAGCGTTTTTATAACTTTATTAATTCCAAGAAGAAATCCAATGGTTACCCCTCCACCCTAAAGCTCGAGAATACCTCTTCGTCTGATCCTAAGGTTATCGCCAACTTTTTTGCACACTTCTTCAGTAAATCTTTCAGCGACAATTCTCTACAACCTGATCTTAACTACGTTTCATTCTTGGACAAATGCAAGAACGATGTATCCAACTACAGACCCATTGCTAAATTATCATCCATACCTAAACTATTCGAAAAATTGTTCTATGATTCCATGTTCTTCTACTGTAAGTCTATATACTCGTTCTCCCAGCATGGCTTCCTCAAAGGAAGATCTACGACGACCAACCTTACCGAATTCGTCTTCAAAACAATATGTGCCCTGGAAAACGGTAAAGATGTTGATGTTATCGCCACTGATTTTAGTAAAGCCTTTGACAAGATCTCCGATAACGTTATACTGTTCAGACGTGATCGCCTAGGCTTACCACTCCGATTCATCTTTTGGATTCAATCCTACCTCAACAACCGTCAGTACAATGTTCTTTATAGCTCATCCATTTCTAACCCTATTGTCGCTCGTTCCGGCGTCCCTCAGGGCAGCCACCTCGGTCCATTGATTTTAATCCATACAATAAATGATGTTGATTGTATCATCAAACACTCAGAGCTGTTCATTTATGCTGATGACATGAAAATAGTTAAACATATCTCCTCCACAACCGACTCTCTTCTTCTGCAAAAAGACTTCGATTCGTTCACTACATGGTGCATGAAAAACTTTCTTGTGCTCAATGTCTCCAAATGCCAGTCCATCTCTTATTCCCGCAAGCGTCTTACCACCACCCCGAGAGTCAACATGTTAACCGACGTACCAGTCCCTATCGTTACCTCTTTGTGTGACCTAGGCATAATCTGTGATAGCGAACTTAATTTCCGTTCCCATATTGACAGTGTAATTAACAGAGCTAACTCCGCGCTAGGGTTTGTGAAGCGCTGGTCTAGAGAGTTCTCCAATACCTATGTTTCCAAATCTCTCTATATCTCCTTCGGGGTCTATCCTTGAATATGCCAGCCAGATATGGTCACCTACACAAACAACCCACATTAACAGGATTGAATCCGTCCAGCGTAGGTTCATTCGCTTCGCTCTACGTGATCTTCCGTGGGTAGACAGATTCAACCTTCCACCTTATGTAAACCGTCTGAAACTGATCGACTTACAACCCCTAAGTAAATGTAGTGTTGTTTCCGACATTCTCTTCATTCATCAGCTATTAACTGGTGCCACTGACTGCCCTTCAACCCTGCAATCTTTATCCATCTATACCAATCCCCGCAACCTTAGGTACACTCCCCTTTTCCGACTCAACCACCATCGCACGACCTACGGTCGACGCGAACCAATTACCAGGATTCTACGAAAAGTCAACGACCTTTCCTCCTTTGACTTCCATTTGAGTAAATCATCCCTTCACAAAGCCTTTCTTAATTATTCTTCCACCCAGTTTGTATTTACCATAATTATAGCTCATATTGTAGCTTGTATTGTTTATTATGACTTATCATTTAGTAATAGTATTATGTTATAGCTTGTATTTTTTATTTTTCGTATTATTATGTTATATCTTGTATTAAGCTTAAATAACTAGCAAATTTTCTTCACAAATTTGGACGTACGCTTCGGATCATTAACCTGCATGAATATAATTTGATCCTCACTGAAATCCATTTGGACCATTCCAACTGCTAGATAATCGGTTAATATTGCCAAGTATTACTCTTTTTTAATCATACCGGTAATATGCTCTAAGGGACCCACTCCGAAATGTGAAAAACAGCCCCAAACCATAAGAGATCCCCCTCCCTGTTTGATGGTCTCAATGATGTGATGAGTTTCAGTGGGTTTTCCACTCAAAGACTAAAAATATCTAACACCATCGGAGTTGAAACGGTTTATTTTGGTCTCATCCTGATGCTCTGACAAACCTTAAAGGTACAGTTTTCTGTTTACACCAGACAATTTTTGCCTTTTTATGTTTTTTTGCTGCAACATATAACATTTAAGGGATTTCCTGATTGTCCAAACACAAGCAGATGTACTTTCTTGTATTCCAGCCTATTTAGGAGTTTTAGCCGTCCCAGCAGCTAAACTTCGTCCCAATAAGTGTGGTCTTCCGTTTCTTCCTAAATTGCCACTAATATTTCTTGTTTCCTAATGTTTATAACCGAACCGAATATTGAGCTCGGAGGCAATTTCGTATTTAAACACCTTCCTTCGATAAAATTATCACATTTTCAATAATACTTTTGTCCAATGGCCTCATTTCAATATATTTGGACTTAATGTCAATTTTGTACATGGACTGCGAAACTAACAACTGGGGCAAAACTGAACAATTGATGAAAATTAATTTAAAAATAAAGTTATTTTTAATGTTGGAACTATTTTGGAATAATTTCTACTAATTTTTCAGAGAACAGAGTTAGTAAAAGCTTACTATGAAAACACTTGCTCACTTTTACCCCACACTGTAGTTGCTTTGACACAATAAAACCGTTTTTCTGAATTAAGCACATGCTCCAAAAATTTTGTCAACAGAAAATATGCTCAAATATCGCTTAAAATAACATTTTATTACTTCAGATTTTGAATTAGCGATCCCGAAGACTATAAAATGAACACTTAACTTCTTTAACTTACAAAATTTACCTACAGCTAATTGGTGCGCAGAGGATATTGTTTCTTTAAGATTTATCAATCCCGAATTATCATCTACGCCAACAGCACGGACATTTTCAACGGCTTTTATCCAGCGCCATCTTTCGGCACTTCAGAAATAAAAATATTAGTTTTTTACTCTTAAGGACTATTTCTACAAATAAAAAAATAAAAAGAATAAAAAAAAAACATTCGAAAAAATACCAATTTTCCAGCTCGTTACCCCCTTGAGATAAGATGTACATTTTTATATTTTCTTTCACAAAAAGCCACGCATAGATTTGCAAGTTAATAAAATAATACAAATTGAGCTCATTGATTATGATATACATAGGTATAAATATAGTATTATAAATACTTTAATCCGAAAGTTCCATGGTATGCACATTTAAATATAACAAAATTTGAATGAATACAATTTAATGAATATTTTTAAGACAACTGTAGGTATTAAAGATATTCAGATTACGCACTCAAGTAAATATGTTGTATCTTTTCAGCTACAGAGAATCTCTTCAAAAATTAAGCTGTACTTAAATCGATGTTGGAACCTGCGGTTAATGTACATACCCTTCATGCTTAAATGTTGTAATGCGCAGTTCATTAAAAATGGTATACACCTTAAAATTTTTCCGAGGAAAATAAGGCCCCGGTGAAATTCTTACCAAATTAATTTTGTCTGAAATTGCTTCATTCACATACGGGTTACCCTCTCGCAGCGGTTTCCGCAGTACCTAGTCAAGAAATAAGAAGAAATCAGTAGGTACAGCCTTGATTGAAATCACTTTCATTACCATTTTGTGGAGCAATGGAAATTCTTTGTCTTGTCAAGCCTTTAGATGTTCCTCGATGCGTGGGACCCAATAATTAATTATTCCCTATCTTTTCCAGGGGCGAATTATGTGCATAATGCTCTATGGCTGTGAAGTCCCTTTATGGCAGAATAAAGAAAAGGGTTTTTAAATTAACGTTGGAATTTTCCACGGTTTTAACATTTACGACTTTCGTTAATTATTTTTTAACAGCAACTCTCAAAGGGTTTCATTATCGTTGTTTTTTTTTTAGATGTAATTGATATTATCAAAGAAAATTGAAGTTGCGTAGAATAGTGTAATTTAATGTTCGGAATGTAATCACCAAGCCTACGGGCCTTTCATTGAAACATAATTAAGAGTCTAGTAACAGATAAAATTAATAAAGCTCCCTTTATTTTTCTGTCATTGACACAAGGAGACATCTTATGGTTGAGATTACGGAAACTACATATAACTTTCTGCGTTAATTCATTATTAAAAATTGGATTTTTTGAAAAGAAGTGTGATTGATTTTAGTTTAATTATATTCAAAGAAGTGATAATGGAATCAACTGATGAATAGATGATTATGATGAATTTATGTTTCGTAATTTCAAGCACCTCTTGTAAACTTTTGTGAGTAATAGATCGGGAGAAGAACCACCCATCCCATGTCAACGATTGCAAAATTGACATATAATTTTCGGTGGATTCGGAACTACTGACACAAGAAGTGTTGGAAATACGATTGAAAGTATTTGCTAAGTCGAGAAAGATTGGATGGAGTCTAGCCGGGGTCATGAACTTAAGATCTTATGATTGCTGTCCTGTGCACGTAATGAAATCTTTGTGGAGGAGTTTTCTGAGAATTTCATAAAATTTTATTTTATGGCTAGACTTCATGTTATTTATCTTAGTTTTCTTTTCATGTGATCTTTATATTATGTTAGCATTTTATGTAATTATGCCTCTGTTCTATTTTCCATATATACTTAAAGTCAACATATCTATCGGAGAAAAGAAACTTTGCTTATTCAATAAAACTAATACTAGAACTAAAATAATATATAAAAAGTAAAATAATATATAAAAAGTAAAATCAATTAAACCAAAATTTAAAAAGTGAAACAATGTACAATAAACTAGAATAAATTAAAATTTCAAAATTTCAGCTTCACAAATATCTAAAGCTCAAACAAACAAAATGCAATTTTCCAAAGAAAAATAAAATGTACCAAAAAGGAAGTAAACAATAAAAAAGAACGAAAAGGCCTCAACAATATCAATAAGTACCGAATAAGATTCACTATATCAATAAATAAGTCATCTAACGTATAAGGAATTAAGAAGTTTTGAATTTAACCGACCAAGCCAGTGCCCTGTATACCAACCGTAAGATTGCTCCTTGCACGAACAGCACGAACGAAGTCAGAGTTCTCATAACTAAGTATCGAGAATTAGGAATAACTATGTTGTTATGTCGGGCCGAACGTAAGTATCGCAAGTTGTTAAATAGATACAATATACGATGGAGAGATATAAGGAGTTTGCGGTGTAAGGACTGCTTCAGTGAACAGCCCACTAATGAGTTACGCTGTGAGGATATAATCTCCTAAGACCATAAAGAAAACTTATGCAGTTATTGAATGCCACATTCAATATCCTAGAGCAATTTGAGACCAGATGTGGATAAGCCAAACTGCCATGTAAGAAGTAAGGAAGAAGAAGAGACCGGACAAGCATCAATTTGGTAGTGATAGTAACACAATCAACCGATTACCGTAGGTGACGTAGCCCACCATAAATTTTCCCTATCAAGAAGGATGCGTAATCGCAAAATTTCATTTTGGAGTTGATGTAAATGCCCAAGTTTTTCACGCGATTAGAAAAGCTATTGGTAAACCGTTTAATGTGACACAGGGAATATTAAGATCAGCGGTATCATAACTATAATAATAAATTCATTGAAATTTCGAAGGATTTAGCAAAAAATCATTTTCAACAGCGCAAGCGGATATATTCGCAAGATCAGTGTTAATTCGACCGATGCAATCTTCTAAGAACTCGATTGACCTGCGAAAGTAGAGCGGAACGTCATCAACATACATTGAATATAATAGTCCTCAACCATTTCAGTGAGGTCATCTATCTAAAGACAAAAAAGGAGAGGGTCTAAGACAGAGCCCTGAGAAACCTCACAGCTGAGACGCAGTCTGTTGGATCAAATATCCCTCATCTTCATTTGCTGATATCTCCCTGATTAATTCCTACAAATAAGATTTACAGAGGTCGGCGAAAAATTAAATTTAAATTGCGACTTTTTAAGTAATTTTGGATGGTTAAGAGAGTCAAAAGATTTAGAGAAATCAAGAAGAGTCAAAATTCAAAACTATTGCTCTCAATTGACCTGCTAATATTGGTTGTAACGTCGATAAGAGCAGTCTCACAACTATGAAACTTTCGGAAATCAGATTGGAATGGATGCAGCAAATTATTCTCATTTAAAATAATAACAATTATTGAGACATTAATTTGTTAAGAATTTTGGCAAGGAAATTCAAAATACTAATGGGACGAAAGTTATCGGAGTTCTTGTGCACAGGAACAACGGTAGCAATTTTCCAGTCGGAAGGGAATACAGAGGTAGTCATAAAAGTGCAAGTTCTGGTCAAGATCACAGTAAAATTTTTTTGTATATACTCCCGACTTTCGCAAGTTAGAACACAACTTCCTTGCAGGAAGTTTAAGTAAAAACTTATTAACAAAAAATTTTATTTTGGCAGAGCAGTTCTTGGAGTTAGCCTTGTTTCGTACAATCTTATTAATCATAACGACTAGCATTAGTTCTTAGCCACATGAATCTCAGATACATGAAATCACGCTCAGCCATTAACGATTTGATTGCACTAGAAAATCACAAATTTCCAAACAAAACTGATCACTTATAAAGGTAGGACTAAGTTGATTGTGATATAATACGTTAACAGTATTTGTGGTGACGAACAAGTCCGATAAAGAAGGGTTCGATGTTTTAAAGTAGGTTAGGGCGTTACTACATTTAAATGTAAAGATTAGAAATGGAACAAGAAGGAATGTGTATCATTATTTAATTGAAAAATATTGACATTAAGGTCCCCCCTCCTCCAATAATTACATCAACGCACCGGTAGAAAAACTGTATTAAAATCTTCCTCAAATGCACGCATATGATTCAATTTAAAGATATTTGGTGGAAGGTAAATAAAAGATAGAAGACATTTACGAGAATCAGTAAATATTTCAATACTGATAAAGATCAGAACTGGAACACTTAAGATAGGTGACCACCTTGAAAGGCTAAAAAATGCAACATTTTCAATAATTTTTTTTCAGGCCCTGTATAAGATATTACAATGATTTTTTTTAAACTTTCATTTGAAGCTTATAAAATACAATAATACTTGATTTTTTTTATTTCATTTCTTAACAACTATCCAGGAGGCGCCAAAGTCGAGGCCTCAAAAAAATGCTGTTCCATGGCGGACAGTTAATCTCAGGATTGGTGAATCTGAAAAATAAAACATTTTGGTGCATCTCTTGCACTGTGCTCGAGTCGTTTGAACTCTGCCCATACTTCGCTCTTTGGTGAAGCCATTGCTTTTTTTTCCCTATTTTCCCGATTCCAAATCTACCAAGTATATGAAACAGTCAACCATGTCACATGTAAGCAATCAAAATCATTTATCATTTGTATAGGCGAAACAAAACAGTCAAGATCACTTACGAAAAAGAAATGAGTCAAAACCACAGATGAAACAGGAAGATAAATATACTTACCAAACTTACCAACTTACTTGTTTAGTCTTGAGCCGCCGTGAAATGAAAAGCAACTAACGGTCGAATACCACAGAGTCTGTGCACAAAAACAGATTAAGATTTTTTTTTTTAATTTATTGAAAAGTTGTATCGAATTTCGATACAATCTTACTATCGATGCAAAAATATCGATTATATCATTTAACGAGCGTTGAAAACATCAATACAAAATACATCGATATATTAGAAGCGTATTATCGATACTTATACTATACTACGATATATATATATATATATATATATATATATATATATATCGATGTGGTATCGCCCATTTCTGTAAAAAACAAGACCACACGGTTTCAGCGGAGACAACATAGTTGTTATACAAAAATAAAGCACCCTAATATAATGCATACAAATTCATTTCTCCAATTACCGCCTAATCGATCGGACGCGTTGCGTGATCGCTCCTCAGTTAGTTCAATTTCTTCGCAGTATTTTCGTTTCGTGTGTTTTGTGCGTGTCTCAGCAAAGTGAGTGCCACTCTTTCCCGTGTCAATAACATACCTGACACAGTTTCTCCTTGTTTACATTTTTGTCAGTGACCTTATTTCTCAACTGGCCGCTATTTTGCAAGTGACTCAGTTAGTTTTTTCGATTTTTACAGTGCCGGGAAATATTTTTGTTTTTCAAGCGGAAGTAACTCAGTTTGTTTATTTTGTTTTAATCTGGTATTACTGCAACCTGGTGTAAAGCCTTTTGTTTAACTTTTTATTGTTAATTATTTCCGACTAATTCCTCACGCACAAAATGGCCCTTTGCAAATCATGCTCTAATGAGTTGCTTAACAATGGTGTTACCTGTGATGGCATCTGTGGAGGTGTTTTTCATGGCACCTGTCTTTCACGTGGTCTTTCTACATGTAAAGAGTGCTCCAACATTAAGCCCTGTCACGTCTTACGGCTCATGAAGGAGGTCGTTGCTACGCTCTCCACGGATCAATCCTACATCGCAGATAAGGTCAATGAGATCTCCACAAACTTTGCTGGACTGCAAATTTTGTCCGATGACTGCGCTAGTCTAAACTTAAAACTGGACAAGCTGCTTAAGATCGCTGAGGGTTTGACCAACGACTCATCGCTTCTTTCAAGCAGGATTTGCGAGCTTTCCTTAAAGCTGAGCGGCCTGGTCGCTTCCTTGGATGACCTCCGCGCTGGATCACCATCGCCTTCCATCGGCCAACCTGCGGAATCTATCATGCCAATCTTAGACGACATTCGGCGCGGTGTCCGGCACGTCAAGCGGGATCTGGATTCGTGCTCAACAGCCATTGTGAAGAACTTGGAATTAATTGGCTCAGTCGGCTCTGATATTAAGAGTTTAACCACTAGAAGCTATCTCGGCCCCTCTTTTCCTCGGTCTGACACCTCAGATGGTTCTGGTGTGAATTCTTCTTCTTCTGGACCTGCATCTTCTGAAGGGGACTGCTCCACTCTCCGGGATGCAATTTCCGTAGTTCCGCCTCAATCTACCGTGAAAGTGATTCCTCCGCATTCCTCCTTGTTGCAGCCTGCTTCTGATGGTGATGCTCCTGTTGGTTTGCTCAAGCCCGTTATAGAGAATTCTTCTTCTTCTGGATCTACATCTTCTGATGGGGACTGCTCCACTCTCCGTGATGCAACCTCCGCAGTTCCGCCTCAATCCACCGTGAATGTGATTCCTCCGCATTCCTCCTCGGCGCTGCCTGCCTCAGATGGTGATGCTCCTGTTGGTTCGGTCAAGCCCGTTATAGAGAATTCTTCTTCTTCTGGACCTACATCTCCTGATGGGGACTGCTCCACTCTCCGGGATGCAACCTCCGCAGTTCCGCCTCAATCCACCGTGTATGTGATTCCTCCGCATTCCTCCTTGGTACAGCCTGCCTCAGATGTTGATGCTATTGCTGGTTTGGTCAAGCCCGTTATAGAGAAGGTTGCTGATGTTGCCATCAATGTCTCTCCGCGAGTGTCATCCCAACCCACTTCCACCACATTTACGATCAACAAACTTGGCACCACCTGGACAGTATCGGAATGGGAGCAGAGACTAAAAAGGCTAGGTAGTAAACATTTATCTTTATCAAGCACAACTCCATTCCTTCTAAAGGGTGCACCTCATAACGCCAACGATTCCTGGGCCCACAGTTTTTTTTCCCGCAATTTTGGATTCACCCCCGTTAGCTGCCTGAAGTTACTCTCGTCAGACGAAGGGAAATCCAGCAACTTCAAGATCTTCATCCCAAACAAATATGTCTGGCTCATCAGTAACCCCTCCAGCAAATTCTTCACTCTCGGGAACATCACAATTTCTAAGTGGACTACGAAGTACGTTAAGTTTAACCCTAAGCCCTCTGCACCTAACCCTAAATTAAATACTAAAAAACCTAACCTTACTAACTACCCCAAACGACCTTCTCCCATACCTAAATTTAGTATTCACCCTAACCATAAGAATCTTAGAACTAGTAGCAACATAAGTACTCCTCACTCTTCCGCACATCTCACCATTAATCCTAAATCTAGTAATCCTAACTCCAATTGGCAGTTCAAAATGGGACTATTTCCAAATTTTAATCTAAGTACTCCAGTCAAGTATCCCAACTTTATATATTCTCACACCCTTAACCCCCCTGTTCCAGTTACACCGAATCCCTCGAACACGTCCATTCCAACCGTCAACCCAACCAATACTGTTTTGAGTTCCGTATGTCCAGCGCACCCACCTAACCATGCACTCCCAACTTCTTCCGCTTGCCCTTCTAACCTCAAGCCAACTTCTTCCGACCACTCCACCACCTCTGCTCCGATTTCCGTCTGTCCCACCTCTCCTCTATATACGCAAAACGTTGCACCCGCTACTTCCTCCGCATGCCCACCTAATTCCACGCCGTCATCCTCCTACACTGTCGCCCCATCTCAAACAAATTCTACCTCCGTTAACCCGCCCATTCCGCTAGCCAAAACTCCTATATCCGAACATCATTCATTTATCGATCCCCTTCTCCCACCTACAGTTAAATTGACTTTGCGCTCTGCTGATTCTGGCGATGGACGATACCTCTTGTCCCGTTTACGGGACCGTCGCATTTATGACAACGTACGTCTATTTCTAGCCTATCTCCACGACAAACCGAACTCCGTCTGTGTTGAAGGTAAAACCAGCACCAACGTCATGTTAAGTATACAACAAGAAGGCCTGCCCACAGACCCATCAGTCTTACTCCAACTTTTCACAAAATACCATGAATCATTCAATATACCTTCCCATAAAGTTTCAGAAGATCTATCCACCTATGCTGCGTACGTCAGTTCTCGCCGTATTTCCCATCTTCAAAAAAGTCGTAACGACTCCTTAAACTACTTTCGTTCCTAACCCCCTTGATTTCCCTATTTCTGACTTCCCCTCTATTTCACCCGCGGTTTCCGATCAAGATCCTCTCCCCAACAGCTTGTCGGTCTATTACCAGAACGTAAGAGGACTTCGTACAAAAACATCCAATATTTTTCTTAACTCCCACAAATTCCCGCACGATATCTTTGCCTTAACTGAAACCAATCTAACACCAGGAATTCTCGACAACGAACTATTCCCTCCAAACTATACCATTTTCCGTGTCGACGGTTGTATAGGCACCAATGATCCACCAGGTCGCGGGGTTCTCATAGCTGCTCACAACCGTTATGACGCCACCCTGCTAAAGACCTCCGACTCTACAATATCAGAATTTGTGTGTATAAAAATAGCACTAAATAAGTGTCTTCTGTACATCCTCTGTTGTTACATTCGCCCCTCTCAACCTTTAGACGCCTACGAGCCTATAATTGAAGCGATCGATACCCTGCTTGAGAACGCTAACGCGTCCGATGAATTTATTTTATTGGGTGACTTTAACCTCCCCCGTATCCAATGGTCATTGTCCGAGGACTGTTCTCACTTTGTCCCCCTTAACGCATCTTCGGCCAAAGAAGCCTTCTTTACCGATCAGCTCTCCGTTTCAGGTCTCTTTCAAGTAAGCGGAGTCAGGAACTTCCTGGACAGACAATTAGACTTAATCTTTTCTTCAGACCCAGTTAACTCGGCTGTCGCAGAAAGCAACCATCTTCTCTCCTCCCTCGACCGTCACCATCCTCCTTTGCTCCTCGTTTTCTCCTACGAACACCTTCATGCCGTTTCAGGCTCCGAGTCTTCTTTATCCTTCAATTTTCGTAAAGGTGACTTTGACAAATTAAATCACTTGCTCCTCAACTCTAATATTGGGGATATCCCTCAACATCTCCCAGTTGACGTCGCTTTAGAGGCGTTCTATTCGGAAATACACGCTTGTCTTACACAATCTATCCCTCTTCTTCCTCGTAAAAACTACTCCTCATCCCCCGTATGGTACGACAAAGAATTACGCTCTCTTCGCAACAGGAGAAACAAACGTTGGCAAACTTTTCTTCTAACCCAGACCGAGTCTGACTATTCTTCCTATCTATCTGCTTATACCTCTTTTTCTGAACGTTGTGATACCCTCTACCATGAGTACCTCCAACGGATGGAAACTAGCCTCATATCCGACCCCAAGCGTTTTTATAGCTTTATTAATTCTAAGAAGAAATCCAATGGTTACCCTTCCACCCTAAAGCTCGAGAGTACCTCTTCATCTGATCCTAAGGTTATCGCTAACCTCTTTGCACACTTCTTCAGTAAATCTTTCAGCGACAATTCTCTACAACCCGACCTTAACTATTTTGCATTCATGGACAAATGCACTCAAACATCGTTTTCATCTTTTGACCCTGATCCTGAACTAGTCGCCGCCAGTATTAATAGGCTTGAGGACGACTTTCACCCAGGTCCTGATGGCATTCCGGCCATTGTTCTGAAAAAGTGTGCCATACATCTAGTCCAACCCCTTACTTTGCTTTTTCGTCTCTCGGTCACTCAAGGGGTTTTCCCTCAATTATGGAAAAATTCGTATATTATTCCCATCTTCAAGAAAGGTTGCAAGAACGATGTGTCCAACTACAGACCCATTGCTAAATTATCATCCATACCTAAACTATTCGAAAAATTGGTCTATGATTCCATGTTCTTCCACTGTAAGTCTATCTTCTCACTCTCACAGCATGGCTTCCTCAAAGGTAGATCTACAACCACCAACCTTACTGACTTCGTCTCTAAAACCCTATGTGCCCTGGAAAACGGTAAAGATGTTGATGTTATCGCCACCGATTTTAGTAAAGCCTTCGACAAGATCTCCCATAACGTTATCTTGTTCAAACTTGATCGCCTAGGCTTCCCCCCCAGATTCATCTCCTGGATCCGATCCTACCTCAACAACCGTCAGTACAATATTCTTTTCAGTTCATCCATTTCTAACCCTATTGTCGCTCGTTCCGGCGTCCCTCAGGGCAGCCACCTAGGTCCATTGCTTTTTATCCTCACAATAAATGATGTTGAATGTGTCATCAAACACTCAGAGTTGTCCATTTATGCCGATGACATGAAAATAATCAAACATATCTCCTCCACTACCGACTCTCTTCTCCTGCAAGAAGACCTCGATTCATTCATCACATGGTGCATGAAAAACTTTCTTGAGCTCAATGTCTCCAAATGCCAGTCCATCTCTTATTCCCGCAAGCGTCTTACCGCCACCCCGAGAGTCTATATGTTAACCGACGTACCAGTCCCTATCGTTACCTCTTTGTGTGACTTAGGAATAATCTGTGATAGTGAACTCAATTTCCGTTCCCACATTGACAGCATAATTAACAGAGCTAACTCCGCGCTAGGGTTTGTGAAGCGCTGGTCTAGAGAGTTCTCCAATCCTTATGTTTCCAAATCTCTCTACGTCTCCTTCGTTAGACCTCTCCTTGAATATGCCAGCCAGGTATGGTCCCCTACACAAACAACTCACATTAATAGGATTGAATCTGTCCAGCGTAGGTTTATTCGCTTTGCTCTACGTGATCTTCCGTGGGTTGACAGATTCAACCTTCCTCCCTATGAAAACCGTCTGAAACTGATCGACTTACAACCTCTAAGCAAACGTCGTGATGTTTCCGACATTCTCTTCATTTATCAATTATTAACTGGTGCCATAGACTGCCCCTCAATCCTGCAATCTTTACCCATCTATACCAATCCCCGTAACCTTAGGTCCACTCCCCTTTTCCGACTCGATCGCCATCGCACAAACTACGGTCAAAGCGAGCCAATTACCAGGATGTTACGAAAAGTCAACGACCTTTCCTCTTTTGACTTCCATCTGAGTAAATCATCACTCCACAAAGCCTTATATCTTGACCCCGCCCATCTTGATCCTGATCGCCTACTTTAATTCTTCTTCCTTTCGCCTTCTGCCAGTTACCAATATATATAGCTCATATTGTAGCTTATACTTTTTATTTATTTATTCCTAATTATTCATTTATTATATTCTGTAGAATTAGTATTAAGTTATAGTTTGTATTTAATTTTTTATTTTTGTATTTTTTATGCAATAGCTTGTATTAAGCTTAAATAAATAAAAAAATAAAAAAAATAAAAAATAAAACTAAACTACCGAAAAATAAAAGGCACATTAAATCTGAGGCACCGTAGCTGTTAGAATTTAACATATTTCAAAACTAAATAAAGTAAACCAAATTTCCAATATAGTAAATCCAAGCAAATATAAAAGATAAAAAGATAGAAACCAATTTACTTCAACTGCCTGGTCTGATGCACAAATCGAATGAAGCCGATCCCTGTTATTAATTCTGTGAGCGTTCTTGTTAACCATGCCATGCAATATCAGATGCAGAAGTTAGGGATGCGCGATACGGATACGATATATCAATGTATCGATACCTTCTGCCTCGGTATCGAGGTTTTGACCTCGATATTCTATTTAGTCGATAATTTCGAGCATCGAGAAATGTTGTCACCGATGCTCTCCATAGTATATCGTAAATGATCGTTTGACCGCGAAGTGAACTCGCGAGATTTTTTGTGCTTTTAATGCTTTTCTAGAAGAGTTGATAAAATAAAATATACTCGCCATAGTACCACCAAATTTTTGCTAGTTTTTACGTTTTTTCAAAAATATAAACAATCCAAGTGATTTGTTTTCATAGTAATCATACTATGCATTTGCATCTTGCCCAAAAACTTTTATGCAATTCACTACAGTTGTCCAAAGATGTCCAGCTTTTAAAATTGTATTGCTTTTGTATCGAAAGAACGTAAGTTTGTTCCGTTTGAGCTAAAGCGGGAAAATAAATTTTATTAACCCCCAATTTAAATTTGAGGAACAATTCAAAAATGGTAAATGCAAGCAATAGAAGCTTTGGAAGAAGGATTTGTTTGACATAAAAAACTTCGACAAGGACTAGCCATTCACTTTGGAAGAAATTTTTCGAAAATTTAACCATTTGATTACTTATTAAAGGATTAAACGAAAAAACAACGTGTCAGGCAGGGGTGCAACCTTAGCTAATTATGCATTTTTCAAAATTATTTTAAGTCATAACAATTTGTGGTTCTTTTTTGTATGATGTAGCCAAAGTCCAGGGGACAACCCTATAGTGCATTTACCATGACTACGGACGGAACGGAATTAGGGTAAAGGATTTGCGGGAAAATAAAATGTCTGCTTTTCTGCATTGCTGCCAGCTAGACAACAGCCCAGAGACGGAGTGGATCTTTTATTTTTTGAATTTTTTTAAATTAGCTCATAGGCAGACCGAGATTCCACCTTGCATCCATGGCGTAGTGACCGTTGCAACTCCGTCTCCGAATTTATGGTTATTTAGTAATTTAATATATTATGTTAAATTCTATAATATATACCGATAATTTCAAATATCGATAATTCTTTTTAAATTTATCGATACTCCGGTATCAGAACATTCGGATACATGCAATATCAAGGATCAATATTTTTGCTTTCGATTGCCATCCATTACCAGACGTCCCTCAAATGTAAAGGCCCATTTATCGTAGTTTGGTAGCATGCCTGAGCATTGTATTCACTCCTGAAGATACTTTCGTAAATATTTCAGGGTTTTGTGAAGAGAAACCATCAATATCATCCCAGTCGGAGATCATACTGACTTAAGAGAACAGAGGAAAGCATACTACAAAACTACCTAAACATTTCCGCTCACGGAATCATAACGAAGGAAGATTAAATACTTGTATTTGTTGTAGTTGTTTTGTTTGGTTGATTTGCACCGGCTGCAAATTGTCGTAATAGATATAAAATCAAAAATTGTTTTATGCTTTTTAGCGCTTTTTGTGAAGTCGGCTCAACTTTTTTTTTAAAGTTTTTTTATGCAAATTTTAATTTGGGTTTGGCTTGGGTTTAATGAATACGTCGACAAAGAATGTCCAACTTTCGCACCTACGGAAGAACCAATTTTCCAGATATTATCACCAGCTTTAGTGGGAATACCGCGAATTATTAGGTAAGTGGACCGCTTTATGCAATCAAGTTCCTTGTTATAATCCTCCGAAAGGTTAAACTTCGATTTTAATAGTTTAATAGAATTTTCAACTGCGTCCAACAGAGTATTCGGCTTGTTGACATTCTCGTTGATTCTCGCTAAAATTTAGTCTTCCAGATCAGCATGAAAAAACTTTATTTGAGATAATAACCCATTTAGGACCATTCGTCATTAGACGCAAGATTCTAGAGCATTGAAGGAGAACTCAGATGAGGCCAAAGGTTTAAGCTGAATTTTTCGTCCCCTTCTTGTTGTCAACATTAATATTTACGATGTTATTCTATATCACAGACTCAGGTACACTCTTCGACACGACTCGTATTTGAATTCAAGCGAAGATTTCACAAAAATTTACTATTAAACAATGAGTATGATCCACTGCGCAAAACTGCATTAAAGTCAAACCAAACATGGTTTGAAAACTCACAAATTACCAAGAGTTGGAACGAAAATTATTGGGTATACCGAGAAATATTTGGATAAAATCAGGGTATGGGAAAACAACGCCTACCCATATTTCTCCTATAGAAACAATTTGTGTAATAAAGAACTGTAAAAAACGTATTTAAGCATTAGCTTGTAAATACGTATTTAGAATCAATCAATCAAACTCTTGTCGAAACTCCCATAACATGAAAAGAGCTGGGTTATTGAAATGTGTTAATTGCACTGATATCAAGTCGTAATTACAATTGAAGCGTGGAACTTACTTCAAGGCAATCAATTCTTTTCTTTATAAAAGTTTGTCGTAGGCTTTTGAACGTGTCACATAGTAACCAAAACAATATAGCACTAAAGCTTCTATATAATTAATTTTTAGTTAGATTTCAATTTCGTTGTATTAATGATACCCAATCTTGGTGTTGACTGTTGTTTGGGTCGAAGTAAATATTTATTTATTCAAAGACTCATCAAATGTCTGATTACTAAAAATTCAATGCAACTATGAAACAGTCAAAAAAATAAAGTTACCTTAGCTAATATAAACCGTGAGCAGGACTTACCAGTACACTTGAGGATGGAGGTTAATAGAACACCAATTATGAAAAGCGTTAAGTCAGAATTTAAAAGAGAACAATCCTTTTCATTAGCAACAGTAAGAAATGTTTTAGCATTATCAGCATAACAAAGTATACTCGAGGAAGAAAGACACACCATTGATGTTAATGATAGAAAACAACGGTCCAAGATGGCTACCCTGTGTTACCTCTGAGATGTTAGATATTTCATTAGAAATCACTCTACGAAACAAAACACGTTGTGTACGATCAGCAAGAAACACCCAACAAAAACAAAAACCGGGTGATTACGATGCAGTCGACTTGCTTACCGACCTCAAAAGCGGAAACATAGTATTTGAACAATTCTAATTATTTGGTTTTGGCAGATTTACCCTTCATAAAACCGTATTGGAACGTGCCCAAAAAGGGTTTACAGTGAAACTGAAACACATCAAAAACTCCAGATTCAAAAACCTTCGCAATGCAACATAAGTTAGCAATAGGTCGAGAACTTATTATATTACACATATGGCCCTTTTTATGTGAGGGAATAAACACAGAATGCTTCCAGGGCTTACGAAAAATGCCACAATGAATAGATAAGTTAAAGAACAAAGGACAAGCTACATGCTTTCAGAAAGGAGAATGGGATGCCATCTGGCCGCTCGAGAAACTATTGGCCAAATTCGAGAAGTGCTTTAAGATGGTAGCCTCGGCAAATTCAAGATCCTTCAGTTCAAGAGTAAAGTAAGTGAGTAAAATTCTTATCACTATTCTTTTTCTAGAAAAGGTTCAACGTAGAAGGATCTCCATCACAGTTATGCTTCGACTTAACGAACCTTCAGAACTGCCTAGGACCACCAGGCAAAGTCGACTTGATTCTATTCAAATGAATGTTTTAGGAGCACAACAAACACCAAACTATAAATTAATTGAGTAAGATAAGAAATCAACATAATTCTGAGAGAAACAGGACCTTTCAAGCCTTTTCTTTTAAAGTTTAAATTTGTTTAACACAGCTATTCAGCAATGATTAAAAATTATGCTAACTTAGAAATAGGAAGATATCAAGCACAACAACTGCCAGACTGTCATTGTTTTATCGACGCCGCGTTCCTTAACATTTGTCCAGTCGAACATAGGGTGCCCTTAATTTAGTAAAGAGAAAGGAGTCATTTCAAATTTATAACAGTAATCTACAGAAATGTAGGAATTGACAATTACAGGATCAAAACATTAAGTAATGTGAACTGCAGGATGATGGCCAGTTTCAGGAACAGTTGGCCACAAACATCTTCTCACGACTGTTCCTCAGGAATAAGTAGAGAATACCAGATCCAAAAGTTTACCCGAGTCGTTGACAATACTGCTGCACTGAGTCAAGCTAGAAGCCGCAATGAAAGATGAGCAACATTAAGAGGTTGTTAATAAAAAAGGCAACGTGCCGTCGCCATCAGAGCCATGATACCAGCTAACTGAAGTCACAAAGAAGTTCGTCAAGAGGCAGGAGAACCGGGGGGAATATATCCTGTGATGAAGCCTCAAAACTATACACAAGAATTCGAGTACGTCAGTGTCAGCAATATCGTAAATCGGGCACGCAATGTCACGTCAAACAGCACACAAAACTCCACCTCCCATAGGTGTATCTAAAGCAGAAAGATGTCGATCACGACGGCAAACAGAAAACTCCGACCTGAAGAGTTCCGCGCTCGTGTTAGAATATCTACTGTATAGCCAAGTTTCAGTCAGGCAGACCACGTCGAAGCAAGAATCAGTGAAATCTATAAATAGGCGAATCAGTTGTGAGCGAAGTCCTTTTACATGAGCATAGTAGAGCGATCGCTGACGAGTTTTTTGAAGTAGCACCAAAGTTTTGTCCAGTATTCGGAGCAAATTCACGAACAATGGAATTAATCGGCCAGGTGTTAGGTAAAACAACGTCTATGGGTAGAGTAGATCTTTCTGCAGGCTATTGAGATTCGTGAAGCCCCAGCGTGCAATGATACATGGACAATAATGTCGTCCTCAGTAGTTTCCGGATGAAATCGGGAAATAAAAACGCTTCGAGGGAGTTTGGCTGACCACGCGGTACCAGCATTACCTTGAGTCAGAGAAGGTAATGTAAAACATACAGGGATATGTTGATGTGTAGAATCTGTACACGAGGCGACAGATCTTGAGCTAACCTCGGCAAGGCACTGCGTCAGTTGTGAAGGTACGGAAGAACCGGGGCGGCCATATCGCCGAGCTCAGGGTCCTCAACCATCCTATTAACTATAGTACGTGTACTTTAATTTGACCAGCTGTACTATCCGCAATCCAGACTCCATTATGGTACGCAAGTGTACTATAATTTTACTTTGTGAAAATTCGCTTTTAAGTTTCACTTAATTAATTATTTCACTAACTAACTAGTCACTCAATTGTTCGATTCTTAATCAAGTAACTTTTTGCAGCTCATCGCAAATTCGCGTGGTAAAGCTGCCTTGACATATGTATATTGTATGTAGTATAATAACAACTATAATAGCGTCAGCGCCAGAACCATAATACCATCATTAGCACCACTACGTACATGTAAGGTTCAATCAGAACATTATTAAAATAGAACGGTTTTACACTCGAGCTTAGAGTTTCTGTAGGCCGACTAGGATCCCAGGTCGCTCTTAAGAGCTTAATATTGCCTTAAGAGCTTAATATTGCGTCGGATGTCATCAAATACGGAGGGCGTCAAAAAAAGGCACTATATCTCTCTTGTTTCAACAAGTTTATCAATCTTTATGTTAACATTGTTTAAATCGTCAGTAAACTTATACACCCCCCCAACAAAAACATGTGGTTTCCTTTTTCATATCTTCCCGGCTCAATTCGTGCTAAATAGTCTCCAAGATGTCCAAATTGCTTTTAACGGTTGTTGATGTGCAATAGCACTCTTCTGCTAAAAATATTCACTATGTACAGTTGCATACATGCAGAGGGTTCGAGACGTTATTAAGGCACAGGGTGGTTCTAAAAAGTACTAATTACAACTTTAAATTAAATTTTAAAACTTTTAATGTTTGAAAATACATTTTTAAGTTTAATAAAAATAAACAGATATTGTTGGCTTACTGTATTTTTAATTTTATTACATAATAAATTGTTGTTATTTAACTTTTATATCCCTTTATCAAAAAAATTCCACGTGCGGCTCTTTCGGTTGGGGGGAGGGGGGGTGTATTTCTTACGTTGCTCGAGTTTAACAAGTGTTGTTTTGATTTTTAGTTTAAAAATTCACTCGGGTCATGTGAATATTTCCTGCACAGTTGTGCATTTTTTAGTTAAAGTCGGGCTCAATTCGAAGAAATAATGCCGATTCTGTCAGCAATCAGACACAAGTCTGATGAACGTGAACAGGTAATAACCTTAGCGAATCGCAGAACATGGCATGGCTTAATATACGCGCAATTAGCGCAAGTTGAGAGTCCAACTGTAAACACACCAGGCAGGTAGAATTAATAAACAGTGACATGGCAATTCTTGACCTACAGGCTTCCACAAACTCTACGTACAGTGAAGAATATTTTGAAAAGGGTGCCTATATTAATGCAGCGGTAATGATGCATTTTCAAAAAAGTTTTATTTAAGTAAAACAATATTCGATGTATTATTTCCCAACAAATTAAACTTTAGTTCATTGTTCTTTACAAAAAAATTAACAGAAACTAAAAGAAATCATGAAAGCAACGGACAGCCGTTTGAGGGTGTGGCGAAGGAAGAGAGACGCTGTTAATGCGAAGTGCACAGTTAAGACGATGAAACATGGTGGTGGAGGAATTATGGTGTGGGGCTGTATGTCAGCGTCAGGGGACGGCAAGTTGTAAGTCATACAGGAAACAGTGGATCAGTATGTCTATATTGATATACTTAAAATAAATTTCAAAGAAAGTGCTGAACATCTTTGGGTTTTAGACGACTACTACTTCCAGCAGGACAACGACTCCAAACTCACAACTCATAAAGTGCGAATGTGGCTATTGTTTAACACTCCACACCTATTGCTGACCCCTCGACAAAGTCCGGATCTTAATTCCATCGAACACGTGTGGGATGAACTGGAAAACAGGATTCGGACGGACGGAAATAAGAAACAAACAGCAGCTAAAAGACATCATATTATCTGAATGGCATAATATCAACAGTACTTACACAGAAAAACTCGTAAACTCGATTCCAAGCCACCTAAGTGCAGTTTTAAAAATGAAGGGATATTCAACTAAATATTGAGAAGACAAATAATAAAAATACAAAAATAATTTCGATTTTAATAATTTATTCCAATTTCTTTTGCAGGTGTACGAAGACTTTTGTGGAGTTAATTTCATGAATATTTGTAGTTTTTGTTAATGTTTTCTTTAATGAACTGAAGCTTATTTGGTTGGAAAATAATAAATTGAATATTGTTTTACTTAAATATAACATTTTTGAAAATGCATCATTGGCTCCGCATTATTATATGCACCCTTTTCAAAATATTCATCGCTGTACGTAGAGTTTTGTGGAAGACTGCATACGTGAGAAAAAATACCCGCTTGAATTAAATCATACAAACTGAAAGGACGACTTTAATGATTTCAGTTGATTGAGGAAGAATTATTTATTTATCAGATGAAAAAAATGGTAATTGAACAATAAAAGGTCGTTAACCGACCTAGAGACAATCCATGCCAGATCACCGCTCTCGTGCTGTAGAATTATTTATTGTTTTTATCAGCCTGTACATACCTATATTGTTGTATTTATTGAAAAACTTACTTTAATTTGATGTATTTAACAGAAATTGCACTTTATTTAAAGACTGACATGTGCCTGCTTTTCCAGTTCTGAATTAAAAACTATGCTTGTCTGGTTCCGTTTAAACAATAAAAATGCTATCTGCCTATCGCTGTCAATTTACACCAAACTCCTTACAAAAGCCTGCCTATCAAGTTTAGTTCATCCCCTTTTAGCTATAAAAGGATGAGTTACGCACAATTTATGAACCAAAACAAACTTAACTGATCGAAGTTCCATCCGAGCACATTAAAGCAAAAAGGGTTTAAATATGATTCCTTATCAGTAACCATTGGCAAATTCGCCACTACATCAAAGGACCATATAAGCTTCAATGTTAGTTGAGTGAGCTTCCATCATTCTGGAGATCTGTCAAGATAAATATTTTGAAAACGCTATCATTACCCTTACCCGTCACCCTTGTGACAAAATCCCGAACAAACTAAACGCACCCAGTGGAGAGTCCAAACAAACGTCCTGGTTTAGCCTGATGTAGTGAGCTGGCATATTTTATTTTGGTCGCGTGATAAATTCCATTGGCTATTTATTGGACTTCTCAATGTTTCTCAGACCAGCCACTTTTAGGATGGATGAATGCAGGCAAAGGGAACCGAAAGCGGGAGCCACGAGCACCAGTGGTATGGAAATATATATATATATATATATATATATATATATATATATATATATATATATATATATATATATATATATATATATATATATATATATATGTATAGATGAGATGGAAATACGTACATATGTGGCGGACATCCCTACAAACAAGTTTCCTTTGTGCTAGCTGGCTCCCCTGTTGCTGTTTTGATCCGCCGCCTGTGGTACTGGCACTTAGATGTTGATTACTATTTATGGGAGGGATTTCCCTACTTAGGTTGCTACCTTCATGTGGACATTAAGTATGTTTTGTTGCCTTAGGACTAAGACTTAAGGTTTTAGTATTAACAATTTGTTGACCGAAATGGGTATCCTTAACCCTTTCGAAATCCTTATGCTCGGTATAACCAAACTATGTTCATTGAATTATTGGGAAATCTGGCCGGATTCTTCCCGTGCAGTCATTTTCCTAAGCAATTAAGGGTTTACTGTTTATTATCAAGAAATAACCGTTGGCGAGCATTAGGTTTTTTATTAGTAATAAGCCTCAAAACCAATAACTATTAATTTATCTCTAAGGCAACACCTTCATAGCCACTTAGTTTTGTTCAGAATAAACGGAATAAATTTGTCCTGTAAAGTACGGCACAAAAAGCGAACACGTTTATACCTTCTGGTCATAAGAAGGAATTGTAATATATTTTAATTGTACTGTGTCAACGTTCACATGGATAACAGGAGGGGGCATTGTTTCATGTGTCAGATTTCCACGTTACCTTAATCGCAATATATTTTAATTAAAGCAGAAATGGTAATATAAAATCTGTAGTTCCAACATAATTCCATATAGATAAAAGAAACTTACTACGCAGTACAGGTAGTAGGTAGGATTAGCTTCCATTAGAATGGTGTTTTGCCGTGATAATTTCTTAATAGTATTGTTTAAGGGTTAATGAAGCGTACTCGTTTTGCGATTATATTTCCTGTAGTTTTCCGTATTTGAACTGAACTTTTGGAAATATTTCAGAACTGCTTAATTCAAATCCTTAGTACTTTTCTATGTAGCCTAAAATTTTTTTTTTAATTTGTTAATACTGTATATATTGCAACATTAAAATTCAGTACAAATTAACGTCAGAAAAATCTTTTTATTATCGTACAAATGTCCAATTTTGTGGACTCCCAATTTTAGTTTCTCAAAACTTTTCGAGTTATTGCTTTATTACGTTCCTGTGGCTAGTAGTGATGGATAAAATCCTACTAGGCACCTTATAAAATAAGGGTTTTACAGCAGTTGCCTATGCGGATGATTTAGTAATTCTGGCGTCAGGCAAGTATCTGTCCACAAAAAGTGAAAGGCTCGAGGATTCGGTTTTTAAGCTTGATAAATGGGCTTCAAGCAATTGACTATATGTAAAACAGGAAAATACCAGAATTTAGTATCCTTATACTAGGCGTGAAAAACCTGGACTGAAAGACACCTAACAGATAACTATTTTAGTGATCTCGTAGTGCAGATATTGTACGCGCCTGGATATCATTTTTTGTGAATAAACAAGAAGGAACACCTAATTGGCTTCTTGGTAATTCACAAAAAATGATACCCCAGCGCGTACAATATCTTAAAGAATACTGAGCGATACCTAACAGATATCTCACTACGGGTGGTTAACAGAACATTAAGAGATACCGAAAACTTCGCCTCGTGGTCCTATAAGTGTAAAAGAACGTTCGGAATTAACTGGGAACTAAAACCCAAAGTGGTGTAGCGGATGTACACTCAGACCTATCCTCTGCTATGGATCATTGGTCTTGTGGACAACAGTGAAAGAGAAATGCAATCTGGACCTGCTGTCTAAGATTAAGAGAGTGGGAGGCATTGATATAGCTCTTTATATGTCGTGCATAACGACGGCACTAGATATTAAGCTTGTGTTGTTGCTGGCTCTATGCTGCAAAAGCTTAGCAGCGACCAGCGTAGTCAGGCTGAAGGCTGCGGGATGGTGGAAGGAGATGCTATATGGCCACTCGGACATTATTAGGGTTTAAACATTCCCAAAGACTTTAATACAAAACTTCCTATGAGTAATGAATTGGCCAAGAACGAAGTTGTAGGAATAACAGTATTATCCATTTATACAAGTAGATGAAAAATGAATCCAGGTGCAGGAACGGAGTTACAGTCTTGCAAATGGCAGCGTCATGTATCACACAGACTACCGGACAGATTTCAGTATTTCAGGCATATACTAACATGCCATTAATTCGCCGGAAGTTCTGGAGGAGTGTGAGTGTGAAAGAGTTTTGAAATTAATATCTCCGTAGCAGTAAACTACGTGAGGACTTTAATCGGGGACATATATAAAGATATCTACAGTATTCTGAGGAATACGCGGATATAATTTACATTTATTGCAAGTAGACTGAAACGAAAAATCGGCTATACTGGAATATAAAGGAAGATTCCCTAATCGACGTGCACCACAAAGAGCGACTTCGATTAGTAAATAATCACCCTCTTCAGACAAGACCCTGAAACTAGACCGAAATCAGTCGCAAGACGTGTGTGTGTTCAGTTAAAGTTTGGAGGGTTATTTTTTGAGGAGGATTAACTCCATATATATCATTATATACCATTCCAAGGACTACTAAAACAAGAAGTTTAGAATTTTGCATTTGGCTGCTGGAATGCGACATTGAGACCGGCGCGTTTCTGGGCCGAATTCTGTGGACGAATGAATCACAGTTCACTGGAGATGGTATCAAAAACTTTCACAACCTCCATACCTGGTCGAATATTAACCCATTAGGAAAGGGGACCTCCTTGCAGACCGAATTCTCAGCCGATACTTTGGCTGGTACCATCGGCTCCCATTTAGTAGGACCATTCATTTTACCGGCAGTACTTAATAGTAAAATTTATGGGTACCCATTGGAGAATACACTGCCAGATCCACTAAAGGACATACCTCTGGATAATCTTAGGGTAATGTCTTACCAACACATTCGAGCCCCATTAAATAGGGTTCCGAATCGATACAAGATATCACTCTGGAGCGGGTCGTTATTTGTCACGTCTGATATCGAACCGCTCTGAAACGGATCGTTATTATTTTTAATTTCAATCCATTCTAACCAGTCCTAGAGCAACATCGATTCGATTTAGAGTGATTAGAATATCGCTCCATTGAATAAAAGGAATATGTCTGGTAATTATTAAAAAGTTAACCCCACCTGCAACTTAATTACGAGGTATGTTGTACTAGAGATGGTGGGTGGGCTGGTGGATGTGTAGTGTATGGTGGGTGCTGGGGTTTGATGAATATGGGTTTAAATGAAAAGAAGAAGTCTGGTAATTATAAAAACGTACACCTGACCTGTAATTTAATTACAGGTGAGTTTTGTCAAACTCAAGAAAAATAGTTTTTTTTTAAAAAAAACTTGAACCGACTGAACAAAAAGCGCTTAAAAACATAAACTAATTTAAATTTTTTTTTATCCATTATTACATTTCGAAGCCGGTGGAAATTAAACAAACCAATCAACTACAACAAAAGTATTTATTCGTCCTTCCTTATGATTCCGTAAACTGACACGTTAAGTTAGATATATTATCATGAATTTTGTTGGGTAGTTGTTTTTTTTATACGATGTGGCCAAATCCTAGGGGACAACCCTTTGATGCGTAAGCATGGTTTTGGCCGGAAGGGAATTAGGGTAAGGGAAGTGAGGAAACTTGAGTCTTGTTTTTGCATTGCTGCGAGCTAGACAACAGCCCAGAGACGAAGTGGGTTATTTTAATTTCTTAATAAAAGCTCACGGGGTCATCTGGTCTCGAACCCCGGGAACCATGGCATGTTGGTCTTGCCGCTCAACGTATTGATCCAACTCCGTCTACAACTCCGTTTGTTTCATTTGCACCGACTTCAAAATGTTGTAATAGATATATAATTAAAAATTATTTCATGTTTTTTAGCGCTTTTTGTGAAGACGGTTAAATTTTTTTTTAAAGCTATTTAATTTTTAATTTTGCAGGGTCTTTGTATATACGACTCGAAAAATGCTGCTGATACGAACAAACCAATTTCAACAGTCGCAGAGGAAGTGCGATCTATAGCATGGAAATTCGGCAACATATTACGAAATTAGTCACGATCACCCTGTCATACCCTTTCCTTAGATACAAAACTTTTTCCATCGCCACCGTACTCCATACAGCAAGAAATCATCATAGTTGAGAAATCATCATAGTTTGAGAATCATCGTAGCCACTCTAGGTACAACATTTTATGTTGGGTAACGACCCCTCCCAACCCCACCCCACTCATTTTTATCGCGGGACCAATGGGGTAACATATTCTACACGTCAAAAGATGAATCATCTTAAACGGTCTACGCGTTAAGAAGTTGACATTCATCCTCAGCCCAACCATTCAAAATTTTGTCGTGGTACCAATGGGGTGATATACTCTATACTCAAGAAAAAGAATCAACCAAATCGGTCCACGCGTTACGAAGTTGGACTACCATCTAACCACCATCAAAAGAAGGTAGTATTGACTGAAGTTTGATCTTAACTTACCGACAAAGCAATTATGGAGGACTTTACGCGACAGTGGCATTGATGGATTGGAGAATGATACAATAGAGTTTGATCCTAACAAACTAAACATGCATGAGGTAATCAATCAGACTTGCTTCTCAATGCAGAACATACATACATCTCGGGGATTCGCCACTTCTTAGGAAGGTTTCAGCTTCCACAGTTGCTCTCCCTATCACTCATGTATTTATTTCGTGTTTAACGTATTCCTCTTTTCCTACTTTATGGGAGACTGCGAAAGTCATTCTGATACGTAATATAAGTCCTTTAAGGCATTTATGTAGTGATTTCCGGTCAAAGGCTTAGTCTTTTTTTTCGTAGGCTTTTAAAAAACTTGTTTGTATGCAAACATCTAACTATCTTCAGTCAACATCGCTGCTGATGCCATGGCAATCTGGTTTTCCAAATGATCATAGTTGTGAGACTGTTCTGCTAAAAGTAACATCGGATATTCGCATGTCAATGGATAGTGGTATGAAAACGAAACTTCTGCTGCTTGACTTCTCTAAGGCGTTTCAGCGAGTTGGACATAAAATCTTGTTATCCACATTGATAGCTGAGTTTTGAGTTTTCTCATTCGCCACGAGGTTAATGCAAAGTTGTCGTTCACGTAGGTCGCAGTATGTGAAAACAGGATCAGTAATATGTAATCAATTAATGCTGACAAGAGGTGTTCCGCAGGGATCTATCAAAGGACCATTATTATTAAGTTTGTATGTAAATGATCTCCCCAACGCAGTAGCACACAGCTACATCTGAGGTGTCATTGTAATGGACTTGAAAGGGTATGAATAAGTATGAATACTGATTTAGAGGAAATATCTAAATGGGCTTCGTTCAATATCCTTTTTCTGAATCCTATTAAGTACTCCTGTGAAGTGCTTAACAGATAACAACGCTTCTATACAATTTGTTGTGAAAGCAAAATTCTTGGTGTAAACTTCAACTTAGCCATGATCTGCTGCGATCAAGTCAATGTTACAATAAGTAAAATTTATGGTACGACGGCTTTGGTTGTATGCTCATATATTTCGTGTAGAAAGTCGGTTAAGGCTTGTAAAATCGCTAATTATGGCATTCTTCTGTTATGGCAGCAACATATTACCGACGCTTGACTATGCTTCTTATCGTAAAATGAATACCCTTGCCTTGTTTTCGGAATCTCTCTTATAGGTTAGTTTTTGTGTAAATAATTTAACCGAAAACAACACTACACATTCAAAAATTACCTTTACCGCTACCGCCAAATTTTTGAAAAACGTAATTTTCAAAATCGAATGCATTTCGATGGGCATTCCCATCCTCGTCAGCGATTACCGCAAAACTAAAACAGGACAGCTGAGTCTGATCAAATGCAGCTGGGGTCAACATTCGGGGTCCGTTTTGTTTTTGAGCTGACTTTGCAGATTTCAAAAAGTGACAATTTTATTGGGCCGTTATCGTTGTTCATGACCTTTTCTGCATTTTTTTGTATAAATAAGCTTTCTCATGCATCGAGAGAATTTATATTCTTCACCGCTTTCTCTAGCTTTAACTTATCCATTTCTACGTCATAATGATTCATTGGGCTGATTCTTAGCATGATTCAGGTGTTCTTTATATCTTGTTTTAATTTGTCTTCTTGTTTGCCCAATGTACACCTTTTCGCAACTTATACTATAGATTCCCGGTTTGTCAAGTATGTCCATTTTATCTTTATTATTTCATATTAAATCTATCAATCTTCTTCTATTCTTATGAACTTTTTTTCACTTTTTTTCTCTGAATATCTTACTTAATTTTTCCGTCGTTTTTCATTTAAATGGCAAACTTATTTTCTTCCTTTTTATATTCTCTAAAGGTGTTAAAGTAGTTAAGCTATTTTTCTTAATCTTTTCAGTATGTCCCTTAATTAAACAATCTATTAAAGCTTGCCATTTTATGTTGTCTTGAGCAATATGAATCCCGGGTTATAAATCTTTTCATTGATGTAGGCTTCCTATATATTTGAAACTTTATTTTTCTGTTCTCTCTTGTTAGCATCAGATCTAGAAATGGTATATTTTTATCGTTTCCTCTTTTTATAGTGAATTTTATTGTAGGGCATATGTTATTTAATCCCTCGTAAAGTTTTTCCACTTCAAATTCTTTTATACCATAATAACCAGTATGTCATCTATATATCTAAGCCATATTCTTTGTAGCTTCTTTCTTTTATCCAGGTCCGTTTCAAATTTGGCCATGAAGATGTTTGCTATGAAACATGAGAGCGGGTTTCCCATGCTAGTTCCGTGTGTTTGTTTATAATACTTTCCTCTGAATTCAAATTGATTCTGTTCCATGTATAAGTTTAAAGCCTTAATTAATAAATTTACTTTATCGTTTTCTAGGCTTTGTATTTTCAACCATTCTCTGATATGCTTGGGTAAAGGGCAGTAACATCAAACGATACTAAAATTTCGTCTTCGTCTTCCATCAGGTGTACATTTTCCAATTTTTCTACCACTTCTCGTGAGTTTTTAACATGGAGGCTTTGACCCCAGATGCATTTGATAAGATTCAGCTGTGTTGTTTTAGTTTTGCGGTAATCGCTGACGAGGATGGGAATGCCCATCGAAATGCATTCGATTTTGAAAAAACGTGTTTCCAAAATTTTACGGTACCGGTACAGGTAATTTTTGAATATGTAGTATTGTTTTCGATTAAATTATTTATAAATAGTGCCGTCGTCTTCAAAATAAAAACGTGTATTTTTTGTGTATTTCTGGCAGTTATTTATTAGTATAGTATTAACTTAGTTAATTTATTTTTATAAGTCCTTTCAAGGACATCGTAAGACCAACATTTAATATAAATTTTTTAAAAGAGGACATTTTATCCTTTCTAATGGTACCTTGGGACCTCTAATGGTACCTTTTCTAATGGTAAATTTTTGAGTTATTGGACCTTAAACATGAATATTGCGAAAATTGTGCACAACATTTCTGTATGTTATCCTTGATCCTGCAAAATTTTTACACCAAGGATATAATTTTTTTTCTTTAAGAGTTTCTTAGGAAGCTCTTTAGAACAAAAAACGGATTAACTTGATATCTGCAGCCATTCAAAAGTTATTAACATTTTTATGCTGCTCGAGAATATCAATAGCGCCTTGAAGCGTCCCCACAAAAGTTTTGTGGTCATTCTCTTGTTGAACGGCATTGGGGGCACTTATATGTGAGGTATTAATGCGTTCTTTGGATTGTTTTATGGATTATGCAAGTATAAATCTCTTTTGTGAATGGTTGCTAAATCGCCAAGAAAGTGATAGAGAATTTATCTAAACAATTTTTTTCACTGCCGAGACAACATTTACAAAAGATGGGGTTGTGAACTTCCATAATCTCCATTTATGGGCGGATGAAAATCCTGTGGCGATCTTCCCAAATAGTCACCAATATTCCTTAAAAATAAATATTTGGTGTGGAATTATTGGTGGCCGAATATTGGGACCAGTTCAGTTACTCGTTATTAATAGGAATACTTATTTGGAGTTCTTACGTGGTACCCTTGAAGACGAATTAGACGAGAATATTCTACTAAACTTGCGAAAAAATATGAAGTTTATGCACTCCTGCCATTTCACGATTCAGGTGCGACAGTACCTTCTGGAGCTTATGGAGAGAGATGGATTGGTCGAGGCGAACCATATGCTTGTCCAACAAGATCTTCTGATCTGAATCTATTAGACTTTTATCTATAAGGTCATTTAAAGGACCTTGTCTCTGGTTCAGAAATAAGATCAGTAGAGCAATTGTGGCAACAAATCTGTACAACTTGTGACCAAACCAGAAATGAACCTAAACTTTGAGATGTCATCAAAAGCTCTCTTATTTCAAGAGCAGATATGTGTGTTCTGCAGGTTTGGGGCCCCATAGAACAATTAATTTAAATATAGCATTTCTCGAGCAGCATAAAAATTTCAATAACTTTTGAATGACTGCAGATATCAAGTTAATAATTTTTTCGTTGGAAAGAGCTTCCTGAGAGCCTCTTAAGAAAAGAAAAGAAATGATATCCTTGGTGTAAAAATTTGACAGGATCAAGGATAACATACCAAAATTTTTTGCAAAATCTTCCAAATATTCATGTTTGAGGTTTGTAAGAGGATTATGGCATGTTGGACACCATTAGAAAGTATAGCTTTCAAAAAAGCTTTAAATGTTGGTTGTGCGATGTCCTTGAAAGGACTTACAAGCATTTAAGTGAGCACCCCTCCTTTGAAGGAACCAAAATTTTCAAACGCGATTTTGAGGGGGAAGGGTTCATTTTAGGGGGGGGGGGGGGGTATGGAAGATAGATAAGGAGGATCAGAACATCAGGACACTTCAAAGAATCTATTGGTATAGCGTTTCCTACACATTTGCCGAACACCCTGTAAAGGTACATAACTACGATATTTAATTATTTGATGTAGGCTATGAAGATTATAATCTTATCTACACCTTAGATATTTTAAATGAATTGAATTAAATTGAACGGTAAAAATGAAAATAACACAATAATTGTTATAGATGACTGAAAATATTAAAAGTTAATAAAAAAGTTCGGAAATAATTCTTACTCCAAACTTTTATTTAATAATTCTTCTCTGATACTTACTTACTGTGAGGTAGATTGCTACACAGAACATGCTCACCTACAAATCGCCCACGGAGCTGAATAAGTAATTGAGAAATTGTTAATGAAACCAAATTCTTACACTTTTTCTTTATTTTAATGACATTTTATCTACAATTCACTATTCTATAAACTATCTTATCAACAAGATATGTATGTACAGTGTCACATATATAAATACAATTATTTCACAATACTTTTGATCTACGATCAATTCACTGACAATCCGAATTATTATCACTTTTAAGTGAGTATTCACAATTATAAATACTGATACTGTTCGAGAGCCTAAGTTCCAGGTATTTATTGCTGTGTAATTTGTAATTTCTGATTTATTTTGGTCGAAATATTGCATCATCATTGTGGAACTAGAGCTCGTCAGTTAAATTTTTTGATATGCTTTTTTCTAATAAAGTCACAAATTTGTTTGTTTATTTTTAAATTAGTTATCAGAAAGAGAAAACGTTTTAGTGTAACATATTTTCGGTATATACAATTTCAAATTTATTTGCTCTGTATTCTATTACTATCTGAAGATTAAGTTAAACAGGAAGAGCATCCATTATAAATATAATATCAAAGTTTATCTATCTACAAATGGAAAAAACTGTATTATATCACAAATGATAAGGGCTTAAGAAGATTGTTGTTAAAATTTTCGTAAAATAATATGTTTTGATGAGGGCAAATCGAGCTCTTTGATTTGTTAAAAAAGAGAGTGCGAAATTTTAAATGATCTGTATATAATATAAAAGAAAAATGATAATTTTGGGTTTAAATAGTTTTGCTCTGGGATATCGAGGTAAAGAGTATGTTTGTTTGAGAGGTCAATGTTAAAGTAAAAAAATTATGAGCAAGGGGTGTTTTTAATAGTTAAGAAGTTAGATTTCACTAATATTTGCGTGAACCACTTCGTTCTTAATATTTTTTGCGTAATCAAATCAAATTATTCTTTAAAAATCCGTGACGTTTTCTATTTGCTTTCATTAATATGGAATGTATCAAGAGACAGTGACTTTCCGTGAGATTTATTTCAAATTTTATGTTATTACGTTACTTTTCGCTTAAGCATGATAATTCTTTCCATACGAATTTTCTAGTAGAACGCACAACGAGTTTTAAAATAAAGAAATAATAAATTATTATATTATTATTATATTAAATTAATTATAATGACATTATCATTTTACAGGCAAGTCATTTGAAGCACGAAATATATTATTTTATGTAATAATAACCACGCTCTGAAAATTCAGTAGGTGGATATAATGTAATCTCGATTCGAATTGCAATAAAAGGACACATGATCTAACATTTTCGGACCATACATAAAAACGACGCAATCATTAAAACCAAATCTTAGCCTATTCGAACAAGTAGAATCCAAAACAAGATATGTATCATCTAACACTTCCATACATAAAATGTGGCATTGATAAAGCTTTAACAATATGTTTCATATGCAATTTGAAGGATAAAACCTATACCGATATGTATAAACACTTGTACAGACTATAACTTCAGCGGCGATAACGCAGGACACATAGTTTGAACAACTTAGTCAAGACTGTCAAGAGTTAAGATGCACTCTTAGAATTTGAAATAAGTAGATAATTAGATTAAGTAGTATTAAGCTTAAGTGCGCATAATAATGACCACACAAGGTAAATAGGAGGTATTCCAAAATCGAGCCTTGTAGTATTTCGAATGAGACAATTACTTCCTCACAGAGATTGGCCTGATCAGGTGATGTAAATAAATAAAATATTCAGCAAGCTTGTGAAGCAAAAATTTATAACTCACTGGTTATTGAAAATAAAAAAAGTTAAGTGTTAAAGCACTCCTGAACCTTGGCTTAAAACATGGCTGGTACCCAGTTCCGACTGTATTACCTTCTTCAAAAACCAACGGCCAATGGTCTGTCATACGCTCAGCTCGGCGAAAGCCTCAGAATAGGTTTACGTTATTCAAGTCACCTTCTTCCATCGTAAGCACAACCTCATGAAGATCCTTCTTTGCAGTAACAGTGGTGAGATCTAGAGATTGTCGAAGGTATACGTCTACCACGCGCTTTAGAGTCTTTAGCAAAAAGGAAGTCAAAGCAGTCGGTCTGAAATGCTTTACAATCAGTCGTAAGCTTTAACTTATCTGCAATCAAAGTCGGCTCTGCATTCATAAGTTTTCACGATCACTGCAAATTTATGTTCCGTAAAGTACAGCCGCTTGAAACCTATCAAAATTTTAGATATCTTATTTCTCGCGTTGCGACTCTCGGGTGTTTGAAGGGGACGATAGTGACTGTGTAGCGCTGTTAATAATCAATCCTTAAGATAATAAATATAAGCTTTTATATACCTTTTAAATACTTAGGTGGACAGGCATAATCACGTGTTCAAATATCTGAAGATTTAAATGAAAGCTAAAAGCTTTTGGCATCGTTACATTCAAAGACATATAGGTTAAGATGGGAATGACAGCGACATTTAAAGACGAAAGTGACAATGGGTAAACTACACACTAAGAAAAGGCTCAACAGACCTAGATTTGAATCCCTGAGATTTGTCGAGAAGGGGGAACTATAAGTAGAGGTAGTCGACGCACACCAAATTAAAAATATAAACAATATTAGCTATTTAACTAGATCATTTTGACTTTAATTCGTGGTTTTTGTGTTTTAATTTTTTTTGTTTATATATATTATCTTGTTTATTTTTAATGTTCGATTAATTCAGATTGATATGCTTTGTACTTAAAAAAGGATAATATTTGTTATTGCAGATCAAAAAACATTTGCAGGTCTAAACTTCAAAAGCCCTTTCACTTGAATGAATCTAACGCCACGATTTTCTAACTAGTCATAAAAACTATCCTACCACCCTATTTGAACTTTAGGTTGAGGAAGTTGAATATCTTATAGATCTTATCTCTATCTCTCTCTCTCTAGTTCCTTGTGGGGCATGGAACAGAAGAAGTACTTTACCCAGTTCGAGACAACAATTACAAGTGGACCTACAATTTAGGGTTGAATCCGTACCACCGACATTACTCTGTAACCCCTAATGGCCTTTCTATAGTAATCTGTTGTCAGCAGAAAGCAACTATGGGTCGGCGGGGTCAAACCTGGGACCTCTGCGATGCAAGATCGACACGTTATCACTCTATCGACAACCTTAGGGATCTCATAGTGATTGTGGCTGTGCACCACAATATCAACGGATATAATATCCGCGTCAAAATATCCACGACATAATATCCGGTGGTGTGATACTCGAATATAATTCCAATATTTTGACCGGGTGCATTAGACAAAGGCTATAAAATTTAATATCTCTTATTTTCTATCGCTACTTTCTAATGAACTTTCTAATTCCTAAACTCCTTGTAGACACAATGTGACGGTGGTCTCTCATTCTTCTATGGAAGTGTCTATTTACAACTCTCAAATTGCCGTGCAATTTCGCGGAACTACACGTAACTACACGATGAGTGCAAATAGTCACTTCCATATTCATATTACTGGTAATAGTTTATCTAGATACAAAGATGGGATAAAGCAACTAAAAACCTGAATAATACACCTCTTCCTCCCAGAAAGTCTAATAAAAATTTGACGTTCTTTCCGTGTATTTCCGTATAATTCCGTGTACACGGAATTACACGGCAATTTGAGGGTAGTAAGTAAACGCTGCCTTCTTCTATCGCTACACTCACGGCCATTGTTTCAACGAAATTTTCCACTAGTACGGGAGATTTTTTACACTTGATATTTTTATACAAGGAGCAATTATCCCCGGATATTATGTCGGAGATATTTGATTTTAAATGTAAATATACAAATGACAAAAATGTTTGTTGTTGGTATCTTTTCAATCTGTCTATAAAAATTAAAAATAACAACAGAAACTTCCAATAACTTTGGACAAACAGCAATGTTGTTCAAAAACAAAAAACAACTGGAAGGTGAAAGGAAAGTACTTTTCACCTCTCTAGGCTCTTAATGGTATTTTAGGTAAAATTTATTTCTCCCTCATCGTCATAATATTAGCTCTCAAAGAAAGCTTAAGATTATGGTACCAATAGTGTTTAGGAGTTTTAAGTTTGTTTGTGTTAAGAACTTTTCAAATAACCCAAAGAAAATTTCCTCGGGGTAATTAAATCTCGAAAGCTGTAATAGCTCGAACAACTGAAAGTAAATGTTGACAGAAATTCCATTAAAAGATGATTAATAACGTTTTCTTTGAAGTTCCTGCCTGTCGTACAGAACGAAGGCAGGATTCTTTTATGCCAGCTCCGTTTAGGGTGTTACAAAACCGGGACTGCTGAATCAATGCTAACAACGTAATCCAGTATAGGTAAGTAAAAGCAAGTCATAGTGAATTATGATTAGTGCACGAATAAACAAGTCTCAGGTTACCTGTACTGTATAATATAATCCAGACTCTAAAGTTGCCCATGCTGTAAGGAATGAGTGATTACTGAACAATTAATTGAGATTTATGTGAACTTTGTTTGGCTTTGTAATTGATACAAATTGAAACTGTCCAGGTATCGTAGAATCCTGGCAAAACGTAGATTACCGGAACCATGAAATTGCTGAAACGGACTTAAGTCGTCACCAATCTTGATAAAGTTAGTCCCTGCTGCGAACGTTCCATAAAAGCTGAATCGGCACCGGAATAGAAGAAAATTCAACTTGAGCGAAAAGAACTACTGTGCAAGTATAATAACTTGTTGATATCGAACCGACCAGCAGTTCATTTACACAACTTGCACATGTAGAGGCTCAAATCCTTCCTAGGATCTTTCACCATGTGTGGACATGTATTCGGGTTGTTTACGGGCGAACGATTTTTCATTTCGGATGAAGGGATAGCTTTTAAACGAGAAATCCTTTGGATGGATACAACGAATAGGCAAGGGCAGAAAATAAAAATGTTCTTTAAATATAGTGGGGATTTCTGATACCCTCGGTAACTCAGAGAGTTTTGGGTTTGGCTCGACGTTGAATGAAAGGTTTCCGTTATTTTAATTTTCTAAGCCTTTTACTGACCAGCAGCATTTACGACTCAAATTTTCGGAAATTTGTTGGTTTTGTGTGGTTTTTGTATTTTACGTGGACTAAGTAAAGTGGTTTTAATGGGGAATTTAATGCTGCATGTGTTGAAATGAATATATTTTGCTAATTACGAGGTAATTAATACTCGACTTAGCCTCATTTTAGTAGTTTGTTGTTATAACTAGTTTTTTGATGTAAATATTACAAATTTATTTAGAATTTAATTATTTAATGGGATCTAAAGAAGAGAAATAAGTCTTACTAAAATGTAGGAGGTATACAAATTCACATTCACGGTATTCTAAGAAAACATCCTATATGTAGGTGCTTCTAAAAATTTCTTTAAGTGTAAACTTTAAGATTTTTTATAAGATAAATTTACTCCTTAAGGCGTAATATGTACATTTAAGAACATTAGTTTATCGACTTTTGCCGACACCGCGACATCTCTCCCTACTTCCTACAATACCTTATGCAGCATGGGGCGAGAGATGAGTTTTACTCGAATCGACGACGACGATTGTAAGTGGGCTAACAATTTAATGTAAATTCTGAATCACACACATTACGAAATACCAACATTATTAGTAATCTGTTGTTATTGTTCACCGCCGTTCGGTTTCGAACTTGCGACTCTCGTAAGGCAAGTCAACACGTTACTCCTTACACCGCCGTAGACATTAATACACTGCCAAAAAGTTCCTTCAAAAATCAAACATCTTGTATAAAAATCTACATATTGTTGATGGGTTGCTGGTAAACTTACCCACACAAGTTTACTAGCAACCCATCAAGTGAATTGGCTGGTAACTTGTGCTGGCTTTTCATTTATGAAGTCGGGGAAAGTAAGTAATCCGAGTCTATGACAAATAATTACAAATATTAAATAAATATAATAAATTGGTTTATTTAGGTGGATTGATATAGCTATGTATATCTTAATATATAAAAATCACGTGTCACTGTGTTCGTACACGCTAATATCTGAAACCACTCAATCGATTTCAATGAAATTTTGTGAATGTGTATGGTTGTTTCCAGCTTGAAAGATAGGATAGTTTTGAACCCGATAGGTGGCGCTGTTGTCGAGAGTTAAACTTTTATTTTATTTTTTCAACGAAACTATTTTTTTATTTTTTTCAGATTTTTCATTCAAAAATACATAGAACCACCCTTCAATATTTTTTAATGCGGTTTCAAGGATTTTTAATAGGAAAAAAGTGTTACAATTCATTTTGTTTAAGTTTCATAATTCAAGTTGTGTAAGCTTTAAAAGAAATGGCGGTTTAAACAAATCTATTGATATCGGTATTACGCATCCACACCTAAACACACCATGTTTCATTTTCTGTGCTGATTTAAACGTTTCCTGATGCTACACTATTTCTGAAGTGTTCCACGGATAAACGAACATAAACAACGTGTGAGTTTAGTTTTATTTTCTTTTTGAGTAAAATGCCGCGAAGAAATCTTAATAATGCTCGTAGCATAGGAGCACGATGCTAACAAAATGCAAGAAACAATAGAACTCGCGCACTCGCGCAAAATATCTCAAATTTGGGTATTCCATACAATTTTAGTTGAAGTTAAGAAAATCTTCAAAAATTTTTTTTCATTTCAGGTGAAATCGAAAGTGCTATCAAGTCGCCAGTAACTTAATTCTGATTTACAAATAAATTAGACTTAGACTCCAATTCCGCAAAATTTTTTATTTTATAGAGAACTAACTTTTTACGCAATAGGAACTAAAAAAAATTATTTTTTAAGCACCCTAATATGTTTCAGAATAACGTTGGAATGCTTGGAGAGATATATAACAAACTTCGAACTTACAATCTGGAAAAGGAACGGTGGGGGTAAGACACCCTTAGCATCCCTAAGGTTGGGCGGGAAGGGAGTCCCATTACATTAATCGAAAACTACCGTTATTAGTGTCAAATCAAATTTCAAGGTCACTGAAATGAATAATGGCACTACCGAAGCCACTACAAACTGGGAAGGTAAGACAGCCTAACACCCCTAGGGGCGGTGATGGGAACGGAGCGAAATGTAAAAATAATTGAAAACAACAGATATTAGTGTCAAATCCGTAGCTTTCGAGGTCGCTGAAGTAAGTAATGATTATCCTGATGCCATTAGATGCTATAGGGTAAGACATCCCTAAGGGTAAGACATCCCGAAGGGTTAGGGGTGGAAGAAGGTGGTATGTAAAATTAATCAAAAACGACATATATTAGTGCAGAATTCGTAGTTTTCCGGGTCAATCAAATGAGTAGTCGTCGGTATAGTAAGTGGTAACGTGTTGGCCTACCAATCCGGAAGTCCCAGGTTCGGGTCCTGCCGACGGCGATCCATGGTTGTTTTCTGCTGACAACAGATTACGATAAAAAGACCAAGGTGTTTGCAGAGCAAATGTTAGTGGTTCGAAATCGGAAATTCTTCTCCCGTCCCATGTCTTACGAGGAGTTACGGGAACTAAAGAGAGGGAATGAATAATGACATTCCCGATGCTCTAAAATAATATGACCCTAAGAGAGAGGGTGGGAAGAGAGTGCCATGTAAAAATAATTGAAAGGGACGATCACTTACCAAAAGTCCAAGCAACGCCGGGCACGTGCAGCTAGTATATACTTATATTAAACCACCCATAAAATGTATGGAAAGTGCAAAAGTGTGTTTTCTTGCTCCGGGTGGATTTTTTGTAGATCATGACGAAAAATAAGTTAGCGTAGTGGAAAAAACCCATGCGGTATTCAACTAAAGCCGAAAAAATGGCTTAAAAATCATTGATTAGTAAAATGAAATATAGATGTTCAGAAAAAAATGCCAAATTTCATGATTCTAGGTAACCGGGAAATACCCTAGAAGTTTTGATTTATTTACGAATATCTCTCTTGACAGACAGTCAGACGGATAACAAAGTGATCCTATAAGAGTTTCTTTTTTCTTTAGAAGTACGGAATCTTAAAAATAGCAGAACTTTTTAGTTACATTAACTTATTTGCTGAGTTTTCGGTGGTGTAAGTCGTCACGTGTGCGTTTTCAACCCCAGAGGTCCCAGGTTTGTACCCAGCCGGCCGCAACTCAGAGTTGTTTTCTGCTGATAACAAAACTATAGAAAAGCCATTGTCCACTTGCAAGCGATGAATCGAATCGAGTGAAATTCTTCTCCCACTCCATGCTCCGCACGAGTCCCGGGAACTAGAGAAGTTATCTTTATTCCCTCAGAGTGACCTTAAATAATATTTCAGTTAACTCTGAGGTCAAAAACACTTGCCTTTCCTATCTATTCAATGTTTCCTATTTAATTGACGCTTTGTCAACATCTTAATAAATGGCAGCATTGCTTAAATTTCTAAAACGTAAGGGTCGTCGAAAAGTGACTGTCAAAAACTGGATACGTGAATAGTAAGCTAATCCATACCTGAGCCGCTCCTATTCGTGATAAAAATTCGCCGGAAACTGATTAGAAACCATAAGAAGGAAGTTGCGTCAAAGATACAACTTCGATACAGCCATGGGAATATGCGCGTGTGGAGACTTAACAAAGAATTCCTTTTTTACAAGTGCGTTAAGCTCACTTTTAAAGCGTTAGATTAAGGTGTTGTAGAAATAACGGAGTGTAATGTTCTTCTTGTTCCATGGGCTCCACATAGGGACGACTTTTCACCTATCGAAGTTCTTTTCAATTCTTCAATAGAAGATTGCAAGAAGTATGTGCTCGCTATGCCTGACAAGCTCGCCAAATTAGTAGTGAGAGCTTTTTATGTGTTTTAGTCCATGAAAGAAGTCAAATTAGAGATTTCTCGTAGAGAGGTTGTGACGATGTGACTGAAGCTAGCCGCATTTATCACTCAAGACAAGCACCTGCCAGTAAATTCAGTACATTCCTTTTCAAATAAACTCAGCGACTCTTCAATCGATTTAAAGGATATATAAAGGATTTCGAAACTAAAAAATATCTGTTCGCGTTCAGCAGTCAATCAACAATATTTTAAATATTCCAAAAAATTAAGTTTAAAAAATAAAGTCAAAGTGGGAACACCTAAAAATTTCGCCAAAAAAAATGCTGCCAAACCTGAAACATCGCCTTTTGCCGCCAATCAAAATTTGAAAAATTTCGCCAAATTTTTAATCGAGAATTAAACTTCCTCAATGAGTAATGTCGACTATAGAAACACCAATCTTCTTTTTAAATGTCGCCAAAATGTTGGCGTTTTTAATTTTGTTTATTAATTATTTAAAGGTTAAAATCAAAATCTTCTCTATATTATTCAAGAAGAATTTTTAGTTTATGTTTATTGGGTATTGTCCCTTCTATGTGTATAGTTTCGACTTTTCGAATTCCGAGTTTTAATCCGAATCAATTTCTAATCTTTATTACTGCTTTTGTCTCTTTCAATTTCTTCTTTTTGTCAAAGTTAAACAGCAAGTTTCAAAGTTAAGAAGCAAGTCATTAAATTTGGGCTAAATAACCGAATTTTGTTGATTACATTAAAACAATTAGATAAATGCCGAAAACAATTGACGAAATGCAACGCGCAGCAACTAAGAACCATTACGTCAATTGTTTTCGGCATTTCGAAAGCGACATTTTAAAATACGACATTCTGAAAAGAGATATTTTATTTTGCGATATTTCGGCAGACGGGAATTTCTTATCGATATTTTTATTGGCGACATTTCGGTAGATGGTAATTTTAAGTGCGGTCTATCATTGGAGACCCAGTCAAAGTTTTTATATAAAACAACAATTCTGTTGCCTAGATCTACTAGTTTTTGCAAATGACCTAAGAGACGCTTGGTTACATTCCGGTCAATCATCAACAATTTCCATTGACCGTTTGGCTGGATCGGCCCAGATAAATACTTTTGTTACTACGATACTCGGGTTTAGCAACTCCAAAGGGGGGAGGGTAGTTATCATTGTTAGAAGACGAAAGCGAAGGAAGGTATAATTCCAAAAAAGGAAGAGAGATTTAGGTATGATTCCACAAAAGCTATGTAGAAGCTAAAGGCATTAACGTAGAATCAGAACGATTGACGGTATAGTAGACTCCTTATACCCAAAAAGGGATGAAAGGAATCAGAATCGGTTTAAATTTTAGTAGTCTTAATACTACTAGTTTTACTCTTTGAAAAACACTTATAATGGGGTTTTTTGTAAGAATTTTTTTTTTAAATATTTAATTGTACAGGAATTGGGAAGTTGGAGTTTATAACGACGTCCCGCTTTTGTATTTTACTTGATTAGCCATTACCTGACTTAAAAGCTTTAAAAAAAATGGATCAAATATCCATTACAAAATTTTTCTCCGACAACAAAGGCCGCAATAAAGAAAAATAAAAACAATGAGCCATGTAAAAATACATTCAGTTCTGTCCCAGTTCAAGCAAATATATATATATATATATATATATATATATATATATATATATATATATATATATATATATATATATTATTTTTTTAAATCTTTTTTTGTCAGGTTATTTATATACATACATATTTATATGAGAATATTTAAAAAAATTTTCCAAACAGAAGCAATGGGGGATCATACTGTACGCAACCAAAAAGAATCTTCCAAATTGGTGTGTGAATTAAGAAATTGGGTAACGCCCCACCACGCCACCTAATAAATTTTCGTCGTCGTAGCAGTGGGGCAACGTATTCCACACATCAAAAGAAGAATCATCCAATCCACACGTTAAGAAGTTAGCCAACCCCTCCCCCCACCACCCCACCCTAGGATCAAAATTTTTTCATTATTAGCAATATCATACTACAATACAACCTATCATACTCTATACAACCACAAAGGAATTATCCAAATCAATCCTCGCATAACGAAGTTAGATTTCGTCCCTTACTCCCATCCCTAGCACACCAAATTTCTTTGACCTGGTACCAATCGGGGAACATACCTTACAGAACAAAGAAAAAAACATTTAAATCGGTCCACGCGTTACAAAGTTAAGTTAAGAAATTGCGGAAATACAAAATATTTAAATTATAGGCTCCATTAAAACTTAAATTTGTGAAATTAGCAAAAATATATTTATTCATCACGACAATGCTTCATTGCCAGTAGCAAGGGTAAGGAATACTGTTCAATTTTTTCTCCAGTTACTTTTAATTACTGTTTTTATATTTTTAATTATTTTTGTAATTTTATTTAATAAATAACCAACCCTAATATTGTATAATAAGGTAGTCGTGCCTCCTTAAAAAAGTCTTAATTCAATTTACTTCCACACGAATTTAAGTTTATTTTGCTTCGGTGTAGTAACTTAATATAAAAATCATCTTCTCACGAAAAATCAATCAATCTTGGAATAATTATATTGTAAATTTAACTTGCAGGAGATTAAGGCTAGCACAAACGTCAACTTTATATCTATGGTCAACGGGAATAACTTAAGTCGAGAAATGGCCAAACTGAGATAAGCGTACTGTTGTAATCTCCAACGTCTTGCACGCATTGTTAAGAAGTTGGTAAGTTATGACCTTAATACCTTCCGATCACATTGTTATCAACAAAATGTATTTTCTCCCAAAAATGTATTTAGAGGAATTGTTCACAAGTAAAAAAGTGCTGCCCTGAAAAGTTGCGATTTTCGACTTACCATTTTATTCCCTGTGACCACAGATATAGGAGCATATCAAAATCTTTCTGTAGGTAGTTTCAAATGGAAATTAATGAAGCTATATACTTTAATTCTGGTTATCTTTGCGCCGTGATAATGCGTTGTTCGAGCACGATAAAGTAATTCTGATTCAGCAATTTACTCTATGACGAAACGAGAAAATGACTACTGTGCAAAAGATTACATCAATGGCAATGGTGGCAAAAGTTTTAATTAACCCAAATAAGGCGAAAATCAATTCTCAATACAAAATCTTGTACTTTCCAACTTGGACTTCAAGAGGTAGGAAATCCACTGAAGTATGGCAAGTTATTTCCATTTTTCTCTGAAGTATTTCACCTTTCGAAGTACCTGGTAATAAAATGAGTTCCAATCAAAGTTAGCCAGGTTAACTAAGAGACAATTACTACATGACTAGAGTTTTTCGACCTCAACTCGGAGAAGTCTTAGTACTTTCAGTGGAATTTGTTGATAGAGTTACAGAAACTTCTCGTACTCCTGAATTTGTTGAGAAAGCCCATGGCAGAGTCATTCACTCCAATTAAATTGGAGTAATTAACACTTGGCCCGCGGAGTTAATTGGGAATTAAGGTGATCGTTGGGAACGCTAGGAAATCCGACAAGTTTGTTCAAGTTTTGATTGATATAATTTTCAATTTTGTCGAGCGACTAAGTACGAATTTAATTAATCTCCCCTGTTTTATTGCATTTAGAATATTAAAAAAGTTTTACCATCGATATTGTGGTTCCAAGATGTAAATTTATTCAGTTGTCACATTTGAAAAAACTTAATTAAAGAACTTTAAAATCGGCGGATAAAAGTCTTTCCAATTATTTTATTTTCTCTAACAGGTGTTCTGAATTTTGATATTTTTTGAACGTATACCTGCATACCTGAATTGAATATAAATGAAAGTGATTGGAGAAAAGAAATTCAATATTCGAAGTGGACAGGGATAAAAGCTTTATTAGGACCATTCAGACCGAAAATATGTAATCAGTTCCATTTTGCTTAATCCTTTAGACGTGCACAAATTCATGATAGAGGTGACCAATCCGAAGCTAATTGAGTAAAAGTCCCAGCGAAATGGAAAATTGTGTTGGAATAAATTATTCGTATGATGAACTGAATTTAAAATATTTTTACGGAAAATGCGGAATATTTTCCGTTAAAAGTTGAAAGAAAAATTCTCATTATCACTAAAAACCTCGATATTTAACACTCAATTAGCTTTAATCTCCGGTGACTTTTACTAAATGAGATTTTAACAGAAGCAAATTTTTCATTGATTTAATTTATTTCATAATGAAGTATTTGGAAGCGCCCAGATTTCAATAATTGCTCATGCAGAGACATCAAACTATGAAAACATTACTGTAAAGATATAAAATAGAGGTGTATTGAAAATAAGATCAAACATACCGTGGCGGTAATTCCTATTAAATGATATACTTTTAAAATCAGTATAAACAAATGCCTAGCCAAAGGAAAAAATTAAGCGTAGGACAGTATTGTCAACCCTGTTGTAGAGTGAAACTGCATAACACCGTAAAAAAAACTGTAGAAAATTGTAAATGTTTAAAACAAGTCTTAAATCTACACTTTTGGTTTATAATTAGTTTAATATATAATTAGGTAGACATGCTTATCTTTACAAAGACCTAGAATGGTCAACTTGTAATAGATCTCTTACCTGAAGAAGTATGTATATATTTAATAATATACTTTTAAGGGACTTTTTTTCTTTTTTATTTTTGAACTGTTGTGAGAAACATCAGGAAACTCTTTGCTCTCTACTTCACCCAGTAGCTCCTTAAGTTCACTTTATTGACCTTTTCATTATGGGGATAGATCTTAACCTAATCCGATATTAGATCTAATCCATTTTGTTTGTATCTCTCTCTCTAGATTCGAGACATCGATTACAAGTAGACCTACAATATAAAATGGATTGCGAACCAGTGACATTTTCTTTGCAACCTCTATGATCTTTTTTCGTGATCTGTTTGCGGAAAACATCCCTGGGTCGCCACCGGTGGGATTCGAACCTGCGACCTGTGGATTGGTAGACCGACACGTTATAATTTACTCCACCGACGACTTTAAAATCTTGTCTGGAAACAGCTAGTTATCTACAAAACAAATTTTAAAATTAATCATACAAACAAAATAATTTATTTATGTATTTTAATGTCATGTACTTTCAAAGGTTCAAAAGTTGTGTCAGGTAATAACCAGTTCAGAAAAATCCAAGATTTTTAGGACAGACACAACCATAGTAAAATAGATAAACAATCCGAAAGATTTGGTCCCTTTTCCATCCTCAGACATTTAAATACTTAATGTAGGTTGCAATAAATGGCAAGCTCAATTAAACCTTTACCTCTTCTGGGAAAATGTAATGGGAAAGGCGCCATCGCCGCTTGCGTAAACAAATTGTGCATGTCTTTTAAAATTTCGTAAGTTATGAGCCTCAACCAAAAATAAGAATAATTAGCGTTACCTTGTAGGTATAGACCAACCCTTTAGTTTCCTGAGGTTTGCTTTCATTCTCCTTAAGAAAGATCCTCAGTTTTAATTAAACGTGCAAAGTGAGAAGTAGTTAAAGATCTTAATCTGTCCATATAGTGAATTTAGTGATTTCAGTATTTAAATTTATAATTTATAAAGGTGGGTACTGTGTATTATGTAGTGGGTACTGTGTACTGTGTAGTTTGTACTGTTAGTGGGTACTGTGTATTATGTAGTGGGTACTGTGTATTATGTAGTGAGTACTGTGTACTATGTAGCGGGTACCGTGTACTGTGTAGTGGGTACCGTGTACTGTGTAGCAGAGGTCCTGGCCATTGAAAGGGCAACAAGAGTTTTGCTGTCGCACAAGGACCTACAAAGGCGTATTGAAATGTAATTTTACAGTGATAGTGAAACGGCCATTAAGGCGCTCGACTAAAACACAATTAAAACAATGCTGGTACGCAGTCCAAAGCATGGGAACTTTACATAGGGTGACTCATGCTGGCTGCCCGGTCATAGCGATGTGACGGGTAATAAGGCGGCGGATGTTCCGGCAAAAGAAGGTTTTTAGATGAACGCTTTGTAAATATACAGATCAACTGGACGACCTCTAATTTAAGTAAAAAGACTGATCGACCTAAAGACTGTTTAGTTCGTCGATCTCACAACCATCTACCTGTCAAGGAAGAGGTGGTATAAGTGATGAAAACGGCGTTTTTACTGCAGTGAAGCCGCTGGAATCGCCGTAATATCACTGGGACTATAACTAGTCACTGCCGTCCGCATGCAGGAAGAAGTTGAAAGCATTCAGCACTCTCTTTGCGAATGCCAGGAACTAGCCAGTAGAAGGTTTCAAGTCCTTGGCAGTCACTTCCTTAATGGACTAGAAGAGTTTGCCAGCGTGGAGCTAAATGATCAGGTTCCTTAATAGCTGCGGCTGGTTCAACTAATCGCTGCATGACATCGCTAGGTCGACTCATATGAGGTTCCTTTGTAGTGGTATTACAACGGACCTGTTAAGGGCTATGTGAGGTTGACTGATTTACTTGCCAGTCAGCGCCTAGATTAAAATACTAAGACGAAAAAATTAATTGATTAATTTACACACATTCTTATGCAGACTTTAAGGGAGTACACCACTGTGGCAATAGGTTCAAAATTTCGATTTTGTTCTCGCAGTTTCAGAAAGAATAATATTTTTAAAAACATATAAAAAACAAATTAAAGTAAAAAATCAAGAAGTAGCGAGGCTATCTCTGCTTGATGTGGGGGAGTAATACACTTGTTACCATAGGGATATATGTGTTGGATCCGTCTTATGGACAGGATAAATTTTGCTCAAACTTCAATTCCTGTCGTTTAACTTTTAATCTAGCTAAAATTGCCAGTGGCGATCGTTGTGTTCAAATTAGTATATTTTGAGTCCAACAAATGGTAGGAAAAATCATGAACAAACAATTTTTTTTAAACACTGTGATAAATTTTTTGTTTTTTCAAAAAGCCTCTGCACATAACAAAAAATAGTTATATAGTATAGATTGAAAAAATTTTAATTTTTTTCACATCCGTTTTCACGGCCGTTGGTATATATTTTCAGAACATTCCAAAGGTTTTCTTTAGAACTTAAAATCAGAACTCATTACATGATTCTTCTTTTCTTAGATAGGAGCAGAGGCGTTGCTTCAGGGAGGTGCAAAAGCAAGGGATCTCGATATGGAGTACTTATAAAAATGTTTTGTTTTAAACGCTCAAAACTAAATTAACTAGTAGTTCGTGGTTGTGAAGGGCTGCATAGATAAAATGTATAGTGCTTATTTCATGGCTGGTAAATCAATTGCGTTTCTTTATTTAGTGCAGCTAATTCTATTTCCTTCAGTTTGGTCTTGACACATTGTTTTTTCTCTATAGATTAAACCAAAGTTCAGCCCCACAGAGGAAACTATTTTAATTGTATTAACTACACAATTTTTAGCTTTTTTTCCAGAAAGAACTTCATAGGTCATATCAAGATTAACGTGAGGGTCCAATGTATACAGTGACATTATAAATGACTCTATGTACGGAATGATTAACGATCCTTTTCACAACTCGCCAGGAGTCTGTGTTGGAGGATTTACACAATATTTCTGTCGATTTGTGAGCAGTAGAATTTTGGAGTATTTTTCAAGATCCTCGGCGATTGTTTCGGCCTCGACTGTAAAACTTTTGCTTTTAATACGGTATATTCTCAAGATCTCTGTTATTATTTTTATATGTTAGCCCATTAAAGCAAGTCCATACACCATGAGAAATATTTTGCCACGAGATAAACACTAAAACTAAATTCAGTAGTGATATCGCTTTAAATGTCATCTTCACATAGGCCACATTTACAGTATGTGCTTACATGTAGGTGACATTCTTTGCGCCCATTTCTAGCAGTAGCTTCAAATTTAATTTTACTAATTTTATTAATTCCATTAGTTTGTTGTTATGATTTAATTTTAACAACAAAAAGTATTTTCATTTTCTATATATTTAAAATGCTACTGTTATTATTTGAAACCATACAAAAAAAGTATTGAAAGAAGGTGCATAAAATAGGTTGAAGTTTCCCGCCAAGATAAGGTTGTAAACACTTTTAAACATCTTTATGCTGTTCTTCGCCGTCTAAGGTAGGTCATGTGCAGAATGTGGTCAAAAGTATCGATGGCTTAACTTTCTTATTGTCTTTCTTGTTGAGCAGATTAATGCTGTTGAGATGACGTGTTTGTTTCTGCAAACTCGAATCTAAAACACCTTGCACAACGTGCTCTTTAATTTCTTGGAGCATCCTTAGAAAAATCATCACTTAGAGCTAGTGACCAACAGTTTTTACAATTTTCATTTTGTGAGATGGGGTTATATTAAATGGGCATCCGAACCAGTGACCCACGCCACTATGACAATCGGTTTGATCATGTTACCTCAGGATGGTAGAAAAATTCCACTCGATGCGGGCAAAAAGAGAAACAAGTGGAGTTGCAGGTGCAGTTGCGCTAGTGCTAGCGCCACTACTTTTATCTGGTAACGGGCTGTTTCCTTTTCTGTCCCGCTAAACGAAAATAAATAACTTATACTATATAAACGTACACCTATGGATACGAGGATAGCAGCGGTATTCTACTGAAAAATGATGTCCAGGTCACAAAAACCGCCGGCCTTTTTCACCACACCTGCTATCATCATAATTTGCTATATGTATTTATATTTAACTTAAAAAGATTTTTGTTGTTTGCATTTTCTGATGATTTCTTAGGATGTCTAGAGTATTGGTGTAAAACTGCGAGAAATACGTTAATTTCAATATCACCCAAAATTTTGAACACGCCTTCTGGAAAAGATTTCTTTTTATCTGACGGTTAAAAAATCTCGAAAACTATTCAACTGATACCCTCAATTCTGTTTCTTTTATTTAAAAATGAATTATTTAAATTGTACCGGAGGTTTTTTTTTGACTTTTTGATTTTGCCGAGCAGTTACCATTTTGTGAATCTTTCAAATTAGCAAAAACGGCTAACCACCACTTTAGATAAACTCCTGTGCTTTAAAGACCCGTGTACACTTGAAAACAAATTTGTGCAAGTTGTTGCAACAAGTATTTCGCTTGTGTCTACACTAAAGGAAAATTTATGCAAATTTTTTTGCTGCAAGTTGTTTTTAGAATCGAGTTGATATAATCACAACAATAATCCTGCCATTGATGATAACTCCCAGATTCCTTGCATTGTCAACGGCTGATTCTCAAGGCCATTGCCTTGGAAAGTGGAATGGGCGACGGTCGCATCTCGAAAGAAGGAAATATAGAATAATTAAGAGTGATTGAGTAAAAGCAGATTGTCTCCTGACCACGCAACAACGCGATCTAAGTTTTCGCGCAGCTTGTTGATGAGAGTGTGAATGCTGTTAATAGGCACACTAATGTACAACTGGCAATCATTAGCGTGAAAATGAATTTGAGACTGCCGTATTATAAAAGGTAAGTCGTCGAAGGTATACGCAAAATAGTAGCGACCCCAAGATAGAACACTAAGGAAAACCGTACATAATTCTTGCAGGAATTCAAAGACCAACCTCCGTCTTAAGCTGCTGAGTTCCACCAGAGAGAAAAATAAAAAATAGCTAGAAGAAGATGAGATAAAAAATTGAGTCCGTAATTTATGTAGCAAAAGTTCATCATCAATACAGTTTTAGAGAAATCTAGAAGAACTAGATAACCGATCTCTCCCCTATCCATGATTGCGACGACATCTCTAAATGGCAGTATTTAGAGAGATACGAGTGCCGATTAAGATGGTCAATTAGTTGGTTACAGATAAGATTCTCGAACACCGTAGCCAGGAAATATAATATATTGACCGGTCTAAAGTCAGAAGTTTTGTAGCGGCAGCAATTTTTAGCGATAATAATTATAAGAACATGCCTTTATACATCTGGAAAAGATGAAGTGACTATAATATGTTTTAGCAGATGAGTCACGACTTGCAGGTATTAATAACTTAAAGAATTTGAGCGAACTCCCATCAGAACCGACCGCCTGCGAACGTATGTCACTCAAGGCAATCACCATCTTCAACATCATCTTCAACACAACCGAATGCAAAAATATAAAAAAGCATTTCGTTATTACATTAAATATTGCGCATATTTACATTTCTGGATGCTGCACATTGAACCGAGCAGAAGTGCCAATTCAGGATATCAGGTTCTATATTAAATTGAGTGTAAATCTTTTGCTGAACGTCATATTTCCGCAGATTACTGTGGGTGCCTTGGTTGAAATTCTATGGTCAATGGTTTCGCAGCAGCAATTTTAGCTGTCACCAGGTTACGAACCTTCTTGTATGCAGACCGCGAATCTTCGAGATTTTGAATCTCCGAGGAGAACCAGGATATAGCGTCATGTCTCATTATTCTCTTAGTTAAAGGAGCAAACTCTTTATGAAGCTCATTAACATATGTATAAAAAATATTAAGATTATCATTGATGTTGTCAGCAGTGTTTATCTCACCCAAGGGATACTATTGCACTTATGAGACGCCCAATCAACATTTAAAGAAGGCAAGATCGTTATATCGACTACATCGATGGAGATATATTGAATGAGCGGTTCAGTATTTTTAAAGAATAATTGACAGCACTGAGTTTGAAAAACGATTCTCTCTACCCTTAGGGAGTGATTGCGAAATGAAGTTGTACAATGATTTGAACATATCACCTCGATTGTCACATATACAGTTTCTACGGTATTTCTCTCTACCCTTAGTGAGTATTTGCGAAATTTAGTGGTTTAAAGATTTCAACATATCACCTCGATTGTCACTTATAGAATTATTTGGTTTATTCTGTGAAAGGTTTAACAAATGTTAAGATGACATTGTACCTGATTGAAAGCACTGTAATTTATAGCATATAGTGGATTGAATAGCTAAAGTTGATGCACGTACTTCTTTCTATTAACAAGAATAGATCCACTTTGGATGCATGAGACTTACGCTCCTTTGGCTCTCTGTCAGAAATAATATCCAGATTTGGGATAAGCAATTTTCTATTATGTAGAAGTCTCACATACCAAAAATTTAAAATTGTTAAAACACTTAAATTTGAAGGTAAAAGCAGCACTCGATGGAACGCACAAAGAAGGTTCTTATAAGAATTCTCGGAATATTAAGAAAGGAAAAACATGAAAAGCTTGATAGAATGTGGGGTGAGTCGAAAATAATTGGCAGATATTAAGACTGCTGGAGATGAAGCCTTTATCCTAATAACAATTATACTTTCGCCGTCTTCATAGTGTCAGCACCTTAAATTCGTATGACGATAAATTCTTCTAATTGAAATATATCTTTTATCATTTGTGCACTAATTATTTTTGCTAAATATTTATGTCTATGTGTCTTGAAAATAATATACGGGCACAGGTACTGCTTCATATATTTCCTCAAACTCTCTTCTTTTAGAGTTTTAGAATATGGCATCCAATATAATTTTGTAATCGATAAATTTCTTTGGTAAACTTCATTACCAGGTTAAAAGCAATCTTGTACTGCTAAACTTTAGAATGTTTGCTGAACCAAATTTGCGTTGTGCTTTTAAGCTCGTTTTTGATGAATTTCAAAACTATTTTTCTCTTTGTATAAAAGCACTTACAAATTTGTTTTTGATGAGTAAGACAATTTCGTCGGTTGCATTCCGGATTAATTCCAGGCTATGAAAATCCACTTTGATCATGGTTGTGATGAAATTAAAAATAGATTCCATAGAGTAGAAAATGCAAATCCATTTTGTGGAAGCACTTATCTACGAAAGAGAGAAAGTACGTGGAGACCAATGTATTAATACAATCTGCTAATTGTTCCTCAGATATTGATTTTACGTAGCTGGTTAACTACTTTTTAGACATGGTTATTGCATTCAATTCTATAAAGTTTGCTCTATGATACAATTATACAAGGATCATACGGTCCACCTTTTTTAATTACTATGCTATGGTCGTATGTCGTCGGTGGAGTAAGTGAGAAAGAAGGTTGCTGGAGAATGGACGGACGAGTTGAAGCAATCTAGGATACGGTGATCCTCATCTGGATATTCTCAAGTGTTAGTTACACCTCCAAGTGGAAGCAACCGGGCAATGCATCCTAGAATGTAGCCAAGTAACTAATGCGGGAGGAGATAACCTCTTGAAAAATCTCCCTAACTCCAAGGAAGTCTGCAGTGTTGACGTCCCCTTTGCAGGACCCAGGGGTTATTGGGTCGCGAATGGCGTTATCCTCGGGCGCTTCTGTGGTAGTGGAGAAGGGATGAAGGTTGCAATTAACGCATGGACCAAGAAGGAACACTGGAAACGGTGGGAAAACATGGATTTATGCAGATCTGCCTTCCTTAGGGTAAGCTGCGGTTAATCCGGAGGGGGTTCCTTGTCCTGGCTGAGTATTAAACCGTTACGGGTGAGTGATGTAACTAACGCATGGACCAAGAAGGAACACTGGAGACGGTAGGAAAACATGGATTTATGCGGATAGGCTAGGATTCTAGCAGTGACCCAGGAAACCGAGGTTAGTGGCGATTTTCCATGCACGTCGAACTTCTAAGTTCTGTAACTTTCTTAATTCAACGAATTTTCGGAAACCCTTTTTCAGGCATATTCTTAGGGGAATGCAGATACTATTATCGGTAAAGAGGTTGTCTAAGGAGTTTAATGTTCTCCATATTACTGTATATGTTAGATTATCTATTATGGGATCCGTGCTAAGCGCATTGAGTGACCCAACGTTCTTCAATGGAACACCCTGAAAACCACACAAAACAACGCTAGGGCTGTTTTCGCATTCAAATGGGCTATTAAATCCTCTGAATTTTTAAGCTGATTTAATATATCAATTTTGGCGCGCTCTTTATTGGCTTTTTGCATATCTCGCATCACCGTATTTCTTATGGAGTCAGTTACAGCTTTTCTTCATCTTCTCAATTTGTTCTACGACCATATCGATTTTCACTTGTCAAAGAGAATAATAAAATGCCAATTGATGGCTTATTTTAGTTAAGGTTTATTCTTCTTTGTATATAATTTTAGTTAATTAGCACCTGATGGATCCTAAATAAATAAATTTTCACCCTCATTGCCTAGTTGGAAATGGCAAGAAGGTTGCGATTATTGTAGAGTGAGTAAGCGACCAAGATAATTTCTAATTGGAAACCAAAAGTGATACCGAATTGAAATTCAAATCAGATAGGAAATTCTTAAAATCTTGCCAAAAAAAGTGACGTATAAAGTATAATCAAGTGCTATGTTTATCTTTCAGACTTTCTAAATTTAATTGTTTTGTTTTCATAACGGATTTAGAAAATGAAGGCCCTTATCTACTTGAACTAATTCTAGCCAATTTACTGTAAGTGCATACATATATATATATATATATATATAAATACAACATATTGGGAAAACCGGGATACTCCGGCCGACTCAGTGAAACTGCGAGGCGTGGCACTCAAGAAACGTCATTCTGGACTGAAAAGTTTTAACATATTTATAATAATGTAAGAAGAAAGATGTAAGAAGAAGAAAGAAGTCGTCGGTGTAGTTAGTGAGAATGAGTCGGCCTAACAATTCAGAGGTCTCACGTTCGAAAACCGCCGACCGGCGACCTATGGTTGTTTTCTGCTGATAACGATAAAACGCAATGGGAGTTGGAAAGAAAATGTCAATGGTTCGAAATCCACTTTAAATTTTAGGTTCATTTGCACTTGTTGTCTCGATTCGGGTGAAGATTTTCTCCCGCCACATGCCTCACGAGGGTTACGGGAATAAGAGAGAGATAATTCCAAGAAATATGTGTATACGTGTATAATACACATGTGTTTGTACTTTTAAATAAAGAATACGTTGGGTTAATTAACCCGACCACCATTAAATGTTACCTGCTTATGAAAAACATACCAACAAATAAAATTCCGTCCAGCCAAAACAACAGAAACATAAACCCAGTAGGAAAAGTGAGAGCCTATTCCATTATTCTTCGATGAATTCCTATATGAAAATGTTCACAATAGGCATAGATGAAGGTTTGAGCCTAGAGTCATGCATAAAGTCAGCAATGTAAAGCGTGACTAATTAATTATTCTGAAAATCTGTGCAAGCCGACAAAGGCTTTATGCGCATTAGTCAGTTTGAAAATTGAGAGTACATTCAGGCAATATGTGCCTTACAGCGTGATTGGCCTTGTGTACGCGAGTGTATAAAGTTTATAATATATTTAAAAAAGCTTAATATTGTGATTATTGTAACAAAGGTTTGTAGTATAATTATTATATTGTTTTTAAAAAAAATGAATAAAAGTGGTCTAAGTAAACGTAATCTGCGACGATGTAGGCATTATCGATTCCTCCTAGGCCATCTCAATGTTAAAGTCATCGAAGCTTTCATCCAGAAAGTAGACATTATAACTTACTTTCATTGATGATAGTTCCGATGCGGTATTCTCTTACATTTAGTACTGGGAAGTTTTTTAACGCTTCCAAAGGCCTTTGTGTTTATAGGCAACAAAATTAAATATCTCAATTAATATTCCGCCGGACATTTTGCAAAAAAATTTGATACTTCGTTATTCTTACCCCCCCCCCCCCCCCTCCCTTCCATACGCTCCTTCACTCTGTGAAATATTTAGTTCATTGTTCATCACCTTATTTGTGCCGAATGAAGGGTTTGTAAATACATATTGGCAGATATCAAGCATAGTTATCGCTAAAAATTATTTTCAGTTCCCTTCAGTTTGTAAAAATTTTAGAACTTACCCTGGAATATATTACGCCAAGTCGGAATATTTAAAAGAAGAACACACAAAGCTTTCGTAACAAACACCGTCCTTTACGTAATTAAAAACCTTTACTCATTCTGCGGTGTAAGACGTCTTTAGAAGAAATAACATTTTCCAAAAAAAAAAAAAAAAAAATAAAGAAACCTTAATTGCTCTTTCGTCTGCTCTCTAGAAAACACCAAATTCCCTACAAACAGATAACAAGGTCAGACCATAAACAATTTTCCCTGAGGAAATTATACTGGTTGCGGTATGTTCACACCACGTTTCCAACATTATTTCCGACTATTTAGCAATCTAGGTAATGTACGATAGCCCAGAAATCATCATTAATCAGAATGCCTGTATCGTAGCTGGCTCGTAATTATATAAGATAAGTATCACCCATTTGTTATCCCCAACTTATACAGGCAACATCACATCTCTGTAAAAGAATTGTTGAACGATATTATCTAAACAAATATTGGTCTAAATGATCCGAAAATTTTCCCAGCTGGTAGGAAGCTAAGAAATGAGCAGACATTTGCGCAATTAATAATAATATCCAGGTAGAGTCCGATAATGATGACAAATATCCATTTTCGACTAAGAGATGTAGGAGTTTAGAAGTGGATAAACGAGTAGAACATTTGTCAAGAAGTTCACATATCGCTTAAGGAGCCAAAGGTGCTTTGTTCCCGTTGTCAATGTGATAGGGGTTAGGTTAAGGTGACAGAAAGAAAATTGATGTAATGTGGGCACATTCATCGATGCAAAGTGAGTCACTGTCACTGATGACGTAAATGGGACGGAGGTGATAAAGTAGAAAAACGAACCTTTTTAATATTCCTTTTAGGCGCGGTCTATATTCCCACCCATACGAACATATTCTATTTAATCCGATTAGATTCCCTTGCTTCTGTTTGCCTCGAAATTGGTGAAGATTGTGAAATCAGGCATTTTGCCTATTTTTGTGCACGAATTCCTCAATACTGTGTCCTCTCTTCAATCAATAAACGACCTGAAAACGAATTTACTTTCCTTCCCTTATAGTTACTATATATTTATTTATATCTGTTTGTTTAAAATAGATTGAATGGATATATTCTGGAAAATCGACTATGCAAAAATTTAACTTTTCAAGGCAGGCAGAGAGAGAGAGTACTTGGCAAGATTATACGTCCAGAAAGAGGAAGTTATCTACGGAAAATCTCTGGGGTTCCCTGCAGGTACTCAGCATGCTTCAAATAGGATTGTACGAGAATAGAAAATTTATATTTCCAATAACGTAGAGTACGTCACGTTACAAGAATAAGAAAGTGAGAGACAAAAACACTAAATCATTATTGAACAGCAGTATTGTATACAGTACACAAAAGAGAACTCGTTACTAATTTGAAATTGTTATTCAGTCGCTGTTTTGTAATTCAACACTTTTGAAAAGTTTTTGTTGTTTCAACTTTTGGTTTTGTTGCCAATGTATACAAAGAGAAAACAAATCTGAGGAAATGTATACTTAGCGAACAAGTGTTTTTGTTTTTAAAACATCTAACTAAGAGGAAAAGATTTAATCATGAAAGGTTTATTGGAACGAGTGACTTAATTCAATTTTCTGCAACGAACCTCGCAGATGTAAATACTAAATAAATATCGTGTAATGGTGTATTTGTCAGGTATTTTTTGATATTTATTTTCAATAATCAAATTATGATCTCTTAGGTATATAGACAATCAGTCCAATATTCCAGGAGTGAAGTTATATAGTGTAGTATAGTGTTTTAAATTTCGACGTTATTTGGTACGGAGATTTTTGTGAGAAATTTGGGTTATTTTATGAATATGTTCGCCTGGCTCGAAAGTGACCATTATAAATGATATGGTACTGATTCGTTATACAACTGTCCTAATATTTTTGGATTTAAAGGTAAATGTTGTAGGGCGTTTTCACATCAGTGCGGTTGCAGTAGAGATAGAAATAGAAAAAATAAAAGTAGACCATATGTGACAATCCAATATTGGGCATAATGGACAATCCAATACAGCCTTCGAGAAAGAAGATACATGACAAACTCATCGTAGTCCGCGAAATGTACCGCACAGCGGAATTGAAAGCCACATTCACCTAACGATATGACATTGCATTCAATTTAATAAAAATGTCACACCCATATGAAATCAACGCAATAAACAAGGATCTAACAAGCAAAAGACGAGTTACTTGAGGCGTATAAGCTGCAGATGAGAACAGCTTACGAAGGAAATCGTACACCTCAACCACGACACTGTTGACATGATTTTGCCAGTTTGCAGACCTATTTAAAATAATGTCAAGATTTTGAACTGAATCACTATAGAGAATAACTACATTATCAAAAGTAACGCTTGGGAAGGAAGAAATATCTAAAATAGATTTATAGATTATAATAGCGTCCGATTTGGATGTATTAACAATTAAAATATTTTTACCAGTTCATATGGACAACTTTCTCAGATAATTATTAAAATGACAAATAGCGTTATCTATCAAGCCTAGGTGTCTAGGAATATACAGCTGTATATTATCCGCATAAAGATGCTAGTTGAAGTATCGTATAACAATTGGAAGAGGACCGAGGAAAGATCCCTAAGGTACCCCGCTTAAGATAGGAAGATAATGCATTGCAAGCAACCTTTTGTTTGCGTCCCCTCAAATATGTTGTGACAATATTAAATTACAAACGGCATTACAGAAGTTAAGTTAACGTGATTAACTTTGTCGAAGGCGTTCGAGAAGTTAAGCAGAACCAACACTGTAAAATCATGATTGTCACAGGAAATTCTTATGTCATCAGTGATTTGACCAAGGCCGTGGTGCAACTGTGCTTAGTTCGAAAGCCTGACTGAAAATCTGACAATAAGTTGTTGCTTTCAAGATGGAGTACAAGCTGCGCATGAAGTAATTTATCAAAAGCCTTAGAAAAAAACGTTAGGATAGATATATTATTTGTAAACTTCTTAGGGATAGAGAAAATGTTTTAAATCTTACATATCATTGGAAAAGTTGATCTAACTATAATATTGCTAAATCGATTTGTGAGACTGAAGATACGGTAAAATGATTGAAAGTAGTATTTTTTTAAACCTTGGATGCAGGAAATCCAGTCCAGTTGCATTAGTAAATAAAATATAAATAAATAAACGAGATGTCACGCTCCACAAAATTTTGTAAATGTTCTTACTATGTGTATTTGTGTGTTGTGCTAGACCTAGTGATACTGCGGATTGCTTCATTACTTTCAGCGGCCAAGGATTGCTTACTAAGGATCTTTAAATATTCGCTCTCTTATTATAATTATTATTAATTTTGGCAAGCATTCAATGGCGATGTAATTCCCTCGAAGCCTTTTATTCGTATTTGAGAAAATGAAGTGGAATTTCTATAACGCTACAATTTAATAATAAAGAGGAATCTGTTTGCTGTGCTACCTAAGCGCCGGAAATCCTGCTCGCTTTCTGTATTTTGTATACAACTAACCTACTCGAAGATTCGAAAACCTGCAATGGACATCGCCGATATTAATAAAGTTTAGTTGATATTATTTTTTTTCCTTGCTTAGATTTTGGGATTGTATATTGGATAGGTATAAAAAATTTTAGAGGTAAAGTAATGGAAAGTATTCTAATAGTAATACCTTCTTTTCGATCAATTTAGAGAAATTGAGTATAGTCAATTAAAGCAACTTAAAAAAAATTTTGAATTCCTTAAATTGATTGTACACATCGAGTCACTTAGCCACTTTAAATTTTTGGAATAAAATGCAGCGCAAAGGCAAATAATTGTACCTAAAGTCCGAATCTCCACAATTCTGATCTCAACAATCTGAAAAGTATGAAATTTACATTAGGTCGCTATTAAAATAAACGAAAGATCACTAGATCAAAGTCAGACAAAACTACAATATACACGAATGAACTCATTAAAAGTCATACACGGTAAAAGTTTGTAAACATCAACATATACATTGCAAATTACTTAGGGAAAAGAAATAAAAAATCTAAATCAAAACTGTATCAAACCCGACAGTAAACTATAAAAGCCAGTATCACATAGTGCAGCACAATGTTCACCTCAGCGGATCGAACAATTGTAATGTTAAAAGAATATTATCAATAATATTGTCAGACGCACTCAGCGGAAGCGGAAAGCTAAACCCTGCGGCACCGGGAAGTAGAAGGTGGCGAAATTATGACTGGCTCAGCAGAGGAGGGTACACGGGAAATTTATTCTCATCCAAACCACCGACAAGAAAACATCACCAGGTAAACTTGGTCCAGTTTCACATAAAAGAGATCTCAACGTTTTATTTTAAAAAGCCCACAACAGCAAAAAGTATTAATTAAAGGTGGTAAAGTTAGTGCAGTACAAAAAACAAAGAGTGAAATATAAAAAACGCAAGACGTTGGATTGGGTGAGGAAGCAGGAAATTTGGACACCACGTGGAAGGTTAGGAGAAGAAACAAAATACCCCGATAGCGGCAAAAGAACGGAAATAATCGTATATAAGATAAGTACCAAATTTTCAACTATTAAATAAAAATATATTGATTTTTTCTGTGGTGTGGTGGCGGTGATTTCAGTTGAATTTCTCTTTCGCAACAAAAATTATAACTTGGATTACAAATAAATTTGTAAATTACCTTTTTTTGAAATCTCAGTTTCTTATTTAAATTTTCTTTAGGTTTCTAGATCAATCCTGCGACGGTGCAAAATATCACGTGGTGCCCAATTTTAATTTTAAGCATTTTCAGGATAACCCACCTCGGAGGATATATCACAGAGAAGCCTTCGGATGGGTCACGACCATTAAAAGCAACATCGAGATTTGTACCAGAAGACCCATTATATATGAGACCTTCTTCTATAATGCCTCTTCTTGTCTTACCAATACCAATTCTGCGAAACATTTCCTCTTCTATTAATCAAACAAGAGAACTTTCAAAAACTGATGAGTAAAGCTGAACGATTCTTCATGGGAGAGTTTTTGTAATAAAATCGAAAGCCCCGGGGATGGACCTTATCTAGCGTAGAAACTTTGGAACTTTGAAACTACTAGTCTTCGATGTTTTAATCCGGTGGCTGAAAGTCATCTATGAAGCCTGCCTTAACCTCTTACAGGGTGTTTCACAGCGCGAGTGCAAAAATGAAGGATCTGGTAGATCTAGGTGAGAAACGAAAAAAATTGTATTTGAGGGGCTTGCAATTTTTTAACAATAAAATAGTAACCAAGTCAAATATCAACGCCTTGCATGGAGCCACGTATTGTGTATTGGCTATATGTCACCGTTATTAGACCTATACTTACAGACAGGGATGTCATCTGGTGACGTGTACTGGAGAGGTGATCCACAAGAACGTACTGAAGAGATTTCAGAGGATGGCAGCAGTACTGATTTTAGTTCTTCTGAGGCTACCCCATCTAAAGACCTTAATACCATACTACACCTAACTATGGAACTTTTCGGAGAGGAAACTGTATCTCAACTGACATTAGGCTTATTAGTAGTATAACAAAAAGTATCGACTACATCCTACCCAAGCATACTTTCAACGCCAAAACTCAAATAAGGATTGAGGAAATCAACTCAAAACTTGGAATATTAGAAGGCGCCGCGCCGCGCATATAGGTTAAAACGACTCCAAGGTTTTCTTCGTTGCAAAAGACAACGCGCGGTTTTTTGACAGTTTAAAAGAGGGGAAATTAACCCAAGCAACCAATGAAATTTCAACCAATAACAAGCCCGACGCGCATGGCACGAAGCTCATTTATAGGATTTTGAATGAAATATCACAGTCTGAATTTCAAACCGAAAATTTTTGGAAAAATTAAAATTTTCAAAATCTCGGTCGTCAAAAATTGCTTTATTATACCTGCGTTAAGAAGAGGTGCCAAACACATTAGGGAAAGTAATCATGTATGCTTCCTATAAAATTTCTTCATACATATGCATAGTGAGTGATATCCTTTCCTTCACATTTTTGATATTTTTTAAAACGAGTTAAAATAATGCTGCTAAATGTGTGAACCTTCTTCAGTAATATGTATGTATTCATTTTACTATTATTATAATTTTAAATGTATCATAAAATCTTGTAAAAAATATGTAAATATATGGAAGACCTATATGATGACGTAAAGGTATATTTTTACTAGAAATAAAAAGGCTTAAACCTAATGCTATATAAAACCTTTCCTCTTTCTTAACATTTTTTTCTATGTCAGGAATATTTTAGTTTTTAATTTATAATACAACATGTACACATTAAACCTATTTACAAAAATTCATTTCCTGGCATTGATTTAAAACTTAACGTTAATTATCATTAAAAATAATAATCAGTCTTCATAGAATTTTATCATGTGAAAGAAATATTTTTGTCAATAAACTTAATGAAATTTATTCTAACATTTGTTGAAAAATTATTAGAACTTTTTTGTTCTTTAAAAAAATAAAATAGGAAACTTTTGAAGAAGCTCATAAGAAGTGGAAAAATATAAGCAATCGTCCCACCTACCTTCAATTTCATTAGGAATATAAATTTGTCCTGCTTATTAAACGCCCAACAAAAATTCATATCAGCCTATGGCGTCAATACATTGCCGTTCCTTAGTTCTCAAAGTACCATTTTGGGAACAAGCAGTACATGCAACGATGTGGTCATATTGCAGAAACCTGCTCCAGTTCTGCCGAAGAACGTCCAGAATTCATTACTACATTTTTTGCGGCGTAGTCGGTTACATATCGGTCACTATTTCTAGGATGAATATTTCCAAGCTCCTGTGAACACCACGAATTTCGTGTTGTCAATATTCTCTTGAATGCATCCCTAAATTCTTTGTTAAATATTGAATAAATAATTGGATTAAATGCTGAGTTTGAATAGCCCAGCCAGGAGAGAATTTTAAAAGTTTGTCCTGCGATACAAGTTTTGCAGAAAGCGGCAACAATATTTACACAGAAGAATGGCACCCAACAGATAAGAAAGACTCCCATGATGACTCCTACGGTGATAGCTGCCTTGTGATCGGACACATGATACGGCGAGGAATTTTGAAGTTGTCTTACTTTGAACTTCTTCTGATTTTTTGGTCGTCGTATACTTTTGTATCTTTGTTTCTCAGCTATTTCTCCTGGACGTGTCACAGCACGTATTGATTTAACGTGTTTTTGAGCATAACAGTATAATCTGTAAAGAAAAATAAGCTAATTTTAGTGGCATTTTTAAATAAATATTGCAAAAACTAGACTTCATACTAAACTACTCTAAAAACAAAAAGAAACATTTTGGAATTTTTGATTACAAATACTCAAAATAATAGAGTTTGCTCAAAATAATGCAAACGTTTTCTTCTTCTTGGCCATCTATCTGTCTAGGCCATAGATATGTATATAGAATAAACGACCTCGAAAACCCGTTTCAACAATGTTTCAATCAAATCCATTTGAGTTCTTAACTGTAGAAAAGGGCATCTAATATGAAATTAAACTTATAATAACAAAAAAAATTGTATCTTATACATAGGGCCTGAGGTATAATTCATGGCAATTATAAAAACTAGTTATAGGTGTATTCCATACATAAAAAAACATAAGAAAAAATATATTCTCTGCAACCTCTATGGCCATTTTATCTTAATCTGTTGTCAGCAGAAAAGAACATGGGTCGTCGTCGGTTGGATTCGAACCTGTGTTCTCCGGATTGGTAGGCCGACACGTTATCACCTACATCACCGACAAATTAAACATAATAGTATGTAGAAATCAACATGTCCAAGTTGTGTTGGTGAAACCAGTGCTAAGTAGACTCACTGTCAATAACTAAATAACTGTTGTAAATGTTTTTTACATACCTAACCATGGTTGCTAAAAGTAATTAAAAAGAAAGCAACAACAAATGGGAGTGTAAAATAGTAAGAAAACGAATATTCGTTGTACTTACTAACTTTAAATCTAAAGTTTAAAAAAAGGTTCAGAGAAGTAAAATTCAAAGCACAAATAAATTAATTTAATTGGATTGTGACTCTAAGTTTAGGCTTGTACTAAGTATTTAACCAGAAAGTTGACAGTGTTTGAGTAATCTTAAAATATTTAGTTGGTTACAAACCGATTCCTTTATTGTTAGGATACTTATTAAAAGGGAGGCAACGTAACTGGCATACGATTTGTTATAAAAGTAAGGTAAAATAATTTGTAAGAGATAGACAAGCCTTCTTACGTCAACTTATCTTGACAACCTATATTCATATAATAAAACTGACTATAATGTGGTCATGTCTGTAAATGAAATAAATATTTTTGAAATTATAATCTCGGTGGAAATTATCGATATAGTGGTGAACACAGAATTTTTTAAAAGCTTTATCACTCTATCTGTCTATGTCTGTATGTGGGTCCACATATAGCATATTTTATAATCCATCCAAAAAAAGGAGTTTCCGAAGGATAATAACAAAATTATATCTCCGAATTTTAACCAGCGCATACGGCCTATTAAATCTGAATTGTTTTTGATCCCACAATTCTAATTATTAATTCATACAGAAAAGGACTTACAATGTCGCATTGTGAGTGAGCTGCTATTTATATATATCGACTGATGACTTATTTGACGACCATTGGCTTTTCATAGGATATATGTTTATTGTTTTTGCATTTCGGCAGGTGGTTTTATATTTAAATAGATAACGAATCTATGTAACAGAGGCGCACATACAATTGGCATTTGAAAGTCGGTCTTACAGAAAAAATCAAGTATAGAATAAGAGGGGAAATAAATAATTTTTTTTTATATATGATGTTGCCAAAGCTCAGGGGATGCCCTATGATGCTAAAGCACAGCCTTGGCAGGAAAGAAATTAAGGGTGAGGGAAATGGGTTACGAGGTTGAGTGAAGGAGGTGCCGATGCACGCCCGATTTGAAAGTTTCGGGCTCATATGACGAAGGAAAAAAAGAAGATGGTTAACTGTTCCACGTTCGTGTTGATTGGCTTAGACAAGATTACCGAAATTTGACGGTACGTCCAAATTTTACCTGGAGAGTATAGGGGTGGGAGCGACTTGTAGCTCTTGTATCGCGTGGTGTAATGCGTCTACAAGGGATCAGGCTAGCAATTTCGTTAGAACAGTGGCCATAGAAATAGCGATATATTCCTTTCAGTTCTACAGGTAATCTATTATTTATTCCCAGATATTTGAATTTAGTAACACATTGAATCCTCAGACAATCAGAGTGACATTAATGATTATGAAGGGTGCCGAAATTACTAGTGCAAGGACCCGACATATTAAAAAATATCTCTTTTAGTTTTAAACTATGCATTTATTTTATCTTGAAGCATAATTTTAATAAATTCAAAATGCATTTTTGTATTAATAGATGATCCAGTATAAACAAAAGCCAAGTCATCGGAAAAACCAGCAGGCTTACCATGAAAGGGATACCTGGAAATGGAATTGATATAAATTAGGAACAAGGTTGGACCCAGTACAGAGCCTTGCAAAACTCCCACATTACTAACTCTCCTCTCGGCTCCAAGAAAATTTAACACATTGCCTCCTACCCAAGCTTCTGGATAACAAAAATTCAAATTCAATTTTTTGTAATAAATAGATTTCATAACATATACAATGACAATTAAGCGCCTCAAATTATTTTTTTAAACATCAAAGCCGTAGAACAACAATCCAATTTTACCACTAATTTTATATGGAAGTCGTCTTTCTCAATTCAGTGTTCCTAAAATTTGAATCTAAGTCACCCTTTTTCAAATCATCTCCAACTGTTTTTGATTCAAACTCACCGACTTTTTCAAATTAAACCCAACCCATTTTGAATCAAAATCACTCGAACAGAAAAATTTATAATCTACTATGAAATTCCAATTTTTATAAATAAAATTTTTTCTCCGGGTGATTTTGATTCAAAATTTGTTGGGTTTGGTTTGAAAATGTCGGTGAGTTTGAAAGAAAAGTAGTTGGGGATGAGTCGAAAAAGGGGATTTAGATTCAAATTTAAGTGACGTTGAATTGAAAAAATAGTTTTAAAAAAAAAGTCGAAAAGACTTCACAAAAAGCGCTAAAAAGCATAAAATAATTTTTAATGTTATATCTATTACGACATTTTGAAGTCAGTGCAAATCAAACAAACCAAACAAATACAACAAAAGTATTTAATCGTCGTATATTATGATCCCCTGAGCTGAAACGTTCAGGTAGTATTATGTATTATTTTCAATTGTGGTTCTGTAGTTGTTTTATTTGTTTAATTAGCACCGACTTCAAAATGTCGTAATATATATAAAATTAAAAATTATTTTATGCTTTTTAGCGCTTTTTGTGAAATTGGTTCAATTTTTTTTAAAACTATTTTATTTTTCAGTTTTTAGTGTCTTCTTCTCTATACGATGAAGAAAGAACCATCCAAATCGGTCCACGCGTTAAAAAGTTAGATTTAACCCCTTACCCCACCTCCATCCCGCTAAAATGTTTTTTCTCATGGTATCAATCAACAAACATACTCTACAGAACAGAAAAGGAATCATCGAAATCGGTCCACCCGTTACGAAGCTAATACCCCTCCGCCTCCCCCACCACTACCATAGGACCAAATTATTCTGCTATTAGGAATAGGGGATCATACTCTTTACAACAGTAAAATAACCATCCAAATCAGTCCACGTGTTACAAAGTTAGGTTCAACCCCCCCCCCCCCCTCACCCAAAACCCCCCCAAGATTTTTATTTCGTGGTATCAACCAGGGACCATACTCCACGTTACGAAGTTAGACTACTCCTCCCACCCCCCTATAGCACCAAATTATTCTCCTATTACCAAAAGGAGAGAGCAAAAGAACCATCCAAATCGGTCCATGCGTTACAAAGTCAGGTTCCAACCCCCAACCCCCCCCCCCCCCCCCTCCACCCCCGCACACCATCAAAATTTTTTTTCGTGGTATCAACCAGGGAGCATACTCTATCCAACAGTAAAAGATTTATCCAAATCGGTCCACGCTTTACGAAGTTAGACTACTCCCCTCCCCCATACTAGGCCCAATTTTTTTCTCCTATTAGCAAAAAAAGAATCATCAAAATCGGTCGAAGCATTACGAAATTATGCCCGGTCAGACATAAAAAAAATAAAAAATAAAAAAAAATACACATCGAACTTAGAACCTTTTTGTTTTTGGAAAGTCGGTTAAAAAAGAGACTTTCGTATAAAGAGGAATAGATAAGGAAAATCAATGTTGGAACTCCCTCGATTGTTTAGAAAAAGTAAATCCTACCACTTCCATGATGTCTTCTGAAAAAATTGATATTTTTTTTAATTTACGGCTTTAATGTAACACATTGGTACTTTTGAGAGGTCTGTTAATTTTCTAGAAGCTTAATTTAGCGACAGGTATTATCTCCGATGACCATCTACCGGCGTATTCTTTATTTTTTTGCATCCTAGTTCAATGTTAAAAATCACATTTAATAAATTTAATTTAATTTAAAAATAAACCGCAGCAAGGATCCTTTGAGTATTTACGGTACTGAAAATATTTTTTATGAGCTGAAATAAGCTATAACGGTTGGAGTGATAAAAAAAAATGGAAAAAGAAGCCTTCAAGCAAAACATATTCAGCGCTCTCTGTATGCTCAGTGTACATAGAAAATGGATTCTTGAAAACCAATACAAATTTAAGAATGATATTTTTGGAAAATTCGCAAGAAAGCAAAATCGTTTAGTTTTGAATTGAACTGAATATGCTGGCTACGCTCTTGCTCCTGCCCGTTGGGTAAGATTGGAACCATTAAAGCAAGCTTCCCCTCACTCCCAAATTTTAACGTTGATCAGGCAATACATAATGCATTCATAATATCTATAAACAATCCTGCTATGCAAAAATCTACACCCAGGTTAAGATAACCCAAGGTGGAACAGCATACGCTGAGGGATGCCTGGCCAAGGGGATACCTTGATCGTTGGTATGCAACCTATGGATATCTGTCATATTCCAATACTTGTGGGAATCATATGGATTCCTTAAGTAATAATAAAGGACCTGGTGCGGTGCAGTTTTTAATGCATCAAACTATGACTTTTACATACAGATAGTGGGCAACATAAAGCTAGGCTCGAATTCGACTGAAGTGAATAATCGATCTCTAACCACTAAGCAGATGGCTCTTCTATAGGAGGTGATTATAGACGTCACAATTTGACACGCAGAAAAGGCTGTCAGACCGGAGTTTCAGAGATGTATTCTCCGGACTGGTTGGCTTGTTTTCGTCTGCACAAGCACCTAGACGGCAGGTTGGGTCAGACGCAGCCTTGTGCATATTCCTGCCAAGTATGATCTTGCAGTAGGACAGTTCTCTCAACACACGTAAACCGATACAACTTTCCTATGAGCCTTTCTTTACCGAATGAAAAGGTTCTGTCGCCAAATGGTGCCCACAACACCCTCTCAGCCGGGCGCTGGAATGTGGTGCAGAGACTGATGGATGATCAGCTCCTGCATCTAGTGATGGAGATGTGAGAGGTGTCAATGACGGTTTGGCTATGTCAAGATGATACCATAGAAACCAGGGGAGAACATATACCATTCCCGAACTTCAACTAAATTCCAATAATATTGTTACTAAGCGAATTAATCTTGAACTTAGGACCACGTCATTTAAAATAAGTAAAAAAGCAGAGATTTGATTAATAACTTCTAAAAAAACAAATACCCAATTTAAAGGAAGGATAAATCCATGATAATAAACTCTACAAAATTGAAAGTTAGGAGGGAGAAATCCACATATTGATGGCGCTTGAAGATACCTCATCAGTTATTTCCGAAAGTGCAAGTAAGCTGTTGTACTTGATTATACGAATGTTGATGAGATAAGTGGAAGTGGATGAAAACTGGATTATAAGTTTTGACCCTAACTAACAAATGAAGTTGAATAAAAGCTTTAATAAATAAATTAAATAAGAATTAGATGATTCCTCTATTATATGGAGTGTATGAGTTTTGAAAAGATTTAGCAATTTGCAAACTTAATTACTCTCAAAATTAAGGTCGTTAATTGGTAATTTTAATAGCACAGGCAAATAATACCTAATTACTAATAACGTTGAATTCATGTTAGCACCTTTGGATGGAATATTAAATTGTAAACACATAACTTAATTACCTGAAAAATGTTCACAAATAATGAACCCTCGTAGATTTTCTCTAAAATAATTCTTGTTATACGACTTCCCCCTGTCGACTGAGTAAATCTCCAAAATTTAGGGGGAATGTGACAAAACTGATTCAGAAACATTGTTGCTACACATTGTAGAGAGAATTAAGTGGCCCAGTTTTGTAATTACCTGGTTTTACCTGGAAATCGTAATTATTTTTAAGCACCAGCACCAAATTTTCAGGAATTGAAATCCGCAATCGTCTTTGTGTGTGAAATCAAAATGACATAGAAGATAATACATTGAACACTATCATACACATTGCTCACAATTTGGAAGAATATTTTTTTACGATTCCAAGTTTTTAATGTACGAGTACATTAACAGGCTGTCGCAGAAATGTGTTTAATAAAGTATGACAAAGTTTCCCTATGCAATTGGAACCTACATTCGGAGAAGCGTGTAATTAAAAACTTTAAATTTTGATTTTATTCTACGTACAATGCACACTGGCGTAAGAATTTAAAACAGCAAGCCTTTCGAAATGTAATATCATATAATGTACAAAAATATGAAACTCTAGGATCCTTCATTTTTTAACTAACTGAAATAATCAGATCTCATGGTCTTTTAGATGCCAGTGTGTTCGAATCTAGCGAAAATTGTGAATTTGTTTAAGGTACCGCGGCACGACTGAATTGAGGCAGAGGTCTCCCAATCGCAAATATAATTTTCATTTCCGTTTGTGTTAAAAAATAAATGAATTTAAAATTTACTTTTAATGTAAATCAACTTAACTGCTCTAACACGAAGCAAGGCAGCAAATAGAATACTCTTGTCAATCAAACGCGATTTTTTTTATATGATATTGCCAAAGCTCAGGGGATGAAAACTGAAACTTTCCAGCTCATAAGTAGAGGGAAAAACAGAAGGTGGTAAACTGTTCCATATTCGTGTTGTTCTGCTTAGAAAAGTTTCCCGAAATTTTATGGTAAGTTCAGATTCGATCTAAAGAGTATAGGGGTAAGAGCATCTTAAAGCTCTTGTATCGCACGTCTACAAGGAATCAGGCTAGCAATTTCGTTAGAACAATGGCCGTAGAAATAGCGATAGGAAAATGAGAGACAACCGACATACACTCCGTCGACGCTCCAGAGAGCCAATGCTCTCAAAGATTGAGGGATCGCCAATAAGTTTAATAACCTTACGCTTGACTTAGTGCAACACGGACAATACGGTCGGTGTGTTTAGTCTCTGCCCAAATATGAGAATTCTATTCGATTCTAGACCTGATGGGGGACTTTTAGATCAGCGCTAAGTCAGATTGAGTGAAATATTTTTTATATCCCTGTCGAAAACCCGATTGCAAATATATGATCCGTCCAGCTGAGATGTTTAAAGAGGGCGGATTTGGAATATTTACACCGTCGACTGAAATAGGTTGAGGATGGACTAGGCGTTTTTTAAGGGATATTAAATAGCATTGAGTTTGGATGTATAAAACATTATAAAACGATTTGCTCTATCCCAAGTGAGGATCGTGGAAATGTCGTTATTTAATTCTCCAAATATGCGTTCTCGGTTGATATCTGTATCGTTCCGAGGAGAATTAATTACAGAAAAAAGAGAGTACGCAAAACCAAGGGTGCTGTCGTCGTAGAAACTATGATTAGGATTGTCAGTGAAGGGTAAAAGGTCACTAATGAAAAAGAAGAAATAAGGTTGGTGAAAGAATTGAACCCTGAGGTACACCGGCATTTATTTCGTAGACAGCAGATGTAACTAGGTAAATTACTACATGGATTGAACGGCCTGATAAAAATGAGGTGAGGGTGCAGACCAAGTACCTGAAGTTTTGCTAGAAGGGCAGTATGCCTTCTCAATGGCTAACGGTAGATTCATCGAGTTCAGGCTCGTTTGATTTGTCCTAGTGAATTCGTTGGTAACATATTGTGAAAAATGAGGGTCAGCTGATCGAGAAGGGAGGTGGTCATAGGGAGTCTACAATAGCTGCCAGTAAGTGCGTCGAGTTTGGGCTTAAACTAACAAGAAAGTTACAGGAAAGTAATTTTGTTTCCAACTCCTCAATCCTAATGCTGCAGGGGTACTACCTGCCTTAACCGTGATACTTAAGAATCTGCTGATTCTGGAATCTTATGTAATCTTAGACGATTCAATATGAGTTTGGAAATCTAATTCAAACATTATTTTTAAATCGACCCAAGTCAAGGTTTCTGTATCGTGCCGGGAACTGTGTGGTGTTAAGGTGTCTAAAAATAATAAGTCACTAGCAATACATGACCAAAATTAAGGTTTGAAGCATGCCGAGGACAGTGTGGCATTAGGATGGGTAAAAATATTATCTTATTAGCGCTTCACCTTCATCGAATTTCAAGGTAGAGATTAAACTTAGCTAACTTAGTAATCAATTTGCCAATACAAAAGTTGAAGGATTTTAAGAGACCTGAGGACCCTTAAAATTGACCTTCACCCGATTTTCAAGGTTATTGGAAGGTCAACTTAAAAATATTTAAAGTTAAAAAAAATTTCCTAGACTTCTTGTGTTCCAAATTTGAAATTTTCAGGATAGTTTGGGAATAGAGTGTAGAATAGAAGTATATTTACTGAAAATTCCGATTTCAAATTGAAAGAAAAAATTAACGACTAATTCAAAATTTAAGCGTCTAATTCAAAAATTCTTGATCTAGAGACACATATACGCAAAATTTTGCTAAAATAGTGGATAAGTCAATCCATCTGGTTTTGGCTTGGAATAAAAACTATTTTTCCTCAAAAATACAAGGTCAGAGAAGGAAAATTCCGCTATTTTTCCTCAAAAATACAAGGTCAGAGAAGGAAAATTCCGCTTTTCTACGTTATATGGAGTATAACAATAGGGAGAAAAATTGTAAAAATGAATAAGGTTTGATTTTTTTTCAAATTAAAAAAAAATTCTACAACATCCGCGTTTGGATGCATTGAGTTAATATTTTGAGGATCGTTTTCCCGTTTAACATACTTTTAGAAAAAAATCTGGGCTCTCCCGATAACATAACAAAGTTAGACATATTTTGAAAAGAAATTGCGATTCGATGTTTTTTAATTTGCACCATACTTGCAAATATATTTAAGCTAATATTTTTTATGGTAATTCGAGCATCACGCCGTACAAAATTTTTCAACGCCTGATTCCGTGGGTATTTACCTTTTAAGTCATCATTACTTATTCGCTAAGTTTGAATTTTCGAAGAGGACCTACTGAGGTCCACCGTGTCTATCCCTTAAAAATGTAAATGCTGCCCTTATATTTAAATATTGCAACGGGTACGTGTTTTTGAAGACAAACTAGAAGCAGAAGAAAATACTTCAAGCATGATAGATCTTTTCAATGACCTGGTATGTGACATGAAATATTCTAAGGAACAGTTAAAGGCATCAACGGAAGAACAGAAGACTTCATTAGCCGAGTTGAAATCAACGATGGAATGGTCCGTAAATGACTTAAAGGCGCCAATGGACGAACATAAATATGAATTAAAGTTATTGATAAAACAGAAGAAACCGTCGATGGAAGAGTCCGGAAGCGAATTGGGAGCAGCAAAAGAAGAACAGATATTGTCGACGGCCGAGTTGAAATCATCAATAGTAACGGAGCTTCAGGTCTTTGTTGAAGAAGTGAAAACTGAAATGAATATTTCTATGCAAAAACAGTTTAAAGGTTTGGAGTCAACTGTAGAGAAGAAACTGGAGACCATAGAAAACTCTATCAAAGTCAGTCTCAAAAGCCATATGGATAATTAAATCAGAGAGATAAAATCAGATATTGAAAAGAGATTGGAATTCTCTAGATAGCTCAAAATAAAAGAAGCTGAATGAAAAATGAAACTATCAATGAAGAAAAATTTCGAAGAAATAAGGACAGAGTTAGAGAGTGTTCGCAAACGGCATTCAGCGACGTTATCTGAAGACGTAACTGTGAATAAAAAACTTCATCCTCCAATATTCGAAGATCAAACGCCCTGGCAGACATACGTACTCTTGCAATGAACTTTTGGACTGACGAAGGAAAAGCTACAGCTTTTATTTTGACACTTAGAAGCGGAGCAGCACAATTGTTACAAACTATCTCGATGGAGCAAAGATATAGTAAAAGATCTCTAATACAAGCTTTAGGATTACGGTATGGGAACCAGCACATGCAAGAGGTTTACCGTCTTCAGCTACGGTGTCGAACACTGAAGCCTGCAGAGACGTTGTAGCAAATATCGCAGACAAAGAAAGGCTGAAATATTTGGCTTATCTCACGTTCAGCCAATATTATTTCAATGAGGTCGCAAGAGAAGCCTTTATTAACTCACTTGCACATCGTGACCTGCAGCAAGCAGTACGACTGGCTGGAAAGAGCTTACACGCTGAGGTTTTGGCTTACGCTCTAACATATGAGGCAGCATAATAAGCCTCAAGAAGGACCGTACACCTAAGATATGAAACCGAAATAGCAGATGAAAGTTGCTGAATCAATACCCAGGACAACTGTTGTCATCTTAGACGCTGGACATGCAGCCAGGAGGGTCATCTCTGACGAGATTGAAGAGAGGCAGCGACAGGAACATTCAAGCTGAAGTGCCCCGCCACAAGTATAGATGTTGGTCCTGCAGTGAAGAAGGTTATCAGCAATAGCATGCAATGCATCTTCCAATCAAGATAAACTAATGAAAAAGAAGTGTCGCAGAAAGATAACGGGTGAAGAAGCCGCTGGAAGTGCAGTGCAAAAGAACTACTTGGAGATGTGATAAATAGGAATTTGTCATGAGACGAGAAAATTGAACCTGTACGAAGACTGACTATCTGGCAGACATTGAGCCAAGGAAACAGAAAGCTGTAGACTGTGGATAGAGAATTGAAGAAGGCAGAGGAAATTATACAGACAGAAAGACCGGAATTAATGAAGGAGCGAGAAGTTCAAGAATGTGACGTTAACAATTCAATTAACACCCTAATGGTGCATGCTGAGGACGACGAGATTGTTCAACTACGACAGAAATTGAAGAAGGCAGAAGAACAAAATCGCTTGATATGCGATGAGTGACAGCATTTGCGAGATCATAACCACGTTGTTCAAAATACTCCATTATTGAACTTCGAAACAAACATGTTGATACATTTCGTATAGCGCTGCGAAGTTCAATCTTTTTCTTTTTCATCTTCTTCAGAAGCCTCATCTCCGCAAAAAATGCGCACTTGTTCAAAAGAAACCATTTCACTTGATGGTATTCTCACGAAAGGTGTGCTTAGAGATGAACCTGCTTCATCAGCATCTCTCTATCGCTTGAAGGTGAACAGTTACTGATTTTTTTCTTTTAAATTATCCATTTCCATCACCTCTTCCGAAACTTGACTCAATTGACGTTGACTCAATAATAGTTCTCGTTAAGCTCATTGTATTTGCCAGGTATTTCGGACAGATTTTACACTCGGAGTAGAGGACGTCGTTGGCGAAAAAGGAATTTTTGATGTTGGTGAAAGCTGAAGGTGGGTATTGTTGGTTAATTCATGCTTACAACAATATGCATATTTGAAATAAATATTATTTCTCTGAACTACAAGTAAGTATTTTCGTAAAACAAAAAATATGTAACCTAGATTTTGATTTTCTCTCAAGTTTTTCTCTTCTCTAAATGATAAATTTTCAACCAAACCCCTCCATGGGGACAACCCACCGTGTGTCACTGATCCCCATTTACTTGTTAGAATTAATCTCAAATTAAATTTTGTCTAATAACCATTTATTACAATTTTCAAAAACAAAGTTTACCGAAGTATGCAGAAATGTGTAAAATTAAATGCCAATGATATATTAATCGAGTTTTCATAATGTAATAAAATTTATTTCAATTACGGTGTAAGTATACTTTAAATGGTTTCATAATCCGTATTTTAAATAAGTGCACTGAACTGTAACATATATATGGGACAGGTTTTGGTATGAATCTATCCGCTTATGTTTGAAAAAGACAAATTTTGAGTTCCCTTAAACTTTTGAATGGGTTACAGAACATTGGTTGGCATCGAGGGAGATAATAAGTTTAAAAGTCGCATTGAAGCGGAAAAATACCTCCACACATGAGCACAAGAATAATATGAAAACGTAGGTAAGCACGTGTTCGGATGTGTACGTGTTCAGGTGAACTTCCAATGCTCTTGTATTTCACGTCCTTAAATAAAATTTTATGTCCTATTCGAAGTACTTTTGATGTAAACTTCTTCTGTTGCCGACATTTATAGAACCTTCTCGATTCTGAACGACATAGTCTAAAATCATTCATTGATACATATATACACACGTCCATAGCAATAAGTTGAAAGTAAATTTCTCCTCATAATAGGGAACAGCATCACTAGAAATATTAGATTTAATTACCAAAGAGATAGAAAAAGTTCCATAGAATTTTATTTAAAAAAAATTATTTGAGAAAATTGGGGCTAAAGCATTTTAAATGGAAATGGGGTTATGTCTAAATTTTATATAATCAAATGAGAAAAGCATTTGAAAAACTCAAGAAAAGGACTCACCTGCAATAGATGCCGATCATCACTAAACAAGGAAAATAGAAACTTATACAACTGGAAACGACAGCATATGTTGGAGTCAGGTCCAGTGCACACGTAGGATACTTTTTTCCATTGTCTTCGAAGACAAGTGGTTGCTCTGGTCGATGGAGCCCGAAGGATATTGGCACAAAGGAGACAAGTGCTGCTAGTAGCCAAATTGCTGCTATTGTTCCGACAGCAACACGCCGCGTCACCCATCGACCGTACCTAAGAAATAAGAAAAAATGTTAAGATAAAAAATTTATAAAAGAATTTCACGTTTGATTAAGCTTTAATCCAGGCGAAGGATTAGAGATTGTATCAATATGCATTATGCATGGGTTGTCTCAAAATTTCTAGAACACTGACGGTGAGATTAAGGATGTTGTTTTACGATGGGCGGAATATATAAGTGGATATTTTAATACAAAATTGTTTTAGCTTAATGAAAATATAAAAGAAAAAATAGGGATAAGCTGAATATTGTTTATAGGGAACTAGATAAGTTTAAAAACTCACTGAAGACGTTTTTCATGAAAAATGAACGAACATACCAGATAGCACAACAATATTTTATGAAGTCGATTTTAATACAACACTTGTTCGTTATTTGTCTACTCTATGTTTCTTATGAACTATTAAAAACGTAATTGATGATACTCATTCTGTCTTATGGAGATTGTCAAAATTAAAAAAAAAATTTTGTTCATTGAAATGTATTTGAAATTGAAATCTTCTTATAGTAGGCTTTTCCAAATTAAAATAATCATTTACAAAGTGTGTTCCTTAGATTCTCGTTCCTCTTATTTATGAATGTCGGATTTGTTTATGTTTCTTTTAAGCCGCAATTTGCAAGCCAATCTTGTTATTTATCAAACTTTTTAAATATTTTAATGAATATACATATATTGTAGCTCCTTGGATTGTATCATATTTTTCGGCAGTCATTTATAATTACGCAGTTACTAATTTTATACAACCCCGATTGCCATTGGACTGAATTTAGTACGGACTTGGTCGCGTATTGACTACGGAAATTCCATAGTTTTGGACGGAAGTATAACAATAATATCGACTATACCATATCCAAGCCTTCTTTCGATGCTAAATTTGACTCCTGTTTTCCCACCAGGCAGGAATGGGCGGATGTACCCCGCAATGAGGAAAATCAGAGCATCTCTGCACAAACGGCTTAAAGTATATCCTGTATACTACTAAGCATTTCTTCTTGTTTGTAAGATGACTGTAGTGTTTTTCAAACAGAAATCGTAACTATAAAGGTAGCAGCAGGTTGTCTGAAGAAGAGAACAATGTCTTCAAATGATATCTGTTTTAACCGACTTCCCAAAAGCAAAGAGGTTCTAAGTTCGACGCGTATGTTTTTTTTTATGCCTGACCGGGCATAACTTCGGAACGCGTCGACCGATATTGATGATTCTTTTTTTGTTGGGTAGAGTATGTTTACCGATTGGTACCATGTCAAACAAATTTTTGGAAGGGTGGAGGTGGAGGGTGGGGAGAAACCTAACTTTGTAATGCGTGGTCCGATTTGGATGGTTCTTTTTTCGTTGTACAGAGTATGATCCCCCATTCCTAATAGGAGAAACAAATTTGGCCTTGGGTGGGGGGAGGGGGAGGTGTAGTCTAACTTTGTAACGCGTAGAACGATTTTGATAATTCTTTTTTCTGCTGGGTAGAGTATGCTCCGTGGTTCATACCAGAAGAAAGAAATTTTGGGTTGATGGGGGTGGAGGTGGGGGTGGAACCTAACTTTGTAACGCGTTGTCCGATTTTGATGGTTCTTGTTCTGTTGTATAGAGTATAATCCCCTTTTGCTAATAGGAGAATAATTTGGTCCTATGGTGAAAGGTGTGGGTGGGGGGGGGGGGGGGGGGGTAGTCTAACTTCTTAACACGTGGACCGATTTGAATAATTCTTTTTCTATTGGGTAGAATATGATCCTTGGTTGATACTACGAGAAAACAAATGTTGCTGGGTTGGGGGGGGGGGGAGGGAAGGGGTAACCTAACTTTGTAACACGTGAACCGATTTGGATGGTTCTTTTGCTGTTGTATAGAGTGTGATCACCCATTGCTAATAGAAGAATAATTTGGTCCATGGTTGGGGGTTGGGTAAAGGGAGAAGTAGTCTAAGTTCGTAACGCTTAGACCTATTTGGATATTTCTTTTTCTTTTGGGTAGAGTATGCGCCCTGGTTGATACCACGGGAAAAAAATTGTTGGTGTGGTTGGACCGATTTGGATGGTTCTTTTGCTGTTGTATAGAGCGTGATCCCCCATTGCTAATAGCAGAATAATTTGGTCCTATGGCGGTGGTGGGGGAGGGGGAGGAGTAGTAACTTCGAAACGCGTGGACCGATTTCGATGATTCCTTTTCTGTTCGATAGAGTATGTTCCTTTATTGCTACCATGAGAAAAAAAGTTTAGTGAAATGGAGGTGGGGTAGGGGGTTAAACATAACTTTTTAACCCGTGGACTGATTTGGATGGTTCTTTCTTCGTTGTATATAGTAGAAGACACTAAAAAGTGACAAATAAAATAGTTTTTTAAAAAAAGTTGAACCAAATTCACAAAAAGCGCTAAAAAGCATAAAATAATTTTTAATTTTATACCTACATATAACGACATTTTGAAGTCGGTGCAAATTCAACAAATAAAACAACTACATAACCACAATTGAAAATAATACATAATACTACCTGAACGTTTCAGCTTACGGGATCATAAGAAATGACGATTAAATATTTTTGTTGTAGTTGTTTGGTTTGTTTGATTTGCGCCGACTTCAAAATGTCGTAATAGATATAAAATTAAAAATTATTTTATGCTTTTTAGGGCTTTTTGTGAAGTCCGTTCAACTTTTTTTTTAAAAACTATTTTTTCACAGTAAGTCAGGCTGCTATTAAATCACTCACGAGTGTATACGCGATGTGACGTCTAATACTGGCAGAATATGCCAGTCAACTCTGAATGGCATGGCTGAAAGCCTTAACGTACGTCTTACATGGGTACCGCGATATAGTGACATTCCGGGCAACTATGAAGCCGATGAGCTAGCGAAAATCGGCACTGGACTCGGACATAACTCACTAGCTTAGTAATCCGCTAACCACAGGCAAGCTGGGAATTAAGCAGACATTTTTCAAGATTGCTAAAGGCAAAGGAAATATGCCCAACACCCGGCAGATTTGCCCGATACTTGATCTAAATCGGTCAAGAAAGCTCATCTTCCTCCAGCGAAATATCATTAGCGTTGTCGTGGCTGTTTGTTTACATGTATACCAATTGCTGAATTAAAAATTATACTTTTTAATATGTTGGATGACAGGATTGATGATGATAATTTTAAGAAAGAATTGAAGTACGTGTTCAATGTTTGCATAAGCCAGAATTATTTTACATTTGACGGAAAATTTTATAAATTCAAAGACGGTTAGCCAATGGGATCTCCGTTATCCCCATTTTTATCAGAAGTTTTTATGTCGTTTTTTGAAGAATCTATGTTTAATGGGTGTCCGTTTAGCGAGTCAATCGGTTTTTGGTACAGATATGTTGACGATGTTCTCTGTCTTTGGCAAGGATCTGATGAACGATTAAATCAATTTCTAACTTGGATGAATACACGAAATAAATGTATTCAATTTACTATTGAAAAAGACCAAAATGCTGAAAAAATTTTTTGGATTTAAAATTACTATTAAAGGACAACCACTTTGCTTTTGATATTCATAGAAAAGCTACGTACTCCGATGTAATTATTCCGGCAAACTCGAACCACCCTTATTGCATAAAATTATCTGCTTTTCATTCTATGATTAATAGACTGTTCACAATCCCAATTTCACATGAATTATTTAAAAAATAATGTCAAATAATTAAGGCAATTGTAAGAAACAATGGCTATGTAGAAAGTTTGGAAGATAACCTTATTAGAAATAAAAATAAAGAAATAGCTCTAAGAAATATTTATCCAAAGTCAAAAGAAGAAAATAATAGAAAATGGATCAAATTAAAATATATAGGAAAATCTAGTGAGGTAATTGCAAAAAAGTTAAAAAATAAGTTAAATGTGAACGTCGCGTTTTATACCAATTGTATTTTAAAAAATTATATCTGTAACTATAAAGGAAAAAATGATAGTCTACAAGAAGCAGGTGTGTACAAAATTGCTTGTAATGACTGTGATAGTGTTTATATTGGACAAACAGGACGTTATTTTAAAACAAGATTTAAGGAACATATAAATTCATTAAAAAATAATAAGCTCGATTCAATGGTAGCGAAGCATTTATATGAAACCGGACATAGTTGCACTATTGAGAACTTAAATATTTTACATAAACAGACAAAAGGTAAAAAACTTGATATTTTAGAATCTTGCTATATTAAAAAGGGATTGATTGAACAGCATAACTTGCTAAATGAGCAAATATACTACAATTGCTCACCGCTAACCGAATTTATAGTCCAACAAATCCGTATGTGAATACTCTCGCAGTCAAATAAATCTTAGGATTGTTGTATATGTTGGGAAATCTAGGCACTAGAATCAGTTTGTATTTGACTCCCTTGAAAATGGCCTCATAAGCCGAAATACGCGTATCGGAATAAAAAAAAAATAAAGTTTGAAACAAGTAAAACTGAGTTTTAATTAATTAATAGTTAAAGTGCACTGGATTCCTTAATCGAGATAACGACAAAGTGGTGCGCTTGCTAATAGTTAGATGTTAGAGGAAGGACGTTTGTATAACACCAACTATGAAAGACATTTAAGTCAGAATTTAAGAGAGCACAGTCGTTCTCACCTGAATTAACATACAATTCTCGAAGCAGACAGAATGAAGGATACATCATTGATGTAAATAATGAAAATCAATGGTTCCAGATGGCTACTTTGAGACAAACCGGTGGTAGTATGTATATCATTAGAAAAAAGATCACTTTGAAATAGCCCACCTTGCATCCGATCAGACAAATCAGAACGATTCAAATTAACGAAAGCAGAGCAAACTTATAGAATAAATAACTTATCAACTAGAGCTCTCCTTAAAATCCGTAAAAATGCGGTCGACTTGCTTACCTGCTTCAATATAAGGTATACAGAAGTTGCAAAATTCCAATAACTTAGATATAGTAGATTTACCTTTCATGAAGCCATACTGAAGGGAACCCAAAGAAGGTTTGCACTGATAGTTAATATCATCCCACAACAACATTTATAAAACATGCAGGGATGCCATCAGGACCATACGAGAAACTATCAGCCAAACCGTAAATGTGCTTAATGACGACATCTTCGTCAAATACGACGTCTTTGGTTTCAAGGGTAAGTACGTAAGGCATAAGCCTCGTCAAATGAGTAAAATCCTTATCACAGTTTGTTACTAAAAACGCTAGAAGTCACCAAATAGGTCAGAAGATCGTTACTCCGATGGTCAGCAAAACCGAACACAGCGGGTGGTCATCGCAATTCTGCTTAGAGGTTAGGAATCTCCAAAACTGTTAACACTGCACGCAAAGTCGACTTAATTCTCTCCAAATAGTCGTTAAAAGATACATCTCGGACAGAGCAAAATTGGTTGCGTAACATGGAGTAAGCAAAGTAATCAAAATCGCTTCTTGAGGAACAAACTTCATCCAAGCTTTATTTTTTAAATTTTTAGATGTTGCATGGAACTATCAAGCCAGGGCTAAAAAATGCGTGAACAACGAGATTTTTAAACAGGAACACATTTTGCAAACCATATGGAGAAAGAATATGGTAAAACAATCTAACAGATGTCAAGTTCATTCAGAGCATGAGGGAATCATTAAGTTTAGAAAAATCTAGTTTAGTACTTTGTCGATTTCAATAAACCGTATGCAAACAATTCAGTGTAACTTCCGAAGTGTCTCATGTAATGTAGTCGTTATAGCTTCATTCGATAGCTACATATGTAATACAAGCATATAACACAAGCTTGTTAATAGATAATTTGGTAATGATATTGAAGCGAAAGGTTTTCTAAATCGATCTGCGTAACGAAACCTCATAATCTAAAATCTCGTTAAATTGCATGAAGCAAAGTAGCAAAAGCTGAGAAGTTACTTTTATATTTTCATGACACGAACCCGAACGTGATCATTCTTCGAAAAGAAGAAACTCGAAACCTGTAGAGTGTTCGAAAAGAAGAAACCAAAGACCTGTTCTAAAGGTCCCTACAAGAATTTCCCACATAATTGGAGAGACCCTGGGCGATAGCTCGAGTAGGAAAAGTTTAGCCAGGCGCTAAGCTCAAAGTCATATCTAGGGACAAGATCCGGTGAAGGACGAGAGCTCGGACCTGGATACCAATGGAACCCTCCGATTCCATTACTGCACTTGTATTACTCAACTATAGTAATTCTGAGCTATTGATCGCTTGTTGGAAGATTGCCAAGCTAGAGGAGTCAAAAAGGGACTCACGACCGACGATCATAGTGATTAATAAGAAGTCCCTGACACCTCTAGCCAAGACACTTAGGGTTGTAAGCTACGGTTTCACATATGTGGTCCTAAAGGTTTACATAGGAACGGAAGAGTCATTAATTGTCTTTCTTCTCTACAATTGCAGTGACAAGGATACGGTAGCTGTCAACCTGGAGATCGGCTGAAGTTGATACTGGTTGATCTCCGCTTTCCTCGAAGGACCTCCGCCGTCATTGTTTTTAAATTTTCTAATGCCTATCTAATGCCCAGAAATTGAAGAAGATTTGTTGTATAATTTGTTTTTTGCCAGAACGTTTATTTAAAAAAGGTGTAACAATTCAAAATATTCATGAAAGTAAATTTCTCTCAGTATTTCATACATTTATAAAGTATATGTACTATTGGAAAATTTGGGCTTAGTACCTATGTATAGTCGGCTTTAAAGCTGAAGGATACCCTTTTGAATTAATGTTAAAAGCAACTACAAATATACATATTTTCATATAATCTTTTCTTTTACGTGAAACGAAGGGAAATACAAATCCAAAATCTTGATTCAATCAACTTCAAGGCAAGCCGAATGTACTTCTCTTGTTAAAATTCAGAGTGCCCAAATATTCGATAAGTTTATTTGCATTCAATTCAGGAAAATGTCGCCATTTATGTGAGTAAGTGAAAACAAAAAAGGTCAAGAAACGAATAAAACGTAAGACAATAAAATCAGGTGGAAAGACAGGAAAATCGTAAGCATGACTTCACACAGTACTTTAAGGTAAGTCGGCACCAGACCTTCAGATCCATTTATTCGGTTCAGGTAACTCATGTCACAGTAAACATTTACGTGAAATTTATTTTTAGGCAACTCCGTCGCTAGCACTGGGAAGACGTTCCTTTCAAGTTAAGCAAAAAGATAAGACAGAAAATAGGAAAAGGAATGAATTCTGAAAGTTCATGCAAATGGGAAAGGAAGCAAAAATGGGTGGGAAATTGAAGGCAACACCATAGCAAATATTCATGTACCGAAAGCTATGGACGTCTTAAGGAGTAACGTAAACATTCGTCAAGTGTTCATGGGATAATACTATAAAAGCGGCAGGACGAGAGCTAGAATGAGCCTTCGACTACCCTACGAATATTTATCTATGTGTTTAACTATTATTTTGCAAACATTCTCTTGTTACTTACTTACCTTAGTGGATCCTTTATGTGGATGTATCGATCCATCGATATGGCGCATAGGTTTAAAATAGAGGCGGTTGAGCACATGACATCAAAAGCTACCCATGTGTCACAAAACTCGGCTCCGAATACCCAATACCCTAGGGGAAGGAAAAATAACTATGAAAGCGACAATAGTAATCCTTTATAAGAACCAACTACTACTACAAAAATAATAACAACATTACAAGAATTGATTTCCATAAATAGCTGTCAATTTGTAAAAAACATGTGGATGTGTCTGTGACTTGGTGATTTGATGATACTCGTAAAAAGGAGACCATCCACTACAAATCTTTGTAAAGAAGGGTATTCAGCTCCTTCGTTTTGGGATTATTTTCGTAACCTTAGGGGTAAAGAACAGTTTACATATGGTACACAGCTTGTTCATATGCCAATATTAAATTGGGAACAAATAACCTCTGCCACAAACGAATTTGAGTCAGGATATTTATTGGGATACATCTGTTACTAAAGAAATATTGATATTAAATTTACTGGAACTCTGAAAATTCTAGCAATTGAACGATAATAGTTAAAAAACTCGTTGAAGACAAGTGCAATTATTCAGAAAGGTGGAATGGTGATAGCAAACGTAGTGCAAAGTTAGTTTAGGATCCATAGTAAGATTTTTCTGTGATAATATACAAATATCTATATGCTGTAAAGTATCAGAAAGTAAAACGCTGTCTAATAATTAACGTAATTTAGTTTGTAAATACAATTTTTTTAAATTAAAGAAGTCGAGAACTATAATTTATTCTTCTTCTGAACAACTGAGGAACATAATTACATATTAACTATCTGAATTCGATGCTTTTGCTCGGGCTTTAAAGAGTAGTATGTGTTGTATTTTTCTTTCAAAGTTGTACTATATAAATATCTGGTTTTTATTAGTTTTAAGCTATTAGGGCTTATTTTTGTACAGGCACAGGCCCGTAGAGACAGAATGCGGGCCCGGAGGTACCACATACGGGCCTGCGCGAAAGGAATTTCGGGCCCGAGACTGAGGCCCATATACAATCGAATGAGTGACTTTAAATTTAAAATATGTCTAGTATATTACACTTTTTCGATCGTGAAACATTTTTTTATATATATAATTAAAATAGAAAAAATTTTCGGTTGATGATTTATGATGACGGGGCCCCATTGAAAGGCCCGGGCCCGGGGGGATTACCCCATCGCCCCCCCCCTCTCGGCGGCCCTGTACAGGCGACAGGTAAATTATAGTTACAAGATCACCTTCTCCCAATCCATAACCATGGGACGATCCGTTTTGACTCCCGCCTTACATCAATCGCCTTCGGTTGCTCGGTTTGCGCTCGCTTAAGAAAAGGCACAAAGTCGCTGACTTGGTCTTTATTCACCAGCTCTTGAACTCTAATATAGACTCAGGTTCGCTTGTTAGCAGGGTTTTCTTCAGACAGTCCCAACATAACCTTCGAAGACTTCCTTTATTGCATGTGGAACCATCCAGATCAAATTATGGCATGCATGAACCAATTAAACGTTTATGTTAATGCATGCCCTAATTTTGATTTTACTCTAAGCATGGTGTCGTTTAAGAATTATCTATTTTCTGTTCTCACGAGACTCTCTGTTTTGCATGTTGTGTGCTGGGTTTCCTTGCTTGTTTTCTTCCTGTTCTTTTCTTTTGCTTGTTATTTTTTCCTTTGTATGATGGTGTGGGAGCCCCATTTCATCATTTTGCCTCCTGGCTCCTGCCTAAAAGGTGTGCCTTCTGTGTTAGAAGGGTTAATTCTATTCTTCTTCTATTCTTCAAAGGTCGGGTGGGGATCGAATTTCAGTAGGGCGTATAGAGACTTCTTCTAGTACTATTGTAGTTATTCCATGAAGTTCCTTATCTAAGTTGAAATCTCCTTTAAGCCTAGTTGAAACTGATGTTGAATAGTTGATGTTGTTTACATTAAACGTTTGCTAAAGTAACAGCCAGTACTGACAAATGCTGATAGTGCGGTTATGCTGATAACCTAAACTATTTTGACTCTTTTTATGCTGGTAAAATCAGCAGGTGAGGTGAGGTGCTGATATGGTCAGCATTGATGTTGACACTTTGCTTATGGTGCGCTGATTCTAGCTGCTAATGCATCGGCGCTGGTCAATCAACGTAACATCAACTAGGCTTTAAGCAGCTTATTCGCCAGGTTTCAAGACTAATTATATAATAAGCTTAATATGACGATTTCTAAGAATTTTTCTACAGTCGTTTAAAAAAATTACCTTAAGATTTATTTGCGTGTTTTCGCTCTCTCTCTAAAAAGCTGTATGAGACGTTAAAATTTTGAACATATTTACCCTGCCGATAATTTTTAAGTATTTTGTGTAGTTTTGAATAAATAATTATATAGTATGAAATTACATTGTGTCACTCAACAGTTACTAAGGAAAGAAAACTTTAATATTGTTATATTAAAATAACGCTATCTATCTCTGTTACGTTGTGTATCATAACCTCTTTTTAGAAAAATTTCGTCCGCTTAGTACCAATTTGCGGACCCATTTAGGAATTGCCAAGGTTGACAATAGAACCAGGCTTGGTTTAAGATTGGACAACTGAACTTGATGCTGCTCGAAAAACTACGTATCCAAAACAAAATTGAAAATTGGAAAGAATACAATGTGTTCGGAAAAATGCGATCCCTTCCTTAAATTTCGGAAACGGACGACCAAGTGTAAGCACCATAGAAACAAATTCAGCGACAAATTTCTTCAATTGAAAAGAAAGTAGTGTCAATTGTTTGCTGATTAATTCCCCTTTAATTTGACACCTCGCATACGGTATGACAGTCATATGGCCGAGGTGCTGTCATCATTATTTCGGCAATCTACATATACTATCTACCTTTTCAATGTCCGATTTTCGTACTAGTATTTTCAAGGCCCATATGAAGTCACATTTTAGTGATTAAGACACCAAAAGATTCGATTACAGACTACATACGTTGCTTTTGGCTGTGTTATGATCAGATTTTTCCTGTATATAATGAGAAGATGAGTGTATGTGTTTGTGCGTGATTGAATGCTCTTTAGGTATTAAGGGATGTGTTCCCAGAAAAGGGGAGAGTATGTAAAGGAGTAATAAGGAATGATAATAATGAGTGAATGTACTAGGACTTAAAACCACTGAGTATTTCTATAATACTCATATAGGTTTTTTTTTCCTTTTTGCAGATGGATCCCATGAGGATGAAGGTCTAACTCCGGGCCAGCAAAGAACCTCCTAGTGTTAATTTTATCAAGTACATATATAAGTACTTAGGTCGTTTTAAGCGTCAATATTAAAATGAAGTGTTCACGGTAAATTTTTGTCTTTATTAGTATTTTTAAAATTTAATTTGATTGACATAGAGATGTGTTTAAATTCAAGTGTAAATTTTTATTTCTTTAGGTGTTTGAAGGAGCATAGACTAAGATACATTGCTAAAAAGATTGCCCAAATAGGCAATAGCCCAGGATTTACTTAATGAACGACAACAAAGAAGCCAGGCAGAAGAAATAAGGATATAAAAACAAAACAATATATTTTCTTTAAAATTATAAAACAAAAAAGCATTTCATCATATTCCTTTCAAAAATCCTATTTCTGACAGCCGGAACTCAATTATTGTCGTCCTATAATCCAGCAAGTACTTTTTCTGTTCAAGCGAAACTGCAGTTTCGATTTCGTTCCTTTCCTGCATTACTTTTATTAAATGAAATGAAAAATTTTCTTTTCTTCTATGTCTTTCAAAATAAAGTCGGAATAGCTTTTATTCGCTGGACTAGCATCTGTCAATACTACATTATTGCTTTCATCGTGAGATGTTATATGAGCTTCGGTGTTTTGTGAACTGATGTAACGATTAATTCAGAAAACATTCCTTCAATTTCATTTTCATTGTCGTAAGACTGAGATTTTGGTTTTTGCACATTCTTAATTATGGAGCCCGCGCCCAATTTTCATGAGAAATGCCAGAAATTGACGCATCTTTACTAGCACTATTGTTGCTTCCTTCAGGGGCGATATACATACCGACTGTTCCAAAAGTATGGAACACATTCAGTATTCAACACCGCAACCTACGGAAAAATGTTTCCGACAAAAGTTGAAGGGTTTTGTATAAGGATCCATTGGTGACCTTCATTTTGATCCCAAGGTAATTTTTGAGGGTTATTTCAAGGTGAACAACTTTTTTTTTTAAATGGGACCGCATATTTTTGACTCCGGAAATGAAAAGATCAGAAAATTTTACGTTCAGATAATGTACACAACCTAGGGATCAAAATGACTCCTATAGGTCAAATAAAGGTAAAATTTAAGTTGATCCCAAGGTAATTTTTGAGGGTTATTTCAAGGTCAAGAACTTTTTTTTTAATGGGATCGAATATTTTTGACTCCGAAAATGAAAAGATCAGAAAATTTTACGTTCAGATAATGTACACAAATTAGGGATCAAAATGGCCCCTAGAGGTCAAATAAAGGTAAAATTTAAGTTAAAAGTTAAAAAGTTGACCTTCAAATGATCTTCAAAAAAGACCTTAAGGTCAATGTGAAGGTCACTTATCGAGTCTTTAGATCAAATTGATCAACTTAAATTTGACCTTTATTTGACCTCTAAGGGTCATTTTGATCCCCAGGTTGTGTACATTATCTGAACGTAAAATTTTCCGATCTTTTTATTTCCGGATTCAAAAATATTCGGTTCCATTTAAAAAGAAGTTGTTCACCTTGAAATAACCTTCAAAAATGACCTTGGGATCAAAATGAAGGGCACCAGTGGACCAGACTTCTTGTTGGTCACAAGTTTTCTGGGTGTCTGCCTATACCTGTAATAATTCAGATATATTTATTAATGACAAAACACCAAGATTTAAAAAAACCTTTTTCCATATTTTTACTGGTTTTACTGCTGGTCTATTGCTGTCGAGTTTTTGGGTGAATATTTCCCGATTTTTCGATTTACATTAGCCATCAGACAATTTCTGCCCATCACTTTATGCTTCTACGTAAAGCGCACCGTAAGTTTTAGTTGGGTGGTATAAGAATGCAATTTTGCTGACCTATTAAAAGAGCGTAAATAACTAACATACTATCTATGAATAATATTGCATTTCACTTACATTTTTACTAGGGATTTGTAGAACCAAAAATCCAGAATCGCGGCTTACGGATATCTGTTTTCTTAAATCGTATTTTCACATTTTGTTAAATTCGGATATTTAACAAAATGCGAAAATTCGGATTTTAAGATTCCGGATTTTTGGATGTACAAATCCCTAGTAAAAATGTAAGTGAAAAGCAATATTATTCATATATTGTATGTTGATTATTTACACTCCTTTTGAAAACTTATAGTGCACTTTACGTAGAAGCATAAAGTGATTACACGTATTAAAGATTAAACGTAAATTTGCCCGCTTTATACTGTTTTAGCGTTTATTACTTGTCACCAGTATTTTAAATTATATGTATATTATATTATGGTTGCTGGAGAATGGACGGACGCGTTGAAGCCTTCTAGGATACGGTGATCCTCATCTTGATATTCTCAAGTGTTAGTTACACCTCCAAGTGGTAGCACCCGGGTAATGCATCCTAGAATGTAGCCAAGTAACTAATGCGGGAGGAGGTAACCTCTTGAAAAATCCCCCTAACTCAAAGGGAGTCTGTAGTGTCGTCGTCCCCTCTGCAGGACCCAGGGGTAGTTGGGTCGCGAATGGCGTTTTCCTCGGGCGCTTCTGTGGTAGTGGAGGTGGATTGTATGGGAGACCCCAACAGGTTGGCTATACCCACGGTACCCACAACACAACAGTAGCAGCTTTGGGAGAATTACCTTTCGAAGGAACTGTGGCGCCAATGGAGGCTGGCTCGCTTCCACCGGCTGAAACTGCTGTAGCAGTCCTGGAAGAGGGTGCCATTGGCATAATAATAACTTGCACTTCCTCAGGTGCGGCGATGCAGAGATGGGAGACTCTAATGAGTTGGCTATCTTCGCGATACGCACACCAGTAGAAGATGCAGAGGAGGAGGAACCCTTCAATGCCGTAGGCAGAGAAGGGATGAAGGTTGTAATTAACGCATGGACCAAGAAGGAACACTGGAAACGGTGGGAAAACATGGACTTATGCAGATCTGCCTTCCGTAGGGTTAGCTGCGGTTAATCCGGAGGGCGTTCCTTGTCGTGGCTCAGGACTAAAGCGTTACGGCCTGGAACCCTTCAATGTCGTAGACAGTGAAGGGGTGAATGATGTGACTAACGCATGGACCAAGAAGGAACACTGGAGACGGTAGGAAATCATGGATTTATGCAGATAGGCTAGGATTCTAGCAGTGACCCAAGAAACCGAGGTTAGTGGCGACAGTGGTATAACTGGATACTCAGTGGCCCCCACTAAGGGAGACTGGGAGGGGACGAAAAGGGACCCGGTTATGTGGTCTGTTTCGGCTAATCCCCAGAGAGGTGTTTTTAGTGAGTAAGAATCTCACACTACCGGAGGGCACGGGCTGTCTGGTGTCTTTTGGAAGATTTTCACTTCTCCCGCAAAAAAAAAAAAAAATTTATATTATATTATGGTCTAGAATTTTAAACATAGTAAGACACTTAAAAATCGTGATAATGGCCATGGCATTGGCTTTATTGGAAAGATAATTTTAAGCGTTACTGTTACTGTTTAAATATGATTTCGGTCATATGGGCGCCCAGACTGGCTCTAACATAGCGCAATCTATAATCTTTGGCCATATATCGGTAATAACGCGACGATTGTTAGCTTTCAAGTCGTCCGTCGTCTCTGGTTTATCGGCGTAGACTAGTGACATCATATATCTCTAAAGAAAGTAATCCAAAGGTGTTAAATCGCACGATCTGCGAAGGTAATTAGCAAGTACATTACGCGAAATTATGCACTCATCAAAAACTTGCTTCAATAAATAGATGTTGGCATGTTGCTCCGTCTTGTTGAAAACACAGCTCTTCCACATTAATGTCATTCAATTAAGTAGAGAACGAAAAAGTCAGTAATCATGCATCTATAGCGCTCTCCATTGATGTCCTGGCTGGCATCATTTTTGGAGAAATATGGCCAATGATTCCACCAACTTATAAAGCACCAAACAGTTACTATTTGTGGATATAAAGGCGTTTTTTTTTTTTTTTGTATACGATGTGACCAAATCCTAGGGGACAACCCTTTGATGCGTTAGCATGGTTTTGGCCGGAAGGGAATTAGGGTAAGGGAACTGAGGAAACTTAAGTCTTGTTTGCATTGCTGCGAGCTAGACAACAGCCCAGAGACGGAGTGGATTATTTTAATTTCTTTATAAAAGCTCACGGTCTTCTGGTCTCGAACCCGGGACCCATGGCATGTTGGTCTTGCCGCTCAACGCATTGATCCAACTCCGTCTCCTAATTGGATTGTGAATTTTCTTCACTTCATTCATTTTTAAATAACTTCTACATTTTTGTCTAATTTAGCCAAATTTATATCTAAAATTATAGTAAAAGAATAATCTTTTATCTAAAATCTTAAAAATATGGAAAAAAAATTTTGTGGAATTAAGAGGAGCAATTGAGATTTAGTGACATTTTAAAAATGCCGGAAAAATCATTTTTTTTTTGGACTTTGATCACCCGTATCTTCGTCAAATCTCATCCGATCCGCGTAAAAGCATAGCGTTGGAATGGAACAAAATTACCTTTCAAACGATAAGCAATATATGCCGATCGGATAAAAATTGATGGATAGTTGGGTAAATTACTGAGAAAAGTGCCAAATAACGGGGTTTTCAAGAATATCTCGAAAACGATTCTTAAGAAAAGAAAAATGGTTGCCATTTTTGGAATCTAGCCCCAAAATACATTAAAAAAACATTATGAGAAACCAGATCTTTTTTGCTATAAACTAGTGTTATCAATTAGAGTATGCGTTTTGCGACAACTATCCATGGATATTCGAATTACTTGCTCGGATGAACGATTATGTCGACCGTAAAATGGACGTATGTAGAACACGGTAAGTTGCGCGGACTCAAACACAATTTTCAAAATAAATTTGCACGATTTGCAAGTGCTTATTCATGGTGAAATGGCAAACCAAACTGAGCACAAATGAGCTGTCAGCTGTGAAATTGGCTGTCGCTGGAAAAAATATTGCCGATTTGAAAAACAAACTTCGAGAAATATACCTTGTACTAATCGCAAGGGACAACCCTTGGATACATTTTGGCATTACTTTTAACTTTAGGATTAAATTAGTCTGAATTTGTTGAATTTCAATACGATCAGAGAAAAAATAACTTCGATTGATCGGTATTTGTATTAATTATAGCAATTTAAAGATAAGCTCAATTTCGTTAATAGTATTAGGACGTACCAAACTAAAAGTAATGCTGAAATGTAGCCAGGGGTTGCCTCTTTCGATTAATATAAAATTTGGAAAATGGAAAAAATAGTCCAGTTTTCTTATTAGTTTTTCTCTCTCTCAGTCCATTCGTTCGTGCCAAATCCTAAATGGAACTATTATATTTATACATTAAATTCTTATGGATCTGTTAAAATCCGTAAAAGTCACTAAATCCTTAAAAGCCGAACCATCCACAAATTCGCCAAATCCGGACAATCCATTAGTCCGCCAAATCCGAATAGTAAAATCGAAAATCTAAACAATCCGTAAATCTAGAATGTGGATTTCCTGCAATCCGGATGTATGTAACTTACAGCCCTAATTTTTGCGCCACAGAGAGTTTTGCACTAATTCAAACTAATAAGCCTAACAGTATACGAGGGAGGACCCAAAAGTAACCGAATCGTAATGCTGCGCATCGGGACTTTTTTGTTTTCACATTGAGCCGACATTGGGCTGTTGTAGGAACTCTCCTGAGTCATTCCGCCAAGCGGCGACGTCCGACAGCGACTAGTGTTTTTTCTCTGGCAGTTCTGTTTGTATGTGTACAGTGCAAATGTGACACGAAAAAATGGCTGATTCTTACGAACAACGTGCGGCTGCGAAATTTTGTTTTTACTCGGCAATTTCTCTTTCGCAAGCAGACAGTAAACAAACAATTCTGTTTGGAGGTTATGAACAGGCTGCGCAGAAGTTTGGCGCGAAAACGTCCAGCTTTGTGGAATTCCGGCGAATGGTTCCTGCATCACGACAACGCTCCCGCGCACAGGGCTCTCAGTGTTAGCCAGTTTTTGGCCTCAACGAAGACGGCTACCTTGACCCACGCGCCCTATTCGCCAGATTTAGCCCCATCGGACTTCTGCCTGTTCCCAAGGATAAAAAGTGACTTGAAAGGGAAGCGTTCTGCGGATGTCGATGACGTAAAATGCAATGTTACGAAAGTGCCAGCAGAAGGATAAATTTAAAAGGTGCTTCTGTTTATTTTTGGGTCCCCACTCGTACATTTTGTTCCTTTTAAACATCAAACAAAATAACATCTTCGTCCGGTATTACCAATTACTAATGTGGAGACTTTAGGCAAACCTCTGAAGTTTTTAACAGTTTTCCATTCAAGCAAAACACCTGCTGCCGTTCCAGTTTTGAAAAGTGACGTATACATTAATCATAATTTTAAATATTTAAATAAAGAAAATAAAATAATAAAATAATTTTTTTTTTATATTTGCGACTAAATAATTAGATATTTCTCTACAATACATATAGGATAACTAAAGAAGGATGGAAGAACAAGAGAATTCAGATTCATTCCGAGGACCTATCCAAACTAGACATTCGACGTGCATAGAGACTGGGGTTTTTATTGCCCACCAAACCAAGGATGTGAAGAAGAATCAGATTCAACATTCTTATTCGGGCAAGGCCTCAATCGTGAAAAATTATCAACCCCAACACTAAGGAAGAAACATAAAACCAAAATAGTGTACCTCACTAAGGTAGACCATCACCACAATCATACCTTCGATTTAGAACTCAACAACAATTTATTAATCATGTCGAGGGTAACAACGACCTCCACACTAAGAAAGATTCATTAACAAACCTAAATCTAAAAAGGGGAGATATTTATCAATAAAAAAACTTTTTTTTAATATCATTAGTTTATTTTAAATTATTTTTTCAATCCATTGAACACTGTTGAAGAGCTTTTTTCGAAAAGTCGTAAATGTGGAACGATATTTCGAATTGAGCGCATATAAAACGAAATGTTTGCGAAAATTTATTTTGCTTTGGAATTGTGCGAACTTTTCCTAGGTATGAGTTGTGTGAGTTGAGAAAGGTAAAAAATTGTTGTGTGTTTAAAATTTCTTTTGTAAAAAAACAAATTGGCTACTATTTAAACCCGAAAATAAAAAAATATAGGAGAAATTTACAAAATACCTCCGTTTTAAATGAAAAAAAAAATTGTTTTTTTCACAAAATTTAAGTTTTAAAATCAATTTTTTTGAAATACATAAAAAAATTCACAGCCCTAAACGCCATTGTATTTTCTGCCAACCGAGATATCAATAACGTCCATACCATGAAAAATATAGAGAATATGCGTTAAAATATAAAGCTGATTAATTTCACTGTTCAAAAATTTCAAATTCCTATAGCCTGCAGGAGGTAAATATATACCAACCCTCCTCCCATAAATATTTTTTGTCTCTCGCCAAGATCTACCACTTCCTTCATTTTTCCCTAAGAATCATCCTGCAATGTATTACTGATAATCAATAATTTCGCTTATATCATCTGTTAAGTTTGTCCCAAAAAAAGCTTCTGTAAATTTTGCAGTTACCTAGAGACTAAGTCAATGTAATAGGCAATCAGAAAACTAATTTGACAAATGTTTAACAAGGTTATAATAAATGGCGGCGTGAGCTTATATTTAATCAGGCTGCCAACAAGTTCTACTCTTGCCATCAATAGCAATATTTCTTACTAAAATAAAAAAGAGCAAAATATGAAAGGCTCCATAAAATGTTCGTAACTGCCTTATGAGAAGAACAGAAAAAAAAATAAAAGATGTTGGTTAGAATAGAGTTGGTAGAAACATGCATTCACCAGAGCCATAATTCCAATACTTACCTAATAAATCATTGACTCCAGCGAACGTCATCACTAATGAGGCAACAAATAAATCAGCGATGGCTAATGAGGCCAGAAATAGGTTTCCGATTCTACGCAGGCTACGTTCTGTATAGATGGCAAGGCAAACCAGGATGTTCCCGGCAACTGACAGGAAGATGAGCAGCGACAGCAGGACACCTGAAAAATGAAAAGAAAGGGCGGCGAAAATATATCATTAGAATAACTCGTGCTTGAATGTGTTACTGTTACATCAATCTAACGGTAACTAGTTAATAAAAGTATTCAACGACAATTACTTTACCGACAACTAAAATCGATAGAAGCGATACTGTATCCGGTTCTTCCAGATCTTCCGTCACCGACCCTCTCCACAGCGTCTCATTGTAGTATGATGTTACCTGAAATTGAATTTGCTTTGTGTGAAACTTTTCTTTTGCTAGCAATTCCCTTCTACCTTCTGTTTTGCAGGTAGGAAGGATATTTATATTTACAACGTGCAAAGAAAGTTGGATCAAATTCGGCAGGAGATTATCGAGAAGGAATGGTGGGGAATGGGCGACAGCTTAGCAGCTTTGCAATCAAGTTCCATACAATTTCCATATAAAGTGTTGCCATAAGGAGCTCAAAAAATTATTTTCCTTTTTGATCGCCTTAAAGGGGAGTGTAAATAGACTTTTCTGGGTTTATGGTGGTAATGGCCTTTTTCACTGAAAGTAATGTGGCTAAAGACAAGTGGCGGGCCTTGCAGGTATTTTCAGAGTAGAAATTTGTATTCAAAATGTTTTGCGATATATTGTGAGATGGAGCGAGTTAGTGTAAGACGGTTGTTAACTCGTCGATAACTCGTTGATACGATGATGCTGATATTGTTGTAACGGCAGGAGCTCACATTGAGGTGTATCAATCTATGGCTTCTTTCGAAAACAAGTTCGTTTTAATATAATTCAATCAAGCGAGAGCTTTACGTAATTTTCCTTATATGAGATAGCAACCACATTTCCGAAATTTTATGGCACTCTGCTAGAAAACGACAACATATAATATATTTCAAAAAATTTATAGAATTTTCTAACTAAGCGGTATATAAGAAATAGATTAGTTGGAATCTACTAGATATATTTGAATGAACTATGTTTAAAAGATGGATGGTTGAATGGCACGTTCACCATGCCGTGGTTCCACTGTTCGTGCCTCGGTCTCTGGGCTGTTGTCTAGCTCACAAGAATGCATAAACAGTACATTCGAGTTCCCTCATTCCCCATTGCTAGACGAATCTTTAAATTTTTTGAAATTGTAACTTTTCACATTTTTCGACTTTACAGTCTATTAAGTAAATACAACTCATAATTGCGATCAAATATATTGGACATGTAGAGTAGAACGGGGTAATGTGGTGCACGTTTCGTTGTGCGGCTGTATTTTTTAACCCAATAAGAAGATTGAGTATTCATTAGAAAGACAATTTGTCTGACTACATTTCTTATGCAAAAAGTTGTTGTGTTGCACATTTTTTGACCTTTTTTGACCTTCCAAAATTTTCGTGGTAATGTGGTGCACTATTTTCCGGTTGCAGTAGGAATACCAAAATGCGTCGGAAATGGTTTTGAACAGCTTTATTGAATGAAATGGAGTGTCATTAAACATATGCCAATGAAAATAAAATGCAAACTAAGGGTTTTTATATACCCACGTTAGTTAGAAATACAAAGAACTGTAAAATTTACAAAAAAAATGGTGTAATGAAAAGAATTACTGAAAAAATTATTTACACAGTTACGACTTTTTGCTTGGTGCTTCAAAATGATTTCTTCTTCGTCAGTGTCTCCGAAGTCGACGTTCTTTGCGACACTAGGGCGGCCGCGTTTTCGTTTGGGGCTGTCTTAGTGGCTGCTTTTCCGGCGACTTTGGCTGACTTTTCTGCGGCTTTTTGTTGTTTCACCACCTCTTTTTCGATCTTTCTGTTGGCAGCCAACTGCTTTTTGGCTGCTTGAGCTACCTTCTTTTGGGCTGTTGCTTCTTGTTCAACGCGCAAAGACTCCATCATCTCTGGGCTAGTTAGAAGTGCAGACTCTACTGATTTTGGTTTGCGACCTTGCAATCGATGGCGCAAAGTTTGCGGCGCAATTCCGAATTGCTTTGCTGTACCTCGCACACTTCTGCCAGCCTGGACAGCTTCTATTGCTTTATTAATATTTTCTTCGTCCGGTATTTGGGTTGTTCTTGGTCGATTGCGCACCATTTTGCTAAAAAACAAAAGCAATAATAAAAAGGGTGGTTTTCAAGTTTGCACCATATCGCCCCGAACGGAATGCACCACATTGCCCCGAATCACTTTTTTCACGTCAAATTCGACATCTCGGTGAAAATCGAAGTAATCGCCACAACAACACAAGATTCTTGTTAAACGGGAAATTTCACTCAAGAAAATACTGACCTGATATTTTTTTAACGGGAAATAATATTTTTTCTCACTAAAATAAATAAAAAAATTATCGTTCCGTCGTGTTTTGCGAATGAAGCAGCAACTTTTGTGACATAAAGGGAAATAAAAACAAATGGTGTATTTTTCCAGGAGTTCGAAATTGGAAAGTGCATGGATTCATTTAAAAATTCATACCTCGGTAACAAACTAATGGATTTTTTTCATTTAAAATTTATAGGATAACAGAGATTAGCAGTTTTCCATTATTATAACACAGACTTCTATAGGGTTTCAAGTATATCCGCCAGGTGGCTCATATTCGCTAAATAAGAAAAATTTTAAATTGTTTTAATTCGTCTAATAATTTGGCGACTGTATACATACTGCAATTCCGTATACACATTTCAGGCCGGATTAATATGAACGAGAGTCTGTAGACGGAGTTATGAAATTTAAAGCAATTGGAGAATTTTTATTGGATTTAATGGTGGGCGAATTTTTATTTATACATGTATTTATCAGTAACGGCTCGTGGCTTTATTTTTAGGGAAGGCAGAGATTGCTTCGTGCTGTCGGTTTTTTAATCGGTGTTAGCAATATCGTTAGAACAATGGCGGTGGAAATAGCGATAGAAGAGTGAAAGGCAACCGACATTCTGTCGATGCTCCAGAGAGTCAATGCCCTTAGAGATTGAGGAATCGACAATAAGTTTAATAGCCTTACGCTGGACTTTGTCTAACGCAGACAATGCAGTATGTCCAGCCCCTGCCCATATATGGGAATAATATTCAAGTCTAGGTCTAATGTGGGACTTGTAGATCAGCGCTTAGTCAGGTGGGGTGAAATATTTCTTCCGTCTCTGTAGCAAACCCAAGCATTTCATCGCACTTTTGGCGATTGCAAATATATGATCAGTTCAGCTAAGATTGCTGGATTTCTCAATACCCAAGATGGTTAGGGAGGACTATTTGGGTATATTCACTCCGTCTACTGAAATGAGTTGGGAGTGAACTGGGCGTTTTTTAAGGGACATTAAACAGCATTAAGTTGTGGATGCATTGAACGAAACACGATTTGCCATGCCCCAAGACAGGATCATAGCAATGTCTTTGTTTAGTGATCTAAACATGCGCTCTCGATTGACTTCTGTAGCATTTCCGCGTGAATTCCTTACAGATTCAAATGAGTACGCGAAACCAAGGCTGCTGTCGTCGGCGAAAATATGAATAGGTCTGAGAGTAAGGGATTAAATATCATTAATAAAAAGAAGAAATAAGGTTGGTGAAATAACTGAACCCTGAGGTACACCGGCAATTACTTCCAAGGAATCAGATGTAACTCGGTGAATTACTACACGGATTGAAAGGTCTGAAAAAAACTCTTTATCCATTTAACGAGGGAATGGTGCAGACCAAATGTTTGAAGTTTGGCTAAAAGGGCAGCATGCCAGACTCTATCAAAAATTTTTGAAATATCAATAGTGACGATTTCGAACTCACCAAAATTATGACAATGATTCCAACGCTCCGTTGGAGCAGTTAGTAAGTCTCCGGTTGAGCGGCCAGTGCGCAAACCGTACTGGTAATCGTTAATAAGATGGTTATTTTCTAGATAATTCATCAATTGAGAGTTGATGAGCGATTCAAAACTTTAGATATGATCGAAGTTAGTGCAATTGGTCTGTAGTTAGAGGGGTCGCATGCTACCCCTTTTTTAAGTATAGGCTGGACATGAGCAAGTTTCCATGCACTTGGAAACATTCCTGTCGAATATGACAGGTGAAAAAGTTTGCGAAGATTTTTAGCCAAAGCAGAGGCGGAGCATTTTAAAACCAGGGGCGTGAAATCATCAGGCCCAGTATCTTTGGACATGTCGAGTTTTGAAAGTACCCTAATAACTTCTCGACTGCAAAAGTGTAACGGCTTTTGCCTATAAGTGCACTGTGATGGAGATGGAAGTGGCTGCAAGTACAAATTAACAGCAAACAGGTTGGAATTGTCCAATGAGTTAGTAAAAACATTCCCATTATAAATGAGTGGTGGTGTTGACGAACAGTTGAAATTGTTCTTTACGGTTTTACTAGAGACCAGAAGACCTTACTAACCTTTTGAGTAGAAAATACCTTCCGTCTAGAGCTCTGGTCAAAATTGAACTTTGCCCGACTAATTACTGAATTGCAAATATTGCGCGCATCTCTATAGATATGTTTCAATTCCTCTGAAGGGCACAATTTTTATGCCTCAAAGGCTGCTTCCTTGTTTTTAATGGCTGCAAAACGTCATTATTGAACCATTTGGAGTTAGTTGGTTTGATGGTTTTGAAGCTGTGAGAAATAAAGCGATGCATTCCAAACCATAAGATGTTCAAGATGTAATCGTTGCTTTTGTTAACGTCTCTGATAGAAAAGCAATTAGGCCAATCCAGCTCTCTTAGATATTTATTAAGTGACGCCAAATTTGTTCCAGCAAATTAGAAGAAAGAAAACGCGCGTTGATTTTACATGAATATAACAATTATGATTTTGGTTAAAGACGCCTTTTCTGCGACAAATACATATCGGAATGAAAGTCTTAAATGAAAACAGAATGCTTAAACTCATGTAAGCAAAAAAAACATTAAAATATTCTCTTCCTGGAATTCATTGACCAGTTTAAGTATGCAAAACAATGTTAATCTGATAAATTTATAACGTGCCACATGCAACGTAGGTATAAAAAGGGCGCTGTGCACGACAGAAGAGGGCAATTTCTATATGAGTCCCGGTAACTTTCATCTGCGATATTACACGAAAGGATACCTAAGTTTGTAAATTCTTATAATACTGTCATGTCTCATTAGACTATGCTCCAAATCGCAGATACTTTCCTACTGAAGTTACTATTACTTTCTTTGCATAAAGAATATAATCAAAAATTTAAGAAAGTATCATATGAGACATTTCGTACTGTGTCTACAAAGCACAATATTGGATTTAGTACACCATCCTAAGACAATTGTCCATCTTGCTCATTACAGGAAAAACATCTTGTAGAGGTAACAAACTGGTTTCGTGCTGGCAATACTTCACTTTTACCAAATTACTTTATCTTTATATACTTTATATATTAATTTGGTTATAAATAGGGGAAAGTGGGGCAAAACAGACCATCTAAGGAATTAATCCAATTAAACCCAGACTTGGTCACCAAAGCTATTTAAAAATTTGCATTCATGCTTTGTCCGTAATATAAAGTTGTGAAATGTGCTTACATGTTTTTTTTATATTAGTATTAAGTTATTTTGCAGAGGACCGTAAATAAACCGTTTTGTCCCACTAGTGGGGCAAAAATGAATTTTGCAAGGGGCAAAATGGACTCGAAAACAAAATCAGAAAGTTATAGAGAATTGGAAGTACATGTAAGTTTAAACGTTTTGTAATTCATGTAATAAAACAAAATGGATGTTTTAAATTCACAAAAGTGTATTTTAGTAGTAAGATTCATTAAATAAAATTTAAAAACTTAGAAAAAATACACAGAAAATAAACTCAACAAGGAAACATAACAAAACAATCTTAATTATTTCAGTTGATTCTTAAACTTAAATAAACGAAAAGAACAGAAAAACTCAAAATTTGAAACTTTTGAAAAGAAAATCATCTTCTTCCTCGCAGCCGGCGCAATTTTCATGTGCCCAATTTTTGCCCATGGAAAATTTTTTCGACTTGCTATATTGTCCCTGACAATACGGGCAATGATAGTCACTGTCGTCCATATGCTATGCTCTAATGCTGGCGAGCATAAATCCGTGCCGACTAGCATGGAGAAAGGGGTAGGTCACAAAATAAAAGCACTTATTGGACGCCACGTGGTTTTATGAAATGAGTCCACGAACTCCGACGGGAATCACAACACAAGAGTTGGCCCATATAAATATTTATTTAATAACGACAAAATTCAAAAATCATATAATATTCACCAAAAATAATAGAATTTTTACCAAGAACAAATTAAAATTATATAAAAATTAAAAATTTTTAACCGAGTTACTTTGCTACGTCGGCAACACACGAACCGAGTTTTGTTAAGGTCAAAACTTACTTCATCTTTAATGTATATTAAAGAAAATATAAAAGAGTACTTATCTTTAAACTACGTACATTCTCCACTTAACTCCTCTACATGTGTCCTCCGTCGAAACGACTCTTCCTTTTCCGTATCTTCTTGCTGAATTCCTCTTCAATTTCCATTTATTGTGCTGACATTTCCCTTCACAACTTTCGCACCTTGACTTCACTTGACTTCTTTTGATATTTATTCCACGCACTTTTGACAATAAACTTCTGGGCTAACGACTTATGTTGGACTGTCTCCTTCACATACCAAGGATCTTCATTTATTGACTTTTGCCCCCTATTGGAATTATACTGGAAATTTGATGGCGTTTTTCCAGATCGGTTTAGATCGGGTCAAATTTATAATAATTATTTTTAATTTTCTTCTGTGAAATGTTCCGCATAATTTATGCTTTATTTTGATATCTTCCGCGACGCTGTTAAAATTCGGGAAGTCGTGTAATTTTATAGAAATCTGCAAATGTTGACAGCGGATTTCACGTGCCATATATTTTCTTCCGAATCCTTTTCGGGGCTAATCCTTACTTTTCCTTAATTCCTTGGGTTGGAAACAGTCCAATTTACTACTCCTTTCAGTCTGGTGTTATGAAGAACATATTCAATTTTTCGATTTCCTTCGATGTCGGGTTAGGTTAAGTTTCGAAGTGAAAATTGTTGATTTTGATAAGAAGGAAGAGAAGTCTGGACCAGGTAAGTTACAATTTAAATTTAATTTACTATTTCAAGGATAAATACCCCTCCATGTATCTTTGTATCTATTAATTTTATGGTTTGAGGCATTTCCCCTTTCGTGTGCGCCTTAGCTAATTACGCTGTAAGTCTTTATCCTAATGTCATTCCATTTACTTTATCCTGCTTAAGAGATTGAAATTATTTAAATTATTTAATTAAATTCAACATTAAATCAATCAATCTAATAAATCAAATCAAAATCCAAAAACCTATTCTAGCAAGTGAATTCTACAAATCTACTAAAATCATTATAATAAACTTGTTTAGCTTAACTACCTTAATTATCCTACACTATCTTAACAAATCCACAATATGGAAGCTTTAATCTATTGCAGGACAATCAGCATCGATGAGATCAAAATCGTCGGCGTACCAGGTAAGTTCCTTTCTTTTTGATTTTGTTATTTTTTTTTCTTTTGTTTTGCTCACACCAAACGCAAGTTTCGGCTACAAGTCCTTCGCAGGTAAGTTAAATATTATCAGACATTTTCCGGACAATATTAGGTTTAATATGACTTGTGGATTTCATCCAATGAACGCTGTACACATCTCTAGGTACAAATTCGGTTTTTTTCTCTACTTTCTCCTAGTTCCAATTTATAACTTTTGTCATTTTAGATTCATACACCATCATCTTAGTAGTACAAGGATGTATCGAAAACTACTTGGACAACTTTGAGGCATTGGTACCTTAATACCAAGCGATCATCAGGTATCCCCTTCATTTTTGATTATCTGTAAATAATTAGTTCTTTTGCAGCATCAATCAAATATCTAGTTAACAGATAGTGGACAACACAACACGGTCAAGTAAGTTCCTTTTATATTTGTATGAAATCAACTAATTTTCTTTTATTTTAGTTTGCAGCATCAATTTGAGGATGTAACACATATCGGTTTCGCTTCTGAGTTTAGTTTTTTTTTTTATACGATGTGGCCAAATCCTAGAGGACAACCCTTTGATGCGTTAACATGGTTTTGGCCGGAAGGGAATTTAGGGTAAGGGAAGTGAGGAATCTTGAAAGTCTTGTTTTTGCATTACTGCGAGCTAGACAATAGCCCAGAGACGGAGTGGATTTTTTTTAATTTCTTAATAAAAACCCACGGTGAGATCTGGTCTCGAACCCGGAACCCATGGCATGGTGGTCGTTCAGCTCAACGAATTAATCCAACTCCGTCTCCGTTTATTTTGCCACTTTGGTTTTTTTTCTTAGTACTATCCATATCACTAGATTTCTTTAGAGGTTTTTTTTCGTTTTTGTTTCTTTAGCAAACTTTCCTTAAGCTCCCTTTTATATGGGCTTGATTTCAATATTGCTGCTTTACCTTTTGCTTTTGTATTTTTGCTCAAAGTTGAGGCAGCAGGGGCTTTTGGAAGTGGTTCGACTTCTCTCGAGGATACAACACCAAATAAGGAGCTTGAATTTGGTGTATGAATTAAAGAAGGAGTGCCTAAACCAATCCGTAAATATTTCGGTTTGCATCCATCCAGATTCGCGACAAGAAAACGTTGATCCTGGTGGTGATCCATTCATTAATTCAGGTTTCATTCTTTTTCTGGGGAATATAATCATCGGAGGCACATAAAAAACCAGAAGTAGCTGCAGCGCAGATAACTGCAGTTGAAAGTACACCTCTTCCCGCAGACATTACAGTTCCAACTTGCTTGCGGTTTTTTAGAGCAAAGATTTTTTAAGATTTAGTTTGTACGTAAAACAGTAAAAATATATATGCAGGATTTAAAAAACATGAGCAACAAGTTAAAGCACTAACGTTGTTATCCCGGCTACATTAAATATTCTCGTTCATGGAAATTTTTTCTCGTCGTACATTTTCATGTACATTGCGAAAAATGGTTGAAAGCCTGAGCTCAAGCGTTTGATGTTTGCTAGGGATTTCTCAAAGAAATAAGTGGATGTCCCTTTCGAAAACTGAATAGCCAGTCTCTTCCTGCTAGGCCAGTTTCTTTGTCAAACTTGTGTTCTAATTTATTGGCTTCTGCAAGTTGAAATGCCAGCGATCGTAAATCTCAGGTCGTTAAACCAAAAAAACTTTTCTCAAAATCAATGATGTGGCCCAATAACTCCTTTGCTTTTCCACATGTTGTAGTCTTGTTGAAAATTGCTTCTTAAGAAAATACGACTCCTTGAGTTACGTGTTATGAAGAGAAACCTTGTAAAAAATATTTTAAACCTTTCCGAAATTGCACATATCGAATATCTTCTAATAAGGGAATTAAATTAATAATTTTTTTTTCGATTTCACACCATCACGATATTTTTAAATCGTTCGCAACCATTAATACAATTTCACCTTTTTTATCCGCTGTCCTTAGAACGTCAATGACATTCCATGGTTTCCCTTTAGCTCAATTTTTTGCCTATTTGCCCATGCAGGGCATCACATTTCATAAAGGGATGGTCCTGCTCAAAATACTTTATTATTATTCTTTTCAGTCCCATTTTCATCGTTTAAAGCTTTTTCGAATAAGGTAAAAAGCGTCCAGTTTTTATTTTGGGCTAAACAATAACTTCTCTGCCTAAAAGTTCACCTAAGCAATCGCATAGCTTTTGAAAAGCAGGCATGAGTCTCTCTCAATCTCAACCGTTTGGGAGTTACAGGGTGATTCATAAATTTAAGTTTTTCATGGTATGCACATTACTATTTTATCTTTTGATCTACCCAACATAGCGACATCAAACAAACGCTAAAAAAGAACTATCCTAATGGCCTTTCCAAAAATGTCAACACTACTGATCTAACTCCTACCATTGCACTTCCAAAAGTAAAAAAAAAGGTTTCCGATTACCAAAGACTCAGCATTTTACCAAATTTTCACGGAAATTCATGTAATTAGTACAACTCTCTTTTATTTTTATTGGATTCCCCATCTTATTACCTTTCCAAAAAAGTGCAACATGTCCACACAGAAAAAATATGTAGAAATTTATACTTAAATATCCCATCGGAGAGTATTATAAAAATCAACAAATTAAAGAAATTAAACTCAAATTAATTCTAAAATGCTTTTTATTGAATTTCAACATAATTACAATTAATCTTGATAAGCAACAAAAGCCGTTCAAAATGTCCACCGCCACTTTGGATGCATTTCAACAATCTCTTTGTAAGTCCTTGTTTAAGGCGTATCGCAGCCAGCCTCTCCCGTATTTTCGTCGCTGCATTCCCATTTCGGCTAACTTAATCCTTTCTATTGTTACCTGGGCTTGAATAAACTTCATCCTTCATTGTTTCCCATAAGAAAAAGTCCAATCGGGTGAGGTTTGGAGATCTAGCAGGCCCAAGAATCGGTGCACCCCGTGCCTTCCCCTTATATTATCCACAGGGTTCCCCTCTATTGGATCTGGCAGTGTATTGTCCAAAAAGTCCGCATAAATTTCACTATAAAGCACTTGCGGCAAAATGAATGGTCCTACCAAATGGTTGCCGATGATACCAACCCAAAAATTGACACTGAATCTCTGTTGGAATGAGGTCACCTTTGTCCTGTGTGGGTTAGTTTTCCGACCAGGTATGGAGGTTATGTAAGTTCGTGATACCATCACTGGTGAATTGATTGGTACGTCAGATCTGAAAAACCCTGTATTTATCAGCAGCAAACGGTTTTACCATAAACAGTTAGAGATTTCGGTCTAAGAAGGGATTTCTTCTCTCCTTTATCATCGCAAATGTCAATAAACCAATAATTGCGGCTCCGCTGACTTTTTAACAAAATTTAAAAAACTTAAAGAGTAAAAAATTACACAATGGAACAAAAACGGTAAATGCAAATAATCCAACTCCGCGTTACTGCGCAATCAGTAACGAATATGGCAAAATTTTGGAAAGATTATCCACTTTAACACAAGCATCACGTTATGACTTACCAGTTAAACATATCGTAGTCCATCACATAGTAACTAAAGGATAACTTCCTTTTATACGTTCAAGATGAGTAGATGGACATAAACTCAAAGTAGCAAAAGAGTTCCACCACATATACAAAATTATATAAAATAATTATAATAAATCAAAACCAAAGAGGGACAATAATGGAAAAAGCTTAGTGTATAGAATAAGTTGTAATGATTGTAATGCATTATACAGAGTGTTTCAAATCTGGTGTGACAACATAAAATAAGCTTAGTAAATATAAGACTCGCCCATTCCTAACTTGAAACAGGCACGCACAGCATGAAATCGTCTGAATTATACTTTTCCAACTGCCAGCCCGCTCTATGCACGTATCAATAAAAGAAAACACATAACAGTCCAAACCGAGCACGGTACGTTACACTAACACTTTTTCTAGACCAAAATTTTAAATGACAACAATAAAATAATTTTTCATTAACTAATTCGAGACTAGGGCTTCACGGCACCGAGACTTTGGCATATTTCGGTCCGGGTCTTTTCAAGGTGAAGACGATCGTTGATCTCGTTGAGATATCTCGCTCACATAATCGTTACCAATGACGTTACCCATAACTAATAGAGTTATTTATAGTTATCCGTTCAATTACAAAAACTCTGATGTAGCTTTAAAACTTCTCCATCACAGCCTCGTGTATCTTAGCCAGGTGTCACATATTAATCGACGAATTCAAAAAACCTCCACGGTTTGTGGTGGTGAAGAAACCCTGTTCCACAGATTTTTTGGGTGCCCCACCTTGTGCGATATTAATAATCTTGTTCCTGATATGTGTCAGTTTATCCGCCCGACATTCGGAATAATAAGAACGTCGGTTTTGCTGGGGCCAACACATGTAATCAGGTGAGCTGTTTGATAAGCTTTGTCCTAACTCTTGCTAGCTAACTCACATTTTCATACACGTGCATTTAAGAACCACTTCGTTGCCAGATTGAGGAGGCGATTACGACTAGAGTTCTTGACAACGGAGGCCGACACATGCAACTGCACCTGGCAACCTTTGGCGTCGGTGCGGAACAGAAGCCTCCTCTTTCACCTCAAATAACAGGCCGCAGACTTGCAGCAGTTTTACCATGGAGCTTCATTTCGCTTTGGTATTGCTGCAAATGTTGCGGGAAGGACAAGTCTTACGTTGTCCTGTGAACCGATTAGATTAGTCCCGCGGGACTTTAATCGGATCGAAATTTTTGTGCGTTCGCTTAAAACATGTTTGGATAAGTGCTGCCGGAGGACTAAAAAAGTGGCGAACGTCTCTATGGAGAGGGAAAATGCTTGGGAGCAGCGGTTCCCGAAATAGGAACTTCGCCCGGTGCTGAATCTACTCTCTGGGAGCAATCAACCAATCATGTTCTAGTTTAATTTTTGCTCGGTTTCGGTTCTTGGTGTAGGTTCGTTTTTGTTTAGCTCTAGATTTTGTTTTGGAATTTTTTCAATGTTTTTGGGAATTTTCCCTAGAGCTGGCACCCGCTGGGAAGCATTCCGAAATTTCTTATATTTCCTTCTTTACAGGTTTTTATTCTTGTTTTGCCTTCAAGTTTTAGTTTAGTGTCACATTTCATGTTAACCAAAGTGTTTTTTTTGTTTATTCTTGTACAATATATGTATCTACAGGTTTTTTCTTTTACTTTTCTTGATTGTACTCTGTAAGGTCATACCTGTGGTAATTGTCTTTATATAAAAAATTCATAACACCGAGAGCTGAAACATTGTGAGGAAGTCCGTGAATGATCCGATAATTAATTCATGTAACAAATTGTTCAACCGTGTATACCGAAGCGTAAGACTTTTCGATGTATCAGCACCTCGAAAGGTTAAACCCGTTAAACTTTGCATTACCGATGTTTAAGCAGTTGTTACATGCCCTTAGCCCTTTAACTTTCCTTTTTTATTGTTGGCTTTAAATCGTACCATTGTAACCTGCCATCATTTCAAAACTCTTCGCCATGCATTGCTATCCTCGAACAATACAAACATCCATTCATTATTTATTCAGTCTCGCGGGTCACACTGAATCCTCACTGAAGCAATTCAAATGTGCACAGAATTTAAAGGAAAATTTGCCACATGATGAAAGTCACCACCAAAAACCATTCTTTCGCGTGACACATATTAGTACTGAGTTTTCTATCAAATTTGCTCTTTAAGTTATACACGAAAATTAATTATCTCTTTAATTTAATCAGTATAGTTGAATTTATTGCTTGATGTCAGCACAGACCTATCAGATGTTATAAGGTATATGCAGGAAGTTAATATATGGCATTTTACTCATAGCTACCGCAATAAGTTCCTCCATTACTGCTTTCCAGTAGCAATAGTTGCAGCCGTAGGTCATTTGCAATGTAAATTTACCAACTTTGAATTTGCCATAGGATGGAAACCATTGCCACGTAATATTAGGACTCTTCTGGGGTGTGCTTTTGATATCATCTGGAAACTTTACCCATGGGGTGGAGAATCAGATAGAAATGTCAAGTAGTCTGGCTTATATTGCTTTATATTGCAGTACAGTGAAGATTACATGGTGCATCTTGTGTAGTTCATTCAATTATCTTCTGTGAAACCTGAATAGAAACGCAGCAGTAACGACATAGCAATTCTCACATTTCTACCAACATCTACCAACAGTCTGTACAAAAATTCTTCCAGACATTTTCACTATTTCAAGTGACTAGGTATGTAAGGGGTTTCGAAACATTCAGTATGACTTAATAACAAATAGGAACAATTTGCCACGAACGTTTTCTACACGTCTGGAATTTCAATTGTTAACCTCTTCCCTTAAATCAAAATATGATGCTAGATAAAGAAAGGGTGAATTTTATAAAACGAAAGCGCCATGGAGCATTTGGAATTCCCATCTAATCATCGCAACACAATTTGTATGTGTCCTGGTCTTCTGCAAAGCCATACGATTTGAACATTCCATGTGGTACCTAAGAAAAGTCCATGCTTTTCGGTTCCTTTTTTTTTCTTTTGATTGCCCAAATGCCTATTGTTTCCTGCACGTATTCTTTTTGGTCACTCACAATAAATTCAATCTATTAGGATTCTTAAAAGGAACGTGTAAACGTACCGACTTACATTAGGCTTTGTGTCACTTTCAGATGGGGAATCTACTAGAGTTGTGCCATTCGCACTAAAATGCAATAGGATAACACTATGAAATGTTGTATCCTGTGGAATGCTATGATTATGCCGACAATTCTATTACTTTGTATTCTTTAAAAAAGAAATAATCAAAATGGACAATGATAATGTTCATTTTGAAACCTGTTTCAATTTCCCGTATAACAAATAAAGTGACATATGAAACGCTACATGAAAGAACACATATACCATACCGAAAAATTAAATTTTTGTGACACTCTGAGAATGATTTGCGCTAATATTTAAAAAGGTATTAAAGCATCCACACATATATATTTTCTATTTAAATACAAAGTTGTAGAAATATGGTCTATAGAACAATATAAAATGAAGAATTCTAAGATAAACCACAGGACGTAGAGGCGTCAATATGATGGTCTTGTTAAAGTGTAGTAGGTAATCTTTATTACGAAAGCTGTTAAAGGGAGCCTTGTAATAATAAAGAATTATACATTAGTTAGCTTATTTTTCTTCATAAATTATATAAGTTTGAAACTACCGGATGTGCACATAAGCGTGATAAGGCGGTGTTTGCTAGCGGATACCGCATGACACTATAGCATAGCCCTAACACATAAGGAATTATGGAGGAGGAGTTGACAATATATTTGTATTTATTTTGGACATTTGGAGCTCGAGATTATACGAGCTGGAACGATTTCAAGCTCTTGTGTTACACGTGCTGATATGTATACAGGGTGTTTCAGATCTGACGTGCCAAAATGGGTGGGGTGATTTTTTTTTTTTTTTTTTTTTTTTTTTTTTTATATATGATGTTGCCAAAGCTCAGGGGATGCCCTATGATGCTAAAGCACAGCCTTGGCAGGAAAGGAATTAAGGATGAGGGAAATGGGTTAGAAGGTTGAGTGAAGGAGGTGTCGATGTACGCCCCTTTGAAAGTTTCAGGCTCATAAGACGAGGGAAAAACAGAAGATGGTAAACTGTTCCACATTCGTGTTGTTCTGCTAAGAAAAGATTCCCGAAATTTGACGGTACGTCCAAATTTGACCCGGAGAGTAAAGGGGTGGGAGCGACTTGTAGATCTTGTATCGCGCGTTGTAATGAGTCTACAAGGAATCAGGCTAGCGATTTCGTTAGAACAATGGCCATGGAAATAGCGATAAAAGAGTGAGAGACAACCGACATTCCGTCGATGCTCAAGAGAGTCAAGGCCCTCAGAGATTGAGGAATCGCTAATAAGTTTAACAGCCTTACGCTGAACTTTGTCTAACGCGGACAATGCGGTGTGTCCTGCCCCTGCCCAAATATGGGAATTATATTCAAGTCTAGGCCTAATGTGGGACTTGTAGATCAACGCTAAGTCGGGTGGGGTGAAATATTTCTTACATCTCTGTAGAAAACCTAAACATTTCATCGCACTTTTGGCGATTGCAAATATATGATCAGTCCAGCTAAGATTGCTGGATATCTCAATACCCAAGATCTTTAGGGAGGGTGAATTGGGTATATTCACTCCGTCGACTGAAATGGGTTGGGGGTGGACTGGGCGTTTTTTAAGGGACATTAAACAGCATTGAGTTTTGGATGCATTAAACGTAACACGATTTGCTCTGCCCCAAGCGAGGACCTTAGAAATGTCGTTGTTTAATGATCTAAACATGCGTTCCCGATTGACTTCTGTAGCATTTCCACGTGAATTCATTACAGAATCAAATGAGTACGCGAAATCAAGGGTGCTGTCGTCGGCAAAACTATGAATAGGATTGAGAGTAAGGGATAAGAGATCATTGATGAAAAGAAGAAATAAAGTTGGTGAAAGAACTGAACCCTGAGGTACACCGGCATTTATTTCGTGGGATGCAGATGTAACGCCGTCAATAACTACACGGATTGAACGGCCTGACAAAAAGCTCTCTATCCATTTAACGAGGGTAGGATGCAGACCAAATGTTTGAAGTTTGGCTAAAAGGGCAGCATGCCAGACTCTATCAAAAGCCTTTGAAATATCAAGAGCGACGATTTCGGACTCACCGAAATTATGGAGACAATGATTCCAACGCTCCGTTAGAGCCGTTAGTAAGTCTCCGGTTGAGCGGCCAGCGCGGAAACCGTACTGGCAATCGTTGATAAGATGGTTATTTTCTAGATATGTCAACAACTGAGAGTTGATGAGTGATTCAAAAACTTTGGATATGATCGAGGTTAGTGCAATTGGTCTGTAGTTAGAGTGGTCGCATGCCTCTCCTTTTCTAAGTATCGGCTGGACATGAGCAAGTTTCCATACACTTGGAAATATTCCTGTTGAATATGACAGGTGAAAAAGTTTGCGCAGAGGTTTAGCCAAAGCAGAGGCGCAGCATTTTAAAACAAGGGGCGAGAAACCATCAGGCCCAGTAGCTTTGGACACGTCGAGTTTCGAAAGTACTCTAAAAACTTCCCGAGTGCGAAAGTGTAGCGGCTTTTGCCTACTAATGCACTGTGATAGAGATGGAAGTGGCTGCGATGATGGTGGCAAGTACGAGTTAGCAGCAAAATTAGCAGCAAACAGGTTGGCCTTGTCCAGTGAGTCAGTAAAAACATTCCCATTATAAATGAGTGGTGGTGTTGATGAACAGGTGAAATTGTTCTTTACGGTTTTTACTAGAGACCAGAAGCCCTTACTACCCTTTTGAGTAGAAAATACCTTCCGTCTGATGCTCTGGTCGAAATTGAACTTAGCCCGGCTAATTGCTGAATTGCAAATATTCCGCGCATCTCTATAGATACGTCTCGATTCCTCTGAAGGGCACAATTTATATGCCTGGAAGGCTGCTTCCTTCTTTTTAATGGCTGCGAAACAGTCATTATTGATGTTCTTGAAGCTATGAGGAATAAAGCGATGCATTCCAAACCATAGGATGTTCAAGATATAATCGGTGCTTCTGTTAACGTCCTTCATAGAAAAGCAATCAGACCAGTCCAGCTCTCTGAGATATTTATTAAGTCCCGCCCAATCAGCATTTTTATAATGCCACACTAATCTTTTGGTGGAGTTTAGATTAGTGGTTGTCAGAGAGGAGATGGAGAATTGGGCGGAGATTAGACAATGGTCCGAATTACCCAAGGGAGACGTCACCGAAACCGAGTATTTTTTTTGCATATTTTGAATGCAGATGTTATAAGGAACACGCCATATGAGGGATTTTTTCAAATACGCTTTCTTTCGTACGTATATGCAACCGGAAAGATTGCCACCCACGCGCTTTTCAAGCGCCGAAGCGGCACAATACCGCTTCGTCACTGTTTTAGGAATAACCTATTTTTCGTAGGACATTACAATTGATTTTTGGCAAACCAGGAACATCTCCGTGACGAGGAAGGGGAGCTCTACGGCCCTGGTATTGCCGATTAAAACGAAAGTTTCTCAAATCATGTTTAACACTGTCATTTAGCTTTAAACGTGATTTCCCAAAAGTTGTATTAGTTAAACTATGACTTCTTCTAGAAATATTGATAGAATTTGATCAAATTTTTTTTCAGTTATTCAATAAACATATAGCTATGTTTTCCCAGAGGCGATTTTAAAATTTTTACTTTGTTGAATTTTAACAGGCTCTAATAGGTCAAAAAACAGGTAAAAAATTGAATTTTTTCGAAAACAAATGCGTAATTTAAACACATTTTACAATAAAAAAAATCGGCTTTGGGAAAACATAGCCAATATAACACAGATTACAGACATATTTCATTTTATTAGTTTCAGACAATTTGAATGGCCAAAGTCTTACCACAAAGTTCTAAATGATATTTCTGCAGCGTCGAGGTCAAGGACGTTCCAAGGTCGCGGATGCAACTATTATCAAATGAAAAATAGATTTTTTCGAAGAAAAAGCATGTAGTTATAAAAAAAATTTTAACTGATGTGAATATCTTTAGAAGTTTTTTTGCAATCCATTCCCAAAAAGAGGCTAAAATTCTCGGCTCGAAGGTAGACGACCCGCTTAAATGAACAAAATTTTTACGGTAAAGGGTCGAAATATTTGTTTTGGGTTAACAGGTAATTAATTTTAATTATTGCTGCAAAAAACTTATAAAATTGTTAGTGGAATTTTATTTTATTGCCGATATTGGCTTGTGTTAGCTAGAATTCACAATACCTAATACCTATCATAGTTGAAAAACAAATGAATAAGTACGGGTGTTTCTAAGCAAGAATTATTAAAAAATGGTAGAATTAACATTTGAGGACTACGCGGATATTATTTACATTTATGGTGTAGTAGACGGAAAAGAGAGAACGGCTGTACTGGAATATCAAAGGAGATTCCCTAACCGGCGAGCACCCCAAAGAGGAATTTCCAAACGTTAAGAGAAACAGGAAGTGTAACTTCACACGACATGGAGACGCGACCCGAAACTTCGGGAATTTCTGCCGACGTCGAACAGCAAATAATGAACATCGTGAGGCAAGACCCTGAGACGACGAGACGAGTCGCAAGACAATTAGGAGTATCTTCGTATAAGGTTTGAAGGGATATTCTTCGAGATGGATTACGTCCATATCATCATCACCCAGTTCAAGGACTACTGGAAGGAGATTCCGAGAGAAAACTAAAATTTATCACTTGGCTTCTGGGACGCGACATGAACGACAGAGCATTTGTGGACCGAATTCTGTGGGCAGATGAATGTCAATTCACCAGAAATGATATCATGAACTTCCATAACCTCTAAACCTGGTAGAACACTTACCCACAGGGGAAAGGTGACCTCATTCCAGGTGAATTGGGAATGCAGCGACGAAAGTACGGGAGAGGCTGGCTGCAATACGCCTTAAACAGGGACTTAGAAGAAGATTGTTGAAATGCATCCAAAGTGGCGGTGGACATTTTGAACGGCTTTTGTTACTTATCAAGATTAATTGTAATTATTTTTAAATTCAATAAAAAGCATTTTAGAATTAATTTGAGTTTAATTTCTTTAATTTGTTGATTTTTATAATATTCTCCGATAGGATTTCTACCTATAAATTTCTACATATTTTCTCTACGTGGACATGTTGCATCTTTTTAGAAAGGTAATAAACTGGGCAATTTAATACAAATAAAAAAAGTGTGTACTAAATACATGAATTTTCGAGAAAATTTGGGAAAATGCTGAACTTTAAGTAATCGAAAACCATATTTTTTTTTTACTTTTGGAAGTGACTGTACCTGTAATGACAGGAGTTAGATCATTGTTGAAAATTTTGGAAAGGTCATTAAGATAGTTGTTTTCTAGCGTTTGTTTTGGGTAGATCAAAAGATAAAAATAAAAGAGTAATGTGCATACCATGGAAAACTGAAATTTATGAATCACTCTGTAACTCTAACTGTTAAGATTGCACCCCCCCCCCCCTGCGATACAAGTTTTTTTGTCTAGTTGAGATCTATCACCATTTTGGCACTTCAGATCTGAAACACCCCGTATAAGAATTAAACTGGTAATTTCGTTAGAATAATTGCTGTAAAGATTTCGAAGGAAAAGAGCAAGAAAACCGACATTCCTTCGATGCCGCAAAGTCAATCCAACTAGCCAAATGCTATGTATAACGTACGCATATTTTGCATTAAGCACACCTGTTTGTGCATACAGTGCAATTTGGTAATGCTGCGGATTGCGTACATACAGGGTGTTTCACATAATAAGTTTTAAAATAAATAGGATGATAGATCTTATCTGGGCAAGCAAAAACTTGTATGACATGGTGGAGGGGGGGTGGGGGGGGGGGGTTGTGATGGAGACAAGCACAACCCTTTGAAAGTTACAAGGCAATTCACAAATTTGAAATTTTCAGGCTATGTACATTATTATTTTATTTTTACGCAGTGAAATCAACCAAACGCCAGAAAAACACCTATTCTAAAAATTTTCAACATTTTTGATGTAACCCGTAGCCCTGCAGTGCGAAAGTGAAAAAAATGTTTTAAGATTACCTAAAATGCAGCATTTTCCCATTTCCGATTTCTCTAATCGACGAGTACCCAAAGAGTGATATTTTCGCGGACCCAGGTTAAGAGAAGCCGAAAGTCTAATTTCAAACAGTGTGGAATTGCGATCTGAAACATCGGGAAATTCTGCCGGATTACTGGAAGAAGACGATTAGAATTTAGCATTTGGTTTCTGTAATGTAGTTGAATTGCTATATTCACGCCGAAAGCATGAAGAGTCGTGTTAAAAGTATATACGCGCCCGTTGTGAGCATGCATAGTGAACAAATGCGCTCGGTAGTATTACGCACGCTTCCGCTACAGGTACACAAATCTAAAAATACACTCGATGTAAATACCCGCTTCTGTTACTGCGTTCTTCTTTCGAGACTGGTTACTAACCGCGGGGGGTACGTAAAATCTCACCCGTATAGATGTGTGTTCCCGTGTGGTTTATCGGTCACACGGCTCTTAAGCTGAGTTATGACAATAATAATGATAACAAATACCAGAAATTTGTTATTTTTTATTCTTACCCAAGTAAAAATAATTGAGTTGGTTTATTCAAGCCCAAAGCAAGTACAGACATTAATATTTATAACATTATGTAAATGTTGTGTGCCTGCAGCGGGTTGGCATTTGAAAAGTATAATTGTTACTCAGGCGTATCGTGCATCATTTGAGTACCATGAAGGCATTTTGATGCTGTGCGTTTCTGTTTCAAACTTGGAATGGGTTTAGGAAGCAATAGCAACTTGACTCCTTTAAAAGTTTTATTATTCTACGAGCAGAATTCTCCAAAAAGTTGATTACAATTTAAACGTAATAACGTCATATTGAGATTTTTCTTGCAATGCAGTAGTTTTGGAAACAGAAACGCAAAATTATCGTAAAAACAATCATTACTTGTTTGTCGTGCCATCACACTAGCCAGTAGTCCTTGATGGTTTTTTCTATGACTTTTAATGTTACGAGTATAACAACTAGAAGTGTCATTTGATTGCTTTTTGTTTCATCATACCTTTTTATGAATTTGGTTTATGAAGTTGCAGATCAGGTTTTTAAGGAACACCCTTACAAATCAAAATATTTAAATTTCTTCTACGACAAGACAAGGAACTTTTTTCAAGTATGATAGAAGATACCTTGAGGAGAACGGGAAGTGTGCTATCCACTAAAAGTGGTTAACTACTTTTGACTTTTTGTGGCAGTTGACCTTTTCAGAAAGGGTTTTGAAAAAACGTCAAAGGCAGTTCTTGAATGTAGGATCGTAATCCTCTAAATGGAACAGCCTCAGCAAAAAGAGAAATGTGCACTCAAAAGGAAACAAACATTTTAGAAAATCTACCGTGACAGTTTCTCTTAGCAGTTACCTTTCCTATTTTATGGAATACTCTAAGGAAAAGAGGAAGAAAAGATTTCAGTTCCATTCCCGAGGTTGAAAGTAAAAGGTCTTTCTGAGCACGGAATGTCTCTTCAAGACTACGGGATATGACTGCTACTGTTTCCATTTTACTTAATGAATTTATTCTCCAAGTGGAGGTGAAGTTATACCTTTTCTAATCCATCAACATCAAAACATTATTCTTGAGATTTATCACCGCGTCAATTAACTAATGCTGCTCCACTTAGCACTGAATTTAAATACAGAGTAGCCATCAACTTGAGTGAACTTTCAGGAAGAGACTTAATTAAGAGGGAGCAGCCATCAAGTTCAATTGGTCAATTTGACCCCCGTGTGCTCTGTTCTTGTCAACAAATCCGTCATTTTAATTGAATCCGATTTAAGAACGACAGGGCTATGTCGTTTTAGTGTTGAATGATTAACATGTCAGGACTCCTGGTCATCAATGTGATCCCTAAACACTCTTCGAAAGCTTTTTAGGATGGTACAGGGAACAGCCTTCTACACGAACATATTGGATTTGAGGAATTAACAAAGCGCTTTTTAACCAAGCCCTTTCTGTTAGACATCAATGGGTGGTGCTTTGGCATCCATTTTAGCGAGATTAATTAAATTCTTCTTCCATTTGATTTTTCATTAGCAAATTGAGTCGGATAACAGTTGGGTCAATACGAGCATATTAAAATGTAAAATATAGAGGCATTGGAATCCAAAATTTTATTTCTAATAGAATATATTTTAATATTGTTTAGGTTTTTCTTTTGAAATTAAAAATAGATATTTTTTGTGTACATTATTTGCATTTTAATTTTAAGCAGTCAACCTCGAAGTTTTCCATTGTTTTTTTTATTCAGACAGAAAGTCGCTCAATAACGATTTCCAAAAATAGATATAAGAAGTACTTATAACTTTTGCAAAAACTCATTGCTTAACGAGTATGCCACCGTATAAAACAGGCAATTTCATTAGCCATAAATATCTGCCTGAACCGGATCCGACTTTCAACGATGAAAAGAAGGTTGAAGCAAAATAGGCTCCTGAAACATGCGCATAAGGCCAGTCATCCATACTAACATATTGCGCAGTATTTCAGTGATTATTAAATGAGAACATTTGATTCGAAGATAATTTAGTTTGATTTAAATGCAAAACCTCCAAAAAACTGCGCAATTTAACAGGCCAACTTCGAGAAATCTTGACCGATCCGAACGTTTCAGGTGTCGATTGACCGAGCGGGGTGACATCAACTAATCGTAAATGCGCAAAAATTACATTTTTAATTTGCTTTGTATTTTTAACTTCCAATTTGTTGGTCGCCGTAAATTGCAAATAAAAAACGACTCGAGATTTAATTTGAAGAGATCTTACGCAACACAAAAAATATAATTGTGTCAAGGGCTGTAAGAAGTTACTCAGATTATTTATTACTTTATTTATTAATCGTTAAAAAGTGGGGTAAACGGATGAGAAACAATTTTTGAACTATCACGTCCTAACTCAACATGCGCCGTTCCTCAAAATCCTATCCGCAATATCCTTTTTATCTTGACTCCCACCTTAAGTTCTCTACATACACCTCCCAATCACATCACTAATTTAAAAAAGAAAAATGCTTAGGGTGATATGATGGTAGTGAAGAGGGTGTGGAGTGAATGGTAATTGTGATGGTAGAGTTAGGGGATAGGGACTTTGCGCAAAATTTTAATGAGAAAGAACGGGCACTGTGAGTGTAGGGGTCCGCCTAACATTATCCTAAAGGGGAGGTTACCGTTCATGTGCATGAAAAATGCTTCAACTTTGGGTTTTTTGTTCGGGTGTATAATGAATAGTTATTGAAACGGCGGTTAAGATAGTTTATTTCCCCATAAATAAAAAATACTTTGAAAATTTTTTCATTAAAAAAATCCAAAATGGGGGCTGTAGGTCCTATAAACATAAGCCATGCACCGCGTGCATTGGTCTGCCCGGGGCTTTCCACTTGTCGGTTAATCTGAAAGAAAAATGGGTAAGAAATTATTAATCTACATTAAATTTTGGGGAGTCTTAACTACATCAAATTTTGGGGGGCCTGGCGCCCCGTGCTCTGAAGAATGCAGTTTTAAGATATAAAAAATTGTTTTTAATGTTTGTTTTTGACAACTTACATCTAGTCCGCTAAACTGACCAACGGCATCTATAGCCAAGAAAAGATCAACTATGCAATAAGGATTAATTGGAATGTATGCCGGTATTTAAGGTAGCGGAGAAAGGTTGTCTCGCAAGGCGTGTACTGAGTGCCACAGTTACCTGTTCTCCAGCCGGTGCGCGGTTCCGCTTAATGCGCTGTAACTGCTAAACGACATCAGATTTTACAAAATCTTTTAAGTACATATACTAGACACTATTAGGATTAAAATTATCAAAAAAAAAATCGATTTTTTGAACGTCATGAACGGTAATCTCCCCATATCACGATAGGCTTGGTAGAAGAAAGTTTATCTTCCTTTGGTACGAATCCCCGATGATGCGCAATGCCCCATTATTAATTTTCTACATGGCAAATTTTGAGTTGATTTTACGTTAATAATTTTGATCTCAATTTTAATTTTAAGCAAACGAGAAGTATTGTTTGAATTGGTTTCTGAAACGGTTTGATGTATTCGATGGGCGATATTAGGCCAAGTTCTTTTTATGATGTAGGCAAAGCCAAGGGGACAACCCTATGATGACTTTAACCGGAAGGAAATTAGGGTAAGGGGAATTAGGAAACACTAATGGCTTGTTTTTGCATTACTATGAGCTAAACAACAGCCCAGAGACGGCGTGGAGTTTTTTTATTTTAAAAACACACGGGGAGATCGGGGCTCGAACCTTGGAACAATGGCGTGGTGACTTATAAAACAAAGTTTATGATTTATAACAGTTTTTGTTTTTGTTTTTGATTTACTATAAAGTTACGCGGGCTTTGTTGCAGTAAATACCTTACTGGAATCTTGCATTTGTTTTCTCATTCATGATAGCGATACTGTTAAAAGCTGGCACTGATATTGTGAAGAATAAATTACAAAAACTACCTTTCTGACTTGCATATAATTGGTTAACTTGAACTTTGTGGAGTTAGGCACGTAAACTTGTCTTTTTCGATTAGGTTTTTATTTGTCAACAATAAATTAATCAGGTGAATTTAGGCATAACTTCAGTATCATTGAAAAAGGTTTCCTTTGTTGTTGTAACGGAGATCAACTCCACCGGACTGTACGCAGTTTTGAACTATTCAAGTCACTTGGGGCTGATTATATTATCATTAGATTTTCTACCTGGGAGAGGGTAATGTTACTAGGACTAAGAATACAGGCAAACCACAATGTGGTGCTCTGTCTCCCTTTCTTTGAAATTTGGTGGTCAACGAACCACTTATTATCTTGGATGGAGATGGACTGCAAGGAGGCTTTCTCTAGATAGTATTTCTCTGTGCTAGAGTTTAATAATAAAATACTGGCTAGTAGACGCTCCGTTTTGAAAAGACACCCGTCTAGCAGTTACATCTGAAGAAAAGTATCTGGCTATTATCCTGGATCGAAAACTAAACCGGAAACCAAACATTCAAGAGAGTGTTAAGAAAGCTATGATGGCTCTTTACTCCTGTAAGAGGGAAATTGGTGTTAGATGCAGTTTTCGTCCTAAGATAATACACTGGATCTATGTCGCAATCATTAGCCCGATCCTTCTGTATGGTGTGACCGTCTGGCGGCCATCCCTTAACAAGGCTGCGAACCTAAATATTCAATGGCAGATTCAAGGATCAGCCTACTGCTGCTCTGAAAGTACTAATACTGATAGTCAACGATATACCAGACAGTGCTGTGCTATTCGTGTTGGATACTTTACAATTTTGAACTCCTTAACGTTCTCTTTAGGAAACCTTGATTATACCTCCCCAGTTTTTGCTTTGTCGTAAGACTGAGAATGCTGCCCTTTGGTGAAGCCGCCAAAACTTATATGGACGGTTCTAAGCTTGAGGGCAGAGTGAATCCCCAGATTTTTTTCAGCAAAATATAATATTTTCTCTATCTTTTCGCGTCCCCGACCCCTGAAGGGTGTTCCAGGTGGAATTTTAATAGTTTCTTAATTAAAATATATTAGGCTTGCTCTTTTGCTGCACTAAAAAGTATATACTTTAGCAACATAATAAAGATAAAAGCAAAATTTTTTTTTACCTGGTTAGGTTTCACGTCGTACTGAATCCAGCTTTTTAAGAAAATATTTCAGGGGATAAACTCTAGCGTGTTTTATAAAAGATAGTATTTTTGGATAATTTAGCAATGTATATGGAAAAATTTTGCATATTCATATCCTTGAATATTTTAAGTAGAAAGGATATCCGTAATAAACTAATTGCCAAAAACTAGATAAGATTTATAATCTCAAATAGCGGAAAGTCTAGATAAAGACGCAGTTGTCGCCTTGTGCTCAAGGAATATCAGTTATTTTATAACCACAACAAGCTCCCATTAACCTAGTAATTAAATTGATGTGAAAATAGAACAAGCGTAGACACGACAATGAATTAGCTTCAAACGAAATCAAATAAAACTAAGCCATTAGCTTTGCATTTACGACTTTGTTTTATCTGATTTCAAGAAATGAAGTACAGAAAAATATTAAAACCGAAATATAAAGAAAAGGAACTATATAAAGAACCAAGGTCCTTAAACCTTCCCAAAATATTTGACGCAAACTGTATTAATTAACCAAATAAAACATTTCTTGTAAAAATATGAACAAGTCTCGTGATTGTTTAGCTTTAAAAAGGTAAGGCAGAACCAATTTTACACTCTACAGTAAGGATTCCTTGCATTGTCTGGGAAATATGTTCTTTCTTAGTTTATAAATTTAATAATTTTCTGTCTGCACAAATTTGATAATAAATTTCGATCTATTTACATTACGACTAATACATTTTATCTTCTTGTTTGATAAAATGTCGTGTAATTACTAGATAACAAACTATTTTACAGCTGAACAATCAAGAGACTTTCCCTGTTTTTGCAAAAGATGTTTTTATTCGGATCTCTTTTCTTTTTGTAAGACGATTAAAACAAATAAATATGTCAAAAATTTATAACACAGGTAACAATAGTGCTAAGCTTATAATCAGTATTTAAAAAAAAATTTTCAAGCAAGCAAGTAAAATAGTCGACACAATTAGAGTGGATATTTGTGTGCTTAATAAATTTTTTTCAGTTATATGAGCCCCTCCCACCCGGGGTTAAATTGGGAAAAGTTTTAGCTTTTTTCACTATTTGTGTGATAAACCTCGCCCGTATGCAAACTTTCCGCTTTTTAGAACCACGGGAAGTAACATAGAATTTAAATGATTATCAGTCAGTGAGTGGTAAAATAGCAGCTGGGCCTTGGTGGTGTAAGCAAATCACACTTGCCCTGATTACAATAGCAAATAAATAATAATAATAATATTTATTTAACTCTATTTCAATAGATGTTGATCTTCATCCACAATTAATATCTGTAAATCTAACTTTAAAATCAAAAAGGAGAAAACTAAACTAATAAATTAAAACGAACTTATTATTAGATATCAAATTTAACTACGACAATGTCTGTCGAGGTTGCCTAAGCCATTAAACCCATTTTATGTTTACATCCTAACTACTAGACCAATTCAAGGTTTCTCATGCAATAAAGAAATCAAAAATATGAATATGTTCGAGAGTGTTCACTAAAGGGTCTACTTTGGCCACATCCGAAAAAAAGCTTGCATTTAAAATTCAATAGAATATATACTAATTACAATAGCATTACATTACCTATATAAATCAACGATTTTGGAATAATAATATTTTATATGAACAGAATACATAAATTATAGGACAACTTGGCGTGTTTTAATGCTGATTACAATTGAGGAGCTTATTTCCAAAAACAGTTATTTGCGCCACTTTTGATTTCGAGAAAATGAGCAAAAACGTTTTGGATATGATGGCCCTAGTTTTTAAAAGATTTTAATATTTCGAAATATAGATTAAAATAGTGGATTTCAGTTAAACCAAGAATTAATTTAGCAATATTAACTGTTACTGGAAAAATTCTTAACAATAGTTGAACAAGACAGTTTTTGGAAATAAAACAAGAAAATGACTGTTTTTGCCGCAAGCTAACATATGGAGATGTCTGTTTTTAAACGACTTCCCAAAAACAAAGAGGTTCTAAGTTCGGCGCGTATTTTTTTTTATTTATTTGTTTTATGTCTGACCGGGCATAACTTCGTAAGGCGTCGACCGATTTTGATGATTCTTTTTCGTTGGGTAGAGTATGTTCACCGATTGGTACCATGTCAAAAAAATTTTTGGTAGGGTGGGAGTGGGGGGTGGGGGTGAAACCTAACTTTGTAACGCGTGGTCCGATTTGGATGGTTCTTTTTTTGTTGTACAGAGTATGATCCCTCATTGCTAACGGGAGAAAAAATATTTGACCTAGGGTGGGGGAGGGGGAGGGGTAGTCTAACTTTGTAACGCGTGGACCGATTTGGATAATTCTTTTTCTGTTGGGTAGAGTATGTTCCGTGGTTGATACCAGGTGAAAAAAATTTTGGGGGGATGGGGGTGGGGGTTGAACCTAACTTTGTAACGCGTGGTCAAATTTTGATGGTTCTTTATCTGTTGTATAGAGTATGATCCGCCATTGCTAATAGGAGAATAATTTGGTCCTATGTTGAAAGGTGTGGGTGGGGGGTAGGGGTAGTCTAACTTCGTAACGCGTGGACTGATTTGGATAGTTCTTTTTCTATTGGGTAGAATATGATCCTTGGTTGATACTACGAGAAAAAAAATTTTTGCTGGGGCGGGGGTGGGAGAAGGGGGGTGGTAGGGTGGGAGTGGGGGGTGGGGGTGAAACCTAACTTTGTAACGCCTGGTATAGAGTGTGCTCCCCCATTGCTAACAGGAGAATAATTTGGTCCTATGGTGGTGGTGGGGAAGGGATAGGGGTAGTAAATTCGTAACGCGTGAACCGATTAGGGAGTTAAAACAAACGTGTAACTTGTGGACCGATTTGGATGGTTCTTTCTTCGTTGTATAGAGTAGAAGACACTAAAAAGTGTTAAATAAAATAGTTTTTTAAAAAAAATTGAACCGACTTCACAAAAAGCGCTAAAAAGCATAAAATAATTTTTAATTTTATATCTATTACGACATTTTGAGGTGCAAATTAAACAAATAAAACAACTACATAACCCCAATTGAAAATAATACATTATACTACCTGAACGTTTCAGCTGACGGGATCATAAGAAATGACGATTAAATATTTTTGTTGTAGTTGTTTGGTTTGTTTGATTTGCACCGACTTCAAAATGTCGTAATAGATATAAAATTAAAAATTATTTTATGCTTTTTAGCGCTTTTTGTGAAGTCGGTTCAACTTTTTTTTTAAAAACTATTTTTCCTTATTATTATATATTTTAATGAAAGAATGATATTTAACTTTTCCAATAAAATTTATAATTTCAAAATATTACAAAATACAAATACCTCTGTTTGTTTAAACAAAGTATTTTTATATACTTAAAATAAAAAAAATTTAATATCACTTCAGGTAACGTACGTTAAACGTATAGATATCTTAGTATAGTAAAATATAAAATAATAAAAGAACGTACAGTCTTTAAAATAAGTTTCCGTTAATATTCTGAGTGGATAATTCGATGTCCTCCGTATTATTATTTTCATCATCCCCATTTTCAGCGACATTCGTCAACGAATTGTAGAAGGGTAGGTTGCCCATATCGCAACCTATATTATCAAGCAACTTATTGACATCTTCGTACTTCGCCTTATTGACGTGTGTTTTTGGCTTAACTATTGTCGAGAAGACTATCGACAACCTTTCAAAATCAAGCTTGAATTTCAAAAGATTATGATTACAATTATATGTTTTGATGTTGGTTCCATTTAGAGGTTTTTCGCCTCCGTAATTTTAAAACCTTTTTTTAAAATTGTAACAGCCTTTGCGAAAGAATGCCAACCGTGCAAAATTACAGTTGAGTGCAGAATGAAGTGAGAATGAAGTCATAGATGCTTGGATCCAATATGGTGCTCTTGAGTCTCAACTGTTTTTCAACTAATCCAAATGCTCTATCTGCCGGCATGTTAGGGTGACCACGGACGGGAAAGAACTCTGAGCTTTGTGCAGAAAATGCTTAACATTAGCAGCATTGGAAAGTTTTTAGTTTGCCCGGTGCAGCTGTCACAAAAAAAACGCAGGATGTTTATTGCCGGATTACTCCTCAAGATTGGTACTATGACCTTGTTCAGGAAATCCCATACAAAAGAGGCCACTTCGTTACAGCGCCTTTACGATTGAGTGTCTGTACATTTACAAAAATGAAGATTGTCCCTCTGCAGGGGGCTTTCCGAGTTCGGCCTTTGGTTAATGATTCCCAGTATATAATACCATTTCTGCCGAGAATAGAAAGCTTTGGATATCTATGTCTTTCTGGATCTTCATTGAGCTTCTGTAAAGAAAATCAGCAAAAGCAGACATTTGTAGCTTTTCTATATGACCAAAACCAGACATTTGCAGATTGCAAATTTTCTATGTCGCTGATTAGCCAATTCAGATGGCTGATTTTGGAACAAAATATCTAAAAATTATGACCGTTTTTGGAAATAAATGCAATATCTATTTCCATTTATACATAGAAAAAATCCAATTTTGGAGCAAAATAGTAATTTGCATTGAAATTGGAGGTGCTAGAGAACAAAACTGCATCATACGGAAATTTTTTTAAATTTGGCAAATTGCTGTTTTTGGAATTAGTCCAGTGGGCTATTCGAATTGGGCATATTTATGTAGCTGAGGGAGTCATAAGTATACGATATCGCTTAAATATAAAATATTCGTTAGAGAGCATGGCGAATTAGAGTCTTGAACCCAGGACCAAGTAATGGAGTAACTAAACCACTGAACTAAACCGTTCAACTCGAGCGAAGTAAGAAAATATTAAAATATTTCTTAACGCGATCGGCGTTTCTAATAAAGAAAAGCTAAATTCCTTTGGCTCTTCGTCAACGCCGATCGCGTTAAGAAATATTTTGATATTTTCTTACTTCGCTCGAGTTGAACGGTTTAGTTTGGAATTTTTGCAAATCCAAGTTATGAAACATTTTTGAAAATTTGCTCGGTTCATGTGTTTATTTCGTACATTGTGTACTTGTGATAAACCACTGAGCTAAATGCGTTGTTGCTGATTACCTATACCAAAGTTCTTTGTGAAGCGCCTGGATACATACAATATACATTTTTAACCGACTTCCCAAAAGAAAAAAGAGGTTCTAAGTTCAACGTTTATTTGTTGTATTTTTATAAAATTTTTTTATTTTACTTTTTTTAAGTTTTTTTATGTATGACCGGACAAACAAACCCGGTGGGGTGGCGGGTGGGGGGATGTAGTCTAACTTCGTAACACGTGGACCGATTTGGATGAAATTTTTGGTGGGGGTGGGGCTGTGGGTAGGGGTGAAATTTAACATCTGCTTGGACCGCTTTGGTTAATTCTGTCTGGGTTGTACAGAATATGATCCCCCAAAGATGACTGATAATGAACAAAATTTGGTTCTAGGGTAGGGTTGGGAGGGGGAGGGGTAGTCTAACTTCATAACGCGCGAACCGATCTGGATGACTTTTTTTAGTTGGAGTAGTTCCGTGATTGGTACTATGTCAAAGAATTGTTTGGTGGGGTGGTGTTGGGTAACTTTTTGGTAGCAATAATTGAAATTAATTACGTTTGCACCCTAAACAAACATTTTCGACCCTTTATCTTGACAGTTTTGTTTACTTGAAGAAATAGCGGAATAGAACTTCCTACCTAATGTGCAATAAAATAATTAAGGAGGCGATTTTTCTAATCTTGTCTCTATCTTTCAATGTTGTTGTTGAAAAGATAATAAAATGGACAATCTAATAAAAAAAGAGGTGAATTAATTACATGAATTTCGGAGACAATTTGAGAAAATTGTGATTTATTGGTAATTTCAAAACATTTTTATCAATTTCGGAAGTGGCTGTATCTGCAATTGTAGGGTGTTAGATCAACATTGTTGACAATTTCGAAAAGGTCATTGGGAAAGAAACTTTTTGGCGTTTATTTGATGCCTCTGCGTTGGGTTGAAAAAAAAAATTAAAAAAAATAAAATTGTGATGTGCACACCATGAAAAATGCAAATTTTAGAATCACCCTGTAACTTCTAAACAGTTCAGATTGCCCCCTCCCCCCGATCCATACAATTCTTTGTTTGCCTAGGTGAGATTTATCACCCCCAATATTTTGGCACATCTTATGCTAAACACGCTGTAGACTTTCCGTTTGTTTTCCATAACTTATTTGGAGGAGATTTAGTATCTTATTCGCTTTTAAAGTAGACTCGCTTAATTATAAATAGCCAAGTTCACCTAATTGCGCGTAATTTTATAGCGTTTTCAGACAGTATCGGTGCGTTTAAACCTGTAAGGACGACAGAGGAGATCTCTCATTCGGATGGACTCAGTGAACCAGGACAACTTTTGGATCGAATTGTAGTAGGGATGTCGAGTAGGGAAGTATTTGTTAAACAGGTAATTCAAATAGTGATATATGCGGTTGCATATTTTTGCTAGTTGTAAGCAGAAAAGTTTGAATAGCATAGAAAGTTGTTTTATAGAAAAACATTTCCAAATTTATGCATTTATGTTTGCATATTTAATACAAAATGCATATGCCGAATATATACAAATATGAAATTTTTATGGAATATCTGAATGGATATGTAAAACTACTTTGATGAGTGACATAAAAGTGAAGTCGTAGCATATTATAATTTAAAATAAAAGTTCATGTACAATGGAATAAAAATGAAAATATTAAAACAAGTTCAAAATATTCCTGTTTTAGTTGTTTTCTTGTTCTTTTTATGATAAAGCCAAAGCCTGATGACGAAGAGACCTGCTCGCGAACCCGGAAATCATGATATGGGCTTTAGCTAGAAATAAAATGACCAGATGATCTTGTGATTTCAAGACGTTTTCCTGATATTTTTTTGTCTGTATTTTCGATAATGCTTATTTTCGACGGTAGGCCATTTCGATATAGTTTTCCAATTGCTAAAAAGTGTTATTTGTTCTTTCGTTGATGTAAAAATTTGTTTGCAGTTGATATTAACATTCTCGATAGATAGGGTTGATAAAATGTTTCCGCTATTTCATCTGCACAGTGTCCAAATTTGTTAATGTTTAAGATAACTTTAAATCAACGAAGTAATCGGCATCTATTTATGTTATCCCGTTGTTTTTGCCGAATATTTGTTTTGGGATATCAGTAAAAAATAAAGTTGTGTCTTGAATTCGTTTTGTAAGCTTGCCTTCTCTTTTAACTTCGCCGAAGCTTAAGATATAAGCTGTGTGCATCACTAAGCTGGACTATAGCTAACTCGTTGGCATATACAATGTGTGTTTTGTAACTTTGCCATAAACCATTGTCACAAATAGTTTATGGCGGATTGTAGACGTCTTATGTATCTACTAGCTGCTAAAAAACGCTGACTTCTTGCTTCTTTTTCTCTGATCAAAGAGCAAAAGAAGATTTGCATGATAGTTCACGATGGTGGCAACTATCTAATACTATAGGATCATCGAGGTATAGCGATTACTAGCATATACAAACAAATTAAAAATGGCAGTGTCTATTTACCACCCACAAATTGCCGTGTAATACACGGAAGTACACGGAAATACACGGAAGGTACGTCAAAGTTTTATTAGACTTTCTGCGAGGAAGTGGTGTATTAATCAGGCCCACAATTCCCTCGCCAGGTTTGTATCTAAAACAGGCTGTGATAAACTATTATCAGTAATATGAATATGGAAGTGACTATTTGTTCTTATCCGTGCACTTACGTGCAGTTCCGTGTATTTCCGTGTACATGGAAATTACACGGCAATTTTAGAGTGGTAAATAGACACTTCTTTAAAACTAGAGAACCTACGAGGGTGAATCAAATATAAGCGAGACTTTTGTCACTAGAGCGAATAAATTTGAAGGAACGAGCGGCCGCTTCTAGGGGCATAGGTAGGCATAAAAATCAAAACAAACTGCTTGTAAACTCGAGCAACGTAAGAAATATAAAAATTTCTTAACACAATCGGCATTTCTAATGAAGAAAAGTTAAGCGCCTTTGGCTCGTTATCAACAGCAGCACCAAAGGGTTAACTTTTCATCAGCTGCTGGACGCCTTCGCGAAAAAAAACGAAAACTAGATGAAACTCCAACACACAATTTTTAAAAACCGATATCGACAGTTGTATTAAATTATGATCACTTTCACTGTCCCACTAACCTTGCGGTAAAAATATTTTCACAAAATGTGCAGCAAATATAAATAATATATATATATATATAAATATTTGCTGCACATTTTGTGCATTTTGTGAAAATAATAAAATAAATATATGTCTGCGATTTTCATCTGTTTGGGTCTCTGAAACAATCACTTGGAGGACAACCCTTTTGATTTTACGATGCCGAGATCAAAAACTTAACAATCCCATGGGGAAAATTCGTTTTCAAAGCAGGAGATTATGTTGAAAAATTATGTGTGCTTAGCTGATGACAATTTTTATAAATAAAGTCGCGGTTATATTTGAAGTTAGGCTTAATTATCTCGTACGGCTAAATCGATATCATGACTAAGTTAATAAGGTAGCTTTAGTGTTATGTGCACTTAATTTTTACATTCGCTTTGGTCGGATTCATCAGGATTCCTTTTCTTAAGCAAAACCAAATTATTTTTTGCTATTCCTTCAAATTATTGTGTAAGGTAAAATTCGTGTAGCTTTAAACAAACCGCTGTTTTAAACACCTCTATGTTTCTTGGCTTACATTTACCAAGTTAATTTTAGTATAGCATGGATGCGCATCAATATTTGTCTGCTTGTACAGCGTGCTTACATTTGTAAATATAAACACAAATAAAAGAATAATGCCGGACTGAACTTTTTTAGTTCATTTTGAGGAGTAGAAATATTTTCTTTCATTCTACGGATAGTTTGGAGTTGACAGTATGAATGAGATTAAATATGTTGGTCTGCTGGCTTTTTTTACTGCATTGTGTTTGTGCACGTAGAGGTTCAAACCAATTTCCATTGTGAAATTCTTGTTGACTTCCCTCCTTTTGGATAAATCCTCACAATCCTCTACTTTTTCGACGACCTTCGGTGAATTACTTCTCTTCAGGATTCCATTCCGAGAACGGTGTACATCCATTCGCTGAAAACCTTGTGATTTCTGTAATATCATACACAAAGTTTCATAAAATATTTGTGAAAGTTTGTAAACTTTGCAAGTATGATTGCAAACTTCTCTTCATCTAATTTGTGTAATTTGCAAATTTATTTCACTTTATTTATCAAGAGTTGTAAATCTTTGTTTTGAAACAGCACTTCACACAATTATCTACCTTCCTCACTACTGGCAGTTAAAGGAAATCAATTTTAAATTAACCTAAAAAATTCAACCTAAAAAAATTAGTAGTTAAAGTCAGATGCGCATTCGGGGTCCGACTGAATATTGATGAAAGGATAACGTGTATAGTATTCCAATATATAACTAAAATCAGGAATGACCAATTTAAAAAAAATTATTTATTTGCTTTATTGGTCATTAATTGCTTATAGGTTTATTAGGCTTAAGGGTGATTTTGTACAAAACTCAATTACTCAGCCAAATTGTAGAAGAATTGTATAATTGTCAACTATGTCCTGGTAATCATAAGTCTCACATATTGTATACATTTTTGTAAGGATTTGAAATCTTATTAATTTTACTGAATAACTTTTTTAGGTAGCATTAATAATAATAAGGAAGTTATAAGCAGAAATAAAAATTGAGAAAATTTTTTTGATGTGCTACAATTTGTTTATTTTAATTTTTATGGAAAATATATATATATAATATATATTATATATGATACATTTTAATTTTTACTGTCCATGACAAAGAAGGATAGGGACGAAATTGCAGCGAGCTTGGAAAATCCTGGCTTCAGATACATTCCATGTCCAGTATACCTACAAAAAGCCACTCGATCAGGAACCTCAAGGAAACGCCACCGACACGGAAAAAAGTCGCATTCTCTAGACGAGGTAGAGAGCGTCGCGAAGGCAACCAAAGGCCCGCGGCCGAAACCAGTCTGCGACAATATCAGAAGGCCTTCCAAGGCACCTGTGACTAGCTCGAGATACCGTTCATCAGCTCAAATCAGATTTTTACTACATGTCAAAGTTGGCAGGACTATGGGAGAAAGCGAAGCTACAAGTAATTGCTAGCTTGAATATCACAGAATATCCAAAGGCCATAATCTGGTTACCGGACCTATTCTTCCTGGAACTTCTGTTGGCTTCATAACGACGGACACATCTAAGCCTGCGGGGGGAACGTCATTCTATAATTGACAGAACCGCCCTCCCTTAGGTCAAGCCAAGTACAGTGTGTATTGTATCTTCACCTCGGTAAAGGTGAATGCCTATCGGAGCACCAAATAAATAAGCTCCGATGATTCGGAATCAATGGAGACAGCAGAAGACGAAGAAAGACACTAACTTATTATTTTGTCCAATTACAGTACCTATGACTTAATTGTCGTCCAATGGGAAGGCATCAACATGGCGATAATAAGGCTAGCTCCGGCATATATGTCGCATGACGACTGTATCATACCTGCATCGCAGTCGTAAGAAAGAGACAGGATCTGCCAATTGTTATGTTAATGCGCCCCATTCGGTCTGTGGAAGTTCGGACATCAATGAGCGAGGTGAGCCTCTTTTTAGCATTACACTTGACTTGACTAAGTATTGCCCAGCACATGTATACAAAAGCAAAGTCAGTCGAAATCGCGCTGGATGAAGCAGTGAACACTATCGAAAAATCTAGTTACGCGATTTTATCTAAAAATCTAATTAAGCGAACTTATCTTATATCTATTCCTCGACATTGAAGGAGCCTTCAATAGTGTCAAGACAGTAGCAATATCGGACCCTCTGAAATCCCACGGTACCAATAGCCTTAGATCTACACAAAACGATGTCACTAGCACGCCCAAATCTACTTAATGATAATTACATAGGAATTTATACAGACAATCAAGCGGTAATAAAGGAGTTGGACTAAAAAGTAATAAGATCACACTTGGTACGCAGGTGTCAAAATAGTCTATAGAACTTTCTGCTAGACCCGTGGTCATAGTGAGATACAGAGGAATGAGATGGTTGCAAAGGAAGATTCTCAACAATTGCTGGTATAAAGATTCAGGCACTTACTTCTTCAGAGGACTGAACGATGTTGCCAACATAGGGATAAAGCCGTTTCTCAAGTTAATTAAGAGTTGTGGCAAAATAAACCCAATTAATTAATATTCAGGTGCGGTCCCACGGATGTGTTAACACATCGGACTTTTATTAAGACTATGTCTATAAAACTTGCCACATAGTTTCTACGTGCACTCTAATTTTTTTTCATAGTAGCAATGGAGGATCATACTCTCTACAATGGTAAAAGAATCATCCAAATTGGTCCACACATTAGGAAGTTGCGATTCGCCCTACCTCTACTCCAATCCTACTCTGAAATTGTACCAGTGGGGAACTTGCTGTATACATGAAAAAGAGAACCAAATCAGTCAACGTGTTATGAAGTTCGACTGCCCCATCCTAGTTAAAACATGTATTCTCATAGTAGCTACATAGAACAACAAAAGCCGTCTAACTTGGTCAACGTGTTACGAATTTGGGCTCAATTATCACTGCCTGTTATCACCCGACCGCAATGGGGGACATACTCTATTCATTACACAAACAAAATTAGCAAAATGGGTCTATGCGTTACGAATTTAGGTTAGGTAGGTTAGGTTAGAGTGGCTGCCTAAAAAGTCAAAAGTCAAAAGTTCCCTAAAGGAAGCAGATTTTTGTGCTAGCGATAACTTTTCTTAATATGCAAAAATGTAGAAAATGATAACGTAAATATGTTGTATGTTCAAGGACAAGCGATATTATTATTACTAGAGAGCGGATCAAGGACTAACAACATCTTTTAGTCACTTCGACCATGATGATCTTTTGTGACTTGATCCATGTACAGATCTAAGCTACTCAGTCAAGCTTTAGTTCTTTAATTAGACCTAATATCTCTTTGGGGGCTGCCTTAGATATGTCTGATGGTGATGGGAAAGCCCCAGTAAGATGTCTGAGCCTGATACGGCCGAGGGAGTCATAGTGACAGAAGATGTGTTCCACCGTCTCTTCCTCTTCCAAACAAAAGCGGCGGTGTCATCTTCAGCTAGCCCCAACTTTTTTAGGTGGTAGCCCAGGGGGCAGTGACCAGTTAGAAGTCCTGTTATATACCAAATTTCATCAAAATTGATTCAGTGGAAGAGATATTTATTACACCGGAAATCCTCTTAAAAATGGGGCCACTTGTAAACGGGTGGAGCGCCACCATTTTATTTTATTTTCTTATCAGAATTTCCAAAATTAAATTTAAAAGGATATGTTATTCAATAAAATAAAAACTGAATTTATATCGTCACTAGTTTCGCTACAAAAAATTCCTGAAAAAATGCTTTATTGGGCTCCATGACTAGGAGCCTTAAATCATGCCATTACATTCTTCTTTATACTTGTATGAGAGGTAGCAATTTTCTTAGCCTCGTTGTTTAGATCAAAATTTATTAAAAAGAAAAACAATGCAATAGCTGTAAAGTATAATTTATTTTCTTACAATTTAGTGTCATGAAAATAACGTAAAATAATTAGGTAAGTACCTACAATAACGTTTTCCTTTAAATATATTTTTTTAAATGCTCCATGTAATAGTCGTCTAATTAAGAAGCAAGTCTTAGTTGTTATGTCTTCTTCAATGAATTTGTAATTAGGCTTCAGAAAAGCGAATAATGAAGATGTTAAAATAGAATTCCTTTAACAATTATTTCTCTGAGACGATCGTATTTCCTGATTCGATTTAAGGAAAAGAAGCGGAAGTGAGAAAGGGAACACTTGTCGGCGGATATAGTACTTCATCGCCCTAATTGAAAAAGGGTCCTAATGACTGTCTGGTAATGATTATACCTTTAAGGAAACTTCGCCTTTCCATTAGAGAATAAAATTGTTAATTGAAGTCTTTTCCAGATCTTGCTTGAATTTCAGAACTTTGGCAAGCCATTGTTCCTAAAAAAGTGAAAGAAACAACTGTTTTACTCGGAATTGGTTAACCTTTGGAAAGGATTGAGTTCTTTTTCAAGGCACCTGAAACTCGCAATAAAAGTAAATGAAGTAATTTTACGTACCCTTAAATCGTTGCTGACGTATATAATTCCTCTTTCCTGGCTTTCTGACGTGAAAATTATTGATGGCCATTTTTCTCATTTCGATGAGTATCTATTGAAGCGGACGAATAATTTCATGTACATGGTTCAGGCTTGTGACGGTATTATTCTTTAATGTACTATAAGCTAATGGACTACAAAGCTTTTCTTTCTTAGTATTCCTAAAGTTTCACAACTTTTATGAACATTCCATTCATCCCCAAATTAGTTCCGGCGGTGTTGATTCCGATAGGCAACAAGTTGCGGAGTATGTGGCCGGGCAAATATAAGGGATATTTTAAGCATTCTTTGGCGCCATGAAAAAATTTAATGAGTATGTTGACATCATGGCATGGTCACCAGTAATTTGTCATTCTTTAAGAGAGGCTTTGTAATTTGTCATTTTGTAAAAGATCCTATATGGGATTTTCTCAAGTTAATGCTAAATTTTTTCATAACAAATTGTTGAATCAATAAAGTAGGATTAATGATTTGGATCATGATAGCATGATTAGCTGCATTTGTATTCTTCTGACATCCTAATTGTTTGCAATTGAAAAAAGATTACTATATATTAATATGTGGTTTGGTACTGTGGGTTGCAACGGGATTGGTTTACGAACCATAATATTATATTGCACATAAAACCATTTTTACGGGGATTGTATTTAAAAATCGGGACCCATATAACTGGAACGTAAAATGTTATTACTTTTTCGCCTTAAAAAGAGGGATAAAATAGTCCTTTTCGCTTGGTTTGGGAGCAGAAAGCCGTAAATTAATATTACTTGTCAAAATTAAAGAATTATCCAGTTCTACTCTTTTATAAAAGGAGTTACTTTGGCAGATTGATTTTACTTTGAAATATTGCTATTATACGCAAATGTCTGAAATATGTCCTTAAGACAAACATTTAAAAAAAAATCAGTTTTTTATGATTGTTAAATATTCTGATTTAGCAATAAACAAAAAAAATTGTTTTTTCTGCTTGAGCTTAGTCCATTATTTTTTATTTCTTAAGTATTAAAACCATAAAAAGGAAGACCAAACTTTTCGGTGCAATTCAAGAGAAGAGTGTGGACGTGGTGTGCGGTTGTGATTCAAGGTCAACCTAGTGTTGCGTCTATTTTTTTTATACGATGTGGCCAAATCCTAGGGGACAACCCTTCGATGCGTTAGCATGGTTTTGGCCGGAAGGGAGTGAGGAAACTTGAAAGTCTTGTTTTTGCATTGCTGCGAGCTAGACAACAGCCCAGAGACTGAGTGGATAATTTTATGTTCTTAATAAAAGCTCACGGGGAGACCTGGTCTCGAACCAGGGGCCCATGTCATGGTGGTCGTGCGGCTCAACGAATTGATCCAACTCCGGATTTTATGAGTTTATTATATATACACACATTTATTTTCTATTTATGACCATTTCTAAGGCTGTAATTCCTGCATTATTAATCCAGCTAAACGTATGAAAGACAATGTACCACATTAACTTCCCGGTCGTTCATTTTTCTTCTATTCAAATACCTCACAACAGAGTTTCCATTGCTTAGTCTTTTTCTATTGACTTTTCAAGTAAGTTTATCTTAAAGTTTCTAAGAATTTTTCGAACAAGATAAATTTATGTTAGAGTTGGAACTGCCAGTGCCCGAATACATTACAAAAGACAACTTTAATGATTTAATTAGAGATCGCAATCTAACCAAAAGCAAAACAGAGGATTTGGGTTCTCGACTGAGACAATGGAATTTATTTGCCAGTGTTGAAGTATCTGATCAACGGAAGGCATTTTATCTTTTCCACTAGAGAGGAATGGTAATTTGAAGGAGGACACAAATGTTGATTTTTGTTTTTAATTAATTCTTTAAATATATTCATTCAAAAATATCTTCAAACAATTTCAAGCCAAAATAATAACGAAGTTGAAACTGTTGTAGTATAAAAATATAAATGTAATAATATATAAATAATTATGTACGTTAAATTTTAATTGTCTTTCTCACAACGACTTTTTATGACCTGGCATTAAAGTCAGTCAGTAAAGTCCCATCGTACAATTTTGTTTACGAAAATAGTGAGAATGTTCTCGATGTGTTGTAAGCTGATGGATGGATCACAACTACATACATCAGTTTTGGGGTTTAAATAGCGGTAACAGAAAGAATCTATAAGGAATACAGGACAGAATACAGCCTAGGGGACAACCCCTTGATGTGTTAGTATGGCTTTGACCGCAAGGGAATTAGGTTAAGGGAAGTGAAGGAAATTTAATGTCTTGTTTTTGCATTGCTGCGAGCTAGGCAACAGCCCATAGAAAGAGTGGATTTTTTTTATTCTATTTTTAAAAACCAAGGAAAAGCTGGGAACGGGATACCCAAATGGAATCTGGAGCACCCAGGAGTGTTAAAATTAAGCCTTCAAGCAAGCCTCGGAAAAAATTTCAGCCAGATTGGTGGGATAAGAATTTAAGTGAAATCCGTCGAAGAATTCACGCCCTGTTCAGGCTGACAAAATTGTTCAGTAGTCCAAGAAGAAGATCAGAGCAGCTAAGAGAAAGAGCGGGCTCTCCTGCTGTGAACAAAACCGAAAAACCTCAGAAACGGTCAGGTTGAGGAAAGTTATTTCGAAAAGTCCTGCACAATCTATGCTGCTTTGTAATAATAGTTGGGCGAAAAACAGCGAGGAAACGCTGGAGATCCCGATGGGTACCCACTGGGTGCCACTGGGCCTGTGAAAATCTAGTGAGTAATCCATTGTAACAAACTGGAGACAAAGCTTTAATATTGTCTCTCAGGACAGGGTTAGATTTGCGATCAAATCTTTTGATTCAGGTCCAGATGGCATTCTGCAGTTATGTTGCAGAAGGTACATGACTTGATTACCTCCTGGTTGACGGTGATATTTAGAGAGGCTAAACCATGTTCCCGAGTTCTGGCATCTCTCACGAGTAGCCATCATCCCGAAAGAATGTTGGATCATGACAAACTCATTGACCCAGCGATCAGTATAAATTCTTTCTAACTTAAGTCCTTGGAAAGGATTTGCATATAAGAAACAATTTTGATCCTGACCTACCTTTCGGGACCGAACATGCTTACACAAAAGACAATGGACCATGTCTAGGTCCTACACGAGGTCGTGTTCGAAATCGATAAGTCCTTGCAATATAAAGAATACTACTTCGCAAGCTTCACTGATAAAAGAGGCAAACCAGTAGACGAGGACACGCTGGATGGAGGAGTATTTTTTAACCTCTCCTATGGTTGTTGGCTACAAACGATGTACTCGTGATGCTTGAGGGTTGGGGGGGGGGGGGGGGGGGGAGCTGAATACGATTAGCGAAATCACGGAAGGAGCTTTATCCCATTCAAAACTGAGATGGTCTTCACTATGACATACAAGATACCACATATAGATAGTACTCATACCCATTCTAAATGTCAGGGAATATTTCTAGACAGCAAACTGACTTGGAAGCTTAATGTAGAGGAAGTTATTGCCAAGGCAAACAAAGCTTTCTATACCTGCAAAGGTCTCTTCGGTGCAAAGTTGGGACTAAAACCCAACATCACTCAATGTATTTATAGGGCAATTGTGCGACCAATCATGTTGTATGCAGAGATGCCAGACGGTATAGAGCAAAAGTCGCCGGGCCGTGGCGCTGAAGTCACCCAAAGTCGCTGCGCCATTATTTGAAAAAAAAAAATCGCCTCTTGATTTTATAATCAATCAAGTCAAAAAATACCCTAATATTTAATAATGGAAGTGACTATTTGCACTTACGTGTACTTACGTGTATTTACTTGTACTTTACGTGTACCTTTGAATTCGGGAAAGTTCCGCTTTTACGTACTTTATGTTCTTTTATGTACCTGGTTTGATTAATACACCTCTTCCGCGCAGAAAGTCTAATAAATTTTTGACGTACATAAATACACGTAAGTACACGTAAATACACGTAAGTGCAAATAGTCACAACCTTTAATAATTCACCCAGTCGCTTCCAACTATTTCTTACGCACACTTTAATCTTCTAGGATAGCAAAAGCAACCGCATTGCGATAAACATCAGTTTGGACTCGTTCAGAGTTCAGTAAAAAGTTATTCGCGCAAAATTAGAATTTGAGATGACTCGACAGCAAAAATTTTTCTACTGTCACGTCGAGTTATGTGATTTCGATTAGCCAATATGAACTATTGCTGTAGGCTGCCGTACATTCTGATTCAGCCAATAGCCCAAAAGCGTCCAGCAAGAATTAAAAAATCGCCCAAAAAGTGCCTAGTTGCAGAGAGGAAAATTTTCTTGCCCAACTGAGGGCTCAAGTAGCCCAATCGGCGAGAAATCGCCCGACTTCTCAACTCTGGTTGGGTTGTAGGCGTCATGGTTTGGTGACCAGCTGTGTACAGGAAGACTGACCTGGCCAGGTTGGAGCCACCACTGTAACCTAACCTAACCTAAGAACAGTGGCTCTAATGGCGAAGGCCAAGATTAACTTTGAGTAGATGCATCAGCAGAATAAGTAATATTCTGGGGTTTTGATCAGTCTCAAGTAAAACCGTGGAGCCTTAGGTGTGCAGATTTCCTCACGATGTATTTTTCACTGTCAAAGCAAATGATAGTAAAATTCTGATTCGCATTTGAATTTTAAAGGTAAGAGGTGAAGGCCAGGAAGGCCTATTTAAAAATTTATTTGTATTGGATACAGTATTTCGTGTCTATGATTATTTTAATTTTTAAAGTGTTTCCATGAGTGTTCCAGTTCGAACTCCACCGTTTATGACTCAGTTGCTTTACAACAGATTACTTTGAAAGGCCATTGGAGGGTACGGCATAGTGCCGGTGCTTCATAATTTTTTGTATTAAATCAAATTATTTATAACTTGTATTAATAACTTTTCAAGTAGCATTATTACTAAAAGTTTCGTAAGACTAAATAGATGAAAAATTGAGGGTCACACAAGAAAAATAGTCAAGGGTAAGTCATACGAATACTTATAACAACCATGTCATGTGGACCGATAGTATCTCCAAAATTAAACGCCGTTTCTGTGAGGGCTGGTCATAGCGACCCAGAATACTTTTTTGAATCTAAAAAAATCGCTACCCGGTCGGTTATTATATGTATTATATCATACTCAGATATATTATACATAAGTAAAGTTTTAACGAACTGCAAATATGTCAATACATATTGAAAAATAGGTTTTCAAAATAATATTCCGAGCAAAAAGGATAACAGATGATGAAGGCCTCATCAGAGATACATATGAATGACCAGCAAGTAATAATTCGTCTGCAAGAGATACAAATTCATTTTGTGATAGCAAAATATATTATAATGGTAGTCATTATGTAATAAGAGCAATCTATAAGTCAACACATTAAATTGAGATACTTCTAAGCGTAGCTTCACGTGTTCTTTCGGCGTATGCTGAGCACAAAGTTGCATAAGTGGCCACAAGCGGAAATTGCATTTACAGCAACGTCGTCTTTACAGCCAATAATTCATCTCATCATGTTTTGTTTGACTTTGTTGGTAATTCTATTCGTGAAATGGCTGACGAAACTAATTCCAATTTCTTGTGCAAAAGATTATATAAATTTCACGTGGTAATATATTAATTAAGTTTTGATTACATTGTTATATTTATTAATTTTGTAAAGAGAGAACGAAAAGTTACTTTTGTTGGTGCAGTAGTGAAAGTAGCTGGTATAGTATGATAGACCTCAACGAGTACAGTGTTGAATGTGTTAGAAAAATCACCTTCATCACACATAGTGCTTCACGGAGACAATATGGAGACTTTGCCATATCTCGGTCCGGGTTTCATCAAGGTGAAGATGATCTTGCTCTCGTCGAGATAAAGGAAAATCTTGGCCCGGTATCGCTCTCGGCAAGATAAAAAAAGAATATTTCGGTGGGAAAACGGGGAGCGAGGACGAGTGATATATGGATTTCCTTCTTATTCCCCTTGCCCTGAACAAGGTAACAAACGTTCTTCTTTGCTATTGGGGATAAAACGCAAATATCTCAATAAGGAAATAATGTAGGAAGATGCGAATGACAAAAGCAAGGTATACTTATATGCCCCATAAATCACACAATTGACACTCTTCGGAAGCTGAAGCAACTAAAAAAATTGTCTACAGTAAAATGATAAAAAAAAGCGATCTCGTCGACTCTCATAACCTTAATCTCGCTCTCATAGTCGCATTCTTACTAGTTATATTGGGCATCGTGAACCCTATTCCATTATCATTATTGACTCAACGCAACCCAACGCAAACCTGACTCTAAATTTCTTCCCTCAGGCCGGTTTGGGGATGGGACGTACACTTAAGATATTTTGCTCCGACTCAATTTTATGTCAGAAGGCGAGAAATAATTTTCGTGGACAAATGTTAGGATACAATTACAGTTTCCTGCGATCCTTTACCTGAAATATTTTTTCTATCCCTAAATCACATGACAGACCCAAATTAAACCGAACTTATTTTGAATTGAGTTCACAATTTGGGTCTATTGTTACATGACCATATTTAAAAATGAAACTTGAAATGTTTTAGCCGTCAGTTCGGTATAAATTTAAAATGAGTGGAATTGATTTATATAATTACGCGTTTCTGCATCTTAGATTTGGAAAACTTAACGTCAAAAAAAATGTAATTTTTTTTATATATGATGTTGCCAACGCTCAGGGGATGCCCTATGATGCTAAAGCACAGCCTTGGCAGGAAAGGAATTAAGGATGAGGGAAATGGATTAGGAGACGAGGGAAAACAGAAAATGACGAGGGAAAACAGAAAATGGTAAACTGTTCCACATTCGTGTTGTTCTGCTTAGAAAAGATTCCCGACGGTACGTCCAAATTTGACCTGTAGAGTACAGGGGTGGGAGCGACTTGTTGATCTTGTATCGCGCCTTGTCATGTGTCTACAAGGAATCAGGCTAGCAAAGTCGTTAGAACAATGGCCATGGGAATAGCGATAGAAGAGTGAGATACAACCGACATTCCGTCGATGCTCCAGAGAGTCAAGGCGCTCAAAAATTGAGGAATCGCCAATAAGTTTACTTACCTTACGCTGAACTTGATCTAACGCGAACAATGCAGTGTGTCCGTTCCCTGCCTAAATATGAGAGTTATATTCAAGTCTAGGCCTAATATGGAACTTTTAAATCAGCGCTAAGTCAGGTCACGTGAAATATTTCTTACATCTCTGTAGAAAACACAAACATTTCATCGTACTTTTAGCGATTGCAAATATATGATCAGTCCAGCTAAGATTGCTGGATATCTCAATACCAATGGGATTGGTTGGTGGGATTCAGATGTAACTCCGTCAATTAGTACACGGATTGAACGGTCTGACAAGAAACTCTCTATCCATTTAACGAGGGTAGGGTGCAGACCAAAAGTTTGAAGTTTGGCAAAAAGGGCGTCATGTCAAACTCTATCAAAAGCCTTTGAAATATCAAGAGCAACGGTGTTGGACTCACCAAAATTATGAAGACAATGATTCCAATGCTCCGTTAGAGCCGTTAGTAAGTATCCATTTGAGCGGCCAGCGCGGAAACCGTACTTGCGATCGTTGATAACATGGTTATTTTCTAGATATTTCAACAACTGAGAGTTGATGAGTGATTCAAAAACTTTAGATATGATCGAGGTTAGTGCAATTGGTCTGTAGTTAGAGGGGTCGCATAACTCTCCTTTTTTAAGTATCGGCTGGACATGAGCAAGTTTCCATAAACTTGAAAACATTAATGTTGAATATGACAGGTGAAAAAGTTTGCGCAGAGCTTTAGCCAAAACAGAGGCGCAGCATTTTTAAACCAAGGGCGTGAAATCATCAGGCCCAGTATCTTTGGACACGTGGAGTTTTGAAAGTACCCTAAAAACTTCTCGACTGCAAAAGTGCAACGGCTTTTGCCTATAAGTGCACTGTGATGGAGATGGAAGTGGCTGCAATGAAGGTGGCAAGTACAAATGATGTTCTTGAAGCTATGAGGAAAAAAGCGATGCATTCCAAAACATAGAAAGTTCAAGATATAATCGATGCTTCTGTTAACATCTCTCATAGAAAAGCAATTAGACCAATCCAGCTCTCTGAGATATTTATTAAGTCCCGCCCGATCAGCATTTTTATAATGCCACACTAATATTTTGGTGGAGTTTAGGTTTCTGGTTTTCAAAGAGGAGATGGAGAATTGGGCGGAGATAAGACAATGTTCCGAATTACCCAAGGGAGCAGTTACCGAAACCGAGTACTTTTCTGGATGCGAGTAATTTTTCTGGATTCTTCCTTATAAAGATTATCGTGACTGAGGCATAAAAAGAGGAAGTCTGAAGTTATAAAAAGACTTCGCTATTGGTCGCTAGTAACATGTACATTAAACCGAAAAGTGTGTTCAAGCAAGTAAAATTTTCAAACCGAACTCGGTTGACTTTCTTTCAGTGCACTGTCCGGCTTAGTTTCTGATTACATGTCAGTACAAAAATTGAAAATTGTGTTCAGTTGCAGCTCAGTGAGGTTTTCTGAGAACGAAAACATTAATAAACCGATCGCATGCAAAATCATTTAATTAACCTTCCAGTCACAAAATATCAAATTTATACTTATAAATGTTTTGCACTCGAGAGATAGAAATCATTTCGGTGGAAAAATGCCTTCAAACAATTACCGTTCCTTGCGATCTTTTACCTGAAATATTTTCATCTTAATTACCAAGTTGACTACGTGATAATTGAAACATTAATGAACCGTGCGCATGCAGAAAAATTTTCTGAACCCTCCAGTCACAAAATATCTACTCTATACTTGTAGTGGTGTTCCCCTTCCCTGAGATCCTTTACCATAAAAAACCTGCTTGTGTAGACCCAAAAGAGGACCGTGTGCGTTGGCTGATTTACTTCAGCAACCCAGAAAGCTATGGAATTGACACTAATATCAGAACCCCCCCCCCCCTCTCTGCAACTGAATCACCCTTGTGATGTCCGGGTGTCTTACTTCTACAGTAACTTATGGTATCGGGAGTGACGTTATTCATTTCATCGATCCCGAACACCACATATATTTTACTAATATTAGTCGTTTTCGATTAATTTTGTATGTCATTTTGTATGTACATTTGGTCATATAATTTGAAAATGGTTAATGATTTTTGTGTGTTTTAAATTTCTTTTGAAAGAGACCAAATTGGCCACTTTTAAACCCGCAAATACCAAAAACTAAAGATGACATTTTCAAAAAACTGTAGAAAATATGCCTTAAAATGTAAGACTGGTTAATGTCATCGGAAAAAAATTTCTCCTATAACTTGTGGCGAAGGGAGATCGACCACTCATCCGTTACTTTATTTTCTTTTCTCGCCTAGATTTATCCTTTATTATTGCATACGACCTAAGAAACACCCGGTATAGATATATGGATAAACAGATAATAATCAAATTAATTAAACAATTCTCATCCCAGAAATATTATGGTGTTGCTTTCGCCAGTAGCTTACAATCATGTATGGATGCTATTAATATCTGCAATCAGGGTGTCCTATATAACTGGTTAAGAACAGTCAATTAAATCTACATACAATCCGGAAGTACTGATTTCAAAGAAGATTGTGGGTTACAAATACGATAAAAATTAATGGACGTGAAACTACAAGCACAATCACTGATTGCAGGCATTGGGTGGAATTGCGATAGTTTCCCTTGAAGTTTTGATGTGTCACTTGCAAAGGAACATGATTGTATAATCATAGTGAAAACTAAGCTTCAAAGACTGGCGGAGTGGGGATAAGCTGCCTGTATCAATTTAAGAGTGCATTTTAATTTACAATTTTTTCAAAGTTAAAATGAAAGTGTTAAAGGAGCATGTTCGGAAAATTATGTTTTATGAGTTCAACAATGGCAACAGCTCCATGAAAAATAGTAGAAATGTTAATGCAATATTTGTAGATGAGGCAATAAGTAGAAGCCAATGTAAACTATGGTTCCCGAAATTCAGAGCTGGAAAATATAGCCTAGAACGCGAGCCTTGCCCTGGAAGATTTTTCGAGCTCGACGAGGACGTCCTTCGAACTCGGGCACAAAATCCCATCGTAAAATTTGTCGAGAAGCTTGGATTTGGTAATTCTACTATTCATCAACACCTAAATGCCATCTGGAAAGTCAGCAAATTTTCCAGTGGAAGGAACCTTTCTGTACCGAATAGTGACTGGTGACGGGAACTGGGCTTTCTGGCAATATGTCAAGCACCGTTTTTAGAAAAAAGAAGGAACACCGACACCGGTAGAAGATCTTTCAGAGATGCTGTCGCCTGTAAGATCCAATATAAGGATATAAAAGATTTAGTCTTCAAAGTTTTTAAGACCAAACCAAGAGATAAAAAGAGAGATGAACTTGAACTTGGGCTGTATTTCGTGTGCGTCAGCATCTATTTTCATAGCCCACTCTCTATCGTTGCCTCTTTTCCTTGTTGGCTTATTATTTGCAGTAAGCGATAAATCAGGGTGGTACTTAGCTATTAACCGATTATATTCAACTATAGCTGACTGCTGACTCAAGATCTATCTGGTTTTGTAGCGGGTAAGTTTTCCTTGAAAGGACAGATCTTTAATATACAAAAAATAATTTATGGTAGATAAAATAATGATAATAAATTATCAAGGATTTCTATAAAGTATTTCCATTATAGTATGGTGATAATTAGATAAATGAGAGAAATATTTTAGAAAAAATAAAAATAATTCAGGAGTGGTTCCAAAGTTTTAGTTTTAAAAAAAAGTTAGACCACATTTCCTTTAATACTCGCAACAACTTTTCAATTTTTAAGTATTACTCAAACTCTTTGTGACACCTGAATAAAGATGTAGTCCAAAAGCAGCTTTTTTCTTGCATTTAAAAACTGCATGAAAAATTGTGCAGCTAGCGGCATATTGGATACACGTTTATTGAAATTAATTCAATTTCAGGCAGCACAGAAGCACACCACTACACAAAGTTATATAATTTTTAATATTTTTGAATATAGTGATGATACTACCGCTAAAATTGGTTTCCTCAATTTAATTGAAGCGTGAATTTATGCTCCTGTCGTTAACACAAAGAATTCCATTGAATTTTACAAAGTTCGTGCTCGTGAAAAAAGTGTGGCAATTAATTCTGACGTGAACAATTTTGCATATAAATTGAAACTCTTTTTACCATAATTGTTTTTCTAATATGTATATCTATATCAAACTTTGATTTTCTAACGGTATTTAATTAAAAGCCAACACAATAAAATAAAAATACAGCAGTTTTACTAAGTAATTCAATTCAATGGCAAATGTTTATTTGTGTAAAAATGTTGATTTGATTAGCTCGTGGTTCCCATAGATATTGCAAACAACCGAAAGTTGAAATTTTGGAAACTTCTTAACAAACAATTGAAAAGAATAACAGAACTCTGAAGTTGCAGGACTTGTTTAAAAGTGTATAAAAATGGAGGTTACGGTACAGAAACTTTACATTAAAATTTCGGAAGCCAAAATTCCAAAATTTTCAAATGATCCTTTATGATAGGATATTTTAGATTGAAGATTTTTAACCCTTGAAAATCCGGGGCCATTCAATTAAATACAGTAACTACAGTTAGAGTCGCTAACTTGAATTGTCCGGGGAAACTTAATGTACACTCCGACGTCACTCAGAAGTCAATACTGGGTCCCATATTATTTATAATGTATATTAATGATATTGTGTTAATTCCCTGGGGATTTTTCTGTGTTACAATTCATTCCAGACAATGCCATTTTATCTAAGTCTAAATACGTATAAGTTCGTGGGAATTCGCCATCAGACTTACAGGAAATCTAATCAGCCATGCTATTGATTCATCTACTTTATTTGAATATTGTTCGTATCAATTTTAACTACATCGAAATTTTAAAAAATGTAGGCAGACACTTTTTCAGAAATAAGGTCATTCATAAATTGCAAACTTGTGAAACTGCTTCAGCTCTATGTTAGCATAAGAAGGGCTGCATTCACCTAATTGTTGTTTTTATAATAATGTGATGGTTTATGAAATATTTAATGATCAGCTGTATCAAGTGGCAAGCGGTTTCTTGGTGATAATTAAAGAGTAATAATTTTGAAGTAAATCAAGGATTGTGAAATAACTGATAGAGGTTCATTGTTTTTGAAAGGGTAACTCGATAAGTTTTGCAATTATTGTTTATATATATATATATATATATATATATATAATTTTTATCTTCTTTAACTGAGTTAACATTCAAATCAATTTAAAGATTTTTCAAAATTAATTGACTACTGTATCCTAGTTGACGACCATTAATATATTTGTTTTTTGTATTATCCAAATATTTTGCTTTCTAATTGCAGTTATTTTTATTTAAGGAAAGAACGGGTCCCTGTGGAACAAAGAGGGTTCGTAGGCAGGCTAAGTACATCAGGCAAATCCTTAAGAAACATAGTGGAAATTATGAAGGAAAGGAGTGTATCTGTCAGTGTAAGCGGTGTGCGAAAGATTCTGAACATGTTCAAGGAAGAAGGGACAATAAGTAGGCGTCTAGGAACCGAGAGATGCCCTAAAGTCAGAGAGAGAGATCATGAAAAAATCAAGGGCGAAGTCCTCATAAATCGAAAAACCACTTTTACGAAAATAGCGGCTGGATTCAAAACGTGCCAAGGATCATCAATAAGTCGTCATACTGTCTTACCATTACTTAAAAAAGACGACTTTAAATGTTGCCGATGTAGGAGCTATTACAAACAGACATAAAGCTAATAGAATGGAATGGGCAAAAAAGAATCTTCGTAATCTTTATACCATGTGGCCAAATCCCAGGGGACAAGCCTTTGATGCGTTATCATGGTTTCGGCCGTAAGGGAGTTAGGGTAAGGGAAGTGAGGAAACTCGAAAGTCTTGTTTTTGCATTGCTGCGAGCTAGACAACAACCCAGAGACGGAGTGGAATATTTCAATTTCTTAATAAAAGCTCACGGTGAGATCTGGTCTCGAGACCGGGACCCATGGCATGGTGGTCGTACGGCTAAACGAATTGACCCAACTCCGTCTCCAACTTAACTTTGACTTTCGATTTCTCGGAAACTAAAAGGTTTATCAACATTTTTTATTCATTATTTTTTGCTTAGGCGGATCTAGGATTTTTTAAGGGGCACTTTGTAGAGTGAAAACGGCTGGAGTGCGGTCCTACTCCACACCACTACTCAACACTTTTCAAGAGATTTATTTGTTTTTAGCGATGCACTTCACTATTTTCCTTTCGAAATTGTTGTCACTTGCGTCTTTTGTGACTTTTACACTGAAGTATTTTCATTAATAAATTTGGTAATTGTTCCTTTTATTATTCAAAGGCTCGCAGATGTTTTTCTGCTGAATTTATTTTAACACACACTTTAAAATTTGCTTCAAAAAAATCTAATAAACGCTTCGAAATGTTTACGCGAACCATAATACTACAGAAAGCATCAAATTTTAATTTTACAATGTTCAACATCAAAATTCATTTTAACATATTTTGGTAATGAAAACTAAAATTTAATTTAATAACTAAATAGACAGCGAGTGATGTCAATAGCGAAACCATTCTACAAATTTACCATATTTTTAAATAATAAAACATGAGCTTGCTGGAAAAACATTAAAGGAAATATAAAAGACAAATATTTCTAAAAATTACTGTTGGACCAACGTTAATGTAATAAAGGGTTTTTCATTAGGTACAGTATTTTTTCGGACGTTTTATTTTACATTTAACATTTTTGGTTTAGTAAACTAATTTTTGGGGCTTTATTTTCAGTAGTTTTCTTGCCTGTAGCAGTTTTATTTTCCTTGTCCTCGTTACTTACTGAAACACATTCTCTGCCTTTCTATTTCCAGCAACCCATTGTGGAGTGGAGGGGGAACTTCGCCCAAATCGAGACAACCACTACAAGTGAACCTAAAATTTAAAGTGGATTCCGAACCACTTGCATTTTCTCTGCAATCCCCATAGCCTTTTTATCGTAATCTCTTGTCAGCAGAAAACAACCATGGGTCGTTGCCGGTGGAATTCAAACCGGGGAGCTCCGGACTGGTGGGCCGACACTTTTACACTAACTCCACCGAGGACTAAAAAAAAACTGCAAGCACCAAGTATCAAATGAAAGTTTAAGCAACGAAGACTAAGATGTGTACCCTTATTAGCGGTAGGAAATATCATTTGGTACCAATGGTACCAATTATCATTGGGTACCAATGGTACTAAGTATCATTTGGTACCAATAAATTTTTATTCTATACTCAACAGAGGAAATGTTAGCAAATTTTATAATTAATTGCGTAGCTGTCGACGGAGTGTGAATATTGAAAATTTAAAATAGAAGTTGGTTAGTTAGTTTAAATGGTGGATTCCAAAGTGGCGGAGGCCCAATTAGCATAAGTTTTGATACAGAAACTCTTCTCTATATTATTTGGAGGTAAAGTATAGTATAAGCCGAGATAAAAGCGTTTGAGAGGAGGTTATTAGATCCACCCTAACGCCTTCAACTGTGGCCACGATTTGTTGATATGGGTACTTTTCCTCGCGACGGAACTTCTCCAGGTGTTGCGCGGTCGTCCAATTCGGAGTCTTCCTTGGATTCCGTGGGGATTCCAAACTGTGCTCTTACAGATAAATTTTGATGTCGTTTCCAGGAGTCCAAGCTCGGAAGTTTGGTTTTAGCAGCATTGATCCTAAGACTTGATCTGCGACCTTTTTAAGTTATTGCTTAAAACTTGATATTGCTAATTTGATTCATAGCTTGCTAACGATTCCAATTATATTCATAATCATCAAAATTATGTGTTTGTCAATAAATCAAAGATTAGATTTTGGTAGGATAAAATGCAATCTTGTTTTGAAAAAAAGTTAAATTTGCTTTAAAGTTATGTCTCTGGTTGAAGGAAGAGGCTTTCTGATTCTAAGGTACGAGGGGAATTTAAGTTGAAAATAGAATCAATTTAATACTGAAAACTTTTTCAGTCAAAAGAAAGAATTCACTTTCACTGAAAGTAAAAGTAAATCTGATTTGATTTGATTGAATGCCTTGTTTATGCCGAAGCCATTTAGTTGGCATCTTCTTTCTTCAACTTCCAGTTCCATTGAAGAAAAGTCAATTTTTTCTGATTCCTGTAATAACTCAGTTATCAAAGGAAAAGCAATTTCGTCTGGTGTAAACTCATTTTAAATAAAAATCGAATCCTTAATCCAATAAGCTTCTCTATTATTCCAGAAATGGAGAAAAGGGGATCTCTTTGCATTATCCGGTCAGGAAGAAAATTGACCATTGAAAACTTTCTTTTCATATGAGACGCACCATAATCATAATATCAAAAAGGAGTCAACACTTTTTATGAAGGGCACAGGGGCAAATTGTGCAAGTGAACTCACTTTCAATTTTATTCGCAATAATCGAAAATTCAGTGATGGAAAGGCTCAATTCCGAAGGCGGATAAAGCCAAAGCACACGCAAGGAAATTACTGAGTTGACTATAAATTCATATAAAAGTGGAATTTGCGAAGTAGGAAAGGATGTATCCTATGAATTGTGGATGTATAGTAAAATCCTTATTGGAAATATTGATCCGGATATTCTGCGAGTGTGCTGCTAAATGTTTAACAATACACACTTAGGGACTGAATAATTGGATGTAAATCCTGTTTTTTAACAGAACAGTACGGCATACGTACATAGATTATCCTTTTGCAGAGGATGCTATTTTGTATTCAAATTTATTTTAAAGGGTAAAGGCTCTCGTAGGTTCAATTTACCAATTGTTTGGGACTAAACATGAACTATGCTCCAGTATTTTTCAATTTAAATTCTACAAAAAAGCTGGCTTCAAAGGTTTCATATATGTCGTGTTCAGAATTTGGAAATATGAAATTCGTTTTAGCTTCGTGTTTGCATAAATTGCAGAGCTGTTATTTTTCTGCCAATCTAATTTAAATTCCATAACGTAACTATGATACGTTTATTGGCAGTTTTTACCCCTGTAATGAGTTTGTAATTGCTTGTTTTTTGGGGTGATAATTTCAAAATTCTACAGAAAGAGAAATTAAGAAGAGGATCTGTGTTTCAGTAATGGAAACAAAAATTCTATTTCCATGTTTAGTAAGGTTAAAAACTAAAGATGAGCAATTTTACAAAGATATATTGTATATTCTATAACTATAGCAGAATAGAATACAAAAAACCTAGTTTAATTTTACTGGAAACTTTGTTGAATGAAAAAAAATGCGAGTCGAACACAGTACCTTCTCTTTTATCAGCAACTATCCGCAAGATATTCTACTAGGCTACTAGTGCTATTGACCATTCTTTGCCATTGTTATTTTTATGAAGAAGCCTATTTAGTAAGTTCTTTATAGTAGTGGCTTCGGCGGATGACCAATTAGCGCGCAATGCGCAGTTTTGACACCACAGAAAGCCGTAATTCCATTGTTTGAGGATATAGGATATAAATCGTGAAGTAAGTGATCAAGAGGAGGCTATAAGATCCAACCTAAAGCATTCAAAATGTGTTTGACTTCTCCAATTTGTCTCCCCGAGATCTTCCTCAACTCACTAGAACAGAGGTTGAGGCCCAATATCTTACCCCGGTCAGTGCTCGACATTTTCACAGGAAGTGAAAGTGTGTGACTTTCTTTCGCCCTTCATTCTTGCAGCTGTTACAATGTGAACTAAAAGGGATGCCAAAACCGTGTTAACCGCTGTCATCCTCGTGACGTGCCATATTTATGACAGGTTCTATTTAGAAGTCTTTTCGATCTTTTCTTGTGTAAGCATGGCCATATATTCTTAGATAAGGCTCAAGAGGTTAGGCCTCCCCAACTGGAGTCTGTCGTTAATAAAAAGTGCGAGCAGATATCCCTCTTGACTGTCCCAAGCGGAATTTTCACTAACTCCTGGGTCCCATACCAATGTGATGAGTCGCACAGGCAGGTTAATTCCACGTAGCAACTCTCTACCAATTTAGGGGTGATAATCGCCGAGTCAAGTGCTCTAATACCAGCATGACTGCTGCTTCCTGCTGATTCTTGCATTAAGATCTGGCACGCGTTCGAGAAAGGTAGTGCCTTTTGAAATTCGGTATCACCTGCAGGCCCGTGTGCAGAGGGGGGGGGGGGGTAAAACCCCGCCCCAGGAACTTCTTTATTAGGAAAAATTTGACTGAAATACTAAAAAAATAACCTAAAATGTATATAAAATTAGATACCTCCCCCCCCCCCCCCCGCCATGGAGCAAACCTTGCCTGGTCACCTGGGGACCTTCAGCAATCCGGATTATATTCCTACGCTCAGACTTTTAGTAAGTGAGTATCGCTTCCGATTATTTTTACTATTAAAAAAAAGACTCAAAATACTAACAATTATGAAAAGTTTCAAGAAGCTGAAGGCAAAAATAATTAAAAATTTAAAGCAGAAATTTGGAAATGCCTACAGGTGAGTGCCGTGCCACCTTTAAGAAAATTTCCCAATACAATTTTGAAAAAAAAAAAAATGCGAAACTGAACCTAAAGCTTAACCTAAACGACCGAATAAAATAAACCGAAACCGAGAAAAGATAAAAATACAATATGATTGTCGGAGTGTTTCCCGAGGGAAGATGCAGCACCAGGCCAGGCCCCTATTCGAGCACCCCTGCCCGCAAGCATAAGTCCGCTGTATAGAGCCGTCCGCCACTTTTCTAGGCCTCCGGCAGTACTCATCCAAAAATGTTCCAAAAGACAGCACAACAATTTCAAACCGCTTAGAAACCCGCGGGACCAGTCTGCAGAGTCATTGTCGTCTGCAAACAGCTTCCATTTGCAGCAATATCAAAGCGAATAGAAGTTTCTTGGACAAACTAATGCAAGTCTGCAAGTCTTTAATTCCCAGTGAAAGACGAGGCTTTCGTTCCACACCAACGGTTGCCAGGGGCAGTTGAATGTGTTGGCCTCCGCTGCCAGGACCTCTAGACGTAATCGTCCATTCAATTTGGCAAAGGAGTGGTTCTTAAGTGAACGTGTGTGTACTTGTGTGTTAGTGGGCAGTTGTGTAAGCCCGATCTGCATTCATGGGCCTACAAAGCTTATCAAACAATTCATATGGGTACTTGTTCTTGTTTGGCACATAGATTATTAATATGGCACAATGTCAGACATGTGAAGCAACTGTGGAATAGGGTTCCTTCACCACCACAAACCGTGCAAGCTCTTTTAATTTGTCGACTGATATGTAAAAGCTAGTTTGAATGCATGACACAATCATGAAGCAGTTTGAAAGCTACATCAGAGTATCTGTAATTGGACGGATAGCTCCCCGGTTATCCCCTTTACACCCAAATCTACCTCAAGATGTGCGGCCCACCTACTTACACCTAAGTGACCCTTAGACTATACTCCTACGAAGAGATCGCGCAACCGGCGTGAAGTGAGTGTACTGAATGTCGTGTGCCATGTCAATGTCAATTCAGTACGAGAGCGTTTCTTACCAAAGTGCTAGGTTCCCTAGCAGAGAGACGGCTGAAACGCTCTCATAATAATATATCCCTGGCTTACTATAGACCACCAAACTAGTGACCCATATCTAAGCAACCACAGAACCCTTCACAGAAGAAGGCTATGCTTTATACGTTTTCGTGAGCCCTTCTTTCAGGACAAGTTAACAGTTTAGTTGAAGACGCCTAGTATTAAACTTAATTTTAAAAAGCGTACAGTAATTTGGCTTCTCGGAATGCATGAGATTATATATATCTGCTATAAGGTATCCTTCATAAATTTATCACTTGAATATACATAGGTTGTGTATGACACGAATGGAACATAAGGACCTGAATTTCAAGTACGTGTTGGATTTAACTGATTATGCAGGGAAGCCGCAGAATTTAACTCCGTTTATTCTCGTTAGCTTCATGTTAGTAAAACTCGCCTCTAATGTAAGTAGTAATAAATGTCCTTGCAATGTCCTTGCAATCAATAAATGGTGATTTTCATATTTTTCAATATTTTTATTTATTATAAAAAACACAAGAAAAAAAATTGCGTACTCTCTTGATATTTACGTGTTTATTTCTCTATATTTATCGCATACGAAACGGTAAACGGGTGCAATGCTGCTCTTTGTTTTACATTTCTTTTTATCAAAATTTCACAAATTGTAGTTAAAAAAATGTACTATTAAATTAAATAAAAATTTAATTTACACAATACATAGATTCGCTAAAAAAAAATTTTTAAATCATGTTTCTTTTTCGACTTTATAACTAGGTATATCCCCTTAATCACATAGTCATTAAAAAAAGCACTAGTTAAAAAAAATTGCGAGTATCTTAAAAAATAGATGATGTCCGTTATTTACTTACTCTAAATTATAGTGAACTGTTACAGCAATTTGCTTTTATGTGTACTGATACATACTCAAGAATTTTTCTAAGTTTTCACTAAGGAACTATTACTATCGCGTGAAAGTTCTTTCGATGTACTCCAATAATACGATTTTTGTTTAAGAATTGACAGCTTATGGTTCCCCCCTCTCTATTTCGTCGTTGAATCCACTTCACGCATGCAGCGAGTTCTGCTTGGTCGGTTTCTATTTAATATCATATAATTTACCTCTGGTGTGTCGCAGGGAAGAAATATTGGCTTCCTATTCCTTACTATTTAAATTAATGACATTTATACATATTTCTTTAGTTCAACGATTTTATGTTACGCTAAGTATGCTAAAACGGAGTTGGATAAATTCGTTGAGCCGCACGACTACCACGCCATGGGTCCGGGATTGGAGACCAGATCTCCCCGTGAGGTTTTATTAAGCAATTAAAATAATCCACCCCGTCTCTGGGCTGTTGTCTAGCTCGCAACAATGCAAAAACAAGACTTTGAAGTTTCCTCATTTCCCCTACTCTAATTCCTTTCCGGCCAAAACCATGCTAACGCATCAAAGGGTTGTCCCCTAGGATTTGGCCACATAGTATAGAAAAAAAAACATGTTCTGCACGTTGCGGAACTGCAGCTTTTCTTTTAATAAGAGTAGGTGACCAAGAACCAGTGAACATTGTTTATATGTTTGGAAAGCCATATTTAAGGGATGGGGAAGGTTTTTGGAATATTGTAGATGTTGTTGTTTGTTGTTTACAAATTATACGTTTGATATTGTCGTCAGCTGCCGATTTCCTTTTACTGCCATTGCTTTCTTATAATATTTTTAGATTTAATTAATGGGATGCCTATTAGGAACGTGATGTAGAGAAGCTACCATTGGAATGGAATGTTGAAGGGCTTGGTGTATTATGTCGTAGAATTTGTCCATTACATCATCTTAAAACCAGTTGCAAACACTAAAAAAGTGTATTTTAGAATGCCATTAAACTCAAGTCTATAGAATTTCATGAAATCTGACGAAACGTTTGAATATTATTACCGCGATATAACTCAAGGAGATTAAACAATTTGTAGGGAAAGGTACGAGAAAAATTAATGTTATCATGGCGTTACGTTCAGATCAAAAAGTATTGTTACTGTATTAAAACGAAATTTAGCATTTAATACTTTGTTCAACAAAGTGAGTTAATGAGTCAGGATTTTGACCCAAAGTCACAACAAATTCGAGCACCTGCAAGACCAACTCAACCCCAATTTTTTGGTTTAAATTGTTAATGATTTGACCGGGATATAACAATGGAAGAAAACGTATGGCAGGAACATGGAGGTTGGTTGGTTGGCAAAAGGGGGCAGATGTGTGTCTTCCTTGCAATGAGGCCTTTAGTGGCCCATTGTACGCCTCCTGCTTGGCCGCATACTCTAAAGTCCACTGTCCATCCAACTGATCCCCGTAACGAATTGGATAATTCGGTTGTACCCCAATTTTTTAACTTCTGCTTAATCTTCGTAGTAGTATGTTCCTAAGATTCTAAATTTTTTTTTGCGTCAGGAGTCGTAGTACGTGTAATACGGTCTCATCTTCTTATGGCAGGAACGTGATTATGTGGTTTCATTTATCTTTTGAGTTTAAACGTTTCCATTCCTCCCCCTTTTCGAGTCTACTGCTTACAAAAAAATAGTTTCAGATGACTTTAACCCTTTCTACCCCTCAAGCGAAAAGAAACTTTCACCATTGCGCGGTTTCCTATAAAAATTCTTGGCAATCGTTGTTCATAGGGCGAAAGATTTAAATTTTATACAAGTAGTATCATAAGGAAAGGGAGCTTTGGGACAGATTTTTGTGGTTGGCACTACCCGCCCAAGGGATGGAAGTTGATCCTTCTATCTGTTTTTTCTGAAATCGGTACATAATAAAAACCATTTTTCCATCCCATGGGAGGGAAAAATCAACCTACGAGGATTGTCCTAAAGCTCCCTGACCTATTCCCCTTCCTTATTATTCCACTTGTATTAATTTTCGATACATTTCAATGTGAACAACCATTGCCGAGCATTATTGTGGGAAAACGAGCGAAAGGTGAGGTCTCTGTCTGTTTGAGGGACTGGAAAGGATTAAAGTAATTTGAAACTATTTTTTATAATCAGCGTTCTCAAAAAATATGAATATGAGCGGAGAGGGAGTAAACGTTTAAAGAAGAACTAATCACGGTCATATCCCTCCTATATTTCTTCTTTCTTTGTTATATCCCGGTCAAATCATCAGCACTTTCCATCAGAAACCAACTGTCGCGCGTCCTTGCGCGAAATCCGAAAAATGGGTGGTTTTAGACCTAACTATAATATATAATAAAAACTTTTTTACTTTGGTATTCGGGTTGGGTGACCACGAAAACCAAAGGGGGGGGGGGGAGTAGTTCGTCTTGGAGGTGCCCGAAATTCGTGCACACTCATCTGACTTATTAAGTCTAATATAAACTCACCAATCGGAAATAACAACAGTTCGACAGCCATTCGCAGCAAGCAATGTTTTACCGGGCCTTTAAATTTATACCATATCAATCTCAACACCCCGGGCAACGCAAGACGGTAATTTTTTTTTATTTGGAATTCGAAATAAATAAAGATTGGTGTGCAAAATTGGAAGGCTAATCATGATTATAGTATACCAGTCAGCTAATCTAATTGTACCAATTTAAAAACTTCTTCTGTGCTATTAAGATATAGTATAGATTTTGCCATTTCTCCACTTTAAACATTAAAAGCAGTCCTATAAAACCAAGAATGTAAACAAAAAACCAAAATATTTTCTTCTAAAGAAGAAGATAATTAAACCTCACTTAAATAATTAGTTAAACGTATTTGGTTAGAGAACCTGGCTCATCCAGCAAAAATTCCTAGTTTCAATTTCAATTGTGTTATATTAAAATTGTTTATAATATATTCTGATTTCACATTTATAATATTTCTGATTAATAAAATTGACATAATATAATTTTAAAACCCAATTTGATCTATTTTTATTTAAAACTGTTAAACGTTAAAAAATTTAACTGTGTGTCAGTAGTTACCTAATTATTATTAATTAGTGTTTAATCATCATTTAGCTTAGTAATATTTTGTAGAGTAGAACTAACATGGGAGCAGATAATCGCGAAAAATGTGATTTTTGGGGACAATTTGGATACTCTCCCTACAGTAAATAAAATTGTCACATATTTACGAACACATCTTTTAATTTTGCCCTACAGGCTGAACTATGATAGCTTTCTCGAAATTTATACACATTTCTTACAATTTTTGTTTTAATTTTAGTTTCAGATTTACCGTGTCGAAATGTTTTTATATAAGAAAAATTTAAAAAACTAAAATTGAAGGATTTAAAATCGTTTTTTAAAACATGAATAATAATTTTCAATTATTTATTGCTTCACGCTCTAACCCCATGGGTGAATAAAGTGCGAGATCAGTGTATTAACTATTAAGTCGCGGAAGCGACATTAATCTTTGGGTCGAGATAATAGGAATTGAATACGGTTGGTGTAAAATTGTTAATAATTTTGTACATCATCACACAAATCCTCTAAGTATCATAAAAATTACATCCAAATATTTGTATAGAGAAAACCAATTCGAGATCATATCTTCTCAATCCGTATATGCACCAGGCGAATGCATTAGAAACTACATTAGGCTTCCGTTAACACGAGCCATCAACATCCTTTTAGCTCGATACATTTAGTCCAGCTTTTTTCAAATTTTTTTATTCCTTCCAAATAGTAGGATTCCTCAAGGCCCTCAAAATAGGCGTTTCTTTCAGCGATGACCTCTTTATTCGAAACAGGTTTGGAAACAGGAAATATTCGCATGGTGCTAAATCTGGATAATATGCTAAATGCGGTAAAAATTCGTAGCCCAGTTCATGAATTTTTGCCCAAAAACTGTGGCCATAACTTCGTTGGCCGACAGACCCATCTTGGCCTTCTTTGGCCTATTTTCTTGAAAATTCAGAAGGTTGACTGCTTTCATTGGCTGTCAAACACAGACTAAATGGCGCAGCTTGTTCAAAATTTTACAGTAGTCTATTGATAGATGGCAGTTGACGGAAGGAGTGTTGTCTTTTAAGTTACTGCGCGGGAATTTCAAAAAGTCACGGACTTATCAAACTACCCTCGTACTTTACGCAATCTGGGAAGTTTATTGCGCTATTGTTCAGATAGAGTGCTAGACTCGCTGCAGTATCTATATACGTTGGGATTAACAAGGACTCAGGAGAAGTTCACGTGGAATTTAGATCATTTACAAATTAATATAATTATCATTAAGATTCGAACTGAGGAACAGCTGCACATCATTAGCATACAGTGAAATATATCAATACTTCAGAACCGAAACAATGTCGTTAATGTGCAGAGTATCAACATATGGATCAAGTATAGATCCCTGTGGTACTCCCGCATTTGTTGCGAATAACAAGTCTCCGACTCATTTGACTGACGACACCCACTTAAGTTTGATGATACAAAGTAAGCCGTCAAAGTATATAAAATTAAACTGGGACAATAATTGACTCTGAATGTAATTGAACGGTGTTGACGGATGGACGTATTTAGGTCTATACTGCTGTATTTTTTCTGTGACGAATACACATAAGACGGAGTGGTTTAGTGATCAATTACACATACTAAAAATGGGAAAAGTTCGGAGCTATCAAAGGGCAATTTATTCAGAGACCAAAAGTGATTGAGAGATTTACAAGATGAATCGAAATAAGTACAAAAGAGAGATAGATAGAAGTGAGGCTGAGTTTATTAAAAGTAGGCTGCTCAGACATACAGATCAAAAAGGAATGTGGAGAACATTAAAGAAATACGTTCTGGGAGTAAACAAAAATAACATTGAAGGCGACATAATCTTTAAAGGTGAAACTGTAGGGGATCAGAGGCGGGTGGCGAACGAATTCAAAAAGTATTTTGTGATAAGTATAGATGATATACGCGAAAGCATAAATGTGCTTTAAATTTTCATTATTAAGATTACCCGATATTAAAGGATTAGGTTACAATCGTATTAGCCCCAGCATGTTGGTGGACGCGTTTGAGACAGCAGGACCAGCCTTTTTTCATTTGGTGAATAGATCACTGACTATGGGAATCTGTCCGGATGAGTGGAAACTGTCAATAGTGACACCGATCGAAAAAGTAAAAGAAACAAAACAAGCAGAAGATTTTTGTCCGGTAAATGTAAATTATACGTTTCAGAAGGTCATTGAAAAGATTGCACATTTGGAACTTGAAAAGTATTTTGATGAGAATGAGTTAATACTTGAAAATCAATATGGTTTTAGAAGACATCACTGTGAATGTGAATCAGCATTGAAAACTGAAAAGAGGAACTTAGCAGACGTAACAAAATAATTGCTGTATTTTTGGATCTTAAAAGAGCGTTTGAAACTATTGACCGATTCGATTCAAAAGTTATGCAAATATGGAATTCGAGATATTGGGCTGAAATGGTTTAAATCATATTTGAGTAATAGAACGCAGAGAACGTCAATAAATGGAACGATGTCAGAGAGCCTTCAGACCCTCTGGGGGTGCCACAGGGTTCAATATTGGGACTACTTCTGTTCACTGTAAACATCAGTGAAATAAATATGGTGCTTCGACATAGTAAAATAGTCTTATATGCGGATGACGCCTTGGTATACATAGTGGGCAAACAAGTAGATGAATGTAAACGAAGGATTCAAGATGATATGAATAGACTCAATGTCTGGCTTAGTGAAAATAAGCTAAAACTTAATGTAAATAAAACTAAAGCTATGTGTTATAAATCGGAATATAATTTGAATTAGCGCAAATAAGCTAAAACTTAACGTAACTAAAACTAAATTTATGTGTTATAAATCGGAATATAGTTTGAACATTAATATAGATAATAGTATAATTTAACAAGTGAACTCAATAAAATATTTAGGTGTATTGGTGGATTGTAAGTTAAAATTGGATCAACATTTGAATTATATTGTTAAGAAATTGGCTAAGAAAATAGGTTTTTTCGGACGTATAAGGAAGAGATTAGATTGTGTTACAATGGTTAAAGTATATAATGTAATTATAAGACCACATTTTGAATATTGTTCAACAATATTATCTTTGGCAAATAGTAGTGAATTATACAGATTACAAAAGCTGTAGAATAGGGCAATGAGGATAATTCTTAAATGCAATAGATACACGAGTATTTTAACTATGTTGAATAGTCTAGGATGGCTAAGTATTAAACAGAAGATAACATGGAATGTTCTATTGTTTGTGTTTAAGATTAAGGCAGGAAATGTGCCTAGGTACCTAACTGGTTTGATTAATTATGTAAGAGATGTACAGCCATATTATTTAAGAAATGCTAACGATTTTAGATATCCTTCCTATAGGAATGAAATAGCCCAGAATAGCTTAGTATATATAGGTTTTAAAATTTTCAATTCTTTGCCGATGGAAGTAAAAGAGGAACTAATTATAAAAGGTTTAAATATAGCATTATGCAATTTGTTAAAAATAATTTCTAGGGTTAAGTGAAATTTGTATTTAATAATAACAAAAGCTAAATAAAGTTCAAATTCAAAATTTAAAAACATGATAGTCAATAGAATCAAATGAAATCAAAGTAAACACAGTTGCCTGGTGATACTCAATATGACGTCGAACAGACTCAATGACATATAATAGTGATAAGGTTGTGCTGTACTTAGATTAAAGCTCTAATTGTTATTTTGCCACCATTGCGAAGAAGGTGCTTCAAAGAATATTTATGAGTCTAAAGTCCTGCGGAGTTGAGGGTGGAGAAACCTTGTTAACTGGAATAGTGTCAGCGACTTTTCCGCTGAGTTGGGACAGAGGAAGTAGTAATGTACATATATATTAAAAATTTGGAAGATAGGTTTAATAATAAAAGGAAGAGTAATCTTAATTAAACATAGATCAACACCATCCATACTAAAAGCATTCGATCGAAGAGAATTAAAGCAAGTGCCACCTCACACTCACTCACTCAATATATTGATTGGTCTTTGTTGTGGCGAAGACAATATTACTTGTTTAAAATTCCTCTGTAAGATTTACTTAATATATTTCAATTTTGAAGTCTTACTTACATTAATATATAGTTTATTTTGCGTTACATTTTATATTTTTATTTAGCGCACTGTAACCTTTAAGATTCTAATATATGTTATGAAAATATAGGTTTCATAGTTCACACATATATTTATTTTATTTTGAACAATGAATTCACTAGATATTTTTAGCGAAAAATTAAAATGACTAATAACTGTGCCACATACATAGCAGGTTTTACTTTACATTTTGTTACTCTTCTTACTTTTAATAAATATTGAACAGTACTTTTTACAGATCATTTTTACGGTTCCGTAGCCAACTTGGAGCCTTAATAGTGAGTCTGTCCGCTTGAATGTATATCACAGCCCTCTCGTTCTCTCATTATTATACCTATTGAGATGAAATTCGCTAGGCAAATTGATGACCGAAATAAATGGATTAAAAAAAATTTTGAATACATACAGTGAAAAGTTGTCTAAAAACATGTTTTATCTTACTCCATTTAGTAGAGTGTCGCTAAAAAGGTCTCGTTAAATGCAACAAAAAATGTTTTGGAACATTATAATTTTACCTCTTGAGTTACGAGATATTTACTTTAAAAGAAATTGTCAACGCGTCATCATCCAATTTCTAAATTATCGATTAAAAAAAGTAAAAAGGTTGAACAATATATATTTTAATTAGAACCGTCAACGAATGTATAACAGACGCAGTAGCAAAAATACTGAAAAATTTTGAAATCACTTTTTTATAAAACGTCCAAATTTGTCAAGGTATCATAAAAACGATAAAATAAAGTTAAAATAGAATATGCGGTTGGATAAGCCAACAACAGTTCTCGTTACAGCTTTCTTTTTAAACTTTCTCAAAATAAAATAAAATATAAATTGGTAATTATCAATCATCTACCTTGCGATTAGAGATTACTCCTAAGAAACCTTTATCTTATTATGAGCTGAACACGCTATTGGCCAGTTATAACTATTTTATTTTTTGAGCAACGTTTTTGAAGAACTGCAGATATTTTGTTCTTATAAAATCAAAAGAAAATTTTGGAAAAGTTAAAGCAAAACTATCCTTTTACAAAAACTAATAAAATACTATAAAGGTGTAATTAAGTTTCTAGATCCAGTCATGCTAGAGTCTTAAAGGATTACATAAAATTTTACGTATTCCTACTACTTTAATAAGTGAGTCCTTTTTGCGAACTTGAAAAATTTTTAATTGGAGGCTAATTGATTTTTCATTATATTTAAATGAGCAGATTAACGCCGCGCTTTGATATCCTCAACATTGAAACCTTTTCAACGGTAGTATAAGAAACGTGATTAAATTTTATTTTTGACAAGTTAATTACAATAGAACTACATTTTTCAACAAGATTCCTTTTAGTAAAAAATGTGAAAGCAAATATTTTTTCTTCGGAAAAAACTATTTTTATTTTTTATTTCGAACTAAAGCTTTCCAGGTCACTAGCCGTCCGTTGGGTCGAAAAATCGAATGATACGAAGCAAATTCGACAGGTAGGAAATAAGCAACTAAAAAACGGAAATGGAAAAAGCAGGAGATTTCTAATTTTGTCGAATGTATCCAATCTATAAGTGAGTTTATCTGTAAGCAAATAACGGTACTTGGACAGTTTCAGCCGTATTTAGCCATGTATAGTATAAGTGAACAGAGAACGGATGGCTATGAATATATTCATGTCCTATCCGTCCGCTGTAGTAGGGGGTAAATTTATCTTCAGGAATATCATATAAGTCTACATGAGAGGCCCAACTCTACATATATAAATAGTAGGCACAACTTACTATACCGCATCGAAGTATCTATTTCAATGCTTTCAAGTAAAACCCGTAGGTCATGATACAAGATGAAAAGGATGCCGGATCGATAGTTTAATGATAAGAGGAACTAGGCATTATGTTATCTGTTGAATCACTTACTGTGCTATCCTCATATCCGGTTGTTAAAAGCTTTATATCAATTTCATAATCCACTTCCACCGGAGGACTCACTGTAGGTAATATTACCCTCATTCTGTGAATATTATTTTATTCATCCACTACTAATTACGCTATTTCACACAAATTCTAATTTATTTTTTTGCTTTTTTACTATTTTTAACTACATTTTTTTTTTTAAACACAATCACTCAATACCATTGGACAGTCGCCTGCAAATGAATATAGTCCTTAAGTTGAAGAGAGCTATTAACTTTTTTGATGTCATCATAGTGGGATCACTTTCACTAACAAATATGACAAACAGGAAATTTACATCAATTTGCGCTTTTTAACTCAAGCGTTCAATCAGGGATATATTTTTAATTTTCTTTGATATATAAGACATAAATTTTTTTTTTAATTTAAACAAAATTAAATTTTAAATTAAAAATTTCTGTTGATTAACGGTCAGTTCACGTTCAGAAACATTGCGCCCGATTTAGATGGAGATTCGTTGCAAACTAAGGGGGTTGAACTTGAGGCAAACAGGTCTTTCTGCTCAATGTTAGCAATATCTTTATATTTGCAATAGCTGAATAAGCTCGGCACTTCAGGGGTGAAAAGCTTTCGGTAGGATACACCTGTTGTTTATCCAGTCTATGGGAAAGCTCCTCCTCGTCTTATGTTTGCCGCCAGTACGTCTGGAAATTGTATATAAGTCTGGACCGAATCAGTCGGTGGATGTCATAAATGTGACACATCACAGTCAGATGAAAAATAAAGTCTGCGTTTGCTCTACTGACCCTTTTATAGTATATTTTGCGTGATTTAATTTTGAATTCTTGTATTATTCACTTGTCTTTCTAATAGCATGAAATTGAAAAAATTAGAAGGACCGAAGGATAATATAAATTAAAGTTGCCAATTTAGTAACAACAGCAATAGACAAGCTTCTCATATATGTTCCCTCTTGGTCATGGGAAACACCTTTAATGCATTTTTCATGCGATGATTGACACTTCTGGGTAATTTTCTTATGATAAACTACTTAAGATCTTTGCCTTCAGACACTTGTCTTAAGTGGATTTGGTTGTTGTTGACAGTCTGGGTGACTGCGTGTGAAGAGCTTAAGGTTGTCATAAATTTTCGTTTTGATAGCTAAGGGGAGACCAATTACTTTTATAAATTTTCCCGGTATGTCAAATAAATTTCTCATATGAGTACGTCTTGACTTGCGAAGTTTGTGAGATGAAAAAATTAATATAGTAGTGAGGGCCGAAAATTATTTTGCATTTTATTGATAAATAGATCTCTTGTAATTTATCTAAGTAAAAGCTTGAAATAGCTTATAAGTGCCCACAAAATTCAAAACTTGCATATATGCATGTAAAGTAAAATGTTCGCGAGCAGCTGTAATAAATTAATAATAATTATTATATTATACATAAATTATAACTCAATTATTTCTTTAGAAAGGTGACAATTATAACATCCTCACTAATTCAGAATTTATAGGCTAATGGTTAAGTCGGACATTTCCTTCGAGGCCCAACTTGTTAACCAATAAACTTTGGCTCTTGTGCGAGAAAAAGGAATTTCAAATCGATGTTTTGATTTAAGCAGAACTCCACTAAAAAACTGTGGAATAACTTGTCAGCAGTTGGTATTGGTAAGACAAGATGTGCCATTATAGAAGACGACCTAAATTATTTGAATAGGATTTTCACGTCCAATGGATTCTCTAGTACAAGTTCATATACAAATCTTGATAATGTGTTTGATTGTCGTGACCCTTCCGAAGGCTTCTGATGATGTCTGTTCTGCAGTCATGTCTATAAAATCTAATGCAATTGGATTGGATTACCTGCATCCAAGGTTTATAAAAATACTGCTACCAATCATTCTCCCCAGTCTCACACACTTATTTAACAATATTATAGTTAGATCAACTTTCCCAAAGATATGGAAGATTTCTTAAATAGTACCTATCCCAAAGAAGTCTACAAATCCTGTGGAATATCGTCCGATATCTATCCTACTATTTCTGTCCAAGGTTTTTGAAAAAGTACTTCATGCGTAGATTATACTCTATCTTGAAAGCAACAAGCTATTGTCAGATTTTCAATCAGGCTTCCGAACTAAACACAGTTGTGCCTTGCTCAAAATCAGTGATGACATACGAATTTCCTGTGACAATGATAATTTTACAGCACTAGTTCTACATGACTTCCCGGAGGCCTTCGACAAAGCTAATCACAGTTTTTTGTAATGGAAACGGTTATCTGATAAGTCATCTTATTGTCTTTCTTTCTTAAGCGGGGTACCTCAGGAATCTATCCTCGGTCCTCTATTATTCTCAATGTTTATTATTGATCTTCCGACTGTTATACGATACTGCAACTATCATTTTTATACGGATGATATACAGCTGTATATTTCTAGACCGCTCTGGGCTTGATGGAGGGTGCTTTTTGTCGTTTGAATGGTGATCTGAGGAATCTGTCCATATGGGCTGGTAAAAATTGTTTAAATCTTAAAGCCTCAAAATCGAACGCTATTATAATCTACAAGTCTAATTTATATATTTCTTCTTTCCCAAGTGTTATACTTGATAATGTAGTAATTCCTTATAGTGATTCATTTAAAAAAATCTTGGAATTATTTTTAATAGGTCTCTAAGCTATTCAGATCAATTCAGCAGTATCGTGGGTAAGGTATATGGGTCCCTAGGTAAGTAACGCGTCTTCTGCTTGTGAGATCCTTGTTGATTCCGTTGATTTTATATGGTTGTGAAGTTTTTATTAAATTGGATTCGGTGTCAGATCGTAAGCTGAATGTATAGCTTTTAATTCTGCTGTGCGGTACATTTTTGGGTTACGACGATTTGATTATGCATCTTCTTTCTCTAATGCTGTATTTAGTTGTCCCCTTGATTTGTACTTGAATTTTCGTGTAATCATGTTTCAACGTAATTTAATTCTAACTAAAGAGCCATCCTACTTGTATAGCAAACCAGAACTCTGTCAGTCTAGAAGAACTTTCTCGCTAAATATACCGCGTTTTACCTCTCAACCTAGCGAACGCCAGTTTTTCGTTCAATCCATTAGGCTGTGGAATGTTCTTCCTATTGAACTGAAAAGGAGCACCAATGGCCGTAATTTTTAAGAAGATCTTTTTGAATATTTAAAATCCACATTGAACTGAATATTTGAAATATTTAATTTAAGTTTTGATTATTATTAAGTATTCTATTTGTATTTAACCGCAGTTTTTGAAGTTGGACCCTTTTGCTAAGTTATTTAATTTTGTGTTCTCTTTATAATTATTTCCTACACTTAGCTTTAAAGACGGAGACGGAGTTGGATCAATGCGTTGAGCGGCAAGACCAACATGCCATGGGTCCCGGGTTCGAGTCCAGATGACCGTGAGCTTTTATTAAGAAATTAAAATAATCCACTCCGTCTCTGGGCTGTTGTCTAGCTCGCAGCAATGCAAACAAGACTCAAGTTTCATCACTTCCCTTACCCTGATTCCCTTCCGGCCAAAACCATGCTAACGCATCAAAGGGTTGTCCCCTAGGATTTGGCCACATCGTATAAAAAAAAAATGTTTAATCTTCTAAGTGTAGTGTTTTAATAAATTATTTATGAATTTGAATTTGAATTAGCCGACCTAAGTTCAATATCGAGCAGGGCGGTAAACAATTAATTACTCCGGTAGATTCCTCGATCTATAGATAGATAGATAGATACTTGTATCTCACACAGAGTTTGAGCTGCCTGAGATCAGTAATCACCATGCCATATTATCGTCTCTTTCATGTTCTCCTGTGCACGACCCTACCACTAGAACTTTTATATTTAGGAATTTGAATGCAGTGGATATCGTGAGCCTTCATAACATAATGACATCTATTGATTGGCATTGCATTTACACTACCAGCAATACCACGGAGCAGGTTGAATACTTTAACAGCATTACTGTTAATCTATATGATCAATTTGTTCCAGAACGAACATTAACTGCAAAGCATCATTCACCATGGATAAATGACGTAATTAAATCTTTAATTATTGAGCTAAACTTTGCCTATAATTGCTGGAGAAGATATGGTGGTCTTGATCTTCATAGTAATTATAAAAGATTGCGAAATTTGGTCACAGCCGAAATTCGTAAAGCCAAAACCAACTACTATCGTCGCAAGCTTGATCCATCCCTACAATCAAAAACGATTTGGAAAAATGTTAGAGAAGCTGGAATCAGGCCGAAATCTTTGGGTTCTAACAATTTTGATCCTGATAAACTTAATAGGTATTTTGTGAACAACTCCGCCACATGTCCCAGATGAGACAGATGTGCAGTTTTCTTTTACCAATGTGACAATTAATAATGTAATATTAGCCTTTAAGGCTATTCACTCTAACGCTATTGGACCCGATAATATTGATATACGTTTTCTTAAACTAATTCTGCCATTCATAATAGAACCTATTGCTTATATTTTCAACAAAGCTATCATGACTTCAAGTTTTCTACTGCAATGGAAAGTTGCTAAGGTACACCCGATTAAAAAGATTGCTCAGCCAACTGGACCACAAGATTTTAGGCCAATAAGCATCCTACCAGTTCAATCTAAGGTTTTCGAACGATTGCTCTACGAACAAGTTAAAACCTATACCGATACTCACAATCTTATCTCGGAGCAGCAGTCAGGCTTTAGACCCAAACATAGCACTGTTTGTTCGTTATTGCACCTTGTTGAATCTGTTAGACAGAGCATTGAACTTCGACAGTCTACGATTTTATGTCTCTTAGACTTCTCTAAAGCGTTTGACTCAGTGGATTTCTCTATTCTTTATGAGAAACTAATTTCACAGTTTAAATTTAGTCCATCGGCTGCAAATCTTGTTCAATCCTACCTAACTAACCGAAAGCAAGTGACTATATTCAAAAATGTCTTGTCAAAACACTTGCCAATCTACTCAGGTGTTCCACAGGGTTCAATATTGGGTCCTTTACTCTTTATCATGTATGTGAATGGTATCGTGGTTGTTCCTAAGTATTGTTCTATTATTATGTATGCTGATGACATCCAGCCTTTGCTACCAACCTCAATAGACAATGCTCCCCACAACATTTCTTAATTTAACAGTGACCTTGATCGCATTAGTGCATGGTCGGTTGAGAACAGACTTCTGTTAAATCCTAGCAAAACACAGAGCATTTTTAACCGCATCATTGATATCTCTTTATTCCCCCCTTTAAGTTTGAATAACACTTTTATAGAATATAAGCGGGAGGTTAAGAGACTAGGTATGACCATAGATAGTACTTTATCCTGGAGTGGCCATATAGACCAGAAAGTTTCAAAAGTATATCGAAGTTTGAAGAGTTTATGGCAACATGCATATTATACAGCGCGACTACTGCGTGAACGCTTAGTAAAGGTTTTGCTTGTGCCTATTCTAACATATGGAGACTCTGTCTACTGCAATATTGATAGCTCATGTAGCGTTTAATGCTTGTGCAAGGTATGTCTTTGGACTTAGAAGATATGATCATGTATCTGCCTCCTCCAAGCAGATATATGGATGTCAATTTGATAATTACTTAAAGTACAGACTGTGCATCATGATGCACAAAGTAATTAACAATCAATGCCCTACTTACCTTAGTGGTTATTTAGTGTTTTTGTCCTCAAGGCGAACACAACTATTGTTGCTCCCAAGATTTAATTTTTTGCTGAGCTCTCGCACGATTTTCGTATGTGGTGTCAGGGTATGGAACGATCTTCCTTTAAACATTCGTACAATTCGGAGTTGTCAGGGTTTTAAGATGAAAGCTTTAGAGCACTTTAAGCACTTATAAATCTTATCAATCTATTTTAAATATACAGACATGCATGATCTATTGTTTCTTTCTTTTGAATTTTGTTGGTTCGTTCATTTATTTGTTGATTTAATTTTTTTCTCTTTTTCTCTTCTTTTTTCTCTATTTTTCTTTTCTTAATTATTAATTTACTTAATTCAGCTTGAATTTTGGTCATTGGCATACAGTTTTGATTGCAATTAATGAATTACTTAGGAGTAAGCACATTGTAAAGAGTTTTATAATCTCAATTGTGCTAGTTAATAAAGAATTATTATTATTAATTATTATTATTTGATTTTCAGCACTGACGCATACGGCACTTTGGTCAGGCACTGTTTCTTGTAGCAGTAGCTACAAATATTTTTATTTATCTTCATTTTGATTATGCTATTCTGATAAAAAATAATACAAATCATATTATTTTCAATCATACTGGATGAATAAAATAAATGTCAAACATATTTAATCAACCTATACGCTTCCATAACATTTTGATAGGGTGAAACACAAACAGTTTGAAATTTATAATAATAATTTTAGCACTGACAAGTATCTACATGTATGTACAAATAAATTTCCAAACAATATATCAATGTGTTAGTTGTAAAGTGAGTTACAAAAAAGTGGTTTTAAAAACGCAGTCTAACCAGATTTTCCAACTGGCAAATAAAATAATAAACCAAGAATATAAATATTTTAAATCAGTTAAAATCATTGGTTTATTAATTCAATTATTCTAAAATGTATCTAGCCATACTTCTGCTCTCCAGATTGCTCTGATCCACTGCATACTTGTAAAAAATTCTCTTGACTTCAAGTAAACCATGCATGATGCTGTACTGAAACAAAAAACTGAATAAAACTAAGGACTAAGCAAGTTTTGGACTTTCTGAACAGGTGGGCTAAAGAATTTTATGTCCTTCTATCAAGCGTTTTTTTTTCTATTTTGCCTTTATTAGGGCAATTCTGAAGTACGCTTGCTGTGTTTGGTCGGCTCCAAAGCTGTATTTGCTTTTGATTGTCTCGAGGATCTCGATACTCGATCTCGTCGTCTTCTTTTTATCTATCGATTCCAAGCTGCCCCTTGAGCAATCAAGATTTTTTTAAAAATTTGACAAACCCATCTCATCAAGGTCTCGGTATTTTATTTCGCATTTTGGTTTTCCCTCTAAAAATGTTGTATAGGCCAAACTTAATAATTGATAATAATAAAGCACATATAAATATATGATTATATAAAGGCAATGTTTATTTTTTTCGGTTTTTGTTTTACTTTATTACATTTTTGATATATGTATGTATGCATCAATGTTTATATTTCTCTCCTACTCGGTCATCATTTCAGGCCCATCTGTACATACACAACGAAAACACATATGTGTATAAAAATATTTAGTCAATGAATTACTATCAGAATCACTCTTGGCAATTTATGCCCTACTCTAGAAGACACATGTCTTTTACTTAGGCCCAGTAAATCAGTATCACAGTTGGCGACTTACTCCACAATTCACATTGTTTTCACTCCATAGTCAAATTAGGAAATCAATCATTCATTTGAATAAACTGATGTATTATTATTGAGTGACATTAATCAAGAAGAAAATGATGATTTAAAGAATTTAAACTCAATTTTAATTAATTAATTAGTTTAATTTAATTAGTTTACATTTTAAAGTTTAAAAACCATTACTTTGAACAGATTTTAACTGACTTCTCTATCGAAAGATGCTGTTTTGGTCAGTTATTTTCTACCTTACTTCACTTAACTTCGTAACTCGTAGATCGATTTGGATGATTGGTTTTTTGTTATAAAGAGTACATATGTTCACTAATCCCTACTACGAAAGAAATTAACACCACCTTTGTGGGATGGAGTGGAGCCTAACCTTGTAACGAGAAATCAAAACTCGTAATCGAATTTTTGCCTACTTCCTGTTAACCGATTGCGTAATTTCAAATTTCAAATAATTACAACCAAAACAAACTATCATTCATAATACCGGGAAGGGCCTCAACTGGGTATTTATCTAATTGTTTATTGTTTTTGTTATTTATATTAATTCTTGTTAATTACTGTTATTGTTTGATGCTGTCTTGAAATTAATAAACAAACTTGCAGGTTTTAAAGATAGAATGAGTCCTAAAACATGCGATTTTCTGGTGTCTGTATCTCTTAGAAGCTTTGAAAATAAATCTAATAATTTTTCAGCCTAATTAGGATTTTCTCTGAAATTCGATCTAAAAGTTAACCATTAAAGTTAAGTCCTTATCAGTAAAATCTTGGTTCTACCTTCTGTTACATATAAATGTATTTTTAGGTCATTAGTATTAAAAATTGTTTGAAGTTTTCGCAGCGTGGTGACTGCTTTACTATATTACCTAATTACCACTGATCAACCGCAGGGCTGGAAGAATATGTACAATGCTTTCGCAAAATGTTTATCGCGATGTGTATGATTTTTAACCACTTCACAAATTCTAAAATAGACTGCATAGGTCTCATTATCGCGTTATAATGACTGTAAGATACTGACTGTTTACTTTATTTGCTTACTTAAAGAACAAATTAAAAATTTTGATTAAATACGATGAATAGTTACAACGACCCTGTTCATCACATCCTTAGCTTTATGTCCGATGCAAGCAAAACATTTTCCGATTTAATTAAAAGTACCTAGGCCATTCTCATATTATGTATCTTGAAATTCAATAAAAAAAAACCAAATATGCCTGCCAGTGTGACCGAAAATTGGCTATGTAATTTTAGAAAAATAAATGGTTTAATTCTTCTGTTGCAATAATTTTCAAACCTAGCTTTTTTTTGGTTAAAGATTTGGTATTAATACAATTTAAGTTTATTAAAGTATTTTATGAATAAAACAATACTATTAGCTACTTAATGATGTTAGAGCCCATAATATTTAACAAGCTAACTCTAGGCGCTTTTGAACTAAAACCTGCACTAATATGCCGCACAATTTTTCACGAAGAGAATTTATTGTGGCTTTATTCTACCCACTGTCCATTTAATTGCAGGGTCCTTTCATGTATGTAGTTTGTTCTGGGCCAACTGTTAATAAAAATTTAATTAAGAAGAGTAATTTAAGTGTTGTTTTAATTAAAGCTAAAGCTGCACTGGCACCGCTGGCTCGTTATACCCCAACTCTCGAAAAAGCTCTCGGTATCTTTCGCTATTGTATGACGTAACGTTTACATTATACATATATAGTACAGTATCTTTAGCATAGCCATAATAAAGGATGTACGGTGCAGCTACTTTTCTACGAGACCCAAACATCCCTTTATGTTGTAATATTGAAGGGTTTCGCAAAGGAAATTAATGATAAGGACATTTCCCAGCTTAAGGTATATTGAAGGCAAAAGGAAGAATATCCACAAAGCCTAAATGGATCTATTGTCCGTTCCATTGTTATATAAGATATCTTACGTACCAGAATGTGACCAGAGACGTTTTCTTTTCGCCGTTACTTTGTATTGCACAGCACAAAATTATTGTATGCTCTAAGTGGAAACTTATGAGGCTTGTAACGACAACCTTTCATTTGGAGTTTATAAAGCTATTTTTGTGAAATTAGTTGGATTGAAAGCGCAGTTAATATAATAAGCAAAGTGTTAAGATGTGACGTAGAAGGTCGGCTTTATTATAGTTATTGTCATCGAAAAGGATTTAAAAGAAAGTTTTTGGTTCGTCGAATATTAAATCTTAATGAAGATGTAATTTCTTTAGAAAGTTGTTTCTAGAGCGAGTAGAACGAAAGTGCTTGAATTTTAAATAGTAGGTGTTAGATCATCGAAAGTGTCGAACGGATGTCTTTATTAGTCACTCGACACCTCCGTTGATTTACTTACTAGTATTTACTCGGAAAGTCGGGGTATCTAACAGTTGTAAGCCACTCAAATTCGAATGGAATCACTGAAGTCAAACAAACAAGTTTTGCTAGTAAGTTCTAATCCAATCTCCATATAGAGTCCGTCGTATTTTGTCAAAAGAACCGAATGTGATAGGCCACTTAAGAGAACTTGTTTGGGGGTTCTGAACCTCTTCATTAGGAAAAATTTTACTGAAATACTATAAAAATAACCTAAAATGTATATGACCAAATTTTTTAAATGCATAATATATCATATTTTATGTAAATTCATTTGCTGATAGTTTTCTTTGTATAGCTCCTTTATGTTTTTTTTCATGAAATTAGAAATTCACAACGCCAAACTTATGTTATGCATTTTGCGGGAAAAGTTAGGTATTCTTTATTGTATTATGAGCTTCTACAACCGAACGGAACAATTACAGGGAGTCGCTACTGACTACAATTCATTGAAGGATAAACGGCCGAAATTCGTGCCTGTGCACGATAAGGTAATTAATAAACATGACAGCGCTCGACCACATGTTGCATAACTGGGTAAAACATAGTTGATAATGTTGAAATGGAAAATGCCCACTCGAACTATTCGCCGGATAATGCTCCGTCTCATGGGGTGGCTGAGCAGCACTTAACTTCATATGAAAATAACAAACAATAGGTCGATTCGTGGATAGCGTCTAGAAACGAGTCATTTTTCAATACGCTATGAAGAGAAAAACTAGTGGCTAGCGATGGACAATACTTTGAGTGATCAATTTGTAACCATTTTTTTTAAATAAAGCATTAACATTTGCAGAAATAGTTTCGGTTTTACTTCACACTACGGCAGAAAAAGAGCCCCGCAGATCATGTAGCTGTCAGTTGCAGCCGCAATAACTTTACGGAGTGGATTTAGATAGTGATTAACATTGAAAAATATAGACTATCTTAATTAAGGACGCCTTTGTGAGAAACGTTTAGCATTAGGCTAAAAATCTACAAACCGTTTAATGTAGATTTATTTGGGGATGGTACAAACATATTAGTATAGATAAAAGAGTTCCAGCATCACATAAACCAACGGAATGTTTCTAAAATGAAAAATTTAAAGAGTTATTTGAACGCAGCGAAAGGTGCTTTGAATAACTTCTACATCGAGAAACCAATAGAAAGAAATAAGGTGAATGCAAAGTCCATACAAATTAACACCCATATCCCACTATCCATTCACAACAGAAATTACAAACAATTGATGCGATGGTGTTAATGCAGTAGGGAACAGATGTCATCCCGCCCTAAACTTGAGTCAAACCTCATAATAAATCAACTCCAATTGGTCTTAGAAATATCATGGTACACATGTAAATTGCCCGAAGATTGAATGAAAGTGACATAGTTAAAATAGCACAAAAGAGGAACCTCATTGTGTACAATAACTGAAGACCCACTAACATACTCTCAACTGTGATTAAATACCCGTCCCATCGAATGTAAAAGAGACAATTAATCAATTGATTGGAGGGCAACAGGCTGGCTTTGAAAATGGTCTCTCCAGAATAGATCACATTAACACCTTAAGAATAATTGTGGGACAGTTTATGTTACTATGATCTCCCTTTCAATCTTGCCTGCATAGATTATATTAAAAGATATTTGACTCAGGTAAGAGAAGTTTTATATGGTGTCAGCCTCCTTGCCTCCTGTTTGAGAAAAAATATAAAAAATTATTCCTTACAACGTTCCTTACAAACAAAAATTTTCCGCAGTTTGACAAAGATTCATTCATTCCCCCCTCTTTTTCTTATTATTATAAATAATATAGTATTCCACGTTCTTAGCAATAGATAATGTGACATACAATATGGCTTATTACACATTCTTTTAACTGGGACGAACGATATCTGTTTGACAAGGGAACGAGCCCATGTTCTGAACGAAAGACTCAATTTCAGTGGCTACTAGAGATTCGTTCATTAATAGGTTTTTCAAAAAAATTTTACAAATACAGAGCATTTATTGCTATGAATGAAATTACAGAATGGCGGCGATACAGCTGACCAAATTTGACTCCTCCAGTTTGCGCCGTGGAACGCGCAGTTAACTGAAATCAACGAACCAAATTTTTTTTATTAAAATAAGTTATTCCGCTATGCCTGAATCTACATTTAACAAAAAAAATTGAAAAATTTAAATTTAAGGACAAAAAAAAAGACTTTTTTTATAAACAATATTTATTATAACAATTAATAAAAAAATTAGATTTGTGCGAAGGCCAATAAGTTAAAGAATATCTGTTCAAAATTTCAAGTTGATTGCTTTATTACTTTTTAAGTTATATTCCACGGCGCGGAAAAAATACGTTTCGAGAAAATCGCTATTAAAGTTTTCGTTCTCGCTCGTTTTCGCTCTCGGTACTTTTGGAGCATATCACTTTGGTGACTATTTACGGACTTTTTAGACTTTCTGTTGAGCTTAAAACATTAAAAATATATTTTTTAGATAGGAAATAAATTTTTAAAGCAACAAAAAATGCAAAAAATTAATTTCTCGAGTAGGTCCCCCCCCCTAAGTTTCACAGCAAGCAAGCAAGTGACTAAAAAATCATTGTATGAAAATACTTTCAAATAAGGGTTAGAGCTAGGGATGGGGGATCGAACTGAGAAAATCGATTCAGAGCGGATCGATCGGTAATTTTTTTCCGATTTCGAAGATCGATTAATCGCCCTAAAAAGATCGATGTTCATAGATCGATTCCATTTATTTTGGCATTTCAATTTCGAGAAGCACAAATTTTGTGCCGCTTCATTAGGCTTAATTTGCCATAGCAAAAACCGGTGGACTTCACATGACAATAAATTGTATTTTCTTCACCAAGTAATTAATTTTGCAATTCTACAGAACTAAAAATGAGTGCTGATAGTTCAGAAGAAGACCTTGCTCCAGACTGGATACCATATAGAGGAAGGACGGAGTGGGCGAACGTAAAACCCATCCTAGTTAGCAGCGAGAAATTTTCAAGGGCCTTAAATTTAACTAGGGATGCACTAAAGTTGAATGCTGCCAACTACACTGTTTGGCAGTATAGATACTCATAGTACTCACCCATACAGATAACATTACCATATTTTAGAGATCCGGAAGGCCTTAATCTAACATTAACAGGTACAGAATTTTAAATTTTCAGGTTTATTACACAAATTAATGTTGATGCGAAAAAATTTCCACGTGAGCTTCCTCAGTTTTATTAGGGCGTCGCGTCTTGGATGGGAATCGGAAATAAATAAATCGATTCGGTCCGAATCGGTCCCGCAAAAAATCGATTCAAAAATCGGCAGATCGAAGGCTAAAAAATCGATCCGCCGAGATCGAATCGAAGATCGCCCATCCCTAGTTAGAGCTCGGGCTCATTTCTGTTGTCGTCTACTAGTGTTGAGTATGACACGATTAATTTTATATCTATTATGACATTTTGAAGTCAGTGCAAACTAGACAAACAAAACAACTACAACAAAAGTATTTTATGCTCCTTCGTTATGATTCCGTGAGCTAAACTGTTTAGGTAGTTTTTAACCGACTTCCCAAAAACGAAGAGGTTCTAAGTTCGACGCGTATATTTTTTTATGTCCGAGCGGGCATAACTTCGTAACGCGTTGACCGCTTTTGTTGGGTAGAGTATGTTCACCGATTGGTACCATGTCAAAAAAAAATTTTTTTGGTGGGGGCGGGGGGGGGGGCCTAACTTTCTAATGCGTGTACCGATGTGGATGGTTCCTTTTTTGTTGTACAGAGTATGATCCCCCACTGCTAATAGAAGAAAAAAATTTGGCCTATTGTGGGGGAGGGGAGTCAAACTTCGTAACGCGTGGACCGATTTGGATAATTCTCTTTTTGTTGGGTAGAGTATGTTCCCTGGTTGATACCACGAGAAAAAAATGGTGGTCGGGTGGGTGGTGGGGTGGGTGTGGGGGGTGAAACCTTACTTAGTAATATGTAGACCGCTTTGGATAGTTCTGTTGGTGTTGTATGGAGTGTGATCTCCATTACTAATAGGAGAATAATTTGGGCTAAGGTGTGGGGTGGGGGAGCGGGAGGGTTAGTCGAACTTCGTAACGCGTGGATCGATTTCGATGACTAGATGGGGGTGGAAGTTGAACTTTTTAACGCGTGGACCGATTTGCATGGTTCTTTCTTTATTGTACAGAGTCGAAGACACTAAAAAGTAAAATAGTTTTTAAAAAAAGTTGAACCGACTTCACAATAAGCGCTACAACGCATAAAGTAATTTTTAATTTTATATCTATTATGAAGTTTTGAAGTCAGTGCAAATCAATTAAACCAAACAACTACAACATAAGTATTTAATCGTCCTTCCATATGATCCCTTGAGCTGAAACGTTCAGAAAGTTTTATGTATTATATTCAATTTTAGTTGGGTAGGTAGTTGTTTTGTTTGATAAATTTGCCCCGACTTCAAAATATCGTAATAGATATAAAATTAAAAATTATTTTATGATTTTTAGCGCTTCTTGTGAAGTCGGTTCAACTTTTTTTTAAACTATTTTATTTTTCACTTTACTCATACGAACAAACCAATTTTAATAGCTGCAGAGGTAGTTCACACTATAAAAAGGATATTCGGCGTCTGAAATCGACATCCAGCCAAATATTACGAAATTAGTCACGGTCACCCTTTCATACCCTTTCCTTAGACACAACATTTTACCATCGTCACTGTACTCTATACAACAAGAGAGAATCATAATATGTAGTCAGAGAATCATCGTTGTCACTCTAGGTGGAAAATTTTCATCATTTACCAATTAGGAAGCGCATTCTGTATGACAGAATCAAATCATCGAAATCTGTCTACGCCTTACGAAGCTTGTCGTCGCCCATCCTTTAACTCTCATCATAAGCCACATTTTTTCTCATGACACAAATAGATACTATGTCAATTCAGAAACATCTAAATCAGTCCACGCGTTACAAAATTAGACAACCCACACCACAGCGATTGCTCAACATATTTCCTTTTTGTTGAACAGATCGCTAAATTATGTATACAACAAAAAAGAGTCATCCAAATAGGTCTATGCTTTACGATAACGACCCCTTCCCACCCCACCACATAAATATTTGTTGTGATACCAATCTTGTAACATTCTACACGTCAGCCTTATATCTTTATCCTGCCCATCTTGATCGCCATTCCTAATTCTTCTTCCTCCCAGTTTATATTTATCATAATCAGCTCATATTGTAGCTTATATTATCTGTTATGAATTATTGTTTATTTTAGTTTTTAGTATTTATTTTGTTATTTTGTATTATTATGTAATAGCTTGCATGTAGTTTAAATAAATAAACACAGGGCAGTCAAAAGAAGAATCATCCAAATCAGTCAACGCGTTTCGAACTTAGACTACCCCTCCCCCACCCACCCTAGGGCAGACTTTTTTCATTACTAGAGTTGGATTCCTCCCCCCCCCCACTGCTTCCACAAGCATTTTTTTGACATTGTACCAATTAGTGAACATACTCTATACAACAAAAAAGGAATCATCAAAATCAGTCCAGCCGTTACAAGATTATGCCCGGTCATACATAAAAAAAAAGTAGAAGTACATACGTGTCGAACCTAGAAACTCTTTGTTTTTGGGATGTTGGTTAAATATAGTTCGACTGCTTTGAAATTACATCAAACACTCACCGATGATTACAAAATCATGGTACTCACTCATACTGATAACACTAACATATTATTTATCTAACATCAACAATTTTTTAGATACGAAATTTTAAATTTGCAGGATTATTGCAAGAATTAATGATGATGCCAAAAAATTCCACGTGTGTTTGATTTTTTAAAGAAAAAACAAATTGGGGTTATTTTTGTGACATATATTTAACTTCAATTAAGCGTGATCGATTAAAAAAAAAGATTATTTTTAACAAAATGGCAGTCTCTAAAATTAAATTGACGGCGATATATTGTCAACCAGTTGAAAAAAATGTGTTTAGTGAATAGTTTATTAAGTATGTTTACAAAGGAGCGAGACGAACGAGAATGCGGTATAGGTCCATTATTTTCACGAATTTAACGAATTTCTATAATTGAAATTTTCGAAAAATAGTAACAAAAAATCCATTTTTTAAAACCATCAAAGTGTTGTTCCACCTTCACTGATTAAATCACAACTGACTCCCTTGCCACTCAGTTCTATTTATACTATTAAGCTTAATTCTTGAAAGATCAGTTCAATATATTTCCGTTTATTTATTTTCATCACTCCAAGTCACCATATGTTCGATTCAGCCTTGAATTTCTTCGGCATTTAACAGTTTTCTGATTTTCGAAATCTAGGACATGCGCAATGCACACCTTGATACCATTTTCACCACGTAATCAGTCTTTTGAGGTAATATCTTTGTTTCTTGACGTAAAATCGAGTAAACTTCTCGACATTTACTAAAATAATTCATTACCACTAGAATCTATCAGTTGCCTTGATCTAACTAAGGGAATAGTCCCGTCACGTAAATCGAAATTCTTTCAAAACGATATCCAATATATTGCTGCATCACTCCCCTTGTTTTTATATGACGTCCTTTGTAACGACCACAAACAGCACATTTAACCAGCAAAATCTCTTGAATCATCATTATGGAATTCTTCCAGGACATCCCTTATGTTGCGTGTGGGAACCAATGCTACAAATCAGTATTCGTCGGGTGTTTCCATTTGCGCTTCAATATACCACTTTAAAACACAGCGCATTCCATTGTGACCAGTAGCTCATCTTTCCTTTGGGGCCTTTCGTCGTTCTTTTTCTACGTTAAAATAAAGACTTTGGACTTATATGGACTTATGAACTTTTTTAACCGACTTCCCAAAAACCAAAAGGTTCGAAGTTCGACATGTTTTTAATATTTTAATTTTTTTTTTATGTATGACCCGGCAAAATTTCGTGAAGCGTACACCGATTTTGATGATTCTTTTTTTGTTGGGTAGAGTATGTTACCCGATTGGTACCATGTAAAAAAAACTTTTCGTGGGGTGGGGATAGTGGTAGAGGTGAAACCTAACTTCGTAATGCATGGACCGATCTGCATGATTATTTTGTTGTTGTATGGAGTATAATGCCTCAATGCTTATAATAAAAAAATATTTTTCTAGAGTAGGGTGGGAAGAGGGAGGGGTAGTCTAACTTCGCGTTGAATGATTATTTTTCTAATGTATAGAGTATGTTCCCCCATTCCTACCGAGACACAATTTTAAACGGTGGGGATGTAGTAGAGGTGGGGTTGGATGTCAACATGTTAATACGTAGACTGATTTTATGTTAAATAGAGTATAGAACCCCCATTACAAATACAAGGATACATTTCTAAACTAGGTGGTGGTGGGGGAGGGGTAGGCTAACTTCGTAACATGTAAACCGATTTGGATGATTTTTCTTTTGATGTGAGGAATATGTTGCACCACTGGTACGACGACAAAAATTTATGTAGTGGGTTAGTGTGCGGAGGGAGCGTTACCCAATTTCTTTTTTGTTGTATACATTATTGCTACTATATGAAAAAATGTTGACCTAGGTGGGGGAGGGGTAAACTAATTTCGCACCGGCTGGTCTGATTTAGATGATTCTGAATGCATAGAGTATTTATTTGTATTCTGACAAAAATTTTGGCTTCTGGTGATAGTTGAAGGAGGGCGGCGCCTAGCTTCATCTGCAGAAACCGATTTTGATGATTTTGATTAAGTTGTACAGAATACATTTCCTGATTGATAAATGGTACAAATGTTGTACCTAGAGTGACCGCGATGATTCTCTGACTATGACGATTCTCTCTCTTACTGTATAGAGTTCAATGGTGCACTAGAGCCATGGTAAGAATTTTGTATCTAGGGTGAGGGTATGAAATGCTGACGCTTTTTGCGTTTTTTGCAATACCTTTTAACCGCTAATAAATTGTTTGGGGTGTCTTTATTCTGATAAGAAAATCTACAGTAACAAGATTTTGATGCTTTTGAAAAAAACTGATGTAACACAAAATAAGTTGAAAATCACAATTCTCAAAAAAACCAGTTATTGCAAACTTTGTTATCTGCCGAAAGAACTAATTTATTAGCGGTCAAAAACACGCACCAAAATGATACTACACACCCGCGAAAATTAAATTGCGAAGATCCTCCTAAAACTTTATTTAAGTTTTATAAAAAAATTATAAACTTAATTCGAAAAAGCATGTGTCTTTATTAATAGAAGTACCTATAGAAGTGATAAATTTTAAAATTATTCTTCCTGTGAAATTCCTGCGACATACAAATATTTAGCATTCATTGCGCCTTATTCTAAAAATATTATCTCTCAATGAAACAAACATTCTCAATTTTCAAAGTGTTGTTATCCTGAACACGTTCTGAACGTCTTATATAGGAATTAACGACACGAAAGAGATGTTATCAATGGTCAGATTATTTACAATTTACGATGATTGACAGATAGGATGGCAGAAGTGCGTTCAATAATAAGTTTAGGTGAGCAGATGGCACCCTTGCAGAACCAGCCTTGACAGCAAACAAAATGTAAGGGATAGTCATATATCTGGTTATTAAGATATTTATGAGTTATATTTAAAACAGCTTGTTCTATAACTTCTTCCCAGATATTTATAATTTATTAAAGCTTGCGCAAAGTAATTATTAATGACAAGGTGAAAATTTGCCACTTTGAGATAGCAGATGTGCTAGGTAAGTATGTTATTTTAAATAATGAATTCATTATAGGTACGAATATGAAAGTGTAGAACAGCTTAACTTGAACGTCAAACTAACAAATTAATAAGTATATTTTCAGTAGAAATAGTCTTTTGCTCTTGAAATAAAACTCTTTCAGCAAAAAATGTAGACACACCTTTAGAAAGCTTTCTCTTTGTGAAAATGGTCCTCTAAATTTTGATGCATTTTCTTAATATCAGATTTAATAAAGAAGAACAAAGTTAAAACTGGTTTATTGTCACTCTAAAGTATTAAAAAACTTTGGCTTTCACATCTTGCAGTTTCATGAATAACTTATGAAATTCACATTTTTCTCATCCACCAATAAAGAAAGAATGGTTAAATTCTTATCGGAAAATATTCCACCGATTGTAAGTTTTTTAAAGCACGATAAAATTTGCAAATAAATTAGTGCTGTGGTGGGCAAAATAAGCAAAAGAGAAGAAACATCGTGGAAATACCTTAAACAAATGCAAAGGTGATGTTCATTAACATGATATTGTCATAAAATTTTTATGATTAATGCAATCTTTCGTAAGTGTTATCATTATAAGTATATCGATCCCTCGGTGGAATAATCCGACATCTTAGATGGTGGTCGAACAACGATGCCATCGCAATTGGTCAATGAAAAATGTGACTAATTGTGGGAGGGGAAAACTTTTCTGGAGACTTCGTCTAATTTTCTTGTTTATGACTTGTTTTAATTTTCCATCTTTTACATATCCATTTGTCATATTTTTCCGCTGAAAATGAGATAGCATAGTTTCAATATTTATTTACCCAAACCAAAGATGGCAATTTTTCGATGATGAACCTAGATGACATGTTTTCCAATAACCATCTGAGATGGCGACTTATTCCACCGAGGTATCGATATACACTATTAAGTTTAATGCATCAATTATGATAAATGTAATTTTAATTGTTGCAATTTTTTGTTGTCCAAGATAAATAGATAAGTCTTCGTATTAGAGATGGGCGATACTGTATCGATATATCGGAGTATCGAAACTTTGCTTTCAATACTTCGAGGTTTTGTAATCAGTACTACCAGCCCCCGATACTACCGATCGTCGATACTTTTCTTTCAATACTCGAAGTATTGACAGCCCAGCATACACAGTCTCATTATTTGGTGTATGAGTCCAATCTCTAGTCGTGTGGCAGTAGGGATGATCGATGTTCATCGATGTTCACGAAACATCGATGTTGAGCGAATCAATATCGATGTTTTAACATCGATGTTGAAGTGTATAGAATATCGCACAATCGATGTTACTGACAGAACATCGACCTTCGATGTTGGCGAAAAAGAACCGGATCCAAATTCAAAAATATTTTTTTTCTATATTGAAGACTAAGCATATGTTGCTTTATAATTATAGGAGATTAAAAAATACCTTTATACATATTTATATAGTTCGACTGAGAAGAAAGTAACTTAGAATAATGGTTGGTCAGATGCTCCCTTCTACTAATCTCCACATAGTGAGAGAAACTGAAATTCTATTTAGAGAGCAGCAGTAGAAAAAACCGGCAAAACTTTTAAATTCTGTGTTAGAATAAGGCTGGTTTCCAGCTGATCTGTTATTTGAATCATATTCTAATTTATAGATAATAAAATAACAAAGTTAAGCAATAATGGGCTGATAGTGTTACTCAAATTTGTCACAGGGTTTTGCTCGCTTTATATACGGAGGCAGCTGAGGGTCAGTTACATTATGTTTTCCATTTAAGCCTCAGAAACAGGTTTACTCATGTTTTAGTAAATATATATATATTTTTTTTTCTGGTAAACTAAACACATAACATTCCAAAACATACTTATTTACTTTTTATAAATCAAATAAATACAAAAACAAATCAAATCAGAAACAAAGAGGTGACGTTAAATACGCTGACTGCTCAAATGGCATTTTATTTCAGCTTTAGACATGTTCAAGTAAAGTACATCCCAATGATCATTCAAAAGACAAAGAATTAATAGGTTCATTAAATGCGTAGTTAGGTCGACAGATGTAAAGAAAGTCATAATTCCCCAAAGGGCGACAAGGAACTAAGATATTCGGACGGGTAGGTAGTTTCGGGGTATTAATTGTACCCTGCAAACATTCATAAACGAACATAATCCCAAAGACTCGCGTGCGTCTCTTCTGTAGGGTGCTCACAGAAAGAAGCTTTAGTATATAGGTGTAGGGAGGCAATATAACAGGATTGTTCTATGGAAGGCTACAAAGGGCAAATTTAAGAACCTACGTTATATCGCTTCGAAGAAACTAATATGAACCAAATAAAATCGTGACTAGACCGCAGAAGCGTACTCTAAAATCGGTCTAACTAAAAAGCAATAAAGAGTCTTGGTAACAAAACAATCATCTAACTCACGAGACCATTTCTTTTCGTAGCCCAAAACCAAATATCTTCGCCGATAGTTGTTCCCGATCTTGTATTCGATATTGTTCAATCATTGTTCAGTTTTAATTTTAGTTAGTTGTCTTCGACGTTCACGTTAAAATCACCGCTCAGTATAATTGGTTTTTTATCCCAACTTTTGTTCCATAAAGCTGCACCTGTTGCAGATTCTCTGTCCCACCATATTCTTCATGGAAAGGCCTCGACTCCGCATTAATAGATAGTTGTAAACCTAAGAGCCATATTGGAAATGCCCATTAATTGATTAAAGTGAAAAACAGCGAATCAGAAATAAACCATTCAAGCATCTTATTTTCTCACGCCCTTCTACAAATTCATTGTATTTAACATCGATATTAAGGAACATCGATGTTTAGAGTTCGATTATTATCGGTCATCGACGTTTAGTCGTCGATGTTGACATCGATGTCAATATCGATGTTATGTCAACACCGCTCATCCCTATGTGGCAGTATGCAAAAGCTAAAAGTAGATTTCTATTGAAATAAAAATTTATTGTTCTTTAAATTGTTTTGCAACAACAACAAAAACCAATAAGATAATAATTGTAATTCCTATGCAATTTCTACACCATATATAATTTTATTAATTTTTATCCATATGGTTCCAATACTTTTGAGTATCCATACTACTTCAACGGTATATGTGTATCTAAGTACCGAAAGATGCGGATATATTGCAATGCCAAGTATCGATACTTTTCGATTCGGGTCCCATCTATACTTCGTGTACAATTCATATCATACAAGAAAAATAGCGGATATTCACAAGATAAATTGTTCGAATAAATTATTGCATGAGGGAAAGTCATGATATTAGAAAAATTCTCCTCATTTCGTCATTTAAAAATGAAACAGAAAAGAGGTAAGTTCGTGTAAATTCTTGCACACGTGGGATTCCAGACTTGGGTAAAGACACAAACCAATTCCTTCAACTTCAACACGAACTAAAATTTAATTCCCCGCTTCCTCGGTTATGTGCGACTAGCAAAGGAGCCGTTCCTCTGCCAGTCACTGATGGTCTATGTCGGTCCGCTCCGTATCTTAAGTGTTAATTGACTCTTACGCAACATTACTCACCTCAAGGTTATCAAAAGAAATAGAATATTATAGGAACATTGCTGCTTGTTAATGTAGAAATATTAATACAGTTAGTATACTATATGTAGCCTGCTTGACTAATTGCCGCCCCATCAATAATTCTATGTAAATAGATTTCAAATTCTAGCAGACAGCCGAGAGGAGTATTTACGAAATACTTGCGGATGTTATCAAATAACAGGCACGTCGAATTTCTTAGCTATTGTATTTAAGGTTATAAATCACGATGACAAGGACTGATGGAGCTCCCTCTAGACAGACAGACAGATAAATGATACTGTAAAGATTTTCATTTTACACTTTTGAGAATAGAATCTTAAAAATCTTCGTTTTTATAAGACAAGTGTTGTTTCAAATTATTCTTTACTCAAATTTACAAACTTTAATGAATAAAATAAAAAGTTGTTAAATATGTATGCCCTAACCTGAAGTTGTTTTTCTAAAAATAATATATGTATATAAGCTTATTAATGTGTTCGGAAAGTTCTTGCAAATTATATTGTTTAAAAGGGCAATAAATAAAAATAAAAATGTCCTCTTAGCTTCTAAAAGTTGTTTTGGCAAGAAAAGTAGAGTTATAACTCAACCCAGGTTTTTGGGAAAATAATTTCATTCCACTTTCCTTGTACGAAGAGAAAATTGGTACATCTAAAGACCTATGCGACTTCATATAATGGAACCTTTGTCTTGTAACGCTCTCACGAAGGAAGCAAATTCATAGTGTTGGAGTTCGGCCAACATTTTGTTAATGTTTAAGTGCCATTGCGACGGGTAGCACTTTTGTAAGAATTAGTCATGTAGTTGCCAGGTAAAAGGAGACGTTATTTCTATTATACTTGGCAGCAACTGTCGCATCATAATTTATGATTCTCGTAAATAACAAAATTACTTAAGAAAGATTGGAATAAGAAATTGCTTTGATAACTTGCTTTTTGAGCATTTCATTTTACCATATTAAGTTATTTCCCTAAAAGTATCCTTTCTCGATTGTGTTTGCTGATTTGTGGGAAATTATTGACAAGTGCTCTTCGTTCAGAAAAAATGGAACATCGCAAGATCATTTAAAACTTTCTTTCTTTCTTTCCTTTCTAATGGTAAACATACCATAATCCACTTACAAATTTTCGAGTTATTGGACCTCAAACATGAATATTGGGAAAATTATTATTATTATATTAATAACATTATCTAGTGCTTGAACGAAGGATTTTTTTTATCACAATTTATTTTATTAGGCATTACATGGTGAAAATTTGACCAACAAATTGGACTTTTTGTTCACAGCTCCGCCAAAAATTTTAATTTCCATTTTTGTCTTCATTCAAGCACGAGCTTTATACATCTACATACTAACAGAAAAGAATTTATATTTTAATTTCAGATGAATTATCCTGACTACGCCGAGAGAACTTTTTTGAGAGTTCAAGGGAAATGAGCTCCCAATGGCTGAATTTCCAAATTTTTTTTAAAATTTTTTTTATTCGTTACGACTTGTGCTTGAATTTGTTAAAGATTTGTATTTCGATTTCGCTTGATGTTTTTGGGTTTTAACTGGTTTTGCTTTTTGAGATTTACGATAACGACAATTGGATTACGGATTTGGTTTTCGATTTTGGATTTTAGATACGGATTACGATTTTGAATTTAACATAATGGCTAACAATTCTTTCACAAAAAAAATTATTGATATAAAGAAGAAATAAGGTTGGTGAAAGAACTGAACTCTTAGGTACACCGGCATTTATTTCGTAGAAATCAGATGTAACTCCTTTAATCACTGCACGAATTGAACGGCCTTACAAAAATCTCTTTTTTCATTTTATGTGGTGAGGGAGTAGACCAAATGCTTAAAGTTGGCCAAAAGTTCAGCGTGCCAGACGCTATCAAAAGCATTTGAAATATCAAGAGTGACGATTTCAGACTCACCAAAATTATAGAGACAATGATTTTAACGCTCCGTTAGAGCAATTAGTAGGTCTACGGAAACCTGAGCACGGAAAACGTACTGGCAATCGTTGATAAGACGGTTATTTGCCAGATATCAACTAAGAGTAAATGAGTGATTCAAAAACTTCAGAAAGAACAGAAGTTAGTTCAATTGTATTGTTGTTAGAAGGCCTCTCCTTTTTTAGGTATCGGTTGAACATGAGCAAGTTTCCGTGTAGTCGGAAACACTCCTGTTGGGTATGATAGGTGAAACAGTTTGCGCAGAGGCTTAGCCAAAGTAGAGGCGCAGCATTTTAAAAGCAGTTGCGAAAAACTAAGTAAGTATGAATTAGCAGCAAGCAGATTGGCTTTATCTAAAGAGCTAGTAAAAACATTCCTATTATGAATGAGTGGTGAAGAAGAACTTGCTAAATTGTTCTTTACTGTTTTGACGAGAGACCAGAAGCCCATAGCACCCTTTTGATTAGTAGGAAGGCTGCTTCTATGCCTTTAACGGCCGCATAACAGTCATTATTGAATAAATTGGTGTTAGTTGGTTTCATGTTTTTGAAGCCATGAAGAAAAAGGCGATGCATTCCAAAACATATGATGATCAAAATATTCTCGGTGATATGATTAACGTCTCTCGTAGATAAGTAATCAGACCAGTCTACTTCACTGAGATATGTGTTAAGGCTAGTTCAATCAGCATTTATAGGTATCTTCTTCGATGCTCGTCCCTCGACTCACAAAGTGCAATTCTCGAGAAGGGGATTACGTGGAAAAATAGTGTGAACTTTAAATTTTTTTTTATTGTTTTTATAAATATACTGTTTTTGTCAATTTTTACAAAATTCAGTACTCTTATTTTATGGACGTGCCTCGTAGTTGGGCAATCAACTGCGATTAAAATCGCTATAAGCCAGCAGTACAGTGGTATACTCGACAAGAGTGCAGTAGTCTAACATTTTTCTTCGTCTCATTCGTGACGAAAGGTATTTTTTATTGGAATTCACTAGTAGGGCAAATTGCATATATGCTTAAAAATGTTGCAGATCTACTACAACTAGTCTGATAATATGTGCAACTAAATTACACGAAGATAAAAGTTGTGGAATGTTGTGGATGTGTTTAAAAATTCTGGTAATATTACGGTTCTCAGCTGTAATAATATTGCAACTTTCCAATCCGAAAAGCCGCCTAAAACTAGTTTGCTTTGCCGAAAACTGAAAAGAACATTTAGTCGGATACTGGCGCAAAATCACCAAGTTTACTGCACCTAAATGTGAAGAAAAGGGGAAATACCTTTTAAGTTCCCTGTAATGATAATCAGGTTAGCAAAAAATCAAGTTAGGAAGACTTGAAGCAATCTGTTTTTATTTTTCTCTGACAACAAATTCTTTTAACACTAGATTTTTTTTTATGATGTAGCCAAAGACTAGGGGACAACCGGACAACGGGTTAATATGGTTTGCCGGAAAGGCAGGAAAAAGACGAGGTAGATATTTGTTTTTATTTATTGAAATTTCAAATTATAACCTCGAAGGAAGACTGAGGTATCCATGGCGTAGTCATTATGTCACTCATTCGTGGATCTCTGTCCCAATTATGGAATTATGTGAACCAAAGCCGTTTACTACTTTGTAATGTTGGAACGTCTTCGACCAAAAATCTATTGAAACCTGCACAAATAGACGAAAACACAGATTATAATGCAAATATTTTAAATGTACTAGTAGGCAAAAGACGCTACACTTTCGCACTCGCGAAGTTTTTAGAGTACTTTCAAAACTCGACGTGTCCAAAGCTACTGGCCCTGATGGTTTCTCGCCCCTTGTTTTAAAATGCTGCGCCTCTGCTTTGGCTAAACCTCTGCGCAAACTTTTTCACCTGTCATATTCAACAGGAATGTTTCCAAGTGTATGGAAACTTGCTCATGTCCAGCCGATACTTAAAAAAGGAGAGGCATGCGACCCCTCTAACTACAGACCAATTGCACTAACCTCGATCATATCTAAAGTTTTTGAATCACTCATCAACTCTCAGTTGTTGAAATATCTAGAAAACAACCATCTTATCAACGATTGCCAGTACGGTTTCCGCACTGGCCGCTCAACCGGAGACTTACTAACGGCTCTAACGGAACGTTGGAATCATTGTCTTCATAATTTTGGTGAGTCTGAAATCGTCGCTCTTGATATTTCAAAGGCTTTTGATAGAGTCTGGCATGCTGCCCTTTTAGCCAAACTTCAAACATTTGGTCTGCACCCTACCCTCGTTAAATGGATAGAGAGTTTTTTGTCAGGCCGTTCAATTCGTGTAGTAATTGACGGAGTTACATCTGATTCCTACGAAATAAATGCCGGTGTACCTCAGGGTTCAGTTCTTTCACCAACCTTATTTCTTCTTTTTATTAATGATCTCTTATCCCTTACTCTCAATCCTATTCATAGTTTCGCCGACGACAGCACCCTTGATTTCGCGTACTCATTTGATTCTGTTATGAACTCACGTGGAAATGCTACAGAAGCCAATCGGGAACGCATGTTTAGATCATTAAACAACGACATTTCCAAGGTCCTTGCTTGGGGCAGAGCAAATCGTGTTACGTTTAATGCATCCAAAACCCAATGCTGTTTAATGTCCCTTAAAAAACGCCCAGTTCACCCCCAACCCATTTCAGTCGACGGAGTGAATATACCAAATTCACCCTCCCTAAACATCTTGGGTATCGAGATATCCAGCAATCTTAGCTGGACTGATCATATATTTGCAATCGCTAAAAATGCGATGAAATGTTTGGGTTTTCTACAGAGATGTAAGAAATATTTCACCCCACCTGACTTAGCGCTGATCTACAAGTCCCACATTAGGCCTAGACTTGAATATAATTCCCATATTTGGGCAGGGGCCGGACACACCGCACTGTCCGCGTTAGACAAAGTTCAGCGTAAAGCTGTTAAGCTTATTGGCGATCCCTCAATCTCTGAGGGTCTTGACTCTCTGGAGCATCGACGGAATGTCGGTTGTCTCTCACTCTTCTATCGTTATTTCCATGGCCGTTGTTCTAACGAAATTGCTAGCCTGATTCCTTGTAGACTCATGACAACGCGCGATACAAGATCAACAAGTCGCTCCCACCCCTATACTCTCCAGGTCAAATTTGGACGTACCGTAAAATTTCGGGAATCTTTTCTAAGCAGAACAACACGAATGTGGAACAGTTTACCATCTTCTGTTTTTCCCTCGTCTTATCAGCCTGAAACTTTCAAACGGGGCGTACATCGACACCTCCTTCACCCAAACTCCTAACCCATTTCCCTCATCCTTAATTCCTTTCCTGCCAAGGCTGTGCTTAAGCATCATAGGGCATCCCCTGAGCTTTGGCATCATCATATATAAAAAAAAAAAAAAAAAAAAAAAAAAATCCACAGACATATATTTCAATTTCAAAAACTTTGTTCGGACGAGTGTCTTTTTTTAAATTTTAGCGGATATTAACCACAAATATTATTCATATTTATTAAGAAAACGATAAAAATCTTACTCTACTACTAACTATGAAGTAAATTTTTTCTTAACTCTTTAAGTTATACAGACGACTTTAATTACCTCAATTTAATTGTCCTTGTTGCCTCTATTGCAAAGCAAAGTGTAAGGTCCTTTTTATAAATTATTCAAATTGCCCTCAAAGTATTTCATTTATCAACTGAACGAGAAAATTTAAGATCCAACAGTAAGTAGAAGGTGTATTTTACATGCTTCAGGTGAAATGACTTATAAAGTACGAAAATTGCTTCCAAGCTAGTACACACACAGAACATTATATGTACAAGCGTTGGGCTAACTATCTTAAAGGAAAATGTACTCCTTATCCTCCTCATGAAGTAGAAGGTGACTTGAATAAGTGATGTCGTTCTTCATGCAAGCATATGAAAATGCCATTTAAGTTAGGTAATTTGGAGTAATTTTGGGTATTTCATAAGGTATGATAATATTGCGTTATCTTCTTCTTGGGATAATTACGATAACATTTATATTAATATGAGAACAGATTTATATCACCTGAAAATGGGGAAAGATAAGAGTTTCGCAAATGGATCTCCTTAATAAGTAAAGTCTGTACCAAAAATTTAATTGCATGCTTTGCGCTTAAAATAGATTCGGCAAAGTTCAAAACAAAAATAAGATATAGGACTTTTGATTTCTTGCCTTTTTTGTGAAAATTATAACAAATTTCTATACGTCGCAATTTGGTAATAGTTACTAAATTAAGGCAGATATTATCCAATTTTTGACAAAATCTAATATAAATCAATTAAGTGTTATTTTTTTTAGATCAATAATGAATTTTTTGAAAGCTCGTTATCATGCCCATGAGCAAAGCTTTAACCGATTCGAGTACAGCAATTGCAATTGGCCTTCAATTTAAGTAACCTTAGGGACCTTAGGAATGGAAAGCCACTTACTCCACCGAAGATATATAAATTTGATGTCTTACATAAAATTTTTTTATACCCCTCATAGATGAAGAAAAAACCGTCCTAAGTAAACCTTTTAGAATAGTAGTCTTTTAACAGACTGATAGACGGCTGTAACGAAGCTATAAGGGATCCCAGTTAAGAGGCTATGGACCTCTAAAACAGTCTCGGTACCCTACTTTTAACAATATTTTAAAGTACCCAGACCAAACCATTTTGAATGAAATGCAACTCTCTCCTGTTTTATTCTGAATACAACCCAGAACTTCGACCATGGATGTGGTTGCATAACGAGTATATGTTTGTATTTCCGACGGATTAATTAAGGGTAGTACCTTCAAAAAATCGATTTAAAATGACGTATTTTTAAAAGTTGCAAGTTTGCGTGTAAGTTTTCTTGGAAACCGTTTGACTTACAGAGTTCTTATTTGGCACAATTATTTTTCAAAGTGTTTTCATTAAATTGCCGTAGGGGATTTTCAAAATTTTAACCCTGGCCGAAGTTATTAATTTTTTAAGGTGTAAAAATAGCATAATTTTTTCCATGATTCTTTGAACTAAAATAACTTTTTTCAAAAAATTAAAAAAAATCCTGTGACAATTTGTAGACCTTTCCCCTTACCCCTAAATTCACCCTATTACTTTACAGACTCCTGCGCCTTATATTGGAGGTATTTTTTTTAATTGCATAAAATTATAGGCAAAGACATGAGGAATCCAAGTATACCAAAGAAAAAATCCTCTAGTACAAGGGTCATCATGAAAACAATTAATTAAAAACTCATAAAAAACATGCAATTTTAGTTACTGCCCCCCTTAAGACACACAAATATTCATTTATTAATCACACCGTCAATCCGTTTTTACAATTTTCTTTAGAGCTTTCTTCACAATATAATTTTTATCCTTACTTATTAGAAGTTTTAACTCACTGATTTTTCACGGTATCACTTATAAACTATTTACAGGCTGCTACTCGGCTTTATTTATACTTAGACAAATTCTAGAAAGTTCACCCATTTATTTACAGAAATTTCCGCTATTAAATTTCACATGACTTATTTCCAGTTATCCAGTCGTCCCTGACTTCTTACGGTATTTGAATCCTTTCCTTGATTTCTCGCCACTTGGGATATATGCGCATAAAAGAGCTCACTACTTTTCTACACATTCCATAAATTATGGCATACCGTATTGCTTCGAAATTGCTAGTGTAGACCGTGTATACATGGCAATAATCCATGGTATGCAATAAATGGTCGACCATATATTGCCAAGAAAATTGCCAGAAAAAATTTGACGTTTATCATTTGAAATGGCTGAAATTAAACTGATCCGTACGTAGCTTGCAAGTAGATAATTAAAATAAGTGTATATTCTTTAATATCATAACTGTTTCACCCATAGCTTTCGTTTTGTTAATCTCTTCATCACTATTAGCTTCTTTATCTCTATTAATCGCAGTCCTTTGCGGTCTTGGCAATGTCATCGTCAAGCCAAAAGTGAAATGTCAAAAAATAATTTGCTCACAAGAAAAATTTTATTTCCAAGATGGCATTTTAGAAATATGGAAAGAAATTGTTTATGAACAATATAGCCAGGAGATTACAATGAAGTAATAAAATGCTTAAGAAATGTCGTTTTATTTCACAATGTGACAACGTTTCTTAGCACAAGGTTCTACTTCAAAAGAACACATCCATCCCAAACAATGTAAAAAAAGCTTCTGTGATTGCTTCTATGATAATGAAAATGGCGTATATTCTATTAATTACACTGACCAACAAAATTACTTTGATGGAATGTTTTTGTTGTAATATTTTTGGGAACGTATATTGATTATAAATACTTATGTTGCTGTTGTAGGGGTTGGGAACACCCGACATCTTGAAAAAAGGTGTGAGTTTGTTTTTACTAAATAAATTGTTTATCTTTCATCCTAGGTGTTTTAGAAGGATAAAAGAAACTACAAAATGAGTACTCAACTAACTATCAAGGTCAATTATGTCTAAAAATGATGTGTCAAAATCCACCTATGCGTCATGTCGTAGGTATGGAAACGTGTTCTTCGCGATTAGCTTTTTATCTTCTGAGTTTACGGTATAATGCCTCAAAACAAACTTGTGGTGTTTGTAATTATTTGTAAAAAGAATTTTGTAATTATTTGTAAAATTGGGTTCTTATGTTGGACGCTTTGTGAGCATATTCAAAACAAGAAAGCACCATGTAATTGAAATAGACCGACGTACAATACAATATCTCCGCTCTCATTTTGGTTAAGCGCATTTCAGAGCAAAGCAACCATTTATTTCTAAATTTTATTTTAAGAAATACGTGGAGTACAGAGAATTAGTATATCACAAAAAATAATTTCAGAGAAGACAATTTAATTTGTATATAATAATGGTGCCTAGACGAGATTTCCAGATGTCACAATGAGAGAGCGGATGAATTGACGAGGGAGAGCTCTGGATTGGTCACCTATGTGAAAATTCCGATCAGCACCCTTAAGGAAGACATTGTCAGCAATGCCAACATTAAGGATAACCTCGCGGGACACATGCTTAATTTCCAGATAAATGTGATACTGTTGATTATATATAGTCGTGCCATATGTTCTGTCCCAACATTTTATGAATTAATTAAAAACGAGATTATTTTGAATCTATTTATTTATTTAAATGCTTAAGATACTTAACTATATAAATATATACAAAATTATTTGAAATGTTTCCCGTGTTATGACGCAAACCCATTACATCATGCAGCGCGATCTCCACGTTAAACATCCATGTGATATCAGATCACATTTCAGGGACATGTTCCCAAATTACCTACGCAATGTCAATTATCGTTGAGTGGACAACTTGCTCATTAATTTTCTCGTTGAGTCAAAAGTAAATTAAAGTCATAAATATTATTTTATTGTTTCAACATGCCAAATGAATTTCTTTTCGAGTTGTCTTCAATTTCTATTATTGCTGACTATGCTGTTTTGCCTGGGAATTGTGCTGCATCGAGGCTTGGGGTTTAAAATAGATTACTGAAAAAGGCGAGTACACTTCAGTCCGCCGGCATTTTCGTTTTTATTAATTTACCTGAGAAATCCTAAGAGGGATGCCCCCTCCCCCCTCCCCCCTCGCTAAGGCAATTAGCAAGTGCAACACCCGTTCGCCTTTACACACTTCTTCAATCTGTCTTCTCTTCTATTGTAGTACGCCCACCTTCCAAAGTCCTCGCTGCTTTAGCGACTTGATATTTCGGTGAGGGGTAGTCCTTCTCCTATAAAACGTTACAAAGCCGGTAGTCTAACGGATTCAGTTCCGGACTTCCGGAACGCCAACGTTTTGCGGCAATAAATTTAGAAACATTCGCTCTAAGCCAGACCTGAGTTGTCTTTGCTTTATGTGCCGGTGCCGAATCCTGTTGAAATATCGAATGCTGCCCCTCAGACAGGATCGTGCTTGGGAATTTTCTTATCAGGTTCTTTAGATGTGTTTGCGAACACTTCCGGTGCTCCTTGTTTGCGTATTTCGCTCAGAACCGTTTGGATCGAGTGGCTCTGATTTCATGAAGCTTGTTTGTGAGCCTTTGTCCAGTAGATCTGCGGAAAATCCCAAGCTTAAGGTCTTTTGTCATTATCCTCGCGGTCGGCTGCGACTGGGCATGTCATCCAAACAGGTAGCCTCAGTGTACCTTTTGATGGTATGGTTAAAAAAATTTCTGCATAATTTTCAGTGGTCGCCGAAGATCAGATATTTCTTTCGGCATCTTCTTGCATTTGTGCAATGCAAAGACAGCGATTCGGTTCTCTTTGACACCCCACTCCATGTTTACTTTGTAAGTATCGATAAAAATTGATTTGTATACACTACAGAAAGATCAACTTGATCACAGAACATAAACAAAACTACCTGACTTACACTTATAATTCTTTAAGTACCTGTTATATTTTAGTGACAGAACTTATGGCACGATCATGTATATACATCTTTTATTATACTTGAACATTGTTTTACTTTTCTGGTGAAATAATGTAACACTTCGTAAAATGCTACTTTGTATAGTTAGCATCTCCCCGGGAAATGATAAAAATTTATTTTATACCTCCTTATATGAATGACCTAATTCTAACTCCCAATAAAGATTTTGGAAGTAATCCCTGGGAAAACCATTTCGCCAACTTTCTAAACGAGATTACTCTTTGATGACATAAATCGAAATTGACTCGACGAACATCAGCTTGATAATATCTGAAAGCCAATCGAATTAATTGAAATGCGATGGTGAGCATGTTGGGGCCGTTTGGCAACGAAATGTTGCCAATAACAACTTCATCGCTTTCAAATATTTGATAAAGTCCTATTAACTGTACAATTTTCTCCAGGAAAAATCCTGAATCTTAAGGGTTCACTGCACAATTCTTACTTGACGATCTGGTTGTCACGGACAGCCGAATCCCGAAGTCGTCTGTCATGCAAAAAGCGTAAACAATAGTAAATGACAGGTAGGTGGTTACAAGCCTTCCAGATAAATTGAAATATCAGCGCTGGTAGTGACGTTATCTAGAGCGTTGTGAAAATTGTGTCAGGTCTAAATCTGAATGTCTCTAGATTAAATTTGCACGTCATCTGTAAGTTGTCAAGGTCGTCAAGTGGGATTACTTTAATTAAAGAAACGAGAGAAAAAATAAAAATTTTTACCTGTTGAAGATGAAAAATTCTCTTGTCAGTATTATCGTTCCTTTATAACCTGAGTGCGACCTCTTAACACGGAATATACAGTTCAATCTACTCGAGGAAATTTCGTACAAGTTATTATTTTCGTGATGGAAAAAGTTCGTCAAGCACATAAATTGAGCTGCAGATAATCTGCTTGTGGTTTATTCGGCTTGAATAAGATTATTTTCAAATGATGCTCTCCACCCTAATCTAGTACATATCTCTAACTTAGCATATCCAATATATATAGATATGTATATTATACGTACTAACATACACAGACGTACAATTCTTTTGTAATTTAAGGGAGAAATTTAAAATGTTAATTTTTAACTCCACTGGGTTTTTGGGCGTAATGAAATTACACAAAAGCTGGTTTTTATAAATTTTAATGGAATCATTGAATTTTATGAATGTGTCATCGAGTGAAACATTACACCAAAATGATTCAAGTACTTCAAAATCAAGTTTCCTGATTTTAACTGACCTTCTGGTCGAATTTTGATGAATTTTCTAACTCAACTCAACTCACATTTAAATTAATATTAATTTCTAGGCTGAGTGCTGTTAAACCATTGGTTATTTTAAACTACAAAAATTTAAGGGCACTTGGAATATATAGCGAATTTTATTTCCCTTTCGGTAGGGTAGGGTACTCTTCTTTTTGGCGTGTTTCTAGATTTTTGCGGAATTTATTTTACCAGAGTTTTATATATTTTTAATGAAAATATTTGCGTAGGGTGGCGTTAGATCATACCACCTGCATTAACTTAAAACCTGCTGTTTGCCACTTGAAAGTAATGTTTGCGATTTTTTCCATTCAGCACTTAAGAAGGTTTTACAAATTAAAAAAGAAGTTGGTGTAACGTTATTTTAACATGTGCTTCAACGACATATAAGTTCTTGTACCCAGCTCGGTCGATTAAATTTTACTTACAAAAAATTGTTCGTTTGGCCCGAGCACACGAGCGAGAAAATCTACGCTACCGCAGCCTCCTCCACATCCATCACAGTGCAGGAGTAGGCACTCTTGCACGCCAGATGCTTTTAAGATATTCAAGTTTGCAAAGTGTCTAAACCAGTGATGGCCAAACTCACACTACTTAAGGGGCCGTTCAAATATTACGTAATGCAATTTTTGAAGAGTTCAAATCCTCCCCCCCCCCACCAGCCCCTCCTGTAACGCACCGTACCGTTTCGCGTTACCCTCCCCCTCAAACGTCATGGAACACTCAGATGATTGTTTTCACCTAAAAATGTCAATTATGTTGCACAAAATACCGGAATAAGAAGGAATGTAAAATAGACGAAATTTCAGCCCGCTTTAGCGCTAATGTGTGTGCGTAAAATTCGTAAGTTCATGGCTTGTAGTTCGTAGTTCGTAACTTCATGGCTTGTAGTTTAGGTGGTTTTGCTTGACCGCAACGGTCGGACTCTTAGAGTACAAACTATGGACTCGTGGTATATGGCTTGTTGTGGTTATTTGCCATATGTTTACTTCTGTATACTCAGTGACGCGACTCTTTTCGCATGTAATTAAAATATGTGTAGTGTAAATATACGTATTAAGAGGTAGGACTTTTAATTTTAACAAAATTTTAATGTTACATAACGCGTTGTTTGACCCCTCTTCCACCTTATAACGCACCGTAACGTTTCACAAGACCGCCCCCCCCCCACCTCCCTAACTGCGTTATGCAATAGTAGAACGGCCCCTAATTTGAGGAATACTTAAAAGCTTTAGAAGGATTTCGTACTGTTTGTTTAATTTAGAACCTTAAAATGTTTGCAAAAGGTTGTATATTTTAAGATATTATATTATTATATTTTTTTTACTTTTGTACGCTTTAACGATTAAAAATGCAAAAACAGGAAGCACCAAAGGGTTGGCTTTTCTTTGGCTGCTTCGCCTTCTTGGCGCCTTCGAAACAAACCGAAAACTAGATCTAACTACAGCTAAATAAAACACCGAACTTGACAGTAGTATCATTAGATCACTAACTCTGTCTTTGTTAGAAACGCCAATCATGTCAAGAAATTTTAAATATTTCTTGCTCCGCTCGAGATTTAAAAAACGGTTTGTTTTGAAATTTTTTCGTGAATTTCACTCGAGACAAGTGTTTTTATGTTCAGAGTTTGTACACTTTGACCTCTCTTTTATTTTCATTGGATGGCCCATATTAATACCTTTCCAAAAAGGTGCAACATTGCAAGGTAGACGAAGGATTAGAAAAACCGCATCCTTAGAAATCCCTGACTACCTAATTATTTTATTGCACTTTAGGTAGGAAATTCTTAGAAAAAACAAAACTTTTTAGATTACGTCCATATCATCATCACCCAGGCCAAGGACTACTGCAAGGAGCTTCTGGGAGAAAACTGAAATTTACCACTTGGCTTCTGGAACGCGACATTGACGACAGAGCGTTTCTGGACCGAATTCTGTGGACAGATGAATGTCAATTCACCAGGAATGATATCACGAACTTCCATAACCTCCATGCCTGGTCGATCACTTACCCACACAGGGCAAAGGTGACCTTATTCCAGCAGAGATTCAGTGCCAATGGTTGCGCTGGTATTATCGGCAACCATTTGGTAGGACCATTCATTTTGCCGCAAGTGCTTAATAGTGAAATTTATGCTGACTTTTTGACAAGACACTACCAAATCTAATAGAGGAGAACCCTGTGGATAATCTTAGGTGAATGTTTCACCAATGCGATGAAGTACCAGCGCATATGACTATCGTTGTGAAGGTAATACTAAGTGAAAATTTTTCTAACCGCTGGATTGAACGAGGTGCACCGATTCCTTGGCCTAAATCTCCAAACCTTACCCCATTGGAAATCTCCAAACCTTACCCCATTGGACTTTTTATTATGGGGAACAATGAAGGATGAAGTTTATTCAAGCCCAGTTAACACTAGGAAGGATTTTCTTTGCCGAATTGGGAATGCAGTGACGAAAATACGGGAGAGCCTGGCTTCAATACTCCTTAGACAAGGAGTTAGAAGGAGATTGTTGAAATGCACCCAAAGTAGCGGTGGATATTTTGAACGACTTTTGTTATTATTTTTATATTCAATAAAAAGCATTTTAGAATTAATTTAAGTTTCACTTATTTAATTTGTTGATTTTTATAATTTTCTCCGAGGATTTCTAAGTATAAATTTCTACATATTTTCTCTACGTGGACGTGTTGCACTTTTCTGGAAAAGTTATAAAACAAAATGGGCAATCCAATAAAAAAGGGGTATACTAATTACATGAATTTCGGAGAAAATTTCTGAAAATTCCGAATTTTATGTAATTGCAAACCATTTTTTTTTCAATTTGGAAGTGCAATGGTAGAAGTAAGATCGACACTGTTGAAAACGTCATTGGGATAGTTGTTTTTTAGCGTTTGTATGATGTGGGTATGTCGGGTAGATAAAAAGATAAAAATAAAAGAGTAATGTGCATACCATGAAAAACTGAAATTTATGAATCACCCTGTAACTCTCAAATGGTTTAGATTGATCCCCCCCCCCCTTTCATAGAATGTTTTGTTTGTCTAGTTGAGATCTATCACCCCACTCATTTGGGCACGTGAGATATGAAACAACCTGTATGATAACAGCGAAAACATTTCAAATTCTCTGATTGGTAGCCCTCTTCTCTAAATACTGAAAATTAATTAATCTTATGATTAACTGATTTCTCAAAAAAACGAGAGGTTATAAGTTCGATACGACTTTTTTTAATTATTTATTTATTTTAATGTATGACCGAGCATAATTTTTATGTATGACCGATAATTTTTATGTATGACCGAGCATAGTCCGTGGACCGATTTTGATGATTCTTTTTTTGTTATATAGGGTATGTTCCCCGATTAGCAATTTCGTAATGTGTGGACTGATTTGGATCCGGTGGGGCTATAGTTGGGGAAGGGGAGTGGATGTCAACTTCTTGACGCGTAGACCGATTTGGATGATTATTTTTATGTTATATAGAGTATTGCTAATATAAGGATACATTTTGCTCTAGTGTGGGGGAAGGGAAGGCTAACTTCGTAACACGTGGACTGATTTTGATGGTTCTTCTTTTGATGTGTAGAATATATTGCTCTACTGGTAGCACAGCAAAAATTTATGAGGAGGCTAGGTGTGCGTGTGTGTGTTACCCAAATTCTTAATGAATAGAAGAAATATTGAATGATCCTTTTTTGTTGTGTATAAAATAATTTTTAAATTTATATCTATTAGCAAATTTTGAAGTCCGTGCAAATTAAACAAACAAAACAACTACCCAACCACAATCAAAGATAATATCAAACTGCCTGAACGGTTCAGCCGACGGAAGGACGATTAAATAATTTTGTTGTAGTTGTTTTGTTTGAATTCAAAATTCCGTAATACATATAAAATTAAAAAATCTTTTATGCCTTTAAGCGCCTTTTGTGAAGTCGGGTCAACTTTTTTTTTAAAATTATTCCAATTTTCTTTAGTCTCAATGTTTTCAATTTTCAACTTACTAACACCGTTGAGAAATTTTTATAACAACGTAAGTCATTAGTCTGTGCTGCCAAAGATATAATAATAATTCCAAAATAAATACTAGAGCTAACAGCATATGGAAAATTTTTTATATTGTAGATTGTTTGCTTATCAATGCAACAATCATAATGCCATTTACGTCTATACAGGTTTTTTCCTATAATATTCTACACGACTCGAGCGTGAAAATCAAAATTTTCTGTATAAGCAGTGCTGCAACCACAATACTGATACATACCCATGAAGAAGTTCGCTAATTTAAATAAATCAATATAAATTTTTTCGATATAGGTGGTTTTATCTTCAATTTTTTTAATGTATATAAAATTAATGAGAATTTTTTATACATAAAAGATCGATATATTAATAAAAATATCGATATTTTTTGTCCTGATATATCAATCCCTACTTGGTTGATATTTGATAATATCGGTCCCTAGTATATCGAATAAAAATTATCGATATTCTGCTGTAAAGTATCGATAATCAAGATATCGGTATCATTATCGCCCATCCCTACCATACCATTTGTTTACCCGAAGTTTACACTACTTCTGCTACCGTTGATCGTCGTTTCCAAAAAAAAAATGGTGTTTACCTTTTGCTGGAACAGTTGTTTACTTCAACAGATGCACATGGCTTCCACACACCGAAACAGTCTCACTTCACAAGTTTTGTGGAATTCAGTAGTTCCATCCGATAGCATAATCACTATTGTTGCCATATAAGACCCTATAGATGCGTTAAATATTTAGCATCTTAACTAATCTCCTTTATTTAATTTTAATTTTAACGAAATCGGAATAAAAAAATAATTACGCAACAATATTATGATCACTAACTCTGTCACACCAACCATTCAGTAAAATAATTTTTTAAAAGTAAAAAATATGTAAAAAATGCACGAAATTTTGAAATCAATTAAACAGTTTAGTAAATAAATACAGTGAGATTCTCTTATAGAAAATAAGTGTCTTAATTAATCCGAGCCCGAAGAATTCTACAGAAACCGGATTTATGGTGTAGAGTGCACGTCCTTTGAAAAATTTTGGCAATTACCTTTCTTTGATAAAATGGCAACAATTTCAATGAAAAAAGATAAAGCTACTTATCTACTATGGACTAACCAGTTAGAGTTAGGGTCGTTCATTCTGAAGGAGAATTTCCAGAAACCTTTTACAAACTCCAAGTTAATCGTTTTCTAGAACATTGTTTTCAAAAATATGGTATCTCGAAAAATTCTTTATCAATTCTGGAAATAATAAATCAAACCCAAATCTCCAAACACTTTCAATTTTATCGGAAAAGGTATAGAGAAATTGTAAATATTGGTTTCTAAAACACCGAAATGAATCAAAGGAAACTTCTTAAAGATTTACTTACTGCTGTGAATATTCCTTTAGGAAAACATTTCTTTATTTCTTTATCCTTCTTATAGGAATCTCAAAGTACCAAAAAAAAAATACTCAAAGTGCGGTCTAAAGACATTTTTCTTGTAACATGCCTTGAGATTTATTTTCTTTTTGTACACACGAAGGGAGTTCATTTGCCGCCTTTCTACCCTCGAGTGTGGATTGCGAATGTATATGTTCTCGTATTACTCTTTTATGTATGTGTAAATTGATGCGAGCAAAACCTAAAGCTAGGATCAAATCGTCTTTCGTGCTTATATGGAAAGCAGAAATAAATTTATGGCCAAGATTTATTGTAATTGATTACAAAAGGGACTTTGAATTGTTACCCCTGCAAATGGCGAAATTATAACGTACATGATGCTAAAAATTATTAATTTGTCTATGCCATGAAATCGCGAAGGAAAACGCTCAGTGTAAGTCAGTTTTTCGCATCTGACAAAATTCATTTTAAAGATTTATGTGTTAGTTCTGCGCTGCTATTTTAAATGATTAATATGAGGTTCGACATAGTCGACGTTTCCATGTTTCCGAGGTTTGCAAGTTTTATATTCATTTTTAGACAAATTATATTAAGTATTATTTTATACCTGTTTGATAAACTCGACGTATTGTAGAAATACTTTTTTTATTAAAATGACGGCAAAAAGGCCAAGTTATCACCCGCATCAAAAAGTGATGATCTGGTAATTAAAAGCCGTTCTAAAAAATGATGAAGAAAGCTTAATTTGTCGTTATAACTTTTCTTTTAACAGACAAACTTTAAACGTATTTTTCTTGAAAACTTTTTTAGCGATCAGTTAACCCTCTGCAGCGAAAACAAAATGAGCTATCCAGTTGAATTTTTCAAAAAACTTTAGATAAACTTATCAGGTATATAATAAACCTTCCTCTCATTCAAAAAATCACCCCCGTCATATTTTTTATTAAAATCTGCCATTGTTTTATTTTAAAATTTTTTTTCTCACTCTAAGGCAAATTTTTTTCTAGTTTTATAATTTGTTTGGTTTTTGTTGTAGGTGTTTCAAAGTGCTGGATTCCTATTTACCGCCGAGTACGTTTTTTTTTAGATTCGAGTTCAACGCACTCTTGTATTAAATTATTAAAACATAAATGTGTAAACAAAATTTCAGATTAGTTTTAATGTATATTTTTATGTAAAAAACTGAGACGTTATCTATTAAAGAAAGCGAAAAAATTAACGACCAAGGTGTTAATTTTTTTTAATAGGAGACTCTCCACTTAAATTTCGGGTTTCCCTTCTTTTAGCTTGTTTTTTTTTTTGCTTTCGATGTTGTAATAACAATAATGAAGCCATAATTTTTCTTAGTTAATAAAGAATCTTACTATCAATCAGGTAATCTCCCACGCCACTTCTTACAAAAAAAAAATCAATTAGGTAATCTTTTTAAATAATTAACAGTTGAACCTGAAAAATCTAAACAGCGCTATTTTTGAAACCCATTAAGCAAAAGAGTCGTAAATAATGTAATTTAATTTTTAAAATTTTCCATTCCGATTATTTCCATTGCTGATTATTCCATTTTTAAATTTGAATCCCAATGTCTTCCTTAAGGGGTTATACATATACAGTCAGGAGACCTTTTAATTTATTAAAGTAAAAATTTGTACACATATTCTGGTAACCTTAAACGGTATTTTAACATTTTTATTTGCAAAAATAATTATTTTGAAAGCTGCTATAGGTGATCTCCGGGAGCACCACTTAAACAAGGTGTCTTGCGGTGAGCACGATATCTCTGGGCTGGATCATCAAAAATTAAAAAAACCAAAAATATTTCGTTAATTTATTGTAATGTCTTGTAATTAATCGAAGGAATAAGCAAAATATAAATGTTTGACCGAATTGCGGCTTCTGAAAAAAATATCGATTTTTGACTGAAATTTTGGACTTAAATTGTTTTTTTTTATAATTTTTTATATACGATGTGGCCAAACCCTAGGAAACGTTAGCATGCTTTTGGCCGGAAGGGAATTAGGCTAAGGGAAGTGAGGAAACAAGAGTCTTGTTTTTGCATTGCTGCGAGCTAGACAATAGCCTAGAGCCGGAGTGGATTATTTTAATTTCTTAATAAAAGCTCACGGGGTCATCTGGTCTCGAACCCGGGACCCATCGCATGTTGGTCTTGCCGCTCAACGTATAGATCCAACTCCGTCTCCGTTTATAAAATGGAAAATATTTATAGGTGAGAAAAAACCTTACTAAAAAAGTATACTTAACAAGCTTGTGTTAAAATTTGATACTGATCGGTTCAGCCATTGCCGAGAAATCTTGCTTACCGACTTTAAAAACACTGATATATGTACATTACGAAAAAAATCGATTTTTTGAAAATTATAAGTGTATATAAACCCTTAACGCATTATGATTTAAATTGTTAATGCCGATTAATGCCCTGAGGATCACACGACTAACTTCTCAGTATGACGAATACAGAATATTATGAAGAAATAGGGGCTTAAAAACCATCGAAGGCGGTTAAAATATCAAAGCCACAAAAACCTATGTATAAGAGCACAAAAACGTTTCAAAAAGTTTAAAGAGGTTAAATATTCGGTGAGTAGTGTAGAAATTTTGTATATTATTGCTAAAGTCGAAATAAAAAGCTAACATCTAGCGAAATTTAAACACCTGGTTACTGTTGCTGGAATGATCCCCGAAAGTAAATGTAGCACTGGGCGAAGACCCAGAATCGAGAATCCCTGCACTTTTCTATTCCCCTTGCAGCAACCGGAAGAAAGAATTCCTGGCAGATTGCAGCGGAGTCGTGGATGCCTGCAAATCCGTCCAATGGAGGACTCATCTTTCCCGCAGGGCTTGCAGCATGTCGAAAGCGGAGAAAACCTCCGTAGACTAGGTACTACAAGGCCGCGGCCTATTATGACCATCGGAAAACGAGGCTGCCGTTCTTACGGGTACTAAAGGCTGCCAGGTACAGTTGAACATGTGTAAGAAGAAAGCTAATAAAGCCATTCACCTAGTTGCTTGTCCTTGGCCCCAGTAAAAAGGACGTTCGAGTTATTTTAGCACATATCACGAACCAGTTTCATCAAATTTTACAAGGTCGGGCAAGTAAAATAGAGTATCTTCACTCCCACAAACCGTGCATATTCTTTGAACTCTAAGGACGATATGAGCAGTGCGATATCTGGTTTCGATGTACGATTCTTTGATGGCGCAGTTTGAATGCTACTGTATCTTGTATCATGTAATTTGATGAATAACTGCAGACCGCTATACTAGTCACTCCTACGATTACTTCAATTCTACCCGAGCTGTATGCGCCATCTATTAACACGTCAGTGTTCCACAGGTATCATAACTGCCAAGTGATCGCGCAGCCGACGTATGATGTGTGTGGTACTAACTTACCTAAAACATTCTAGTGCTGTATCGCGTATTTGTCATAAAATTAAAAAAAAAAAAAAACTGTGCAAAACTCGAGCAGAGAAGAACTATTAAAATTTCCAAATACGATCGGCATTTCTGATAAATGAAAGCTAAATTTCTTTATTTCATATTTGAATGAATTTCATTTGTGTGTTTCAAATTGGATACGCTCTAATTGTCTCTTTTAACAAATTTATCATCCCCAGAACGTATTCGACCAAGATAAAACCAAAGACATGGTGATAATAGGAAGTGTGCTGGACGGTCAAACCATAGACGCTATTTTCACTACATAATTGCAAATAGTAAATACACGAATATTTGCATCAAACTTTGGTTACCATTAACCACTTGTAGCGACTGTAAATTTTGAGAATTGATTTAAAGTTTTCGTCACCCTAATTATTGCATTTCCGCCATAGAGTCTGGTGAACAGGTTGATTGCATTTATACCGATTTCAGTAAGGTCTTTGATCGCATTGACCACAAGTTGCTTGTTTTGAAGCTTACTAAGTTAGGTTTTTCATCTTTTTTCATTTGATGGATTTCTTCTTATCTCTCTGACCGAATACAGCGTGTTCTGTTTCGCGGTTCCCTCTCTCGTGAAATTTCAGTCACTTCTGGGGTGCCACAGAGCAGCCATTTGGGTCCGCCTCTATTTATTATTTTTATTAACGACATGGGCTCCATTTTAGCGAACACGAAAATGTTATGTTATGCTGACGATGTTAACAACAGATCTAGGACTTCCTTTATCTTCTTAAAATTTCTTGAAAGTTTAAAGTGTGCTGACATTTTTTTTTATCTTAGATAGGCTTTCTAAAATGCAAGAATGTCTTAGAACCCCACCCCCACTCAAAAATTCCTGAATATAGCCTTTAGTTAGTACTTTCAATAAAAACTATAACGAACACTGTGGCCAAAATAGTTTTTTTTTTTTTTTTTTTTTTTTTTTTATATGATGTGGCCAAATCCTAGGGGACAACCCTTTGATGCGTTAGCATGGTTTTGGCCGGAAGGGAATTAGGGTAAGGGAAGTGAGGAAACTTGAGTCTTGTTTGCATTGCTGCGAGCTAGACGACAGCCCAGAGACGGAGTGGAATATTTTAATTTCTTAATAAAAGCTCACGGTCATCTGGGCTCGAACCCGAGACCCATGGCATGTTGGTCTTGCCGCTCAACGCATTGATCCAACTCCAAAATTAAGAAATAACTACTGAACCTTATCATGTGCGTGTCAAACATGCTCTTAACCAATTTTTTTATTATATTATTAATAACAGTATAACATAATATTCAGTAAATATTTTTTTAATCATAATGCTAAAGCTCCAGGGAGCACCGTATGCCGCTAAAGCACAACTTTGGCAGGAAAGAAATTAAGGATAAGAGCAATGGGTTAATAGTTTTTGAGTGAAGGAGGCGATGATCAACACCTTCAACGTTTCGGGCTCATTAGACGGGAGAAAAACGGAAGATTAGACTATTCCCAATGCGTGTTGTTCTGCGAAACTACAACTTCAAGCACTTCTACCTCGGGTTGTAATGTGTCTACAAGTAGTTAGGCTAAGAATTTCGTTAGAACAATGGTCGTGGAAGTAGCGATAGAAGAGCGAAACGCGAGATGGTAGAGTGAGTGAAAGACAACCGATATTCCGTCGATGCTTCAGTGATTCAATGTTCTCAGAGATAATGAAGTTGTCAATAAGAATTATACTCCCTTTAGGTCAGCGCCAAGTCAGAAGTACTTCTTCGTAGAAAACCCAAGCCAAGCGATTACAAATACATACATATATGATCAGTTCAGTTAAGATTTAACATGGAAACCTATTCTAGAAATTCTCCCGATCAATTATTTAATATGAAGTAAGAGAAAAATCCAGAATGTTAGATTAGGTTAGAACGGTGCTGCTGAGCTTTCCTTAGCCCTTTTTACTTAGACTTCTAGACGGGTTCATTGTGCCCCATAGATTTATGGGGCATCCGCATCAGATCGGCGCTTGATTTTTTGGGTGTTGGTGTATTAAGGTGTTTCCAGAAGCATCAATGATGTCCCCGAGTCCTGTATCGGTCATTTCACCTTGAGCATTACTGAACACCGAATGCACTAATTCAGGATTCAACCTTATCGGAATTGCTGAAAATTTCCCGTGCCTAACTTGATCCCATTGCAGATGAAATGCCGCTCTGCTTCTGCTCCTGGTCGTGAACGTAGAGATCAGATCCTGAGATCAGTCATTCGGTTAGGGCAAGGAACTTTCCCACAGCAGAGAAATCAAACTGTCTTCACATGTATCGGAACGCTTATAAGAACGACTTCTCTTGAAGAGCATCAGTTGTGATTTCGTTATTGCTGCTATTGTTTTTCATCACTTTGATCGTGCTCAGAGTAGTATCAAAGTTTCGTGCGATACTACGGTGCGGCTTCATTTTTTCCTTAAAGAATTCATACCTAGACGCAAAAACATGGACGTAAGATTTGTAATGAGAAGTTAATTTATCTGTCAATTGCTTGAAAGTTTTTGTACGCAAATCTGTACCAAAAAGTTTATTTAGCAAATCGAATAAAGCTGATGAAAAAACTATGCATTATCCTAATAGCTCCATGAGCACATAAGGTTTGTCACTTTTACCTAGCATAACTTGGTTTCCTAGGTACTTGGTCCACTAGGTACTATACGTTTCTAGACAACTAATTAATTTTTCGTTTAAATTAGTGTCACAAGAATACTTATTCTCCTTCGCCTGTCCATAAGTCGGTTCTTCTTGACTTCCTAAGTACTCTTTTATCCTGTTCCATGCGATTTTGTTAATTTCATCCAAACTTTCCAAGAATAATCAGCTTGAAAGGCAAGAAGTAGCAAATGCCTGAATGAAAAGCTCCCCTGGGAGTATATGCTTACCTACATAATAAATGTTCACATAAGTGATATATGCAAGCTTTGCACACCAAAACTAAATAAAAGAAAAGTTTATTCCTTTAAGGAAAAATTGTATTTTACGTGTTAAGGGAGTAAAGTTTAACCCTTAGAAGTTTTGGTTGAAAATAAATTTATGTTCGATAAGCAGCTTATCTTTGTGATTTAAGTAGGAGAAAAGTAGATAAGAAATATTAGAATCTTGGCAACTGTTGTATTTCCAGAAATTCTGGCATATTTTTCAGCTAAGTATGAAGTATTTAGCCGTTTATTCCGATTCGAAGGGAAATTACAAAAATACGTTTAACGAAAGTTAATCCTCTCGTTACAATTTCTAAAGAATATTAATGGAGTGTTTGATAATCTTATAAATTGATTAAGTTAAGCAAGAAAAGTTGGCTAAGTAGATCGAAATATGAGGCACGAAACGAAAGTTTTGTTCGACAGCTTTATAGATAAACATATTGTATATAACATGCACAAAATTAAAGCCATTAATCTACTACTATAATATAACATCTCGGGGAAAATATCTTTCGTTTCGCTGATAAGTTGTAAGTGAATCTGCCATTAAATTTGTATTTTTTGCGTAATTTGTTGTAAGTAGAAACAACCACAGATCACCGTCAGTTGGATCCACAGCTCTTGTGTAAAGGAGCCAGGTAAGGTTTCTAGAATACATCTCGGGCCTGGTTTGGTGGCATTTTTGAGTAGAGCTCTCAGTTGGAACCGGATAACCCGAACACCCGGGTACCCACCCGACCGGGTAGGAATCGATTCATACCAAAAATTCGGTTCCAACCGGGTAATCGGTTCCAGGCGAGTACCCGGTTCCAAATAGGAATCGATTCCAACAATGGAACCGGTTCCGCTGTGAGAATCGAATCCGCCACCGGGAATCGATTCCGTCGAATGAACTGGTTAATAAGAATGAGTGAAATTGTAAAACAAAAATTGTCACTAATAGTAGGGAGTATAAGGAATGTTAAATTGTTATTAATAAATCTTAAGTCGTATTTTGTAATTTCACTACAAAAAAATCTGTAATTTCCAGAGAAACTAAACATTTCCTTAGTGAAATGCAACATTTTCTCTGTTGACCTTAAAACTGAATCTGTACTGCACGATTTCAAGAGAAACCGATTCCTCTGTCGAAAACGATTCTGGAGTTGGAACCGACTTTTATAATGGAATCGATTCTCCCTTGGAACCGCATACCCGAGTAGGAACCGGGTACCCGACTTAAATCGGATACCCGGGTGGGAACCGGATACCCGGGTAGGGACCGGGTACCCGTATCGGGTTTCTGAGAGCACTATTTTTGAGATGACGTTTCAGTTGATTCACTGCTTAGTGAATGAAGATGGGGATGAGTGCTTACTCATCCACATCTCCCCTTTTCTGCCATCGCGAAATATCTAGTTTAGTCGCTTTTCTCACTATAGTTGGATCAATACGTTGAGTGGCAAGACCAACATGCCATGAGTCCCGGGTTCGAGACCAGATGACCCCGTGAGCTTTTATTAAGAAAGTAAATTAATCCACTCCGTCTCTGGGCTGTTGTCTAGCTCGCAGCAATGCAAAAACAAGACTCAAGTTTCCTCACTTCCCTTACCCTAATTCCCTCCCGGCCAAAACCATGCTAACGCATCAAAGGGTTGTCCCCTAGGATTTGGCCACATCGTATAAAAAAAAAAAAAAATTACTTTAAGACATAAGTCTTTCCTGAATGCAAAAGTTATTCAGGTGTGCGACATAGTTTACCTACAGAATGCTACCTTATGAAAAAAGTTCATTTCTGTTAATTGTTACTCAAGTTCCATACAAGTTACCTCTGAGGTGGCCCTAACCCAAGAACAAGACCCGGGAAATAGAACGGGGGCATTAAAAAGCCGGATGGCTGCGGTATACATGCCGTATGAGGACTCAGAGCCCCTCGGAGAAAGTAAGGACCATGGTGGCGACAGCAGAACACATTATATAAGCCTAATTCTGAGCTGCGATATTAATGGCCATCATGTTATTTGGGGTAGCACGGATATCAACTCAAAAGGTGAGTCTCTTTTTAATTACATTTTAGAGACTACACTATGTTTATGGAATAGGGTCAATGAGTCCACTTTCCTAACGGTGAATAGAGGGAAAGTCACAAGCACGGATGGTTTTGCGGTACACAATTGGAGGTCAGCAGGCGTCCCTATTTAATCACTGCTGAATACTCTTCTATGTGGAGAAAGCTTCATCGGGGAACAGGCGGTGAACACTATGGTCAATGCTGCTACCAAGATGATAAATAAAGCATTCTTAATATCTTGCCCTAGTACTAGAACACATAGTAAATACAGGCCACCAAGGTGGAATGTGGGTTTGGCCGCAATCGCGTTGATATTTAATGTGGGAAAGTAGGTATCATAAAGACTGGTCCAGATAAAAGGATAGCATTAGATCCTTTAAAACGGAGATGAGATCAGCAAAAAGGTCCTCGTGGAGAAAGCTACGGATTAGAAGAGCCTTACCTAAAGATCCGCCTATTCCGTCTTCAATCAGAGGGGAAAACGGAGTTTGGGCAACCACAAACGAGAAGCTATTAAATACACTCCTCTATACCTACTTTCCAGTGAGTGGAGACGATGCTCAGAGGGAAAAAATGCACTCCATTGGCTGAAGTTGACGAGGATTTGAACTTCCTAAGGCTTATAGTCAACCGAAGAACAATAGCATGGGCAGTGTTCCTTTGTGGGAAATGGGGCGGAAAAACATTTTCACCCCATTCGAGACAACGATTGCAAGTGGACCAAAAATTTAAGTGGACTCCGGACCACTGACATTTTCTCTGCAACCCCTATGGCCTTTTTTTATCGTTATCTGTTGTCAGCAGAAAATAACCATGAATCACCCTCGGTCGGATTCGAATAACCATGTGATTTATAATTGTCAAGTTTTTCGTACCCAAGTGCAACTTTATTGCCAAAGATAATCTAAAAAGCCCTACGTATGTTAAGAACTACGAAAAAGTGTTCAATTTAGGTAGAACAAATGATTTATTGTTATTGGTATGTCAGAAAATTATTCCATGCTCAGTTCAATGCCCTTTGTATAATTTTACTATTTAAAATTTTCGAAATTTCAGTTTTTTTAAATTTCTAAATCGAGCCGGGATATTCGAAAGTAAATAAATACTTTCGAATATCCCGGCTCGATTCATCGTAAAAAAATGTAGTCTACGAACTTTTCAGTCAGATGGAACAACAATACAGAACAACGAATTTTTAAGGAATTTTTCCCTCCTCAGGAATCCGTAATCCACGGATTTTTGAAAATGGGCATCACTTATTAAAACTACGGTAACCGAGTAAGGCGCATTCGACGCGGGAATAATCAAACTTCAATTTGCGACTCTAAAAAAAATTTATATTTCGAAAGTGCAAGAGTGGTCTACCCCGTTAAATAACGAAAAAAATTCAATTAATGTTTAAACGAAAGTACTCTTAATTTCAAAATTTTTAGTTAGAAAATTAATTTTTTTTATTTAACACATTAATGATACCATTATGTACAGAACTAAGCTAAAATTCAGGTTAAGGTTTAAGTTTCCATATAAATAGTTATAAACTTCAAAATGTAAAAAGCAATGTAAAAATAGAAAAGCAATTATTTTGAAAATTGCAGCTACCTAACATCCGCGGTAATCTTTGGGAAAAGATTTCTTCAGTTCTTGTAGGTGTAATTTTGTTTCTTATTTTAAAAATTTCGTTATATAAAACAGAAGCATAGAAAACGGAACTGGAAGTTGATTTGTTGCTTTTTAGGATGTGCCCAAACTCCAGGGGACAACCCTAGCACGACTTTGACCGGAAGAGAATGATGGTAAGAGGAGTGAGGGAAATTGAATGTCTTGTTTTTGCATTGTCGCAAGCTAGACAACAGTCCAGAGGCGGAGTGGATTTTTTAAAATTCTTTTCCGTTGTGGCCGTGCCACTCAATCAATTAATTCAATTCCATCTCCATGGAATAGATTTTGAACGTTTTATAATTAAAGTTAAAAATCATAAAACGTTCAAAATCTATTCTCCGTTTTTGTTAAATTGATATACAGGGTGCTTCAGACCTGACGTGCCAAAATGAGCAGGGTGATAGATCTAAACTAGACAAACAAAAAATTGTATGACAGGGGGGTGGGGCAATTTCAACCGTTTGGGACTTACTGGGTTATTCATAAATTTTAGTTTTTTATATTATTGTAAAATGCAATGTAGTCTGGCATAGGCTACGTGATGAAAACGAAATTAGGTTGTACAATGCGCATGTCGCGAATTTCGGAAACTAGAAAAACGTCAGATGCCGTATAAAGTCAAGGCCGACTCGAACCTGTGGTGACAGTGTGGTAGAAATGAATAACGGAAATTGCTTACCAAAAGTTCTGCATTTTCCCAAATTTTCTCTGAAATTCAAATGCCCAAAAGGTGCAACATGTCCACGTACAGAAAATATGTAGAAATTTATACGTAGAAATGCTATCGGAGAATATTATGATAATCAATAACTTAAAGAAATTAAATTCAAATTAATTCTAAAATTCTTTTTATTGAATTTAAAAATAATTACAATTAATCTTGATAGGTAACAAAAGCCATTCAAATTGTCCACTATTAAGTACTTGCGGCAAAATGAATGGTCCTACCAAATGTTTGCCGATGATACCAGCCGAAACACTGACACTGAATTTCTGCCCTATATGGGTTAGTGTTCGACCAGGTATGGAGGTTATGGAAGTTCGTGATATCATTCCTGGTGAATTTAAATTCATCTGTCCACAGAATTCGGTGCAGAAACGCTTTGTCGTCTATGTCACGTTCCAGAAGCCAAGTGCTAAATTTCAGTTTTCTCTCAGAATTTCCTTCCAGGGCTGGGTGATGATGATACGGACGTAATCCCCCTCGATGAATAACCCTCCAAACTTTAGATGACGTCCTAATCGCCTTGCGACTCGTTGCGTACTCCTCTCAGAGTCCTCCCTCACGATGGTGATTATTTGTTGCTCGACGTCCGTGTCGTGTGGAGTTACAGTTCCTGCTTCCCTTAACCTTTGGAAAGTAAAAACCCCTCTTTGGGGCGCTCGCCGGTTAGGGAATCTCCTTTGATATTCAAGTACAGCCGCTTTCTATTTTCCGTCTACTACACCGTAAATATAAATAATATCCGCGTATTCCGCAAATGTAAATTCTACAATTTTTTAATAATTTTTGCTTAAAAATATCCATACTTATTGATTTATTTTTCGACTATGATAGGTATTCTTGCTGGCTGACTCGTTTTTATAGCAAAATTTTCAACAGGTACAAGAAACAGAACGCCAGGATACAAGGGTATAAATTCTGGCTACCTAAGTGCAATAAAATTATTACGTACTCAGGAAATTCTAAGGATGCGGTTTTTCTAATCCTGTGTCTACCTTGCCTTTTTGGAAAGGTAATAAGATGGGCAATCCAATAAAAATAAAAGAGAGGTGTACTAATTACATGAATTTCGGAGAAAATTTGGGAAAGTGCAAAATTTTAGGTAATCGCAAGCAATTTTTTCACTTTTGGAAGTGACTGTACGTGCAATGGTAGGAGTTAGATCAGCAGTGTTGTTGAGTCATTAGGAAAGTTGCTTTTTATCGTTTATTTGATGTGGCTGTGTTGGGTAGATCAAGAGATAAAAATAAAAGAGTAATGTGCATACCATGAAAAACTGAAATTTATGAACCACCCTCTAACTCCCAAAAGGTTGAGATCGTCCCACCACTCGCTGCCATACAATTTTTTGTTTGTATAGTTGAGATCTATCACACCATTCATTTTGACACGTCCGATCTGAAACACTTTGCGTATGTCCTCCAAGTATTTCATAGCTCAATTTCTATGTTACGAAGCATATTTAATAATTCGTTAGCTAATATAAAATTTCTATTTCGAGCAGCGCAACCGTCCCTTTCAAATATTACCATAAAACCTGATAGAAGTGCTAATTCACTGCGAGGTTTTAGAACTGGGCCGACGATATGTATTAAGAGTTATTTGACGTCGGGGGAGTGAAGTTTTTCAACATTGAATGTTTGTTCTAGGAAATAAAATTTTATATTGTAAAGTGAACGAGGTAGACCACGAAAAGGGAAATAGTGAACCGTGTAATGCCCATGCCCCAGGTGGCCAGGGGGGGGGAGGTACGTTACAATCTTAGCGAGCGAAAAAAGACTAACTTAAAATCATGGGACCAGAAAAGGTTGAAATTGCTACGCTTCACCACCCGAATCCTGCAGGTACGCCCCCTAACCACCTTCATCCTGCAGGTACCTACTCTTTACCACTTTTGTTATAATTTTCTCTTACCATTTTCATCCTTCGGGCACTTTTCCCGTCACCGCTACACCGATTTTTTTCGATTACCACTCATTTGTAAGAATCTTGTATAGCTCAAATTACTCGGTACCTAAATCGAAGGGCATCCCTGCGTCGGCAAATGTAAGCGAATATAGAGCTTAAATTGGGACTAGGGATTCATTTTGACAGAATAGTATCATTTCTTGTAGTGACAAGTGTGTAGATAGCTTTTGCAAGGATTCCACCGTTCTCACGAACTCCAAATTCACATTTGTTATTTTTTTGTGTGTTACATTTTCGGATAACTGCAACTGAAGAAAGCAATTATTTTCTCTTACTATAGTAAACTAGAAAAACTTTATATCGTTGTTTTTCTATTTTATGTGAAACTCCAGTGGTAAACTACGGGTGACTGAAAATTGCATTGAGCTTTTTATGGTGTGTTTTGCACAGAATTTGGAATTTCAACATCCCGACAAGATGCACTGATGCGGATGTTGGTTTTCTCATGGGCTTAAATTTCTATTCAAACTAACATTACATCTGAGCATCCACGGAAATGAACCTACGTATTGCCACAGAGCTTTCAAAATTAAATTTTTTTTCAAAGGACATGTCTTTTCATAACCCTTGCAAACAAGTTACGTCAAAGGTCAGATCATTACGAATGGCTGGAAAATTTGAATGGTTCCGGTATTTCTTTCATAACGACTGCTTTAAAATGTTTAAAATGACATGCTTTTGTTGAATTTATTATTCTTCTTAGACGAATGTAAAAAAATTACGAACTTTTACTTCTTTTTTAATAAGACATAGCACATGCTCATTAATTTAATTTTCATTACATAGCCTGCACTAGCAAAGAAATTAAAAATTCAAATTGTAAAATAACTTAATACAAGGGTTATGAGGATGATAGTGGTAATATTTTGAGTAAATAGGTCATTATAGCTGCCAATGTCATGTTTTTTTTCTAAGATAACGACTAATCTCAGCGATGCCGAAGCACCGCCGTGGCTGGAATGACCGTGAAGTAGTCGATTAACCGAGTACAGTATTTTTAATAGACAAATGTAGATAGATGATCTATAATAATTCAAGGCTTCTCTCTTCTTAACATGCAAAAAAGAGTCACACAAAAATTAGAGTATTACATAAAAATTTACTAAATTAATTGGCATGCCTCGCAGTTTTTTCAGTGATCCCTTTTCTTCGTTCGAACTCACCAGCCAGGAAAGAGAGAGGAAAAGAGAAAGCTCGAAGAATCGAGTTGCTAGTATTCTCGTAGCAAAGCATATTTTTTTATCGGAACTTGCATCTTCCAAACTAAAGAAATAAGAAGAAAGTTATCTGAAAACTATGAAGCAAAATCATCCGTGATCGCCGAAACCGTAGTCATCGAATCCATAAAATACTTCGATGACGTATAGATGACACCACTATAAAGAAACGAAATTCATTAGACGAGAACGACAACCTGTATTGAAGAAGAGAGAGATCTGTTCCAGCATCCTAGATTGCGGCATGAAAATCTCGCAAAGCGGCATGCGCTTTTTCTTTTTTTTTAACCGATTTCCCAAAAATGAGAGGTTATCAGTTCGACGTGTCAATTTCGTTACGCGTGGACCGATTTTGGTGATCCTTTTTTGTTGGGTATGGTACCATATCAAAAAAATTTGTGGTGGGGTGGATGTATGAGAAACCTAACTTTGTAATACGTTGGTATTAGGTGGGGCAGGGAGAGAGAGGACTACCCTAACTGCGCAACGCGTGGACCGATTTGGATTCTTCTTTTTCTGATGTATAGAGCATATTACCCAATGGTACCGCGATACAATTCTAAACGGTGGGGGTGCAGTGGGGGAGGGGGTGGTTGTCAACTTCTTAACGCAAAGACCGATTTTGATGATTCTTTTTATGTTATATAGAGTATAATCCCCCATTGCTAATATGAGGATCAATTTTGCACTGGGGTGGTGGTGGGGAAAGGGCAGGCTAACTTCGTAACGTGTGGATCGATTTTTATGATTATTCTTTTGCCCTCCTGGTACCACGACAAAAATTTATGGGGTGGGGTTGGGTGGAGAGTCGTCGTTAATGCATAGAACTATTTGAATGTAACTTTTTTTGTATACAGTATGATGTCTCATTGCTGCTGTAAGGAAAAATGTTGGCCTAGGGTTGTGATGTGAAGAAGGGTATTCTAACTTTGTAACGCGGTGGACTGATTTAGATGATGAATGCATAGAGTATCTATTTGCATTATGACGAAAATTGTGGCTTATGGCAAGAGTTGGAGAAGGCCGGCGCCTACTTTCGTAAGGTGTAGCCCGATTTTGATGATTTGGATTCTCAAAAAGTTATTTGAAATCACTTGTTGGAACTTCGAAACCATTTTTAAAGGAAATCATTGAAACACTTGTTTAGTTCCGAATTATTTTAAGTACATTTTTACACTCAGCGATCCCTGATAATGCCATAGCAAGGCAAAACGCGTTGGATTAGTGAGTTTTAGAAAACAAAGTGTAAAAATATAATTAAAATAATTTGGAACTTAAGAACATTTTGATTCTGTTGTACACACTACGTATCCTGATTGATAAATGATAAAAATTTTGTACCTAAAGTTACTACGATCATTCTCTGACTGCAGTGTTCTGTCTCGCTGCTTAAGAGCACGGTGGCTCACTAGGGCCATGATAAGAATTTTGTATCTAAGGCGAGGTCATTAAAGCGTAACTATGACTAATTTCGTAATTTGTTGCCGGATTGGGATAACTCTGTAGGGGAGGTAAAGGCTTACTTCGTAACGTGTGGACCGATTTTTATGAGTCTTCTTTTGAACCACTGGTACCACAACAAAAATTTACGTGGTGGAGAGTCGTTCATAAACGCATAGGCCTATTTAAATGTTTTCTGTTGTTGTATACAGTATGATGCCTCATTGCTGCTATAAGGAAAAATGTTGGCCTAGGGTTGTGCTGGGGAGGGGGTAGTCTAACTTTGTAACGCGTGGATTGATTTAGATGATTCAGAACGCATAGATTATCTATTTGCATTATGAAAAACTTGTGGCTTATGGCGAGAGTTGGAGAAGGCCGGCCCTTACTTTCGTAAGGTGTAGATCAATTTTGGTGATTTTGATTCTGTTGTACACAATACTTTTCCTGATTGATAAATGATAAAAAAATTTTCCTTAGAGTTACTACGATGATTCTCTGACTACGGTAATTATATCTCGCTGTATAAGAGTACGATGCACTAGGGCCATGGTCAGGATTTTGTATCTCAGGTGAGGGAATGAAAGAGTGAACCCGACTAATTTCGTAATTTGTTGCCGGCTTGGGATAACTCTGTTTAACTCTCTATATGGCACTACCTCTGCGACATTTGAAATCGCTTTGTTCGTACGAGCAGCATTTTTAATGTCGTGTATATTAAGACACTAAAAATTGAAAAATTAAATTGTTTTAAAGAAAAAGTTGAACCGACTTCACAAAAAGCGCTTAAAAGCATAAAATTACATGTTGAAGTCAGTGCAAATTAAACAAACAAAATAACTACCCAACCATAATGGATGATATTATATAAAACTACATAAACAAACATTTCAGCTCAAGGGATCATAAGGAATGGCGATTAAATATTTTTGTTGAGTTGTTTTGTTTGCTTAATTTGCACCGACTTCAACATGTAATTTTATGCTTTTTAGCGCTTTTTGTGAAGTCGGTTCAACTTTTTTATTAAACTATTTTATATTTCCTCGATTGTTGTGATCAATATCGAACTTCGGTTTTACCATTATAAATTGTTATACAAGCCTATGTAGATTAAGGTAGTGGTAAACACAAAATTCAATTTCCCTTTCTTTTTAAATTTCAAACACAAAAATATTTTTGATCAACTGTATAAACACAAAAAAATGTATATAGTAGCATTTGGAATAATTACGCGGAAGGTACCACGTTGAGTTAATGGCAACGAGTTCCGTCAGTGCATATAATCGCTATCCTAGAAAGATTCATGCCATTTTTTAATTTTAATTAAGAAAAAATGGTTATATTTTAGAAAGGAAACTTATCCGTTAATGCACTGCAGACAGGTGCGCCTGTATAGTGGAAAACGTAATTCTTATTTTCATAAAGGAGCAAGTTTTTCAAAACTTTCCTTACGAAATGTACTAGTAACTCTTTCAACAGCAGGAGTAACACCGGAAGAAGTTAAAAACTTCCTAAAAAGCTTTTCACTTCAAACTAAAATTTATTATCATCCTGTAAAGAACACCTCTTAGTAAACACGAAAGGCATATGAAAGCATGCTGTGAAAAACTGCATGAATTATCCTTCGGTTGTAAGAAAATCGGAAAAAAGTGTTTGTGGGGTGCCGAGAAAAATAAATTACAGTCATCATATTTCGAAATATGTCTCAAAATAAAAATAGAGATTCAATTGTAGACACAAGATTCTAAGGACGCACAGTCCTGTAGCTTCACATGCACATATGGGTTTGGCTTGGTTTAAAATGTCAAATTGTCACCTAAGTCTGAGCTAAAATACGACCTTCTCACGTTCGTCGTCTGATTTTAGTGAAAAAGTCTCGCTTTTTTATGACTGCAGGTTTCTGGATTCTTTGTGGTAGCGATGACACTTTTATGGATTTTAGTGATCCTTTAATTTACCGAACATGATAAACTTAGTGTTAAATGTAATTTGTAATTTTCGACAAACTGTCGACCATTAAAACCCGACAATTCTATGAGTGCAAATCTCTGCGGAAGTAACCTTCTGTAAAACTCGCTATTTATTATATTATTTTCATGCTCCCAATTATCTCTGGTAAGCTTGAGTGAACAATTTTATTGATGGAGCCTGCCCTCCTTCCTACAGAAGCTGCCGGTGGCATGTACGAAAAACCCCTTTTTGCCAAAATTAGAAGTTCTTTGATTATCCTGAAATAGGTGCACCCCATTTGGAGCGATTGTGAATACGTCAAGGGTGTTTAGGTGGGAGTCAGGTGGAAGCTATTACTTCTGGGTGGTGGTGATGGAGATGGGGTCTTATAAGAGGTAAAAGACAAGGTAACGACAACGGATCACAGTTGTTCATTATTGATCCATTGCCAATCTGTGAAAAGGTTGCTGAAGCTATTTGTGTCATTGGAACTGATTGAAATTTAACCAACAGTAAAAAATTGTTCAAAGCAAAACAGAAAACGTAAAGCTTCCGTTTAATTTCGTCCCTGAATAGATTTAAGATATCGAATCTGGAATGAATCTGTTTTCTGCAAGTTTCTGAACACATAAATAATGGAATTTTTATGTTTGAAATATGGAAGTATTGAAATCCTAATCAATTCGAATATAATACCAACATTTCCTCAGAAAAATAATAAATATATTTAAGTTGGGGGTTGATGGTTGCTTTTGGATGACAAAATAGGCAATAGGGGCTGCAGAAAATGTCAGTGGTTCGGAATCCACTTTAAACTGTAGCTGCAATTGCATCCATCGTGTCGAACCGCGTGAATTTCTTCTCTCGTCACATGCCCACAAGGGGTTACGGGAACTAGAGAGAGATATTTATATTGAACTTTCAATGGATACTTATAATATTCCAAAAGACTAATTTAACAAGTCGACTTTCACTAAAGCGTCATTACATAGATGCAGATGGCACTGCACAAAGCCTAAACTATCACCTGTTTACAATGTTTTTACATCACACATAGGTAGTAGGACCATTCGTAATGTACATTAAAGGTCAGTCGCTTATTCGGCCATAGTTTCCCTTTCGATTTGTTGTTTTGCCTTATTTTCTAAAATTCTAAGTGTGAAAATACTGGGTGTGCCAATATAAAAGTGGTGATAGATACCCAAACAAAAAATTGTATGGCAGAAGGGAGGTGTGGCTGGGAGCAGGGGACAGGAGGGGGGGGGGCAAACTCAACATTATCGATCTAACTCCTACCATTGCAGGTGCAGTCACTTCTAAAAGTAAAACAACTAATTTAAGATTACCTAAATTTCAGCATTTTCTCAAATTTTCTCCGAAATTCATGTAATTAAAACATCTGTTTTTATTTTTATTAAATTTCTCATCTTTTCCCTTTAAAAGTGGAACAACATTGCAAGGTCAAGAAAGAATTAGGAAAACCCGCATCTTTAAAAATCCCTAACTACCTAATTATTTTGTTGTATTTTAAGTAGGGAATCCTTTAAATAAACAAAATTTTAAGACAAAGGGTCAAGAATGTTTGTTTTGGGTGCACAGGTAATTAATTTTAATTACTGCTGCAAAAGAGTTATAACAATGTTAATGTAATTTTGTTTTATGGAAATTTTGCTACAAAAAAAGGTCATTCAGCAAGAATATCGATCATAGTTGGAAAAGAAATCGATAACTACGGGTTTTTTGAGAGAAGATTAAAATTTTGCACTTAGCTCCTGGAATGCAACATTGGGAACGGATTTTTTCTGGACCGACTGATGTGGACAGATGAATCGCAGTTCACCGTGGATGATATCACAAACCTTCTCAATCTCCATACCTGATCGAATACTAACTCACATACGACAAGCGGAGCTGCTTCCAACCTAAATTCTGAGCCGCAAGTGCTTAAAAACAAAATTTGTGCGGACTTTTTGGGAAAAATACTACTAAATATACTAGAGCACATCTCTCTGGATAATCTTACGGCAATGTTTTATCATCACGATTGAACCCCGGTGCATACTGCCAACGTTGTGAGACAATATTTAGTGAGAAAGTTCCTCACCACTGGAGTGAAAAAGGTTACTACATTGAACTTTTTTTTATGGAAGACAATGAAGAATGAAGTTTATTCAAGGTCTGTTAACGATAGAGATGAATTAGTTAGCAGATACAAAAATATGGGAGAGCCTGGCTACAATACACCTTAAACAAAGAATTAGAAGCAGGCTATTGGCATACATCGGAAGTGACGAAGGATATTGCAAACAGCTTTTGTTACATAATAATCCATTTTGAATTCAATAAACAGAATTTTAGCATTAGTATGAGTTTAGTTTCCTTAAATTGCAGATTTTTATAATATTCCCCGATAGATTTTCTATTTATAAATTTCTACATCCTTTCTATACGTGGAAATGTTGTACCTACCTTTTTAGAAAGGTAATGAGATTGGATGAAAATGGAAGTATTAATTACATGAATTTCGCAGAAAATTTGGGAAAATTTTGAATTTCTTGTAATTTCAAAACATTTTTTTCACTTTTGGAAGTGACTGTGCCTGCAGTGGTAGGAGGTAAATCAACATTGTTAAGAATTTGGGAAAGGTTCTAAGGGTAGTAGTTTTTTGGAGTTTGTTTGATGTCGCTGCGTTCAGTATATCAAAAGATAAAAGAGTGATGTGCATGCCATTAAAACTACAAATTTATGAATCACCATATAACTCGCAAATGGTTTAGATTGCCTACCCCCTCCGGCCATACAATTTTTGTTTGGCTAGGTGTCTATCACTCCTATTATTTTGGCACACCAGATCTGAAACACCCTGTATATCACGCTCTGAGAGCAAAACCGAAATATAAAGAAGCCACAATCTACAGAACAAGAGAAAGTTCTAGTTGAAAATGGACATTTTTCTTTGTTTCCTTTTTACCCGTAACTTTGGTTACTGCTTTTTTAATCGGAGTTCTTCTTTGTTGCGTTTTGCGCGGAACTTTCCGTTGTTGCATTTTATCCCGAACATATAATACCTGGCTCCGATGTAAAATAAGTGAACCTCACAATAAGAGAGCTTCTTACTTTTTTTGGAAGCTATTGAAATATTTAGGCGCTGAATTTGTAGTTCGGTTCACAGCGCTGTTGACATACGGAAGATGATACCTCGGAATATTTTTCTATAATGAACAAATTGATACTTTCGTAGGCACTTGGTAGAATTTCCGGTTATCCGCCATGATGTATGATAAATAAGAACGCTTGTTATTTAACAATTTTAGTATTGTTTTACAAAAAGTGTAGAGACGCATTTCGCCCTTGCACGTACGTACAAACTACCACGACTGATCTTTGACTAACTCTCGCTAAAATATTTAAGCTAATATATCAAGTATCTAGGCATGTAGATTATCTGAATTCGTTTTTTACATTTTATATTAATTTGAAAAATCTGCTATAATTAAAGGGTTATGAAAATCTTCTTGGTCGTTTAATAAAAATGAGCTTTTTTTCGCGCTTTGTTTCTAGTATTTCATACCTATCTAAAATTTATCCACCGTTAAAATTATGTATTAATTTAACTTATACAAATCCAGAAATCGGACGGTTGTGTTTTGCAGCCGATATATGTTCCCAAAATCGAGTTTTTAACGTTCTCTTCGTTTTGCCTATATGTATATATACCGTCACAATTATACTTTAACTAAAATGCAACGCCTACAATTTTATATGCTAAAAATAGGTTATAGTATTATAAAGGGCTTCCAAAATTAAAGAGTACCTACATTTTATCTGTTATGAACGATGTGCGCACATGATCAGCAAGGAAGCGTGAGTTAGAACCAGCCTATAGCTTGATTAAGTTTCAATATCTTGATTTAAAAGTTTTTGAATATGCATGTTAAGAAAATGTAAAAAAAAGAAAATTTGACCATTAATAATTGCAGTTACAAACTTAAGCACACAAATTAAAAAAAATAATTTCCAATATACATATATATGTAGTTCAATATATCTTTTAACCCCACTCTTGTCCTTATCCTCTTCTACGGAAGTAATCGAGCAAGTTCTGGATTGTTGGGTTGCTGGTCGAGGTCAGTCGCCTTCAAAGCTTGTATCTCCTTGCCTTTACAATAAGATGCAGTTTTTTCTTTTCGTAAATGAGTAAAATGCCTTTGGATTCCAGATCATATTACCGAATACAAGCTTCATCCACGGCGACAAGACGGTTACAGCTTTTGTTCAAACTGTCCTTACACAGATCTAAAAACTCTTGCAAAACTTCAGCTCACCACAGCTTGTCGAGCGGCGGCATGAGCATTTTCGTCACCCAACACGCCACACGTCACTGATATCTGCCACATTTTTATTTTCCGAATACCTTATAGCAATTTTTTTAATCTGGCGATGTTTGTCTCAGTAACAGCTGTCGTTGAACGATCCGAGTAGGGATCGTTTTCCTGGGAGGGTCGAGCCTATTGGACGTGCCCAATTTTTGACCATAACAGACTATGACGGCGCAATGCACCAAATCCTTCGATACAGCGATGACTTAGAAGTGGAGATGTTTGTGGTGCAATTACTCGTTGTATAATAAAGCTGATGTCGTGAGACTTTCATTTTGTACTAATTGTATCTATCAGATGCAAAAGAGCCCACTTCCAGTTTTTGAAAAAACTTAGTTTGAGACCAAAAAAAAAATTTAATTTCCTATAAACCTATGATCGACTTACCAAAACACCTTATTTCACACTGCTTTTGGGGAACAAAAACTGGGATTACTTACAAAAGGGTATCTTTTTCATAATAATGCAGAATCAAAACGTACAAACGAAAGGCCCTTTTTGCAACTGATTGACACAATAAGTACAAAAGAACAAGCGAGATATCGGACGAGAATTATAGGTGACTACAAATACAATATGTACAGAATTTTTCAACCGCCCCATGTATTTAATGACGAGTTGGTATGAGGAAGGGGTGACGAAGGATGACGTTATTTGCAAGCAACCCAGGGTGAAATAACGGAGAGGGCACCGTAAATTTAGCGTCCCCCTTCCCGTTGTATTGTACATAATCAATGAGTGGAATGGCAAGGGGGAAGGAGGTAAAGTGGTGAAGCATCAACTTATGCCACATAGCTATGAAACACCAAGAATATACGAAATTCAAATCTACTGGACGACGGATATTCGGATTCAGGGGGGTAGCAAGGGGGGTCACGGGGCCAAGTATTACACTAGATTTTATGTCGAAATCTGAAACGTTAATGGCTCTCTCTGTAGCTCTAAAAGGTCGATAAAGGGTTCTTGTAATATAATATACTTAATTATGTTCTCTTCAGTATTTATAATCTCTGCCTGTCTACGACACATGCTCGCTCGTTTGAACCAGTGTTACGTTGTACGCATCCAAAATTTGTTACTGGTTAGTACACCATTTCTTTTTAAATCTTGAGTTTGGAATATATATTAATCTTATCTAAACCGACCATATATTCTCATTCCCCAAAAATGTATTAAAATTCTTATGCAAAGATTAAATAGATACTTTGTCAGATTTGGCGCTATTCCAAAAGTCAATATTTGGACGTTGACTCTATGGATTATCGACTGCCGCATGTTCTTCTATTTTCTACCGTTATTGTTCTAACGAAATTGTTACTCTGATTCGTTTCAGGCACATTAAAACGCCGGCTTCCAATCCAAAGTTGAGGACACATTTTTGGCAATCTGTGCTAAGCAGAACACCACAAATGTCGAACAGTTTACCATCTTCTATTTTTGCAACGTCTCCCCGAGTAGAAATTAGAATACGGCAAGAATTCGGGACTCATCCGGTTTGCTGAACGCGTTATGTAACATTAAGTTTTTGTTAAGATTAAGAATCCTAACTCTTAACTCGTGACTGACGGCTCAGTTTATATGGTATATCTACACTACACATATTTTCTTACTTACGAAAAGAGTCGTGTCACTGAGTATACAAAAGTATATATGTGGCAAATAACCACAATAAGCCGTGTACCACCAATCCATAGCTTGGACTCTAAGAGTCCGACAGTTGCGTTCAAGCAAAACCACCTTATCTATAAGCCATGAACTTATGAATTTCACGAAGACACATGAGGGCCAAAGTGCTCTGAAAGTTCGTTTAATTTATATTGCTTCTTATTCCGGTATTTTGCGCAACATAACTGACATTTTTAGTAAAACTAATCATGTGAGCTTAAGTTACGTCTTGGGGGGGGGGGTTAACACGAAACGTTACGGCGCGTTACAAGGTGGGGAGGGGTAAGACTTTAGAATCTGCGTTACGTAATACTTGAATGGCCCCTTACCTGTTTGGTTTAAAGTTTTTAATAGGATGTGCAAGGTAAAAAAAGAGGAATTTTCGTTTCCTAAAAAGGGCCTCCACCGACAAAAATGTAAATCCGGCACTGTTACGGATACGGGCGTAATAATGTAATGAAATCCGGCCCGCGTCAGAAAAACGTTTTCCGGCGCTTATGTTAAAATCTCCGGTCCTTACATTCTAAATATAATCCGGCTTTCAACGCAAAAATTACTTTCGTACCTTTATTAAAAATGAATGAAGATTTTTTAGTTTAAAATAATTTTTTTTACAAATTAAAGTCAATAAGGTAGATAATATTATTCGTCCTTAATGTCTGATGAAAGACTAGCAATGTTTTTTTTTCAAGATTCTCGACCATCTGTAGCTTTCGCATTTTAATGTTTAGTTAATAACTTTTAATGAGCTTCCGTAAATTTTTTATTTTATTATATTAATAATTTATGGTTGTCCGTACATCTTGAATATTTCTCCGTAACTACACCATACTTTGAATAAAGTCAAACTAGTCCCACTAATGACTTCTGCAGTATTTGGTTCTGCGTTCAACTTTTATTTACATAGATATATTTTTTGGTATTGTCTTTGTCTCGCGCAACCATTCTCACTGATATTCAACTCATACTAATACTGATGTTATTTAATTCGAAAAAGATAAAGACGATAGGGGTAATTCCTGTAATGTATTTACCGGAAAACGACATTCCATCAAGCTGTTTTAATTACTTGGGCACCCTAAAACCAACAATTTCTTGCTGTTTTTTTAAACAAATTTTGTATATTTAAGCAATGTTGGTTCTCAAAATATCACAAATTGGTCCTATAATTTTTTTGGAATGATAATATACGGTTGTTTAAACTGACACGTCTTAGCCCTTAGTTTTAGTACGGGTTATGAGCCCGAGAGATATTTAAAGGAGTCGTTTATCATTATCTCCTTAAACCTCTTAAAACATTTCCCATCCCCTTATTCCTTTCCTGCTTAGTCTGTGCTATAGCAGTATCATTAAGCACCTATTCAGTCAGTTTTAACAATTATAAAACAGAACTAATAAAAAATTTAGAAACAGTTCGAACTGACTACTTTTATTTGAAACAAATCATCTTATCAGTGTTTAACATTATCATTTACGTCATGAAATGCACGTTACCTAAACAAATTTGTACAAATCTAGCTGCCTAAAATAGTTTTCAATCAATACTATTAACAAAGTTGAAAGAATAGCTTCTTCTACTTCAGGATTTAAGTAGTTTCTAATATTAATACGTATTTCAGCAATTTTTCGGTAAATGCAAACAATCAAGAATTGAAGAAATTCATGATCCTATCCTGCGTTCCAGTACAAAGGGTTCATAAATCATTTCCTGAAGCTGATCACATTCAAATTCGAGGAAATTTTCAAGTGATCTCTGGTTTATTGCAAGAATTACGGACAGCAACGGAAGATTGTTTCGGCAAAAAGATTATCACACTTTTTGTTCCTTTGCAGCAGGAAGTATTTTGGTTTAATTGTGGAAGACCTTAGTACGATACGCTGGTTTGGACACTAGTTAATAATTTCCGAATACTCAGCCTTTGCAAAACTAAAGATTCCAAGTAAATTTAAATAATATCGGGTCAAATTAGACAATAATGTGCAAAAGTAATTATTGTGTTTGAAGCCTGATATAAATATTCAATGAAAATGTTCAACAACTGTTGCTTTATAGAACGACTTCTCTTAATGATTTCATAAAACTGTTTTTAGAAATTCCTTACCTACAGATTTTTTATAATAAGTTAAATGACTCCAACTTTCTTTTCTAAAATCCTTTTTTAATAAATATAAGTTTTAAATATAGGTACTGCCTGCAGGATATTTGTTGCTTTTTAAAGGAAGAGCACTTGTGACTATACTTCGGTGGTGTCAAGTTTGCCCCTATGATATATCAAGTATGCTATATGTGTGGAGTAAAATATGTTGTTTACAGGGCAATGTAAAACTAAGCAATGTTGAATTATGCACGTACTCACAACACTTTCTGCATCTTAAATTGCAAGTGAGATCCGCACATACAATGGAGAGAGCCATAGACCGTCATTTCAAATCATAAAGCAAACAGGCAAACTAGAAGGTAACATGATGACCCTTGAATATTTCATAATTTCAACTTGATGGAAATGCTTTCGGTAGTATGTTGACGGAAATACTTTTCTTTTATGTGACATACTGGTGGTTGTAGAGGCAAAGAAATGTTGTTATACCCTTCTTTGGTACAATATGATAAGAAAAAGCACATCGTGTAAAATATGTGGGCTGATCCTAATAGAAAAATAATGAAGCACGTCATGTTGGTCAAGTCCTTCAGTTTTATGTTTCCGCTTAAAAAGAAAAGTTCTACCTCTTGTTTAACATAAAAGGTGTTTCCATAAAAAGCTCTGAGATCTTAGAACAGTATTCGTCGGTGAGCATCTTACAGGTCATTACATGAACTTGGTCTTAATAATTGAAAATTTTTATAGAAAAGTCAGACGATGGGAACTTTCTAACTATCACAGCACTTCACAACGACTTTGAAACCCTCATCACTCTTCGCCGAACAAGGGTAATTAATCCTTAATTGAGAATATGAAGGACGACGAAGAATAACTTAGGTCCGAACAAAAATTACGAACTTGCAAACTCATTAAAGTTTACTTTCGCAGAGCTATGTTTACACGCCTTGTGGAAATCTTTATATTGCTATTAATTGTAGATTCAAGAAAGTTGAAAACAAATGGTGTTTTTTTAAATGATCGATAATGTTTCCAAGCGATATATTTGTGAAGCATCGATTTTAAATTGCACAGAAATTAATTTTTAATTCAATTTCAAGTTTTAGTAGTTTTAGTAGTTTAGGTCCCTCTTCAGCCATGTAGGGACAACGGGGCACACTGAATTTGGGAACCCACAGGAAAACATCAAATTACAAAAATATTTGTGTCTGACTTTATAAGGTAAGGTTCTATTTATTTCCAGTTAAACTAAAGAGTTATAAATAAGAGAATTAGACTTTGTTTTTTAAATCGTTTTGCTGATATTAATGGTTTTTCTTAATTTCTGAAGAGCTAAATCTTAAACTTCATCACCCAGTTCTTGAAGAGTACCATTTTCGATGCACTTACAGTCATTCTTGTATCATTGCCGTCTGTAATTGGTTTTTTATTTTATTGAGCTGCGGTTGGTGACCATTGGGAATAATATACGTAAATATATACCAACCATGTCTTGTTAATTATATCTTTAATCAGAAATCAGGGAGTTCTTGGTATGGCATTGTCTTCCTAGGTTTTATTTTCAAAGATCCCCGCCCCCCCCCTCAGAGGGGGGGGGGGCTGCGCTCATGCCCCTTCTGCCCATATGGCAAAGAACGCATATGCATATATATATATATATCATTAAATCATATTGCATGCCATACGTCTAGCCTCTCCTAATAATATTTGCTATGTAAGATTTTATTCATATTTTTAACATTTTTCCATTTTTTAATCGCCCTTTTATACATGTGTCAATTGAAGTACAGTCCCTGGCCAGCTTGTGCTTATTCTACATTTTTATTAAAAGGCAGCTTTTTTTAATATGATGTTTTACTGCATAACGCAACGCGACTCCTGGTTGAGCGAGACTATCTGCATTCTCGTTTCCTTCAATTCCAACGTCCCTTTACCCAAACTAGTGACATCCTGTTTAAAAGAGCATTAAGTTTAAGAACGCGTTCTAAAGGCCGAACTGTGTGGAACCCCGTTTGTTTCATGCACCTAATCATCGCTTGATTATCAAGGGATATGAGCACATTCTCCCTCCTTTTTTCCGGCAATTCTGGATCCATCCGTGAAAATCGTGAAATCTGTTAGACTTTCGTGGTATCTTTCGATAACTCTTACTTTGCTTATCATGTCCATTGGCATTTCCAGACTATGTATATTGTTAAAATAATATCTTAAGTGCTGAACTATTCTTATACAATAATACTAACAAGCCAATAATGTATAACAGAAGAACCAATATATTGTATACACTTATACAGTAAGTCAGTCTTGTAATGGCCTCCTTACCGTAAACTAGCTTATATACTTTATTAGTAAATATAGCTATAGTTCTTATGAAATAGTGGTCATAATTAATTATTGATCCCGCTACCTCCATCTTCAACGTATATTATGTTTTATTGCACCGAGTATCTTCTCAATCCCGTGGTTACTTCTTGGTTGCGCAAGTTTGTATAACGGTTCATTCGGAGCAATGTCACAGCTTCCACCATTTTAATGTCTAAATCTAGTGGCAGCAGCCCTAACATCATCTCTAATGTTTATGTTGGTGTGGCGTGGAATGCTTCCGTGATGCCCACGCAAGCCAATCTTTGCGCCTTACACAATTTCCTCTTCAATATACGCTGTAAGGCCTTCTAACACCATAGCACCGAGGCAAATGAGATATTGGGCATTACCATCATAGTTTAGATCTAGTAAGTGGACTTGGTTGAGATATCCCATCTCTGCCGATACAACCTTCTCCAATGTTGTAGTGCTCTACTTCGCTTTAGAACCTTTTCGTCATCGAGTTTTTACCACGTTAGCCTTGAATCCAGAATTATTCCCAGATACTTGACCTCCTTGATCTCCGTTCTAAAGAGTTTTATCTGCATAAAGACTAAATCCTTTCATTTATTAGTCAAAGCTATCAAATTCTTCCTGGCACCATTTCTCTATCACATTAAGACCTTTCCTTGTAATGTCTGATGTGATGTCGATGAACTTCCCTCTTAGCATAGTTGCTATACCGTCGGCGTATCCTACGTTGTAAATTCCTTCACTATCGAGGCTGCGAAACAGTGAGTCCACAGTTATATCCCACTCAAGAGGAGATAGATCTCCTCCTTGTAAATAGCCTCTGCTGACTCTTCCCCGCAATTTCGAAACAAATTGGTCAACATTTCAACATATTGATTCACATACATATCAGTGGATTTAACTAAAGTCTTCTATTGGCGCTTTGCAGTTTTCCGAATTGTACTTTATCGAAGTCTCCTTCAATGGCCATTACAGTGGCCATTAACATTCATTCGGTAGATAGTTCTTCTTCTGCTACGCGCAACACTTGGTGTAGCTCTGTTTCTGTAAGTCTACCAACACAATAAGCGTGTTGGTACTTACTAAACGGGTATTCCTTAAGCTTTGTCTTCTCGATGTGATAAGCCATAATTTTTTCCATTGTTTTCAGTAGAAAGGATGTCAAACTCACCGGTCTTAAAGACTTTGCTTCTTGACTTCTGTAGAAAAACGATCTTGGTCTCTCTCCATAAGACCGGAATATATCCAATTGGCAAGCAAACGATATAAATTGCTCTTAGCCTCGGTGACAAGACCTCAGCGCGGTGATGAGGCGGGGAATAAACCATTTGGTCCAGCTATCGTGAATGGATCAACAAATTATTCGCATCTCTTACTTCATTCAACGACACTATCCTTTCTGCATCAAGACGCTCTTACCTATTCGCTTCCCATTTCTTTAAGGCCTTTAGAGGGCTTACAGCACTATCACGAAATTGGAAAGCATTTAGAGCTCCTGATAAACCAAACTAGGTTACCAAACAGTAGAGCCTAATTCGGTTAACTCTCTGAAAAAGAGGGAGCCCAAAAAATGGTTCCTGCGGAGAGCTGGGCAGTTGCAGAGAAAGTGGAGGATGGTTTTCTCTTCCTCATTGTGGCGACTTCTGCAGAAGTTATTTGATCGCGCGGCGAGTCTGTCGGCGTGTCTGCCTATGAGGCAATGGCCGAAATGACGGTCAGAATAACGGTTATGATGTTAGGTCCAAGCGAGATAAGATCTCTTGACTGCCTACGTCAAGGATTCTCCAGATCTGCCTGGTAGTAGGTAGGTCTGTTTTCTTTACCATCTGATTTTAACAGTCCTTAGTCCGGTATAACAAATCTTTCTTTAAATTTATATATGTTGTTGCTATATCTTCTTTTATCTACGTCTAAAGTACAATTATTGAATGTAATGAAATAATTACCATTTAATAATAGGTTTTTTTTCGTCACAATTATTGTTTACGGATTTGTTTCTAAAAATTTTTAATATTTAAATTTTTTCTTCTAATTCAATGATTTCTTAGCATTTACTTTCAATTAATTCACAAGTTATTCGATAAATATACTTTCTGCTTAAATCAAGTTCGTAAACTGTTGGATTTTCTTGAAGTGTATTTACTTTGTTATTTATTTAACAATATATTCAGATTTTATTTGGGATGGGTATTACTAGTTTCTTTGTCAGACTATTGGTTTTTTGGGTATTTTTATTGCAAATATAATGTTTTCATCTCTATATCTAGCTATGCCTAGTCTAATATTTAACAATTTTTTTAAATATACTTATATATATAGTTGGTTCTTTAAACAGGCTTTCTGTTAGCATTTTCTTGTTAACGTCATTTATTCCTTTTAGTTTTTGTGTTATTTGTTTTCTATATGAATCAATGATATTTTTCAATTATAGGAAAGTGTTATTAATGCTGTCATTTATTTTAATTAGTTGATTCATATTGTTTATAATTTCATGATTATTCTTGACCGTTACTGAAAATTGATTCCCGATGTCCTGTCTGTCTTGATCGTCCATAGTACAGTATGAAACACTTCGTTAAAGTTCCTAAACCGTTAAAAAAGCTGCGTCCGTGTCGATGAGGAATTATTGCACAAATTTTGTTTTTAATGTTATCTACTTTATTCTGTAAGAGTTTTTTCCATTTTCGAAATCTAACATTTTTAACGTTTCTTCTATTTCATTAACTATTTCTAGTATTTCTTCTGGATTTACTATATGTAGAACGATTTCATAGTAACTTACTACCTTTATTTCAGCATAACTTATGTTGGAGTCAATGTCATTGTTACCTGCAAATTTTAGTCGTCGTTTAATATTGCTCTCATGTACCCTATTCAGTTTATTCTTTCTAAACTTAGATTGATGTCTTAAACTAGCATAATTTTTAAGAAAACCTTCTTCTCAAGTCTCATGGTAATCTTCCCAACCTTTATTTAATTTTTCATTTGCTTTTTTCTTTGCATTATCTATTCTTTCTTTTATTATTCTTATATCAACTATTTTGTTTTCAACGTCGAGTGGTGTTGCTTGGTACTAGAGTAATATGTGTTATTGTAATACTCTATAGCCTATAGCATTTGGATTTTTATTGGAACTTTATTTTCTTAATTGAATACTTTTATTCTTTCGGTACGTGTATTATTTAATCTTTCGGCATCCGAGTTTCCGGTATGACTATTTGGTTTAACGAAATGAATTTCTATTTTTCTTCCTTACAAAATTGTTTTACATTTATGGTTTTAATTTCGTTTTCACATACTATCTTTTTCATTTTTCCTTTGTTGGATATAAAGTGTAAAATTTTTTCGATAAGAGTTTTACTGTTTCTATCCTCTAGGTAAAAACTAACTACACGTTTTTAGAATTTGTCAATGAAGTTGATAAATGAATGTTTGCTATTTACGTATCTATATGTATTATTGCATTTATATCGGGTGTTTCTGAAAATTTGAATTTTTCCTTATTGGTTTCCTATCATACTTAGCAGCTGTACAGATATCGAAATTATTGACATCTTTGTTTATTATGAGTTTAAGATTTGGATGATAAATTTTATGTTTTGTGCCTTCATAATTGGCTATCATTCCAAAATGTCCAGAATGATCTCTTCTCTTCTTCTCTGTGATATTGTAGAGAAAATTGTTTTATGAGTTCCTCCTCGCTTTTGAATTTTACTCCCTTATCATTCCAAAACAGTTGAATTCGCTTTTGTTGAACTTTATTATATTCCGAGTCTTTATTATATTCCAATTCCGGGTATATCCGTTTCTTACCTTTAGTTATGTATCTTCGAAGTATATCCACTAGATTTTCTTGGATGTCTTTCCTTTCAAAATAAATTTTCCTCTTCTTATGTATTTCTTCATACTCGTTTTCTTTGCTTTTAACTAATAATATTTGTGTGATAAAACGATTGAGCACTGTTTCTAATATTATGTGATCATTTAGATTCGCTTCTTGAGAATGCACAATTTGTATTTTTATCGATTCATTAATTATTGTTAATTTCCTTACTTAAAGTATTATTATTATAGATTCTCAAATTTTCAGTATCACGTCGTTCTTCTGTTCTTTTTTTTGTCCTTTTGTTAGTCCCTTTACTCAAAAAAACGGCTACTTTATATTTTTTTTCCTATAATATAATCAAGCCTCAAGTCATATTCACCTAATTGTCACTCGAGGTTAATGTCTTTGCCTGTGTTTTGCTTATCGCCATTTGATGGGTTGGTGATCCGTCTGTAAATAAAATTCTTTACCGAAGATATAAGGCCTAAAATACTTCGTTCCGCAGACTACCGCCAACAACTCTTTTTCAATTACAGAATAATTCTTTTCATGTTCATTCAAAGTCCGTAAAGCATAACAAACCGATAACATATTTAAACCTTTTATTATAGTCCGGTTATTTCAATATCGGAAATTTCCCTGAATTATCTTTCTTCTTTTGGACTATTATAGGGTTAAGGGTTATTTTAATAATGCCCTGTTTTAGCATATCTTTTACTTGTGCTCGATTTCAGTTCCATAAGCTTGGGGATACCTATAGCTTTTCGAGAATATGGGACTATTTGTGCTTGTCAATATTTGGTTTTGGATTTCATGAGTTCCATTAAGCCCATCTCCTTCTTTAAAGAATTTGTTTTCGTACTGCTTCACTAGTTTCATTACTTGTTCCCCTTTTCACTGTTTAAATGTTCGAGTTTAATTCTTTCTTTCACAGGTTTGTTAACTGGTTCTAGGGTTTGAATAATATTTATATCAAATGGGTATTTATTATTAGTGAACAAAACTCTCTTCAGTTTTATTTTTACGTATCCATTCTCTAGGTTTATTTTCGCTTTTAATGGGGTTAATACGTTTTGCCCTACAATAGCGTCATAATTTGTTCCTATTAAATCTATAACTTTCCAAGAAATTGTACCAAATGTATTGAATTCTTTAGGTATAGGAGTAATTATTTAATTCATCACCCTGTTTGTCGCATTAATTATTGTGTAATATAAAGACAGATCTAAATTTTCTTCGAAGATATCATTAAGTAAGTTGGGTCTGATTATGCTTGTAGTTCACCCTGTACCGACTAAACTTTTATTTATTATTACCATAAGTCTGGAGTCCATTTTGCCTAAATTGACCCGAAATATTAGTAACATTTAGTTCTCTTCTAAATTGTCCAGGGTTGTTATTTGTTTCTATCCTAAACTGGCCAAAATTATTAATAAAATTTGTTTCTCAAATTAACTGTCCTGAATTTATAGTGTAAAAATTATGAGTGTTAAAATGTTTGTCTTTCAATTAAGCAAATACAACAATTTGTTGACATGGTTAATTATTATTATAATATATTCATTCTAGATTAGGAAATCTAATACACAGTTATTTGGCCATCCTTCTTAAAAAGAACCCAAATAATTCTAATTCCTGGCCACAAGAATGCGAAAATCAAATCAACATTATCAAAGAATCTTTTTTAGAAGCAACATTTTTAGTCCATCCGCTTGAAGATTCTAAATTTAATTTACCTGTGGACGTTACTGCTTATACTGCTGATGTAGTCCTCCAATAATTTAATAAAAAACATTGGGTATCTATAGAATTTTTTTTCAAAAAAATTACAATTAACAGAAATGAAGTATGCAGCTTTTAATATAGAAATTTTGGCTTTATATTTAGCCATGAAACACTTTAGACACTTTTTAAAAGGTCCTGATTTTATAGTGTTTACCAATCATGCACCAGTTATCACAGCAATATGGTCTAAAACTGAAAGAAAATTCAAAATTAGTAAAGATTAAATTGAACACTTCTGAGTCTCATATTTGGTGCGAAATTTCTACAAAAAATTCAAGACCATACGTACCAAATGAGCTTCGGAAAATAATTTTTAAGACTATCTACAATCTATCTCATCCGGGAATTCAATCAACTCGAAAATCTATTGTTTCTAAATATTTTTGGCCTAGAATGAATACAAATATCAACAATTTGACTAAAAACTGTATCAATTGTCAAAAAGCAAAAATTACCAAGCATACAAAATCAGAAATTGGTAGGTTTGGGTCTAACTTAAACCAGATTTGAACATATCCATTTAGCAAAATGCACAAAATGTGCAGCAAAAATTCACTTGACCCGAGTTAATTTTCAAAAATAAAAATCAAAACAAACTACTTGTACACTCGAGCAATGTAAGAAATATAAAAATTTCTTAACATGATCGGCGTTTCTAATGAATAAAAGTTAAACTCCTTTGGCTCGTTCTCAACAGCAGCACCAAAGGGTTAACTTTCCTTCAGCTGCTGGACGCCTTCGCGAAAAAACGAAAATTAGATTGAACTCCAACACAAAATATTTTAAAAACCGATCTAGACAGCTGTATCAAATAAAGATCACTTTCACTGTCACGCTAACCTTGCGGTAAAATTATTTTCACAAAATGCACAAAATGTGCAGCAAAAATACACTTGACCCGAGTTAATTTTCAAAAATAAAAATCAAAACAAACTACTTGTACACTCGAGCAATGTAAGAAATATAAAAATTTCTTAACATGATCGGTGTTTCTAATGAATAAAAGTTAAACTCCTTTGGCTCGTTCTCAACAGCAGCACCAAAGGGTTAACTTTCCTTCAGCTGCTGGACGCCTTCGCGAAAAAACGAAAACTAGATTGAACTCCAACACAAAATATTTTAAAAAGGAAAAGGAAAGCTGAAGGAAAGTTAACCCTTTGGTGCTGCTGTTGAGAACGAGCCAAAGGAGTTTAACTTTTATTCATTAGAAACGCCGATCATGTTAAGAAATTTTTATATTTCTTATATTGCTCGAGTGTACAAGTAGTTTGTTTTGATTTTTATATCCATTTAGATTTGGTAGGAATTTTACCGTCTTCAAATGGATAGACATACATACTAAAGCTAATACTATTATTAACACTCTATATGAGCAATATTTTCCTCGTTTCTGCATTCCTTTAGAAATTACTACGTATTAGGGTCCACAATTCAAATCTCAATTATTCGAAGAACTCTCAAAAGTTTTACGATGACATCGAATCCGCACTACACCTTACCATCCACAATCAAACAGGATGATCGAACATTTTCAACGACAATTAAAAGCAGCCATACGCGCTCGTGACGGTCAAAATAATTGGACTATTCAATTATCTACATTCCTTTTAGTTTTTAGAACCACGATTAAAGAAGACTTGCAATGCTCTCCTGCAGAACTTGCGTATGGACAACCTCTTCACGTTCCTGGACAAATTATCACAAATCCCAATCCAAAAATTCAATACCCACAAAATTTCTTAAGTAAAATTCAGTACTTGTATAAATAATTTCAAACTCTCTGATTTTAGAAAACAAAATTCTAATATCTATGTACCAACAGAATTAAAACATACTAAATTTCTTTTCACTAGAATTGATAGAAGCAAATCTTCTTTACAAAATCAATACGAAGGCCCTTTCAAAAAGGGACGTTCTTAATTTTTAATAAATCAATTGTATCTATTAGATTTTTAATAGATATCCGTTAATGTTGAAGACTGGAGGCCCACTTTGAAGAACTACGCCCTAAGTATCCAGGATTATCGCAAGCGTCATCCCCAATATTTACAGATAGCCTCTTTCTAGTCACGTTTTCAGTGACTGTGAGAAAGTGTCATCTTAATAATTTTGGTTATCGCTATTTAATTCCATATTTGTTTTTTGTTCCTCTATGTTGTGAATAGTTGCTAGAAAAACTTATGTTCTGACATAACTGGCGCGTGGTATGTTTGCCTTTCTTTGGTTATCCAGGTGACAGTCCGAATTCGAACCTCAAGCGGTATTGTGTCTAAGAAATACTATAATGCATGTGTTACGTCTTAATTATACAAAATTTATTTTAGTTTATTAGCGCAATGGACAAATTGAGGATAACTTTTCTTAAAAATCGATTCCAAACTGCACATTGAATTACTTGTGTTTGTCAGACACAACTTTCAGAAAGGCTGCCAAACTTAATTAAGATTAAATATCCGCACGAAACTATATATACCTATAAATAAAAGCAATTTATTATACGTAAACAAATTCCTTGAATTGATTTTATCAATATATCTCTTTCTATTTTTTACAAGAAGATTCGCTGATACATCCAATTCCGGAAATAGTATTTTTCTCTGGTATTGTCTAAAAATGATTGACGAGGGCACTACCGCCTCGAATACCTACAGAAAATTATCTACCCCTTGGGCATTTCCCAGGGTTATTTCAGTTTTTTTTTGCTCCTTCCTTTACAAAGTTTGCTGTTGTTTATCTACGCCAAATTAGTGGCCAGGAAAATTAACCTTCAGGAATGTTCAAGGTCTAAACATTCTCAAATTTCCCTTGTGAACTTATCCGAACATGTGTAGCTACCACAATTAGATATGATCAGGATCTCTACCTTGATTTACGACAGAAGTTAGGTTGCCTTTAAAACGAAAAGTTATCAGTGTTATCCTAAAAATTATATTTAGCGCAAACCAATATTTGGAAAATTTAGCGTTGGTGTTTAATTATAAAATTTCAGAAGAAACACAAATTTAATGAGAGTGACAGTAAATCCTTCATGGATCCGGACTTGTTGCGCCGTGGGAATTTAATAAAAATCAAATAAATGAAATATTCTCAACAATTTTATTCGCAATAAATTTCACCCCCTAGGAAATAAGGGCTTCCGATTGCCTATAAATCTTCCGAATAACCAAATCGAAATTCCACCTCAATCAGACCAATTTAACACTAACACCAGCGTCTGTCAGATTGAGTGATGTGAAAAGTTTTGACATTTCATTAAAAATTCTTCGACAACATTTTGCACTTAATACGAAGATTGCGGTGGGTTGATAGGTGGGTACACATAGGGAATAGCAAACGAAGCGGCATACAACATTTCGACTTTCTTAAATTTTCATCGACAGACTAGCAAAATTATTTCCATTAACCATTCTGTCATGCCACAACTTCCTTGCCAACATCTCCTTTACGTTAAATTAGGGTTGCACCAACTGTTTGTGTATAATCCGAAATTCCCTTAAACCAGAACATGCGAAGGAGTAATTTAGTCAGTTGTCATAAACTTATTGTACTAGGAGATCGGATAATTTATTTTAGCGCTACTTACTATAAAGTTGGCAAAGCAATTCATAGCGAATTTGGAATAAGACAAACTTAGTGCCACTGTAGGTCCCTTTTTCAAATCGTGTGACCTGATGTCGAAGAGAAAAACACTTTAGGTCAGCAATAAAATTACCGGAAATTTAGCTGGCCATAAATTTTCCATAGTTTGCAATCAGAAAGTCATTACACGAAGAAACTTTGGCCAAAAAAAAAAAAAAAAAACTTCAGAAAGAAAAGAGGGAGACAAAGTAAGTATTTTTTTTGTTCGACGTGCACCTACACGAAAAACCAGTACGTACGTGTGGGGAAAATCTGCCTTAATTAAAAGCATTTCACTTGAAATGGAGCATTCGGAAATGGGGCGAAAGCATTTAATTGTGTATGCGCTCATTGAGACTAAATTGGGCTTTCACTAGAATATAAATAACGAGAAAACAATACACTTTAGGTGGGATGGAAAAGTGCTGTGCCGCACTAACGAGAAAGAGGGAATTGATTTTCTCGTATCCTGTTATCACTGCTCCATATAGGGGCGACAGTAAACGTTAAATGGAAAAGTGTGAATTTGGAATAGGTTTTTTGAAGGACACTTAGGTTAAATGAGTTTACTCGAAGCAAGTAGAACTGAATCATATGTAGAGTGAATTTTTCGCTGTGTTTTAACTCGGCCGCATACCCTCTTTATTAATTTTTACTGGTTTGGTATTCTAAATATCTTCTTTGTTTATTAAAAAGGGAATTTAGTTGGAATTTGGTAGCTTTAGATACCATACTATCCCCACTAGAATATCACTAATTCCCAAACATAAGAAATCAAAATAGTTTTTAAAAACAAATCTGAACCGACTTCACAAGAGGCGCTAAAAAGCATAAAATAATTTTTAATTTTATATCTATTACGACATTTTGAATTCGGTGCAAATTAAACAAACCAAGCAACTACAACAAAAGTATTTAGTCGTCCTTCCTTATGATCCCGTGAGCTGAAACGTTCAGGTAGTTTCATATAGTTCCTTCAATTATGATTGGGTAGTTCTTTTGTTTGTTTAACCCTTAAACGATCTTCAATTAATTTTTGACCAGATTTTCATTTACTGACTTTCATTTCAGCTGTTTGGAATGTGAGTACCTTCGGACTGATCTTTTTTTTTTGGTTTTGGCCGGAAGGGAATTAGGGTAAGGGAAGCAGGGGCGACAAAAAATATGAAATTGGCGATGGCGACTTTTCATCGATTTTGGGCGTTTTTATGGCGATTTTTCTTGAAAAAAAATTTACAGATTATTTGCCTTTCAAAAATTAGTCAAATATTCCTCCTCAAATAAAAATACTTAAAAAATATTTTCTAAAGTTTTACAAATGTAATATAAATCTTTTTAGCAGAGTTTTCTGAAAAATTTAGCTAATTTAAGTAAAAGTTGCCGCAATTGCAAGTGACACTAGAAGTGACAGAAAATTATGTTCTACGACACGTCTCATGAGTTAATTGTCGGCTTTTTCGCAGTTTAATTCTATGATTTTTGACAACAGTTAGGAGAAATATTGGAAAATGGTTTATCAAAAGTGAGAGCTCCTATTTTAGCAACAAGTTGTATATTTTAAGGAAACCTACCAACATGTACCAGAGAAGAACTCGAAAGTATCTGTAATAGATACGGAACAATTCTTGGCTTTTTGGAGCAAAACGTTTCGGATTTGTACAATTTGAAACAGAAGCGATTGCTAATAAGGCAGCTCAAGCACACGTAACTGGACTTTTGAATATGGTTAGATTCATTAGTTTCTTTTTACCTTTTATATAGAATATGCCGAATATATAAACCAGCGTCCGAAAAGGTTACATTTAAAAGTTGATTTGTTTTTCCCAAATGAAGAGGTACCAATTGGGAAAGTTCTCGTAAATATTTCAGTATCGAAGTATCACAGTAAACATATTTTAAGGACAACCAGCGGAACACCGAAATATGTCAGTGGGTGATGCCATTAACTTAATAGCGAATGATTTTTAAATCAAATTGCGCGCAGAGAGGCAGCAATTATTGCCGACAGCTGTGCCAATCATTCCTCCAATTAGGTCAGTTGCAAGGCGTGAGTTACAGATCACGGGCTGAGAGTAAAAGTGACCTATTTATAAGGTTCGGGCAAAAGTGGCTTAGAAAATGTTCCGTGCAAAAACGAATCGTGTGAGATTCCGGTCAAAAACGAATCGTAGAAAATTTCATTTTCTAAGCCACTTTTGCCCGAACCTTATAAATAGGTCACTTTTTCTCTCAGTCCGTCAGTTAAAGGTAGGGATGGGGGATCGAACTGAGAAAATCGATTCAGAAAGGATCGATCTGTAATTTTTTTCCGATGTCCAAGATCGATTAATCGTCCTAAAAAGATCGATGTTCATAGATCGATTCCATTTATTTTGGCATTTCAATTTCGAGAAGCACACAAATCTTATGCCGCTTCATTAGGATCCATTTGCCATAGTAAAAACCGGTGGACTTCACATGCCAATAAATTATATTTATTTCACCAAGTAAATAATTTGGCAATTCTACAGAACTAAAAATAAAGTGCTAATAGTTAAGAAGAAGACCTTGCTCCAGACTGGATACCATATAGACGAAGGACGGAGTGGGCGGACGTAACACCTATCTTAGTTAGCAGCGAGAAATTTTCAAGGGCCTTAGATTTAACCAGGGATGCACTAAAATTGAATGCTGCCAACTACACTGTTTGGCAGTATAGATCAGTGATGTCCAAGCCTATGCCCATGGGCAAGTGAGCTTTTGAGCTTTTAAATTCGTATATGTACTTGTTTGGCTGTATTCGGTTTCCTATTATTGCGTTTTTTAGTCGTTAAAAAATAAAAAAGTTAAGAAAAATCATCATATTTAAGTAGCTTTGTAAGCATTTATATGATATCTTAAAATATACAACCTTTTGCAAACATTTTAAGGTTCTAATTTAAACAAACAGTACGAAATGCTTCAAAAGCTTTTAAGCATTCCTCACATTAAGCAGTGTGAGTTTGGCTATCACTGGTATAGATACTAATAGTATTCACTCATACAGATAACACTACCATATTTTAGAGATCCGGAGGGCCTTTATCTAATATTAACAATATTTTAGGTACAAAATTTTAAATTTGCAGGTTTATTACTCAAATTAATGTTGATGCGAAAAAATTTCTACGGGAGCTTGCTCAGTTTTATTAGGGCGTCGCGTCTTACATGGGAATCGGAAATAAATAAATCGATTCGGGCCGAATCGGTCCCGCAAAAAATCGATTCAAAAATCGGCAGATCGAAGACTAAAAAATCGATCCGTCGAGATCGAATCGAAGATCGCCCATCCCTAGTTAAAGGCTGAGGAAGGAGACGCAGCTGACATTCCAGCTCCTCAACAGAAAATTGTCGAACCGCATCCTCAAAAAGTCATCTATAACGGAGTCAAAATCCGATTTATTGTACCCAAATGTATTATACAATCCCTGCAAAACGATTCAAACACAATTGAACTTCTAAAAGATAATAAGGTGCAACGAACGTTAGATTCACTGATAAAAAGAGCGTTAGTATCAACAATTGCAAATCACTTTAACTTTATGTAGACAATAAAATACATTTTATTGTAAGTCTTTAATTGTTTTGCGTTTTTCCCGAAACTATTTGATATTTGGCCCGAAGATAGGAATTGGTGGCAGAATAACAGTCGTGTAGTTAAATTTTGATGTTTGAGTCTAATTTTCATTGGGGTAAAATGGAAATCAAATGAAATTGTTTTTAATATCATCGAGTGGGGTGAAAGATTGTAAAAACGAGTTCAAAAATATAAATGTCCTAGCAAAAGTCATTATTAGTGGCTTAAGCAACATTCTGGTAACGATTGCTGGACTAAAAACCAACAGAACTTGGGGTATGTAATTAAAGAAATTACTCGTACAGTAACACAGTACACACATACCCAATAAAAAACAATTTATTGTAATATTATCGCGATAAGCTAAATGAAGTGACTGTTTGCATTTACGTGTACTTCCGTGTCTACACGTATTCGCCACTTTGATTTCCACTTTGTTATTTTGGCGATAATCATAGCTACAAAAAAGTAATAGATTGGCGATTTTGGCGACTTTTTAGTGTACATTTGGCGATACTGTCTGCGTAATGTCTGGCGACCCTGAAGGGAAATCAGGAAATTTCAGTCTTGTTTTTGCATTGCTTCGAGCTAGACAACAGCCCAGAGACAGAGTGGATTATTTTAATTTCTTAGTAAAAGCTTACGGAGGGATCTGGTCTCGAACACGGAACCCATTGAATGTGGTCGTGCGGCTCAACGAATTGATCCAACACCGTCTCTACTTCTATTATTATTTTATTAAATACCTTAATTAAGGAATACAAGTAGAGGATCAGTCCAAAACCTGTTATATTTTGAACAGCTAGTGTTTGAAGTGAGAAATCAAAAAATGAAGGGAGGGTCAAAAATGACCCGAAGGTCGTTTAAGTGTTAATTGTCCCGACTTCAAAATGTCGTAATTGTTATAAAATTTCAAATTATTTTATGCTTTTTAGCGCTTCTCGATTCAAATTTTTTTTGAAAAAACTAATTTGTTTTTCACTTTTTAGTGTCTTCATATACATATACAGAATATAAATAGATACTCTATGCATTCAAAATCATCTAAATCAGTCCCCGCGTTACAAAATTAGGTTATCCCCCCCCCCCCCCCCACCCAACCCCAACCCCAACCATACGACAACATTTCCACACGTAATGAAGTTAGACTACCCGTCACCACCCCACCTTATGATTACACCTTTTTCGTTGCTAGTAATGCGGCATCATACTCTATACAACAGGAAAAGAGTCATCAAAATCGATCCACGCGTTACAAAATTATGCCCGGTCATAGATAAAGAAAAAAACAAAAAAGTCGGTTAAAAACGTATAAGATACTTGGGTCGAACAATGCGATAATATAAGGGCCAAACTAAGAAGCAGTCGGAATATTAAACTGTGAGGGTTTCAGCATGATCATATCCAGGAAGTTTGTTACTTTAATTTATTGTATATTACAAGTATAATTAAATGTTGCGAATTGTTAATACGCTAATATCGTCAATTTGTGTTCTAATAGGGATCAGATGTAGCATTTATAAGTAACTAACCAAAAACAGTGTAAACTAATTTATTATAGCCTACCTGATATTCGTCTACATTCGGGAATGTTAGGAAACCGAGGCCTATTCCACTGAATGAGAGAAAGACATATGTATCTACTTGTGAAGATTTCCGATAAAAGCGACCTGAGAAGTTCAAGATGACAAAAAAAAACATCTTAATGCCAATTAAGGACAAATCAATCAATCAATTGGTTGAGTGCCACGATCACCACGCAATTGCAATTGTTGCAATTGTTGAAGCCTTGGTCTACCTATGAGATTTGAACATGGAATTTGCAATAAATTAACAATCCACTTGATTTCTGTGTAGTTGTCTAGCTCGCAGCAATGTAAAACCAAGACATTCAATTTGCCTCATTCCCCTTACTCTTATTCCCTTCTGGCTAAAGTCATGCTAACGCATCATAGAGTTTTTCCATGGGATTTGGCTACATCATAAAAAAGTACACATTCGAGTGCACTCTTAAAAACATAGGTAGGTGTTCCTAATGGTTTCTCCTGCATATGTAATATAGATCCAATGCACTGTATCACTTATGCACCACTCGATCATTTCCTATTTTTGCATAATTATACTCTTAAACTAGATAATTTCTTGTGACCCTTGTGTCCTAAAATAGTATACTCTACTACGTCTAGTTTGTCGTGTTTAGTGAGAAGGATAATAAGTTAAATCAGGAGAGCCTTTAACTCTCCTCGAGTCTTATTATCTGGATTTGTAAAGGTGAATTAAAATGTTTAAAAAAATAAAGTTGTACGGCAAAAGTTGTTCTGATAATTAATTAAAAGTTTTGTCAAGTGAGGCGAATTATAGTTAAATATTAGAGCAGGTGATCCTTGTTTCCCGCAAGCACTCGTCCTTTTGCTTTGAAATATTTATTCCTTACGTAGGAGAGGTATCACGAGAAAGATTAGCAACATCATAAATGTAACGTCTTGAATTGGTTTTCTCAGAAGCGCTGCAAATAAGTAAGTCCTTCAAACTCACGAACGATTGCAGCATATTCCAAGCGGAAATTTACGCCATTATGAAAGCTTCACCCACTGTCCAAACAAACCAGATGTCGGCAAGCGAGATCACTATTTGTGTGGACAGTCAAACATACACAAGGCTTTAAACTTCCACCTGATAAAATCAAAAGACGTTAAAGACTGTATCACAGCCTTAAGAGATTTTTCAGACCATACGGTAAGAATCTGCTGTGTGCCAGGACATGTTGGGATAAAGCATAACAAAAAATCCGATGAGCTGGCTAAGAAAGGTTCAAATATAGATATAAACATGATCACGGATAGGGTTGACCCTCCCCTTAACGTAGCGAAAAGTCAAATCGAAAGATACTATTCAATCAACACTTCGACAATATGACCCATTGTTTCACGACACGGAGACTTTGGCCGAAACTGAATTACATCGGAACTTTTAGTCTCTAATCCTTCGATAGAAGGCGCCTCCGAACACTCGTCGGTGTCATCACTGTACATTGCCCCATAGGAGTTATGGCCATGAGACTCGGTTTACCATCGAAAAAGTTCTGTAGAAGTTGAATAGACGAGTAAGAAACTGAATCCAGAGTGTATCTTCTATGTGAATGTCCAGCTCTAATAGAACGACGACTAGTCTGTTTGGGGCAAGGTTCTTTGACAATCTGGAAGACTTAGCTGTGATAGCACTGGTGGATTTAAATAAATTTTTACAGAGACCTGGATGGTTTTAAGTTCTGACCATGCTGTCTAATTTTCTTTTAATTGCATTCACATTGGGCTTACATGGTCTCCGAGTGAACTTGGTGCTTCGGCACAAAACGGCCCGACTAATCAATCAACCAACTAACCAACAAAACAGTCGGAGCTCTTCCATTGAAAGAGAGGTGAAAATCTCTCATAAGACAGTCTGTGACCTCCAGTAATGTAAGATTCTTACTTACTAAAAACACCTCTCCGGGGATTAGCTTAGGTCAGTGCTAGCATCTATCTTAGCTTGTCTGCGAGAAACCATGTTCATCCATCGTCTCTAGTGTTCCTTCTTGGTCCATGCGTTAAACATAACCATACATAACCTTCTCTCTACTACCCAAGGCATTGAATGGTTCCAGGCCACAAAGATTTGCGGCGACCCCCAGGCGCCTACCTCATTGCTAGGGATGGATATTGAATGGAAAAAGATCGATTTTGGGGAGATCCATCTTATACCTTTCCACCATCTTATGAATCGATTAATCGTTTCCAACCCGATTCCACTAGATCGATCGATAACAAAATTCTAATCAGAACTCAGATTCACCTTGCAGTGAACTTGTGTATTCTCCTTGATCATCCAAATTTTCACCGACGACATGAGCTGCAGTATGGTTACTCATGGGATAAATACGTAACTAGGGAGTTTAATTAAATATAAAATGTCTACTCACAACGTAGCAGTCGTCAGGAATACCAAATGCTCAAACAAGCTGGGTCCAATGTAAGAGAATTTCTTGCCTCGGAACATCGTGTACTGTTTTCGCGTACATTTTCATCGCTGAATTATTTCAACTATGACATGTCAGATGAAAATATCAAAACAATGCTTAAGCGATAAACACATGTTTATCGCTTAAAGCCGCTCCGAACTTTTACCAGTTAACATTCACTCTTTAGTCATCAATCTCCGTAGTCTTACGTTCACCTATATTCACCTTATATTTCTACGCGAGCATGCTTTAAAGATGCTACAGTTCACGTGTATGTTCTCCTTCTCAAAACGTGTATGTCTTATTCTCAAACAACACGGTTTTCAAAAAGAATCGATTCGAAAGTCGGAAGATCGAACAGTCAAAGATCGATGTACCAAGATCGAATCGAAGACCGTACATCCCTACTCATTACTCAGCTTAACTGCCAGTAACTTGACCGTCCTGCCAACTTTGTTCACCTGTTTTACAGTCAGTCCCTAAGTCTACACATTGGAACCAGAGGAAGTCTACACAATGCGCACAATTTTTTTTGTTATATGTAGGTATCACCATGGGCGTAGCCAAACTGGGGTAAATGGCGAACTTGAATACTCCTAACTTGTGGATAACAAAAATTCAAATTAAATTTTTTTAATAAATAGAAAAAATGACAAACTCAAAATGGTAGCAGTCAATAATGAGAGTGTGTAATGCAAAATACTTTGTTCTGCTTCCGAGGACTTGTCACCAAAACAGGAAAATAACAAATAATAATTAAAAATAGGTTTGGAGTACTTCTAGCGCGATGACGTGTTATACTTGGCGATATACATTGCCATCCAGGAAACGTCGACAAGATAAATGAAGGTTTTGTTGTATTGTACAACTGTTTAAAAGTTCAGGATGACATTTACTGTCGAACATTATGCAGACCACTTAATCGGCAAAAAAATAATCTGAAAATTATGCCGCAGCATACATTCAGAGAGTTCTTTTCACTGAAAACTAAAATTGAGATAATATTTAAATAATTTAATATAATAAAACATTTTCAAAACTAAACTATTGAAAAGCTTAAATACTGTGATTAGTACAGAAGAACACAAATGTACACAAAAACTTGAGCACTACTTTACCATAGACTTAATGGAATTGAGGATTTCAATCTGAAGATCGAGAAATTCCTCTTGAAAAAGCCAGATTATTCTGGTTTGAGGGACCAAATTTCTAAATAAAATAGTTTTAAAAAAAAAAAGTTGAACCGACTTCACAAAAAAGTACAACAAAAGTATTTAATCGTCCTTTCTCCCGTGAGCTGAAACGTTCAGGTAGTATTATGTATTATCTTCAATTCTGTAGTTGTTTTATTTGTTTAATTTGCCCCGACTTCATAATTTGCCTTTTGTCGACTTACAGCAGCATCTCAGTGGCCCAATACTAGAGTTGAGCACTCTACAATTCGCTCCAAGTGGGGCATCTTGACTACACCACTCCTAGCTACTTCTTTGTCAGGTCGACCATTCCAACCAGCGGCTGAGCGGTATTAAATTCACCTGTGCTGGGTCCCAGGGCACAGGGATATTCCAGGAAACTGTGTGGCGGACGAGCTTGCAAGACGTGGTACCACCCTGGAGATCCAGCCGGATAAGACTACTCTTGAAAGGCCCCTAGCAAGCTGTAAGATGTTGCTTAGCACGAGGGCAATTTACCTAGCGAACCATATATGGGCAAACAGCACTACGTGCCATACGTCCAGACAGATCTGCCCTAAGCTGGATCTTAGGCGCTCCAAGTGTGTGCTTTCGAGGCGCAGATCTGACCTTGGAATAGCTATTGGGGTAATCACACGCCATTGCCCTATTGGCTTACACGCGAAGAGACTGGGTATCTTCTCAAACGACTTCTGCAGAAGCTGCATGGACGAGGAGGAGGAGGAAACTATTTTCCACTTCCTCTGCCGGTGCCCTGTACTGCCACGCAGCCGGAAGTCCTTCTTGGTTAACTATTTCTTTGATAGTCTCTGCGATCTGGCGGCGATTGACGTTGCAGATCTCTGGCGCTTCATCGACAGCTCCGGATGGTTCCAATGGAGGGAATTCTTGGATTCCCGTGGCGTGACAATGGGCCTATTGAGGTCTAAGTGTGCCATTTAACGCAGCCACACGAACCTAACCTAACCTAACCTAGCGCCTTTTGTGAAGTCGGTTCAAATTTGTTTTGAAAACAATATTCTTTTTCACGTGTTGGTGTTTTCTACTCTATACAAAAAAAAGAACCTTCAAAATCGGTCCACGCGTTAAAAAATTATGTTTAACCCTTACCCCCACCTCCATCGTACCAAAATTTTTTTTCTCTTGGTATCAATCAAGGAACATACTCTACCGAAGAGCAAAAGAATTATCGAAATCGGTCTACGCGTTACGAAGTTAGACTACCCCTCCCCCACCATAGGACCAAATTATTCTCCTAGTAGCAAATGGGGGATCACACTCTATACAACAGCAAAAGAACCACCCAAATCGGTCCACGCGTTACAAAATTAGGTACCACCCCTAGCCCCAACCCCAACAACATTATTTTTCTCGTGGTATTAACCAAGTAACATACTCTATCCAACAGATAAAGAACCATCCAAATTGGTCCACGCGTTACGAAGTTATGCCCGGTCAGACATAAAAAAAATACACATCGAACTAGAACCTCTTTGTTTTTGGGAATCAATTAGTACACGGATTGAACGGTCTGACAAGAAACTCTCTATCCATTTAACGAGGGTAGGGTGCAGACCAAATGTTTGAAGTTTGGCTAAAAGGGCAGCATGCCAGATTCTATCAGAAGCCTTTGAAATATCAAGAGCGACGATTCCGGACTCACCAAAGTTATGGAGACAATGATTCCAACGCTCCGTAAGTAAGGTCCGGCTGAGAGGCTAGTGCGGAAACCGTACTGACGATCTTTGTTAAGATGGTTCTTTTCTAGATATTTTATAAACTGAGCGTTGATGAACGATTCAAAAACTTTAGATATGATCGAAGTTAGTGCAATTGTTCTGTAGTTAGAGGGGTTGTATGCCTCTCCTTTTTTAAGTATCGGCTGGACATGAGCAAGTTTCTATGAACTTGGAAACATTCCTGTTGAATATGACAAGTGAAAAAGTTTGCGCAGAGGTTTCGCCAAAGCAGAGGCGCAGCATTTTAAAACCAGGGGAGAGAAACCGTCAGGCCCAGTAGCTTTGGACGCGTCGAGTTTCGAAGTACCCTATAAACTTCCTGAGTGCGAAAGTGTTAGTAACGGCTTTTGTCTACTAGTGCACTATGATGGAGATGGAAGTGGCTGCAATGAAGGTGGCAAGTACGAATTAGCAGCGAATAGGTTGGCCTTGTCGAATGAGTTAGTAAAAACATTTCGATTATAAATGAGTGGTGGTGTGAGTTTTTAATTTGAAATTGCAATTGTTTGAATAAAAAAAGAATTTCTGTTTATTTCCATTTTTGTCCACTTTAGGTTTATGAATATTTTCTCAAAAACAAGCATTTAAGGGAGACTTAGATTTCGACAAGATTTTAAGTCTAGACAGATCAGTAATTAGTGTGCAAGAAAAATAGCATTTTTGTTATATCTCATAAATATAGGGTTTCGGATAAGTGGTCCGCAAACTGTCCCTTTTTTATTACTTTAGGATATGGTAAGGAGATATTTTAGTTAAAACATTCTAGTTTTGTTCAGTTTGGTTTAGTAAAAATTGTCAATAAGTAAAGACAAGTTATCTTCCTTTGAGAAAATACATCAAGCTAAACGTTTCTGTCGGTTTTAATTTAGACACAACCTTTCCCATTTTCAACAGTAATAAATTAAAAATCCAATCCTTCTCTCGGCTCATGTCTAGCTCGCAGCAATGCAAGAATAAGACATTTATTTTCCCTCACTCCCCTTACCCAAATTCCCTTGATTCCTGGATGACCCCTGGACATTGGCTACACCATAAAACAAAATTGTGGCGACAGCCAGTACTCTGCTCCAAGTTTTTCTCACTTACGAAGTTAGCAACAATTAACTACTAAATACCCTTTCCTGATTGCAAAAACAGAGCATCATTTTAATCAGATTTTTGGGTACATTAACAGGAACGTAAAGGGCAGTAGTTCAGTTCGCTACAAGCATTCAAGTTGTAGCATTCAACTTTCTTTCAAATATATTATAACGAATAACGTTTAAAAATAGTTGGTTTTCATAATACGGCAAATTGAAGGAATCTTCACCCACCCACCAATTATATATTATAATTGTTTACCTTTCAGTCCAAAAATGAACCATGGAACCAGAGGATAAAAAGAACGTCGACCAGAAGCCCGCAGACTTAGTTGATTGTAACCACGACTTCCAGTGCTGTCAATCGGACAAGGCCTAGCGAAAAGAATACGTCACGTTAACAGAGTAGTGTGACTATTCAATGGCTTCAGAAGGACATAATTACCACGACGATTCACCATAAACCATAAGACTGCTTAACATTAACGTGATCTCAATAGTGCAGAGGATAACAACGCGACTTCTGACCCTACATTAGGTGCAGCATAACCAAAGCCCCACAAAATCAACTACAAATAATTATTTGATCCTTAACTATTCTAACTTTGTAAATGTCGGAACCCTTCTAAGTGCAAAACGGAGTGAGACAATGAAACACACTGTAATCCTTAAACGTCTTTAATGACGTTATGTGCAGAACATTAGATAAGATCTGTTAAGAAAGATATGCAAATATTGCCAGAAATTGAAGACTTTGGCGGGTTACCAGAGAAGCCGAGGGATTAGTACAGAAATATATAGAGCTAACCTCTCCTCTAACCCCTTGAGCCGAATGAACAACTTCATCTGATTCAACGAGAATGATTGCAACTGTACCTACAATTTGAAGTGGATTTCGAACTATACTCATTCGTTGGTTGGCAGAAGTGGAGACCCAGGCTGTCCAAGGTTCAATTAGCACTAAGGTTTTGTAACCACTTTTGTAACTACTGACATTACTTCGAAACGGCCCTTTAGACGTAATCTGTTGTCAGCAGAAAACACTTTTGACGCCACCGCCGTTGGAGTTTAAATTTTGAGTTTTGAATAATTAATTATTCAAAAATAAAAAGGGAAGCTGTGGATACTTCTTAAAAAATTATTTTTCAATCTAATGTACTTTCATTCCATTTTGTTTGTTTGTGTTATTTTAAGTAAAAACTGCCAATCTCCGGTGTATAGCTATGAGGGCCTATGTTTTCACTGCAAACTTTTATAGCTCAATCAAGTATAATAATTTTACGAAATGGTCTGGGGCATTGGGCGTAGCAAAGGACTTGTGCATACCGATTTTGCTCTTACATGGTTTTTCTAATAACCTGGGGGCATTAATAATATCCGGAACGAAATGGGCAGAATCATCAGCAGCAAACCATTTTTCGCATTTCTTGAGTGAAAATTAACTCCGCAGCTATAAAATTTCAAAGTCGTCGTAACACGTTTAGGGGAGCAACGGAAAACACCCTCGGAAAACGTTCTCCACACTGGGGGCAATGAATTAAATGAGTTTTATGACCTGCTATGGACGAGATTAAGAATTTTCCATAAGGAAATTGGAATTTTTTAAATATTTGCTTTAGCTACTTGCAACCTGAAGCAGAACCAGACTTAGGACTGTTAAGAGAATGGGAAAGGAAAACGATGCGATGTTTTTCTTCGGCGGAACCTGCAAAGGAAGTGGATTAGGAGTTTAGCAGCAGCAGGAAAATTACACGCAAGGAATTAATTTCACAAGTAGAAAACGAAAAAAAAGGAAAAAGTGGTGTGGTCTTTTGGCTGTTTATGGAAAGGCAACTGACCTAATTAAAAAGTTTGCGTGTAAAAATGCTGACTTCTTCACGTTTTTTTTTTTTGGTTCTCAGGAATCAAGTTAAAAAAAAACGATGCGACATCGTTTTACGTCAGTGTAAAAAGGAAGGAAACATCATAGAGCTTGAAAAGAGTTTGTTATTATAATTTAGTAGAGCTGCTTTAAAAAGGGAGAAGGGCGCATAAAGGAGTCAAAATTCTAAGAAAAATACTTGAGAAAAGTGGTTGGAAAATTTAATGACCCTCATTAACGTACTCTCGACCACTGGGATAAATAGAGTGCTCTCTGGTTTTCGGTCTGGAAGAAAAATCGACGATTACAGTGAAGGCGACAAGCTACTTTAAATTGCTTTATCCCGATGATCTCTCGAGATTCCCCAAACTTAATTGAAATTTCGTGTAGGAAGGTTGTACGATTTTGTTTTCACACCTTAGAATAACGTAACTTGGTTTTTGAAATGAAATTATTGTGTTCGTTTTACTTTTTAAGTCATCTATAAAGTTATGTTAACGAGCTGTTCGGATTAGGAAACTTTAATAAAACCATTTCGTTTCAGAACTTTTTAGTGAAGACGTTGAAAATGACAAGCGCCAAGGATGCCCATTATTTAAACAACCCATAAACAGCCAATGTTAGAGATAAAGGAATAGAGAAGGAGATAAGGGTGGGGTGGGGGTGGGGGTGGGGCAATAAGTTTATGCATTCTTGTTCGGGATGACGAATAGTACAACATACTAAAATTTCAAGGTCAACGGAGCTGTGACACCTAAACTAGATAATTACCGAAGTGCTTTGAAGAGGGGTAAAGTGTTGGCACACATACATATCTAATGTGGACTCCCTTGAAAGGGACAAAACTAATAAATAAGATCTTTTTAGAAAAACGAATATTTTGCTTATTTTCCTAACATACCCTTTATAGGACTATATATATTTGAAAAAGTGGCTTTAACAATTCAAAACTTGAGTTTCCGACTTAGGCTTCAATCCCACGTTTCCAAAATCAATATTTTGGAAAATATGTTAGCGACAATTTCTATTACGAAACGTAGTGGATTCCATCTCAAGCGGGTATGGAAAAAAATTTGGGAATTTGTTCTAGAAGCCAATTAAGTCTTGGTTGAAGAAGCTTCAGCCCGATTGGTCGCTCCATTCCCGAGTTATGATTTTTTATAGACTCAAATAAGGAATTGGGATTTGCATATATCCATGGTTAAGTACACAAATGTTGTATCTCCAATAATTATGGTTTTGAGCTTTGGAAAGTTGATGTCAACATGTAAAGCAAATTAGAAAGTTTCCTTTTAATAGACTTGCTTGCACTTTCCACCACGGACATCCATGACAAAAGGTCAAAACCTCAACTCCTATAAGTACTCAGTCATGGATGTCCGTGGTGGAAAGTATAAGCACCACGCTGATGATGACCAGCTTGCACTTTCGGTCGAAACATCCATCAAATATTTTGAAAGTTCATATTTTTGAGCGATCACCATCCCAAAAGTTGTTTACTCCTACTATGGGGAAGTAAAACAAGTGTTTTTTCTTTTTCCATGTAAAGCAAAATCGAAGTTTAAATTTCATGGAATTTCCTACAGTCGCTTTTGAATAACTAACTAACTATATATGGCTTAGTAAACTCCATGGGAAATTATAGGTTTGCAAATGTTGTATATCAACCAAACCCATCAATATCTCAATTTTAAATAATATATTCTATATTTTTTGTCAAATAGTCAATACACAAGAACTAACACTTTCTACATCTTATTAGTTGACATCTGTCAACTAATAAGATGTAGAAAGTGTTAGTTCTTGTGTATTGACTATTTGACAAAAAATATAGAATATATTATTTAAAATTGAGATATTGATGGGTTTGGTTGATATACAACATTTGCAAACCTATAATTTCCCATGGAGTTTACTAAGCCATATATAGTTTGAGCAGAGCAAACTGTAAGCCCGTAGGAATTGTTTTATCAAAAATCCTAAAAATTATTAAAAGGTGGGAATACAACATCTATGCATTTAACCATCATGGGAAATTTCCCGTTCTGGCCGATTAAAATACAAAAAAAAAATTGGACCATTTCAGATCCACTTTTTTCTAAATGTTGCTAAATTTTGAAAAAAGAACGAGTTTGGACGTTTAAATTTTTTTTTGCGTCATCAATCGACATATTAGCTCAAAAGCAATGCGGTATCAAGTTTTCATAGTGGATTTCATAAAGGGAAAGAAATGTGCGTGTTTTTTGCATTCTCAAAGACTAATCGGGCTAAGACTTGGTCAACCAACACTTTATTGACTTCTAGAACAGATTCCCAAATTTTTTTTATACTCGGTTAAGATAAAATCCACCATATATAGACTATATATATAAATGGATGCAAGTATGTATGTATGATGTACTATATATGTGAGTTCAGCATAACTCTAGAATGCCTGGAGGATATATACCAAAGTTGGTGCATACATTAATTACGCTTTGGAAAAAAATACTGTGAGATAAGACACCACAGCGCCCATAGTTGTGGTGATGAGAAGTAGGGATGGGGGATCGAACTAAGAAAATCGATTCAATACGGATCGATCTGTAACTTTTTTCTGATTTCGAAGATCGATTAATCGCCCTAAAAAGATCGATATTCATAGATCGATTCCATTTATTTTGACATTTCAATTGGAGAAGCACAAATTTTGTTTCGCTTTATTAGGCTGAATTTGTTATAACTAGCAAAAAAAGGTGGACATAAATAAATAAATAAATCGATTCGGGCTGAATCGGTCCCGCGAAAAATCGCTTCAAAAATCGGCAGATCGAAAGTTAAAAGATTGATTCGCCGAGATCGAATCGAAGATCGCCCAGCTCTAATGACAAGGGAAGGAACAGTAAATAATCAAAAAACGGCTGATATTAGTGTCGAATATATACACTCAGTGAAATTCTTATAAATACAGGTGAACTTATGCCTTTCCATGGCAATATTTTTTGTCCATAACTAATGAATGGTTAACAAATTTGTTCCAAGAAATATACGGACACAACCCGTGAAATATTATAGTTTAAAATCTGAATACATTGTAGTCTTTTGTAACCATAGTAGGCAGATTTAAGGTTTAAGTCAACAAAATTGCATACTCAAAGTGCAAATTTTATATAAATGCATTCTGTTTTTTTTTTAATTTTCTAAAATAAAATTTCTTTTAAGAAGTTTTTCAATTAAACATAGAGGACTAATCTAACTTCGTTACGCGTGGACCGAGTTGGATGATTCTTTTTCTGATGGATTGAGTATGTTCGGCCATTGGTACCGTGACATAATATAAAGCAATGTGGTTGTTGTGGGGGGGCGGTTGGATGTCAAATTCTTAACGTGTGGACAGATCTAGAGGATTCTTTTTATGTTACATAGAATATAATCCCCATTACTAATATCAGGATACATTTTGCACTAGAATGGAAATGGGGAGAGGGTTAGGCTAACTTCGTAATGTGTGGACCGATTTGCATGATTTCATGATGATATGGGGTGGGGTTGTGGGGGGGGGGCGTTACCCCATTTTCTAATGCACACACCTATTTGAATGATTCTTTTTTGTTGTATACAGTATGATCAATCATTGCTACTATATGCAAAAATGTTGATCTAGGGTTGGGGTAACGTGTCGACTGATTTAAATGATTCTAAATGCATAGATTGTATTCTGACAAAAATTGTGGCTTGTGGTGAGAGTTGGTAGAGGGCGCCTAATTTCATAAGTTATAGATTAGTTTTGATAATTTTGACTCTGTGGTGCAGAATACGTTTCCTGATCTATAAATGGTAAAAATTTTGTACCTAAAGTGACAATGATGATTCTTTTTTGCTGTAAAGAGTAGGATTGCACACTAGGGCCATGTAAAGAATTTTCTTAGTAGAGGGTGTGAAAGGGTGACCGCAACTAATTTCGGATTTGGATAATTTTTTTTCCATTGGTTAGAGTGTGCTAACTCTAACTGTAGAAACTGCTTGTTTGTACGAGCAGCATTTTTTGAGTCGTAAATATGAAGACGCTAAAAAGTCAAAAATAAAATAGTTTTTAAAAAAAATTTTAACCGACTTTAAAATAGCGCTAAACAGCATAAAATAATTTTTTATTTTATATCTACCTAAACGTTTCAGCTTACGGGATCATAAAGATTATCCTTAATAGTAAAATATCTCCCTTTGTTATCTCGTTCAGGAGAATAAGAAGAAAATGCGTATATATACCAGGTGTATGCATTAGTTTTTTCCGGTTTTTTTTAGTAAAAAAATACTTAATTTTTTGGGGAAATGAATTTTTTTTTATTCAAAATATTGGCCATCGGCTTCTACACATTTCGCCCATCTTTCAGATAATATATGAATACCATGCCAGAAAAACTGCTTGTATTTTGCGGTTATTTTGCGTCGAGCCATTTTCCAACTGCCTCGAAATCGTTGAAGTGCTGCTCTGCGAGCGCGTGCCCCATTGATGCGAAGAGGTGATAGTCAGATGGCGCCAAGTCTGAGGAGTACAGCGGATGCGGAAGGATGTCCCATCCAAGCGATTTCAAGGTGTCTTTCACTGGTTTTGCTGTGTGAGACGGCGCGTTGTCGTGTAACAAAATCACTCAAATCGTATTTACCAAGTTTATTGTACTTCCCCATTGCTCTTAAACGTCTGCTGATTGTTTTTTGTGACACATGTTATGCTTCTGCTAATTGCCGTTGAGTTTGAGTTGGGTCATCATCCACTAACTCCTACAATTGCTCGTCTTCGCATTTTTGTGGTCTACCAGAGCGCTCACTGTCTTTCACATTGAAATCACCACTTTTAAACTGCCCAAAGCATGTCTCACATGTTCTAATTGATGGAACGTGCTTACCATATGTTTCTACCAACAAACGATGACTTTCAACAGCCTTTTTCTTTTGATTAAATAAGAAAAGCAGTGCGTGCCGCAAATGTTCTTTTTCAGGCACAAAACTCGACATGATCACTGAATTAACAAAGACTCTAGTTTTTGGCGAACTCAACTTGTGTGTGTTTGTAGTTAAATGTCAGACGAAAAAAATGACGTATGTATGTGTCAAATTAATACGCTGCGTACTTTTCGCTGGCGCCATCTCTTAGTTAAACCGGAAAAAGTCTATATGATATATAGCTGATAGTTGGTTTCTTAAGGAAATAAAATAACAGCTTAGAGTAAATTTTTTTAAATATTTAATTCTTTTTCTATTCTTTTACACTTCATTAAACTATTCAAAAAAATTTACGAAACATAAATCCAAAACAACAAGAACAAAAACTATTTTTAGCTTTTAAAACTAATAAAACATTTGCCATATAATAATCATAAAATTATGTAGAATTATTTAGGTTAGTCATAACTCAACCTAATAATGTGTGCTTCCACCATTTTTCTGAATTAGATCAAAAATTGTACTTTGCAATGAAGAAATTAAATATTGCAATTCAGCAATTGAAATTTCTTGCCAATATTTCTGAATCGCTTCTTAAAGGTTCCCAACTGTGTCAAACTGACGTCCGTTGGTATAGACGCCTCTTGATAGTATAACCCATAGGTTTGCTATGGGGTTCAGAACTAGACATCTGGCTGAACAGCCCATTACTATCATATTTTTGCATTACTATTCTAGCTGCATAGACTGCTTCATTGTCCTGCTGGAAAATAAAGTCGGTTCCGCATAACTCAGCTTGCTTTACCATGACGTTATCCAGTAATTCAATATGTAAGTCTAAGTTCAAGGTTTTCCATAGGAAAAACGAAAATTGCTTACGTTCCAAAGCAACTTGGGTTCTCTCTGCCCAGATCATCACAACACCTCCATTGAAAATCCTACAAATACAAATTTCTTCCGGCATTCTCTTATCATGCCAATAGGAATATAAGCCATCAGAACCATGACTAAAAAATGCTCTATTTCAATTTAACAATTTTCCGGTTTTAACATGAGCTATTGCTAAAATTCCATTACACTTACGTAATTTTATTACATTGAGGGACATTCTGAATGCCCTATTTCAATTTAACAATTTTCCGGTTTTTACATGAGTTATTGCTAAAATTCCATTACACTTACGTAATTTTATTACATTGAGGGCCATTCTGAATGAAGCACCGAATTCTGAGGCGGCTTTACGAACGCTCCAACTTTCGAGCTATAGTTAGTACAGATACCCGAAGTGGATCATTAGGAGATAGACTGTCTTTAAGAGCCGGTAAAAGTTCTTCCGAATTCTCATTTCTCTGATACGATCTTTTTCTGCAAGAAGAGCAAATTATTGCTTCCTTTAATAAATTTACCTTTTTTTTGAATATTCTTTGAGACCTTTCTCAAATCTTCACCTCTGTGACCCTCAAGCTTAAAAGGGTTGGCATATCGATCCGCATGAAGCATCTTCAGTGGGTATACCATTTTAAATATGCAGTGATATGTATTAGAACCATAAACTGAAAATACGTGAGTATATTTCAAAAGAAATTATAATTCCTTAACCGTTAGTATTGTGGGTATGGTGGTAATGCCACTGATGTCATACACCACGCTCCAGATAATAGTATTCCAGCTATGTTCTCGTAATTGGATTTTCGCACGCTGCCGCTGTAATAAACGCAGAAGCTTTAGGAGTCCGAGGACTTCAAAATTTTGCCTCCGATGAGGACTTGACAACAGCGTAGCCAACAGCTACGTGAACATCAAAAGTAAAAGAAAAAAGATCGCCAAAATTATTTTATTAAAATTTTAATTATATATTTTATTCAAGATAGGGTTTTTAACAATTTAATGTTAACGGAGTCAAGATTGAAACTAAAGCTCGGATCTGTTCAAGAAAGGTTTAAATATTAGATGTAGTGTCAAAAACTAGTGAACCAATGCTATTTAAATATTAGCTCAAAATAACTTTGCAACGAAGGCATCAAGTAATCTTAGATTTAGAATTCATTGATTAAAGGTTAATACACAGTCAAATGAAAATAACATTACTTGGATGGGCAAACAAAAATTTTTGAATATAAAGTTATTTTATTACATCAAGGCTGAACATCAAAAACTTCAGAAAACTTTATCAAAAAGATTTTCTGAGGCTCCAGCGGTAGCTGATATACAAAAAGTCCATTGCTTCAGAGTTTTACAAAACAGAAATCTTGAAGTATTGTACAATATAAGGTTTATTGAATTCAACATAAATATTTCGTGCTCAATGCATTTTTTCATTAAGTTATCATATTTGTTAAGTAAAAATAATAAAATTTGAAAAAAGAACATCTGCGTAATGAATGTCTAAACTTTGTTTTCGTTATATTATTTTTAGGCAATGACCTTTCCGTTTTCAATTTGATTTTTAGAATGATTTTGCAATCAGCTACCCGAAAAACCCCTGCGATACAATGTAGAGATGATTTTGGATCCGCCATATTGGATACGCCATGTTGGATTTCGTCATTTATTCGATTTTTCGCCTTTCGTGTGAGTTGTTAAGTTCAATTTCGTACTCAGTGTTCCAAAAAGCACGTACTATACAATTTTAATTTTAATGTAATCGAACGTTTTTCGCAATTTCGGGTCCGACATATTGGATGCGCCATCTTGGATTATCATAACACCCCTTATAAGTCATTTAGTTCAGTAAGATTTTTTGCGTATAAGAATATAACTTAATTTCATTTTTCACCGCTTGTAGACACCATATTGGGACTCCACATTGCTTGGTTGTTTTTGGTGAAGGAACCATTACAAAAAGTCCACAAGAATTTTGGGCATATATATACATATAATATAAAAAATTTAACAAAAGCAATGATCGCGTTCGGCAGTTTTCACTTAGGAGTCTGATCACGAACTACATAAATAAAATATTTTAGAGATGTTGCCAAATAAACTGCTGATAAACTTTTTGATATTTCAAAAATGGGAAAGTAATTAAATTAGCTTGAACAAAAATACTGGGGAGAGAAGAAGGAGGCAACATGCAAAAGGAATTAAAACGACCGATGTTAGTATCGAATCCAAATGCGGTATTCTTTTAGTCCGATTTTTACTAAAAGAGCAAAACTATTTAGGTATACCTATACATGAATGTTTAGAATAATAATATAAAAGTTAGTTTTGAAATGGATCAAGTCAGTTTTTGATTTGTAATTTCTTTTTATTAGTCATTTCCTTTATAAGAAAACAATAATTATTCGTTGTCCTTGAAATAAAAACAATTTTCAATATATAGATCCTTGTATTTACTGCTAACGAATTTATGTGTGTAAAAACATCAACGCCATCGTTAAAAAACATCAGGTAATATACTTCATTACAAAGAAAACGCAATAACGAATCCCGTAAAGCATTACGTGATAGATTTTCAAATAAATGTACTACACTAAACAAATGGTTTTCAATTCTATCACTGGAAGGCGTCCCATCGCTAAAATGCAAATCACTATTTTCACCGGTTTTTATTGAATAAATTTCGAATCGAAAACGTCGTTCGAGCACAGCGATAACTCTGATACCTCAAGCATAAAAAGGTGATTTACACGCATCGACACGTGTTTTCTCAAAGTAGTAATAAATATTGACACAGACGTAGTAAAACAATTCACTCGATAAATCTCGTCTAAACGCGACAACATTTGGTATGTTGTCGGTAGTCATCTTACGTCGCCGGTACATGGGCCCATCAATATCCTCCTGTGCTTATTCAAATCGAAAAAAAATGTTGTTGATTTCATTTTGTGCTAAGTAAATGCATGACAGTGGGGTAAGTACATTGGAGAGGGTGCTTGTATCGGAAATCGTTCCTTTTCCACACCACTCTTGCTTTGGTAGTTTAGGTCCTCGGTATTGGTACTATCAGCCCCCGTAAGTTATTGGATTTTTTGGCGACAAAGAAAACTTTCTTTCAGGAAGCTAACCATCATAAGAAACTTCGGCTTGGAATAGTGTCCTGACGGATCACCATAATATATTCAAGCGTTTTTGTTATGTTAAGGACGACAGAAAGTGTGGGCCAGTTGAGGAATATCTATAATGCTTGAGAATGGAAGACAACCAATGATTCAATTTTTCTGCCTTATGAATTTAGTCTTAGAAGTTTGCTCATATTGAAGTTTTTGCTCAAGCACTTTATTAAAATAAATACTCTAAAGCGACTTAACTTATCCCTAAATATTTGCAAGGAATTTGCATATCAACTTGTACTAAACTATCCAATAATTCTATGGGATCTTCTTTGAATTTTAAGGCCAGACGTGACTTAATTTGCATTGCAATAAGTGCATTTGCTTTAGTGAGGTAGAGAACACGGAGAAATAACAATCTTAGCTTGGGACACCTAACAAAAAGTCCTAAAAGTCAAAATCTTGCATACAATTTACTTCATTTGGATGCAAGCATTTTAATGTAAGAATTTTACGCGACTGGATGGAAATTGCTTTTTTTTATGATATGTACAAGAAGTGAAAAGACGAAGTATTTATTATACACATTGCTATAATATCCCATTCTGTTTTATGAATTTAAGGGAAGATATGGCTTCAAAACAAAGTTGCGCCTAAGAGAAGAAACCGAAGTAGAATATGCTTGTTGCCAAAAAAATACTCAGGTCAACCATGATCGTCCTAGATGCTGTAAAGGCAACCAGAAAAGTTATCTCCGACAAGATTACTGGAAGCAATGATGCCTATGATGAATATGAAATCAGGAAAGTTGGCTGGGAAAAGTGCAGGAGAAGGAAATGAGAAAAAATAATGAAGAGTGCCGTTGGGAAATCTGAAGCTACAGTGCTGGTCCCAGGTAAAAAAAGTCCTATACAAAGTGATTGTAGAAGTAAGATCAATGGCCGTTCGTTAGAATAAAACTCAATTTAAAGTGCCCGAAGCGATAGCGGAGCTTAGGAATCACGTCAATGGTGGTGTTCCAACCGAGAGGATCAAACAAAAGTAGAAGTGTTGCAGAATGAAAATGAATTAAAAAACGGTTGAAAATGCAGACAACAAGAAGAGAACATGGACAAGATTCATCCTTCGTATGTACGAGTTAAATTAAGGCGCCTTATTCCGCATTCCCATTATTAACATGTCCAATTCGGACATGTAAATAATGGGAATGCGGCATAAGGCGCCTTAATTGAACTGGTACATACGAAGGATGAATCTTGTGCCAACAAGATCAAGAATGGGAAGATTTCTGAGTCGAGCTCGAGACACCTAATCTTTTCGACCTTGGCTTACCAAGTCCCCAACACATCTAGGCTTGGAGGAGGATTTTTCTCTGTCGGAGTGATGGAGATTATCTTATTTACTCTGATTCGCGTGGTTGTTTTATTTCTGAGTCTGAACTTACCTATCGTGATAAAGGTTGGGCGGTCCATCTATGTTGATTCCTGCAGTTTTTTGAATTGTATCATACGCTATACAACCAAAATGGAGTTATCTAAATCGGTCCACGCGTTACGAAGTTACATTTCACCCCTTACCACATCCTTCACCCCCCTCCCCTAAAATTTTTTTGACATGATACCAATCGGGAAAAATAATCTACCCAAGAAAGAAAAAACCATCCAAACCGGTGCACGCATTATGAAGTTAGACTACTCACACCATTTTTTCATTATTAGCAATGGTCGATCATATACTATACAACAACAAACAAATATCTAAATCGGTCCATGCATTACGAAGTTAGGTTTTACCTCCAACACCAAAAAAATTTTTTACATGGTACGAATTAAGGAACATACTCTACCCAACAAAACAAAAATTATCCAAATCGGTCCACGCGTTACAAAATTATGCCCGGTCATACACCAAAAAAAAATTAAAAAAAAACTTAGAACTTCTTTAATTTTGGGAGGTCGGGTTAAATGCAAGGTAATGTTTTTTTCCAGGAGCATCAATTAGGCATTATGGTTAAACTCGATAAGAAACTAGGTTTTACTTTGTAAATGTCCCTTGCATGTTTGTTTGGGAGCTCCATTCCATCCATTTGTTGAAATAGCTTAAGTTTTCTTGACCCATACTAAGAAGTGCGCCTTCTGTATTAGAAGAGAAAATCTATAAATATAAAAATGGGGAGGGGCGGTTGGAAAACCCATATATAATTTCGTCGACCGTGAAGTAAAGGTAGATTTCCTGCACCACCCCAGCCTTGCTAATAGGAGAATAATTTGGTCCTATAGTGGTGGTGGGGGAGGGGGAGGTGTGGTAACTTCGTAACGCGTGGACCGATTTCGATGATTCCTTTTCTGTTCGGTAGAGTATGTTCCTTGATTGATACCATGAGAAAAAAAATTTTAGTGGAATGGAGGTGGGGTAGGGGGTTAAATCTAACTTTTTAACGCGTGGACCGATTTCGATGGTTCTTTCCTCGTTGTATAGAGTAGAAGACACTAAAAAGTAAAAAATTAAATAGTTTTTAAAAAAAACTTGAACCGAATTCACAAAAAGCCCTAAAAAGCATAAAATAATTTTTAATTTTATATCTATTACGAAATTTTGAAGTCGGTTAAAATTAAACAAATAAATCAAAAACAGAACCACAATTGAATATAATACATAATACTACCTGAACATTTCAACTGACGGGATCATAAGAAATGACGATTAAATATTTTTGTTGTAGTTGTTTGGTTTGTTTGGTTCAACTTTATTTTTAAAAACTATTTTATTTAGTATTAATTAATTTTCTCTTAAGCTTTACGTTTTTCTGCTTTCAAGCTTGACTTAGAATCTTGTTCTTGCTTTTGTTTCCTCAAACCTTCTTATTAGGAATCATGTGGATTTCGGGTCGCATGAATAAGTTTCTTAGTAACTTATATCTTTTGTATCCCACCATGGTACACAATTGCATCATATACCTGTCTTTGTGCAATCTCTAGCTCGGAAAGATTATCAATTAAAATTTCTTTATTTATTGAAAATCCTCTCTCTCTAAAAAAAAGGTATTTCCATGTAAAGAAATCAAAACCATTTTAAAAAAAGAGGGCAACTCTTCATATTCTACTGTCTGTGGTATAACGTCTAACCACAAATCGTCAAGTCGGTGGTTCTCTTGGGGAGAAAAACTAGTCACTTTCTCTTCAAATAATGGCACTTTAATACAAACATCATTACAGCTGATTTTAATTGTCAGCGTCTATTTACCACCCTCAAATTGCCGTGTAATTTCTGAAGTACACGGAAATACACGGCCGCCCGTGAACTTTCCGTGCACATCCGTGTTATTTTCGTAATTTCCGTGTACTTTCCGCGTACTTTCCGTGTATTTCCGTGTAATTTCCGTGTACTCTCCGTGTATTTCTGTGTACTTTCTGTGCATTTCCGTGTACTTTCCGTGTATTTCCTTCTACTTCCGTGTACACGGAAATTACACGGCAATTTGAGAGTGTTAAATTTTTTTTAATTTGGTCTGCTTTAGAGTGTAGCTCTCAGAAACCTGACCTGCGGGTATCCGGTTCTCACCCGGGTACCCGATTGCTACTCCGTATCCGGTTCCAAAGGAGAATCGGTTCCATTATAAGAGTCGGTTCCAACGCCAGAATCGATTCCGTCATAGGAATCGTTTCCTCTTGAAATCGTGCAGTACAGATTCAGTTTCATGGCCAACGGAGAAAATCTTGCATTTCACTAAGGAAATTTCTAGTTTCTTTGAAAATTACAGATTTTTTTGTAGTGAAATTTCAAAATACGACTCAAGATTTATTAATAAAAATATAAAATTCCTTATACTCCCTACTATTAGTGACAATTTTTGCTTTGCAATTTCACTCATTCTTAATAACGGAATCGATTCCCGGTGGCGGATTCGATTCTTACATTGGAGCAGGTTCCATTGGTGGAATCGATTCCTATTGGGAACCGGGTACTCGCCTGGAACCGGGTACCCGATTGGAACCGAATTTTTGGTAGGAATCGATTCCTACCCGGTCGGGTGGGTACCTGGGTTTTCGGGTTATCCGATTCCAACTGAGAGTTTAGAGACCGCGAGCCAATTATTCTTTTTTTTTATACGATGTGGCCAAATCCTAGGGGACAACCCTTTGATGCGTTAGCATGGTTTTGGCCGGAAGGGAATTATCGTAAGGGAAGTGAGGAAGCTTGAGTCTTGTTTTTTGCATTGCTGCGAGCTAGACAACAGCCCAGAGACGGAGTGGATTATTTATATTTCTTAATAAAAGCTCACGGGGTCATCTTGTCTCCAACCCGGGACCCATGGATTGTTGGTCGTGCCGCTTAATGAATTGATTCAACTCCGTCTGTACGAAAAGATCTAAGGCTTAGCTATTCTTTGAATTCGCAGCTTAGATTTAATCGCAATAAGTGCAAAACTCAAAAAAACTATTGCAACAATCGTTGCGGAATCGTAAGAAGTCAATATTTCTGATATTTCCGATATTGCGAAGTGCATTTATTACCGAAAATCCTAGGTCCTCTTTCGTTAAATCAGCAGTCACAATATCAGCAGATACATTTAAAATTTTCTTTTTGATAAAACGTTACATGATTCTTCGTAGTGTACTTAAAAGAGCTTCATATGAAGAAGGAAAACAATTTCTGAAGCTGCTCGAATTACCTCGATAAATAAAAATTCGACTAAACCAATATTTGCGCAGTACAAAAATATGGCGATGCCTTAACAGAACTCAAACGTGGTGGTAATTGTGGAGAGAAGTTGACACCAGAAATACTACAGCGCCTTAAAATGATTGTAGAAAAATATCCCTGCATAAATGTTAAAAACATCAGAAATAAATTATTCGTAGAAAAATCATATCTATGTCAAAAATTCACAAAATGTGCATGAAATATTCACATGACCCGAGTAAATTTTCAAAATAAAAATCAAAACAAACTCTTTTTAAGCCCGAGCAACGTAAGAAATATAAAAATTTCTAAACACGATTGGCGTTTCTAATGAAAAAAAGTTAAGCTCCTTTGGCTCGTTCTCAATATCAGCACCAAAGGGTATGAGAAATGAATTAATTTCAAGGAAAAGAAACTGAAATATGTTTTCCTTCTAAATTTTTCAGAAATACACTACGAGTGATGCCTCAATTTATTAAATATTTTTAAATTTCTCAGAAAATAATTTAAATTTATGGATGAAAAAATTCCCTGACTTCAGTGAAAATTTCCCAAATTACCTGACATTTCCTTGACTTTCACCTGTCTACTTCAATTCCCCGACTTTTCCCGATTTTCCAGAAAGTGTCCACTTTGTGATGAAAAATTTTTTTTTAAGAACACCTTTATTATTTTTAAGTACAAAACATTTTACAGATTATTAGGCAAAACTTGAAGTTCACAAAATTAATTTTTTCCCATCATAAAAAATCCCAGGTAGACAATTTCTGACAATTTAATAAAATACCAAATAAATCCGTCAAACTACCAAAATAAATCCGAAAAATAGTCTGCAAATTTCGACCGGATGACGGTGCATTTTGACGTTAAAATTATAGAATTTAAATCTGGTATAATATTCTGACAAATGTTCCGAAATATTAAAGTAAGCAATGCCCGAATATATTTCTAGCAATATTAGGTCAATATACCGAAATACTATAGTGACGATCCGTATTTGGACAAATTTCCGAAAACCGGACAGTATAATTAACCTTAACAGTATACGGTTCCCACAGATTGCCAGTAAATTGCTGCTGCTGTAATTATGACAGTAATCTGCGTATATAAAAATTAAATATATATGGACAAATTGGCGGGTTTATTAAATAGAATAATTAGTAAATATTAATATTCAATTATAATTGAATTTATATTATATATATATTATATTATTATGTGTTTTTAACTTATATAACCAAGGTTTACATGATGCATCATTAAAAATATTATTTGATATCATAAAAAACACACTCCTATGTATTTTTAATTTCGTACACTCATATGATAGTTGCTATTTAATTTTTGATATGATTTGAAAAAGTTAAACATCACATTTTTGAATTCTTGCGGAGTAACTTGCTGGATCTCTGAATGTTGGAAGATTTGGGTACGGACCCAATACGGTCAAGTAAATTTTGAATTATTTATCAGCAAATTGACCATTTATTGCCCGATTTAAAATTGTAGTATTTAATGCCTTTAAAATGACAGTCTATTGTCAGCAAAGTTTACTGACTATTTATGATAACAATATGCCGTCATAAAGAGACAATATATGTTGCTGTCTATTTTCTATCATTATAGAAATAATAATCATCAATATACCCCCAATATGTGATCAACATATTCCGGCACTAATGGGTCAACGTATGTGAGATTATATGTATGTACTGAATGTGGACCTTATATTCCCGGAAATAATTGTTAGTCTACCTTTTGCTTAAATTTTAACGTAAATTTGACAGTATTTAGCCGATCCAGAGTTAGCCGATTTAGCTAATGTAAATTTTTTTCAATAGCTTGTCAACTATATGTTATCCTATTTTTTGCCAAATAAATAAGCCAGGATTTTTTTTTAAATTTTTGCTAATGTCGACATTAGCGACCGATTGGGGCGGAGCTATCACTGGTAGGGTAAAAGAGTCACTTAAGCGAGAATTCAAATAAAAGCTTATTTTCAAATAAAATCTTTATTGCATACACCTAGTTAACAAAATTTACTTATTCAGCTATTAGCTCAGATCACCTTTATTCATTTTGGCCATTCAACTTTGAAAATAATGACAGTTTAAAAAATAAACTAATTTGACCCCCATTGTACAAAGGTGGGAGCAATGGTGGTCACCCTGCGAGTAATCAGAGTCAAACAAAATTTAACACATATCGCAGACAAAACCTTTGGCAGAATCCCACCCAGTGCAGTCCGCGTAAACCCACTGTCCACATGAAGTACATCTGTACCACATCTCGTTGTTTTTTCCGAATTCGCTGGATATTAGACATCTATTTTCTGCGTCGTCATCTACATCATCGTGGCTTAACTGATTAGTATTTACGCCTGATACCGAAGAATCGGTTAATTCCTGGAGAACTTGGCTATTTGCTCTTTCAGGGCTCTTCTTCTGCACGGTAGTCTTCTTTTCTTGGCACTTATTTTTTATTTTATTTTTTTCTTTCCCTTTTCCTTCGTCTTGTTGAGATTTTCTAATTTTCTTATTTTCTTTTTGTACCAAGTCTTCTTTGATTGCCGTTGAAGTTAAAACTGTAGCATGCTGCTTCTGTCGGCCCTGTTTTGTATTGAGGATAGATGCTTTCTCTGGCAACTTAATGACATTTTGGATTGTAGACACCTTATTTGATATATCTTTGGTTTGAAGTGTTGATACAATATCTGGTTCAGGAAATGATGGATTCACTTGTTTTGATGTACCAGGAACTTAAGGGTCTACTTGCTTCGCTGTGCTAGGAATCGATCTTATACCTTGTACTGCATTAGTAGCAGCAGCTTGAACTGCAATAGACTCAGATTGGAGAATTTCAGTGGCAACAAAGTCTTCTTCTGAAAACACTTCGGGATTTATTGGAAAAATACCAGTTGCTCTAAATCCAGATTCTCCTTTGCTAATAGATGCAACATTATTAAATGCTTTCCTCACCAATGCTGCTACGTCGTAAGGGGTTATCTTTTCTGCGAGATGGCTCTTCATAAATAAGTCACATTCTTTTTTGTAAGCTGTTTTTATTGGAAAAAAGAAAGAAACATCCAGTGGCTGCATTTTATGAGACGTGTGTGGTGGTAAAGACAGCATATGAATATGGTTGTGCTTGCAATATTCGTAGATGGAAAGTGAAATGTGACTAGCGTGGTTATCTAGTATCAACAGGACGGGTTCATCCGCAGACGGCTTAGCGTGCTGGTTAAAGTGTAAAAGCCATTCAAGAAAAAGATTCTCATTGATCCAACCATTTCCCGAGCATTTGTAAAGAGCTCCTGTTGGGCCATCCTTCTCGAGTAATGTAGACAACCTCTTCCTAGGGAATATAAAAATTGGCGGAATGAATCCGCCAGAGCTCATTGCACACATTAAGGTTATGTTTTTTGCTCTCTCCCAACTTGTGATGGATCCCACTCTCTTCTGCACTTTTGTAACTAGTATTTGTCCTGGGGTTTGTACAGTTGAAATCCCTGTTTCATCGCAATTATAGATGTTTTTTGGAACAAATTTATACTTTTCCACACAAACGACACAAACACTAGAGGTGAGTCTGTTTTTGAATTTATTCTACTTTCCAAACTAAGTACCTGCAACAGAGGAAGACATCCTACCTTTCAAAACAGATCTAGGCAGGAAGTAATAGATTTAACACTAGCTCAAACCACAGATAAATCTAGGGTTAGTGACTGGAGAGTATCACCTAAATTATCCTTTTCGGATCATTTTAGGATAACCTTCAGTATCAACTTTGAAATTCGGATAGGTAAACCCTTTCGAAACCCTGTCAAGACTGACTGGGATAAATTCTCTGGTTTTGTAGCAAGTCGATTAAAATCCTCACCAGAGAGTAACATTTCGAACAAAACACAAATCGAGGAATCAGTCAACCTCATCACGAATACGCTAACGGCTGCTTTCAAGAGATCCTGTCCTATTAGTCGACCACCTAAAAGAAGCCATGCTCCATGGTGGACAGAGGAACTTCGACTACTTAGGACCAAGACCAGGAAACTCTTCAATAAGGTCAAGCAAACAAGAACAGAAGAAGATTGGAACCTATATCGCTCCAGCTTCAATGAATTTAAAAAGAAAACGAGAACTGCAAAAAGAACATCCTGGATTAACTACTGTTCGAACATAGAGTCAACGACAGAAGCTGCTAGACTCCGCAGGATCCCAGCCTGGACAGAGGACAGCCAGGAAATTCTTGAACAGCTCGTCTCCACCCATTTCCCTGGATGCTCGGACGGAAATCTAGAAGATCAACAACAAGATGTTCGGCAATTTCCACTTCCAATGGAAAACTTGGCAGCCATCGGGGACTGCATAAGTGAGGACAAGGTAGTATGGGCGGTGAAATCCTTCCAACCCTACAAATCTGCAGGACCGGATGGAATCATCCCCGCTATGCTACAAAATACTGTAACGAGTATCACTCCCTGGCTTAAAGCAGTCTTTGAAGCATGCCTTATTACCGGATACGTACCGAAAAGATGGAGACAGGTGCGTGTGGCCTTTATTCCCAAAGCAGGGAAACCAAGCCACACAACAGCCAAAGATTATAGACCAATCAGCCTCCCATCGTTCTAGGCTAAGGCTCTGCTGGGTTACAGGACATGTCGGTATAGAGGGTAACGAAAAAGCTGACGAACTGGCCAAAAATGGTTCAAGTACAGATATAGACATGCCGGAAAGGGTGCACCCTCCCTTCAATACAGCAAAAAGTCAAATCGATAGACACTACTCCAACATGACTTCGGAACGGTGGAGAAATATCAGCTACTGTCTCACAACACGAAGTATATGGCCGGAGTTGAATCAGAGCAGAACTTCAAATCTCTTATCCTTCGATAGAAAGCGCATTCGAACACTCGTCGGCGTCATCAACGGACACTGACCCATAGGAGCTATGGGCATCAGACTCGGCGTACCATCGAATGAGTTCTGCAGAAGCTGCAGAGACGAAGAAGAAATTGAGTCCATAGTGCACCTACTCTGCGAATGCCCGGCTCTAAAAGAACGACGACTCGCCTGTTTGGAAGCAAGGTTCTTTGACAACCTGGACGACTTAGCGGAGATAGCACTGGTGGACCTAAATAGATTCTTACAGAGATCTGGGTGGTTTTAAGTTCTGACCATGCATTTTCTTTTTTAAGGGCATTCACAATGGGCCTTCATGGCCTCCGAGTGAATTTGGTGCTTCTTAGCAACAAACAGCCCGACTAACCAACCAACCAACCAACCATACTTTTCCATCAGTTCTCCTAGCAGCTTATAGAACAACTGCACCTCCGTTTTATTGAAAGCTGCGATTCTGTTTATACTTGTTGCTTCTGGCTTCCCAACAGAAATATTATTTATTATCATATATGCATTCAACCAATCACGTCCAGCCATTCTTGAAGACTTGTTGAAGTTGTGCTTCAAATTCAAAGTTTCAGCATATTCGAATGCCACTTATCTGTATAGCGGTACATCTATAGAAAATAATTGGCCATCGTTTTGACCAAATTTGCTATATCGTCTTCTAATTTGGAACTGAAGATAGTATGTCGTCCAAGTCGTGGTCCCAAGTTAGATTTTTTTTATATCTCTTTTGTAGACTTGGAAATGGAATGTCCACAACTTTAGCTGCTTTTCGTATGGAATAACCTTGTTGTTCAATAAGCATACAGTCTTTTTTAGACTATCAAAAGACCAGGTAGCCTTTTCAGTAATTCCGACTCGTGCTTTCGGCATCTAGAAAAAAAAATTTATATAAATCACTTTGCGGGCAATGGGAGTCACTTGACTCTCATTGCCCACAACTACATTAATGATAAAAAAGTCAAAAATAAAAAAAAATAGAAATTATTATCACAATATAAGTTGCACATCACTATTCTGAATGTCAGACGAAATATACATAAAAGTCTTATATATGTACATTATGAATTTCGACACTTACCGCTTATTTTATTTCGAAAAACAAAACACCACTGTCACTCCGTCATGCGCGGTGGCTACTGGCACGAGCCATTCGCAACAGTGGTGGAGAGCACAGAGCGAGGCAGAGAGGCCGTTTACGCGACTCTCGGATCTGTAGTTTCGTAAATTTTTGTGTGACCACCATTGCCCGCTGACTCCCATTACCCGGTCTTCCCCTACCATTTATCTTGTTAGTATTGAGGTGTCCAACTGTCCATGTCAGGGCGTCCTGCACATTTTTTACGACCGCAAAAAAAATTTTTTTTTGTGAACTTTAAAGGTTTCCTATTATTTTGAAAAACGGTTGTACATAAAAATAATAAGGTTTTCTGAAAAAAATCCAAAAATCGTAAAATTTTAGTCTGAATAGTCAGAACAACACTTTAATATAATTTCACTGGGACTTCTATATTGTGAAACATAAAGCCCTCGTTCAAAACTTATATTGCATTTGGTGCTGGTACTATATAACGTTTGACTGCTGAGATTGTTCTACTTCTAATATATGCAGCGTAATTTAAAAAGTCGATATAATTAACGATAATGTGCATGCGGCGAAGTAAACTCAGTGTAGTTCTTCATTTTAAAATAAAGATCTCTGAGGTGTTCCTAACTCCGTATAGAGAAAAGGGTATTCCAGCAACTAAATTTATTTGAAACGAACAACTTATAAGAAATGTTGCTATAGTTTTGTAATATACATGTATAATGTATTATATAGTTATATTGATGCAATTTATCATTGCATACCTGGTTTCTTATCTAATTTTTATTCCCAGACGTAGCAGCACAAAAAATAGAATAAGTTTAACGAACACAAACTTACCAACGCAAATACATGGAATTTTTGAAATACCTATTAATTGATTACTTTATAAATTTATCTCTTCATTCAATCAATATTTAAACTAAGTAGCGCCTAAGGGAATTATTTTGTATCCACTTTCAGAAATTTAGAAAAAATGATCCTTCAAGTAGGGAATCAAATTAGAAAAATGCAAAACAAACAAGCACAAAAATATTGACGTAAATTCAAAGAAATTCGTTAGAAACCTCTAAAGTAATTCCCTAAGTATCTCTTTCAAAATTTCTTCAAAAGAACTTGTGGGCTCCTTTACGAATCAGAAGCGATTTAGTCTGGTTATCTTATATGATTCTTCGTTCATATGTATGCGAGTTTGCTCAATATTATTGCAATTAAAGCCTCTAGGGAATAAAAAAAATAAATGACAGAAAACTCCAAGTGATGGAAATTTATCATGAAGAAATGAATTTTCCTTACAACCATCACTGACAGCAAACGAAATGAATTTCAGGTGCCTTCTAAGGGCACGAATTTTCTTAAAAGGCGACAAAAGTTTTACCGAAGAATTTCGCCTTGTTGAATGAAATTTATGGGCCATAAAATTAGATGTGGGTGGTACGTAGAGGAAGAACGTGGGAAAAATGAGTGTAATTATTTATTTAAAAATTAAGATAAAGTGGTTCGACCGTAAAATCCCATCAAGAGTCTGTACATATTTCCCGAATAGGTTAAGTGAAATACCCTGGAAAGTGCCATTAAAGTTGTTTTGGGAAAATGTGTACAGGGCTCGAGGACGTATTTAAATGACATATTAACCGAGAACATGACGGAAGAAATATATAATTCATGATGTCTTGAGATTTCAATTTCATTATAGGTATGCATGTAAACCAAACAAGGATTCAAGGTTGAAAGGGATATACCTTCAAAGGTGATAACGAAACCACAATGGTTAGACTTTCTTCTCTGTTTGTTTGTCTGTTAATGCCTGTAACTTATAAACTATTAAGGTTGAGAAACTTGTGTAGTTACAGTTTTATAATTCGCGTCTTTTGCCTCGACTTATTGTTGGTGTTAAAATTGAAACCTTAAAATATATTTTTAAATTTAAGTAAATAAAAGCAAGAATGGTGGGTCTGCAAACTGATCGATGTTCATCGATATTCACGATGTTGAGGAAATCAATATCGATGTTTTAACATCGATGTTGAAGTATATAGAATATTGCACTATCGTAATTAATGACAGCACATCGACCTTCGATGTTGGCGAAAAAGAACCGGATCCAAATTGAAAATAGATATTTTTTTTTATATTGAAGACTTAGCATGTGTTGCTTTATAATTATACGAGATTAAAAAATACCTTTATATATATTTATATAGTTCAACTAAGCAGAAAGTAACTCAGAATTTTTGTTAGTCAGATGCTTCCTTCTACTGATCTCCACATAGTGAGAAAAACTGAATTTCTATTTAAAGAGCAGCAGTAGATGCAACCGCAGAAGTTGTAAATTCTGAGTTAGAATAAGGCGGGTTTTACGCTGATTTTTTATTTGAATCATATTCTAATTTATAAACAATAAATTAACAAAGTTATGCAATAATGGGTTGATAGTATTACTCAAAGTTGTCACATGGTTTTTGCTGTTCTTATTGTATACCTGTGGAATGAGGGCGTTGCACTGCTTGCTTTATGATCATTCAAAAGACAAAGAATTAATTGGTTCATCAAAAGCGTGGTTATGCCGACAGATGTAAAGGAAGTCATAAGAAAAGGACAACAAACTTAGATATTCAGACAGGTTAGTAGCTTCGGGGTGTTAATTGTACCCTGCAAGCATTCATAAATGAACAGAATCCCAAAGACCCGCGTCTCTTCTGTAGAGTGCCCACAGACAGAAGCTTTAGTATATAGGGAGCCAATATAACAGGATTTTTCTACGGAAGACGACGAAGCGCAAATGTAAGAACCTACGTTATGTCGTTTCGATGAAAATCGGTAAAACTAAAAAGCAATAAACAGTCTTGATGACAAAACAATCATCAAATGCACGAGACTATTTCTTTGCGAAGCCCAAAACGAAACATCTACGCCGATAGTTGTTCCCATCTTGTATTCGATATTGTGCTATCAGTTTTAGTTTTAGTTCTTTATCTTCGACGTTCACGATTAAATCACCGGTCAGTATAATTTGTATTTTATCCCAAATTGATAATTCCATAAAGCTGCAGCTGTTCCTGATTCTCCGTCCCACAATATTCTTCATGGAAAGGCCTCGATCCCACATAAATAGATAGTTGTAAACCTACCATTCAAGAAGCCATATTGGAAGTGTCCATAAATTGTTTAAAGTGAAAAACAGCGAATCAGAAATAATTGCCTAAAAGAACTTACCAACTCTCGATATATTATCAACAAGTCGTTAGTTACATTGTTCCTATTGCACTTTTTATAGTGTAGAAAAATCACAGAGTTTCTATAACATTCAAGCATCTTCATTCTATTTAACATCGATATTAAGGCACATCGATGTTTTGAGTTCGATTATTATCGATCATCGATGTTCAGTCGTCGATGTTGACATCGATGTCAATATCGATGTTTTCTCAATATCGCTCATCCCTAATGTCGCCTAGAAAGGAACCATCCGCTACTTTCTTTTTACATACGCTAGTACTGTAAAGTTGGGTCATTCCGGACCCGTATAGTTCCAGGAACTATGTTTTATTCCGGAACGGTTCTTTTATTTCCATAGATTTTATTTTGGGATGTCCACATAGTTCCAATTTCATTGCAAACTGTTCAAATCCAGTGTGCTGGCGCGGTGAGATGAGCGCGTGATTATAGCATATCTACAACTTTTCGTGTAAATCGAATTTGTGAGAAATTGGAGTCACATGATATAAGAAATGAATTGGATATACTGTAAACATCTCATTGTGGCAGCTCACTGGATAACGACAGTTCAAAATGAAATCAGACTAAATAGTTCAGGAGGCATGTTTCCGCGAATTAGTTCCATGAATAAGAGGGAACCTTCTATCTTCAATATCGCTTTGGAACGATTTTGCGCAAGCTTACAGTACTGCTCATGTGTTGCATAGAAAACGGTAGATTGCAATTGTAAATTACCTAGAAATAGTAAATAGGTATTTATAAAGGGTGCCCCAAAATTCACGAAAGAACAAGGCGTTTTCATTGTTGATCAATGTTTTGAAAATATTGAAGGTATTTCGTACAAAATATGGTCAGAATACTGATTAAACTCCATAAACTGTAAAGAGATTGATTTAAAAATTCAAGGAGACTCGATCAATTAATAATACTAGACACTCTGGCCGTCGTTCAACACAACATATCGCAGCAATTCGTAAAAGTGTTGCTGAGAATCCAAGTACAATAATTTGGAGCAGTGGACATTTCGAGAAGCTCTCTACATCATATTCTTCCAAAGCTTTGAAAGCTCATACAAAGTTCAATTGAGGCTCATTTTTGTCTAGATGGCTTCGCTAATCGTGAAAGTTGCATTGACAACGTTTTGGTGATCAGAATTGGCCTGGCCGCCTAGATCAGTGATGTCCAAACCTATGCCCGCGGGCAAGTGAGCTTTTGAGCTTTTAAATTCGTATACGCACTTGTTTGGCTGTATTCGATTTCTTGTTTTTGCGTTTTTTAATTAATAAAGCATACAAAAGTTAAAAAAATCGTCATATTTAAGTAGTTTTTTAAGCGATTATACAATACCTTAAGATATACAACCTTTTACAAATTTTTTAAGGTTCTAAATTAAACAAGCAGTACGAAATGCTTCTAAGGCTTTTAAGCTTTCTTCACATTAAGTAGTGTGAGTTTGGCCATCACTGGCCTAGATCATGTGACTTAACGCCATTAGACTTTTTTGTATGGGGTTTTTGAAGTCGAAAGTTTATACCAACAGGACATGCGAATGACCACCCGCGTCTTGATGGAGGAGATTGATCGCTGTATCAACCAGATATTCAGATAATTCAGCCTGTAAAGTTCATGACTTAATAAAAACTTTACAATTTTTAATTAAAATCCTGTATTTTTTAAAATTACTTCTTGCGTAAATTTCGGGACGCTCTTTATATTTAAACGACAAAATTATCCCCAGGAAATACATTAAGAATATATATAAGGACTTCACTAATTCACTGTTTACTTACTTGTTACTAGCAAATATGACCTTAATTCAATAATGAACACATTAAAAGAATATGTCTAAGCAGGTAAATATTGCGTGCATATATTTTAACTAAAAGATAGATATACTGCGTATATTTTAAGTACAAGACAGTACTTTACCTAGTTAAAGTTTCAGATTTTTTTTGCTTCATTTTATTTCTTTAAATATTTTGTAGATAAATAAATTACACTTAATAGTGCAACATCCACACATTTCTTTGCTCACTTTGTTCTTGTTTAACTATGGTTTTCATTTCAGTTGCAAAGTGGGAATCGATCAGTTCGATTGTTTAGCGTAAAGTTTGCAAACAATTGAAATAAAAGAGTATATAGTATCAGTTAATAAAGGTATCGTTTCATTTTCAGCTGTTAGGAACTGTCTGTAATATTAATAATAACATGTAGGTGAATAATGGAGCAACAGCGTTATTGATAATATATGGGGTCTTAATGATTAAGTTACTGATTTTGAAGGTCAGTGATCGTGATAGTGATCGGCCTATACAATTCGTTTTAAAAGAAAAGAATTGATACTGATTGATAGTGTTTATGTTTCTTACAGTGGAAGATACATTCTGTGTAATAACTATAAAACCAGCCCACCACCACCAAAGTTTCTTCTTGAAAAATACTGAGGCTCTTTACACAGGTATATCACATCTTGATTTTTTTTATTTCTTTTCCATAGGTGATTTTGTCAGATGATTTATAATTAATCTGTATGGCCCCGATGGTAATCACTTGTATTGCGTAAAGAACCTCAGTATTTTTCAAGAAGTAACTTTAACGGAAATACATTGTTAACATATAAAAAAGACGTTTTTCTTAATCAAAATAATAGAAATCAACTTATTACAAGTATTGCTCAATCATGGCTTGACAAGAATCGTCGTCCAAATTTAAAAACTTATTCTATGGCAGCAAATGAAATCAAGAAGCCCTTTTTCTACGAAAGAAAAGGAAAGGGATTAATAAGAATTCTGTTGATTGTTACCAAACTTACTGACCTAAAGAACACAATATTTAAGAATCCAAGATATGCTCTAACTCGGTCATTTATCCCCTTGTGGGGCACAGGAAGTCTACTACACCGAGACTCCACCTGTTCCGGTTCTACACCAATGCCTTTAACTGTCGCCACGATTTGTTGCACTCGGTGCCTTACTTCTCTACGGATCTTCCTTTGGTCCCTTACGGGTTCCAAACTAGGGCCTATTGAGCGATGTTTTAGTTCTCTCTCCCGTCTTGGCCTGTAAGTCTCTGTAGGTGTTTGTTGGTAATGACCTCCGGCATATGGATATTTAGGAAGACACTGGTTCACAAATGCATGTAGTTTGGATGTTACTTGGAAGGTCACAGTTGAGCAAGAATATTAAATACAACTCGAGCCTTATTGATGCAAACCTGTATATCAGCTTCAGCTCCGCCGTCTGCTGTAACTATGTTTTCGAAATACCAAAATTTATCCACTTGTTCTATTTGCTGCTCTTCAACATAAATTTCGTTTTGTCTCCTGGAGTCCAAGCTCATAACTTTGGTCTTAGCAGCATTGATCTTAAGCCTTGCTTGATTTTTTCCAACTGCCACTACGGAATAACTCCTTAATAAGTTTTAATAAGCTCAAAAATATTAGCGCTCAAAAAAAATTATGGATGTTTCGACCGAAAGTGCAAGCTGGTCATCATCAGCGTGTTACTTACGCTTTCCACCACTCACATCCATGGCGGAAGGTCAAAAACTCATATTTTTGAGCGATCACCATCCCCAAAAATTTTTGTTTACTCTTATTATGAGTGTTTTTACTTTTTCCATCTTGAAATGACTTCCACCAAGAGTTTATCGAAAGGAAACTTTCTGATGAAGCAATATTTAACCAGTATTGGTATTTTATGAAATTGAAATTGATCACTTTTTTTGAGCGATCACCATCCCCAAAAAAATTTGTTTACTCCTATTATGTGGAAGTAAAACAAGTGTCTTTACTTTTTCCATCTCAAAATTTTTCTGTTTTAGATGGCACATTTTTACAACAGCGCAGACCCACCTGTACAATACATTTTTTTTAAATATATTTCAATAGTTATTTATGAAGTCTAGCAAACCCTACATCAATACCATCATAATCTCATAAAAATATATTTTTTTCCAGCGCCCAAAGTAGAATACTGCCTTAATGCTAATAATTAGAATTATAATGAAATGAAATTGCCTTAAAGCAGACTTTTAATGAAAAATATTGTCTGGCTGTTGTGTAACACCGATGCAAATTTTTATGCAAAATTTAGGAATTAAGAGATTAATATTAATTTGAATACTGAAACGTCGAAATATAAATGCCGAAACAATTTTATTTTACACGGGGGAACAAATAAGATTAATTTCGGGCAAGACCCTATTTTTAGGAAAAGCAATGGAGACTTTCATTATAAGAAATATTTTTCTAATTGAAAGTGGGTACCCACTTAATTTCCTACCAAAAATGAGAAAGGATATTTAGGGTTCCCTCTTCATTACGTATCAAGTTATTTCTCTTTGTTCATTAATTGAAATAAATGGGATGCTGAATTATAGTTAATTCGACCATCCAATAAAAGTGTATGATCAAGAAAATTGCATCTACAGAAAAAATTGAGTAATATATTTTTGAATACTTGTATATAATTGCAAAGTTGTAGGTATTCAGGAATGGAAGAGAAATAATACATTGACGTCTCCAGAACTAAGTAAGTGCCTGTTCAGACGAGTCGATGAATTGAACTTTCATCACGAAATTCTTTGGTCCGGGGGAAGTTCGGGAAGGGAGGAAGTGCGTCTCGATCTGAACTGGAATCACGTTGAACTTTTCTGGTCAGGTTGTAATGTTGGGGCGGGCGGTAACCCCCCATTTAATAAAGCAATTAAAAGCCTGATTAATACACCTCTTCCTCCCAGAAAGTCTAATAAATTTTTGACGTACATAAATACATGTAAGTGCACGTAAATTCACGTAAGTCCAAACAGTCATAACCTTTAATAATTCACCCAGTCGCTTCCAACTATTTATTACGGACATTTTAATCTTTTAGGAATTAATATACTATATATACAAAAAATAGCAAAAGCAACCGCCGGGACGACAGAAAAACAATTTTAATGTCGGCTGTACCAGAATCAGATATCCACGACATGACGACGGCATTGAGCATACTTTTATTTTTGAGCGAAAAAATTCCATTACGATAAACGTTAGTTTGGACTCCTTCGGAGTTCAGTAAAAAGTTATTCAGCAAAAATTGTTCTACTCTCACGTCGGGTTATGTGATTTCGATTAGCCAATATGAACTGTTGCTGTAAGCTGTCGTGCATTCTGATTCAGCCTATAGCCCAAAAGCGCCCAGCAAGAATTAAAAATCGCCCAAAAGCGCCCAGCAAGAATTAAAAAATCGCTCAAAAAGTGCCAAATCACACAACTGAGGAGGTGGAAAAAATATTTTGTTGCAGTCAAATACATCTTTATCTCATCAACCGCTACCTGTGACCAACACTAACATCAGAACTACGATACATTGGAAGTAGAAGTTGAAGAAGTATCGATACTCAATAGCATTGGAACCATGTGGATAAAAAATTAAAAAAATTATATATGGTGTAGAAATTGCATAGAAATTACAATTATTATCTTATTGGTTTTTTTTTATCAAAATATCGATTTGCTCAAAAGATATATGCATTGATTGATAATTTTTTTCAAATGAAAACGCATCTCAGCGGGTGATTTCATATATCTTTTTAGCAAATGAATAATTTGAAATTTCGCAAGAACAACTAAAAAAGCAGATGAAATAAAGAACAATAAATTTTTATTTCAATAGAAAACTATTTTTAGCTTTTGCATATTGCTACACGACTAGAGATTGGACCCATACACCAAATAATGAGACGGTGTGTGCTGAGCTGTCAATACTTCGAGTATTGAAAGAAAAGTATCGATCGTAAGTAAGATCGGTAGTATCGGGGGCTGATAGTACCGATTATAAAACCTCGAAGTATTAAAAGCAAAGTATCGATACTTCGGTATATCGATACAGTATCGCCCATCTCTAATTGGAGGTAGCGGACGCAATAAAGTCGGTGGACCTCGGTAAGGCCGAGGAATAGATGTGATACCAGCGAAATTATTTAAGGCGGATCCCATTCGTCTTTCCGTAATCAAGGTATCTTAGGAAACCGAGACTTATCCCATTAGAGAATTGTGAAGATTCCGAAAAAAAGGCGACCTGAGGAGTAGTAGCAATTGGTTGGTATCTGTATTTTTACTGCAAGGAAAAAATCATCCCAGTGCGAATCCAGCAAACAATCTAGCGTACTCATAACAATAAACAGACTGGCTTGCTTGAAGGTTTCTCCTACAGCGATTACATTACCGCCCTCCGTGCTATCATCGAGCAATTTTCCGAATGGTGATCTCATTTACACTTAATGTTTGTCGCTTTCTAGCAGACTTTTAACCCATTATCGTTAATGTATTGGCGATCGCGTAATCTCTGAAAGAGTTGACGTTCTTAAATACCGACAGAATATCGGCTTTCAATCACGCTTCTATCGCTACTACGGCGATTTTTTAACAATCTACAGGGTGTTTCTTAGGTCGTTTGCAAAAGTCAAGGAACTGGTAGATCCTAGGCGAGAAACGAAAAGAAATGTATGTTAGGGAGGGGTATATTTACGATGAAATTAACCATCTTACATTTTAACGCATATTTTTAGTTTTAGTGCTATAGAATTTATTATTATCTCAGTTGATAGGTAACATAATGGAGTTAAAGATACTGTAACATTTCTTTTTTAGGGCTGTTAGAGATTTAAAACTAGTGGGTGGGTCCAGATTCTGGGTGTCGCATCATTGGTGCGACTCTTGAGGTCCACACGAACAACTTCCCAGTTAATAACAATTTTCAATTGTTATTAACAATATTCAATTATTATTAACAATATGTAATTCTTAATGGCGATAAATTTCATGATCATAGTACAAACGAGTAAGTGAAAACTCAATAAAATTCATACTATTCGATTTATCGTTTCATTTATCATTAATATCAACTATTATGGTTTTTTTTACCATTTTTTTAATGTTACAAAAAATATGTGTTTTTTTTAAGTATCGAGTTATATCAGAACCACTTAGATCAAATGAATCCTTTTCAAAAAAAAACTTTCGCCCACTTTTATGTCATTTAAACATACTTAAAAAATTGATATTTTAAATTTATAAATAAATAAATAAATGAATTTAATTTATCATGATAATTTCGTTGTAATTAGAAGCAAAAAAAAATTTAAAAAAATTATTCCGTTATAGCACTATTTTTTAATGAAAACCAAATAAATGCACTCTGTTTGGAATTCATTTGTTATTAATAATTTTGAATGGTTATAAACAATTTATAATTGATATAAACAATTCTTAATTGTTATAGACCATTTTTAATTGATATAAACAAAGTTTATTCATAAAAGAAATTTTTTGTGGTAAAAAAAATTTCAATTGTTTATAAGAATTTTCAATTGCTATGAACAATCTGCAATTTTGTATTCAATTTCCAATTTTCATAATCAATTTTCAACCAGGTAAAACCATTTTTTATGATTATAAAATCATTATTGTTATAAACAATTTTTCATCATTATAAACAATTTCTGTTCATAATAAATTGTTATTATCCGACTTTTTGATGTCCCGATCGTCATCAGAACAAATTACATCGAAGAAATCCTTTTCAAGAAAGTCTGAAATCAACTTTTTTTTCAGTTTTTTTGTTAAAACAAAAAAACGGCTGAACCGAAATTGATTAAATTTCTCTCAGTTCTTATTGACAATAAATAATACGCTTCGAATGGCACCATAGCGAAGTCGTTATCATTTTTTGTTCGCGAGATTTCGTTGTCGAAAAAAGTGGGTCCGAACGTACGTACGTACACACACACACACACACACACACACACACACACACACACACACACACACACACATACATGTGTTCAAAAACATGCGTAAAACACTATGGTGACTTTGAAATGTAAAAAAAATTTTAAACTAAAAATTTTGAAAATCGGGCCCATTACAATAACTTCCTATATGTGGGAAGTTAAAAACTGACTTTCAAACTTAAATTTTTGGCAAATTATACACTTTCGCGGTCACCTGGTTTTTTGGCGATATAAAATCCAAAATTAGACCGATCTTCATGATTTTTTTTAAATGTTCGTTTTTACGGCGAAAAAAACCATTGATTTTTCGATTTTTTTACTTTCAGGGTCACCTGGTTTTTTGGCTGTAAAAAATCGAAAAATCAACTTTTGTTATAATTTTTTTTTCAATTTGTTCGTTTTTTTACGGCGTATTTACGTTAGAGATTTCAGAAATTTGAAAAAAAATTATATTTTTTAGGCAGCGTCTATTCGCATCGCTCTTGTTCATGTAGAAGAACTTGGCGACACAAATATCGAATTCAAACCAATATGGCGATTAAATATCGAACCCAAATCAACATGGCAAACTATAAAATAGCCGCACGCTCGTGGACTCTGTCTCTCTCTCTTTTTACAGTCAAATATTCAGTGAGTGAAACTTTAATAATATTTTTAAAACATATGCTTCATAAAACAAAATTAAATTCTCGGACAGCCAGGTGTTCGAAAATTTAATTTTGTTTTATGAAGTTACAAAAATATTATCAGAGCCTGGCCAATAGGTTATACAGATTGGGAGTCTTTTATTTTTATCATTTGATCTACTCAACACAGCGAAATCAAACAAACGATAAAACTAAAATCCCAATTACCTTTCAAAGTTTGTCAACTATGTTGTTCTAACTCTTACCACTGCAGGTACAGTCTCTTACAAAAGTGAAGAAAATATTTTAAAATTACCAAAAATTCAGAATTTTCCCAAATTTTCTCCGAAATTCATGTAATCAATACATTCATTTTTTATTTTTATAAAATTGCCCATCTCATTACCTTTCCACAAATCTATCGGGGAATTTTACAAAAATCTGAAATTTAAGGAAACTAAACTAATACTAAAATCCTTTTTATTGCAATTAATGTTATTATATTACAAAAGCTGTTCGAAATGTCCTCCATCACTTTCGATGCCTGATAATTATCTCTTCCTAATTCCATGTGCCGAATTGTATACAGGTGCTGCCGTATTTTTGTCGCTGCGTTCGGAATTCTTCTAACTAAATCCTCTCTATTATTAACTGGCCTTGTAAACATCATCCTACATTGTTTCCCATTAAAAAGAGTTCAAAAGAGTAAGATGTGGAGCTATAGCAGGCCAAGGAATAGGTTCAACTCGTCCAATCCAGCGGTCAGGAAGTTTTTCATTTTATATTTCCTCACAATGTTGGTAGTATGCACTGTGTTGATTGAACATACATTACAATGTAATAACAAAAAAGTTAGCAGATATTCTGGTTTTAAGCACTTGATGCAAAATGAATTGTCCGATTAAATGAGTGCCGAAGATACCAGCACAAATATTTGCCCAGAATTCGGGTAGGAAGGAGGTTCACAGAGGACACTATGTGGGTTAGTATCCGACCAGGTATGGAGGTTGTGGATACCATTCTCGGTGAGTTGCGATTCATCCGTCCACAGAATTCGGCACAAAAATGCCTTGTTCTTAGTGATGCATTCCAGAAGTCAAATGCAAAATTTTAATCTTCTCTCAGAAGCTCCTTCCAGTAGTCCTTGGACTGGACTGATGATATGATCGTCACCCTAACGGATGAATAACCCTCCAAAGTTTAACTGAATATACCCCTAATCTTCTTGCGATTCGTCTCGGAATCATTCGCTTATTACTTAAAAGTAAATATTTCCATTTTTTAATAACTTTAGCTTAAAAACACCCGTAGTTATCGTTTTTTTTTTCAACGATATTCGATATTCTTTCTCACTGACCCTTTTTTGTAGCAAAATGTTAAAATCAGTTATTAGTAACAGAACGTCAGGATTCTAGGGTGTGAACTGTAGCTAACACATGCCAATACTGAAAATTAAACAAATTACACTACATTTTTATAAGATTTTTGCAGCAATGATTAAAATTAATTATCTATGTACCCTAACCAAACATTTCATTTATTTAAATAATTTTCTACATAAAGTTCAATAAAATAATTAGTTAGAGATTTTTGAGCTTTTCTAGTCCTTTCTCTATCTTGACATATTGTACCTTTTCGGAACAGTAATAAGATGGGCAATGTAATTAAAATAAAAAACACATTTATAAATTACATGAATTTCGGAGAAAAGTTTGGTTTGGTTAGGTGAGATCTAATATATGTATACATATATCTATTTTTAACCGACTTCCCAAAAACAAAGAGGTTCTAAGTTCGACGCGTATTTTTTTTTATTTTTATTTTTTTTTTATGTCTGACCGGGCATAACTTCGTAACGCGTCGACCGATTTTGATGATTCTTTTTTTGTTGGGTAGAGTATGTTCACCGATTAGTACCATGTCAAAAAAATTTTTGATAGGGTGGGGGTGGGGGTGGGGGTGAAACCTAACTTTGTAACGCGTGATCCGATTTGGATGGTTCTTTTTTTGTTGTACAGAGTATGATCCCCCATTGCTAACAGGAGAAAAAACATTTGGCCTAGGGAGGGGGGAGGGGGGTGGGGTAGTCTAACTTTGTAACGCGTGGACCGATTTGGATAATTCTTTTTCTGTTGGGTAGAGCATGTTCCGTGGTTGATACCAGGTGAAAAAAATTTTGGGGGGATGGGGGTGGAACCTAACTTTGTAACGCGTGGTCCGATTTTGATGGTTCTTTTTCTGTTGTATAGAGTATGATCCCCCATTGCTAACAGGAGAATAATTTGGTCCTATGTTGAAAGGTGTGGGTGGTGGGAGTGGTAGTCTAACTTCGTAACGCGTGGAGCGATTTGGATAATTCTTTTTCTTTTGGGTAGAATATGATCCTTAGTTGATACTACGAGAAAAAAAATATTGCTGGGGTGGGGGTGGGAGAAGGGGGGTGGAACCTAACTTTTTAACGCCTGGATCGATTTGGATACTTCTTTTGCTGTTGTATAGAGTGTGCTCCCCCATTGCTAATAAGAGAATAGTTTGGTCCTAGGGTGGTGGTGGGGGAGGGAGAGGGGTAGTAACTTCGTAACGCGTGAACCGACTTCGATGATTCCTTTTCTGTTCGGTAGGGTATGTTCCATGATAACATGAGAAAAAAAGTTTAGTGGAATGGGGTTGGGGTAGGGGGTTAAAACAAACGTGTAACTTGTGGACCGATTTGGATGGTTCTTTCTTCGTTGTATAGAGTAGAAGACACTAAAAAGTGTAAAATAAAATAGTTTTTAAAAAAAAAGTTGAACCGACTTCACAAAAAGAGCTGAAAAGCATAAAATAATTTTTAATTTTATATCTATTACGACATTTTGAAGTCGGTGTAAATTAAACAAATAAAACAACTACTTAACCACAATTGAAAATAATACATAATACTACCTGAACGTTTCAGCGTACGGGATCATAAGAAATGACGATTAAATATTTTTGTTGTAGTTGTTTGGTTTGTTTAATTTGCACCGACTTCAAAATGTCGTAATAGATATAAAATTAAAAATTATTTTATGCTTTTCAGCGCTTTTTGTGCAGTCGGTTCAACTTTTTTTTAAAATCTATTTGATAAGGTATGGGATCCCGTAGTTAACCTGAATAAGTCAAAGATAATAATTTACCAAAGAGTGGGTGGCGTCCAAAAGCAAGGAGAGGAGAGGTTTTTCCAGAACAATGCTATTGAAGTGGTAAACAAATATACATACTTCGTGCTTACTCCAAAGCTTTCAATGACTGAGCACATAAAACAACGATATCACACTGCTAAAATTGGGCTGAGTTCTACATGGAAGCATTTCATCACAGGGAAAAACATTAAACATTCAGAAAAGATAAAAATTTTTAATGCAGTTAGCAGATCAGTCCTTTGTTACGGTGCGGAAATATGCGGCTTCAGAAAACATGAAGACTTTGAGAAATTGCTCCGCTTTTTTCTGAAAAGACTATTTTTCTTGTCAACGCAAGCCCCCAATTACGTGCTTACTTTAGAGAAGGGGTCGTCAAATTTATATATACATACACTTCAATGTCATTTCACTTACATGCTAAACTTCCTTTACAACTATCATACCGGGAGGTTGACTCGTAAACTGGCGTGGATGCTGGCGGACAAAGGGATTTTTTGGCATGAGGTATGGTCTGGACTGGCTGATAAACATGACATACATGTTAATATAAGGGAGGATACTTACAGTGCTTTGAAGCAAAAGTTAGTTGAAATTGTTAAAGCGAAGGATTCTTGGCTGAAGTCAAAAGCTATGGACTGGGCAAGGGGTACAGTCCGGCAAGGCTTATATGATAAACTAAGTTAGTTTAAAAATGAATTTTCAATTGACGAGATTAGTTTAATTATAAAGTACAAATGTGGTTGAGTCCCTGAAGGAGGGAAGGAAGTATTTTGTGTTCATAATGTAACCTCTCTGAGAATGAAGACTTATTGCACTTTCTTGGCACTTGTCCTATTCTTTCAGAGTTTCGTGTGTTAGTTTGTGGCAAGAAAACCATTACGGAAAACAAAATTATAGAAATGTTGAATGGCAGAAACAATTATAGCGACCTTTATAACTATGTTATCAAAGCGTGGAAATATAGACATTTTCCTTTTTTAATTTTTTAATTTTTACTATTGTTGTGCATAGTTCCTTTTTTTTAATTTTCGTTTTGGTTCCTAATATAATTTTGAGTTATTTTTCACCTATGTTTGTTAAATACACACTTACTGAGTTTTTATATATCTGTATACCAACCTTTAAAGTTAATTTTTTTATACGATGTGGCCAAAGCCTAGGGGGCAACCCTTTGATGCGTTAGCAGAGTTTGGCCGGAAGGGAGTTAGGTTAAGGGAAGTGAGGAAGCTTGAGTCTTATTTTTGCATTGTTGCGAGCTAGACAACAGCCCAGAGACGGAGTGAATTATTTTAATTTCTTAATAAAAGCTCACGGGGAGACCTGGTCTCGAACCCGGGACCCATGGCATGGTGGTCGAACCCGGGACCCATGGCATGGTGGTCGTGCCGCTCAACGAATTGATCCAACTCCGTCTCCAATTTTTAAATTTTATTGAATCATATTGATAGGTTTTCTTATTTTTTATTTCTTGTATGAATGTAAAATTAAATGGAATGCTGTACTCGATACTGAAATAAACTATTATTATTTTCGGTTTTGACGCGTGTCATTTAGGATTCTAGTTGGCGCGGCAGTAGTTTTCCCCTACGTCGGTCGTAATGCCAAGACTTCGGGGATTTGTCATTCGTTCGTTATGTACTTATGTATTGTCTGTAGCGTCCTGTCCGTAGTTCAGGAATTCGCGAACCGTTCGGGAAGTGATACGTACAACCGCTTTCTGTAGTATGTGTACAGTGTTTTTATGTAATTTTAGTGCTGGTATATTTGTTATCAGTGTTTTGGGTACAACGGCTGTGGAAGACAAGATGATTGGTACGATAGTCACTTTGACCATGTTCCACATGCTGCACCTTGCGTGCCGAACATGTATATTTTGTGATCTTCTCCCTAAAAGTGCTCTGCACATTGCTGGTGTTGAGTACTGCAATGTCAATTAGGTATGTTGTTTTGCTGTGTTTATCTATGAGAGTAATATCCGGTCTATTGTGGTGTAATGTCCGATCAGTTATTATTGACCGATCATAATATATTTTATGTGTGGAGTTTTCAAGAACAGTGTCTGGTGTATATTTTTAATATGATGTGTATGTGCGGGTGTACTAAGGCTGTGTTTTAGGTCTAACTGTTGGTGTATGACATTGCAGACCTGGTTGTGTCTATGCAAGTAATCTGTTTGAGTAAGAAGTTTGCATCGAGCCGTTATATGTTCTACTGTTTCAGTAGCTAAATGACAAAGTCTACACGTGTCGTCCTGAACTGCCGCATCCTTAAGGATGTGTTTCCTATAATTCCTCGTGTTAATGACCGTGTCTTATATAGCAAGCATGAATCTCTCCATCTCAGGGAATAAATCACCGCCAGTGAGCCAAGCGTTCGACGCATCTTTGTCGTCATGATTTTGGTTTAAGTCAGCGTAATGTCTTCCATGTAGAGACTTATGTGTCCAAGCCTGCTGTTTATCTATGTATGTCGCTATTTTTAGTGTATTATCCAGGATTCTGTTGTGCAAATCAAATGGTGTTTGTTTCTTGTCGGCTTTGATCACTGCTGCATGCAATGGAGAGTTATCTTCTTTGCTATAGAAGTATTCCTGATAGACTTCACTTGTTTATAATGCAGTGACTTTATGTCTATCAGACCGTGACCGCCCTTGTGTGTACTGTTAGTCGTTCGGCACAGGAGTTAGAATGGTGTGCCCTGTACCATGTCAGCATCGTTCGCGTTCTCCTGTCCAGTGCTCCTAAGTCCGTCTGTTTCCATTTAATTACCCCAAAGGAATAAGTAAGAACTGGTGTTGCGTACATGTTTATAGCCTTAAGGAGATTTTTCCCATTAAGGCTAGTTTTCAGACAACTGTTCAAGCCGGCTGTATATTTGGTCTCTAGCGCCCGCTTTATGTCCGTGTTAGGTATATCACGTTATTGTTGGAATTCAAGATACTTGTAGAGTTCGGCCTAATCCATGGGTTCAATAGTATGCCCAGATGGAAGATCGAATCCAACAAGTTCATGTTTTCCCCTCGTCACATGAAGCGTCCTACATTTGTCAACTCCGAACTCCATCGGATGTCATTGAAAAAATGCAGAGTAGCCTGCAGTAGTTGTTGCAGATGAGGTTGCGAGGAAGCGCATAAGTATATGTCGTGCATATACATGAGGTCCGTGATTTTATGAATATTTGCCCTGTCGTGTCGTATATTATAACCATAACCGGTGGCATCCAAGGCGTTTTTATGTTTATATTTGTGTTCCAGTATTTAATTGAGTGTTGCAAAAAGTGGATGAGTGTTGCGTGTATTTTGTATATATACAGCACATCGACCAGCCACGAGTGCGGGACAGAGCCATACGCCTTCTTATAATCGATATATGCTGCATGTATGTTCCGGCGAGAAGTTTTTGTTTGTCGCCCACGATCCTTGTTCGCATCCCTTCTGCTGCTCAGACAGCATGTTATTTTGATCTGTGTTTTTATGGATTAGTTTACTGGTGCAAGAAGTCATAATCTTATAAAATGTCTGTAGGCAAGTGATCGGTCTCTATTTGGATGGATCTGTGGTGTTATTATTGCCTTTTGGTAACATGTGTATGATTGCCTCCGTTAAAAACTTCGGGAGGGTTTCCGGGTTATTGAAAAAATTATTAATGTGTTGTAAGAGGTGCGTATGTGTAGATGTAAACTTCTTGAACCAGTAATTTTGAATATTGTCTGTGCCTGGTGCTTTCCAATTATGGGTATTTTGTATGACATCCGTTAGTATCGCCATCGATATCTGCGGTTCTGGAATGTTGGGGATGTCTTGGACGCGTTACATCTCTGCTTTAATCTATTCAGCATTAGGGTTATACTGGACTTCTATTGACCAAATAGATGACCAAAAGTCGACACAAATTTGGGAAAATTCTTAATTTTAGGTAAGCGCAAATAATTTTTTTCAATTTTGGAACTGATTGTACATTTAATGGAGTTAGATCAACATTGTTTACAATTTTGGAAAAGTCATTGGGATATTAATTTTTTAGCGTTTGTTTGATGTCGCTATATTAGGTAGATCAAAAGATTAAAATAAAGTGTAATGTGCATACTATGAGAAACTGAAATTTATGAATCAACCTGTAACTCCCAAATGGTTGAGATTTCCCCCCCCCCACCCCCCCCCCCCCCCTTCCATACAATTTTTTGTTTGGCTATGTGAGATCTATTACCCCACTTATTTTGGCACGTCAGATCTGAAACACCCTGTATTAGTAAGTTAATATTAATATGTATATAACAAAACAAAAACATCGATATATTCATCAAACTTTTCGAGACGCTTTCATGTCTTTTCCAATAATATAAAATTAAAAAAATAAATATCGTAATATATTTTACCACTTACATCGCTACAAGTATATTGTTTAAAGAACGAAGTAAGTTCAATATATTTAATATATCGATATATCGTTGTCATCCCTAGAGGTTCCGCAAATTTTGGGAGTGGTTCCTAAGTAGAACGACATGCATTTTTGCCATCTTCTGTTTTACTCTCGTCTTATGAACGGCAAACTTCAAAGAAAGGCTTATATTGTTATTTCCTTTAATCAAATCCTTAACCCACTTCTCCTTCTTTCAGTAACTTTTTTGCCGAGGAAATGCTTTAGCATTAGAGAGTATTTCCTGAGCTTTGGAATTCTCATAAAAAAATTAATAAATTTGTTTAAAAAATTCTTACAAAATACGTCAATTTAGTTTTAGAATTTGTAATCGGAAGGAAACAAAAAAATCTAAAACAGCTACGGAACCCTATTTGAAAGCTTGTACGATACACACTATTTCTCTTCTGAAGTTACCCCAATTTTGCTTCTAAAGCGACCAGGGCAACAAAACACTTTTTGTTTTGACAGGTAATTCAAATTGTTTCAGCTTTTTGCTGAAATACACTAACTAAAAAAATTTGAAAATTCTATCATGAAATGATTGAAATAAAAGAAATATTTCCGACAGGTACAAATCTTAAATGTACGCTGTAAATTGATGTTTGCAAGATAGGTCGAAATACTAATGAAGTGAAAATTCATCCTCATCATTGGGACATTGTACCTAATTAGCTTTTGTTCCCAAAAATCGCCAAGCACAATCCAGCATTCATTGGTATCTCTGAAATATCGTCCTATGACGCAAAAGACGTTTCACCTCCGCAATTATTAATCATTGTTTCTGTATTCAGAAGCAGCTTTCAAAGCTCAGAACCTTTTTAATTAGAAATTAAAAATTCTCAACTCTCTCAGGATGGATGGATGGAAATTTAAGAATTTTTAGGTTGAATGAGTTCGCTAATGGGCTTCATTTCTGTAGAGGTTCCGTCTTCGTTTATCAGGTTTCCTTTACAACCATTTCATATTTTGGGTTCACCGTAGATTGTCCAGACTAGTAATAATGTGCTCTTTTAAGGCTTGAAGAGGGTGAAAGGTTAATATATAGCTGGTGATTACAAGGGAGTATATAACAACAATTTTTGATGGGGTTCTGCAGGCTGTTGGACAATGACTGCTTAATTTGGGTCACTGCGGAAGTTGCGTAATTCAGCGAAATTATCATTTGAAAGCTATTCAAACGAAAACTCTAATAAAATGTAAGTAAGTTAAAAATTTCTCATAAAAAGGAAATGTCCTTCTCGGCTTTTACCCTAAAAGTTTTCACATTGAAAGTAATTTTGGTCATAGAATTTTGCCAGTTACGCAGTGAGTACTCTAGAAAAGATATCCAACTACGTAAATATTTATAAATCCAACGTTTTCAGAGCCTCAGTTCAGATTACCAAACATATCGATATCAAAATCCCAAAATCAAATCAAGGTAACACTGAATCTTTTCAGCTATAAAGCGTGCTACGTGATCTCATCAATTGAATGCCTAACAAACCTCTATACGTGTTCAATTGTTACAACACGTGAAGTCAGGTATATAGTGCTGGCCTGGTTACATATCCTAAAGGATCCTTTTTATTACTTTATCATATCCAGAAAATCTAGGCCTGTAGGTCATTGTCAGAAGTTTGCTATCCCATTGGTATTGTGCTTCGCTTTTATGGCTAGATGCAATTGTAACCTTATTTGATTATCCTGAGCTTTTATGGATACATTTATTAAAGGATAACATTTTATTTATTTACGGATGATTTTCTACTTAGAGGGATTTATTGTTTTCTGTTTTATTTGTGTCTGCTGATTTCAGTAATCCTGACTGTTTTCCTGAGTTTTCATAACAACAAAAAGAATTTGAAATCCATATTAATTCCTCTTTATATATTTTCTTTGTTCTTTGCTAGAAAAAAGGTAATCCTAAGAATTTGAATAATTCGTGTGTTTACCCAATTTCAATGCCTTCCTTTGCTTTGTACTCTTTCTATTCGTAGGCTGGGGCTCAAAATAATATTTAGAGGAATGTTTAAATTTGTAAATAATTTCTAATTCGAGATATTGAATAATTTAAAATTGAATATTTGTTGATCCATTTTCACGTGTATTTTGAAGTTTTGTGTTGAAATAAACGATAAGCCAACAGCCTACAAAATAACACTTTTAAGGTAGACCATTCCATACTTACGACATTCAGCGACGAATTAATTCTTCATGCAGCCCATAGGCACGCAAGGCCCCAGTCCCCTTGACTTTATTATTACTTTCTCTTTTAGATGTTTTCTTTGTTTTTGCATTCGTTATTGTTTTATTTTATTTATTATTTATCGGTAATATTATAAATTTTTATTGATGTTATTTGAAAGGGTTTACAGATTTAAAAAATTTCAAACGATCAAACACCAAATAAAATTATCTCACTTTAGACCCGCGGCCCCTCCGAACTATCTGTAAAAAGTGTCCAGCAATTAAAAATATTAAGACAGTACTTTCGAATCAAGACTGCAGTCCCCTTCGAGTTGCTTATAAAATTGTAAAATGCGTTGAAAGTTTTCTTTCAACGACACCTTAGGGTAGCTAGCATATACCTAAGAAATAAAAAGGTGAAGAGGGAAAGCCCTGAGGAAAGTCAACTCATCTTTCATCTTGGGATGTTATAGACCAGCGATATTGTACTAATAAATAGCAAATTAAGTTCGTCATAATTATTTCACAATTCTAGGCATATTCTTGGTACATCCAGTGCCGGAAAACTGTACGGGACAAATCGCATTTTGCGTTGTTATTCTTGTTAATAAAAGTTTTCTATTCTCTATATTATATTTAGGAGGGGGCTTACTAATTTAATGATTGGGTGATAAGAACGTTACCCGATTCTATAACAACACTAGCAAGTGCACCTACAATTAAATGAGTAACTCCCAGTGGTTTAATTTATAGTTAGTAGAAAACAGCCCTGGTGAACGTATAAAATTAATTCTTGATAAGTATGAATTTTGTGAAGATGCTACAATACTCAATTTATCCAATAATACTAAACAATAGGGAAATCTCGTCTGTCGAAGTATTAATTTTTGTCCCAGCGAGGTAGAAGCTGTAGATAATAATAATCATGTTTGTAATATTAATAGTAATTCTAAAGATGTTGAAATTAGAAAAACAATTAGCGAACTTAGGACAGAGGAAAGGAAACTATTTAAAATTTTGTCATACAATATCGCGGGTTTAAAAAACAAGTTGATTTTTCCTGGTTTTTTCAGTTATATTAAACTTTTTGATGTTATAAGGATGCAATAAGGAAGTCTATATATGGTAGGGCTAGCGGAGGGTGGCTTCTAGGTATAAAAAGAAATCATGTTTATGACGGTACGTACAGTTTTTCATGGACCTGTGATCATCCTTATATTAAACTTAAAATTCATTCAGATTTAATTTGTGTCATACCAGCCTACATCAATTGTTCTAATTGGGGACTTCAATTTTTTCGGAGAAGTAGTTGACAATTTAAAAAGTGAAAACATTATTATTTTAGGAGATTTTAACGTTAGAATTGGTAATGAGCAGGTATTGCCTGATGAATTAGATCTTGGGGTAAATATAAGGAATATAAGACGTTCAAAAGACCAAATTGTTAACCTCAGGGGTAAGAAATTCATAAATCTGTGTGATGAACACTCTCTATTCGTATTAAATGGTCGTACTAATGGGGACTACGAGGGAGATTTGACATATGTTGGTGGAAATGGTGCTTCAGTAAATGATGTTATTGCAATGTCTTATGATTTAGCGTCACTGATTGAAGGCTTTCAAGTAGAAGCAGAATCTTTCTCGGATCACTTTCCACTCAGTTTAACATTATTTCAAAGTAAATCGTCCAATGATTCAAATGAAAAACCCTTGTCTCTCTTACCGAAATTAAATTGGAGTATACAAAATGGCGATATATACAAGAGTAGAGTCAGTCATTTATGTGAGATCTCGCAGTCATATAACTCTCCTTAAACTGTTAACAGTTTTGTCAACATAATAAAACAGTCAGCAAGACCCTCAACTGAAAATAAGTTTGTTCATGTGGTATGACGTGGAATGTCTTCGCGCCCGAAAAAAGTCATTCAAATGGCTTAAAATTTTTCGTAAAACGAATTCTTCGCTTGCTCAGAGCTACTATTTAAAATGTAATAAGACATATAAATAATTATGCATAAATAAAAAGAGATCATATTTTAAAGCATTGGCGACTAAACTTGATTTAATTAAAAATACTAAAGATTGGTGGGGTACTGTAAAAGAATTACGTGGTAAAAAGTTCGTAATTGGATCTTCTCTTGAGTTAGTAAAACTTTCAAACCAATTTCAGAATTTATTTAGCCCCTCCCTACACTTTTCCACAATTTTATATGCTGCTCCAGACACTCTATGTTAGATAGTTCTATTGAAATGCATGAACTCACCACTCTCCTTAATGGCTTGAAAGACAATAAGGCGCCTGGATCAGACCGAGTCTGTTACGAATTCTACAAAAACGCCCCAGAAATATTTTTTAAGATATTGCTTAGCACGTATATTCGATACAGAAGATATCCCCTCTAGTTTTACTAAGTCGATCATTTTTCGAATTCACAAAATTATCACGGACTCTTCTTCACGGATACAATAGCAAATCTTCGTAGCCATACTTAATAATAGATTGCTGAATTGGGAAAGAGAATATGATATACTTTCTGAAAGTCAAGCTGGTTTCCGCCGTGGCTACTCAACGATAGATAACATATTCAACTTGTCAAATATAATTAAGCTAGCCCATGATTTAAATAAAAGGAAAATATACGCGTTTTTTGTCGATTTTAAAGCTGCTTTCGACACTGTGAGCCGTCATTCTTTGTTTCACAAACTCTATAATTATGGTATAATTACACGGCACAAGTATGGGACGGTGCGAATTTATTTAATAGTTTCCCTACGGCTCGTGGGGTTAAACAAGGCTGCATTTTGAGTTCATTTTTGTTTGCCCTCTATGTAAACGACTTGGAGAACTACTTGGAAACGGGTTTGATAATCCATGATATGGAAATTAAAATTCTTCTGTACGCAGATGATATTGTCCTCTTGTCTGACGACCCAGGTAGGCTACAGAGAATGATTTGCCAGCTCGAAAGCTATTGTAAGATATGGGATTTCGCAGTAAACCTGAATAAGTCAAAGTTAATGATTTTCAAAAAAGGGGGTGGTGTCCGAAAACAGGGAGAGGAGTGGTATTTTGAGAGCAATGCAATTGAAGTGGCAAACAAATATACATACTTAGGCATCGTGCTTTTATTGCAGTTAGTAGATCTGTCCTTTGTTACGGTGCGCAAATATGGGGCTTCAGACAATATGAAGACGTTGAGAAATTGCTTCGCTTCTTTCTGAAAAGACTATTTTTCTTGCCAGCACAAACCCCCAACTATGTGCTTACTTTAGAGACGAGACTGTCAAATTTATATATACATACACTTCAATGCCATTTCACTTACATGCTAAACGTCCTTTACAATTATCATACCGGAAGGTTGCCTCGGAAGCCAGCGTGGATTCTGGCGGACAAAGGGATTTTTTGGCATGAGGTATGGTCTGATCTGGCTGAGAAACATGACATACAGATCAATATGATGGAGAATACTTACAGTGCTTTGAAACAAAAGCTAGTTGAAATCGTTAAAGCGGAGGATTTTTGTCTGAAGTCTAAAGCTATGGACCGGGCAAGGGGTACAGTCCGGCATGGCTTATATGATAAATTAAGTTATTCTATCGAACATAACTATTTAAAAAATGAATTTTCCATTGAAAAGATTAGTTTAATTATAAAGTATAGATGTGGGTTGATTGACTTGAATGCTAGTCCCTGGAGGAGGAGAAGGAAGTAGTTTGTGTTCATTATGTAACCTCTCTGAGAATGAAGCTTATTGCACTTCCTTGGCACTTGTCCTATTCTATCAGAGTTTCGTGTGTTAGTTTGTGGCAAGAAAACCATTACAGAGAGCGAAGTTATAGAAATGTTAAATGGCAGAAACAATTACGACGACCTTTATAACTATGTTATCAAAGCCTGGAAATATAGACATTTTCTTGTCTCTGAATACAATTGTTAGGACATGATTCTCTTCGCTTACTTGTTTGTTTTCCTTTCTTCTGTCCTTTTTTAATTTATTTATTGTTACTATTGTTGTACATTGTTCCTTTTTTATTTTCCTTTTGGGTTTCTAATTTAATTTTGAGTTATTTTTCACCTATGTTTGATAGATACATATTTACTGAATTTTTACATATTAGTATACCAACCTCGACAGACGGCCTCGAAGCCATTGTTGAAGTTTAAAGTTTAATTATTTATTTTTGAATTTTATTGAATTATATTGATAGGTTTTGTTTTTTATTTTTTTCTTCTTTTTATGAATATAAAATTTAATGTAATGCTGTACTCTATATTGAAATAAACTATTATTATATTATATATTCATATTATATAACAGCCCTGGGTCGGCATGGGTAGAGTTCAACCTAGAGGAGACAAAGTTGGACTAATTGATTGAGTAACGAGTTCACTACGCCATGTTTTTAATTTGTAATTGCAATAAATTCATAAATTCACTTCTCTGTGATGTTGCCTTGCTCGCATCTCGCAGCAATGCAAACCAAGCCATTAAAATTCCCTCATTCACCTTACCTTAATTCCCTTTCGGCTAAAGCCATGCACGCGTCATAGTGTTGCCACTCTGAGCTAACTATACTCTACATCTGACTTAAATTTTATATTACTAAATTGAAAACGTCACTAAGATTATAGTGTGATTATTTAGAATTCAGAATTATCCAATTGGATACACATATGGCTTGACCATTTTTATAAAAAAAATAAAACAATAACAATATAAAGTTTTGGTCGTGGTATGTTTTACAATAACTGTCTAACTTATAGGTAGACCAGGACTGGATTCATCGTTGGTGAATTAGTGGTTGAATGTAATGCTTTTATTGTTTATTCATAATACACTTTTGAGAGTAGACTGCTTTTCGGGAGTTTCTAGAGTTTCCGTTTAAAGGTAAACCCTTTTTTTTCTAAGTTCACTTTATAGTCTTTCTTAATTAATCCCTCTTTTGACACCAATTGTAACGTAATTAAGTGGCTTCAGGCTCGACGGATTAATTAAGACACTTATTTTCAATTACGGATGTTCACGGTTTTTATTCACTACACTGATTAGTTTCACAATTTTCTCGAAAATTTTTCCTTCCTTGTACTTTAAAACAGTCCACTGTCATGGATTTCGAAGAAATCCGATATAAAATCTAAAATCTTCTAATTCTCTTCCGCCTTTTTACATTTAATGAAAGAACTAATTACAACCTTTAATTTTTTATTTTGAAGGAAAAAGTTTGGGACAGGTCAAATGGAAAATGTCCCCATAGTGGAGAATGACTCATCTACTTTTTCATCAACTGCTGTTTTTTTATTAAATTTCTTTTCGAATTAGTTCCAGTTTTGCTGCAATTGAAAGTAAAATATTATACAGATTGCAGTCGTGATTTGATTTATTTATTCTACTTGTCACGGTGATTTGATTGCGCCTTACTTTGCCTTCAGAAGCAAGTCACCAATTGATAAATTTTAGAAATATTTTTCACTTCCCTGTCGCTTCGTAAATTAAATTGAAAATAAATGAATAGAAGAATCTCAACTAGATTTCAAGCAGTCAGTAAATCGATGCATTTACCTTCTTTACTTTTTCAATTTTCTTCGGTGCAGGTTTGCACAGTCAAGCATATTCTAAGCACCTTTTAACTGGTGTTGCAGAATTTATACACTCCTTGGACGTTCCTCTCCATTAGGTAACCACTCAAACGAAAAGAATTTTCTAACTTTTGTTGACATATTGTTGTACTTTTGTTTGGGATTGGCAGCCTTTATAAACTTTCAGCCTCAGACTTTAGAAAGTCTTCTGCTAACGTTTTTTTTATCGCTTTGTCCACACTAAATTAAAACCAATGCTCTAAGGCGAACGTTTCGACTACCAGAAAGCTTTCACTTAAATAGATTAGAAAGCACTTCTGAAAATTTAAACCGAAATTCAGTCAGAAGTGTGAACCTTTTGTGAAAATTTCCAAGAGTTAGTAATTAAGAAAATAAGTAGAAATAAAATAGAGTGGCATACATTTTCTCGTACATATATTTCAAATATCATTTTGGCTTGGGTTTTTGGTAAAGAAGCATTTTAAATGTGAACTTACACTATGATTATGGCACGTACCAATTTGTGATGCAGTTCTAATGAAAGCACTTTGTCTAATGAGTCAAGAGCATTTACAACGCCGTTAAGTAATTATGCTTGTTGGAGTGTAAAGGATAAGCTAAAGGACATTAAGGATTAAATTGAAATAATAGCATAAGGCTAAGATCTTTCAAAATAACAAATGCCGAGTTTGTAAAAGATTTTGTCTGATAGTTGCTTTAACTCGGTGAAAAGATCGTAAAGCGAATTAAGTTAAATCTTTTTCGGCAATTTAATTTAACTAGTTTTGTCTGGTATCTTAATGGTTCTGATGAATTGTCTATTTCTTAAATACAAACCCAGAAAGCCAGAGAGATCCGTATCTGGAACAAACAGTTTTTTTTTTGAGGGAGCTGAAATGCTTTATGCACGCTGGGGAACCCCTTGACCAAGAAGCTCATAAATCAATGTTTTCTACCTAAAAAGAAATAGTCTGTAAAATTAACTTCACTAAAAAATTCAATTTTTTCCCAGACACTTAAATAACTTAGTCATCAGAATAAGTTTTAAGCAAACAAAAATATTAAGTTTAATCTAAATTCACTTTCAGTATTTTCTCACAAAATTGTAAAACGTAAATTTGCAAGCTTGCAGTTATTTGTTCCCACAGACCGAGAATGCAAGCTTGCACCCAATTTTTGTATACGTATATGTAGAATAAACTTTTAATAAAGTTCAGTTGAGTAACAACAGTGTTTTTGATTGACACAGTCCATTTGTGCACCCCTTCCCAGCAGTGTCGGACTTCTGTGGCGCAGTTAACCGACTAAAACACCTCCCTTGCTCTCCGGACACTATTCTGAAACCGTTTTCTACATTACTTCAAGCTACGTCCTTTCCTTAAGGCGACCATCTCATCTGCGGCGGCCTCGTCGTCTAGGTCTTTCTTTTTCCTGCGCAGGACATCTTCAGCGTACCTGACTGTGCGATTCCAGGTTTCTTCGTCGGCGATCATGCCTTGGACTATAGTTTCCGGGGAGATCGCCCCTCCTAGGTGGACTCTTAGCGCTCCTCTCTCGGGAGCCCATCTCTGACACTCAAAGAAATTGTGTTCTGCGGTGTCCGTATGGCCTGGGCAATAGAGGCACTCCGGTGACGCTACCTTTCCCATTCGGTGAAGATACGAACGAAAATACCCGTGGCCACTCAGGAGTTGGGTTATGTAAAAACCTACCTCTCCATGCCCTCTATAGATCCAGGCGCCCAGATCACTGATGAGCCTCGCTGTCCATCGTCCCCTGTTCTCCTCTTTCCATCTTTGCTTGCACCTTTCCATGGTGTAGGACCTTTCCTCTGCGCACCGTTGCCTTGTTCATTTCTGCCTTCCTGAGATAGGTCGCCCTTCTTTCCCTGGCGAGCAGGTCAATGGGAACGACCCCTTCAATACCAGGACGGCCGGTTCGGAGACAGTGCGGTATGCTGAGGCCACTCTCAGGGCTGCGCGTCTTTGTACCTGGCCAAGTCTCTTCCGATATTGCTCCTTACTAAGGGCTTCCGCCCATACCTCCGCACCATACAGTAGGGTTTACTGTACTGCTGCCATCAGGAGGTGCCCTTTGCTCGAGCTTGGACCTCCCACGTTGGCCATCAGCCTGCTCAGTGATGTGACGACCCTTGCGTCTTTATCTGCAGTTTCCTTTATCTCCTGGAAGAAACTTATCTGTGTCAATTGTCAATTGTAACGCTGAGGTACCTCACCGATGGTCTCGTTTGTATGGTCTCCTTTCCGACTCGCACTGGAAGGATGGTCGGGATTCTCTTTTTGGTCAGGACAACGACCTCTTACTCAGGACCAGCGACAGTTCGTGCGCCGTCATCTAGCTGTTTACGGCTCGCATCACCTGGTTCAACTGGAATAAACAGGATCAGTGATATTCAGGTCAAATGATCCAACTAAATACCGAGGCAATGGAGAATCAAGTTGATGTAAGAACTAAACAGAGGGCTGACCTAATTCAACAATGCCAGGGTCTGCGCGGACGATCTTTGAAATTTAAAAAAAAACAGAGGGGGAGACCGTTTAAAAAAGAAAATAAGCTGTGGTTTCATGCTTTCTGCCAAATAGTGTGTCGAACGTTGTTTTTTTAGGGGGAGAGGTGAAAATCTACCAAAAGACTAAAAACACCTCTCTGGGGATAAGCCGAAACAGACCACAAAATCGGGACCTTTTCTTCCACTCCCAGTCTCCCTTAGTGGGGGCAACTGAGTATTCAGTTATCTCACTGTCGCCACTATCGTCGGTTTCCTGTGTCACTATAATCCTAGCCTATTTGCAGGATCCATATTGTCCCACCGTCTCCAGTGTTCCTTCTTGGTCCATGCATTATTTACAACTTTATCCCCTTCTATACCTACGGCATTGAAGGGTTCTAGGCCATAGGCCTCAGTCCACAGCCAGGACAAGTAATCTCCTCTGGATTAACCGTAGCTAACCCTTCAGAAGGCAGGTCTGCATCTTCTACTGGTGCGTGTACCGCGGAGATTTTGTGGTGCAATGCGGTGGTATATACGTTGCAGATGTTCGGCGTTTAAGCCTCTGCGGCATATTAGATGATATGTTACTTGGGCGTACTACTACTGTGCATAAGCGTGTCTTAGCTATTACCAGATAGTGATCATTGCCAATATCAGCAATGTGCTGAGACCTTTCGTCGAGAAGACAACTTTTCGAAACAATGTGGTCAATATACGTGTGGGAAAGCCTAGCATGTTAGTTGGAATTTTTTATGCTTACTGCTACCGTTAGTTACAAAACTCACTAAACAATTCCCTATTTGCCTTTCTGTTACCGAGTCCCAATTTTTTCAATGCATTTTCCAGGCTGGTGTTGTTAGAGCCAATTTTAACGTTGAGATGTCCAATAAATATTTGATATCATTTTTAATAGCCTTATCAAAGGTGTCTCTAAGAAGCTGATGAAATGCCCTCTTGGTTGTTATATCCACTTACTTGGCCTAAACACTGTATTATTAAGACCTACTCTAGTCCGGAACCTGGCGGTCATAATTCGGTCGCATATTGATAATCAGTAGTGATCGGTGAGCAGGCTTGGGCAGCAACAAGCTCGTCCGTTGGTGCTTCTGATTCTTCCTTGCCCGAGTATGGCAGCAAGGCTTCCGATGTGGGTTATGTCAACTCTAAGGGGATTATAATTCTACCTATCCTATCCCAGAAGGAACGCTGCTTCTCTAAGCGGCCTGAGAATCACCGGAATATATTTATAGATGTCCTGGCTGGAGCGCAAGATTTCCTCCTTTATCGCTAATATCTCTAACGCTTGGGAAAATCTTCATGTCTCTTTTGCAGGTAACCCCAATCTCAGCAGCAGAAAAAGCTATTGCCCTATTGAACCCCAGATGCCATCCTGATTAATCTTGAGGTTAAATAATGAAAAGAAACCTGGTATATAATGTCAATCAAATATGACTGAAATGAATGGATAAAAGTAGAAGGAAACTTAAGCTTGAGCAACTTTAAAACGGTGATGAAATGAGCAAGCCTATCGATCTCTTTACGTCAGTGTAAATGCAGTCACCGTGTAAATGTCGTTTGGAACCCGAAACAAACGTCGACGTAACCGCGAGGAGGTTAGTAACAGTAGATCTTTCCGATACAATATCATATTGATTATTAGAAATCAGAGCCTCACAACATGCCGAGAGGTGTGAGTATGTAATCAGCTCAAATAGCTTGGTGATGGAAGAGAGCATAGCAAATGGTCTAGAGTTAGTTACATCCTTTCTATGACAGATATAATAAAAGAATTCTCCAACAGCTCAGGGATGTGCTTACTGCAAGATTAATTTGTTGAACAAAATACCTAAAAGGACAACCGAGGACTTGATCAGCGAAACGAGCGAACCCTAAAAAATAAAGTAAATTTGTTACAGATGTCGGCATTATTACTGCTTACAGATTCCAGAACACAATACGATAAGTCGAAGAGCCACTTGAAGTTTTGTTTGGAATAAAATTTAATATTCTAATGGGAATTTTTCTATCATAAATCTAACAGCAAATATAAGGATGAAGTTAAGAAGAAAATTTAAACATCATAATATAATTTTTTGTGTTTAGCAATATTTACAAAATAACTGAATCGTATTCTTGTAAGTAATCAAAAGTTTTTAACAAAACTGCCTCTTACTTTTTACCTTAACTCAGCCAGGAAGACCATTTTACTGGATGAAATCTAACGCAAATCTTTACTGAAATTTTAATTACTTTGGGTAGCCTTGCTTGCATAAATAAACATTTCTTTATCCTTTAAAATCAAAATTACCACATTTCCAAGAGAACACCCACATAATGTAATTCGTTAATTCCACGGCAATTCTAAAGTCAACTCATTAGGGAAAACGAGTTAATTAAATGGTTGTAATTATGCGGGCTACCTACCATATAATGCCTTGTTAGGACAAGCCAAATACCGGTCTTTTTCCACATATATTTTCCTAGGGCGAAGGGCTATGACAGAATCCATATTTATAGGCATGATTTATGGCTTGGCGGCCAAACAAGAGTAACCTCGTAATTTGTATCTAAAAATTATTATTAATTAATTCTGTCAACGACCCATTAATATTTTATGGATTTCTTTGTAAATCGTCCATTTGTTCCAAACAAATATCAAACACTTTTTTGTGCATATCATTTTGGATGAAGTATATTATGAAAAATTAAAGTGCAGAACGCAATGGAAATTATTTGTTTGCTAAAGTGCAAAGAGAACTTGGATAGACCGTAATGTTTAACCTTTTTAAATTCAACTGCATTATTTACATAATGTGATTCTTGCACGTTTGCATAGTCTTTCCGTAGGGGATTTGGCAATGTATACTCAAAGTTTGAGACAAAGTTTGCAGATACTTTTTGCACTGTCTCTTTGTGATAAAATGAAACTTTTGTTAAAAGATTTTGAAAAAAAGTGGAAAAACAGCATAGCTTATAAAAGGATTGTTGAAGATCAAGTATGTGAAATTTCTTTAGTTTCAGGATTATTAAATGGGAAAAGAAAGCAATTTAATGAAAAACTTTTATATGTCAGTGCTGTTAAAAGTTTTAAAACAAATATGTAAAAATAAATATATTCCTAGATTCTTTTTACTTGCCTCTGTACCCTTCTGTTTGGTGATGCGTCGGTGTCTACGCAGAAAATGAAATTAAAACAACACGTGAGCGAAATTCTTCGTGCTACGTTTCTTACTGAAATGCTACTGTGAACCCTTGAAAAATTCCATCTTTTCACTTAACCGTAATTAAGCCCCGCAAGGGCGAACATTTTCTCTGTCCGAGGTAAGCCACTTAAGACACCTGCACACCAGGACAATTCTCTTGTGCAGGGAGAATACCATCCATGCACCCTTATTAATGCCGCCTTAAGTGCACGGAGAAAACCATCCACGCATCCATTGCAATCTGTCAAGAAAACGTTCATCCTGTGAATTTCCACTGAATATAATTTAATTGCAGACTGAATCTGAACTATTTAACTCAACAGTTTTACACGATTGAATTTTATACCAAAACCAATATACTCAAGCTAAAATACAAAGAAAAGGTCACTCAGTAAAAACTCACCTTATTCCCCTAGGATTTTTCACTATAATATATTATCCCAGAACGTAATCTAGTAACTAATGAGGGAGGAGATAACCTCTTATAAAATCGCCCTAACTCCAAGGTTGTATTAGGATATGCCAAGGGAGTATGCAGTGGTGTCCTCCTCTCTGCAGGACTCAAGCGTAATTGGATTGCGAATGGCGTTTCCTCAGTCACTTCTGTAGGAGGGGAAGTGAAGGTTACGGTACATGTTGGCTATATCCACGGTAACCACAACACAAAATAATCAGTCCTGGGCAAATTGCCTTCCGAAGGTTCTGCCGCGGCTATGGAGGTAGGCTTGCGCCACTGTAGCAGTCCTAGAAGAAGGTGACATTGGCAAAACAATAACTAGCACTTCTTGAGATGCGGCGCACGGTGGCAGAGATGGGAGACTCTCACGAGTTGTCTATTTCTGCGGTACACGCACCAGTAGAAGATGCACACCAGCCATCCGAAGGGTTAGCTGTGGTTAATCCGGAGGAGGTTACTTTATTTTGGCTCTGGACTAAAGCTTCGTGGCCCGGAATCCTTCAATGCCGTGGGCAAAGAAGGAAGGTGAAAATTAACGCATGGAATCGGTGGAACAATACCGACTCCTGCATATAGGCTAGGATCCTAGCAGTGACCCAGGAGACCGAGGTTAGCGGCGGGAGTGAGATAACTGGATACTCAGTTGTTCCCGCTAAGGGAGACTGGGAGGGGATGAAAAAAGACCCGGTTCTATGTGGTATGTTTCGACTAATCCCCGGCAAGGATTAGTAAGTAAGAAGCTCACACTACCGGATTGAACAGGTTGTCCAGTGTTTTTTTGGAAGATTTTCACCTCTCCGTTAAAAAATGGAGTCCTATAAATTAAAAAATTAAACCAATTAGTATAAAAGGTCTGCTATCGCGGTAATAACGTGCTAGATATATTAAAATACTACATCAAAAAATACTACAAAAAAATATTACCTATAAACAAAAAAAATTAATTAATAATTTAATAAAATTATAAAAAGCCCAAATAATAATAAAATTATATAAAGCCCGGTTATTTGAAGAAATTATTTTCTTTCTTTTTCTTCTTTTTTTATGATATGGCCAAAGACTAGGGGACAACCCCTTGATGGCTTTGTTCAGAAGGAAATATGGGTAAGAGGAATGAGGAAACTTGAATATCCTGTTTTGCATTACGGCAAGCAAGACAACAGCTCAGAGATGGAGTGGATTTGGACCAGTAGTCTGGAGAGTACAGCGATGAAAATTTTAATTTTTTCTGATGACGCCAATCGATTCAGAATGGTCGCTTCATATTCCTTAGAAACCCCGAAAGGGCAAATAAGGACCGAGAACGCGTATTTTCCAAGCAAAATGCGATTAAAGTTTCAGCGTACTTGAAACAGTACTTAAACTGTAATTTTGCCCGATATCGGCATCATTAAATTTCCTGTTTTTGATGCTAATACTTGGACCAGTAGCCTGGAGAGGTCAGCGATGAAAATTTTGAGTTTTTCTGATGTCGCCAATCGATTCAGAATAGTCATTTCATACCCTTAGAAACACCGAGGGGGCAAATAAGGCCCGAGAACGCGTATTTTCCAAGCAAAATTAGATTAAAGTTTCAGTATACTAGAAATAGTACTTGAATTGCAGTTTTGCCCAAACCGGCGTCATTGTTTTTGGTGCTTATTCTGAGTCCAGAAGAATAGAAGTCAGCGAAAAAATTTTTGATTTTTTCTGATAACGTTAATAGAATAAAATCAATAAAAAATACGATTTTTTTAAATGGCATTCGTAAACCTTCGTGCAAGCGTCCACAGAATTACTGTCAGAGTAAGAGAACACTAATTGTTCAAATAGGCCGTAACGTTTTCAACAAGTTCAAGGATTACTGAAGTCCGTCATTCAGGTAGGCTGGGATTTTGTGAAAAACTTCAAAATGATGATACCTTTGCATCAAAATTAGTTTTAACGATGAATCAAATTTCACAAAAATTCGAATAATATCTACCCTAATATTATAACATATATTAGCCTTAAGGTTTTCAGAGAGAAGTTTTGGGCAAAAATCAATTGAATTGACATTTGATAATAAAATGAAAATAATTGGTTTTCACTTACATTTGCGAATAATGCAATAATATTACGCAGTATGCAGAGTAATTAAAAATTATAAAGTAATAACTAAAGTTTTAAAATTTTTTAAATTACAATTAATAAATTAAATTATTTAATCAATTAAAAAAAATTATTTAATGCACGACACGTCGTTGGTAGAGTAAGAGATGATGTGTCAAACTTCAATTCCAGGATCGCACTCCATCGGCGACCACCCATGGATGTTTTCTGTTAACAACAAATAATGATAAACTCCACTGGGGGTTGTAGAGCAATGCCGATGGTTCAGAATACACCTTAAATTGGAGGTCCACTTGTAATCATCTCTAATCGGATAACCTTTTACACTAAAGAAAAACTAACACTTCAATATATATATTTAAATAAGTATTATAGTTTTTAATAGAATAGTTTTACAGGGTGTTTTCGATCTGGTGTGCCAAAATAAGTAGGATGAGAGATCTCACCTTGACAAAACAATAAATTGGATGAGAGGGGGGTGAAACAATTTCACCTGTTTGGGAGATACAGGGTGGTTAATAAATTTACAATTTTCACGGTAAAATGGATGAGAGGGGAGTGGAACAATTTCACCTGTTTGGGAGATACAGGGTGGTTAATAAATTTACAATTTTCACGGTATGCACATCATTATTTCAATTTTAACTTTTCATTTATTTAACGCAGCGATATAAAAGAAACGCTAAAAAAATACTTCTCCAATGATTTTTCCACACTTTTCAAGAACGTTGATCTAACTCCTACCGTTGCAGGTACAGTCATTTCCCAAAGTTAAAAATACTATTTTCCAAATTCAGGCTTTAAGTTCCGCTACTGACGACTTCTGCTATTCCATTGATGTTTTAACTCATTCACTAACCCTTTAATCGATGCTTTTATCTCGGCTGTCGACGATTTTTGTTGTTCCATTGCTGATTTAAACTAGCCTGTTGTCGATTTATATTCTTCCATTATTGATGAGTTTAGTTGCAAGAGAGCATTGAAACGACTAATCATGATTGGAGTAATTTCCTCTTCTTCCAGTTCATCTTCAAAAGTTTCTGGATCAATTTCTTCGTGTTCCATGGCTTCTTGTATAAACGCTTCCAGGGCCTTTTTACTTCTAATCGTAGGTATGGAACGTTAACTTGATTTCCCCCTTCAAGTCCTGAACATTCACTTTTGTTTTTAAGTTCACTTTGTATTCTTTTTTAATTACTATCACTTCTGACACCAATTGTAACGTAGTTGGGGCTCGTCGTGCTCTACGGATTAATTAAGGGACTTATTTTCGATCATAAATGTTTGCATTTTTCATTCAGTTTACTGATTAACTCGTTTCACAATTTCCTTTACAATTTTATATGCCGTTTCACATAAAACTAAGCACTAGTTAAAATACAACTAACTCACCAGGCTGCTACTCAGCGTTTTTTTTATACTACTAAGCTTAATTCAAGGAAGTTCAGGAACTTAGTTCTAGAAATTTCTGTAATTCATTTTCACCACACTAAGTCTCCAAAGATTCGAGTTGGCCTTGACTTCATTCGGCATCTGAGGTTTTTCTGATTTCCGAAATCTGGGACATGTGCATTGCACAACTTGATTTCGTTTTCATCACCTAGCCTAATGCCACTATACAGTTCACGTTATAATACTAAAATTCGATCTTTCAAATCGGATAAGCGTTTCCTTAGTAGTCGTTAATTGAAAAATAAGAACGGATATTTTTAATTTCTAATTGTTTCGCCAAACTCGAAAATAAGCCATCAGACTTTAAATAGTACCTGGTATTCGAAACTTTAAACAACAACAAACAATTACTGTAATAGACTAGGGCACAAAAGTGTCAAAATCTGTTCCGGTAGACAACCCAATCGCAAGGAAATCAAAAGAATTGTTTCAACGAAATCCAAACAAAATCTTAAAAAAATACGCCCCATTCAGTCAATCAAATCACCACAAACGTTGCCGTATTATCAGCAGGATTTAGACAGACGGAAGAATTATTATGGAAAGAGAACAAGTGGAATCTGAAGATGTTATCCATTAGAATCCACTCAGCGCAGCACAATACTAATATCATTCGGCTGTCAGGAGCGCAAAATTCCAGCTGCTGATTTATTCTTCGCATCCAATTCAACAATGTATCTTTTGCCGTTTTCTTTTAAAGGGGTTAGGGAGAAAATAATTTTCCAATGAAAAAACACAGAAATTCGATAAATGCTTCTTTCTAGGCTCAACGAGCTATTTGAGTGACATTTTGGGAACAAATCGTACAAGTCTTCAATGGCTGTGTGTTATTTATTTTTGGCATCGTCTTGCCATACCTTTGCCCCTATTTAAAATTATTTGACTGTGAAAAGTAATCGAAGCGAAAGGAGCAAAATCGAATATGAGTGAAATCAGTTTACGTTTGTTTCCATTCATCTGGCCCTGAAGTATTGAGATCAAGGTAATATTTTCGCACTTATATTTGAATAAAGTTTAAATGGAATTGTCGCACCAAGTGTTACACTGAATCACCTTGAATTTATTTTTTCGAATTTTCAACAAGCGACTGAAATATTGTATTTTTATGTTTAGACAATATTGTGTTGTTGTGCACTTGGAGAATATATTTTCACGCTTGAGAATTTTGATTTAGAGATTCATTTACAAACTACTAAAACTTCGAAGGAAACCTACTGAGAATTGGAAGGTTAACGAATAAGCGAGTGCTATTTTGTAAGCGGTTTGTCTATGTGCTCTACGACCTAAATTTTGCATGCAAAATGCATATGCTTCCTCGTTGCCCAAAAATACCAAATAGTCCAGTGTTGTTCGGCATAAAAATGCCCATTAACCTAACGACCTAGCATAGAAGTTAGGTAAGTGCATCAGCAAATCAACCCAAGTTGTGGATTTGAATCAGTAAGTAATAACATGGCACCCATCAATATTTATTAGTATATATATATATATATATATATATATATATATATATATATATATATATATCAGTATTTTTTGTAATTAATAAAAATGATTATTACATTAGTGTAAAACTAAGTTTGCGCTCTTTTGTCGGTAGTATCTTCCTTTTCGTACGGCATTTTCAAACATTTTGGTCCTTCGAGCGGGATTCATTCATTGCTAACTTTTCTACTCCTGCATACCACATAGGTAAGTTTAGGTTAAAGTGGGAGGCTCCTAGGGAGAGCAACTAACTCTCTTATATGAGCTGATTTCAGTTCACGTATCTCTTTGGGGGGGGGGGGGGGGGTTTATAGGCTCCTGTGGTACGCAAGCGCCGGGCAGTTTCAGAGCAGATGAGTGATTTCCTCTTCTTCTCATGTTAGCAACTCCTACAAAAGTAATTTGAAGGCACGCCGAGTCTGTTGGCCAAGACATCGCTAATGATATTTTGCTTAACCGTTTAATGTCAATTATTGGCCAGATCTGCCGAGTGATTGGTAGATGCCTCTGTGCGACAACTACTTTGGCTCATATTACCTGCATATATATGTAGAAAATACTTATGTCCTGCATTGAAAAAAATTGTGGATTCAGGTGTTCGAAGTAAATAATTCTTCCCATTTTATCTTCCCCAGTGATTCTCCCATTTTGAGGAGAGGGACATTCAGTGGCGGCGCTAGGCGTCGGCGACTGCCTACGGCCTCGCGCTTGAGGGGGCCTCGCAATAAAGTTTAAGAATTTTATTAAAAGTTTAGTTATTCGTATATATTTCCTTTCGCGTGAGTAGTATTTATCCAGAATCGGAGAGAGGACAGCTTCTGCTCAGGGAAGTTTTTCAAAGTTAAAATTGATTTAGACCTACTTGAGAAGCACGATGAGCCAAAAGAGAGTTATCAGTTCTGCAGTGCCGGATTTACATTTTTGAGTTTAAGGAAACCGCCCGAATGCCACAAGAAGCAATGTAAATTTGGCCTTTTATGTGTGCATAAATTCGTCAGTTCATGGCTACGAGGAAGTAACTAAAGGAGAAGCCCTATATGTCGTGTGTGTGAGCATGGCAAGTTTTTGTTCTGCGGCTAATTCTGTGCTGTCAAATTTGTTCACCTTTTACTACGAGGGAGTAGGCTTTTTATCTGGGCCCTGGGTCACAAGTTTCAGCTGTTTTCGTATGTTCTGCACTGGCAGCACGTTAAAAGTTACCCAAAGAGCGTTTTGTAAAAATTCGATTAACAAACTTTAAATTATAATTTTAAGGTATAATATATATAAACCAAAATTTTAATTAAATTTGTGATTACGGCTAATGTGCATATAATTTACACGGCCGACAGATAATATTTAGCCGAGTAGAACTTGAAATTATATATTATATAAATATATATTATTACATAGGTATTATTATATTAAATTTCGTTTTCAGAATTTATTACTTAGGTCAATATTTTAAAATACGCGTCAAACCCCCCAAAAAAAAAATTTTTAATCACCTGCCTTGCGCTTATGAGATTGTATGCCTGGGAACCTCACACAAGCTTAAAAATTCCACGATTTTCTAAGCATATTTCTTCTCAGTTAGTTACTTCCTCGTAGGTTCATGGCTTGTAGTTTACGGTGGTTTTAGCTCTGCTCGTGTTTTTTCATATTGATGAGCGCTTTTGATATTTTTGATATGCAATGCATTCATTATGCACAGTACACTACGCAGCAGAGCTGTAAAGTAATCATTCTTTGTGGAATTAAGTCCAACCTAATTCCCATTCCTTCGAATTAAAATTTTTTAATTCCATTACCTTTCAATTAGGAATGGAATAAAACAATGGAATAAATATTCCAAGTAATGATGTATGTAATTAGAATTCCTAATAATTTCCACCAAGATTGCCGAAGGAATGAAGAATAATTGAAAATGAATCACTCATGATTTAAAACCAGATTTTAGTTCCTTTAATTCCTCTTCTATGAAAATATTCTTAAATTTATTATCACTCCTACACTAAGCGAAATTGTTATAAAGGCAGCGCCTTTAATATGTTCAATACATTAAACCTAATTTGGTCTTTTAAAACAACTGTGATGCGCTTCCTCAATTTCAGGATAAATTATGCTTTTGACAGCAAGTTCTTTAAAATGCTTAAGTGCGAAATTCCTATAATATTAATATTTTATTGTATTCGGTAAGTCGAGAATTTTATATTGAGGGCAAGTTGTGGTATGTGTTGAATTGTGTGAAGGGAAGGGGGGGGGGCGGGGGGGTAGTAGGGTATTTGGTGTTTCTAGGTTACTGTTTCCACTCACTAGCTCATAAATGTTTTACTATGAACCCGAAGCCAAAAGGTAAAATAACAAATAATTTGAGACAACATCATATCAATATCACTCCTTCCCTTCTCCTCCCTTCTCCCTACCACCCCTTATTAAGAACAGTGGCACGGTTTGTTCTTTTATTTTAACAATTTTTCCGCCAAATTGCAGTAATTACACTTTTTCTCCATGGTTTGTTAACTCTAGGAAACGACATTTCATTTGATACCTCTCATATATCCACATGGATTGCATTTAACCGGTTTTGCAATAAATCTCAATATATTTTTGTCTTGTTTCTTGAACGAAGACATTTTTTGTAATACCTTAGATCCTTTATTACTTCAGATTTGAGCAAACCCTGTTTTTTTTGTTACTAATTCACATTACTGTTTAGTATTTCATTTATGGTTTCGTTACTTGATTTATTTCTAAAACTAATAACTTCGGTGACAAAATTGAGAGAACACTTCCAAGAAATATGATGCAACAAACTATTTTTTTTATAAAATGAAAGTAACTCTATTTCTTAACTTTTATGCACTTTTTAAACTTAAGAAATATATAGGTACAAATTGTTACTCTCAATTTAGAAAAAAGGTGAATTTGTTATGTTGAATAGAATTTTTTACAAGTGTCCGCTTAACTTTGTCACTGATTGTATGAAAAAATTAAATAATAAAGAACTTAAAACAATAAAGTTCCTTTCCAAATAATTTAGGTGTAGTCCAAAATCGGTTGGATGCAGTCTGGTATTTTGGACAGAAAAATTTGTATGAACAGAAAGTGCTAATCAGTTTGAGAAAATTTTCACAGAGAAGGAATTTAAGCAGAATAAAGGCGCTTAGACCTGAATATGAATAATTTCTTTCCATTCCTTTGCCAATCTCGGTGGAATATATGAGGAATTCCAATTACATACATCATTACTTGGAATATTAATTCCATTTGTTTATTCCATTCCTAATTAAAAAGTAATGGAATTAAAAAATATTAATTCCAAAGAATGGAATTGGAATGGGAATGGGTAATGAAGTTTACAAATCTGCTACACAGTTTCACAGTCGTAACATTGGAAAATGAGTGCATTCTTTCCAGTTATTGAATAATACGAAGATAGTAGGTTTATGCTAGCTAATTACCTAGTCATTCTTTTACCGTAACGAAGTAGTTTTGATTTGTTGCAGAGATTTATTGTCTCGAAAAAAATACATATCTGTACTCCTTGCCCTTCCTACTACGACAATATACATGAACCGTTTGACAGATTAGCCATTTACTTTACGATTAACGAATTTTCTCCTTATCGGGTGTAAAGTAACTATTTTGCTCCTACTATGCAATAAAACAAAGATGTCACTTTCTGATGCAATTATTAAATAAAGAAAAGCAGTGATTAATCGGGTAAAAAAAAGTTTGTAAAAAAAATTCATAAATTAATTTAAATTTTTTGTTAGAGTTCTTAAATAAATAAATTTCTTTTATTCACTGTGGTGGACGACCTAATTGGTGGAGGCCCAAATTGGCGGAGGCCTATAGGCTGCAGCCTACACCAGCCTATTGGTAAATCTGGCACTGCAGTTCTGGCAATTGAAACGAAAATAGACGCTGGTGTTAACTATGATATAATCTTGAAAAAATTCAGTGAGGCTAAAAACCGAAAATTCGTTAATATCAATTTGTGATTGCATATGTAATTTTTGTCAATATTTCATTAGCAATAAAACTCTTATACTCATACATCAGTCCAAATCTATTTATCGTTTTCTTTCTGACTGGGAAATAAAAGAGGCCTCGCAAAGCTTATGTCGCCGACGTCTACATTTGGTCTAACACCGTCACTGGGGACATTCTCCTATTTCTGTTTGGTGGGAATGACGGAGTAAGACTTATCGTTTAAAGTATGTTTGGATATCGTGTAGTTATGTTTTATTGCAATATTTACATCCAGAATGTTGGAGTACCCGTAGTCGGTACGTGTCAATTGATAGACTGGATTGGGCCTAATAGCGATTGAGGATTCGATTTGCTTGCCGAAGAACTCCATCACCCCAAATTGCGGGATATTGTGTGAGGACGTTGTGCCGAAGGTACCTGTAGCCTGCTACCATTCTCTGAACTTTCTCTAGTGGCTTCTGAAGCGTAACTTTTTCCAGCGCACGGCATCCGACGACCACACTGTTTGCGAGAACGTAGCACCTTTTCGTTTTTGAGAGGTCTTTTAAAAGCAGCCTTGACTTATTTATTTAAAACTACAAATTGAATAGACATTTTATGAAATTTTATAAATAATTTAATTGTTTTATTGTTGTTGTTTTTTTTATAATTTCAACGTATCACTTGATCTAAAAGTTCCATCGTTGCTGTACTTGGCATATTCATCCACATCAATTGCCATACATCTATAATTGGCATCAGTAAATCCTTGCAAGACGATCGAGTAAAAGGGTTTGCAATTGAATAATATACACAATCCCTGAATGTTTGTCGCACTTAGTTCGTAAGTGCTTCCCATCAATTGCACCTATAGCCTGGGGAGTTACAATTGTTGTGAAAGTCTGCGGCAATATTCTTAAAATGCTGTTCTGTAAGTAGTGGCATGTGTGAAATTTGTGATTTGTTCAATATTATTTTTACAGTTTCCTTCAGAATTTCTGCAACTGATGATATATCCATCCGGTATTCAATTTCAATTCTATAACAATTTATTCAACTAAGATAAATCTGCACAATTAAAAAATAATCTTATAAGTATGTGTAGTGTTAAATATCAAAGGAAATGTCTAGAGAGAGAGAACAAAAGATGAACAAAACTTAAACAAGAATTAAACTCACTTCACACTGCTGTTGATGGTTCTGAGAGCCAGACGAGGATTATTTCACTTTTTAATGGTCTAAACAAAACATTGGTTTTCACTAGTCCGGTAGTTGAATACTGGCAACAACAATGCACGAGTTCTGACTGATTGTGAAAACGCAAATACTTAAAGAAAAGTATTGTGGCTCTTTATTATTAATCATATTATGTAAAAAAATTATAACACTCATGTCAATATACGCAGGTACTTAACCTGCAGCACAGAATTTACTTGGGTAAATATACACATCGCACTGCAGGGGTAAAGTTTAGATTATGCTTATGAGGTCGAGATAAGTTAAAAAATATTTCACATCCAAAAGTTATTAACGTTAGAATTAGGGACTTAAGCATGAGTAAAATATATAGTGCTTAAAGGTAACTATTGAACTGAGACGAAAAGTTGGCGTAATATACCGTATAATTTTGATACAATTGAGTCTACATCAGTGGCTCAGGATAATAATTTTTTTAAGAAAAGTTTATTTACTTGGTCCACATGCGGAATACACGGATTATTCATGATATCTTCAAAGCAAGAGAAGTACAACTTGCATATAAAAGTAGTGATCGCATAATACTTGGTTGCATTTATTCGAAAATATAAAATACGTCGTCATTTAATTTTCCAACCCAGTCTTCGATCAATCTCAGTGGCTGAGATATTATCCGTATGATCATAATACGTACAATGCTTAATAGCATGTGGCAAATCTGTTCATTAGCAAAAGAGAATAGGTCTAAGTATAGATCCTTGTGGAACTCCTATACAGTTCTCGTAGACAACAACACTTTGTTGTCTACCAGAACTAAGAAAAATTATTGCTAGTAGTCTCAGTGTTCCCTCTTTCTTTAGGTGAAGCGATGGTTCCTATACGGAATTAGTAGAGAAAACAACGCACTTCCCCGATAACTTGACAGCAGAGTTCTAAATCTGCAGCGCATCAGTTCTGTTGTCACTCACGCCAGGATTAAATGGGACATCAGTTCCTTTGAACCATACAATTCACCACTGCTATGTCACTCTTGTTTGGAGATTGGTCAAGTTGATCTTTAACCTATAATGCAAAAACGTACATATAACCGCTGGAGACTTCAGACATATTATCCTTTCCTCGTTTCTCTTAAAAGCGCTGCTAACAGGGGTAAGCAGATCTAAGCATGCATATTCAAAAAAGAAAGCCGTCCGAAACTGCATTTCACTAGACGCGCACTATTGATAAATCACTTAATTGCAAAGAATTTACCTTAGGTATACTTATCGACATTGAATTGACCTTCAACAATGTCAAGACTAGCAGGACACAACGTTTTGAAATCCCACAGCACGAATAGCTACTAGATTGATATGACGCTGGGAAGCCATTAGATCCACACAAAATTGGTGAAATTGGAAGCAAAAGCAGGTCTTTTCAGATGGAAGGAAGAGATTGAATGCTTCCAAACTTCCAAATTTGGCGGGAATACCTTGGCACTAACCAATCAGGTCAGATAGATGTCCTATTTAACTCCAAACTGAACTGCAGCAAAAACATACAGAAACGTGTATAAAAGGCGTAGGTAGCGCTGGAAAAAAGGCGTAGGAACGTTTTCATTCCGAAGTCAATCCGTAGTCTTGCGGACTGCTCTAGAGAAATGTAAAAATTTTTTTTAAATATTTGTTGCTCCGCTCGAGTTTTGAATTGTTTGTTTTGAAATTTTTTTTTCTACAGAAGCTGAACAATCTCTATTTCGTTTTGCCGCGAAGGCGTCCAGCAGCTGAAGGAAAGTTAACACTTTGGTGCTGCTGTTGATAACGAGCCAACGGAGATTAACTTTTCTTCATTAGAAACGCCGATCGTGTTAAGAATTTCTTATATATTATATAAGATATTTGGGTTCCTGATCATAATGAGATAAAGGCGCATGAGGCGATCGATACTCTTGCAAGAGAAGGTTCTCAACTGAATGCTTCCTATATAGACAAGTCGATGAGACGGCCTCTAAAGTCAGTAAAAGGAGAAGGTGACCTCAAGGCTAAGGAAAGATGAAGCAATTTGAGAACATGTGGTTTGTCAAAGCAGGTGTGGCTTTTTTTGGGAAACGGACACGGTTTTCCTGCTAAGGAGAAACCGCACCGATCTCCGAAATATTGGTGGTGGCAGCCTTCATTTTCCACTGTCTCTTCGGAAGAAACCGAGGCATCCCCACCAGCGACAAGTTCTGTGAACGAGAAACATCAAATTGTTACAATAATGTTGATGAAATTAGACGGATATGTCTTCGTTTACGATTTTTTAAATGTTATATTTAGAAAAAAGTATCCATTATTGGCCCACTAATCTAGCAAGCAATGTTCAATACAATATTTAGTCTTGGCCGATGCTTGGCAGCCATGGATCGGTCAATTAGTGGATAAGCTTAGATGATAAACCAGTACTACATCCGTAAAGGTAAACGCCTTAAGCTTAAGAGTACGATAAAGCCATTGAATATATAGCTACTACGATTTGCGAAGGCCCAACCGATACAAAGTAAAAGTTCCTTTCTTACTTTGCTTAATGTAAGATCAAATAATATTCGCGATTTTTTATTTAAAATCGTTAATACTAATAAGAATTAAATTTTAAATAAATTTACCTTAATATTATTTAAAAATAATTTTTCCCTCAACGTGTGTAGTAAAGTAATTGAAGGGAAAGAAATCTTTCAAGTTAAGCAGCTTCGAGTTCATGACTCATCAATTTCAATTTTTATCAGTAATCTGATTACAATTTTTCAGGGTACGGAAATGCCTATTCATCACAGCATTGCTGTAAAAATATTTGAGATCATTAAGTACTCGTTTACTTCATTCACTTTTTTCAGCCACCTATAAATCGGCCAAGAAAACTGAAAGCCGCACAATCTTACATTTTGTGGTTTACATCCCCTATAGAAATACATACATCATGAAACATAAGAATATTTGTTTTGAAAAAGCGCTTGTGGAATAACTGATTGCGGTTTCAATATCAAATAAATACTGACAATGCGTTAAAGCAAATGCCACCACACCTCCTTGGACTCAATTGTAAAAAGTTATGTAAAGTGTCACACTTGCTTAATGAATATTAAAGATTTAACGAAAAGAAATCGTTTCTGCACTTTCTACGGAATTCTTAACAAAAAGAAGCCTTGTGGCAAAAAATGTTAAAAATCAGGTAAAATTGTCGTTACATTAATCCGGGCACAAAAGAAGTGAAAAATCCTGGTGAGAGCAAAATGTCCATAATCTCTGGATGCTAAAATTCTAAGGCATGGAATAATTTGCAGATAATCTACTGGAGAGCTTACTTAGAGCCGTAATAAAGTCAAAGTCACTTATGTAACGATGGTGGTTGGTAGGGAATATTTGGTCCCAGACGTTGAAGTTGGTAGCTCGTTAAGGGGTTTCAAGCTTTGCTGCTGACAGTATATATTGGTACTGAATACCCTGCGTCAAGGCGTCTTCCATAGAGAATTGAATATGCTTGAAAAGTTGTCCGTAGGTCGTAACAACTTTGAAACCACCGAATGCTTAATGTTATCGGTGTTATCAAGCTCTAAGGGATATTTGAAAATATCAATACAATTCGCTGAGAAAGTCCTTTTGGTGCTCTGTCGAAAACGTTATTGCTTTAGTGATAAATATATTCGGGAAGGATATTCAATTCATTCCCGAATATCCTAAAGAACTATTGGGAACAACAAAATTAATGAAAATTGCTGTGATTCTTACCATTCAGTACTTCACATTAAGATCTGTTTAATTAGTAAAAAGGTGTTGTATTCATGTTTGGTCAATACAGCGAGAAAAGAGCTGATGGAGCTTTTCCGAAATTTAAACTAAGATTAACATTTTAAACGGTATGGCTTATTTAAATGGGGAAATGGTTTTCCTTAACTTCAAAGTTTTAATGACAGATTGTGTTTAATGAAAGCAGTTTCTCGACTTTTGTATTAAAGAATTCCGTAATTCCACAATGTAAACGCGCTCCTTTTAACTTGAAAGGGTTGAATGCTGGAAAAGCTTTGTGTCAAATATGTATGTCGAAAAGACCTTGTGGTAAATATTTGTAACTTCTAAGAACAGGTAAACTGGAGCTATTTATATACTAGACGTGTGAATAGTATTAAGTCGTCGGTGGAGTCTGGTAGTCTGGTAGTTTTCTGCTGACAATAGATTGCGATAAACACGCCATCGGGTTTGCAGAGCAAAATATCAGTGGTTCGCAATCCACACTTGCAATCGTGGTCCCGAAATGGGATCAAGTTCTTCTCCCACTGGTCCCAAATGAAATTTTTTGGTTCAAAAATCGCCAGAGAGTGCAGTTCTTAACCAAATGAAACAAATTTTTTTTAAACTGCAGCTTGATAATGTCTTAACAGATTCTCGGAGCTCAAAATTTAAAAAAAAAAAATTTAATTTTTATATATTTTATGTTAGAGATGAAATTTTTTTAAAATTTTTTTTTTTAAATGAGCACCCTTAAAACACTTAATTGTCCCTTGTCAACAAAAAAATAACGGTACTGAACAAAACTAAGTCACGTTTGATCCTCTACATGGCAGCACTTTTGATCCTCTACAGGGCAGCAGACTTTGAACAAAAAAACTTTCATCTATAACCTATAATTATAAAAATAAAATTTTTTTTAAATTTTTAGCTACAAGAATCTGTTAAGAAATTATCAAGCTGCAGTTTAAAAAAAAATGTTTCATTTGGTTAAGAACTGCACTCTCTGGCCATTTTTGAACCAATAAATTTCATTTGGGACCAATGTGCCTGCCCCACAAAAAAATTATAGAAAACATGAAATAAAAGTTGCTAGTGAAAGGCTGCCATGTTAGCATTAATCCAACAAAAATAGTGTTGCCATAAGTAAATTAGTTAAAAAAGATATTATGAAATATTTAAAACAAAATATAGTCACAAAACGTACTGAATTTACGATTTATTGCTATACCAATTGAAAATTAGTTTTTTTTGCATAGTGGCTCTAATAATTTGGCCACCCACTGTAGAGTGAGATGAATAGTGTTATGGCTTCTCTATCCTATGTATCTATTAGAAAATTGGGAATTGATGAGCACCTACTGCAGATGCGAGACAACTCATTTAGAGTAAATTCCAAAAATTGATCGAAGGCCTTTCGGTGAAAAAGTTTGCTCCAGCACATAGTTTAGTGAAGTTGAAGGTACTTATCAAGTCAAAAAAGAAAAAAAAGGTAGGACAATCTTGACTGTCCCTTAGTAACTGAAGAGTTATAATTATATCAATATGCAAAAGTGTGTACAAATTTGAATTTGTAACATATGTTACTGCAAGAACCTGTCAACATCAAAGTCATATAAAAGGCGATAAACTACTCCTTCCAGCAAAGCCACGTAATCTTCCTACTTTCTTTGATGTTGGTATTTTGAATTGTACAAAATTTCAAAAATGTAAGATAAAATTTCCGAAAATTAAGTTTGAATTTATATATTCCAAATCTTACTTATTACTTTTCTTATTGCTTACGTTGCGTTGAAACCAACGTAAATGGACATCAGAAGAATCTTTTCTTGACATAATTGGTATTTCCAGGAAAAAAATCTTCAGGAAATGACTCTTATTAAAAAAATTGTATTAATTAATATTTCAACTTGAACTTTGCAAATAATTTACAAAAATTTGTTTACTAAAAATGTTCACGCCAATGTCAGATTTTAATTAAAATTTCTTTAATTCAACATGGGAACCCACAAATCGAACTGAAACCAACTGGGCGACTATGTCTCGATATGAATATTACACTATATTTTTTATGCGCCGTTGAATTAAAACTATATAAGAGCTGTACGTATTTGCTCTCTCTCTCTCTCTCTCTCTCTCTTTGATTTTGAATCTTCAGTGAATTGTTAAGTGAAAAATTATTGATACTTTAAAAAATATTGAGTACCTGGCTGTTAAACTTAGTATGTAAAGTTTACAGAAAATATTATCAGAGACTGGCTGCTCGATTATATTTTTGTTTTGTGTTAATTAACCTAATTTTTTCTTCAAACCCTTGGCAGCTCAAATTAATTAATTAGTGTTGCCTACTAATATTTATTAACATTTATTATTTATGCCGAAGTTTTGTGTCGGAAAATATAATACTTATTCAGAGCTTTGGTTGCTCCAATAAGTATTACTTCTTATTATTAATCATATAATTTGCAGAACCAAAGTTGATTGCAATTATATCAAATTAATTTAATCGTATTCAATCAATGGCACTTGCGTTTATATCGACAAATAATTGAGAACTACGATTGTTCGAATTATTTACAATTATTGTAAAAAAATAATAATAAATATACGCCTGACAAAACGGAAATAACAAAAACAACAAAAAATACACTAAATATTAAAATGAAGTAAGGCAGCCAACTAACATCAAATTCACACCAAAATTAGAGTAAGCTTTAACCGAAAATTTTGACAATATCTGAAATTACGAGATGCTGAAAATTGCTGGTCCGTCAGCTAACATTCAAAGTTCTAAATTGAGGGAATTTATCAAAGATGAATCATTCAATGAACTGTTAAACTGAAAAAATGAATTAACATACCCCAACAACCATGGAGGACATTAACATCTTTCTATGGAATATCAGAAGGCTATTTAATTACCTCATCTACAAATAATTATTTTCAATCTTCAAATACCTATTCCCACTTACAGGTCACCCATTACACTCTACTACAAGAGACAAACCTCATTTTATGCGAATAGCCTTAACCGTTTGCACCTTACAACCTTATTGCGGCTAATACTATTAGGGAAACCAGTAATGGAGGAACTGCCCTTCTACTACGCAATGCATACCCATTGGAGACAATCAACTTAAACACACTGACCTCAAACATTGTGCGGTAAAGTTCAATCAGTCAACGCATACTATCCTCTTGAGTCTTTCACGAACGCAGGGAAGGTACATAATTGTTTCCTCACATTTTTCACCGAAATGATTTCTATCTCTCGGGCGCAAAATAGTACTATAAGTATAGAGTGGATATTTTGCCTCATACAGCACAGCGTAGTTTTCTTAGTTATGTAACTAATACTACTCCTATTCTTGTATAAAAGTGAGTCGAAGTAAAATATCAGAATTCACGTCGTAAATCAACTTGAGGAAAAACATTTGGAGCCAAGTGTGCGTTTTATTTATACAAAAAAGATTCATCAAATGCCTGATAACTACAAATTATAACAACAATATAAGAAACAGTTAGTAAACAATGATGAAGTAACTTTAACTAAGTCCTGAATTACACGAGAGGGATTTTACCCCATCAGTGACGAAAACCTGTTTCTTTCTTGGTGAGAGAAGTGAGGTAGCAAGAGGGTCATCTGTGAGTGTCAATCACGAATCGTAGGGGTTTTGCTTGAGTTTTTCCTGATTTGCTTTTGTCCATTTTCGTAACTTCCTCATTAGGGTTTCAAAAATTTTTGGTGTCATGTGGATTTAGTATTGCTGGAGCCGGTGAATATAAATTTTCAACCCTGCAAAACACTTATGAACCGGTTTTTTAACGTTAGTCAAGGCCCCTTCCGTAGCAACACTACGAGGGTTTTTTTACTTTTGCACAGAAGAGAATTGCCGTGAGTTATGGGGTAAAATCCCTCTCGTGTAATTCAGGACCTAGCTGATTTTTTATCTGATTTCTCGAGAGATGAAAATCAATGTAATTAAACTTGCAGGGAGCGAGCCGGAACGGATATTATCAGCTAAAATACTTTTATGGGTGTGTGAATTAGGAAATTGGGTAACGCCTCATAATGTTTTGTTGCCGTTCCAGTGGGGAAATATATTCTACACATCAAAAGAAGAATCATCCAGATCGGTCCACATGTGAAGAAGTTAACCTACTTACTTACTGGGGTTAAAATGCCGACGCTACAACGACCAATTCACAAGTAAAGTTCAAATTTACCATTCACTGTTAATTCATTATTTTTAAATATAATTTTAATAAGACAATAAAAAGTATGGGTAACTTCGTTGTGGTTACGTGGGCGCACGTGTCCGATCGCCAGAAAAGATCCTGAAGAAAAAGGAAGAGTAGAGCCGCGTTCTTGATCTGCCGGATACTTCAAGAAACTCTCCGAAGTTGGCTGCGGGACTTATGTCATCCAAAAGGAATGCTTGTTGCCACTATTGATGGTACCTCTCGATCATGGCATTCTCGATTCATTCGCAAGTGCTTTACACCAAGTAACCTGGTGAGCTGTTTGAACACTTCACTCTCGAACTGCCGTCCCTGGTCGGTCGTTATCCGAAGAGGTACTCCGAACCTCGAAATACATCCTTCATACAAGGCTCTTGATACGCTTTCAGCCGTGATGTCCCGAATGGGTATTGCTTCTACCCACCTAGAGAATCTGTCTACACATGTCAGTAAGTAACAGAATTCACGTGATGGTGGTAATGGACCAACCAAGTCGATGTTGAGATGCTCAAATTGGGAGTCTGTTGACGGATAAGTTTGAGTTGGTGAACGGGTATGCTTTCAGTTTTGTGCTCGTTGACATGCTATGCACCCTCTTGCCCACATCTGGCAGTCCTTTCGAATGGATGGCCATATAAAGCGATCGGTAACCAATTTTACTGGTACACGAATGCCAGGATGTGATAGGTTATGCAGGTATCAAATGCAACTCGACGAAATGGTTTAGTTATGAAGGGTCGAATCTTGCGGGTCGATATGTCACAGTAAATAAAGCGGTTCATATCTGTAAAAACGGGACATTTTTTTGTATGCGACGTACCTTCCTCCAGCAACTGTAATAATTCTTCGTCCTGTCACAGGTGATGTACTTTGTCTCAGATTCCCAGAGCTATCTTGAAAAGAATCCGAGAGGTTCTCAGTCCCCGTTGCTAAGCTGGTGTAGTGCTCTTCGCACGGCCAAATCGGAGGCATTAAAGTGCTAATTCGGCATTAAATTTCTGATACGCTAGTAAAGCTGCATTTGTGAGGGTAGTTCTACACTTTTTGAAACTATTTACTGCTGCTGGTGACCATTCTATCGGTCTTTTATCGTTCGGTGTGAATGCGAGAAATTTGCTTTTAAATCGGCAACTGTGCGAGATAATTCCGCAATTTGTCTCTTGATATCGCTGCTAAAATTCTGTGCCAGATGACGAGGTTGGGTTTAGTTTTCGAACCTCGTAATTGTAGAAACGTGGGGTGCCTCGTTGACTGCTGCAATTTTATCGGCCAGTTCTGTTAATTTTGTCAAATTTTCGGTACTTACGGATATTATGGATCGCATATTCTAAGGCAGTCGCTGTAGCCAGAAAGACTTGAGTAGCTCGTCATCTATTTCCGCAGGCGAGGTGGCGCAGTTCGCGAAGCAACTGTGAGGGCTTCTTAGCTTCTAGCTCGATCTCTTGAAGAAGTTTCCTCAATCGCTGATGGTCTGAGTCGGTGAACCGCTCGATGATTTTTCTTTTAACGTGTCGTACAAATCTATGGTAGGGGGTTTAATAAGTTATCACTGACTTGACTTAAAATGTTGCTCTCTATCGCTGCAATAACCGTGTGGTACTTCCTTACATCGGAGGTTATTCCTTCTACGTAAAATTGTGATTCCACCTGGATGAACCGCAGTTCCAATTTTTCCTTCCAAATCGGGGGAATTTTGACAGTCAACTGCGAAATCTTCGTTTCCTGTTGAAACAATGCGCCGGCTGGTGCTGGTGAAAGCATTCTCATCTGTATTTTGCGCTGCATGTGTCGCCTCCTTGGCTGGAGGATCTGGTGCCGTTGTTTCAACCTTAATTTTTGCTTTGCCTTCAATTGCTTCCGTTTCCAGGGGTCACCAATTTCGTTTACTTATGGGGTTATCGTTAAAAATGCCGACGCTATAATGACCAATTAAATCTATTACAAATATGTACTATGTCACCCCAAAGGTATGCGGTATAAGGTATTCACACTACCAATCCTCCCACCACCACCCTAGTGAAATATGTATCCTAATATTAGCAATGAGGGAATATTTTCTATATAACATAAAAGGAATCATCCAAATCGGTGTATATGTTAACAAGTTAACATCCAACCCCTCCCCTACTACACTACTCCTTCCTCTTCCCACCCGACTCTAGGAACATATTAAAACAACAAATAATCGCCCAAATAAACATAATATATAATAACAACAACAGAATCATCCAAATCGGTCCACGCACGAAGTTAGGTCCGGTCACGAAGTTAGGTTTCATCCTCACCCCACCCCACCAAAAATGTTTTTGATATGGTACCAATCGGGGAATATACTCTACCCTACAAATAAAAAATTATCCAAATCCGTGCATGAGTTATGAAGTTAGACTCCCCTCTCTATCCTCACCCCATCCGAGGACCGCATTTTTTCATTATTAGCAATGGGGTGTCATGCTCTATACAACCAAAAAGGTATTATCGAAATGGGTCCATGCATTACGAAGTTAGGTTTCACCCCTTACCACCATCCACACAGCATCAGACATTGTTTTGAAATGGTAACAAAAGGGAACATATTCTACAAAAAAATCATGCAAATCAGTCAACGCGTTAAAAAGTTAGACTACCCATACTCTACATAACAAAAAAAAGATCATCAAAATCCAGTATAGTATAACTCACGACTAAACTAACCAAGGTACTACTCAGACCTATTTATAGTACTCAGCTTAATTCTAGAAACTTCTGCCACCTAGTGCTAGATGCTTCCGTTACACATTCTGACCTTACATATTCACCACGTTTGACATTTTCCTTTTCGTGCCTTACCTCGTACACGTTAGATTATCTTGGGAAAAGAATTGGCTGACTAACCAGCAAAACAAATTGGGAATGATTTACAAGAAATTCATATCCCTTAAGTAAAATGTATAGTCTGTTGAATAGCTAAAAAAATTGTGAGAAATAAAAGAAAATTAATGGGCAAGCAATCCAATCTGCCTAGCTGGAAAACATTGGAAAACCATTATCCTACCAAATTACACTTGCAATTTAAAAAGATTTTAAAAATATCTGAACAAAAGAAAATGATGAGGTTAAGAAAAGGCCACGCTGGATTCACACAAGCTTACCTCATTTCAAGAATGCCTAGACGGAGTTAGATCAATCGGTTGAGTGGCACTACCGCCACGTCGTAATTCCAGGGTTCGAGCCTCGGTCTGCTCGTGAGTTTTTTAAATAAAATTAATAAAAAAAGCTCTGGAATATTGTCTAGCTCGCAGAAATGCAAAAACAAGCATTCAAATTCCCTCATTCCCCTTACTCTAATTCCTTCCAGCCGAAACCATGCTGACACATCATAAGGTTGTCCCCTAGGATTTCGCCACATCCTAAAAAAAGCACATGATACCGGATGCAGCGTAAGAAGGAATATACTGCAGGGTGAAATACCATTACAAAACTACTACACCATCAAAAGAAGAGCATTACGAAGAGAAGGACTTTATCATTTCCATGTGATACTTGTACAGGAACAGTCCTCATCAACTTGACGCACAGCCAGCTCATTGAGGAAGGAACATTCTAGTGGTTGAATAGAAATCACGGCGATTGGTGTATGCACTTTTCTTGGTTGGCTCGTTCCCCCGACTTTATCCCCCTTGATTTTCTGATGGACCATGAGAGAAACGATAGAGATTGCAACAAGGGATCAACTCATAACAAGAATTTTAGAAGCCGGTAATAACTGATTGAAGATTTAAAAAAGAGTTCTTTTGTAAATTTAAAATGACGGAGGACATTTTAAAAATATTTTAACTAATTAATTTGATTTTTTTCAGCAGTATTAACAACGCCCTTCTTTTCAGTTTCAGGACTCCCAAATTTTAATACAAAAAGTATGAACAATTTAGGAGGCAGGTAAAATATTTTCTTAGAAAGCCAAGTATAAGCTGTATATTTTGTTATGTTACTTGAAAAAGGTGAACAATTTTTGTGATTTGATTTTTCTTAAATCTATTAATCGTAACAATGCTACGCCGTAACAATACATTAGCAGTAACAATGTTACATGTCAACTGAGATATTAATATCGTCTATAACACTAACATTGTAGAAAATATGATTTGAAATGTAAGATTGGTTAATTTTATCGTAAAGAAATTTCAAATTTCTATACCTTGTGGATGGTAGAGATAGACCCCTCCAGGTCCAATACTTTTTTTTGTTTCTCGCAAGATCTACCAGTTTCTTCATTTTTGTAGACGACCTAAGAAACATCACGTGTTTAAAAATTGCCAAAAACACGGTTTTCACTACTTCACAATTTTTCGGCGAATGTGTCATCAATAAAAATAACATATTTTGAAAGTGCAGACCACCTGCTTATAGCTCCTGAAAAATTAGAGCCTTTTCAAAATAAAAAAAATTAGGTACCTACTAAATTTAAAAATATACACAATTTGCCTCGTCTTTAGGTATGTCATTTTTTTCAGGAGAAAATGCTCTAGAAAAAATCGTTAACACATTTATTTCTTAAATTGAGTTACACTACTCACAACAAGAGTTGTTTGTAATTTTTGTAATTTTTTTTATTTAATTTTTCTTTCATTGTATAAGAAGCCTTTAATTAGTCTCGTAATTAGGATATTATCATAAAATAAATTTAATGGTTTAGCCAACCTCGACAGATGAACTTAAGTCATCGTCGTAGTTTATTTATATATCTAGTTATAATGAGTTCATTTCAATTTATTAGTTTAGTTTACCTTTATTGTTCCTTTTTGATTTTAAAGTTAGATTTACAGAAATTAATTGTAGATGAATGTCAACACCTGTTGGAGTAGCTTTAAATAAATATTATTATTATTATTACTTGCTAAAAAATAAATAACATTTCCAGAAAAATAATCTTATAATGTTGCTGTATGCACTACAACACCTGGGAACAATGTACGAGAAATTCAAAATTTACTTTATCTTATCAAAACGAGTCATATTTATTACATATACTTGCATTATAAACATCCAAACAATTATAAAAAAAATTTAAACTGCATTTATAGTTGCAAGCTTAAGTTTTAGTACGTAGCTAAAATAGGAAACTATGAAGGTATAGTTAAATCTACTTTAAATGTCAAAGATTCCATCTAATTTATATTGATGAAAACTTAAAAAATCTGCGGAAAATTTCTTCAAAGGCTATCTTAGCTGACAATTGTATTGATGATAGCTCTCCCATTGCTAAGCAGTGTTCGATAGACTTAAATTATATGGTGAAATTATTAAAAATCTTATAATAATAAAAATTCACCCAAACTTCTTTGACTGTATCTTAAAAATTTCAATAATTTAATGGCTTGACAATTACATCATTTATTCAATAAAAGGTCACATCAAGTTGCATTAACAGGAGTATGTACAAAAGGCATGTATGAATTAGTGAAGTAATAAACTCGTTGGAAAAGGGAAACGAATTGTAAATTTTTATGGTAGAGTCCTCCAAATTTCTTCTGGCATAAAACAGTTCCACCTGGAAAAAAAAATTATTGAATCAAAATATTTGTATGAGTAATTGGTATTTTCTAACATTTCAATTATTTCTCTGTATCCAAACTTTTTTTTAATAATACATAGCTAATACATCGTGTAACAACTTTCTGAAAATGCGAACATTTGATTTGCAATACTTACTGCTTTTTGAAGCCTATTATCATCATAAAATGTTTCCAAAAAATCCACTCGAATTTTACATTTTCGCTTCAGCAAGTCTGTTATTAAAATTGAAAAAATCCAGTCCAGTGAAATAAGCAAGGCGAACAAAGAATTTCCCGTAATATTTTTCTTTTTAGTAATGTAAAAAATATGTAAAGTAATGGAAAAAAAATTAAAGTTAAGACCGAAAAGCAAACTCCGCTCAAAGAAACTCCTAAAGCTTTCAAAAGTTTTAGACATTTCAAAGTATATATCCAACACTTTATTAATTTCTTTGTGGTAACCATAGCGCTTTAACATGAATAAGCATCGAATTTGTTGTCGCCTTTTTAAAATCTTCAAATTTTCGGAGATTTTGTAAATATGCCTATTTAATTGCTTATACTGGGCACACATAATAATAACGTATGCTGGAAATAACATACTTTGAACTAATAGTACAACAGTGTATATCCACCCATCTGCAAAGCACTTTAAAATATATTTAAAATCAACATAAGTAATATCCATAAACTTAAAACGTAGGTAAAGCACGGGAGGTGCTCCGAACAGAACAAGTTTTGAAATAAGCAGGATAACCATATGCTTATTGAAGATATTATCATTTCTTGTTAGTTTGTATATTTTCGTATTGACATTAACAGACCGATTAATAATATCTATTAATGCATGACGATTAAGCATGAGAACGATTGGATATGTAATTCCGTCCGCAAAACCAATGAAACGAGAAATGAAAAAAATTATAGTTCTGTAATTATACTTTTTCTGTAATGGTGAGAACATCGTTGCGTTCTCTTCTAGTATAGTATAACATCCAAAACCACAAAATAAAATTTGGAACGCTGATAGCAAGATTAATTTTTTTGAAAACTGCACGGACATGTGATTAATATAAAAAGGTGCGAACCCGCAAAACTTAAATAAGTAATAAATAAATAGGAGTAAATAAATGAAAACTTTGTTAACGCGATTCAACATTTTCCTGACTGAAAAGTTGTCGCCTTCCCTACGAAAGACGAACTGACCATGGAATCCATACATTGTGATATCGTTTTTTAATATTTAATATATTTTTAAATTTCAATATATATAATGATATGCAGCCCTATAGCGATATGGCCACGCATGGATTTCATTTCTCTTATCATTCAAGGAAATCTTAATTCATTGACATTTTAGATTTTACACAAATTGAATATTAAAGTAGTTTAGAGGTGGTGGATTTATTGTTTGAATAAGTAATGCGGAACTGTGAAATAATGTGTCTTTCGTGTTCGCCTTACTGATTGTTGTCAAAATCAATGAAAGCGAAGATTCTATCAAATATTATTTAGATAGTAAATTCTTTAGTGGGATCTTGCTCAACTGCATGTTTCCGAAATGGTACAAATTATTAGGTTTGTCTGTTTGGTTGGTTTAAGGGGCGAGAGCTAACCAGGTAGTAGAATATTGGAACTTGAACAGGGCGTGAGACCACTGTGTTAGAGCCAACCCAAGGAGCTAAGAAATTGAGCTAACTCACTAATCTTTACACCTGAAATTGCCTAAAGATTCTACAGAAAGTAATCTCCCAGTGCCTCCCTTTTGGCTCTTGCAGGTGAAGTACGTTTCGTTTTTCGCTAAAATCGCCGCAACTCCGACAATGTGCATTATAAGGAGCGCCAAGCGTGGCCGCATGTTCACCTTATTAGGCAGTGTCCTGTGCATTCCGTGACTAATTTAGAGTTTGCAGCACGAGACCTGCCAAGCACCTCCGAAGTTCTATTTTTTATAAAGGGGGTCTTCTACCTTGTTGGCTTCAAAAAATCGATTTTTTTTCATGTTTAAGCGTAACCTGAAAATGATATAAAGGAATTCTTATTATTTCGGGATATATCCGCGTGTTGTTTTTTCATGCCGTTTTTCATGCATGAACATCTTTAAATGCGATTTCCCAAAAGTTGTGTTTTTGCAACTGGTTGACATGATATCTCGAAAAATAATTCATCGATTAACTCAAATCTTTTATCAAAATCTTTGAAAAACATGTCGCTATCGTCTGACGAAGGCTTTTAAAAATTTATTATTTTAACAATTTTAGCAGCTATTTTTGACCTAGAAACATGAAAAAAACAACATTCTTTTTTTAATGTTGACTATTTGGCGAAATTTTTAAAATTCCGTTCGTCGTTTTGTTTTAGATGTCTTTCATGAGCTGAATCGTGTCAATCATTTTAATATGAACTTCAAGGTCGATCAAAGGTCAAATAAGAAACAATGAAAATTTCAAAAAATTCATTTTCAGCGAGTTGAACCCAAAAACCACATCTCAATCGCATTATTGGTGTTCCTACGAGTTGTCCTCGAAAAACAGTATCAAAAATGGCGTAGTAAGATAGAATACCCCCCTTAATGCTTGGTCATGTCGTTCTAGAGATAGCACATATTGAAGACTCGACCTCAGGCTAGTTTTAGCTAAGAAGTGCTGAAATAATTCCCTAAAGCCTAGGAACACAACCTTTGAGGGAAGTGAGGAAACTTGAATGTCTTGTTTTTGTATTGCGCAAGCTAGACAGCAACCTAGAGATGGAGTGGATTATTTTAATTTCTTAATAAAAGCTCACGGGGAGACCTGATTTCGAACCCGGGACCCATGGCATGGTGGGGCTGCCGCTCAACGAATTGATCGAACTCCTCATATTTAAGTGGAATATCAACGTGCTCTGCTCTGGATGAGTGAGCACAGGAAAGTTTTGTAGCAATTAAAGAGATCAGTACTACTCCATTCCTTCCTGGTTGGAATTCTGAGACTGAAATCAGGTATCATTTAAGATCAGGTATCATGTAGTCAAACTACGCAGTAGATAGTTCTCTTGGTGCTGAGTTGAGGATGCTGCCACGGCCAAAGGATTTGGTGACCCAGCATCCAGACTCTTTAAGTCTAATGTCACTGCATAACATCTGATAGATGATGTTTAGATGAATGGAAAGAAGGTGTAGCAAAACACTTAGAGCATCAGCTGGTGTGGCACGTAACGCTCCAATTTGGCCCTATTATAACTTTGCTCCATAGCCGGCCACCAAACTATGGAGCCATAAGTGAGGATAGGTAATAACTCTGCTGTGTACAACCATAAGGTCATTTTAGGCTGCAGTCCCCATCTTTTACCAAAAGTGCGGCTGCAGGCATAAAGAACCAAATTCGCCTTTTTGACTTGCTTTTCGATATTTTGTTTCCAGTCAAGCTTTGGATCTAGAATAACTCCTAAGTACTTAACTCTGAACGATAACTAGTATTGATGCCCGTATAATTGGGGCATGGCAAAGTATGGTATCTTAGTTGTAGTCGTAAAGAGTCCACAATCCTTGCAGCATCTGATTACCTTGTTCAGCGCACTTTCCATAATATCTCTAATTGTTGGAAGGAATTTATACGATACAGGATTACCAGGTTATCAGCATTAGTAACAGCTTTAATCCCATCTTGGTTGAGTTTCAGCAGTATTTTGTTCACTACCATCCGCCACAGCAGAGGAGAAAGAACTCCGCCTTGAGGCGCTCGCTTGCAGGTGTGTCTTACAACAACACGACTGGTTCTCAGTTCGGACTGTGTTACCCTTGATATTAGCTTCGTTAGTTTCCAACCGTCAAAGCCCTGCTTCACACTTACCGCAGCTGGGGCTTCAAGGATGGATTCAGTGCGAACACAATTGAAGGCTTCTTCTATGTCTAGGAACGCTGCCACAGAGTATTCATTGTAATTTGTTGAGTGCTCGATTGCACGTATAACTTCGTGGAAAGCCATCTCTGTGGATCTTCCCTTACAGTAGGCATGCTGTGATCATTTTCCATCCGTTTTACATCTAACGTCTGCCAAAGGTGCCAAGCACGCGCTCCAGGGTTTTTTACAAAAAGGACGTTTACTGTTGTTCTAAAAATCTCAAGTAAAAACTAAGTAAAGACGTTTTTCTTGCAGAACTTTACAAGATGATACAAGTGCTGCAAGTCGCTCCCACGCTTATACTCTTCCGGCACAATTTGGACGTACCGTCGAATTTTGCTAATATTTCCTTAGAAAAACAACACATAATAATTTGGAGCAGTTTACCATTTTCTGTATTTGCCTAGTCTTATGAACGCGACACTTTCAGGCGAGTCTCACATGCCCTTCACTCAATGCCTTAACCCGTTTCCCTTACCCTTAATTCCTTTCCTATTTAGCATCTTTGAATTTTACTTGTAACCATTTGTTTTTCATAAGATTTTCTTGTGTGTCGTAATTCTTCTTTTACAAGTATTTTGTAGGTTTGATTTCGGAAACTTATTTTCTTAATGTATATCAACTAAAACTTCAAAAGGAAATAATAAATCACTTACGAATAAACTTTAAAGGAATGACACTTTCTTCGAAATACCGATGCTCTACGAACTTATCCAAGCAGTTCAAAATCACAACCACAAGTTTTGCTGATGTAACTTAAGCCCCTAAAATAGCGACAAATTAAATTAAGTTCGAGGGACAATATTATTCATCATAACAAACCAAAAGGTACAACAACCGAATGAAAACAAATCACTTAACATTAAAATTTACAAGAAATATAACACAGACAATTACAATAAACAAACAACTAAATGTTTCAATTCAGCCATAAAACACATAAACATAATTGGTAATCATTAATAATTAAGTACTTAACTTATTTGTTTGCTGATAACGTAATTACTTGCGATTCCTTAAAAAAAATTAAAAGTAATCCGTGACTTCTTCACTATTATCTTATGATTTCTCAGGAGGAATCCACGATTACTTGGCGATTATTTTACCAATACCTAGTTACTTGCAATTATCATTTCGAGCTATAAAACTAAAAGGTATTAAATTATTAAAAGGGTTATTTAATTGAAAACTGAATCGAAATATAATAAAATGTAATGTCTCCTGAAAAATAATGGGAAAAAAGAAGCTAACAAAAAGTTTTGTAAATTGTTATGTAGGGAAGGCAGGATTCTGGTCATCAATAATTACGTCATTTAAACTAAAATAGCTTTATTTTTCAACGTTTCGATTATATTCATAATCATCCTCAGGGTAATAACAATTTTCTAACAAGAACTATGGAAACGAAATGTCAACATGAATAAAATAGAAACCACAAAAAACAATACTTACAAACAACCTATCTCCATACCATCTTTTTTCACCCCTCGCAACAAAATTTAAAAACTGTTTTACATCGTATATATAAACAAAGTAATAGCTAAGACATGAAAAATACAAGGAAATTTAACATTTTTTTGAATTTAAAAAACTGAAACATGTTAATAGAAATCTATCAAGCTCCAAAATGTCTGGCACTGTCAAAAACTTTCAATGAGGATCTCTTTTCGCCTTCCATCATCACTGCTTATTTCCTCCTCCGCTTCTATCTGTCTAACAGTGAGCAATATATGTCATTTACTCCTTCCGAGTCTGTTTTCTTGTTAACAGTGTTGTCAGCAATCGTGATATGTAAAGCTTCCATAGTTAGTCTTTTTTCTCTGATGCTTTCTCTATCTAATAGGAGGAGGAAATAAGCAGTGATGATGGAAGGCGAAAAGAGATCCTCATTGAAAGTTTTTGACAGTGCCAGACATTTTGGAGCTTGATAGATTTCTATTAACATGTTTCAGTTTTTTAAATTCAAAAAAATGTTAAATTTCCTTGTATTTTTCATGTCTTAGCTATTACTTTGTTTATATATACGATGTAAAACAGTTTTTAAATTTTGTTGCGAGGGGTGAAAAAAGATGGTATGGAGATAGGTTGTTTGTAAGTATTGTTTTTTGTGGTTTCTATTTTATTCATGTTGACATTTCGTTTCCATAGTTCTTGTTAGAAAATTGTTATTACCCTGAGGATGATTATGAATATAATCGAAACGTTGGAAAAATAAAGCTATTTTAGTTTAAATGACGTAATTATTGATGACCAGAATCCTGCCTTCCCTACATAATAATTTGCAGATCACAAGAGGTCATAAACAAACTGCTGAAAAAGTTTTGTATTTATTTAACTTAAGCGGCTATACCCGCCAGAATGTCTTTTCGTAAGCTCAAGTTCCGAGTGAAACTTATAATTGGATGAGTTTTTTTTTAATTAAAAATACACTTGACGGCAATCAATTAATTGAAAAAAAAATCCTAAAAAACATTATTACAAAATTAGTTATGGTGGATCAACAATTTTTTCTTTCTTTTTCTCGACTTTCTGGTGATGGTTTTTTTCTTTTGGTCAAAGATTTTTGTTTCTCACTGAATCATATTATTAACAATATTGAGAATATTCAAAAAAAGTCAAATTTCGGCAAATGGTTAATATGATTACAGAAAAAGTACTGGAACTATAAATTTTATTGTATACTCCCAATCAAAATAAAAACGATACGTCGTAAATTTGTTTGATTATAAATTAATTATAACATAATACTAACACAGCAATTTTTTTCGTTTAATCCTGAAATTTATCTTTGAATTGCCACGATTTTCTCAAAAACCGTAACTACATTTATACTGAGCTGAATACCACTACATTTTTTGATATTCTATTACCTAGGGACGAAATACTAGTATATCTTTTCAACCAGTCACTTAGAAATTATGCGCGGGCTCTTGCTTAAGAGGTGTTTCCTGTTAAGAACCATAAAAATGTTGCCATGATTTCAAAAATTGATTGTGGAAAAACTATAAGAGATACAAACTAGAAATTTTATATTGACATAAAATGGATTTTCTTAATGAACGATAACTTTCCTTTGCAATGTTTTCATTTTTAGAAAATTTTCAGTAATTATTCTAAAAAAAATTTTTCTGACTGCAAAAAAACGGTGGGCAGTTTTGTAAAAGCTGTATTGGACTGAAACAAACATTTTAAATCATATCCCACCAAAAACATTTCACGTAAAGCAGGTTGCCAAGACTCACAACCTCATAACGTTTTCACTGTTAAAAAGTTATCATATCTCCTGTGTTGGTCAAAAAGTATGGTTTGGCCATTTCGCGGCCGACGCACAAACTCTCCCATGGACTTATGGTAAGAAATAAAGTCATTGGTATTTAATGTTCTGTCATTCAATAGTTACACGAAACGGCCAAGCCATATCTTCTGACCAAGATATAGGGTTTGTAGACATAGGGATTGTAGAGTTAGGCCTTGTAGAGTGAGTGGCTTGGCTCTACAGGAGATCTGATAACTTTTCAACAGAGAAAGCGTTATGAGCTTGTGAGTGTTGGTAACCTACTTTACATGACATTTTTTTGGTGAGATTTCATTTCCTTTTGGAAGGTGCCCTAGTTCTTATTATTTTTTCGGGATGTATTTCGTCCACGCCAACAGTTCCTTTCTTCATAGCCCTGCTTTTCGTTGTTTATGTACTAACAACACCTACATTTCAATTCATATTTCAGCTTTCGAGAACTTTTGGAAGAACCTTCACATAAGAAATATTATATACAGATTGCACCCCCCTCTATAGGGAGTTTGATGGTAACAGTTATAGTTAATTGTTTCGTTTTTTGTGTACTAATTCTAGTCTGCAAACAAAATTTCAGCTTTCTAGGAAGTATCCTAGAGGTTTTGATGATCATAAGTGATCGTAGTATTTTAGGTATTAATAAAATCTAAAGTATAAAAGCCAGAAAAGTGAAGTGAGCTTTATTGGTCTGCTAACTATATCTTATCCTGAGAATTTGGGCTCTCTAGTATTATCCATACCGAAGCTATGAAGGTTCGAAAATACGACGAAACGCTTCAAGAAAGGGCAGGCAGTGCTCTGCTTCAATTGGTAATTAGCAAGAACTATCGAATAACCGACCAGTTTTGAACATTTTTGAAAAATCTATAATCTACAGCCGCTAAACAAAAATTTAGATAATTTGAAACTTTAATAGCTCATATCAAAAACTGGGAAAGGATTTCAAAAATCCTGTTAGTTTCATTTGCAGAAAATATAGCAGAGAATATTATGTGACATTTTCATAATAATCGGATAACTTATTGCTGAGATATTTTGACCGGAATGTGGGAAAACATAGTTGGGAGAAAAACGCGATTGAAAATGGCGCACTCTATTCCAGGGGCTTCATGCATTTATACAAATTTTAGTATTTTTTAAAAGTCTTTTTGATAACAAAACTTTGAAGTGTATACTAATTGAAAATCTATAAAAACGGAAAGCGTGTTTTTTTACATTGTCGACTAGGAAACACTCCTTAATGGGATATATAGGCAATGTTTATCAACAAATACTTATACATATTATGTAAGGGTTTTTTAGTTATTTAAAATTATGAAGAAGTTTCATCTTTACTGAATGAATAGCTTTTTTAGCAAATGGTATCCAAAAACGGCGTCCTTCTACTATAAAAAAAATCATTCTTTCAAAATCATTCATTTAATAAGATAAATTAAATGTTATAATGTCTCGAGTACCTTAAATATAATATATAAGTTATAATCTGCAGAGCTTGTGTACATTTTCATATTGATTTAATTCATTGAATGTGGATTCTATATTAACTGTATTAATTATTATTCTTAGATTTTCAAATAAAAAGTATAAAAAACACTTATTTTCTTCTAGCTAACAAGCCGACCACAAAGTTTGAATTCTTTCACTTGAGATAGATACACCACGAAACACAATAGCCAGATTACTACAAGTGCTGTTTCCATAGCGATGATAGCAATGCACAGAGTGATAGAGTCTGTACAATTATTTTTCATTTCGGGCAAATGCTCATATTGATCGAAGACAAATTTACAAGTCATGGAGTTGCGTAAGGTGCTATTCGATTTTAATAAATTTAGTGCTTTTCGGTATGAACCGCATGACACAAAATAGCCTATTATTACAAATACCGAATGTATAAAGGTGTTTAACGACATCAAAGCAGAAATTAAAAGTGCACACTTTGGTGCTGTGGGCCGATAGCAGCCCATGAGATCTTCATCTCCACTGAAATTGTAATAAACTCAGGTATAAATAATAAATGTTGAATCGAAAAGTTACTTACTCGAAATCTGACGTACTTTTGGCAAGATAAATGCAGAGGTGTCCAAGAAACAATATGGCCGACGTGAACATTGATGGGGTAATCCCAAAAACTGCGAAATAACAAACTGGTTTGGGACTTCCAATTAGAACTGAATTCTCAAAAGACACGTATAATACACATCTTGATTTTACTGTATATCCCAAGGTTCTCATCCAGTTGCTATATAAGGCGGAAGAGGTGACGCAGATAGAAGTTGATACAAAAAGTATTATAAGGTAAACCAATGACATGATAGTATCTAATCGATTTCCCATTACTTATAATTTTACGTTCCTAAGCACATTTTGGGAATTTTTAGTGGAAAATTTAACTTTTAATTTTAAAGTCATTTGCTGTCAAAGTGAACTGTATAAATTTTAAATGACATTCGATTAAAACCTTTAAAAAAAACAGGTCACTGCAATTGTCTTTCTTAATTCAATTTTGAACAGTTGGTCAAGCAAAGCAATTTTAGTTCTCACTAAGGTTCCATTTACCCGGGTATATTGGTGTGGCGTACGCTCTATGCCCCAAAGGAGGTCTACTAAACCAATGCTTCATTTGGTCAGTGTTTGTGCCAATGCCTTAAACTTGCGGGCTTGACAAAACTTAGTTCCATTTTGGATCCGGTGTTGGCAAGAAGGTCTTCGTTGAAAATGACCTCCGGCCTGGTCGTTCAGGATGCGCCGAAGACACTGAGCACAAATGCTTGGAGATCAGCTATTATATATTATATGCACATGTGGCCTTTTGCCTCAGGGCATTACTGAACATTCATTTGCTATTGCATATAACTGATTCATGGATTGTAATAATAATACAGGGTGCGTGCAAAAATTAATCTAGGCGAGAAACGAAAAAAAATTTATGGGAAGGGGATCTATCTCCTCCCCCTTTTGCTTAAGTGTCGGAAATAAGGAGGTTCTTAATTCGACTGTATGTTTTTTTTTGTATTTTTGCGATCATTCCGCCAATTATGAATTGATTTTGATGATTCTATTTTTGTTTGGTAGGCCATACTTCAGAGGTGGTCCCATGACCAAAAAATGTTTGTGGAGTGGCGGTCAAACCTAATTTTGTATCGCGTGGACCAATTTGGATGGTTCTTTTTTTGTTGTGCAGAGGATCATCCCCCATTGCTAATAGGAAAAAAAAATTGGCACAGGGGGAGGGGGAGGGGTACTCTAGCTTTGTAACGCGTTGACCGATTTGAATGGTTCCTTTGCTGTTTAACAGAGTATGATCCCCCATTGCTTATAGGAGGATAATTTGGTTCTATGGTAGGATAGGGAAGGGGGAGGGGTAGTCTAATTTCGTAACGCTTGGATCAATTTCGATGATTCTTTGTCTGTTTGGTAGAGTATGTGCCCCGATTGAAACCGCGAGGAAAAAAATGCTGGTGGGATGGGGGGGGGTTAGGGGGTTTAATCTAACTTTTTAATGAGTGGACCGATTTGGATGGTTCTGTTTTTGTTGTACAGAGTAGAAGACACTAAAAAGTGAAAAATAAAATAGTTCAGAAAAAAAATTGAACCGACTTCACAAACATCACTAAAAAGCATAAAATAATTTTTAATTTTATATCTATTACGACATTTTGAAGTCGGTGAAAATTAAAGAAACAAAACAACTACCCAACTATAATCGAAGATACTATATAAATTTACCTAAAATTTTCAGCTCAAGGGATCATAAAAAAGGACGATTAAATACTTTTGTTGTAGTTTGGCTTGTTTCTTTAATTTGCACCGACTTCAAAATGTCATAATAGATATAAAATTAAAAATTATTTTATTCTTTTTAGTGCTTTTTGTGAAGTCGATAAATTTTTTTTTAAAAACTTTTTTATATTCAAAACTCTGCCGTTTAGTAATTTTTCCATTTTTTTTTCTCACTAATCATCACTAGTTTTATAATTTCTTTGGTTTTGCTTCAAATGTTTCAAAGTGCCGAAATCTTGTTTACCACGGAGTAATTATTTTGTAGATTAATGTTCAACGCCTGCTATTAAATTTTTAAAACATTAATGCGTAAAAAAATGTGCTTAGTTTAGTTTTAGTGTATATTTTAAAGGTAAAAATAATTATATGTATATACCTACTTAAAAGGAAAAGATAAAAAAAATCAGTGTTCATTTTTTGCTCTTAGAATGAGAAACCCCTTAATGAAAAAGAAAGTATTTTAAGTGATTTTCTACGAAACCAACGAAAGAGTAGAAATTTTTTTTGAAAATTAATTTTTATTTGGTAATTTTCAAAAAATTTTCCTTTACAAAATCATCACCTGTTACGAAATTACTACCCCTCCCCCACAACCACCATAGGACCAAATTATTCTCCTATTAGCAATGGGGGATCACACTCTATACAACAGCAAAAGAGCCATCCAAATCGGTCCACGCGTTGCAAAGTTAGGTTCCACCCCCCTTTTCCCACCCCAACCACACCAACAATTTTGTTTCTCGTGGTATCAGCCAGGGAGCATACTCTACCCAAAAGAAAAAGACATATCCAAATCGGTTCACCCGTTACGAAGTTAGACTACTCATCCCCTCGCCAAACCCTCCACCATGGGCCAAATTATTCTTCCATTAGCAATGGGTGATCACACTCTATACAACAGCAAAAAGCAAAAGAACCATCCAAATCGGTCCACGTGTTACAAAGTTAGGTTCCACCCTCCACCCCCCCCCCCCCCCCCCCTCAACTCCAGCAACTTGTGTTTTCTCGTAGTATCAACCAACCCAATAGAAAAAGAATTATCCAAATCGGTCCACGCGTTAAGAAGTTAGACTACCCCTACCCCAACCCACACCTTTCACCATAGGACCAAATTATTCTCCTATTAGGAATGGGGGATCATACTCTTTACAACAGAAAAAGAACTATCGAAATCGGACCACGCGTTACAAAGTTAGGTTCCACCCCCACCCCCCACCACCATACCCCCAAAATGTGTTTCTTCTGGTATCAACCACGGAACATACTCTACCCAACAGAAAAATAATTATCCAAATCGGTCCACATGTTACAAAGTTAGACTACCCCTCCCCCCACCCTAGGCCAAATTTTTTTCTCCTATTATCAATGGGGGATCATACTCTGTACAACAAAAAAAGAACCATCCAAATCGGACCACGCGTTACAAAGCTAGATTTCAACCCCTACCTCCACTCCCACACTACCAAAAATGTTTATGACATGGTACCAATCGATGAACATACTCTACCCAACAAAAAAAGAATCATCAAAATCGGTCGACGCGTTACGAAGTTATACCCGGTCAGACATAAAAAAAAAATTTAAATTAAAAAAAAATACGCGTCGAACTTAAAACCTCTTTTTCTTGGGAAGTCGGTTAAAAATTGGCGTAAGATACCTTACATAAACGGAGTATCAGAAAATCTCAAAGACATCCTAAAAAGCCACAAGGTAGAACCAGCCTTCTTTAATAATAAAAATTTATTTTTATCCAATAGTAAAATTAAACCAATAATGAATGAATTAGAAAAAAGTGGAATTTACCAAATCGGCTGCGATGACTGTTCATGTATATATATTGGCAAATTAAGAAATTTAAAACTAGGTTTTCTGAGCACATAGCTGGAGCTAAAAATAATACCCAACACTCAGCTTTGGGTAAACATCTGATAAATACAAGGCACAGTACAAGTTTAAAAAATGCAAAAATTTTATTTAATTGCGATGGAGGGATTGTTATTAGAATTTACCCTTCTAACACAGATGGCGCACTTATTTGGCAGGAACCCACAATCAATTCACCTATTCCATCATAAAGATGAAATGAGGCTCCCACACCAGCATCCAGAGGAAAAAATAACAAAAAAGAAAGGAACAGGAAAAAAAAACAAGTACCCCGCACACACCATGCAACCAGAGAGTCGCGGGAGCACAGAAAATAGATAGTTCTTAAACAACACCAAAATCAAAATTAGTACATGCATTAACAGCCCTACACATACTAATAATTGGTTCATGCATGCTGCATGCCATAATTTGATCTCGATGTAATAAAGGCAGTTTTCGAAGGTTATGTTGGGACTGTCTAAAGGAAACCTTGCTAACAAGCAAATCTGAGTCAAATCGAGCAATCGGTGGCGGTCGGTGTAGGGCGGTAGTCTAAGCGGATCGCCCCATGGGAGCCCTCTTAGCGCAAATCTAAGAAAATTACGCTGCACCGATTCGATACGCTTAGAATGAACAGCGTAGTAGGGCGACTAGACCAGAGATGCATACTCAAGAATAGGTCTAACTAAGGAGCAGTATAAATGATTCCATGTTGGTATATCCGAGAACTCTCTAGAACAACGCTTAACAAAGCCCAAGATTAAACTGCCTCTAGACATGACATAGTTAATATGCAGAGTAAAGTCAAGGTTCCTATCAAGTTTTTCCCCAAGGTCAGTTACGGACACCATACGACGGAGACCATTCCCCGCAAAGTTGTAATCTGAAACTTGTGGAATAGGGCTACTGGAAAAAGTCCTAGCCACACATTTCTCAAAATTGTGGTATAAGCTATTATGCTCGAACCACTACCGAAACGTATCTAAGTCCTTTTGAATAAAGGCGGCGTCAACACCACCTTTAACATAAGAGAAGATCTTCATGTCATCAGCGTAGATTAGAACATTAGGGTACGAGATCAGATAGACAACTTCGTCAATAGCAAGAACGAATAGTAGAGGGAAAAAATGACTGTGGAACACCAGATAAAGCACTGAAGATTCTAGAGGTAGCGACACACGACATGATCTGTCCCTTAGATAGAAAGAAATCCAGTCGAGAAGAACAGGGGGGAAACCTAGCCTCCCGAGTTTAAATATAATTACGGAGTGAGGGTATTTATCAAAGGCTTAACTGAAATCCGTGTATATGCAGTCAGTTTGCATGCCTCGCTGGAAGCCAGAAGTAACGTGGGACGTAAATTCAAGTAAGTTAGTAGTCGTTGATCTACCGGGCAAAAACCCATGCTGATTGAGAGAGATTAAGTCAATACAATGCTCTATAAGCTGCGAACACACTATTGATTCAAATAATTTAGGTATGCAAGGTAACTTCGCGATTGGTCTTTAATTAGTTATAATATTCTTATGGCCCATTTTATGAACAGGGACTATAAAAGAGCACTTCCACAATGCATTTACCAGCTAGAAGGGACCTATAGAAGAGAATCGCTAATTATGTAAGAAAGGCATCGGAACAGGACTTGACGAAGGCTGGAGGGATACCGTCAGGACCAGAGAAAAAGTCCGCTTTAAGTTCATTGATTTTTTCCAAAATAAGATATAAATGATATAAATGGAAAAAAATCGGATGAAGTGGGACGATCCAGAATATGACCAAAATTATTCACACATGACTCAAAGTTCATCTGAAGAAAAGGCACTCTCAAAAAATGAAGCAAAATTGTTGGCTATGTCGGACACGTTAGCATTAGAAGACCCCTCAAACCACATCGTAGATGGGTAGTTGCATGAATTCTTTTTCATATTGACGAATTTAATGAAATTTCGAGGGTTATTATACATATTATCGCGAACACTAACAAGGTATTCCTTATAGAATAGGCTATTGAGCTATTATAATGCAAGTAATTCTTCCAGAGTTTGTTCTTCCTGTTCCTGAGACTGCGGAGTTTGGCATTGTACCACGGGGGAGAGGAACATGTAGACCTATTGCTTTTTAATGGAACAAAGCAGTTAAACAAATCATTTATCGTGTTACAAAATAGGGAGGTGCATACATTAATATCATTATTGTCCAGTAATGCCGACGGAAAGGAGATTAGACGTTAACTCAGAAAAGTTCGATCTCCTATAGTCTCCGATAGTCCTACAGTCCTATAGATCTCCTATAGTCATAAAGTTCCTATAGTCATGATGTTCGAAATTGGGATCCACAATACATCGTAACAGAAAGAGACAAAGATGGGCGGATGAAAAGTATCAATAGTAGATAACTGATCGAAAGCTAATTCGAGTATAGTGTTAGTCGAATCAGAAAAAAACACAAGATCCAACTAACTTCCCATAGACTTCTTTACATCACTCATTTGGTGCAAACCAGAGGAAGCAATGGTGTCAAGAAATTTAGAAACCATAGATGTTGATGTTGAATTAAGTCATCGTCCTCACAGTTAGGTACCCATAAAACATTGGGTAAATTAAACTCACCAAGAAGAAGAATGTCATCTTTAGGGTTCGTCATATTATGGATGAAGTCTAAACTAGGGGTTAGAATATAGTAAAGACTGCGCCCTTGATTATCAACGAAGTTTATCAGGTTAGGGGGAATATAGCAACAAAGCAAAAATATATTGAACTTAGGTAGCAATAGCTTAAGAACCAAGAGTTCAATAGTGAGTGAACCAGAGAAGGCAGGAACATCAACTAGGCTGCAATTAAAGTCCGATCTGCAGGCAACCAGTACTCCACCACCCTGAAACAGAGATTCAGAATGTCGAATGTACGAAAAATCTGATAGGAGTAAAGAAGAATCTCAGCATAAAAAAATAATGATGAAGCCAAGTCTCAGTCAACATGATTACATCGTAGCAGCATGTAAGGGATGCTTGAAATAGATGGTTTGTTTTAGTTCTTAGTTCCCTTACATTCTGATCGTAAAGGGACAGTTTTTTGGAGCATTAGTTATTGCTCTGTCATGGATATCGTAAGAAAACCTTCCTCGAGGCACAAATTTGTGCGACGTAATTCTTAGGCCAGAAGTCCGGAAAAGAAATAATATCGAAAAGAGCTGGGGAAGTCGTCAACTTGAAAGACGAAACATATCCCTAAGACACGCGAGAATTAAGACGCTGACAACGTAGAAGTACAGAGTCATCAATCTTGGACCTCCTTCTCACATAATTTAGGATGTCATCAACAGAGGTAGAAGGATCGAGCCGAGAAACAAAAAACAACTTAGGGAAGCTCTAAAATTAAAGAAAAATAATTTAAACAATCAACTAGACTCTACCAATTTTAGTCCGTTATTAGATCCGCAGACTTATTTAAAATGTAATGAAGCCTAGCCTTAAAAGTCAGTCACTGTCCTGATGATGCCTCAATAAGGTGAAACACGTCAAACTTGTTAAAAATCGTTGAAATGAACTGTATAAAAAATTTCTGGAACTAAACAAGTGTTTTCTTTATTTATTTCTTAAGTGAAATTATTATGATGAATATGTGCCAGCAAGTGCCAAAAACAACAACTCTTAATTAGAGGGATCAATTATTGGTAACTAAGAATAAGTAATTTAATCATGATAAAACCACATTTTTATAACCACGCATTCAAGGATTAATAAAAAAAGTTTCAAACTCTCCTGTCAGAATCAACAAAAGCTTCTTAAGTACTTTTATATCGGATTGTATAGAATCCATATATAAAAACCGGTCTAAACCGAATTTCAATAATATTTAAACATTCCGATGCAAGAGTGATCTTATTAGTAATAATGCTCTTATAAGTTAACACAACAACTGTTTTTTCAGCAGACCATGAGACTATGGTGTTTTTTCGCATATTTTTAGCTAAAAAATCTTTTTAAAATCAGATGAACTTAAATTGTGAAATTTTTAATCCTTAAAAGTAGTTCTGCTAAATGATATCACCCAATACCAGAAAAGAATCCATTTGGAAAGGTGGGGACAATCACAACCGTTTGGGTGACTCATTTTTCTTTTTGTCTTTTGATCTACTCAACGCAGTGATATCAAATAAATGCCAAAAAACTACTATCCCAATGACGTTTTGCAAATTGGCGACAACGTTGATTTAACCCCTACCGCTGCTGGTAAAGTCATTTGCGAAAGTAAAAAAAATGTTTTGCAAATACCTCAAATTCAGTATTTTCCTAAATTTTCTCGGAAACTCATGTAATTAATAATGGTTTTTTATTTTTATAAAATTCCATCTTTTTATAAAGGTACAACATGTTCAGGTTGAGAAAGGATTAGAATAACTGTTTTCTTAGAACTCTTTGACTACCTAGTTATTTTACTGCACTGTAATTAGGAAATTCGGTACATAAAAAAAAATTCTAAAAGAAAGGGTACAAAATGTTTGTTTACGTTACACAGGTAACTAATTTTAAAATTCAAATTAATTTATTAATACATACCCTAAGTAAATTTTAACTATTCTAAGCGCTTAGGAAACGAGTTCACACAGCGCGACCTAATACATTATTCTTTTTGTCCTTTTCCTTCTATTATTTTATTGCCACCATATTTTATCTCTCTACTTCTTCCTTATCTATCTTATTTAATCTTAGCATTAACATTAACATTCCATTTCTTACCTAACCTAACTTCTGCATTTTATTTTTTCCTAAATTTTTTCCTTTTTACAGTTCAGTTCATATCTTCATATTTACCTTATCTTTTTTGCTTACATATTAACCATTAATTTCTTTCCTAATCTTATATATTTTCGTTTCAGTTTTACAGTTCAGTTTCTTATTATCTTCTTATTTTTCTTATCTTCTTTGCTTGCATGTTAATAATTCATCTCTTACCTAACCTACTTCTACATTTCATCTTCCTCTTACATTTATCCCCTTTTTTATTTTAGTTTGACACATTTTTCTTTTTAATCTTTTTAATTCTTGTCCACTTTTATTTCTTTCTTTCATTTTTCCATGTTATTTTGTACATTTCACATTTTTACGTTTCCTATTTTATTTTTTAACATTTTTGATATATTTTCCTTTTAAGATTTCTAAAATTTTTTTTCTACCTTCTTGTTCTTATTATTGAGTTTTACTTTCAATTAGTTTTAATCTATTTCTATATCTACTTTTATTCTGTTCATTCTTAATGCCAACTCTTGCTATTATTTATGATACATATTTCATTTCATTTACTAGCTTATAATTATTATATTTCCATTAATCAATCTATTAGTCCAGCGAAATAAGCGAAAAATACCTTGTTCTTGACACTCACTCATCCAGCAAACCGACACGGTTTTCATGTAATATAAGCCTATAGAAATAACTCTTATATAAATTCTACAGGAAATTCTTTGCGGTGATTGAGTTATAAACAATTAAAGTCGGAAAATTGCAAATTTTCGCGTATTTTTGAATTTCGGTCATAAACGAACTACTTGAGCAACAATTCATAGTAATCACTTTGTAGGGAATAAAGAAACCTACAAAATGCCGATTGTTAATTTGTTGCTTAGAGAATTGCAAAAAACCATTAAAATATTATAAACTTTCAATTAACAATAACTAATATTAAATTCAACGAATAAACTTCATATTTCGCAGAAAGGTAGGTTTAATAGTGCTCAATAAGTGGTTAAAATCACATCGATCTGTTGAATAGATTTTGGATAATTCAATTTGTTTATCCCAGAGAAGCTAATATTGCAATAACTTAGTACGCACAATTTGGAACAGAAAATGGTTTTGCGCGTCTCATATGGAAGGGGAGATGTTGTTCTACGCATACAATTAATTAGAATATTAAAAAAAACATTTCGACTATTGCAAAATGACGTTGCAAAAGTGTTATAATTTTTACCATATAAACAAATAGAATAACTCCGTTGCTTGGGCATTTATTTATATATTTCGTTCAATTCAAAAATACGCGAAAATTAGCAATTTTTCGACTTTAATTATTTATAACTCGAAACCCATAAAGAATTTTCTGTAGAAATTATATAAGCGTTATTTCTATAGACTTATATTACATGAAAACCGTGTCGGTTTTCTGGATGAGTGAGTGTCAAGTCAAAAGCCTTACTTCCCTGGACTATATACATATGTAGTGTACCATTTTGCATTTTGCTATATTTACATTTTCCTTTTGTTTATCATGTCCGACTTAATTATTTGCCAGTTAGCATTCAATTTGAAATTCAAATTTAATATTCTAAGGTATTTGTTCCTGCTGGCTTGTTTGTAACATATGTTTTCTATTTCATTTTGTTAATATCTATTTCAATTTCATATTCCTATATCCCTTCAATTTTCAGCTATATATATATGTATATATATATATATATATAAATATGTTAGTCGTTATATTCTGTGGTAAATATCTAACTCTACTAAAATTAGTTTAAGACTATTAAAAATCAAGGGGTCGAGGAGTTGGGAAAGGGGAGGGATTTCGGCCTGTAGAATCTCTCTTGTGGTCGCGCATTCGTTCAGTAGATGTTTTATTGTTAGTCTTTGTTGGCACCTAATACATCCTGATCTCGGTGTTCTACTGAAGAGGTGTTGGTGTGTCTGCCTCGTATACCCGGTGCGCAGCCTCATTAGTTTCCCTACGTATCTTCTTGTTACGTTCGTCATATAAGTTGGGGGAGATGGTGTGCCCCAGTCTGATCTCAGGAAGGTGTTGTTGGACCTCCATGCTCTTTCCTTTCTCCTAATGAATTCTTGCGTTTTCGGTGTGAAACTAATTTTAATTACTACTACAAAAAATTTAAAAAATGTTTTTAAGTGTAATTTATTTTTGTGTCGTTATTAGCTTGTATTAGTGTTCACATGCAATTGCAAGTATCCTGGCGGTCTGTTACTAATATCTGATGGGTGTTCTTAGGCTTAAATTATTAAAAATTAGGCAGCATTTACTTCGAGAAATATACGGACATAATTTACATTTACTGTGTAGAAGACTGAAACGGAAAGCGGCTGTATTGAAATGCCATGCACTCCAAAGATAGGTCTTTGCGCGGACTTGCTCAAGGTTAAGAGAAATCGTAACTATGTAACTTCAAATAGCACGGAATTTTGATCTGAAACATCGGAAGATTCTGTCGAGCAGCACATATTCACCCTTGTCGGGCAAGATCCTAAAACGAGCACGAGACGAGTTGCAAGACAATTAAAGTTGTCTTCAATTAAAGTGTGAATGGTTATTCATCGACAGGAATAACGTCGATATTATCAAAGCCCAGTCCAAGGACTACTGGAAAGTGATTTCGAGAGAAGGTATAACATAGAGAACAGGTCGTTTCTGGACCGAATTCTGTAGACGAAGGAAACGCACTTCAGCAGAGATAGTGTCACTAACTTCCACAACTTCCATACCTGGTCGGATAATAACTCACATAGGACAAGGGTGACTTCATTCTAACCCAAATTTTGTGGCAATGTTTGGACTGGTATCAGCGGCACCCATTTAATAGTATTAATAATTTAATAATTTGCCAGCAGTACTTTATAACCATATTGTATTGTATAATTGAGTTTTTGTAGAATACACTACTAGAGGACATCTCGCTGGATAATCTTAGGATAATGTTTAACACCAGCGCATGCTACCAATATTGTGAAGGCAATTAAAATAAATGAAGGATAAAGTTTGTGCAAGGCCTGTTAACGATAGTGAGGAATTAGCAGAATTGTGACTACAGCGACGAAAATACGGAAGAGGCTGGCTAAAATACACCATTAGCAGTGAATTGGAAGGTAGAAGAAGTACATTTTGAACAGCTTTTGTAACATACTAAGGTTAATTGTAATAGATTTAGAATTCAATAAAAAGTTGTTAAGGGTTAGTGGGAGTTGAATTTCTTATAATTGCTGATTTTTGTAATATTCCCCAAAACATTTTCAACGCTTATATTGCTACATTGATGACAATTTTGGAATAATGCAGGGATAGATAGATTAAAGATAAAAATAAAATAATGATGCGAATTTATGAATCTCCCTGTGACTCCCAAACGGTTGAGTTCGCCTCCCCGCCTTGGTATACAATATTTTATTTGGCTGGGTGTATCTATCACTCCACTTATTTTGACACACTCTATTGTTAGCTGCAAACTAGCCCTAAGAAAATTTCCAAATCCATTGGATTTTTTTATTTAAGATTTGGCAATTCCGGATTATCATCTATGCCAGAAGCAATAAAGATATTGGTATTTTTATACTTTTTTGGATTTTTTGAGGACCATATAAATAAAATAAATCATATTCAATAGCTTTAAAAAAACCAGTTCGTTATAGTAGAATTCCACCTTACGTTTTAGGGAACTGGAGAGAGGAAATTCTGCAAATCAATATTTCATTTTTGTGACTGTGGTCACGTGACGAGATATTCCCTATTTTCTTTAATTGATAATTAACTGAGGTCCCTACTTATTACAAACTTTTTTAATAAAAATTAAATATGAAAATAAAATAAAAATTTTATAATTACATTTGGCCTTCAAGCTAAAATTAGAAGGTGTAAGCCTTTTTATCGTCCTGTATAATATCTGCAACTTTACCTTAAAATTATAATTAAATTCGTAATAATCTTTAGTAATTGCTTGCGTAAATTAAATACCCATTATTTTGAAAGCACATACAACGGACGCTATAAAAGACTCCCGTTATGTCCACAATTTACATTTCATGTTTAATGATGCATTTCCCAACGGCATTGAAAGTGTTTAATTGGATTATGAAGTCCACGTTAAATGTAGCCAACAATCCTCTTAGCATCACGGAGCCCACCAGTGCTTTTTATACATCATAATCTCACCATCATAAACCCTAATTCCCACTTTGTAAACACAACCCTGAGGAGCTGCTTCATTCACAGGTTTTTAACACTGGAGAGTACTTTTAATTATGTTAAAAAGCAGTTCCTACACAGAAGGATAGGTAAAACCACCTTAGGGGTATTATTGTGGCCGCGCGTCTTAATTTACTGCTAAACCGCTGCCTCTTACTAATCAGCTTCAAGCGAACCTGGAACACGTACAATTTGAGGTGTTAAAGAGCACTGAAATTTTCAAGGTCTTTCTGGTTTTCTTAAAAAGATATGCGTGCGGCTTGAGAAAATTGTCTTAATTAGTTTAATCTTGGATACTTAGATAAGATTACCAGACCAAAACGATTGCTTTAAAGACTGCTTTCGGAGCAATTTAAAAGCCTTTCAGAAGGACACTCAGCTAATTGGGAGTTAAAAATTTAATCCTTTGCCACTTAAAGTGGTTTTTTCGCAAACAGCAACAATGGTGAAATTACTGTTTGCTAATATGATGCTTTCCCATTAAAAATGGCAAAAGGGACTAATATTATTAAGGGCAGCCTTCAAGGATGAGTTGTTTTTTTCACTTGCTTCACTTGCAAATTTCATTAAGTCTCTTTGTTACACACAAACAACTTTAATGGGGCAACAAGTTCCATGAGTCAATATTTGTGAAGTAGAAGAAAATCTTCTTAACATCACTTAACTCCTTGTTACATAACTTTGCGAAAATTCTTTGGGGATTTAAGGCATCAAATTTTTTTTCAAATTATTTGGTTAAAAAAAGCATTTTGTTATTAGTTTTGGTATGTGCTGGCATATTCTTGTTGTTTCGCAGTTTTTGTTAAAGTTGTTGTCGGCTTCCTTCAGGAATATAAATTATGCTACTTCTGTGGAGGAAGGTTCGTAGGTACAATTATTTATCGCGGGCCACATGGTTTTAGAGTCCTCGAACTCAAATGTGGCTGGAACAGAATGTACTAAAACAAATGCTTTCGGCAACAAAACTGATACATGAATATATTTATAATTCATAAATCCAATAAACACAAATTCTGTTAAATAGTCTAAATTTGGATTTAATTTAAAACAAAAAAACTTTCCAACTAAACACTGAAACTCCCAAAATCGGTTCGCGCAGAGCAAACAGGTTAAATCTTCCGAAACAAAGATAATCAAAAATAACATAATAGAACCAGAAAACGAAATATGTTACGCGCCCATGTGAGGGATGCTGAAGCGCAAAAAGAAATAAATATTAATTAAGGCCAAAAGTGTAAAGAACTAACTTACCTGTGATGTTTTGTCCTCGCTGTTCATTTATAATGGAAGTGATGCTGCAAAGACATTATTACATTTTTACATTTATTTACAGATAAACTTTCTTTGAAGCAAAAATATACCTAAGCATCGGTTACATTAAGGGATCTAGAAGTTTGTTCATCGAAGCTCACCAACCTGGAATATAGATTAAGATTGCATATTGTATATAGTATTAAGATATTACATAGACATTAGGTTTATTAAAAATACATTGCATTGATTTTAAATAAATGAAAGCTAGGCAGAGTTAGTATAGAAAGTTAAGCTAATTAAACTAGGAAAAGCAAATAATTTGTTTTAGAGTTCGAATTTTTAATATGTAGGTAGAATATTAGTATGCATAGTTATTAGATTTTTGATTGAAAATTTGAAGTTTAATAGGATTGGGGAAATTGTACATAGATAAACAGATAAAACTAAATATTGGTAGATTAATTGAAGTGAAAATAAGCAAATAAAAACTTATGTAACTAGCATTGAACGAAGGGAAAGTACGATATATCATAGAGTTTAGAATGAATGAAATTGTTAGATAGGAAAGCAGTACTTACCTTAAGCGGAATAACTAAGACCAAATTGGTATACTTACCTGGCTCAGGATTCTCTTGCTATGCGCCTATCACGGTTTATTTACACAACACATAACCTCGATTTCACCTGGAGAACTTTATAAAAAAACGAACTGTTCTTCAATAGTCTGGAACGAAAAACGAAACCGACTGAACTGTTTGTAACCCAAGGAAGGAAAATTTGAAGAGGGTATGCCCCGGAAAGAATTATTATGGGAATTAACGCCACGTGAAAATGGCTGTCAACATCCGACAATTTTTCCAAAATTGAGCGACTTCGCGAATTTTAACAACACTTTGGATAGTACCAAATAAAATCAGCCAACTTGGAGACAATTTTAAAGAAAAACAAGCAAAAAATTATCATAAAATTGAACCGCTTTCAACCGATCTGGAAAATGTAATAGATTTTCCAGCATATTTTCCAATCCTTTAAATATGGGACCTTGGTATATGAAGCAGACGTATACAAGTCAGTTGCTGTGGAAAGAAAAGTAGATAAAAACAGTGTCAAAAGAAATTAAAATAGGTTTAAGTTAAGTAAAGTTTCTTGTCATTAGTCAAGCAATTTCAGTTCTTTTATGAGTTCGAAAGTGTTAACATCGCTTTTGGCAGATAGTGTTAGCGATTTTGGTAAGGCAGTGAAGTTCGATTTGTGACTAAATAAAGTGGATGGCTCTAATATTGGTAAGTTTTATTTCTTTTATATAAGAAAACATTTATGAGAACACATTTAATTAAGACTTTTAGCAAAAAATACTAGAAATATTCTTTTTCCATTTCTAAACCAGGGGCTCAAAATAGGCATTTTTCCACTAATTTATCGGCCCAGTTTTAAACCATAGGAAAAAGCCAAGCCAAAAATTTATAAGTAATAAAAGCATAAAATGTCCGCATGAAGTCAAAAATAATGAGATTTTAGAACATTTTGGTAGATTATCTTTTATTAAGCTGTAATAATGTTTTATTTTTAAGGAAAAATGCCTTAACAGAAGAAATATACGGAAGAAGATTTACAAATAGCTCTTCAACAAATACAAAATGGCTTTTCAATCCACCAGGCTTCAAAAATATATAGTATTCCTCGTGGAAGAATCCAAAATAGACTACATAAAAGAAGCGCAAAAATTATTAGTGGTCCTCCTCCTATATTAGGTGTACATGAGGAAAAAAATATAATAGAATGGTTGCTATCAAACCAAGCAAAAGGGTTTCCAAGAGGGAAACAGGATGTGCAAAATGTTGTCAAGGAATTCTTAGACAATGCACCGAGCCAAATCCTTTTAAAAATAATGTACCCGGTGATAAGTGGTATCATTCCTTTTTGAAACGACACCCTATTCTGCGTGCAATAGGTGTTCGGATGCAAGCTCGAAAGTGTCCGAAACTGACATCAGAAATTGGTTTCGACAAATCGAGGAATATTTGAATAGAAAAAATTATTTTGAAATCTTTCACTATCCAGCTCGAATTGTCAATGGTGACGAAACCAATTTTATGATCTGCCCCAAAAGTGGAAAAGTGTTGGCACCGAAAGGTTGTGAATACATTAAATTTTATATTTTAATTTTAGTTAGCCTTTTTAATTTAGGAACTAGAAATGTCTACGAAACTGATCGTGGACAAGCTGAAGAGAACGTTACAGTAATGTTCTCGTTTTCCGCTGCAGGGAATGTAGTCCCACCGATGATTGTGTATCCCTACAAAAGGATGCAAGCCGACATAATTTCTTTACTGCCCGAAAGAATCAAATGGCAAAAGTCTGATTCAAGTTGGATGACTTCCGACGTTTTTACCTACTACATAGAACATGTATTTTATATGGATTTATTAGAAAAAGGTGTAACTTTTCCTGTTATAATTTTTGTGGACGGCCATAAGATACACCTGACATACGCGTTATCAAAGCTCTGTGATAAGCTTCAAATAATTTTGAGCTGCTTGTACCCTAACTCAACGAGAGTTCTGCAGCCTGCTGACGTATCAGTTTTTAAACCAATGAAATATGGCTGGCAAAAGGCAGTTCTTAATTGGAGGCGACAAAATTTGGAGAAAAAAAAATTATACGCGCCGAATTTGCTCCAATTCTCAAAACGGTTATCGACACAGCAGGAAAAAATTTTCAACGGCTTCCGAACTTGCGGACTCTGTCCATTTAATGCCGATGCAATAGATTACTCTAAATGTCTTGGAAAGGATCTTTCCAAAAACCAAGAGAAGCAGTCAAATAAAGTTGACGAAGAAAAGAGCATAAACTATAATCGTTTTGTACAAATAGTTGGCGAAGAGAACATTTTAGAATTCAAGGGATTTGGAACATCTGCGTGCACATATTCAGAGGATTTTCTTAAACTTTTTGAAATTTATAAAGATTTAACGGATAACGAAGGAGAATCTCCCAATGAGTTACAAATGTTTGCGTCATTAATTGAAATTATTTCTGATATTTTGTACTGAACTTTCAGGAGGAAACCTCATTAATTCTTTTTGACCTGAACTACTTTGATGGCCAGAACATAGTGTTTGAGTGTGACGATCTAGGAGAAGTCTCAAAAAATATTTAAGTAAATCAGTATAGTTTTCTGATCATGTAGGAATAACTATCTGAGTTTTTACTTTCAGGAAGACCTAAACATCGATCGAAAATATACCTATAATTTTCCTAGACGATACAAATGTACAAATAGCTAAAGTTATTCAGATAAAAGACTTTCTGGTAGTCCCGGAAACTCTAGTGCGGAAAGGACTGAAACAGACAGAGAAAAGAAGCTTCATTGTCTCTTCAACTCTTAGAATATAGAACGAGAGGAAAGGCTATCTTAAGTAAAAACCCTGTACGTGTTATAAGCATTTTTGCTTCATGGCCAAGTGGCTTGTGGGTTAAGGGGGAATGACGCCTGAAATGTCAAATTGGACCGAATGTCGCCTTGAAATCAAAGTCGTCTCCGTAATACTGAAATATTTGGGGCATAAGCAAAGTGTTTTTAAATAGTAAAATTAAGTAAATTAATAAAATATGCTCGGGCAAAGTTATATTATATTAAAAGTGTTATAAGAATATATTTTAAAAACACCTAATTTAAAATATTATCAAAATGAGTTGGCCCCTCCTGTATACAAGCATAATTTTACTACTTTCATGTCGAAACGCACACATCGCTTGGGTTCTACTACATATAGCAAAATGCTTACATTTTTCCGAATGATGTCCTTTCCTCTAGTTCTTTATTCTAAGCTTCAACTCCTTTTAGAGAGCAGAAGAAAAGAAAATAGAGAAAAGGACAGTTGAGGAAAGTTTGAAGAAGGAGCGAAGCGTTAAACGAGAGGAAAATAAAAGACAAAAAGAGGAGAAGGCAGCCTTAGTATTACAACGCAAACTAGCGCGGGAGTAAAGTAAAGTTAAAAAAAAGAAAATAGCTTCAAAGAGGCTGTGAGTGAGGCTTCTTGTAGTGTAAATTCCCAGTGGTTGTCGTTTTCCAGTAGTTGTTCGAATGTACGACGTATACTCGGCCTGTTTTCGATATATCTGAATGATCATCTACTGGAATTCCTTGCTATCACCGTTGAAATATTTTCTTTTGTTGAGTTCCATGTATAATAGGTAGGGAGGTCGACATATAGTAATGTTTTCTTAATGGATCCGTTTGGCACAGTTGGAAAAAAGCTGTTAATGTTGCGTTCTTAGGTTCGCTTGCAATTTTTCTGGCGGTGTCTTTTGTGAAGTAAACCCTCTGTCCATTCTCCAAATGTACTGCTAGATGTTTGACAGTTGGTTTGTGTTTATATACTCTTGATGTATCTTCCCATTTTTTACTATAGAATCTCGTCGTTTCTGTTTTGTTGTTCGCTGCCTTTGGTTATTTGAAATACTACTATGTCGCTGGCTTTGTTCACATACTTACAGACATATTCAATGGATTTCACTGTATTGCAGTATTCTACGTTTATGTGTGCTTGGGACATTTTGGGAAGTAGTGGGTTATATGGTACTCTCCATTGATTTATCTATGTTATATATATTTACACTAATCAAAACAATTAAGGGAACAAAAAAATATCTAAATTTTTTAGTGATTTTTGGCGGGCTGTATCTAAGCGAGAAATAATCGTATCGAGGATCTGAAAAAAACCTGTTAAAGCTCCAAAACTCTAGTTTTTGAAACTTTCAGCCAAACAATTTTAAAGGCCACGGTGCTCACGCAATTCAAAGGAATAGCAGAAGAAAAAAATTTCAAAATTTTTAGTCATTTTTTTTTTTGGTGCACGGACTCGGAAATTTTTTTTTTTATTTGACCACCCTATGAACCAGATAGCCTGTTAATTCAGCTTTAATTATCTTTTTTGAAATCCTTGATACGTCGATTTGTCGCGGAAATATCCGATATTAAACGAAAAAGGACACTTTTGTATTCAACCATGGATATCTCAGCAAACAATGATCGTACAGAAAATTTAAGGGCAGTTTCGGAAACTGGAATACATTTCCAAAAAAAATTCGTCAGGACATAAAAAATAATAATTTTCTTTATCCGTAATTTCAATTTTGAAAAAGTCAAAAAAAGTTACTTTTTTCCTTGTTTTGGTAAATTGACCGCATCTTTGCAAATACTGATGGAAAGGCTAAGGTTTGTAGGAATTTTTACACCTCAATGTACGCACAATAGCCCTGTAAATCCGCAGATCGATCTATTCGACGGTTCCTTCGGCCCGATCGGTCAAAGTTTTGGAAAAAATTAAAGGAACAAGAATTGTGATCTCAAACATCGTCATCTTCATAAAAATGGAAAAATCTTTTTTTTCGACTTTTTATTTTTTTGGCTAAAAGTTTCAAAAACTAGAGTTTTGGAGCTTTAACACGTTTTTTTCAGATCCTCGATACGATTATTTCTCGCTTAGATACAGCCCGCCAAAAATCACTAAAAAATTTAGATATTTTTTTTGTTCCCTTAATTGTTTTGATTAATGTACTATAAACACGAAATGTATACATACACATATATGCTATTAACGTAGTCGTATATTGAATTCTATTATTATTTTAATGTATTTGTAAAACTAAATGAACTAATGTGAGCTAATGTGATAAAAGAGTCAGTCGCAGAATATACTTGGAGTACAGCAGACGTGTTTTGGTTTTAATTTAGCCCCGTACATTATTTAGTTAGTCGAATTCTTGGTCCAGTTGCAACATCTGGCGACTCAGTCCAGTCATAATAATCTATTTCCAGTTCGTATCTGCCTCGCATTCGTATTTTTGCTGTGAAGCCACCTTTTTTGGGTAATCGTCTTCTGGAATAGCCATCATCTCCGGTTTGTTTGTCGTCCAATTGGTTTTAGGTATTTTTTTGTTGTACATTTTCCATCACTCATACATGGCAAATTGGGGTTAAATATTGCATTCATTTCAGGTTAAACGTAAAATTGCCTGCGCTGACCCTTTTTGGTTGGCTTCACAACACACGTTAAGGTAAATATCGAGATTTAAGTATTTCATTACATTTGTTTCCTCCATAATTCCTTTCCTTCCTTAAATTAACCTGATTTAAATATCTAAATCTTCTAAGCCAATTAATGAGTTCATTTAGCAATTAGCTAACTTAACAATATCATTTTAAGCTTTTTTTTTAATTTGATAAATTTTAAATGAATTTTATACATTCCCAAAATTCAAATAATCTAGGCCTAATCCTAGAATATAATCATATAATATTTCTAAAATTAAATATATTAAACCTAGCTACACTAATTATTATATTTATCCAAATTGAAACAACGAATTAATGCTAAATATCTTTTTAGAATCCAATTCGCGATCAGAGAGATCCAGGAAACGGAAGTAGGTAAGCAGAAAAAAATAAACTCGTAACTTCTTCATACATATTTCTTAACATTTTCTTCTTAGGTCATCTTCGAGGCACACGATGAAAAATTCTACTAGAGGCAGTCAGGTACTGATCCATTCTGGTAAGTACTATAGTCCACATCGGTAAACTAAAGTACTTACCAATTAACTCAAACATAGTATCAGACTACACTACAAACGAACAACCAATCTACGACAAGGCGTACCACTCTATATATTCATTAGGAAGAGGTTAAGTGCCCCTCGAAATTCCAAAGGGTCTTGGACAACGTTCTAGGTAACCTCATTGGGAAAATTTTGCCTTATTTATCTTGACGATATTATCGTCTTTTCATTGCGAGAATTGATTGATTGAAGGTTCATCTAGACAAATGTTAATTACTAAAATGGGAAATCTCAGGTTTATTAATAGTTGTGGCTGGTTCTAAATAAACCCTAATCAACACAACAGAACTATCTTAGAACTATGTTAGACTAATCGTTTTTCCAACAGTTAAAACCCTAATTTAACCTAATCTAAGGTCAAAGATACCCACTACTTCAAAGAATCACCATACCAACACATCCAAATGCACTGGCCCTCTCATCCACACTTAAACACCTGAATGCCACTTAAAAGAACAGATAAACATAACAAATATTCATTAACTAAAGCTTAAATACATTCTTTTAACCGATACTCCAGTTTCAGTTCATCTTGCGACTCTACCAATCTAAAGATCACTACACACTAAGCTTATACATTTTGAGAACTGCAGTGTTGAGATACGCGATGGGTGTATTTTTTTATTCATTCCGAATGATCCGAACGCACCTAATGTGTTTCTTTATTCGTTCGGAATATTGTATTCCGAATGTTAAGTGTTTTATTATTAGCACCAGCGCCTGCAGAACGCGTTCCTTTTGTACCGAAGTTGTTGATGGAATAAACGGAATAAAACTGTCAATAATCAAGCTAGTATCAAAAGGAAATAAATATGTACATAATTTTTTGTTGGATTTCACACCAAAAATAGAAATTTCATAGAAGTCCTACAAATAAAAACAGTTCAAAAAGGCGCTTGGTATAATAGCAGTCCTAAGCTTCGTTTCCACACGTCGTGCCATGGGATTACTAGATCAATTTATGTTTTGGGAACTTCTCTATTTTCTCGTTAATTAATATTCAGCAGAAGATAATGGTATCGGGCAAATTAGCTGAATTCTAACCTCTTTCTCTCTCTGCCGATAATTTTGTTCAAACTTAAAGGTAGTCAAAGAAAGAACACTAGCAGCTAAAGATTTCAATAAATTAACTTAATTAAGGACTGACAGCAAACCATACGTGTTTCTCGATTACACTCCTGCAGATAATTTCCTGTACTCCTCGTGGTCTAAAATAAAGACTCCAACATTTTTCTTTATGTTCCTCTTTTTTGACTCGGGAAGTACTTTTCATCATCCGGAAACTCTAATGCCAATAGTCTTTAAAACAGTATGTTCGCCTTTTAGTAGGTAAGTTATTACAAAATATTAAATTGCTTACAGTGCGTAATAAATTATATTGTAGTGGCGTGTGGTTTTGACACTTCATACCACTTCGACTGCCATGGGTAAAAATTTTGTAAAACGGTTGGCTATTCCTCTTCTACCGTTTGAACACACACATGCTAAATACATCTTCTACGCATTTATGAATTTTTGAGTACTTACAACCTGTTTGTCTGAAAGCAGCCAGTTTTGTGAGAATTCCTACCTTGGTTTCGAAACACATGAAATTCTTGTTGTCAATACTTCTACTGTGTTTTTATAATATCAGGTGTCGGCAACATGTCATGTTTTTAGAATTTTCTAAAGTAAATTTTCTAAAATAAAATGCCAAACTCTTCTAAAGGAACGCGAGGTAACATCGCTCGCAAAAATTCTGTAAAAAGACATTACCAGGGTAATCAATTTACCGATAAGGATGTGACGGTATTCGTACTAATCCTTTACACGGATACAGAATTATTGAATTCCTCACAGTTTTTACTGCGCTATCAGAATTTTTACTTTGTTCTGAATGCAAGCAGAAAATAAGTTTTGGAGAGTCAGGAGCGAGAGGCCTAGGTTTCAAAATTGTTGCTACGTATCGGTGTGGCAATAGAGAAATAAATTCAGGACCTCTCATTCATACTGGTTACGAAATAAATAGAAGAATATTGTTAGTTATGAGACTGTTAGGTATTGCAAAAGAAAGAATAAATATATTTTGCAATCTTATGGACACCTGCACTGGATTGAGTCAAAGCAGTTACAGAACATGCTCATACAGTTACTAAATCGTCATTTTAATTTTTTTCTCAAAAAGCTGTTGAAGAAGAGATTGAAAAAAATCTCGAACAAGGAAGAGAAGAAAAACACCTCAAAGTTTCTGGGTACGGTACGTGGAAAAAACGTGGATTCAAATCATTGTATGGCGTTACAACGCTCATAGGATATTACTCCGGTAAAGTGATTGATTTATTTGTCAAAAGCAGTTATTGTCATGGTTGTTCAGCTTGGAAAAATAAAACTCATACTAAAGAATATCGTAAATGGTTTGAGGATCACGAAGAAGACTTTATGAAGAATCGCGAGAGCTCATCTGGAAAAATGGAGGTTGATTCTTTGCAAGAATTGTTTTTGAGATCGGAAGAAAAATTTGGTGTGAAATATTCAATTTACTGTACCTTCGTCAGACCGATCTTGGAATACACTAGCCCCGTATGGGCTCCCTATTTCGCCGTTCACGTCAGCCGCGTTGAGGCGGTGCAGCGCAGATTCCTTAGGTTTGCTCTCCGTGGACTTCCCTGGATTGATCCCTGGTTACTTCCTTCCTATATTGATCGCCTGGCGCTGATTTCTCTTGACTCCCTTGAAAAGAGGCGCAACATCTCCAGACTACTATTTTTGTTTGATTTATTGCAGGGAACAATAAATTCACCTGATTTACTGGCGGCCGTCAACATCTCTATCCCGCAACGCTCCTTGAGGAATCGCAACTTCCTGCACATCTCTAGTCATCGTACTCTGTATGGGATGCACGAGCCCATCACTTCGATGTCTCGCCTCTTCAACCAACACTTCGCCAGCTTCGACTTAAATCTCTCCAGGCTGCAGTTGAGCGACCTGCTCAGACAGCGCCTTTGTTGACGGCTTTGTTGGCTTGTTTTTTTTCGGCTCTAGTATGTAGTTTAGTTTATAAGTTTTTCACTTACGCTGTAGTAATCTATGTGATGAATCTGAATAAATGAAATGAAATGAAATGAAATGGAGATTCTAAAACTTTCAAGGCAATTTTAGATTGTAAACCTTATGGTGATGATTTGACTGTTGTGAAAAGTGAGTGTGTTAGCCACGTTGAGAAGAGAATGGGCTCCAGACTGCGAAACGTAAGAAAAGATAAAAAAAACTTTCAAGGAAAGGGAAGTTGACAGAAAACGTTGTAAAAAAACTTACAACATATTATGGTTTAAGTATTCGAAGAAACGTTAATAGTGTGGAAGATATGAAACCGAGAAATTATAGCTACTTATTACCATATTTTTTCAACGAAAAAAAAAATCCGCAACACAACAACTGTCCGACTGTCCGACAGAAAGCCATCGCTTTAGGTAAAGATCCCCAGCTTGAAGATCTTACTCCATTACTTGGCGACGATAAAAAACAACATCTTCTAGCAATTTACGAAGATTTGTTCAGAGATGACTTACTGAAATGATGCTTGGGTGGCCATACCCAGAATGCCAACGAAAGTTTCAAAGCGACAATTTGGCGAATATGTCCGAAGCACCTCAATTCTGGGCTACAAATTGTTGAAATTTCAGCTTTCATTGCTGCTGGTATATTTTATGAAGGCTTCACCTCAATTCTCAAACTTATGAACGAGCTGGGTATAATTGTTGGCACCTATTGTAAAGTTTTCGCCAAAAATACCGAGTTATACCGTATAGAAACTTTAAACGCGATTATCTCGAAACTATATCTTCAAAAACTGCTGGTGCTGTAACTCAAAAAGTTATTGACCGATTAGGCTGAAATATTCAGAGGTTTCTCTTTATAGTGCTATCGGAAGGATGTACCTAAAAGTTTAAAGATATCGGGTTAATAAATAATTTTTTTTTGGGGTCAAAACTGTTGAAAAATAGCCAAAAATCTGGACCATTGATTAAACAGCCGATACAAATTTTAATTTTTAAATTTTTTATTATTTTATAGGTTTATCCTTCCCTTAAATATATCAGTAATCGAAAAAAAGCTTTTTTATTTTAGATAAATAGAAAAATTTTGACAGCTGCAGCAGTTTTCGATGCTTCGCAGCAGACGCTTGAAGAAATATTCTGCAGAGCCGCCATTTCGTAAAAAAACACATGTTTTTACACTTTAATAATGTATCAAAAAGATGTCAAAATTAATAAATGATCAAATTATTTTATCACCTTGAAAAAAATTCATTAAAATTGACTGATTTCACCCGTTCTAAGGGTATCTCCCCCCTTAATAGGCATTGCTTTAAATTAATAATTTAATTAAATCACATTTTTCTTTTCTTTTCTTAGAGTGACTCTATATAATCACATTTACTACGACCACTTCCTAAATCATTATTCTGTACTTTTCGAAATGAGGTGAGGTAGTCTGCTGCTCAGCTTCTGAAAGTGTCACCACGGTGAGCGGTTTTTCGGGCTTATTAAAATTACTGTAACTTTAAACTATTTTGATTGCAACAGCCGCAATTGCTTTACTGAATTTAAGACTTTAAATTTCAAGAAAATAAAAAATTGGCCACATTGACCACATTGCGAGCATTAATCAATTTATCGATTAATGTACCTACTTTGCAAAGACTATCCTAGCATTTTTTTAAAGTCCTAATTTTTTATTGACATTGATTATTAGTTAAAGCATATTAAGTAAAGTTTAAAATTACGTGTTGGTTGTTGTTCCAGTTTGAAAACAATTAAATTCTGTTAAAAAGCTCATTAAATAAATTCATTTAAATTGCTAATTGCCCTTAATAGTGAGTAACAATCGCTAATTGTAAGCGTATTATAGAAAATTGCCCTGCTGAAAACAACTCACTTATTTTAATTAACTTATTATGTCTATTTGGCTAAAAGTGAAGTAAAAGACATCTGAAAAGCTTTGCATATTTAACATCAATAATCGAGCAATTGCAAATTAGGAAACTGTTAAACAATGCAATTTATACAATATACATAAATGTCCTCAACTACAAAAAAGCAAAAACAATGCTATGTCATCTTGTTCATAAATTTGCATGAACCCAACATTAGAGGACCAAGAATAAACTGATTGCCAGGAGAAAATTTCCACGAAGAATTTTCTGTGCAAATATAAATTATGTTTTTGAAATGTAAGGCAATAAATATCTTTCAAAGTTCACAACATAATTTAAAGGGATTAAGTCTGTTTTGATATACTTTCTGAATACGGGTCTTTTATGGAATGCACTTTTGGATTGTTACGTTTAAAAGAGAAGAAAAATGAAATGTGGTTCCTCTACAAAATCCCATTGGATCAAGTCGTCGTTTCTTGAAACAATACCGTGAAGTGACATAAACAGATTAAATGGTTATTAAAACGTGTACAATTGTTTTCAAAAGTGAATAATTAATTCTATAAATCCGTTTGGAGAAATATCGTCCACTACGTCCATCAAGTAAGGAAAACGTAGACATAACCAGCTCTAAAACTTATTGTCTGGTTATGAATTTAAGTTTTGCATTCTCATGAGATGTTTGTCTGCTAAAATAAATGAGGACAATTAAATTTCCATATATATAATATATAATTTCATATATTTCCGCCATTCATAAAATTCCTCTATAAACAGCTTATATACATAGTAACACAAAGGTATCGTTGTCTCCTTTCCAAGTTTACTACAAAATGCACCCATTCTAGACATGTAACGTGTTTATATTGATGTCATTAATTTCTACAAAGAAAACGGTGTAAGTAAAACTGGAGTTGTTGCTTGATGATGACGAGGAAATGTGTTTCACTCGTCTGTTAAATAATTAAAGTAAATAAAAGCGGCTTTAATGAAGCTTGATTGTTATTTTATTTAAACAAGACTGGGGGTCCTAAGCTATGAAGTTTACTAGAAGTATCGTTCCGCACTTTCTTACAATTTTCCACAGGGAGGTAGAATTTTTGGATAAGGAAAATTTTAAGAAAGTGTAGAACGAAGCTTCTAATAAACTTAAGAGTCCAGGTACCCTGTTAAAAAAAGTAAATGAGTGGCAACAGTACATATAAACTTTTACAAAAATTAACATTTTTCCAACTTGAAGTTTGTTGCTATTTGAAAATAAAATATTATTATGTTATGTAATTATTTTGATGTAGCTTCATCCTGAAAAGTAAAAGGATTATTAAAGCAAGAATGTCCCAGTAATAAGTATAGAAGTGATGCTGCAAATAATTTTGTTTAATTGCAGATAAGCGATCATAAATCGTCGGATACTTACCTAAAGAATGACGTTGTCCTTGTAATCCTTGGTAGCGACGGACTCTTTCCATAGCCATATTCCCTGGTAAGAAGTTCTAAGACACAAAACAACTTACCTAGTTGAGTCAAGATGATGTGGATCAGAACTAGCTCCCATGACAACTGATGAGTGGAGAAATTTATTGCTACATGTTAAATTTTTAACAATACTTACGTGGTTGCGGATAAACATATTGGTCTAGCATTCATCGTTGAATATCCGATAGCTTTCATCAGAAAATGACCTGTAAACATTATATTCTCGAGAAGAAACGATAATTGTTTTCAAACACACGATACGATGCGAACGGGACACTACGATAGATAGGTTAATTTATAGGAGATAATTATGTAAAGTAATTCCGATAGGATGAAATTAAATAATTTAGTAGAAGTAAGAGTAAGAGAAATATGCAGCTAGTGCTTTAAAATAAAAATAAATTAAAAGCATTATTAGGGAATACTAAAGGCAACATTCGCAATAAAGAAAAGTCGGGAATTTATGAAATATCATGTGGGGAATGCAACATGAAATATTACGGACAATCCAGAAGATCAATCGAAGACAGATTCGAAGAGGACATACGTAGTGTACGACTGAATCAACCTAAAAAGCAAAGGGTTTTGGTGAGCATGTTTTAGAAAACAACCACTTAGATATCCCAGTGAATGCATTAAAACTATTAAAATGCACACAAAACGAGGCTCAACAGCTGATCGTGATCGGTACCTGACGAATTTGTTTATTTATTTATTTATTTATTTATCTATTTGTCAAAGTCCGGTCTTTTACAAGTAAAGTCAGTTAATGGTGTTTTACTTAAGTGATTATTTATATGATTTAGACTTTACGTTCGTTCAGTGTGATTATTGTGTCTCAGTGATGAAATTTTAAACACTAATAACAATACAACAAAAGAATAATTTCCGAAAATTTTGGATTTTTTTGTTGTTGTTTTTCTTCTGAGATATTTCAAATCGCAATATTTGAAGACCCATTAAAAAAAGAGGATATAACTCTAAAGCCTGAAACTTTTTAGGGAACTAGTATACTATAAATACATTATTCAGAAAAAAAGTTGAAGGTGAGTCTTAGTTCCGTCTTTTAAAATTTAAAATTTTAAAATAGAAGCTTTTTAGTTTGAAAACGTTAATATTTACCGATTTTTCGTTTTGACAGTTATGTTGACCTAAATATATACCGGACAGAAAATATTGTACATTTTATGCTCTTTAATATGGTTTTTGTTTGAACTGAATATCTTTAAAAACCAAGAAGTTACAGCGTTTAACACAAACCTCTGTAAAATGCAAAATAATCTGAGGCGCCAATAAAAAACTAAACATCTAAAAGATTAATATATACATTTTTTCAACTCTCTAAGTATAGTACAAATTTAGATAAAAAAATAAAAACTTAATAAATTTTGTCAGCGGCCTTTACTAATTAAATTGGTCGATTTGATATGGATCTACACCAAAATAATCTCCAGACTCTAAAGATTAAAAATCCGGAATTTAATTTTGAAAAATAATAGAATTATCCCGTATATGAAAATTTCTTGCGGAAACTTACATAATAATTTCAAATTGTTTATATAATCACCTATTTTGGTATGTGAAACGGTCAGTCCAGTGTCAAAAAAGTAGAAGTAAAGTGCGTGGATTCTTAAAGTTTAGATTAATTAAAAGTGGACAAAGCTAGTTATAAATAAAATGATATAGTACGAAAAAAAAGGAAGTAAGAATTAAAAAAAAAAAATAAGTGGCGAAATTGGGAATTTCAACGCAGAGAAACTCCAGGGAAAAGCGGCCAATTAATTTAATTTATTTAGAACTGTGCGCGGGCAAGTATTGTGCTAATGTCGTTGCCTTTGGGTGTTTAAATTCAATTTAAATTTTAGAGTTTTCCTATTTCCGAATTTTTAATTTTAGTTTCTTTGATATTAAAAAACTGTCGTAGATTTTTTTAAGTAAATTTTTGAATGTTCGAATTTGTTAATAAACTATAATCTATATATATAAACTATGTCGCTGAATTCCCGATTTGTTTCACTCAGCAATACTAAGTTCGTGGACTCTAAAACCGCGTGGCGCCCAATCACGATTTTTGAAACCTACCCTTTCTCATAGAGCTAGGTTAGGTTAGGTTAGGGTGGCGGCTATCAACCCTACAGCCGATCAGCCTCACATATACCTATAAATGGTCCGTTGTGTTACCACATCCGTGGAACCCTGCCTGATTGCCGGGTTTATCTAAAAACAGCCGCAGCTGTTAATAAACCTTAGAAGCTGCTTCTGCCCGATGCCGGCTATATTGCCCATGCCACCAAAGAAGTACACGCCCATTGCATTGAACCTTATTTTTGCTAGGCCCAGGCATTCGCAGAGTAAGTTCTGAATGCTTTCCACCTCTTCCTCGTCCATACAGCTCCGGCAGAAGTCATTCGTGGGAATGCGCAGACGTTCTGCGTGTCTACAGAAAAGACAGTGGCCAGTGATAACTGCCACAATATTTCGGAGGTTTATCCGGCTTCTGTTTAGCAGGAACGCGGTTTTTCTCAAATCCCATTCAGGTGACAGGCTTTGGATAGTTCCGCCACGGAAGCATCAAGGGATAGGGTGTTTTCGAAAATCTCGCAAGTTGGCGCTGGTACGCTTTGCGCTACTCGTCTTTTAAACTCATCCCAGTCTGCTCTGACCGGGTTTCTAAAGGGGATGCGAGGCTCTGGTAGGAGGTTGATTCTGAAGCGTATCCAGCAGCGGTCCAAAAACGACCTATTTTCCGATACTCTCCAGCCCTCCACCTTCAGATCATTTGACTCCGTTACGAGTGTCATATCTAAAACCTCTTCCCTATTTGCAGTAGTAAGTGTGGGCCTGTTGCCCCAATTACAGATACTAAGTCTAGAATTTAAAATGAAGTTAAATAGAGACTCACCACGTTCGTTGACGTCCGTGCTTCCCCAAACCGAATGGTGTGCGTTGGTGTCGCAACCCAACAACAGGTCTTGTCTTCCTTCATCCGCTAATGAAATTCGCTGTGTTTTAAAGATGGAATATTGAAGCGCAAATCAGAAACACATTCGTAGCCTTGCTTCCCCGTCGCAAAATAAGGGGTGTCCTTGCAGAATTTCATAATGATGATTTAAGAGAATATGTCGGCATTAACAAAATTTTCAAGAAATTAAGAGAACCATTTTACTGGTTAAATGTAGTGTTTGCCCCCGCAGTAAAGCATTAAAACAGTGATGCAACAATACAACATTGGATTTCCTTTTGATAGAATTGCGCTTTACGTTGCGGGACTATTCCATGAGTTAGAGCAAGGTAACCGATATATTCTAATTAATTATTTTAGTAAATGGCGAAAACTATACCAGATCCCAAATCAAGATGCACAGATAATGCTGGAGGAGTTAGTGATTTTACGTTTCTCATGAACTTCATTCTGACCAAGGACGAAACTTCAAATCGCAAGTATCTCTAAAGACTGATTACGTGATTAAAACGAAATCAAGGTGTTCCAGATTTCGAAAATCAGAAAACCGTCATAAGCCCAAAGAACATGTGGTGACTTTCCGTGGTGAAAATAAATAAACAGAAAAGTTTAGAGCTGAGTAGCTGATGTTTTTAGAATTAAGCTAAGTAGTATAGATAGAACTGAAAAATGTTCTGTGTGCAGCGGTTTACAGCAACATCTATAAAATTAATATGAACAATTATTTTTCTATTAAAAAAATTTTGAAATGTAGTTGAAAGTATTGTTACAAATTTCGATCGTTTTGTTTTTTTCCTCAGTTGCCGAGAGGGATTTTGTTTTCATGTGTTATTGATATTGTCAAACAATGAAGCAGTGGCAAATAAGTTCAGTGCATTCTGTGAAATATTGTTACAGTGAAAAATTTCAAAATAAAAAATTTTTGTTAAATTTTTTTTTATTTGATAGTAGAACTCTTTAAGAGTAATTAGTTAAAATTTCAGGTCGATTGGAGCAAAATTGCCGGAGATACAGTGCCTCCATTCGATGCGACTTAAGCGGTAACTTGACCGATCCTCTTCAAATTTGACACACTCTTTTAATACATAAAATATGAGGTAACGACGTCGAGATTTTTTTTTGCACTATTATTAGTTTTACAATGACAAATATTCTGATTTTTGCCTTTTTTTAAGAAAAATTAGTTTTTTTTGACTTGTGAAAAATCGTAAACAAAAATCTCGACGTCATTACCTCGAGAAACTCATAAACTATGTTATGATGTCCACCGCAATGTTCCTTTTTTTAGGAGTATGCGAAGATTTGCTCTCAGAAGATCATTTTTCAATATTTTATGCTAAAAATGTTACTGGATATTCTTGAAATGATAATTTATTGTGCGTTTAATAAATATGTTATAAATTAATTCAATTTACCATATGATCAAAAGAAATTATCAAAAATATGCTTAAAATGTAGCGAATTAACCTTAACCCCCCTTAATAGGTATCGTCACAGTAAGCCAAAATACTTCTCAAAAACACATTTTTGTTAGGCGTTACAGTGTTGTTCTTCCTTAGGCGATAAGTTCTAACGGAGTTGTGTCAATTTGTAAAGCGGCACGCCCACCACGCCTTGGTTCCCTGTTTACCGGGTTATTTTCTAAAGTCTATATGTATAATTAAATCGAATTTCACGGAAGAAAACTTTTTTTAAATACTGTTAAAGTTTTTTAAAAATATAGCATTTTTATACAAAAAATTGTAATCCTATTAATTATTACACAATTCATAGAATAACACAAAAAGCTCCTTACTTGCAAAATTATAATGCTCAAGAATAGAAGTGTTTTCAAACCCTAGTACTTTATGTTCGCTTTTGCAAAATTTATATCATTGCACTAAAAGTATACGACTAGTGAATATTATTTTTATTATTGTTACGGTGCCATTTGGTGCACAATGTAGGAAATTTATTCAATGTGTAAAGCGTTTTGCTGCTTTTATTTGCTTTTGTAATAATCGAAAAATATTTGTTGCAATTTAAAAAATCCTGAAAAGCGTGTGTTATTAAATTGTCTCCATAGTCCTTTTTGAAAAACAATAACACTTTTGATTTGTTTTATAATTTCATTGGAGACTTTAGGTAATTATGTACCTTGCAACCAAAGCTCATCAGGGAGGAGATAATCATTCCTTTTATTATTTTCATAGTTTTGAAAAACTATTTATAATTTTCAAATTATGAAATTTTTTTTCCATTAACTAATAATAATATTGTTACAAGACCACTTACCTGTCAAAATGAAGAAGTTGTCCCTCAAATAAGACTTAAAGAAACGGATAGCATTCATGCTCCGACGCATCCGGGGTTAAAGAAATCCTTTAACCTGTCCTTTTCCATAAAAGGAAGAGGTATGTGAGAGTAATGCAATTAAAGAGTCAACCAACTTCCACAAGTATGAAACAACATCAATGTTACCACTCCCTGTCACAGCCTTACCTAAAATGTTTCTTATCCCGATGTCGCTCCCACCCTGTGGTCTTCCAATTTATTCATCGCTGAAATAAATCATAACTTGGTTTAAGCAGACTGAAGAATGAAAAAAAATATATAGTACCTTTAGATTGCAGATTTTTATAATATTCCCCTATAGATTTTCGACTTATAAATTTCCTCTACCTGCACATTTTGCACCTTTTTGGAAAGGTGGGTAATAAGATGAGCAATGTTACAGAAATAAAAAACGATTGTATTAATAATATGAATTTCGGAGAAAATTTGGAAAATGCTAAATTATTGGTAATTTCAAAACATTTTTATAACTTTTGGAAGTGACTGTATCTGCAAGCAAGCGCTCTTTTTTTATAAAATCTAAATTGTCATTTAACAGAATTTGGTTAATTTATTTGTTCTTCCTAATCTCAAAAATTTCATATCTGTCCAGTATCCGGCCATCTTCAACGTGATGTAAAAGTTTTAAATTATCTGCACTTGTGCCGTGTACTGTCTCCTTCAAATATTTAGCTAAACCAGATTGTATAATTGAAGTAATGTGTTCCTTGAATCGTCCTTCAATGGTTCTGCTTGTTTTTCCAATATATAGTCCAGCACAATCGCCGCAACTGATTCTACACGATCCGCTCTTCTTCAAATCATCAGTGTTTGCTTTAATTTATTGTTTATTAAAAGGAATTTTGTTGTTTGTTTTTTTATTAAAGAAAGCAGGTTGCATATTGTTATTATTTTGAAATAATTTTTATTTTAAAATCAATCTTTGGTAAATGCGGAGTTTTTCTCCAAATTTTATTATCGTCCTTGTTTGAGGGCAAAGTAATTAATCGTCCTCCCTTATGATTCCGTGAGCTGACGCGTTCAATTAGTTTTATATAGTACCTTCGATTGTATTGTGGTAGTTGTTTTGTTTGTTTTATTTGCACTGACTTCATTATGTCATAATAGATATAAAATTAAAAATTATTTTAAGCTTTTCAGCGCTTTTTGAGAAGTCGGTTCAAATTTTTTGTTTTAAAACTATTTAATTTTGGCTTTTTAGTGTCTTCATATACACGACTCGAAGAATGCTGCTCGCACGAACAAAGCAATTTCAAAAGTTGCAAAGGTAGTGCACTAACAAAATTATCCAAATCCGGCAACATATTACGAAATTAGTCACGGTCACCCTTTAGTATTCTCACCATAGAAAATTCTTAACATCACCCTAGTGCGCCAATGTTCTCTACACAGGAAGAGAGAGTTATTGTGTTCAGAGAATCATCGTAGTCATTTTAGGTACAAATTTGCTATCATTTATCAATCAGGAAATGTATTCTGTACAACCGAATCAAAATCGGTCTATGCTTTATGAAGCTAGGCGCCGCCCATTCGCCAACTCTCACCATAAGCCACAATTTTTTTCACAATACAAATAGATACTTTATGCATTTAGACTACTTAAATCAGTCAACGCGTTACAATGTTAGGTTTCCCCTCCCATCACCCCAACCATAGATCAACATTTTTCCATAGAATAGAAATGGGGGATCATACAATTATTAAAATCGGTCCTCGCATTAGGAAGTTAGGTTTTACCCCTTACACCCATCCCCACCCTACAACAATTTTTTTTTGACATGGTACCAATCGGGGAACATACTCTACCCAACAAAAAGAGAATCATTAAAATCGGTCCACGGGTTAAAAAACTATGCCCGGTCATACATAAAAAAATACTTGTCGTACTTAGAACCCTCTTTGTTTTTATGAATTCGTTAAAAATGAATAATTCTAGAATTCTTTACCGACTTAAGGGGACTAGGCAGCGAAAATAGGCCGAAAGTATGACAAAATTCAAATGGCATATGTTAAAAATAGAAACAACATAGATACATTTTCTTTTTTGCGACGTTTTTATCGGAGTTTTGGCTAATAAATTCAGTGGATGAGGTTTGAAAAATATATATATTTAAGGAAGATATTGGCGGATGAAGAAGACCCCGCGCCTCACGCGTTGCTCCCTGATTGCCACGATTTTGAATGAACGGCTTCAGTTTTCGGCAATTTCCAAGCGCCATTCTCTTCGTTTTATATTCCTCCATAGACTGAACCGATTTTTTCTGAAAAAATCATAAAAATTAACAAAATAGCGTCAAAATTTAAAAAAATTTAAAAAGCGTCGAAAAATGAATGACATTTATTGTAATAATAACAATAATAAAATTTTTTTACATAGGCGTCGATTCAATGTGTAGTGAAAGTTTATATCTTCATTTAAAAAAACGCGATATCTTTAATGGTTCTTGAATTATCGTGGCAAAACTATTACAAAATGCCATTTCGAGAAAACGGATGAGGTTGTGGTAACAGAATACACAAAAAAAAGAAACGAAATATTTCGAAAATTGTCTATGCCTAGTCCACTCATATTCTAATGTTGCCGGCTAAAAACACCTGTAAATCTCACCACTTTATCTCACCAGGAAAACTTCCTTCTTTTTATGCGTTACTTGAATTGCCGAAGAAATATCAAATATCCCTGGTCGCAACCCAAAGGATAGTGTGGTTAATATTTTATATCAGAAAAGCAGGAAAAACAGTTTTCTTGCACTTGGGACGCCAGATTTTTTTGCAATACAGGAAAAGACGCTACAAATTCAAGAGTTTAATTTAATATAATATTATTAATTTTGCAAAATTAAAGGGATTACCCAGTATTAAAAAATTTCTCTAGGAAAACTTCATAACAGTGACAGATTGGGCCACTTTGGTATGCGAAGCTTTCAGTCTATTGTTATCAACTCGAAATACCAGCTAGCATATTAAGCAAACGGCTTAAGTGAATTATAAAAAAATACACAAGTAAATACAAAAAGAAAGAATAAAAGTAAAGTACAAAAAAAAACTAAGTAAAACAGAAATCAAAGCCACAGAAATAAGCACCTTGAAAGGCCGTGCGTTCACAGGATATAAGTAGGACGGGTGTTAGCGGAACGGAGGAGTTGTGAGAGATAAGTAAACGTTTTATCTTAATTCTATTATTAGGAATTTAGATTGAATTGTTTGTCTTTACATAAAAAATGGGAATCGTGAATCTTCGAGTGAAAATCATACTACCGCTGCGCGAATTAACGACCTTTTCCTTTTCGCCCAAAAAAAAAGACAACTTTACTAACTTAAGAACTTTATTACTAGAAATAAGTATAAGTTATTCTCGCTTTTATGAAAAATGATCATGTTACAATAATGCTGAGGTAGCGTCTACAAAATTTTACATTGCTACCTTTTTCCTGGAAATGAACTTAATTAAGTAGAAATGAAAAATATCGTTTAAGGAAATGCTGAGTGTTAATAAATTTGGACATTATAAGTTATGTTGGGTTATTGAACTATATTACATTAATGATAATTATATTCTATTCTATATGATGGGCATCATATAACTCTCGTCCACAATTTTCACTTAGTTAAAATTTTTTTTATTGAGTTAATGTACTCTGAAACCGCGTGGCACCGAAATCCTCAAAGTTAAAGAAAATTATAGCCATTAATTGTAATCCACCCCTGAGAGAGCAAGTTAATTATTAGGGGTTGTAAAAACCCTGTCATGTGCGTATATAGCACGTTCTTAATAGATTATTTTAATTAAATTTATTAATTTTTTTCCATGTTAGTACTAACTACATCGAAAAAAAAGTTTAATATATATAAGTAATAATAACCGAAATTTTTTTAAAGGGGAAATGGTGTTGCGGCAGTTAAGAATTCACAAATAATTATCTTTTATAATTGCATCTCCTATCAACAAAATGAGAGCATGTTTCTCTTGCCAAATACAATAAAAAAAGGAATTTGATAAGCTAACTGATAAGGTTACAGACTCAGTTCCGCCGCAAAGTCTTTCTCATAAGCACAAACAACAGAACCTTAATTAATTAAGTTTTTTTTTCTGTTCCAAAGTAATCTAGTTTCTGGTATTAAATTAATCCACTTACTCTTATTCAAGCATATCTGAAGTAATATCCAAAGTGACTACAGAAAACTCTTCAAGTGATGTTAATTAATTGAGCCGTTTACGGCAGACTATCATATGCCACATATATAGTGTTTTACTAATGAAAAATGTCGCTTCAGATAATTTCCCATTGGTTTTATCAGTGGAACGATTAAAGCGGTTACCCTGTTTTTTTTTTATTAAATAGAGAGAGGACGCATTAAAAAATTCTACTTCGTTTAACTTATAAACTGAATCCTTTCACCTTTTTCAAAAAATTTCCGCTTACGATACTCTGCAGTAAAGGACTCGAAATCCTCTAAATTGGGGTTGGTTATGGAACACTTCCCATTTTAAAATAACATACCCCGTTTTTATAAAACTTATTGCATATATGTATAAACTAATGCGAATCTTATCTTATCTCGATTGCATACCTGGAACTGGTAGGAGTAAATTTTTGAACACATATTTCTTGGAAAAAGTTTAAATACGGAAGCCAAAATATCCTTTGAAAGCTTTTCATTTGAAAATAGGAGAAACTGGGGAACCCCCAGTCGTGATTTTAGCTGAATAAGCTTGGCAAGTTAACACGTGCGCACTTGTTGCATTACTTTATGAACTGGATTTCGAAGTCCAAATAGTAACTCCTTATTCTTCTTAAGGATCAGTTTACAGAATTTTCATGAAAGAGGTACACTTCGTCTGGGTAGAATTGAAGACTCGTATAAGTCGCGTAATATGTACTTGAATAACCAAAACTTGCAATAACACCATATGAAAAACAGATTTAGGCTAATTTAAAGAAGATGAATAAAATTTATGAGCCAAACTAATGTATATTGTAACCTCATGTTCCCTCTTTATTGAAATTCAAAGCTATTTTCCCTTGTAAAGAAGTTCGGGACAGGCAATTCCATGTGAACAACTCCCGTGAGAATAATATTTCAGAATCATTTGTTTATGTACATTCTGCGGCAAAAGATAAAAACCCACGGAAAAGCTCGTAAAAATTATACCAAAAGTAGGAAAATAACCTCAGGGTTTTCTTATAGAACCTGAAAAAAATTATAAAAAAATTTCAACTTCTTACTATGATCTATGGACATTTTAATGTGTTGGAACTGTGCGAGTCGTTTAATTTTACGACGGCTACAGTGATTTATTTAATCGGGCCAAATACAACAAAAATGATGGATTTTTTCCGTCTTTCATCTGGTTGGCCAGCAAAATCTATTAAGAAAGTAGCACACATTATAATGATGAAGAAGTCATAACAGCACATATTAATTTTGAAAAAAAAGGAATATTACTTAAATTGGAGGCAATTTATATGTGCCCTAAAACCCACAACGATATATTTTTAGAATCAGCAGGGATTCAGGTGTAAAGGTGGAAAGATAATTTAAAAAAAATAATTAGCCATCTTTGATTAAGAAAGCTAGTAAACATTCCCATTTTGAATAGAGCTTATGTCCCAATTTCGGTCACAGTGTCACGTATGCTTTTAATAATTCTGTACTTGCTAAATACAAAAAGGCAATAGGTTGTTTCGGAGCTATTAAGTATTCAAGCTCTCATGGTGAATTTGCAAACAGCAATAACATTTTCATACAAAAAACAGAAGTCTGAAATTCAGGTCAGACTGAAATATGAGAACGGAGCTGGTTGAAAACCTCAGCCATGCAAATATAAATATTTAGATATGAAAAATATTCCTAAGAGACACATTTTGATAATAGTCCAGTCACTTTAGCTTAAAATCGTATGTTGGCTTCGGAAGTTATTCGATGCTTATTTTGAGGAGTGATGGTTGAGAGGTTCCCCGTGAGTACTGTCCAATTAATGCAGTCAAAATTGCATATTGTAACTAGTATAAAAATTTTTTACTTTGGATTCCTTCTACAAAAGGTAAGAAATAGTAAAAATGTGTCAATAATATCAATAAGGATACATTTACTTCTGTAAACCGAGGCCTGTTGAAATATCATCTTGGGAAAAGGTTGAATCACGGTTCATTAAATATCTTGATGCTCGTTAAAACTATGGAAAATTGTAGAAAAACTTTTAGTAGCTGTGGAAATTTTTCAATTTTTCTTGTTTTTCCGGCTGGAGTAGTATATATATATATATTAATAGAGCGACTTAAAGAAAAAGGGTATGTTCGCAATATAAAGAAAAGAACTTTATTTATTTCTAAAAGAATACACGTTAACAAGCTACGACTTAAGCGTTAGACAATTTCTCTAAAAACTAATTTACAGAACTTGAAATGAGTTCTATTTAGGTTTTATGTCTTCATTAAAATTGCAAAGACAAGCTCTAATTACTGGGATCCCAACCATGGTAACATGGTTTCTAAATGAAGGTTTGGGTTTCGCTTGGTTTGTCGATTCTGGGAATGGCATAACTCGCGCGAAATATAGAAATAAATAGATTAATGACGGCTTTTCGTTACAATTAAATTGAAAACTATAAACAGTGCTATAGAGTCGGGAATTGTAAACTTTTCATGTTGCACCAAATGTTTTGCTGTAGTACGAAATCGCACCCCATTTTGTTGGACACAAAAACAGTCTTAGAATTGTCTGTTGTGATATCTGCATTTTAAACAGGGTTCGCTTAAAAACAGCTCTTAATTATTCTGTGAAGCAACTTTATACCTATGTTGGCAGTCCACCAAATACTCGCCCAAATGGTGACCCGACTCTTTCTGAACTGTGAACCCATTCACCAGCTCCGGGCATTCGCATTGTACAGCATTCATCCAAATGTGGGTATTGATCTAGTCCTTTTACACGACTACGGGAAAGCCATAAAAAAGGTTATGAATGTCATGGTTACAAATGGATGGGAATCGAAAGGAAAGTTATCGATATTTGGTATTGCAATATATGAAATAAAAATTATCGATAATTTGGAGTATTGTAATCAAACGATTATTTTGTTAAACTAATGATAATATGGATTAAAAATTGAATCAAATTCTCTTGTTGTTCAAAATAATTTTGTCTTTACTTCTTCAAGAACGTCGTCTAAATATCTTCACTTACGCAGGACAAAAAGATCATTTTTCAAAGGTGGCATTATGCGTCTTCCGTGGAAAATAGCCTCTCGGAAGGTGCAGAAGTTGCGACTACACAAAGGAATATTCTAGCTAACTTACAGAGATGCGGATACTCTGGGTTAATTGCTTCCCCAAATTTTTAGTGAGTTTATTCAATTTGTAGATGGAGTTCTCCCAACAAAAGCTGGTAGCTTTGTATCTGAAATACCTATTCACCTAATCAGAATTTAATCTGAGTTTTTAGATACTACAATTTATAATTGCATGCAACTATAATTGTATTGCACCCTTTTAATCTTTCTTTTACTCATTACAGGTGACACCTAGTGAATTTAAACTGTTATGTAGTTGTTGAATTAATTTACTTTTGATTGTATTTTATTTTGTTAAATTATTTTATTATTGACTTTTATATTGAATTGTTTTATTGAACTTTGTGCCTGAATTGATTGTGAAACTAGCGTGTGAGATATTTTTTTTTTGAGTAAAAGAATTTTTTTTTATTGCAACATAAGGCTGTTGTTATTCCAGCACCCCTTCTATTTGCGAGTTGATCACACATGATACACAACTAAGAAAATTGTCATTTGGTATAGCAAAATATACTTTTTGAATAAAAAGAATTAATTTGTTGAAATTTGAAAACAAAGCAATTTAAAAATCTTTCGATATCCGATATCGATTAAAAAACATCGACATGGGCAAATATGGCAAATTTCGGTATCGATATGAAATATCGATACCATACCTATATAAAAATGGATTACACCATTTTTAAGTTAAATACTTAAACTTTAAAAAATATATATTTTTTCTTTTTTTGTGTGTCATGGCTCTTGTATGTTCTTACGGCACGAAGAAAAAAGATATAATCGATGCAAGTGTTACCAAGTTAGAGGATCGTCTTAAACAAAAAAAAGTAAACGGTATTGTAAAGATACATTATACACTGTCTGAGCAGGCCCTTCAACTGCAGCCTGGAGAGATTAAAGTCGAACCTGGCGAAGTGATGGTTGAAGAGGCGAGCCATCGACGTGCTGGGCTCGTGCATCCCATAAAGAGTACGATGACTAGAGATGTTTGCAAGAAGTTCCGATTCCTCAAGGAGCGTTGTGGGATAAAGATGTTGACGGCCGCCAGTAAATCGGGAGAATTTATTGTTCCCTGCAATAAATCAAACAAAAATAATAGTCTGGAGATGTTACGCCTCTTTTCAAGGGAGTCAAGAGAAATTAGCCAGGCGGTCAGTATAAGAAGGATCAGTATAAGAAGGAAGTAACCAGGGATGAATCCAGGGAAGTCCAGGGAGAGCAAACCTAAGATATCCGCGCTGCACTGCCTTGACGCGGCTGACGTGAACGGCGAAATTGGGAGCCCACACGGGGCTAGCTTATTCCAAGACCGGTCTCACGAAGATACCGTAGAGAAGCGTAGTTAGGTAGGGATCATCGAGTTCCTTAGACCATTTTTTAACGAAACCCAACATCGAGTTGGCCCTGCCAACGATCGAGTCCACATGATCCTCGAATGAGAGGCGAGAATTGAGGACCACACCCAGGTCCTTCATCTTATCGACCCTGCCCAAGGTAATGCCATCGGCGGTATAGTCAAAGAGGAAAGGACGTCTCTTACGGGAGAAGGTCATAACGGTGCACTTGCCGGCATTCAAAGGAAAGCGATTGCGCACACACCAATCGTAAAACACAGCTAGGTCAAAGTGCAAGGTACTGCAGTCTGTTTCGTGGGAGGCAAAGCAAAAAATCTTAGCATCATCCGCATAACACAGAATTTTACTGCGGTTTAGGAGGAGCGAAACATCATTAACGTATAGGATGAAGAGGAGTGGGCCAAGGATACTGCTCTGTGGCACCCCCGAAGTGACAAGGATTTGATCAGAGAGAGCTCCCCGAAACTGGACACTCTGGGTACGACTAGACAGGTAAGAGGACAACCAGTTAAGGAAGCAGGAAGAAAACCCAAGAAGAGTCAATTTATAGACCAGGATACCATGGTCAATCCTATCAAAAGCCTTACTGAAATCTGTGAATACATGTAGCATGTAGCGTGTAGCATTTAAAATTCGTCTGGATCTGATAGGAACTTGCTTATCAAACAGTCAGCTAATAAACTCCATGAGGTAACTGACCTGTTCATACACTGAGGCAGCGTAGTAGATTAGGTTCCAATTCAGGCGTAATGCACCAATAAGCAAAGCCTCTGTATCCATAATGTTAAGGTCTCGAGATTAAAACGCTTCCCCAGTATGATTTGCCATGTGCAATATTAAGCGTGCAAATAATTAAATCAATGAAAAGCAGAACCATCTCGATATTCCCAACGATAATGAAGTCCAACAGGGTAGAAGTTATCGAGGTAAAATGTGTTAGTAAGTTATTGACAAATGATAGATCAAAGCCTATCAACATATCTCTGAAATAGGTTGAGAAAGTAGTTCAGTTGACGATCAATATTAAAATCCCTAGCTATAATGATATGCACAAAATAATGACAGAAATCTGATAGAGAAGCTTCAAGTGGAGCCAAATTCGTAACGTATGGGGCTTATAAACTGTATCTATTAGACATTTTTTTAAGCTTAGTACTACTTCCAAAAAGAGGTATTAAATATCTTGGTGAGGATCCGACCTAGCTACTAATCGAGCACGAAAAGCCTTGCTAACAAATATGCAAAGGCCACCCCGAACCCTCTCAATATGATCATTACAGAAAAGCTCGAAATTCCCCATATTTAAAATGACATCACTCATGTATTATCTCAGCCATATCTCAAAAACACAAATTACATTCAAAAGACTAGAGGTGAATAAATCACGCAATTAATCCATTTTGAGGTATATGTAGACTTTGCTCAGTCAGTAGACCAAACTAACAATTTTAAAGGAGCAGCAGTAGCGTATTTCACAATTTCTATTCAAACTTCTTATATTTTTATTTTACTGATTGCATGTGATATACCTTGGCGCTCTTTTTAATGAAATCTGTCTGCGGTTCCTCAAGGGAGCTATTTGGGACCACTACTCTATATTATTATTATACATCTATGATGTATGTACTATTTTGACAATTTTAAAAATATTTTGTTATGTGTATTAATGTCGTCTTTGCGCAAAAAATCGGCGTTCCAATTTAATTACAAAATTGAGGGATGTTTATTATTTAGGCTTGACAAAACCCAAGGCATAGGTGATGTCCTTAATTCTCATATTTTTTTCTGACTATTTCATCGTGAATAAGGCCAATGCTACTTTGGGCTTTGTGAAAAGATGGTGCAAGGATTTCAAGAAATAATTTATTTAAGAACTACTCTATTGTACCTCTTTTAGACCCATACTTGACTACTCTTGCCCGGTCTTGTCACTTGGCTGTCCAACGTTGATTCATCCGTTTCGCTCTGCGTGACCTTCCTTGAACTGATCCTTTTCACCTGACTCCTTATATTGACAGTCTTAAAATTTTATCACGGAAGATTCTTGAGGAAAGATGTGAAACTCCCGCATTGTGTTTGATGTCGACAGCCTGATGGGAACTGTCAATTCTTCGGAGCTTTTGGGCACCTTCAACATATCTATTCCGGCACGCTACGTTATCATCCCGTACTAGCTATAGTTTCAATGTCTCGCTTATTTAATACTAATTTTGTTATTATTGAATTTAATTTTTCAAGAGATCACTTAAAGGTCAACTAAAATTAAATTCTTAGTTGCAATATTCTTTTGATTATGTTTGCTTCGTTGTTTTTGTTTTATATTGTTTTAGTACAAAATACTGTAATCGGTCTGTTGTAGTCAGGCTTTAACGAAATCTGAATAAATAAATAAACACTTAGAAGTCATCATAAACTGAGAAAAAACTTGCAGCGCACTAATTGCAACAAGAAATCTAATAACTACCGATAGCTTCATTGCGAAGACTTTCAAAGCCAGACTAAAAAAAAGTCCATATATTATTATAATTTAAGTTGGCAAAAATGAAATTGTGGGGGGTAGTATGGAGCAACATTTTTTATTTAGCGTGTGGTGTATAGATGGTTATATTTGTTCCCACCTTGCTTTGTAAAACACACCATCGCTTGATTCACATGTGTTGCTTCAATTCGGATACTATTTAAATCACCAGATCTGGGTATCATATCCATTAACATAAATTCCACAATCTTATTAAAAGAAAAGCGAAATGCAAATCCCCTAAAGCTGCCTGCCCTGATTTGTTTGACTTCCATGTTGAATTTCTAATTAGCTTGTTTAAGGACGCGGGAAAACTAATTTTTTTCAAACACTTCCTTCCCGGAGGGCTGTCAAATAATTCCACATGGAAATGAATTCTGAATCCCTGTGAACACATACATAAATAGGTTTGAACGTTGGTACATCGAATTATTTGTATGTATGTAACTCTTCGAATGTACAAAATTTCCATGCATTTATGTCGTTAAGCTTAAAGCCGGGGTATCGGAACCTCCCCTAATACATACGGAAGCTCGTGCTCTTGTTACAACCATAAAATATGGAAGTTAATTTGAATACGAAATTCCCTCGATTTACTTGAGCCACAATTAAATTCTAAAATCAACGGCTTCTCTGTTGCCGCCTACCCGTAATCTTTTAGTCTCTTGCACTTGGATCGTACCCTAAGCCTGGGGTTCTTCGGGGCTGTTAATCATTAATTGCTTCGTGCAATCCTTAAGAAATATAAAATGCTATCACGAAACGGGTAGTAAACTTGTTGAGCTAAGGCTTATGGCTGTTATGTACTTGTTCCGCGCTACCCAGGTGCACTGACCTGGAACTATTATTTATACTTTTGCAGCTAATAGGCTACTGGTGATAATCACTGTATTTCGGTTGCGGTAAATTAAAAAATCAAAGAATTTACTTTTTTAGTGCAGTAAATGTTTCATGTTATAGATCTAAATTAAGTTTCAAGAACGATGATGGTCATGAACAGGTATTTAAATTAGTCACTTAACATTATGATATTTAAGGGTATATCCGAAAATGTTTCGTCATGCTAAGGTCACGAAGGTGTAGTGAAAACCTTCTTGCTTATATTGTAAAAACAAAATAATTTGGAAGATAGACAGCAGAAAAGGTGTAACAACTGAGAATTAAAGATCCATTAAACTTGAAGTTATCTTAACAAAGCAAAAGTTCAAAGTGTTTTAGCTGATTTCGTATAGTTTGGAAAGCTTCGCTTTATTTCTCATAGCTTCAGAAACATGGAACCAACTAACACCAATTGGTTCGATAATACCTGTTCTGCGGCAATTAAAAACAAAAAAGCAGCCTTCCGGGCATACAAATTGTGCTCATCAGAGGAATTGAGACGTATCTATAGAGATGCGTGAAATATATGCAAATCAGTGATTAGTCCGGCAAAGTTCAATTTCGACCAGAGCATTAGGCGGTAAGCATTTTCTACTCAAAAGGGTAGTAAGTCTTTAGTAAAACCGCAAAGAACAATTTCACCTGTTTTTCAACGCCACCACTCATTTAAAATAAGAGTGTTTTTACTGACTCATTATTGGACAAGGACAACCTGTCTAATCCTAATTCGTACGTGCCACCGTCATCAAAGCCACAATCTATCATAGTACATTAGCAAGCAACAGCTGCTGCACTTTCGCACTCGGAAAGTTTTTAAGGTACTCTCTAAACTCGACGTGTCCAAAGCTCATGGACTTGATGGGTTTTTGTCCCGTGGTTTAAAATGCTGAGCCGATCCTTTGGCTAAATCCCTGCGCAAACTTTTTTATCTATCGTACTCAGCAGAAATGCGAAGTGTTTCTGTCTGTATGGAAACTTGCTCATGTTCAGCCGATACAAAAAAAGGGAAAGCCTTAACTACAGACAAATTGCACTCGGTTTTATCTAAGGTTTAAGAATCACTTATCAAATTTCAGTTGTTGAAATATCTAGAAAACAACCAACTTATCAGCAATTGTCAGTACGGTTTCCGTAGTTGTTGGTCAAACGGAGACTTTCTAGCGGCTCTAGCGGAGTGTTCGTATCATTGTCTCCAAAATTTTTATGAGTCCCAAATCATCGCTCTTCATATTTCAAAATATATTGATAGTCTGGCATGCTGCCCGTTTAACCAAACTTCAAGCATTTGATGTGGATATTAACCTTTTAAAATGGATAGAAAGTTTCTTTTCAGGCTGTTCAATCATAAAATAATAGACACGTATACATCTGATCACTACGAAATAAGTGCTGGTGCTCCTTACGGTTTAGTTCTCTCACAAAATGTATTTCTTCTTTTCATCAATGATCTTTTGCTTCTCTTGGAATTCTTTTTATAGTTTCGCCGACAACAGCACCCTTGATTTCGCTTACTCTTTTGATTCTGAAAAGAATTCTCATGGGAACTCTACAGAAATCAAACGAGAACGCATGTTTGGATCACTTAACAACGACATTTCTACGATTCTCGCTTGGGGAAGACAAAACCGTGTTATGTTTATTGCATACAAAAATCAATGCTATTTACTGTCCTTTAAAAAATGCCCAGTCCACCCTCAAACCATCTCTGTCGACGGAGTACATTTGACCAATTCGTCCTCTTTAAACATCATGGCTATTGAGATATCCAGTAAACTTAGCTGAACCAACCATATATTGCACCCCGTCTGACTTGGCGCTGATCTACAAGTCTAGGCCTACACTCGAATATAATTTCCATATTTGGGCGGGGGTCGCACACCGCATTGTCCGCAACGTAAGGCTTTTAAACTTATGGACGATCTCTCAATCTCCAAGAGCATTTAGCTGAACCAACCATATATTTCACTCCATCTGACTTGGCGCTGATCTACAAGTCTAGGCCTACACTCGAATATAATTTCCATATTTGGGCGGGGGTCGCACACCGCATTGTCCGCAACATAAGGCTTTTAAACTTATTGACGATCTCTTAATCTCCAAGAGCATTTACTCTCTGGAGCACCGACGGAATGTTGGTTATCTCTCACTCTTCTATAGCTATTTGTAGACATATCAAAACGAGCACGACAAGAGTTTCAAGTCGGCCCCCCTCTCCTATAGTCACCGTACACTAAAATTTCGGGAATTTTTTTTAAGTTACCTTAACCGATTTATCTTATTTCCTTTAACTTAATTTCTATTCTGCCAACCCTGTGCTTTAGCTTCCCCTGAGCTTTGGTATCATCGTATAAAAAATAACACTGATTTAGGCACAAGCAAATTAGTCGAAGGAAATTTTAGGAAACAAGTAATCACAATATTCGTTCAAGGTCATAACCTGAATATGAATTTGGTCGAGGGAAAGATAAGAGGGCTTTATACTCTTAGAATTTTCAAAAATATCGTTTTATGGGGAATTCTAAGATTAAGAGATTAAAATTAAGAAATTCAGTTGCATTCAAGAGAGAGAACAATAACATCGAGTTTGATCCACGGATGAGTGGCACGATTACTCATGGTTTCCAGGGTGCAAGCCTCGGTATTCGCGTGACTTTATAAATAATAATAAAGTGTTTTTAAAAATTTACTCCTTCTTTGGGCTGTTGCCTATCTCGCAGCAATAAAAAACAAGACATTCAATTTCACTGATTCCCCTTACCCTCATTCGAAAAGTCATGCTAACGGATCATAGGGTTGTCCCCTGAAAGTGGAACAGGAGCTCGAACGGAGCAGCGGTAAGTTGAATATTCATTTTTTTAAGAGTGTAAATATCGTCAAATTATAAAACTTTTAGCTGATACAATGCTGCAAATTTTGTCAACAAATAACAGGACCAAAAGTTTAATTCAATATGGTTTTTTTTTTCCTTTCAAACGAAGATTAATATTCATTTACATATTTCCATCAAATAGGTGACAGCTTAACAATAAAAAAAACATTTCAGTTTAGTATACCAAGTCAAATAAGATTGGCTGAAAATAAGATTTAACTATTTGCATGTGACAAACAAGAAAAGCTTACTACTACTGTATACACCTTAATAAATCAAAAATAATACAATAAATGCAAGCATATAAAACTAGTCACAAGCATCAGAACATATAAAAATACAAGAAAGGAAAATAAAATAAAAAATACGAAATAAAACTTACTAATTAAAGTATACAAATATATATGTAAATGAAAATACCAAAATGTAAACAGTATGCAGCCAATTAAAACAATGACATAAAAATAATCACAAGTTAGAAATGAAATAAGAATACAAGGAAATAAATAAAAAAAAACTCTATCCAAGCTGATCCCAAACGCGAAACTTAAGCGGAAGTCATCAAAGTCGACATGGTCATTAATCAAACGGTAGCTTGTGCGGTGAAAAGCTTCGAGTCCTTAAGAGTGAGATGGAACCGACAAACACAAAACACCCAATAATTCCGTGGAATTATTCACACCCCTCCAGCAATCGAAAGAAAGATATTTCCAGACCTGTTGTGCCTGACCTCAAGAGATTCCAAATAGAGGAGCAGCAGCCTGTGAGCATATAGAAGTAGACGAAGAGGATCAGTCCGGGGAAGGCCACAAAGGGCGCATATAATAAATCTGCGATGGACAGCCTCAATACGATCAATATGAAGTGCATAGAGAGGCGACTAAACTGGACTGGCGTACTCTAAGATTAGTGTGAGAAAAGTGCAGTAGAGGAGCTTGATAATATACGGGTCGACAAACATCATCATCATCTTCTAACAAAGACTAGAGATGCACTGGACTTACAAACAATAGCATCAAAATGTTCTTCAAATGAAAATTTGGTATTAGTTCTGTCAAGCCTAATCATTGGGCTACCGGCAATAGTAAAATTGAAGTGCAGAGGATTCCTTTTGCGATAGAATGACATAACAGTGAACTTAGTAATATTCAGAGGAAGGAAATTAATAGAACACAATCTACGGAGAGCGTATCAGTCAGAATTTAAAAAGGCTGTAGACACAACTCATCCGCAGAGCATTCCCAACTCACAGTAGGCATATACAAGTTGCCTAAAAGCAGAAAGTCTTCTGATGGGAGCAGGAGGTCAACAGCACTGGCGACAAATATATTTATGTGACGGAGCCGCAGAACCACGCAAAGGAACTCCAAAATATCACACCCAGCAATATCAACAGTCGCACATGGTAGGTCGCAGCACACAGCACACAAAACACCTCCACCAACAGGAGCATCCAGGGTGGACAGATGGCGGTCACGGCGGAAAACCAAGAAGTCAGGCCAAAAAAATCGGCACCAGTAACACACCCACAAAGCCAAGTCTCAGAGCCAGAGCTCAGTCGCGATGTCAAAAGAAACTCGTGGACAATAGAGATACTCGTTCAAATATCAGGGATGATCACGACTTGACCAATCAAGTTACGATAAGCTGTAGTATGCGATGAAATAAGTGGTGTCAGTGGTGTAATGATCAACTCTCGAGACGAAACCTGCTCTTCTAAGAAGCAACTGGCCTCAAAACAATGGGAGTGACTGAAGGGGCTGTGCCGACATTAACACGGGCAGCCGCATCAGATAATGGAACAGCAACCGGCGGGCTTTAAATTGGCTCATCGCGGATTTCGCCAGTCGAACGCCGTTGTGAGGTGGACCCACTGACATATAGCTATGGACCGATCGTATGCTATTTAATTTTGAGACAACTTTTGTTACCAGTAGTGGGAAACCTTTTTTGCTTGCATTTTTATTTCAAGTATTTTGCTAACACTGTCAAAAGAAAGAAACATTATTATATACAGATTAAATTGCCTTCCCTGAAATTATTTTTTGTGATATACTATACTATACTAATTTAGAAATAAATGGTTATTATCCTCTGGAATGTGCTTAACCAAAATGTGAGTGGAGATATTTTCCTGTATATTCGTCTATTTCTATTACATGTGATTTTTTGTTTTGAATGTGACACCAACTTAACAACGAAATTGTATTTGCTGGCGGCAATTTAAAATCGAAATCGAGAATTTAATTGAAAATATTTTAGATCGGCGAGCACTCCTATATCTCCAATTATGAATATAGTAAATATTGTAGTGCCTTACACGAAGTATAAGACAGTGATTACAATTAAAGAAAGGAAAATTCGCACTTTGAAATAGAACATTCCCAGTGTCTTCATGTTGCTAGGTCTGAAATAGCTCAATGAATTGTCTACGAATATACCTTTTACAGTTCAATGCAATGTGCTTATAGGGAAAAGGATGAACATACAAAAGTGTTTCACTTTGTTGTATGCAATAAAATAAGGAAAAAACAAAAACCGTAATAATAAAAAAATAATAAAACGAAAAAAACGAAAGTTAGTGTTCCGAATTATTTTGCTGTAAGAGAAAAAGAAAAGTGATATTAGTTTAGAAATTAAACTGAAGTTCGGCTGAAAACAGCACCCTTTACAGCTTTAAACAACACGAAAACGGTTTTTGCCCCAGTGGGAGGTTTAGGAAGCAGGATAGGGTATATATAATTTACATTCGAAAAGGACGAAAACGCTAAAATCAGCAGTAAATATACAAAAAATAGTGAAATCAGCAATACTTTATAATAATTTAAAATTAAACGACTCGTTTATGTTTTAAAAGCAAAATGAACTGTTTGGTCGAGCGCAGTCTATTTATTATACCCTCCGAAAAACGTTGGTTGCATGGAAAAAATATCGTAGCTGTTTTTCGGGCGGCTTTTATGATTGCACAAAGGCTGAAACAAATTACAGATTGGAGTGACATAACAGCACATTATTCCCTAGCGTAATCACTATTCCCTTCAGAATATGAATTAAATAAAAATTGTTTTTTATTTACCAAGAACACTGGCCGTAATGAAAACCAATGAATGAATGTGATAATAAAAATAAATAACAATTCCAAAGTTCCATCGAATTTAGAAGTTGAAATGGGATGGCTGTCACGTCGCATTCAATTCGTGCCAGACAATTAAAATCAATGCTTTCTATGTTCTTGTAGCGTCTTGATGGTAAGTCAATGTGTTTCAGTCTTGAGTGAAACACCTGGAGGGTCATAAATGTGCCTATATACACCTCCAGATGGTTCTCTCCTGGCAGCAGACTTAGTTTCTTAGTCTGGCTAAAGTATTAGGCTTTTATGGTCCCTGGGGTTGTTAGCCCTTTTGACCTTTTAAGTAGATTAAGTTAGGTTAAGATTTTAAATATTGAGATATTAAAGAATAAATGAGAAGGTATGTGTCATAAAGAATGAACACGAAAACTGTAAAATTAGAAATATACAGGGTGTTTAAGATCTGACGAACCAAATGAGTGGAGTGATGGATCTCACCTAGGCAAACAAAAAGTTGTATGGAGGGGGGGGGGGAGGCGTATTGCCAGCCCTCCTGTATTTTCGTCGCTGCATTCCCAATTATGCTAACTAAATCCTCCCTAGTGTAAACAGGGCTTAAATAAAATTCATCCTTTATTCCTCCCCATAAGAAAAAGTCAAATGAGGTAAGGTCTAGAGGTCTAGCAGGCCAAGGAATCGGAGCACCTCGTCCAATCTAGCGGTTAGAAAATTTTTTACTTAGTATTGCCTTACAATGTTAGCAGTGTGTGCTGGTGCTCCATCGTGTTGGTTAAAACATGTCCGTTCGATTATGCACAGGGATCTCTTCTATTAGATCTGGCAGTGTAGTGTCCAAAAATTCCGCATATATTTCACTATTAAATACTTGCGGCAAAATGTATGGTCCTACCAAATCGTTGCCAATGATACCAGTCCAAACATTGACACTGAAGCTCTACTGGAATGAGGTCACCTTTGTCCTGTATGGGTTAGGTTCCGACCTGGTATTTAGGTTATGGAAGTAGTCATTAGAGTGCGTTATGGTGATATGGTCGTAATCCCTCTAGATGAATAAAAAAATTTTAAACTAAAAATCAAAACAACACTTGTTAATCTCGAGCAAACGTAAGAAATATAAGAATTTTTTTACGCCTTCGGCGTTTCTAATGAAGAAAAGTTAAGCTCCCTTGGCTCGTTATCAACAGCAGCACCAAAGGGTTAACTTTCCTTCAGCTGCTGGACGCCTTCGCGTCAAAACGAAAACTAGATGAAAAACCAACAAAATTTAACACCGAACTAGACAGCTGTATCAATTTATGATTACATACACTGTCCCACTAACCTTGTGGTAAAATATTTTCAAAAACGCACAAAATGTGCAGGAAATATTCACATGACCCGACTAAATTTTTAAACTAAAAATCAAAACAACACTTGTTAATCTCGAAACGCCGAACGCGTAAAGAAATTCTTATATTTCTTACGTTTGCCCGAGATTAACAAGTGTTGTTTTGATTTTTAGTTTAAAAATTTACTCGGGTCATGTGAATATTTCCTGCACATTTTGTGCGTTTTTGAAAAAATTTTTATTTATTTAAAGAATTTCCTACCTACAGTGCAATAAAATAATCAGGTAGTCAGGGATTTCTAAGGATGCGGCTTTTGTAATACTTTGTTTCCTTGCCATGTTACACCTTTTTGGAATGGCAATAAAATATAAAATCTAATAAAAATAAAAAAGAGGTGTACTAATTACAGGAATTTCGGAGAAAATTTGGGAAAACGCTAAAGTTTAGGTAATCGCAAGCAATTTTTTCACTTTTGGAAGTGACTGTACCTGCAATGGTAGAAGTGAGATCAACATTGTTGACAATTTTAGAAACGTCATTGGGATAGTAGTTTTTTATCGTTTGTTTGATGTCGATGTGTTGGGTAGATCAAAAAATAAAAATAAAAGAGTAATGTGCATAATATTGTGGCGTGCCATATTAAGATAGCCACGTTTCGGCCTTTAAAGAAATACCTGCCAGTCATTTTGTTGATATTTAAATAGCAACCACGAAACAAAATCAAAAATGTAAAAAATGGACTTGTCATGTTGGAAAGCGAGTTAATCTTCAACAGGCCAATTAAAAGGTCTTATTTATAAAAAATATCTTCAATAAATAAAGCCAAAGTTTAAGGAATTAAAATCATATTTTTTATTCTTACTAAATAACTTTCCAACGACCATAGAAAATAATATAATTCAAATACTGAAAGGTCAAAAATGCCAACAGTTCCAGAAGACAATGAAGGTGAACTCATCTAAGACTCAAAGGAGGATAACACCCAGCTTATCCTCACGAAGCAACTAATAAGGTTAGGTTAAGTAGTACCTGCACTATGAAAAACTGTAATTTATGAATCGCCCTGTAACTCTGAAAAGGTTCAGATTGCCCCACTCCCTGTCAGACAATTTTTTGTTTTGGACAGATCGGGTCTGAAACACCCTGTGTATATATATGTATGTAGGGCGAAACACGTCGCTTCACTTTTTATAAATATAATAAAAAAATATTGTAGAATTAACAAGTGTTTGTTTTCATTTATACAGGTGGTGAACACCCTGTATAATTCATTTCGAACAATTTATATGTAAACGAGAAGAAAAACTCGCAAAGGGTTTGGGTTACGTTTGTTAAATTTACATCTTTTGCTGTTGTCGCCGTATTATAGCACGAATTGTAATTAATTCATTTCTTGTTGAAATTATACACTTCAAGTAGACGGAGACGGAGTTGGAACAATTCGTTGAGCCGCACGACCCCCATGCCACGGGCCCGGTTCGAGACCAGATCTCCCCGTGAGATTTTATTAAATTCCCTAATTCCCTAATTCCCTTCCGGACAAAACCATGCTAAAGCATCAAAAGGTTTTGGCCACATCGTATATATAAAAATGAGGTGACTTGAATAAATTAATTTTAACTGTAGGGATTTGAGGAAAAATATTGTGAGAACATTTTCTTTTACGAATACTTGAAAAATTAATTATTTACAAAATTTTTAAGGGTAAATGACGACGACAGAGGATATAAAAGGAGCTTGCAACCGTCAAGTCTCTCTCTCATTTTATTAGCGATTTTTCCGAATGGAGTAGCGCAATTTTTTAAAAAGGGATTTTTTTAGTTTCATCAGATCCCCTATTTTGTGATTTTTTTGGAAAAGGTTAGTTTCCTAGTTTTCTTTTTTGTTTTGTTTGAATTTGTTCATCAATATTACTCCAGTAAAATGAATTTCTACTTTTAGTAAAAATTTGAAATATCTCATCTTATTGGAGTCGTCCGTAGATCGAGATGCTGCCTTTTGGCGAACGGCACAAGAACAGCCTTGTCAAGGTTAATGTTGAGACTTTTTTAGCGCACCAGTCGGTAACCGTGCGCTAAGTTGACTTTATTGAATCAATGACAATCGAGTCAAACTTTACCGTTATAATGATTGCATGGTCGTTCGCGTATCCGACTGTTTGCTTACCAACCTTACTAAGCTGGTTAAAGACGTCGTCTACTGCTAGTTACCAGAGCGGCAGCGACAGTACACCGCCTTGTGGAAACCCCTTAGCTGTCCTTGGTGTAACCAAGGGTTGATGTACTCTCTCGCTCCTTTAGAAAATAAATAGAAAGAATGTGAGACTGATTGGTCGAATAGATTAAGATAGCTCTAGAGGCCTATTGTCTTATTTGGAGATAAATACAACAACTACTTTCCACCATGAGAGCGTTATGTATCCCCAATTATAGCTGGCTCAAAACAAATTCTTCATTTAGAAGGTTGAAAAGATTCCCCTGCTCACCTAAACTTTGACGTATTCTGCGAACGTCCGGTCACAATTCGAATCACACAGAACTGCATCTGGTTCTTTGTAGGTTGCGGTAGAATCCATGTGATTCCCACGAGTGAATGGGTAATGAGAGTCACCCGTAGCAGACCCCGTTACAATGAGAAGTCTTTATTGAAACCGGAGGGCGCCAGGTATCCAGTCCGCATACTAAAGACCAACCTTCTCCCTTAGCCACGCATCCTTTGGCGTATTCGGTTCCACCTTGGATTGGGATATTTGATTTAAGAGAAATTCTTTCTCTTCGCCCGAGTTAAATTTATTTTTCTATTAATAGGACGTAGAGGAAAAAATACATATGTCTCCTTATACTAAAATTTTCATACTTCTCTTGTAGAAACTCCTAGTTACTCTGCTACTAATCTACCGCTTAAGTCTTAAATAACTAATCCTGGATGTTTATATGTCCGATTTCTCCCTATTATCGTCAACAGGTTCTGATTCTCCTAGAACGTCTTTCCGGAGAAAGTCTATTTGAAAACCTCACAGTATCTTCCGTCAACGAAACAAGAACAATACAAAACTTCAGGCATTTTATTTATCCTCTTTTACTTGCTCTCTATCCCTCCAAAACCTAACCCTTAATGTTTCTATCAATTTCCTTTCTAAGACAAATTCGAATTTCTTACGTCACTACCTAGAATTTTAATCAACCAAGTTAGCATTGATAAACAGTTTTTGACCAATATCTAAACCTGTTTAAGTAGGAAAATAAATATTTGTCATGTTTTAGAAACTTTAGAAAACTTTACTGGAAAATCGTTGGAAATTAAAATATTGATTGAAATTTATTATGGATCTGTCAAAAATGTTGCTAAATTATTTGATTAAAAAAGTACTAAAAATACTTAAACATAAACAATAAATGTAACAACTGAGCTAATATAAAACTAAAAAAAACCAGAGAAGAATCTCAGAGCATCACTTTATAGCGACTGTTTTATAGCATCCCACCTTAGCGGAGGAATTTATCTTTCCAAAGCAGTGATAAATCTTTCAGTTGCTCCCTACGAAGTTGTGGTTTTACAACACTCTACTATCAAGCAAATCACCTTGAGGTCAAAATAACTTTCCTAGAGTCATCCTGTAGTAGAACCTCATTCGCTAGGGGAGCTTGCTACGTTTAAATTAATGCAAGCCAAAATAGATTATGTAAAATTCCCTAATTTACTTTAAAGGTAGAGTCGAAGCAAAATTGGAAGGTAAATGATCGGATGGGATAGATTTCCATGCCAAAGATAGTACATGTGATAATAATGCCGTGATGTATAATTTTTTAATACTGTAAACAAAACTAGAGAATTAGTAGAAAATGTCTCACCAAAATTTCGACGACAATTGGCCTTCGGCCTTCGCGATGTCCATGGTAACATTTCAATTAGAGAAGAAACACTCTGTTTTCAATTAAGGGCTTTGTTTCAGGATTTAGCAATTTCAGTGCATCCGTTGTGGAGTTTTCTAGGTGCCTCTGTCGGATATTGATTTAATTGCTGCTGGTACTAATTAAACACAAACCGAATACAAATTCGATAGGTATCTGGTCAACAAGAAGGAAACATTCATTCAAATTTGATTGATTAACATGTATCCAGGTTTGTTACTACCAGGAAATAGTTATGAGGTTAAACTACATGGTAGCATACAAGCATTGCGCCCAGTTTTGAAATTCATTGAAATATTTTGTAAACATTTCCGAAAATGTTTGTCTATTACACTAACTTATTATCGAATACAGATGCTACATGGAGGAGACATGTTTATTAGATGAATTTTAATATTGAAATGCATTCCAGTCAAGTTAAACAGAAAGCAAGACTGGTTTCATTTGGATTGCTCTAAATTAAGGAAAGTAGCATTTAAGTGACGAAATTTGTATCGGATAAATTCGAACCCAACTGTACGTGAGATGTATGTAAATGCAAATAAAAAATTCAAAAACCTGTGCCAGTATAACAGACAAATGTACTATAATGGCAGAGGAAAAATTTCTGAGCCATATAAAAGACAGTAAGGAATTTTGGAAGGTTATAAGGTCACTGAATAAGATAAAGAAATCGCGCGGAGTGGAGCTTCAATTGGCGGAGTTAGCCTTACACTTTAGTTCCTTATTCAAACCGCTTTCGCAACATAGCTTATATATGTTCGCTGAACTCGATTTGGACGTTGAGCAGTTAGACAGGCCAATTGAATTAGCTGAAGTACGTAATGCAACCAAGAAACTTAAAAACGACAAAGCGCCCGGCCTATGCAAAATTCCTAGTGAATTTAATACGTATGCCCCAATGAGTTACCTTAACAAATTAACAGAATTATTCAATAACAGGCTCGATTCAGGAACAAATACTCCATCATTACTCCTTCAGGGTAGGTCTACGGTATCCAACTTGTTGGAGTTTGTTTCTAGCAGTGTGGGTGGATTTCTGGATGGCTGCCAAACGGATTGCATTTATACTGATTTCAGTAAGGCATTTGATAATCTGTCTCACTCTGTTATCGTTTTCAAATTGGCCAGGATGGGTTTCCCGCCTCCACTCATTGCATGGATTAAGTCGTATTTATCTAATAGGACTTATAGTGTGCGTTTTCGGGGCGTGCTCTCCGATGCTTTTGTAGCTCCTTCAGGCGTTCCCCAGGGTAGTCATCTTGGCCCTTTGCTATTCATCTTATCTATTGATGATATTACTTATTTGCTTCAAAGAAGTAAAGTTCTTATTTATGCGGACGATATCAAGATATTTCTCCCAATTAAATCTTTTGGCGATTGCGAGATCTTGCAGTCGGATCTACACATATTTTATAGCTGGTGTGGCAATAATATCTCAAATTAAACATTGAGAAATGGCAGGTTATGACCTTCTCGAGGTCCCGCAACTACTGTACTTTTGAGTACAAGTTTGATGGTACTTGTATTCAACGGGTGGAAGGGGTGAAGGACTTGGGCGTGTACCTTGATAGACAACTTAACTTCATCCCCCAAATTAATAATATCGTTTCCAGGGCCAATTCTATGCTGGGATTTATCCTTCGTTGGTCCAGGGAGTTTCCTGGTCCTCACATAACACTTCATCTGTATACATCCCTTGTTAGACCATTGCTGGAGTATGCTAGTCCGGTTTGGTCTCCATTTTACAGATCTCACATTAAACGTATTGAATCCGCTCAGCGTAGATTTGTGAGAGCGGCTCTTCGTTCTTTGCCCTGGAGTGACCCTCTTATTCTACCTCCATATGAAGAGCGATTAGGTCTGCTACAACTTACTACTCTCGAGAAGCGCCGTTGGGTTGCTGATATAATTTTTCTACACCAGCTTCTTCAGGGGAAGATTGACAGTGAGGAACTTTCGTCCAAAATTATACCTAGAGAACTGTCCTATTCCCTTCGAAACAGTTCTAACTTGCGGATAGCTTATTCGCGCACTAGGTACGGTATGTTTAAGCCGATTAACCGCATGTGTAGGTTTGCTAATGATGTTGGTGATGTTTTCAGTACTAATGTGGACAAGGTTACTTTAAAGAGTAGCCTCTACAACTTGTAGCCATCCTGTAAGTATTGCATTGGCTTGGCTCAAGGATCTCTATGCCTGTTACACTCCTAATTTTGTGCTTCTGGGTACTAATATTAGGTTTTGCATGCTGGTGTGGAAGCCTCATTCACCTCAATATTTTGTTATATTCGGGTGGATAGGTTAATTTTCCGGGCTTCTGCCCGTGAAGTGCGCCTTCTGTGTTAGAAGGATTAATTCTAGGTAAAAAAAATATTTATAATTGTAACTGTATTACCCAGATAAATAAACATTTGTAAAATAAGTAATCATTAATTTTTTAGTTTCGTTTGTTTAAAAAAAAGAGAATTAAATCTTTCTCATATGACAAATTTGCAAAAATTACCGAATCAGCTATTTATCAGTGTTTCTAGTAAAAGATAATGCGATGCAAGTATTTACTGAATAGTAGCATTTGTTATAGCTATTTAATTGCAACCAATTTTATCCCTTCTTCCGTAGAGGTTATTTTCTTTTCATAATATGAATTTCAAAGGCCAAAAACGCAATGTATTGGATCAGTTTTGCATAACAACATCTAACTTTAGAAAATTCGCGTTAAGAGACATGGACAAAAATTTAAAAATTTTCACTTTTTCGATGCATTTTATATTTTGAGTAAAATATGCTATTATCTTTCTTTTTTGTGTAAGGTTTTGTTCTGTTCGCGAATAAAAGATTCTTAATTTTTGGAATAAATTTAAGGGGGTCTTCTACCGTACGACGCCGTTTTTGATACTATTTGTCGAGAATGAGCCGTAGGGACACGAATAATGCGATTGAAATGCGGTTTTTTGTTGTTCAACTCGTTTATTCTTATACTTTGAAAATGAATTTTTTGAAATTTTTATCGTTTCTGGTTTGACGTTTGTTTGACGTTGAAGTACCTCTTACGAAAAGTTCATATCAAACGGTTGACTCTTGGATATCGACGATTGGGATTTTCAAAATTTAAAAATAGCTGCAAAAAATGTTAAAATGTAAAATTTTCAAAAGGTCTTCGTCAGACGATAGCGAGATATTTTTTAAAGATTTGAGTTAATCGATCAATTACTTTTTGAGATATCATGTCAACCAAGTTACTTACGATCAATCTGTTTCCGGCGATAAGTTTTCTTTCAAACTGAACGAACCCACAAATTTCACATAGTTACAGAAGAAACACACACACCCATATAAAGTATACGATGGACCCTCTGGATGTCCTTGGTAAAACTCGTAAAACAAGTTTAGAGGTTGCCGCGACGGAGTGTTATAAAAACGGCACGCGGTGAATTCCGTTATATCATTTCTAGGGTATGTTCCTGACACGTTCTAGATTAGAAATATGCAAAAAAAAAGATCGATTTTTGAAACCAATAAGGTAGAAGACCCCCTTAAGGTTTGAAACAAAATATTGTTAATTTTTAATATTGATGTCGTGTTTTTGTGTTTTTTAAACTAAGCCAAATTCCAGGCAAACAAATAACACAGGCCTGCGAGTTTAAACTTTTAATTTCCCCTAATTAATAATTGTATTGTTTTTTTAGGAACTAAAAAGGGCTCATTTCAAAAATAGTGCTGATTTTTTTCTAACCAACACTATTTTTGAAATCACCACAATTTATTCCCTTAAAAAACATTATTATAAAAGGGGAAATTAAAGGTTTAAATTCTCAGATCGCATGAAATGTCAAATGTAGAAAGTCCAGGACGACTCGAACGTATGATGAATAAATGAGAACTAAGTGGCGGCAATTTAATGTGAGAACTAAGTGGCAGAAGTTTCTAGAATTAAGCTGATTACTATAAATAGGGCTGAGTAAAAGCGCGGCTAGTTTAGTCGTGATTTAGACTGCGAAGAGTACAAGTGATACTGTGAAGATGTAATTGTATTTTAATCCGCGAAGTAATAAGTGCTAATTGGAAAATTGAAACGTTAATTTGTGAAGAAATCGTGTAAAGGAAGTTGTGAAACGAACTTTCATGTGATGCCCCACATGACCTAGTAGCAACACTTTAAAATTTATTTTTGTACGAACATTTAATGCATTTCTACGAATATTATGTCATAATTATTGGTATTTAATATCCCATAAAAGTTTTACAGCATTCATACGTTAACCTGTACCATTCATACGCTTTATTAATGTAATGGTTGATTATAATATTAATATTTTATTGCACTTTACGTACATTAACTTTGAATCAAGTGAAGGTTTGAAAAGGGTTTTAATAGTCTTCTACACGTTTTTGCTATGTGAAGCCGTACAGCGACATATCCTGGGTTTGAAATTACAGCCTTCATTAAAACTCTTCTTGGGATAGTTCAGTAATTATTATACATTTTTTAGATAATGATGCATATTAGAATCTATCTAAAACTTTCAAAATCAAACACGAGTAATTTTAAGGTGAAACAGTCACATCGATATTATCCTTGAATTACTTTACCCTTTAATCCAATTAATCCTGAAGAGGACTGACTGTTTCTAAAACATCTCCATTAAGGGAAATTGAAATTTATTCCGCCACCGCCATTGTAAATCATTCTAAGGTGTGGGAGGTTAATGTCACCGTTCTCTCTAATGAATGAACCCCCTTAGGTTTTCAATTTTGTGGTCAACGATTCAAATGTGCCACCGTTGACTTTAGCTCTCGAAAGCAGTACAAGGGTGAAGGAGGCCATTGAAATGCAGAATTTGTTTGCATAACAAGAGAGCATTTTCCTCATTTGAAATTCTGATTTCTGATGTGGGTAAAAAGTGTAGATTGAAGTTGAGCTGGTTCACGGCGGTCGGTGTTGAGGACATGGACTCAATTGCAACTTTTACATTAAAAATCCTGAATTTATTGATTGCAGTCATTACTTTTTGTAGAACAGATTTTCGAGCAGTTTTTATTTAAATGAGTTTTTTATTGACCCCTTAAGACAATTAGATTCATCGAAGTTAAATCCAATCTAAGGACAACATGAGAATATGCATATATTTGCATATGTTTATCCCGATTGGGCATTTAATAAATATTTTAAAAAGGATAGTGGAAGATACTTTAATTATATTTTATCATATTCATCTTTATGAAGTTATTTTAAATTTTGTGTTTTTTTTTTTAAATCTATACTCCTAGACAATACAGCATATAGTGAATTATTTGTTTTTTCATTGTTTTTCGTTTAATTTGTTACTTTTAATGCCTTCAGATATGCAACTCGAAAAATGCTGCTTGTACGAACAAAGCAAATTCAACAGTTGCAAATGTCCCAGTTACAGATGATCACACAGAAATCTGGCAGCATGTTACGAAATTGGTCATGACCCACTTTCATATCATATTATCATTTACTAACGTCCTGACTTGGACATTTACCACCAGCTGGGTAAACCGCTGGCCGCACGCAAACCGGAACTCTTGGCAGGAGGAACACACCTGCCTGATTACCCGACATATATGGCCAAAGCTTGACCCTAAACGGTCAAGGGAGCTCATCTTACTCGGTCGCAAAACAATTAGCAGACACGCCGATATACTGGACGCGCCTTCAAACGACTTCTGTAGGAGTTGCCATGAGGAAGAGGAAGAGGAAACCATACTCCACCTCCTCGGTAACTGTCCGGCCCTAGCCAACCGTAGAAACCAGTTTCTGGGTTCCTCCTTCATTGAAGAGTTAACCGAGCTGGGCTCCACTGATGTCAGGGACCTGGCTCGATTTATCAGAAGTACAAAATGGTTCCCGACGACGAGTTAGGGCCGTGCACCCTTCCCAACCTAGGAAAATCTATTTTGGCTTCCCGAGAGCTGGTCCCAACGGCGACAGGGGCTGGCTCGGTGCACAGGGGGAACATATCCACACTCCTATTACTTAGGTTATTTTTATGGGGGTTGCTAAAGTTTTTAGCCTCAACGTGGTATCACAATGGGCCTTCTTGGCCTAAGTGTGCCTTTCTCAGGCATTCACTTTAACCTAACCTAACCTAACGAGGAAAGTATTCTGAACAAAACCATCCAAATCGTTCTCCGCGATACGAACTAAGGCTCCACCTAAAATTACGATAACATTTTTGGCATGTACCACGCCCCCCCACCCCCTCCTTGAAATTGGTTCTGCCGCCTCTCCACACCCCACCCAGCCAACAATTTTAAATGTAAAACCAATGGGCAAAGAAAAACACTAAAAATACCGCCACCACTCCAAGTCAAAATCTTTTCTCATAGTTGCAATGGGGAATCACAATCTATACAAAAAACAAAGTTATCCAAATAGGTTCAAATAAATATGAAATATAATAAAGACAGATAATTATGCATTGGAAACTATGTAATTTGAAATTTTTTTTATACGATGTGGCCAAATCCTAGGGGACAATCCTTTGGTGCGTTAGCATGGCTTTGGCCGGAAAGTAATTAGGGTAAAGGAAGTGAGGAAACTTGAAAGTCTTGTTTTTGCATTGTCGCGAGCTGAAAAACAGCCCAGAGACGGAGTGGATTATTTAATTTCTTAATAAAAACTCACGGGAGACCTGGTATCGAACCGCGGACCCATGGCATGGTGGTCGTGTGACTCAACGAATTGATCCAACTCCGTCACTCTTATTTCTTATTTATAATTTTGTAGTACGATCTGTATTCTAAACTGAAACTATCAGTTATGTAGTACAAGCAAGAGTATAAGTAAGTCTTTTACAAAGTATTAAATAGCCAGCTATCCACTCCATCTCCCAACAAATATCCGAAGGAGGATAACCGCGTAGATGAACTAAAGATGTTTTAGGATAATCAAAAATTTAGGTGAAGTTTTATTTCGGAAGATTGATAAAAGGAAATTTCGGGATCAACTGGATGTGTCCAGTGATTAAATTATAGAAACATTACCTGCGAAACGGGCAATGACTCAAAAATTCTCGGTAATGATTGGTGGAAGAAAGAAAGTCAGTAAAATTCATTTTTACGGCAGCCTTTAGGGTACTTAAGGTATGAAATTATAAACAAGGTGTTTTTATATTCAACATCCTGTTCCCTTTACTGCCGGAGTACACAGGCGATTCTCGTATTAATGTTTCTCAATCTGCGCCAAGACGATAAAAGGTGCATATCAAGCAGATGAGAAGACATAGAAACATCTGTCGTTGGTCTAAGCAATATTTTTAGCCTCTAAGAATGATAATCCTAAGAAATAAGAAGTGAACAATTTGGCGGTTAGTATCAGGATTATATCGTTTTAGAGATTCTCCTAGGCTTGAAGGAAGCAGAAATTGTAGTTTTTCAGCCCTATCAAGGAATTCGATTTGATCGGAATTTTTCAACGCACTTGTTTTTAAGAGGGGTATGCTCGATTGGATAGATACGTTTTTTGTCCTTGTTTATAAATACGAATTCCCAAAAGATTAAGATAATAATGTGCGTAATAGATGCATAGAAACAATAGGGCGAATAATTATAAATATTAAATAAATAAATATTATAAAATATTAAATATATATATGTATATTGTTTTTTAGGGATTATCCTTTTATCCCTGGGTCGCCGTCAGTGGGACTCGTACCTGGGACCTCGGGTACCGACACGTTATCATTACTCCATACATACATACATAGGTAATAATTATTTCTTTTTCTCGACCCTTCCACAGAAATTTCAAATTTTTATTACTTCTACTACTGGTGTACACATGAAATGGAAATAAATTCTGAAGGTTTCTCGCCTTGTTTATTTTATATTCTAAGGCTGCTGTGATAATTTTGAAAGAGGAGAAGAAGAAACAGCCTGCACAATGTTTATTTGTTTTCGCGGCTCTTTATTATTTAGTCATAATTTGCAAAATTCGTACACATTGGCATTATAATGACATGTTCCACATAATTTTGTATTGACCGAAATAATGACGATAAAACCGTTTACACGATAATGCCAATTAATGACGAATATGTCACTAGTGTATATTGAGTATTAGGAATAGCAGAAGAATCGATAAAATAAGTATATATAGGGTTGAATCAAACTTATCAGTTCTGCCAATATTATAAAAATGCTGTAGATCAATGATAAATGTTGTTAAACAAGGAAAATGTCTTGCAGGCATTGCGAACTCAGATCAAACCAAACGCGTATCGTAATATGTGGTTGCAACATCGAGAATTAATTTGATTTAGAATTCAACCCAATTTACCAGGAAGTAAAAGGAGCATGTTCTCGGACTAAAACTTTGATGCGGGGTTTTTTTTTATACGATGGGGCCAAATCCTAGGGGACAACCCTTTGATGCGTAAGCATGGTTTTGGCTAGAAGGGAATTAGGGTAAGGGATGTGAGGAAACGTGAAAGTCTTGTTTTTGCATTGCTGAGAGAATTGGGAATTGATCCAACTCCGTCTCGAACTTCGGGAACAATAATATCCCAAATAAGTAGCCTATATAGAAATTTATAATTTTGAATGCATTTTAAATTAACCTTAAGAAAATATAGACCTAGCTTTTCATCACGTAGGCGAGCTATCTATTTACCCACAGCATGAAAGTAAACTGCGCATGCAATGCAAATATGTAGTGACAAAAATCAACAAATCACCTTCTTTTGTGCATTTTGGAACATTTTTTTGTTCCTTTATTTTTTATTTTCCTTCAAACCCTAAGATTCCTTAGAAAAATTGTTTGCAAGAAAATAGTCCCTCTTTTGGCATTTGATCCGTGATTTTTTCTAAGCTGCAAAGCAACATTGCTGCAGCACTTTATCTTAGCTTTTATCAAAACTTGTTATTACCAAGTTTTGAGACATTACCACTGACATGTATTAAACTGGACTGACTTATAAGCTATCTCATATGGGTACAATTTTACTTTCAGTGGAGGAAAACAATTTTTAATCTCCAACATTTACTATGAATTTGCAGCCATTCAGAGTAGAATATAATAACCAAATATATACGAAGAGACATATTTAATTTTAATCTTCTATATTGTTGTAAGGAAAATGTAAAAATCATTGGAATTACTGGAATACAAATTATAAATAAAAGGTTGTTTTAGTCTGGATAATGCTTACCCAGAAAGAGATGTAAGATGATTGTGAATATTGTCATCTATTTCTAACGCCAGCATTTAATAGGCGACATGACGTTCGCAATTAAGAAAACCATGTTGAAAAAAAAGATGCTTACCCAGAAAGGGACAACTAGCGAAAAGTGATACCATTTTCTTGAAGAAATTTCATGGCACCAGTCACTCCAGTATTATATATCTCAGTGGACATTACCCATTAATTAAACCGATTTCGAAGTACAGTGGAAAAGTTCCGCATCAAGAGAAATACAATCAAGAGAATGATGGAAACTTATACATTGCGCCTTCGAGGGATTTACAGAAAATATGTCCTATTCTGATCATAATATTTATATATTCATCCAGCAATGCAATGGTTTTGTCTGCTTAAATGCGTCTACACATTATTCATATGAAGATGAAGTTTTATATTCTGAGTATTTTTGAATTAATCTGGAATGAAAAAGCTAAAGAGTAGAGAGCCTTATGTTGAACCCATAGGCAAACGTGTAGCTAAAGTCAATACGCAATTTGAAAGAAAGTTTGATAATTGTCAAATATCAAAATGCATGAGTATACTATAGTAAGAAGGTCACAGAGCAGTGCTCGAAATAAGTGCTGCTTCCAGGAAGCAGAACATATTTATATCGTGACGACCATCAAAAAGATCTTTTCAATAAATTTTGTTATCTTGGAAGTTTACGTTCAAGCTCCAATGACGAAGGCTTGAGTTACATTTAATATGTTCGCTAATGTACGCCGTGCCGGAAGAACAACACATCCATCCACGCGAAAAACCGTTTAAGCAAAGTTCCAAAATTGTTATATGCGGAGGAAGACAGAAACTTCACTGGAAAAAGTTTACTTTTATAAAATCACAAATTTCAATATAAATCTTAAATTACAGTGAAGCAAAGTTGTTTCAAATACTTGAAGTTGAGTTCATTAGTAAGATTGATTAAAGTTTTAAGTTCAGTGAACATAAATGGCAGTCATCTCTTTTCTGCTCTTAAACTTTACCAACCTCGTGAAGTTCAGTTCCTGTGGCTGGGGAAACTTAAAAGCTATAATATGAGCAAATTAATGAGCCAACTCTAACCAAGTTTATCTTTGAAATTAGCTTATTTCATATATGCTTAATTAGAGAAAATTCAAAATTCAATCAGTTTCACGAAGTCAACCTGCCAAAGTCTTGTTTTTATAAAAGCAGAAACGTAAAAGCAAAATTTATGAAACAATATTTACGAAAAATTTAATTATTTTAATTGAGAATTAATTTAACGGCTGGCATGAACAAAATCAAGTAAAGGCTTATGTTATGAAATAAATCCGCAATGTATGGGATATGCTGACCTAAAACAAGATGAAGTTAGAAATCAATTTTAGTGCTGTAAAGCAAAATTACCTGTGTTGGTCGCCTGCATCTGTGTCATCCATAACGAAATTTTGAATGATTCTGCAAAGAATTCTGTTTTATTTTCAGAACCTAAATACAAAATGGCTGATACAGGAAAAATATATATACTTACCTCAATGAGCCAGATATGTTCAATTAGATCTGTGGACGATCTGGTAAGAATTTCGCTGTCGGATCCGGAGCGCAATAACCCTCTTTCCTCATTTATAAACTTTTAAAGATGCTTATGCTCTAGTCAAGATATGCTGACGGTCCTTCCTGCATGATCTTTTCCTATACGCTGAAGATTTCATCTGTCTGGATGAGGCATTAATTCGAGAAAATCTTATCGATCTGGATCTAGTTCGAAACGCTGGTATGTTTCTTTGCTGAAGGAGTATATAAATATTTAACAATTCCAAAACGTCGCGGCATTTCAATGACCTGCACGGTTAGTAATTTTGGTGTAAATTTCATAACGTCGCTTTATATATTTAATATTATTGCATATATATTTTCCCAATATTACTTTTCTTATAAAATTTAATTCCCTCTGCATAGAGCGATGTTATAGGATTTCGTTTAACTATTATACACCCAGATTATTGATAATATGGATACACCATTTTATTAAAAGAATACCTTTGTTTTTATTATGTATTTTAGATCCACTACAATTTCACTTAATAATTTATTTAATGGACGCATGATAGAAACTACTACTTCAAATTTAACAATATAATTTATTTAATATTGTTTGGGAAATAAAATATAAAAAAATATAATGAGTAATACAATAATAAATAAATAAAGTTTTTAGAATATTTACAAGTTCATCCCAGATTATTCTCAGCCTTCAGTTTTTGTTGAACCTCTAAAATAACTGTTGTCACAGAGGATTTCATTTTAAAGACGTAGTTCTGCAGAAATATCCAAAATAGTCGAAGATTATGATCATACGCAATAATAAGAAGGTAGTGCAATTGAAAAACTTTATCTACGCAATCCAGGAATTGAGTATTGCTTGGCAGAGGTATTGGGCGTCCGTCTAGTACAATAAGATATTGCGGTGGCCTGTTGGCCGAATCTTCTAAGAATTGCTTATTAGTCAATCCTGGCAATAAAATCAAGCAATGCTAGTTTGTAAAAATATGTTGACTTTGATCCGTTCTCACCTTTTTGAACACCAATCACCTTTCAACAGCCTGCTCGTCTGTAAGTCTTCTTAACTTTTTACTTCCATTCGGCGATGAAGGCAACAATCGCAATACATTTAATAGTGATAGGGTCAAGGTATTTCAATCTGAAATTGTTTAAAAATATGTTATACAGATACATATATGTAAGAGAAATAAAAATAAGGAGCATATATGGACAAAAGAGTTAATAAATTTTAATATTAAAGCCTGTAGCACAATAGATGCAGCGGATCAAAGCAAAACAAACAACTTTTTAAATTCTCTTTTTCCGAAATTATTTATAAGTAAAAAAAAAATTTCAATGTGAGAAATTGCAATACCAAACCTTTATTTATAGTAAGTGCTTGCCAGATTTTTTTACGACTGTGAAAATATAATTCAAGTAGCTTTATTCCCACAATTTTGTAAGGGATCCGCTGTTGGAAGTCAAATTAAAATCGTATGTAATCTGCAGTGGTAAAACATAATAAAAAAGAATAATGTTGTTAACACTAGTATAACTAAGTCTGGATAGATAAAATAATAAGTGCAATTTTCGTATACGTTGAAGTTCTTATTTTTTGTTGCCTCTTGTCTATATTTTCCGGTGGATTTTAATTTTTCCTTGACTAAGCTCAGTTGTTCTGCCAGCGTTGTATTGTTTAGATCTTCGACATCTTTCTAAACCTTATTTAAATCTTGATTGTCGTTGTTTTTTCTACTCTTACCACCTCTTTTGGAGAAAACTCCTCTATACGACGTTTCATGACGCGGTTATATTTAAAACTTTCAAATACCCCAAATCAAATTTCAAATACAAATCATAAATTTAATATTATTAATTTGCCTTAAGGGTTAGCGGGGGTGGGGCTGGTTAATTTTCAAATTTTTAAATAAACAAACAAAAAATATGGTAAATATAAATTTATTTTTAAGTTAAAAACATAATTGTACAACTTTTCGAGAATCTTCTGTTAAATTTTTGAGTGAAAATATTATTATTTCGTATACACAAAACAAAAAAAAAGATACTTTGCGGTGATCATCGTAACTCATTACTGGATCATATGTTGACAAAAACCCAAAAATATTTCGTTAGTTTATGAGTTTCTCGAGGTAACAACGTCGAGATTTTGTTTATTATATTGATTTTTTATTTTTAGAAGTAAAAAAAGACGAATTTTTTGAATTTACGAAAATTTATTGATAAAAATCGGCGAATTTGTTGTTGTAAAATTAATTATGATAATAAATATAAAAAATAAAAAATCTCGACGAAGTGTGCAAAATTTGAGAAGGATCGGATGAGTAGTTTTTGAGTTACAGTGATCACCGACTTTGAAAAACTAAATCTGAGAAAAACGCGTTTAAAGTTTTAACACTGTTCTTTTGTATATGGGATGTATCGAATGGAGGGAGACCCGAGGCACTGCATCTCCGGCAGTTTTGCTCCAATCGACCTCAAATTTTAACTAGATACTCTTGAAGAGTTGTAATATCAACCCTATCTCCCCTTAAACAAAAACTGAGAACAATATCTTACAATTGAATTTTGAATTTGTGTCTTCAGGCTTGGAAAAAGTTTACAGCATGCATATGCCGCAGCAATTTTAACGACTGAAACGACTTTAATATACAATCGCTACCAGTCTTTTGGCTAATGTAGAGTCTAAATGCCTGAGAATATTTTTGATTAAAAACTGATTGTCAATATTTATGTAAATTTTTTTTATTTTACCTCTGACGTGATTGTAACACCTGCACCAGGTATCTCTGTTTCCCGTTCAGAAGGATTCAATTGACTTATAGGGAAATTTAATTCTTCTTAGACCGGAATAGTTTTACATTTTATTTTTATGAAAAATTTTGGATGTTGATAACACTGATAAACATATTCTAGGAAGTGTTCTGGTTCTATAACAACATCTTGGCATGTTACGATAGCATCGAAATCATCAAAAAAAAAATATCAGTATTTCGTAGAGCTTTATAAAAAAAATTATTTATATTATTTCATGGTATTTTGTCTTCATTCTGATTTTCAAAGAACACAAAGAAAATCTTATTCTTAACAGCTTAGTAATTTACGTAATTTTTAAGTGTTATAAACACAATAATTAAAATCTACAATTATTAATTCCGACTGGGTAAATCTAGTGAATGCTGAAGTAATTGCAATCGTTTAATCAAATGTTGAAGTAGAGTAAGGGGTTTTCACTATGCTATATATCCCGAAAAACAGTCCAAAAGAGATTAAATTCCGTGCTCTCTGTAGTATATTTTTCTACTTTCACTAATCTTTTCACGCCATTAATTAAAATAGTAATAATCATTTTGGTCCTTAAATATTATGCTAGAATTGTTTAAGGTAGGTTTTTCTCAAGAAAATTTTTGAAAATCGATTTTTTATTAATGATTATTGTTGTAAAAGTATTCAAGAATATTTAAAAAAAATTCAAACGAATCCAAGCATTATTAATGATTTTACAGCGCCTCAAATCCGGAGCGCCAGAATATCAAAATCGATGAAATTTCAGCAATTTTTTTCTTAATCTATTTCTAATGCAAATCTTCAGGGAATGGACCTCAATAAACGTTTTTGGAAAATTTCTTGAGCTTTTACAGACTTATTTTGGCCCAAAAATGACGTCATTTTACAAAAAAAAATTTCTGGCTTCATAACTCGTTTAATTGTTAACATTTTTAGCTCATACAGGTTCATTCCCTGCATTCAACGGTATAATTAAACATGCTTTTTTTTCGTTTCAGACTAACTAAAGCCTAGCTCCGATGCAGCACGATTTGGACCTTTTTTTTAACACGCGTACATTAGCGCCATCTTTTCATATAAAAAATAATAATAACAAAAAAAAATTTTTTTTGTACTACAAAAATGTAGACAGAAGCGGAGTTGGATCAATTCGTTGAGCCGCACGACCACCATACCGTGGGTCCCGGGTTCGAGACCAGGTCTCCCCGTGAGCTTTTATTAAGAAATTAAAATAATCCACTCTGCCTCTGGGCTGTTGCCTAGCTCGCAGCAATGCAAGAACAAGACTGTCAAGTTTCCTCACTTCCCTTACAATAATTTCCTTCCAGCCAAAACCATGCTAACACATCAAAGGTTTGTCCCCTAGGATTTGGCCACATCGTATATAAAAAAAAAGAAAAAAAAATTAACATGCAAAAAAAAATTTTTGTACATACATATAATAAACTTTTTGAGAAAACGACTTCCAAAATTTGCATTAATTTTAACGAATCTCGAAAAAAAGCTACCTTAAACAAATTATTACCACAACAAAATTTCCGGCACTTAACAATTCACAGCTTTAACTTAACCTTCCGATCTCGACATACGCATACGATATGTGCCGAATAATGCGTAAAGATAACGGTTTTACTCTTGATGAATACTCTGTTGGTATAAGTTTCATAACTTATTGCTTACTTTTTTATACTTTGATTGTATACACTTAATACCATCCCTTTATTTAGACTGACGATGAGAAGACTATTTTAAGTCTCTGAAAATTTCCTGGGTATTCAATTTATACTCTTGTAGTATAAATGCATTACCGAAGCAGTGCATCAATTGCAAAATATTAAAGGAAACATAGCATAATCATAACACCGACATAGTCGACATCGATTTTGACGAAAAACTATAAGTTTTCATGGATAATATAAACGATAATTACAACGAAATTAAAATTAAACATATGAAGGTTCCTGTCAAGTCGAGATATTTTTTAAGAAGATAAATGAAAATTTTTAATAAAAGACAAAACCGGTTATAACCGATTAAGGGGACAATGGTAAAATAAATGGCGGAAACGTCAATAGCGGCGCTTTTCCGATAAAGGCTTTGCTTGGGGAAGCGGCTCTATCACTTTTTCCTTTTAAGTTCGAATAAAAGAAAAGCGCAAAATTCCATTCAAGACAACTCATTGTGTGAGGGACGGAAAAGGAAAAGCAAGAATCCGGAAAAACCAAAAGTGGAAAAGTTAACACGATGACTTTCGGCGGTAAGGACGGATGAAAGTGAAAACATTCAAAATAACACGAGGAGACTGGATTAGGAGAACAACTTGGCTAAGACATCTATAAAGCAAAGCAAAGAAAAGATAAGTATTACGAATTATTTTTAAAAATATTCCTTTTTTAAATTTTTATATATTTGAATTATTAGATTAGACATACGTACGTGACTTCACATAAAATTTGTGAAAATGAAATGAAATATAATTTAGTGAATAAAAGTGATTGAATAAAAGAATCTAATTTGGTTTGGCGATAGAAGAATTTCTTTTATTTAAAGATGTTTGTGAACTCTCAAGCCACAACGCGCATACTAACAAATGAGCTACCTAAATTTTTTAAATAACGATTATTAACACGAAAAGGGTCCAATCTTGTAAAGATTCCATCAATTATTGTGTAGTATTTCGTGGTCGTGGTTTTATCGCTCACCATCGAAGACCCAATACTTCGTTTATCAATCATATCCGGTAGATATTAAGTGCTTAGGAAGACCTGAGGTCGATTATTTCATTTTGCGGAATTAGCATGTTTGTTAAATCTCAATTTTAAAGACATTTTTGTTTTCCCAATGTAGAACTTTGTGCAATCGCTTACCTTAAAAGCTCCACTATCTTCTATTGTATTTCTTTTTTATAATTAATTTATTATTTGTAAATAAGTTTATAGTTGTATTTTTATTGAAAAAGGCCAGAGCTATGTAATTTTTATTAAGTGTTCCTTTAGTTTATCGGAAATATTGGGTATGTAAGGTATTTCTCTCTATTTCTACGAACTTGGATCGACTTAGATATTGGGAATATAGAGTTTAAGATTGCCCTTTTATGTTTTTACTGAGTAATTTGTAGAATACTTTATTTTTGTACTCGTTTCTTTTAGCAATATCTTTAACAACATTTAGCTCCTTATTGAAAATTTTATTGTCGAGTAGGGCATAAAGATGTCTATTTAATTTTTTTTATATAAAAGAATGGAACGCTGCCATTATAGTAGATCCTGGGTGACAAGAGTGGCTTAGTTAAACCAAGTATATTTACGAAAAATGACAGAAGTTAAAAAATTCTAAATTTACCACGTCACACGCTACGAAAAGACTCTTAAATCACATGATGGGGCTTTCAAACTACCAAAGCAGACATTCGTCCGTCAAGAACTAAAGAAATTCTGAGAGAGATTGTAGAACAAAACGTTGAACAACATGAACCGCAATTTGTTTTTAGTAGTAGCTGGCTACTACATCAGATCGTAAAGTCTATTAAAACCAAAAACCGTTGTAGGTTTATATGAAACAAACATGTTGCTATTATTTTGTATATTTGTCTTATTATTTAAAAGTCATAACAAGTGGTGTGGAGACAATCCTGTCCGGTTTCAACATTTTTCTAAGCATTTTTAAAAATCCCGCGGGACTGAAAATCAGGCGGTATTGCAAACTCTAGAGGCTACCCATGCTTATGTTCTGCTAACAACAGATAAAAAATCGATTGGATGTCGATTAGTATCGATTCGGAATCCACCTTTAATTATAAGTCCACTTACAGTCGCTTTCTAGAATTCGCTGAAGTTCTCCTTTTGCCACATGCCCACAAGGGGTTACAGAAACTAAATAGAAAGAGAGACTATACTCGTAGCATATGTTCGTTAGTTACTTTATTTATTTAGTTGATTTATTTAAACTGATACTTGTAAATGATGTGGTTTTGAATAATGTCTATTTGCCCTCCTTTTCAAGCCATAATCAGTAGTTGGAAATGCGTCATATGTACTTTCTTGATTTAAGCCAAAATCGCATTATCGACAACAACAACAGTATTCAGCCTTTTATGCTTTAAGTTCTACAAAAAGAGCTAGTAATTGTGGCATGATTGTTGCTTTAAATTTTCTATAGAAGTATATCTAGCTCAGTTCAAGTTGTTTCAAAAAATTAGAAAGAACTTTTAAAAATTAGAATTAAGAAATATACACTGAAACATACGCCCTATTTCGGTCATTAAGTTTCATAAAAGCTCTTCCCTGTTTTCTGATGTATTCGTTAATTTAAAATAAACTTTGTAGTAGCATCCTTCAGAGTCGTTTCTTTCATGCCGGCAAATCTCCTATTTTGTAGGCTATTGATAAAAGTTAGCCAAAGTTACGATCCAATTAAATTATACCAATTTAAAAAAAAATATCCTTTCAGAAACGGTAGAACTACTTTGTCTAGATGCAAAACTTTTTAATTAATTATTTTGCTTTGCATAATCCAAGGAGAGAATTGCAAGAAGAAAAACTTATAAATTGTGCATTAAATGTAGTTTTCATTTAGAACAAAAAATTAACTGAGTTTTATGACCTAAACTGCATAAACACTGACCAAATAAATCTCTGAATTTTTAAAAGTGTACAAACTTTATTTTACTAAATGAGATTAGGCGGACTTGACCCAAAAAACGTGTTAATGCTGACCCAAAAAACGTGTTAAGTTGTAAAACATACATAGCTAATTTATAAGCTGTTAATTCGTGGAATAAATAGGTTCTAACGGCTAGAATAGAAATTGAATTTTTATCCTAATGTTAAATCAATTTCTGTCGAACATAAGCAATATAATCACATACATTTGTTACCTTCGGGATTTGCTGCCATAAAAAGTTTTGTTGCATTTCAATGGCACACCCTCCGAAAAGATATACCATTACTGCACCGAAAAAGTTGTATTTTTACCAAATCTTCTTACATTTGTCCTAATCTGCATTGAAAGTTAACTCAGGACTCCTTCAGATTCAAGAAGACTTCAGATAAGGAATATCGTGACATAATTTCCATAAATTGTAAATTTTTTTGAGCCTCTCACATTTCAATTACTGAGAATTGAAAGTGATGCATGTTCCCGTCTCATCTGACTATTTTTGTTATGAATAAAACATAACTGAGAAACCAACTAATTTATGTACAGATAGGATGACATCTTAAGTTAAAAAATTCAATCCCGACAGGAGAATCCTAAGCGAGTAAGGAATTTCCATAGATCCGTAAAAGTCTTGTCTGACATCATGTATCTTAATATCCTTGAAGTTCCTTAAAATTCCTTTGGGTATCAGGGCTTCTGCTAGTATGGTAACTTAACGCTTATGGTAATACGTTCCGACATAGGATAGATATTCCAAAAGATGATATTTCTTACTATGTTATTTTATAAAGTCTTGTCGAATCAAATATTTCATGTTGAAAATACATAAACTCTTTAAGACGATTCCGTGATCATAAGTTGATATTACAAATTATTAAAGAAATTTTATTAAAGTGACGTGTTAAGAGAATAGTGAATTACTCGAAGCATAAGAACGAATTATTTCTGACATAGAATCCCGCCGAAAACATATTCAGGAGCAAACTACAGTGGCTGAAAATAATACTCGGACACTTGCATTTTTATCATTCGTATAGGAATTAAAAGTAAACAAATGCAAAATATGTACAAGATTTATTTATTTTTACTAAGCTACTTTTATGTTAATAAAAATACATAAGATATAAAGATAAAATTCAAAATATTCCATACCACCAAATTCGATCTCAAAATAAAAACAGTTATAACCGCATTTAAAATTTTTGATAGAAATATGTTCTAAAAAATATTTTTCATATTTTTTAATATTTTGTAGGTAGTTCCTTAATTTTAATAACAGCTTCTGACCTGGTTGACATGGATGATACTACTCGTTCACAGAAGGAAGGCTCAATTTTTCTCCACTCTTCTTGTTAAGCCGAGACAAAATTTTTATTTTTTTTTGGATATTATGGCCCATTAGTTTATCCTGTAAGTGGCTCCAGAAATGTTCGATCACTTTAAGATCGGGCGACTGAGGAGGTGCTTCTAGTACGTGCAGACAATCGAACATTTAGGGCCTTGTGTTTGGGGTCGATATCTTGATAAAAGTGATAATTGTTTTCTATCCCCAATTTTTGTGCACTCTGGCTTTTAAAATATTCAGATCATGATGCCATCAATTACGTGAAGATTTCCTGGTTCGATAGCAGACATACGTCTCCATACCATTATTGACTCACCGCCATGCTTTATAGTGAGCCGTAAATTGCGCTCCTTAAGTTCTCATTCGGTCTCCTCCAGACGTATGTTGGACCATCCGATCTAAAAATGTTGAATTTCGATTCATCCGTAAATAAAACGTTTTTCTAGAAGGAAAAGTCCTAATTTTTTTGCCTATTAATTCATTCTTTTTTAACCGACTTCCCAAAAACAAAGAGGTTCTAAGTTCGACGCGTATTTTTTATTTTTTTTTTTTATTTTTTTTTTTTTATGTCTGACCGGGCATAACTTCGTAACGCGTCGACCGATTTTGATGATTCTTTTTTTGTTCGGTAGAGTATGTTCACCGATTGGTACCATGTCAAAAAAATTTTTGGTGGGGGTGAAACCTAACTTTGTAACGCGTGGTCCGATTTGGATGGTTCTTTTTTTGTTGTACAGAGTATGATCCCCCATTACTAAAAGGAGAAAAAAATTTGGCCCAGGGTGGGGGGAAGGGTAGTCTAACTTTGTAACGCGTGGACCGATTTGGATAATTCTTTTTCTGTTGGGTAGAGCATGTTCCGTGGTTGATACCAGGTGAAAAAAATTTTGGGGGGATGGGGGTGGGGGTGGAACCTAACTTTGTAACGCGTGATCCGATTTCGATGGTTCTTTTTCTGTTGTATAGAGTATGATCCCCCATTCCTAATAGGAGAATAATTTGGTCCTATGGTGAAAGGTGTGGGTGGGGGGGAGGGGTAGTCTAACTTCGTAACGCGTGGACCGATTTGGATAATTCTTCTTCTATTGGATAAAATATGATCCTTGGTTGATACTACGAGAAAACAAATGTTGCTGGGGTGGAGGTGGGAGAAGGGGGGGTGGAACCTAACTTTGTAACACGTGGATTGATGTGTACGGTTCTTTTGCAGTTGTATAGAGTGTGATCCCCCATTGCTAATAGGAGAATAATTTGGTCCTATGGTGGAGGTGGGGGAGGGGGAGGGGTAGTAACTTCTTAACGCGTGGACCGTTTTCGATGATTCCTTTTATGTTCGGTAGAGTATGTTCCTTGATTGATACCATGAGAAAAAAAGTTTAGTGGAATGGGGGTGAGGTAGGGGGTTAAAACTAACTTTTAACGCGTGGACCGATTTGGATGGTTCTTTCTTCGTTGTATAGAGAAGAAGACACTAAAAAGTGAAAAATAAAATAGTTTTTAAAAAAAAAGTTGAACCGACTTCACAAAAAGCGCTAAAAAGCATAAAATAATTTTTACTTTTATATCTTTTACGACATTTTGAAGTCGGTGCAAATGAAACAAATAAAACAACTACAGTACCCCAATTGAATATAACACCTAATACTACCTGAATGTTTCAGTTTACGGGGGATCATTTTAAATGACGATTAAATACTTTTGTTGTAGTTGTTTGGTTTGTTTGATTTGCACCGACTTCAAAATGTTGTAATAGATATAAAATTAAAAATTATTTTATGCTTTTTAGCGCTTTTTGTGAAGTCGGTTCAACTTTTTTTTTTAAAACTATTTTATTGCCTATTGCGTTTGCTTCCGTCGTGCTACTCTGCCATTGAAATTATGTTTGGGCAAAATTATTCGAATTGTTTCAGGATTGGCCTGATTCTCCAATTGCTGCTTCGCTTGCACAGCAAGTTTCGGCGCCTTTAATTTTGGATTTTTTTTAAATTTGTCTTACCAGCCAGCGCTCCTCGGGCTCATATTTTACGATGACTAGGTTTGAGTTGATTACTTAGAGTTTTTGTTGTCTTAGAACGTTTAATTATTTCGAATGGCTTCTGTTTACAATTTAAAAATTTAATTGTCTATCCAAACTTTCAATCAGTCACACATGCCGTATTTCGAGAATCAAATAGTGCTCAGTCAATTCATCCATATTTGGAATTCAAGTGAAATCAATAAAATTTAGATTCTAATTTCGAACACTTTTTTGAAAATCCACAACGATTTTCCCAGATTTGAATTATTTGACAAGAGATTTCAGACCACCAAAAGATGTAGCGGAATTCCTTTGTTTGAGATTACAAGAGAAAAACTTACTTTCTCCTGGAACTTAATTTTCCTGGTACCGTAGAAAGAAGGATTTTATAAAATTTGTCTTTATTGGAATAATATGTTAATGATTGGTGTCCTTTCATTAACTTTTCAAAGAGAAACTTAAAAGCGGTTTTGCTTCATATTGGTAACTCTTTGCCAATTTTTTTTATATGATAATGATAAAGCTCAAGAGATGCCCTGTGATGTCAAAGCACAGCCTTGGCAGTAAAAGTTTTAAGGGGAAGGAGAAAAACAGAAGATGGTAAGCTAATCCACATTCGTGTTGTTTTGCTTAGAAAACATTCCCGAAATTTGATGGTACTTCCAAATCTGACTTGGAGAGTATAGGGGTGGGAGCGACTTGAAGCGTTTGTATCGCGCGTTGACATGTGTCTACAAGGAATCAGGCTAGCAATTTCGTTAGAACAATGGCCGTGGAAATAACGATAGGAGAGTGCGATACAGCCAACGTACCGTCGATGCTCCAGAGTTTCAATGTTCTCAGAGACTGAGGTATCGCATAGAGGTGGGCGATACTGTATCGATATACCGAAGTATCGATACTTTCATTTCAATACCTCGAGGTTTTGTAATCGGTCCTTTCAGCCACCGATACTGCCGATCCTCGATACTTTTCGTTCAAACCTCGAAGTATTGATAGCACAGCACAAAACGTCTTATTATTTGGTGTATGGGTCGAATCGCTAGTAGTGTGGTAGTATGTAAAAGCTAAAAATACATTTCCTGTTTATCGAAAGAAATTTGGATTTTACCTTAACTTTCCTTTCTAGTCGGCGACGTTCCTTTTAATCGCAATTGACTGTGCATAAATGCACATGCATATAATATAATAGAAAATGTGTAATAATCACATTTTTTTTTAAATTATTACACATTTTCTGTTATAGTATATACATGTGCATTTATGCACATTCAATTGCGATTAAAAGGAACGTCTTCGACTAGAAAGGAATGTTAATAAATATAAAATAAAATATTATTATGTATATTCAAATTCAATATCTGTATGAAGTTCATTTTTGAAAAAGTTTATATTCTGTTGAAATAAAAATTTATTTGTTCATTATTTCGTCTGCTTTTTTAGCTGTACTTGCGAAATTTCAAATTATTTATTTGCTAAAAGGATATATGAAATCATCCGCTGAGAAGCGAATGCATATATCTTCTGAGCAAATCGATATTTTGATATTTATCAACGGTAATGTTGTTGCAAATAGTTTTGCAACAACAACAAAAAACCAATAAGATAATAATTGTAATTTCTAGGCAATTTCTAGATGTTGGAAGGAGAGGAGAAGTGGAGCTTGTTCGCTTAGTTCGTGGAAAACACGCTCCGCACGGGAAACCTGGAAGCTGCGACGCAGGTCCTGTCGCGTTAGGAGCCCTTTGGGCTAAGCAAGTAATGTGGAACTTAACGGTTCCAGGCTGATGTCCTTGGAGTTGGGAGGGGGGGTTTTAGCTGGTAGTCCACCCGGGCGGGAGTCCGGCACTCCGTACGTAAATGGATTCCCCTCCTCCTTAAAAAAGAAAAAAAATGCAATATCTTCACCATGTATAACTTTTTTTAATTTTTTACAAATATGGTTCCAATACTTTTGAGTATCGATACTTTTTCAACGGTATATTTGTATCTAAGTACCGAAAGATTGCAATGCCGAGTATCGATACTTTTCGATTCGGTTTCCATCTCTAGTATCGCCAATAAGTTTAGTAGCCTTACGGTGCTCTTTGACTATCGCGGACAATGCGGTGTATCCAGCCCTTGCCTAATTATGGGAATTATATTCGAGTCCTGAAGTGAAGTATTTATTATATCTCTGCAGAAAACCCAATACTTTCATCGTAGTTTCGGCGACAGAAAATATATACTCGGTACAGCTAAGTTTACTGGATATCTCAAGATTAAGAATGCGATTTTTTTTTTATTTAAATTCACCCTTAATACAAAGGAATTCAACTTTTCGCCAAATTAATTATACTGTAGGCCAATGAAATTTAACTTCAAACAAAACTATTTAAACTTTTCGCCATTAAATTAAAATTCCAGCTTAAATTACAGGAACTCAACTTTCTACCAATTTAATTAAACTTATCTCGAAATAAAACAAATTTTTAGTCAGTCAATTTAATTAGACTTTACTTCATTTTGATTAAACTACAGACCAGTAAAAATTAACCTGCTGAAATTAACAAAATTGTCTTACAATTATAATGTTCCGATTTAAATAATAAAAATAAATATTATCAATGTAAATTACATTATTCAGTGAAGAGGATCTCCAGCATTAGCTGGCCCAAGTTTCATTATAATATCCATAATGTAGTTTTTGCAGCCTTCCTGAGAAATTGAAGATAAGGCTTCCTGTATTACATCAGAGAGATTGTGATCAATATTGAGATCACTAAGAAGTTTTGTTGTTGCGATTTTAAATGGCAAATATTGCAATATTATAACCGGGAAGGCAGATAATATCTCTTGTATGGTTTTGTGAATGGCTGCATTGCCCATGATAAAACTAGAGCCATCATGATCATTAATTTTGTCGATAAGTTCCCTTAATAATTTGCAATATTTATCTGAATTACACGTTCCTCTTGTAATAACATTGTGGTGAATAATGCCTTAGTTGTTCATAACAGCAATTAATGTAACGTGTCTACCGCGCACATAATGTGTGCTCTGGAATTCGCTTTAGAACGTGTTTGCCGTCTTCTTAAATATTAATTGAATCCGCTCTCGTCTTTAAATATTAATTTCTGTCTATCTTGTGGGCGCTTCGCGAAAGCAAGGTAGCATATTGTTTTCTTTATTGTACTGTTTCGCTAGTGGTTAGGGAATTTTTAACTACTTTATGTATGTATATGTAAAACGAGAACATATGATTCGGAAAGCTGGAAATCCGATCTTAATAACTAGCGACATATCTCCTTAAAATCGTTTCTTCAATTACATTTACCACTTCTTCAGCTAGTTTTCTTTCCGTCACGGCAATTTTCTACAATTTCCGAACCGTTAAGCGCAACTTATAAGCTTTGCAGTTTTAATGTTAATGTTGTAGCTTGCAGATCCCTTACGTATGGTCTTTCAATCTTCATATACGGGGTATCTCAGACCACCCGTACCACCCTAATATCTTTAAAAAGTTCAGCGATAAAGGGGAAAAAATACGTGTCTAATAATTTTTGAAAAGCTGTTGAATGATATCAAATTTGGCACCCCACCCCATCATTTTGCAAATTCAAAGATTTTTATTGGGAAATAATTAGTTTTACAGAAAAATTGCAAGGTAGCCTAAGTGCTTAGATTTCTTCAGGGAATCTGACCAAAATTTTGAAAAATTTTTATATGCAACATTTTCTAAAAAAAAAATTGTTATCCAAAATTTTGTAAAAAAAATTTTCACAAAATTTTCTCAGATTTCCTATATAAATCTAAGCTCTTTTACTCCTTTGCAATTTTTCTGTCGACCTAACTATTTTCTAGTAAGAAATCTTTAAATTTCCAAAATTTTCAATTTTGTCCCTGAAGAATCTCAAAAAATTGACGTTTTCAAAAAGAATGTTTGTGGCAAAAGTTGTTCACGTTTACGAATCTGCAATTAAACAGGAGATCCTATTTAAGTTTTTTATCCCCCCCCCCCCCTTCACCCACCCACCCACTAGGAGGCGGGAGGTCGAGTTTGGTATCATTGGGTGTTCCTCTCCGAGACGAACAAATTTAAATTTTTAATTTTTTTTTTGATCCGACGTGTAATTTTCGAGATATTATTTTGTCTCAAGATAAATGCCCCACTCTGTATATACACATAGTAGAAAAAGTCTGCGTTCACCCACTAAATTTTTCATAAATTCCGCATAACTTATTTAATTTTTGCTGAAATTGATTTCTGCTTTCTTATTTATTTTAAGTAAAAAAAAAACAATGAATTTCGAACATAAAAAACTAACATTTATTCTTAAGAAAAAAAAATGTAACACAATTATGCACAAAAACAACGATTTTTTCAGCAGAAAAAGTCTGCATTCACTTCTTAGTATTTCAATTAAAACAATTCAAATTTATTAAAATCTATTATTTAATAGCTTGTAGGATAACCTCTGCGTTTAATAACCTCTTTGAGGCGTCTTTGCATGGACTCAACTAATGTTGCAGTATCCCGTGCATTTATTTTAGCCCACTTTTCCTTTAAAACGTTTTTCAACATCTCCTTGCTAGAAATCGTGTGCTGGCGAATTTTTTTTTCCAAAAGATCCCATAGGTGTTCTATGGGATTGAGGTCTGGTGATTGTGGCGGTGTTCGGAGTTGCCTGGGAGCATGGTACAGCAGCCAATCACGTACGATCCCCGCCGTATGCTTAGGATCCTGGTCCTGCTGAAACAAAAAGGTGGCCTCTAGCCCTTACATTCTGGAACTTTCTTTCAAATTTGTTTTTAGAATATTTAGGTACCCAAATTCCATTGTATCTTGAATAAATTCAAGTTTTCCGACACCATTACTAGCCATGCACCTCCAAACCATCACACCTCCACCACCATTTTTCACCGTTGGAATTAAGTTTTGTTTTTCATAGGCTGAACAGGCTCTTCTCCAAACAATTTTTCTACCTTTGATCCCAAATATACAAATTGCTATTTCAGCTAAGTCTCCCAGATTTTCAAAGAACCTTACCCCTAGTCGTCGTCCTTTTAGAGCTGGACATTCACAGAGCAAATGCACTACGGATTCAGTTTCCTCCTCATCTCTGGTACACCGAGTCCCATGGTCATGAATCCTATGGGGCAATGTCCACTGATAACACCGACGATATGTAGGTTAATACGTACTTATATTCACTGAATTCACATCAATATATAATACAATTATCTCAAAAGGGCCATACAATTCCGATAAATTTTGAATAATATAATAATAATATATATTTGGACCAGCTGCAGAAAGAATTGCAAATGCTCTGCCGATATTGGAAATATGATATTTGCATACATATACTTCGGATCAATATAATTTTAAGTCAATTTTGTAATTTTCTATAAATTTTAGAAAGTTTTTATTGGTTTATTATAAATGTTGGAGCTACATTTTTAAGCATTACAAAAATACAATAGGAAATTTTTTCCTACCCAAATAAATACTAACATGAAACTTTCCAAGAATTCGTCTCAAAGTTAAAACATAAATAGTAATAAAAATTTTTAAGTGAACTGCAGCTAACTTTACTTTTCTAAATTAAATTATCAGGGGAATCCGCAATCCTCCGAGTCTTCTTTTTCCTTCAGTTTTCGTAAAGGCGACTTTGACAAATTAAATCACTTGCTCCACAACTCTAATATTGACACTATCCCTCAACATCTTCCAATTGACGTTGCTTTAGAGGCGTTCTATTCGGAAATACACGCTTGTCTTACGCAATCTATCCCTCTTCTTCCTCATAAAAACTACTCCTCATCCCCCCTATGGTACGACAATGAATTACGCTCTCTCCACAACAGGAGAAATAAACGTTGGCAAACTTTTCTTCTAACCCAGACTGAGTCTGACTATTCTTCCTGCCTATCTGCATATACCTCTTTTTCCGAACGTTGTGATCCCCTTTAGCATGAGTACCTCCAATGGATGGAAACTAGCCTCATATCCGACTAAGAAGAAATCCAATGGTTATCCTTCCACCCTAAAGCTCGAGAATACCTCTTCGTCTGATCCTAAGGTTATCTCCAACCTCTTTGCACACTTCTTTAGTAAATCTTTCAGCGACAATTCTCTACAACCCGACCTTAACTATTTTGCATTCATGGACAAATGCACTCAAACGTCGTTTACATCTTTTGACCCTTATTCTGAACTAATCGCAGCCAGTATTAACGGGCTTGAGGACGACTTTCACCCAGGTCCAGATGGCATTCCGGTTATCGTTCTGAAACAGTGTGCCATGCATCTAGTTCAACCCCTTACTTTGCTTTTCCGTCTCTCGGTCACTCAAGAGGTTTTTCCTCAATTATGGAAAAACTCGTATATTATTCCCATCTTTCAAAAAAATGGTGCAAGAAGGATGTGTCCTACTACAGACCCATTGCTAAATTATCATCCATACCTAAACTATTCGAAAAATTGATTCCATGTTCTTCCACTGTAAGTCTATCTTCTCACTCTCCCTGCATGGCTTCCTCAAAGGAAGATCTACAACCACTAACCTTACTGACTTTGTCTCTAAAACACTATATGCCCTTTACGTTGATGTTATCGCCACCGATTTTAGTAAAGCCTTCGACATGATCTCCCATAACGTTATCTTGTCCAAACTTGAACGCCTAGACTCCCCCCCCCCACACATTCAACCTCTTGTATTTGATCCTACCTCAACAACCGTCAGTACAATGTACTTTTCTACTTCTACTTCTCCTGCAAAAAGACCTCGATTCGTTCACCACATGGTGCATGAAAAACTTTCTTGAGCTCAATGTCTCCAGATGCCAGTCCATCTCTTATTCCCGCAAGCGTCTTACCACGTCACACCCCAGAGTCTATATGTTAACCGACGTACCAGTCCTTATCGTTACCTCTCTGTGTGACCTAGGAATAATCTGTGATAGCGAACTCAAATTCCGTTCCCACATTGACAGTATAATTAACAGAGGTAACTCCGCGCTAGGGTTTGTGAAGCGCTGCTCTAGAAAGTTCTCAAATCCTTATGTTTCCAAATCTCTAGACATCTCCTTCGTTAGATCTCTCCTTGAATATGCAAGCCAGGTATGGTCACCTACAGAAACAACTCACACTGATAGGATTGAATCTGTCCAGCGTAGGTTCATTCGCTTCGCTCTATGTGATCTTCTGTGGGTATACAGATTCAACCTTCCACCTGATGAAAACCGTCTGAAACTGATCGACTTACAACCTCTAAGTAAACGTCGTGATGTTTCCAACATTCTCTTCATTTATCAGTTATTAGCTGGTGCCATAGACTGCCCTTCATTCCTGCAATATTTACCCATCTATACCAATCCCCCTAACCTTAGGTCCACTCCCCTTTTTCGACTCGGCCGCCATCGCACAAACTACGGTCAAAGCGAGCCAATTACCAGGATGGTTCGAAAAGTCAACGACCTATCCTCCTGTGACTTCCATCTGAGTAAATCATCCCTTCACAAAGCCTTATATCTTGATCCCGCCCTTCCTGATCTTAATCGCTTTTTCTTTATGCCTGTATCTACTATATTTATAGCTCATATTGTAGCTTTTACTATTTATTTATTTATTATTACTTATCATTTATTATAGTTTGTAGGATAAGTATTATGTTTTAGCTTGTATTTTTTATGTTATAGCTTGTATTAAGCTTAAATAAATAAGTATTTCGACTTCATTAAAAAAAATTTAAATGATTCTCTAAGGTTGATATCACCCCCAACTGGAGTGAATTTGTCAAAAATTCAATATACAGGAATTGAAAAAATTCCGTTTCACACTGGAGGGACAAATAAATAATAAAATATAATATTTTTTACATACTTGGCGTTTTTAATAAATAAAAGCTAAGTTCCTTTGGCTCTTCTTCAATACCAGCACCATATAGATATATATATATGCCTATATAGCGGTTATATTTACATAGATATATGTATGTATTCAAACATGAGATTAATACTTCAGTTTTCATGATCATGATGATGATGATGATGATGATTACATGAAGCGAAAATACGAAATTAAAACATCTAGAACTTTGAGTCTGCGGTCATTTGAATTAGGTTAAGCAGTTTTAATAAAGCCTGATAGCAATTAGTCGTGATTAAGACGGCGAACAGATCAGAAGTGATCGATATTATAAAGAGTAAGTTTACGTTTAACAAGTAAGAAGTTACATTGTAATGAGTGATAATAATTAAAGGGTCATTGTTATTTTCAGCGAAAAAAATTTTCAAACAGGTAAAATCCTCATTTGTAATTAAGTGCTAAAAGTGGTAATGCAAAATTAAAGATGTCACTCTATTCTTTAAATACCGTATAAATATAATTAACATATAACCTTAATTATATTAAATTTTAAAAAAACTCACGAGCCCTGGCTTGTGATATTTGTATCATTGTGTCGTAATTTATTTCCACTCTAAAAGTATCTGGTTTATAGGTACATATATTTTTACGAATTATTAATTTTTTTGGATATTAATGCAGACCTTCTTAATTTTTTTAAAAAGTGTTGCGCCTTATTTCGTTTATAAATAAATGCTGTAAAATTGTGATCGTTTTTTCTTTCACGAACATGGCCCGTTCTTTACTTGCGTAGATAATCTGTTAATATTATTATTTGACGTTTGCATCACTAGCTTTTATTTAAGGTCTAGTAAGACTATCTTATGTCCTATATATAGACCAAGCAGATTTGAGGTTATGTGAGCCACGGTTCAAATAGTCACAACCATAGGAGTCACGACCATACTTTGCCCTAGCGAGTTTTTTAAAATAGTTTTTAAAAAAAAATTTGAACTGACTTCACAAAAAGCGCTAAAAAGCATAAAATAATTTTTAATTTTATATCTATTACGACATTTTGAAGTCGGTGCAAATTAAACAAACCAAACAACTACAAAAAAATATTTAATCATCATTTCTGATGATCCCGTAAGCTGAAACGTTCAGGTAGTATTATGTAAACTTTCAATTGTGGTTCTGTAGTTGTATTATTTGTTTAATTTGAACCGACTTCAAAATGTCGTAATAGATATAAAATTAAAAATTATTTTATCCTTTTTTATTTTATTTTTCACTTTTTAGTGTCTCCGACTCTATACAACGAAAAAAGAACCATCCAAATCGGTCCACGCGTTAAAAGTTAGTTATAACCCAATACCCCAACCCCATTCCACTAAACTTTTTTTCTCATGGTATCAATCAAGCAACATACTCTACCGAACAGAAAAGGAATCATCGAAATCGGTCCACGCGTTACGAAGTTACTACGCCTTCCCCTCCCCCATCACCTACATTGGACCAAATTATTCTCCTATTAGCAATGGGGGATCACACTCTATACAACAGCAAAAGCACCATCCAAATCAGTCCACGCGTTACAAAGTTAGGTTCCACCCCCCTTCTCCCACCCCAAACACACCAACAATTGTTTTTCGCGTGGTATCAACCAGGGAGCATACTCTACCCAAAAGAAAAAGAAATATCCAAATCGGTCCACGCGTTACGAAGACTACTCCTCCCCTCGCCCCACCCGCCACCATGGGCCAAATTATTCTTCTATTAGCAATGGGTGATCACACTCTATACAACAGCAAAAGAGCCATCCAAATCGGTCCACGTGTTACAAAGTTTGGTTCCACCCCCCCGCCAAAGCATCATTTGTTTTCTCGTAGTATGAACCAGGCGTCATATTCTTCTCAATAGAAAAAGAATTATCCAAATCGGTCCACGCGTTACGAAGTTTGACTACCCCTCCCCCCACCCACACGTTTCACCATAGGACCAAATTATTCTCCTATTAGCAATGGGAGATCATGCTCTATACAACAGAAAAAGAACCATCAAAATCGCACCACGCGTTACAAAGTTAGGCTCCACCCACATCCCCCCAACATTTTTTCCCCTGGTATCAACCACGGAACATACTCTACCTAACAGAAAAAGATTTATCCAAATCGGTCCACGCGTTACAAAGTTAGACTACCCCCCCCCCCCCCCCCCCCCCACCCAAGTCAAATTTTTTTCTCCTATTAGCAATGGGGGATCATACTCTGTACAACAAAAAAAGAACCATCCAAATCGGACCACGCGTTATAACCCTACCAACATTTTTTTTGACATGGAAGCAATCGGTGTACATACTCTACCCAACAAAAAAAGAATCATCAAAATCGGTCGACGCGTTACGAAGTCGGTGGAGCTCAATCTGGACAATTGGGGTATTTCTTCAAAGTCAGTTCCTCTCAAATCAGACCTCAGACGGTCCAAACTGGTGTATTGTCTTGCAAAAACGAAATCGTTTTGCTGACGTTGTTAAATAAAATCCTTTCGAAAACCTAAAAGAGAGGTCTGTGGTTAAGCATCCGACTTTTCGGCCTTAAACGTCTTTGGTGGCTCTTCTCTTTCTTTTCGTGACGCGGCTAGGAATTTCGTTCAAATTGTTCTTACGCCGTTACAAAGCTTTTTAGAATTTTCAACTTACCGCTTTTTGGCAAGAAGCGCAAACGCTATTGGCAACCAATGTGCCCTAACTTTTCAAATAAGTCCTATTTATCCTCTTCGTTTTTTACTAATACCAAATTCTTCTGCTATCTTCTTGACTTTGGCAATGATATCTTTAGTGAAGGCCTTGCGGTCATTGTCTTCAGATACTTTCGACGCTGCTGGAATAAAGATGCTCAACGTTTGACCATTGCAGGCAATGGAACACGTTTTCTGTAAATTTTAAAGATTCCTGCAATAATTTTCTTCAGTCTTTCCAAATCTTTACATTCCTCTTTTAACGTAATAATTCATATTCCAGTGAAACGCATAAAAAAATCATATACATATACCTATATGTTCATTACCAACTAACAATAGTCACATCCTTAATGCACATTCAGTGATTTAAATAATCACAGAAACACACTTCTACTAACTAACCTTGCGACATTTACGCCACTAAAATCAGTTCAGCAAGCTCAAAGAATCCATTAAAAATTGCCAACATTTCCAGAGGAAAACCTAAATATTTATTGTTCCTGTTAAAGCTGATGCCATAGATCGTCACTTCGACATTGGAGCGCTATGTTCAATTATCGGCTTAAAAGCCGACTATCAATTGGGTCTGCCGGTTTGCAGTTCTATTCATCAAGTTTTAAAAGCTTACGACAGTAAAAATGTGCAGTTGAATGCAACATTAAATTGAGTATTAACAAATGGGTAAAAACCCGTAATCACAGGTACGACGAAAGAGAGCTCCGAAACTGGTGCTGTAAAATGGCATGCTGTTAAATAGCACATATTTTTCCATTGAATGTGATAATCTTTGTCAAATGCAAAATCGTAAATAACGCTGAATCAGATCTGAATGTAAGGCTCTAGGCAAGATTTAATCAGGCGCTTTTCATGATGTAGCCAATATATATATATATATATATATATATATATATATATATATATATATATATATACCAATATATATATATATATGAACCTTTCCAAAAAGGTACAAGATGTCTAGGTAGAGAAAGGATTAGAAAAACCGCATCCTTAGAAATTCCTGGCTGCCTAATTATTCGATTGCACTTTATGCAGGAAATTCTTTAAATAAACAAATTTTTAAAACAAAGGGTGGAAAATGTTTGTTTTGGGTACACAGGTAATTAATTTAAATTATTGTTGCAAAAAAGTTATTAAAATATTAGTGTGGTTTTGTTTAATTCCCGATATTAGCTTGCGTTAGCCAAAGTTCACACCCTAGTATCCTGGCACCTCGTTACTAATACCTGATGGAAATTTTGTTATTATGTATGATTAATCAGCAAGAATATCGATCAGAGTTGAAAAAAAATTCCATAACTATGGGTGTTCTTAAGCTAAAATTATTTAAAATTGGCAGAATTTACTTTTAAAGAATACGCGGATATTATTTACATTCATTGTGTAGGAGACTGAAAAGAAAATCGGCTGTGCTGTAATATGAAAGGAGATTCCCTAATTGACGTGCATCCCAAAGAGGGGTATCTTTGTGGACTCTCCGAAGCTTAAGAGAAAACGGAAGTGTAGCTTCAAACAGAACGGAATTGCGATCTCAAACATTGGAAGATTCTGCCGATGTCGAGCAGCAAATAACCACCCTCGTCACGCAAAACCGTGAAACGAGCCCGAGACGAGTGGCAAAACGACTAGAAGTGTTTTCAGTTCAAGTTTAGTGGGTTATTCATCCAGCCGGGTAACGTTTATATTATCATATCCCAGTCCAAGGACTAGATTCCGTAAGAAGATTACAATTTTTCAGTTCTGGCATGCGAAATTGAGGACAGGGCGTTTCTGGGCCGAATTCTGTGGACGGATGAATCGCAGTTCACCGGCAAACTTCTACACCCTACATATCTGGTAGGATACTAGGGATGGGCGGTTAACAAAAAATAACAAGGTATCGGTAAACCGGTTAATTTCTTCAAAGTTTAAAACCTAACCGGTTATAAAAAAAAATTACCTATTGGGCCGGTTAACCCTTATTATTTTAATGGTTAAGAAAAAACACAATCAATCAATTTTATTTTTATAATTTATTATATTATATTTTACATTTCCCAATATTTTATAGGTAAAGAACCAAGAAAAAAAATTATTTCATTAAGGTGTTGTGGGGTTAATCTACTTCTGTTGTCAGTACAAAAATTATTTATCGCAGATACTACTCTATAAGAGGAAACCGATGAGCCTAAAATGCTCAACTATTTTAAAGCTATTTGGTATGTAGGAAAAGCATTCTAACTATCAAGCCAATACTGAATTGGATCTGAACTTTTATTATGGATTGCTTGATTCAAGTACAGTTTTAACTCCGTTGGTAGGCTCGTACGCTGTTCCTGTGAAATTGCCTTGGCCATAATCCTTCTTTTTCCGTACACTGTTCGTCTAAGGTGTTTGTTGGAGAACTTCTTACCTCGTTAAGTTCTCGTTTTACCTCAGTTTTCACGTGATCGACGGCATTTGCTGTATTAATAGGATTATGAAAATGAGTTTTTCTAAAGCGTCGATCAAGAAGTGTAGCTGAAGCTAGTAAAATATTATATAATTAAAATACAAAAATAACCACGAAAAATAACCTATCATTCGGTTTAACAGGGGAAAAATAATAACCTGTTTTTAGCGGTTATTGTGCTCCCGGTTAATCGGTGATTTTTGCCCATCCCTATCGGATACTAACCCACATTGGACAAGCAGACCTCCTTCGATTCCAAATTCTGAGCCAATGTTTGGGCTGGTATCATCGGCAACCATTTAAAAGGACCATTAATTTTGCCGCAAATGTCTAAAAGCGAAATTTTTGGGGACTTTTAGGGAAATAAAATAATAAATCTATTAGAGGTCATCCCTGAGGATAATCTAAGCGCACTGTTTTACCAAAACACCAGAACCCTCTCCATTGAATTTTTTTATTGAAAACAATGAGGGGAGAAGTTTATTTAAGTTCTGCTACCAATAAAGACGAAGTTGTTAGCAGAATTGGGACTACAGCGAAAAAAAATACCGAAAAATTGGCTATAATACACATTCAATTGGCGGGAGGAGGGAACTTTAATATATTAAATAGGCACCCACTACTTTTGATTGCAGATTCACATTATGCCATATCCTGAGTGGTTTCCAACGTGGCCGTTGATTGTCCATGCGATCCAAAAACGACCGAAATGAAATGTTCAAAAAGGATAAATAATTTTGTTATATTAAAAAAAATTAAAATAATTTATTGAGGTTTCTTTAATGACATTTAAATTTAACTTAGCTGACTGACGAAACCTTCAACTGCTGCATGTAATAAATATTCCCACAAGGGGTTAAGGGAACCAGAGAGAGATTACAAAAAATACTAAATAATCTGCAGAAATTCCAAAAAAGTTGCAGTTATTCAAATGCGAAAAATCAATCAAAACAATGTATACAGAAAAAAAAAGAAATAAAAATAGAAAAGAAAAGCAAAAAGAGTTTTCATGCTATGTAAGTTCTAAGAAAAATTCAAATGCATTGACATTGCTCGTGCTCTAAATATTGAACCGAAGATCATCCCATAGGCGAGTTACTTAGACAGGATGTGATCTTTTTTTACCAATTTGCTGAAGCGTGGCATAATAAATTACTGGTGCTCCGAATGGAGTAAATTATATAGAAATATTAGAACTTTTTTTTAAATAAGTATCTAGAGTACAGCCTATCAAACTCAACCGAAAAGGTGAAATATGGTCACACCTTCTCAATCCGAAACCAAAGAGTATGCAGACGTTAAAAGCAAATTCCATTTTGTGAGCACATATACTATCTAAACAAAAAACAATTTAGTTTCCAAAATAGTAGTGTGTCAGTATCCGGAATTTCACAAGTATCAGCCGAGTACTTGCAAAAAGACATATACTCCGTAGTCTTGCACAAATTGTTTTGCGTTTCGTTTAACATAATCGCAGCACTTCATACTGCTGCTAAAGATGGTCCTTAATAAAGATATTGAACAGCAGTGGACCAAATAGAGATCCCTGTGGCACGCCAGTCGATAGGGCTTAATAAATCTCGGTAATAGTTTATCAAGACGAGCTGTATCAGAATTGATAGCTTTTAAAGTACTTCATTCAAAACTACCCCGTGGAATAAGTAAGAGTCCCAGCGATGATTGGGTGCACGGTGAGTTACTAGAAATGTTAAACGGGACCCCGCTTGGACTATCTAACGTTATGTTATGTTATGTGCAGTGAAAGAGGCATTATGTTCATCCGGATTAAAACGGCACTCAAATTTGTCCTTACCGTAAGCTGCAGTCTGCCAAAGATTACTCCTCAATATTTTGGATTCAATGTTCATACTAAGTTCAGCACTGTAATATCGATGCTTAGCAACTTTGATTGCTACATTAGTTTTATTGCCAGCTTAACAAACTTCCGTACCGTACAGTACCATAAAATTGTTGTGACTAAAATTTACTAAGTAATTTCAGACAAATTTACCGCCTAATACAAATTTTTTTCCGGTCACTGTAATTCCTCAGTACTCTTCTCATCTCATCAATGCTCCGTAAAAATTCCGGTGCTGTAGTATAAAAACTCCAGAACTTTTTCTCTGTTTGGGTTGCTCCAGTAAGAATATATTAAAATTAAAACATCAAATATTTAAATAACTCCAAAATATTAAAAGATTTCCATTTCTCTGCAATACAATTTTTGTTTGTTTCAATGGGTACGATTACCTTCTTGAGCCTGTCAAGCGGAAGCACCCGCTAAATTAATTGTCGTGTTTATTTTACGATTTACGAATTAAGAGAAGGTATGGTAACAATTCTTTGAGCTCTTCTTGTATTCTTTTAAATATATATTGTTAATAATATATTTCCTTTCTCAATTATTACTATCATCACCACATAAATATCATTATTGCCTGTAATTAATTTTAAATTTTTTTTGCTTCTTTCATTAAATACATCAGTAAGGCAAAAGTGTTCTATTTTTAAAGAAGTTAAAGCAATAGGTACTGACACTAACAAATTCACATTAATCACTTTTATGGCTCAGTATAAAACACGAAGCAAATATATGGTATAATTGAATGCTTTTATCTAAATCCTTTCATTATGTAGGTAAAATATAGCCCTTCAGGGGGAATCTACTAAAAGAAGTTTTTAGGGCTACCCACGCTATAAATTCAACTCGAAATTGATTCACGAGAATGGATAGCTTCCTAAAGTTGGTCATAAATTTCCAATAAATATGATTTGCGTGGATTTTACGGCTACTTGCTTTGTTAAAATTCTTGCCAAAATTGGAGCAAGTTTCAATAATAAAACACCTTCAGGGGTCTGCTTTTTCATGTTTTCAATCGTCTAATTGCTCGATCGATCTATAAGACCATGGTTTATTTAATCGCAGGGATTTTCGACAATTTTCAATGAGGTGTTGGAGTGCTCATTCACACTGTTTCGCCGTGCATGGAAATAAACATATTTTATCGAATAAATTAAATTTCAGCAATTGCTCGTGCAATTTGAATTACTTCCTGGCTGCTGAGGTGTGGTCAGGTCATTCAATTGAATTAAGCCTTACTGGTGCAAACGTTCACGGTAAATTACACCTGGCACGCTAATGGTCGTTAACAAATGGCTTGATTTATTTGTTGTAATTTTACGGAAATGCAATGATTGGTTTAATTGATTGACTAATGAGAAAGGTATGTACATTGTACATGTACATGAAGAATTCAGTTTTATATTGTTCATTAAGGGGACTTTTCTTTTCATAATTGAAAAAAAATACACTTTCAAATTTTTTTTTCTTTTGAAAAGACTATTTTATTTATTGAACTGATTCTTTTTGGGCATTTTTATAAAAGATATTAATATATATATAAAAAATTATTTTGCAGTTTTAGTACATTTTGACCGCTGCAGAGGGCCTTTTCCAAAAGATACTTTTTAAACGGCTCCACAGTTTTTGGGCTTCTTGTGACAGATAGATTAAAAATTCAAACGGGATTTTATTCATAAGACTAAATACTAGTAACTAAACCTAAAATCATTTAATTTTTAATATTTTTATCATTTTATAGCCACTTTTCTGAAAAATCAAACAAAAAACCATATATTAAGAGCAAACTACCCCTGTATAAAAATAGCGCACACTCTCATGAGCGACTAGTTGTGCTCAAATCAAACGCACACGCACGTGACCGATGTGCGTAATGCTTAGTCAAAAGCACTCCCTGCCTTTAAATAAATCCATGTGCGCTCATGAGCGGGCGTTTGGATAATTTTCAGTGGTACGCGCACATGAGTTGTTTCAGAGCGCTCATGAGCGCACAATTTAGAAACGTCCCGTTAAAATGATTAAGGATTATGTTAAAATGAAAATTACAACTTTTAAACATTTAAACTTATTATTTATTATATAGCGCAAAATATAATATTTGAGGGTTTCATCCCTGACAATTGTTTTTCACATCTTAAACACATTGTATGAAACATATTTTGTGATATCAAAACTAGCAACGCGCACCATTTTTAACCGACTTCCCAAAAACAAAGAGGTTCTAAGTTCGACGCGTATTTTTTATTTATTTTATTATTTTTATTATTTTTTTATTTATTTTTTTTTATGTCTGACCGGGTATAACTTCGTAACGCGTCGACCGATTTTGATGATTCTTTTTTTGTTGGGTAGAGTATGTTCACCGATTGGTAACATGTCAAAAAAATTGTTGGTAGGGTGGGGGTGGGGGGTGGGGGTGAAACTTAACTTTGTAACGCGTGGTCCGATTTGGATGGTTCTTTTTTTGTTGCACAGAATATGATCCCCCATTGCTAACAGGAGAAACAAAATTTGGTCTTGGGTGGGGGGAGGGGTAGTCTAACTTTGTAACGCGTGGACCGATTTGGATAATTCTTTTTCTGTTGGGTAGAGTATGTTCCGTGGTTGATACCAGGTGAAAAAAATTTTGGGGGGATGGGGGTGGGGGTGGAACCTAACTTTGTAACGCGTGGTCCGATTTTGATGGTTCTTTTTCTGTTGTACAGAGTATGATCCCCCATTGCTAATAGGAGAATAATTTGGTCCTATGTTGAAAGGTGTGGGTGGGGGGGGGAGGGGTAGCCTAACTTCGTAACGTGTGGACCGATTTGGATAATTCTTTTTCTATTGGGTAGAATATGATCCTTGGTTGATACTACGAGAAAAAAAATGTTGCTGGGGTGGGGGTGGGAGAAGGGGGGTGGAACCTAACTTTGTAACGCGTGGATCGATTTGGATGCTTCTTTTGCTGTTGTATAGAGTGTGCTCCCCCATTTCTAATAGGAGAATAATTTTGTCCTATGGTGGTGGTGGGGGAGGGAGAGGGGTAGTAACTTCGTAAAGAGTGAACCGATTTCGATGATTCCTTTTCTGTTCGGTAGAGTATGTTCCTTGATTGATACCACCCGGTGGGGTGGGGTGGGGTTGCCGTTGTATGGAGAATGATCCCCCATTGCTAAGGAGAATAATTTGGTCCTATGGTGGTGGTGGGGGTAACGCGTGGACCGATTTCGCTGATAACTTTTCTGTTCGGTAGAGTAAGCATGTTCCTTGATTGATACCATGAGAAAAAAATTTTAGTGGGATGGAGTTTGGGTAGGGGGTAAACCTAACTTTTTAGTGCGTGGACCGATTTGGATGGTTCTTTCTTCGTTGTATAGATTAGAAGACACTAAAAAGTGAAAAATAAAATAGTTCTTAAAAAAAAGTTCAAGCGACTTCACAAAAAGCATAAAATAATTTTTTATTTTATATCAATTACGAAATTTTGAAGGCGGTGCAAATTAAACAAATTAAACAACTACAGAACCCAAATTGAAAATAATGCCGGAACGTTTCAGCTCACGGGTTCATAAGAAATGACGATTAAATACTTTTGTTGTAGTTGTTTGGTTTGTTTGATTTGCACCGACTTCAAAATGTCGTAATAAGTATAAAATTAAAAATTATTTTATGCTTTTTAATGCTTTTTGTGAAATCAGTTCAACTTTTGTTATTGAAACTATTTTATCATCACGTAGAATTTAACTGCGAGCTCACAAAGTTTGGAGTCGAATCTGCCAATAGCCTAAGGATACTAAAGTATTTTTAACAATGTCCAGCCGTAGACTTTCGAAGATTCTTGCAAATCTGGTAATAATAAAGTACAGTGAACTTTGTGAGCTCGCAGTTAAACATGGGGTTGCCGTCCTCTTGCATGTGGATAGAAATTTGGTTAAGAGATGTTGAATAGAGTTTTTTTTTCTGACGATGTGGCCAAACCCTTTGATGCGTTAGCATGTCTTTGGCCGTAACGGAATTAGGGTAAGGGCAGTGAGGAGTCTCTTGTTTTTGTATTACTTCGAGCTACACAACATCCCAGAGACGGAATGTATATTTTAATTAAATTTTTAAAAACACACGGGAGACTTGCTCTCGAACGCGGGAAGCATGGCATAGTGGTTGTGCCGCTCAACCAATTGATCCAACTCCGTCTCCAGTTGGGATAAATTCTTGAAGTCAGCGAGACCAAGCTTCAGGCATTATTTGTACTCCCATTTAAGTCACCACTGGGATGAAAATATAGCCTAAATCTTATTAAATATTGTTTTTTTTTTGTAGGAGTGGTCTGACAGAGAGTACGTCCTCTATTTACAATTTTGATAAAGATGAGAATATGGTACACTTTATTGGCTTATGTCCTATTTTTAAGCCATACTGCATTCAGTTTCTGAGTATTGCGGTTCTTAAACGCAGCGAGGTGATTAAGTTTTGAATGGTAAAGATTGGATATCCTTTTATTTTTGCATTTTAATTTCGTAAAATGTTAACAAAAGAATTTAATGCCTAGAAAAAAGTTTCTTTAATATATACACATGCACTTTTTCCCCACTAAAAACTATATTATAATTATTATTATTTTTCTATATTCTATTAATCATATTGTCGCACTTTAATATATGTTGACAATAAAGAGCGGTAACATTTTTACGTTATTAGAAACCATTCTTTACACAAAAGCATGCCAATCGAGACAGATAACCGCAGTCAATGTTATTATATTTTTTGAATTTACAATAAAACGCTTAATTGGTTATTATATTCATATTATAATTAACATTATACTTTTTAGTTATAGCTGTGGAATTTTGTAACGGATATGACGGAGGTGCAGAATTACTGTATTGTGTTAATAAACATATTTTTTTCATTTTTTTATTTATTTATCATATTACTTTTGTTATAACTATCCGAACAATTACATAAAAATTAAAACTAAATTTTGTAAGCTTAGATTTAAATTTTTAGCAATAATAAGAAACTATAGATAAATATACTAATAAAAGATTCCCTCTAATTCAGCCTTTTTCAAAGGCTAGCTAAGCTGGCAATGGTATTTATGATGCTTTTCGTTTGCGAAACAGGGTTCGTTAGACTTATATTCTATGGTGAAATTATTACAATTCTTCTGACAATAGAATTTCCAAGCTTCTCTGACTGTAACTTAGCCTAGAGATGTACAACATATTTTCATTTAAAGTCCGCATCAAGTTGTATTAGCAGAAGTATGTACAAAAGGCATGTATGAAATAGTGAAGTTATTAATTCATTGGAAAAGTTGAACGTACTATAAATTTTAATGTTTAGCTCCTCCAAATTTCTTCTACCATAAAATAGTTCCACCTGCCCAAATAAAATGATTAAATCAAATTGTTTGCAGTTTGGTACTTTCAGTAACTTGTTATGTGTCCAAATATAATTTTTCTAATTTTTGAATTAATTAATTCTCTATAGAATAAATTTCCTTTTTTAAATAATTCATAGCTAAGGCATCACGTAACAAGTTACTGAAGATGCGAGTACTTGGATTACAACACTTACGGTTTTTTGAAGCTTACAGTCATCATGAAATTTTTCCAAAACATCCACTTGAATTTTACATTTTCGCATCACCAAGTCTGTTATTAGAATTGAAAAAAGTGTGTCCAGTGCAATAAACAAATTGACTGTAGACATTTTCATAATGTTTTTCATTTTAATTAAGTTAAAGATATGTAAAGTAATGGAAAACAAATTGAAGTTAAGACCGAAAAGCAAACGTCGCTCAAAGAAACTCGAAAATCTTTCAAAAGTTTTAGCCATTTCAAAGTATATATCCAACACTTTATTAATTTCTTTGTGGTAATCATAGCGCTTTAACATAAATAAGCATCTGTTTTGTTGTCGCCTTTCTAAAATCTTAAAATTGTCCGAGATTTCGTAAATATGCCTATTTATTTCCTTACACTGGGCATACATAATGATAACGTATGCTGGAAATAACATACTTGGAACAAAAAGCACCACAGTCCGTATCCACTACATTGCAAAGTTCTTTGAAATATTTTCAAAACCAACATCAATCAAGTTCATAAAAGTATAACCAGTATGCAACACCGGAAGTGCTCCGAACAGAACAAGTTTTGAAATAAGCAGGATAAGCATGTGCTTATTGAAGATATTATCATTTCTTGTGAGCTTGCGTATTTTTGTATTGATATTAACCGATTGATGAATAATCTCTATGAGAGCATGACTATTAATTACGAGAACGATTGGATATGTAATTCCATCCACAAAAGTAAAGAAACGATGAATGAAATAAATAATTGCGCTGTAATTATATTTTTCCTGTAATCGGGAGAATATCTCCGCGTTTTCTTCGAATATAGAGTAACATCCGAAAACACAAAATAAAATTTGAAACACTGAAAGCAAGACTAATTTTTTTGAAAACTGCACAGATATGTGACTAATATAAAAAGGTGCTAACCCAGAAAACTTAAACAAGTAATAAATAAATAGAAGTAAATTAATGAAAACTGTGTTAACCCGATTCAACATTGTCCTGATTGAAAAGTTGTTGCCTTCCCGACGAGAGAGGAACTTGCCACGAAAACCATATATTGAAATCTCGCTGTAGAATTGCAATCATTTTTAATATTTAATATGTTTTTAAATTTTAACATAAAATAAAGTGCAACTGTGTAACGATATGACAATGTATGGATTTCATACTTTACACAAATTGAATATTAAAGTATTTTAAAGGCGATTGATTTACTGTTTAAATAAGTAATATGGGACTAATTTGTCTTTCGTGTTTGCCTGAGTACGGATAATAGCTGATTGTTGTCAAAATCACTTCCATTGTTTTTGGCAAATATTAGTTATGACATTTTTTACATAGTGGGTAACCGCTGAAATAAATGCTAAGTGTGCAAATTATTAGGTCTGTCTGTTAATTGTTGTGTGAAAATCTTGAGTAAAAATTAAGTTAAGTTAAGATGTTGTTCTTGCAGACACTTTTTGGGTAATCAGCTGTGAGCTTTTAACAACAAAAGAATTATAATAAACGCCCATTAAATTAAATTTTTTTTTATTTAGCAAATAGCTATCTTATTCCAGTAAGGTTTCCGGATTGGTTGCTCAACCAGAGTCTTACTAACTGCTCTGATATTTTCAATCATTTCAAAAGATTCTAGAATGCTGCCCTTTAATCCAAACTTCAAGCATTTGGTCTGTACCTTTACATCTTAAATTGTATAAAATGTTTTTTGTCAGGCCCTTCAATCCGTGTTATAATAGACGGCGCTACATCAGATCTCTACGAAATCAATGTCGGTGTACTTTAGCGTTCAGCTCTTTCACCAACCTTATTTCTTCTCTTCATTAATGACATTTTATCTCTTAATCATAATCCTCTTCCGACGGCAGCACCCTTGATTTCGTGAAATATACTCATTCTGTAATGAATTCTCCTGAAAATTCTACTTATAACAATAAAAATATTCATTCAATAACGAAATTTCTAGGATCCTTGCATGGGACAGAGTAAACCATGTTATCTTTAATGCATCCAAAACTCAATGTTGTTTAATGTCCCTTAAAAAACACCCAGCGCATCCTCAACCCATACTTTATCCCGTCTGACAGATCTACCCTTCCCACATCAGGCCTAGACTTGAATATAATTCCCATATTTGTGCAGGGGCCGGACACACCGTATTGTCGGCGTTAGACAATGTCCAACGAAGAGATATGACTATCAAGCTTATTGGCGATCTCAAAATCTTTTAGAGCATTGCATATCTGGAGCATTGACGGAATGTCGGTTGTCTCTCACACTTCTACCGCTATTTTCATGGCCATTGTCCTAACGAAATTGCCAGTTTGATTCCCTTCAGAAAGATCACAACGCGCAATAGAAGAGCTTCAAGTCACTCCTACTCCTATGCGCTCCAAATAGATTGTGGATATACGAGTTTAGCATTTTCTATTTTTTCCTCGTCTTATGAATCTCAAGCTTTTAAGCGAGACGAACAGCGACACCTCCTTCACTCAACCACTTAACCTATTTCCCTTACCATTATTTCCTTTCTTGCTAAGGCTGTATTTTAGCATCATAGGGCATACACTAAAATTTAGCATTATCGTATTAAAAAACAACAACAAAATTTTGGCTTCTTGAATTGTATTTGCAATCATTTGTTTTAACGATGTTTTCGTCTTCTGTGTACGACGTTTTTCTGGCTTCCGCAATTCGGGAAGTGTGCATTGCACAACTTGATTTCATTTTTATCACGTAACGTATGCCAAACTACAGTGTACGTTACACTGATCCCTTCTTAGAACTGTTCGTCCCGAACAGTTATATCTCCTTGGTATGGCTTTAATCGCTCAATGTGCACGATCTTCTTTTTGTCTTTTGGTCCTTCCTGTATCCTGTAGACCACATCGTTGATGCGCGTAAGGATCTTGTAGGGTCCTTCCCACTGCTGTTGAAGCTTCGGTGACTTTCCTTTTCGTCGCCGTGGGTTGAATAGCCAGACGAGGTCTCCTTCCCTGAATCCGCTAGAATAAGCTCTGATGTATCGTGTTTTCATTCTATCGCTGGATGTCTTGAGGTTCTTCCTTGCCAGTTGATGGATTTCTGCGAGACGCTTCCGAAATATGGTTATGTACTCTTCAGTGTTTTCAGTATCTTTCTCAAGTGTTCCGAACTTCAAATCACTGGGCAGTCGAATCTGTCTTCCAAACACAATTTTAGAAGGTGTCTGTCCTGTTGAGTTATGGACGGCTGACCAATAAGCTAGTAGAAATATTGGAATGAAGCTATCCCAATCCCGTTGATGCTAATCTACTACTTTTCGGAGATGCTCGACCACTGTTCTATTAAATCGTTCAACCATCCCGTCAGATTGTGGATGAGCTCATTGGGGACGCCAAATCTGCATATCCAGTTTGTTACTAACTCCTCTGCCACTATCCTTGCTTCTTGATTTGGGATCGCATATACTTCTGGCCCTTTACTGAAATAATCCAATACCACTAAAATGTACCGGTTGCCCCGATCTGATTCTGGGAATGGTCCCGCAACGTCAATCGCGATTCTCTCGAAAGGCGCTCCAACGTTGTATTGCTGCATTGCTCCTCTTGGTTTGATGTAAGATCCTTTGCTACGGGCACAAACAGTACATTTTCGACACCAGTCCTCCACATCCTCCCGCATATGTAACCAGTAGAATCTTTCTCTTAACTTCTCCAAAGTCTTATTGACGCCAAGATGTCTTCCCGAAGCACCGTTATGAAATTCTGCCAGCAATTCCTTTATCTGGTTCCTGGGAACTAATACCTGCTTCCGGCATGATGACTCGTTGGGTGTTTCCCATTTGCGTTTCAATATTCCATCTTCAACACATAGCGAATTCCATTGCGCCCAGTAGCTCTTCAATGTTGCACCTCTGTCTGAAATATCTTTCCATTGGGGCCTTTCGTCGTTCTCCTTGCACCTCAAAATTGGAAATATATTCTCATCTTCTCGTTGAGCTGCTTGAAATTCTTCCTTGTTTCACCCTGTCAAGGGTGCTACAGTTGTTCTTTTCACAATCACTTGGTCGCATTTCTCTTCCAGACGCGAACAGTATTTACAATCAGGCATACATGGTCGTCGTGAAAGTGCATCTGCATTTCCATTGGATCTACCCTTCCTATGGATAATTTCGAAATCATAGGATTGCAGTCTCCCTAGCCATCTTGCCACCTGCCCTTCAGGGTTTTTGCATCACCACTTTAGAGCTGCATGATCAGTTCGGAGAGTGAATTTTTGTCCATAGAGGAATTTATGGAAAAGCTTCGTTGCATCAACAATAGCCAGCAGTTCTTTCCTCGTAACACAATAATTTCTTTCTTATTTCGATAGAGCTCTGGCAGCACAGCACCAATCCCAACACTACTTGCATCGGTATCCAATATAAATGCCTTTGGATAACTAAGCACAGGTTCATTGCAAAGCGCCCACTTCAGTGCTTTAAAGCTGTTTTCTGCTTTTCCTGTCCAAACGAATGCCTAATCCTTCTCCATTAGCTTATGCAACTCCTTTGCTATATCAGCAAAATTCTTCACAAAGCGTCTGTAAAGAGTGGCTAGTCCAAGAAAGCTCCGTAGCTTTTGTTTGTCTTTCGGAGAGGGCCAGTCCTCCACTGAAGTTATCTTCTCAGGATCGGTGCTTACTCCTTCTGTTGATACCAGATGTCCTAAGTATTTGACCTGGTCTGCAAAGAGCGTACACTTTTTAGGGCTTAGTTTTAGTTTGGCTAACTTCAGTTTCTGGAACACTTCTCGTAGATTTCCGAGATGTTCTTCAAAACTTCGTCCAATTACAATAATGTCATCAAAAATATACCAGACAGGTTTTCCAACTTAAACCTCGCAGGACACATTCCATTAAGCGCTAGAATGTTGCTGGCGCATTGCAAAGGCCATAATAACACCGAAGAACATTTCTTTATGACTGCAGCAGGAACCTCGTCCACTAGAAAAGTCAGTTGGAAGTGCGGTTATATGCTTCAACAAGATCTCCTCCGTGATAGATGGAACTGATACAATACGTAAAATTCGGCTATTTATGTGCTAAAAGTTTCCACTATCCGGGATGAAATCAGATGATTCAAATGCACCCTAAAAAGATTCAGCAAATAAGTTGCAAATAATATTTGTATCAATGCTGGAAATCTCCCCGAATTCCAAAGTCGATGGATAATTATCAACCTTTTTCTTCAAGTTGACATATTCGAAAAATGCACGGAGGTCAGAGAATAATTTATTCTTTAAATTTTGAAGATATTCTTCATAGAGAGAATGAGAACGGCTTATAAAATGTTCCTAGCAAATACTAAATTCATGCCAGGAGTCAACACTGCTAACACGAAGGTACTTTTGCCAAAGTCTATTCTTCCTATTCTTAAGAGTCTTCAATTCTCTGTCAAACCAGGGTGGAGCGGAGTCTCTACCTCTAACCCGAACTAAGGGAACAAACCTACCGAAAGCTTTATACAACACATCGTAGAGACCTGATACGTTTCTGTCGATATCGTCACTAGACATGCAAGTGTGGAAGTCTATCTCACCAAGTAATCATTTAAAGCCTCAAAATCAGCTGCTCTATCGAGGTTTTCGACAAGCACGTCCAACAGACCATGAAAAGCAACAAGCAGTGCGGGGTGAAACGCGTCAAGATTTGTCAAGACAGGGAGGCTGGGTTCAAGAAAAGTTAGCGTGAAGTTCGTAGAGAACACTAAATCAAGCTGTCTTCCCATATTGTTACTCACATTGCTCGTTTGGCAAAGTCCAAAGCTAACCAGGGTGTCGAGGAATAACGATTGTCATTCAGTCATGTCATGGGGAAGAAAGCTATCGTCATCATCATCCGCTACCCATCGTACATTGGGTAAGTTGAAGTCTAACTAGAAATCAATAGAACAGTCCAGAAATAAGTACTAATCTTTAACTTATTTTGTAAGTATCTTTCTTTATGTAATCACAATTTATCTATATAATAAGCTTCAATACTGCTTCCTTTTCGAAATGAGTCCTAAAATCCGAAAAGCTCTTCAGAAGACTTTTATTATTTTCGGTCTCTGTTTTTTCCTTTAAATTTACCGAAAAATACATGAATCCTTTAAATTTTATTGTGGTCAAATTGTACTTATGATTATTAAAGACCAAACCATCTTTAAGTAATAAAAAAAGAATGCCGAGAGCCAACTTTAAAATTTTCTTTTAAATTATAGTATTTCATTCAGACCCAACACGGAAAAATATTTTCACCATATTTAAATATTTAAGAACGCCTGCATATTAACAAAAACCAACTGGCAGGTGACGGGCGTGTGTTTATGACAGGGCTGCAGAGGTAAGCCGACAACTTTTGTTGGCATAACAAACAGTATATAAACGTTAGAAATTTCGCCTGAAGGTCTCCTCATTCTGCACGCCTATAACACTTAACATGGCATAGAGCTTGAACTTTTACTTCTTAAAGCCATAAAATGACAGAAGGACTCATGTCTCCCAACGCTCACGTACAAAAGAATAAGGTCAAAGTAACACTTTAATCCTATTAATTCCAGAAAATGGAGCTCTTTAAGCACACACCTTAGAAGTATCTTTTTAATGGGGGAGCATTAACGATTATAATTTAAAATTGTTTAATTATAATTTTTCTTAATAAACACGCCCGGAACGAAATCTCCTTAAGCTCCCGAAACTTCATCATATTTAAGGAAGTCAAGATAAATTACTTTCTTAGCTTTAATTGCTTGGAAGATAATGTCGGTTTCAAGTTGCGTAATCATAGCTCCTTAGAGTGAAGACAACAATTAAAATTAATAAATTACCCCAGTAACGGAAATAGCCTTGAGGCTGGAAACATCGAAACGTCGCCTCTGTGGTGTCATGTAACGTCTATTGTAAACACGGTGAAGATCTCCTTATTACAGATTGCCCCAGTTTAAGGAGGATTGGGATAAGATTGCCGAGAAGAAGTGTGTGAGTCTATATGTTCGGCTTTAATTAACATGTTCCCGCCACTTAGACGCTTATTGGAACCCGGCTCTCCACTACAGCAGTCTGTGGGATTGGCGACATGAAGGATATGCGGGTGGATGGGTAACAGGAAATTGCTACTTTGTCATTACTTTGTAATTTTGCTTCAGCAAGTTGTAATTAGTGTCGTGTGCTAAGAATTAATCGTTTACTCCAACGAATAAAGTGCATGAGCAGATACGGCAATGAAAGCGGTTGAAATAAGAGAGTAAAATGGAATTTATTGGATTAAGAGGAATCTGTCCAATCTACCCAAGAAGATTTTTCATTAACCTAATTAAAGCATCTCTAGCTAGAGTCATCTATTGATTGAAACTAAAGTTCATTTTTCAATACAATTTCGTATTTACTGGCACTAATAAATGATATCAAGACATTTACTTAAAGAACTATTATATACTTTCACCGGAAGCTGGTAATATTATCTAAGCCACCTTTGGAAATGGTTTGAGTTTAAAAGTGGACGTTTACATATATTATGTGTAGATTAGATAGTACATTACTAAGGGAGGCAAATTAGCGATACCGATGAGTGGAAGATTGGCAACACAGTATGTCGGATGTTTGATTTCTATCTGCACTTGGTTTTTAGAAAAAATCTGGTTATAAAACTCTGGACTTTACACCAAAACATACATTAATCTGGAACATATTGTAATGTACATGAGGTTGGGCATGAAAACAGAAGTAGTGAGTTATGTAATGTACATAGCCCAGGCGGCCAGAAGTCAAAGGTAACGTCAAACGCCCTAGGAAGTCAAGGATGACTCGATCATGCGGTAATTAACTGAGGTCAAAATAAGTGACGGAAATATCGAGAACTATTCTCTTCACACCTAAAGTTGAACTGAAAACTGTACATAGGAGAGCGAGTCAAAAAGGTGCATTTGGCTCTTTATACCCGAGGCCGCGCTTTCGGTAAAATATGGGGCGGCAGCCTAAAATTACCTTACGGATATACAGTGATACGTCCTATCCTCACGTATGGCTCCCTAATATAGCTGAGCCGCTTTGAGGAAATTATATAACACAACCGAACTTAATTATGAGAATATTGTGGCGGTACGCAACCGATGTTCTCAATGTTTTGCTGCTTCTTCTCCCTCTCGATCTTCACATTAAGTATCAAGTGTTATTAAATGCAATCAGACTGAGTCTGGAAGCTGGATTACCAAACCCCTATGCCTATAGCAGCGTTCTCAACCTAATACCGAGAGGAATATCTACTACGGAGTCTGAATAAGTAATACCCGATCGCAATTGTACGTGATATTTAAGTCTCAGAATTCCCGCCAGGAATAAATTTAGGCACGCTATACTCCTGCTACAAAACCGTCCTGTTCACTGGCGACTTCAAGATAACATATGTGAGATGGTTCTTGCCACTCTGAAGGTATATTCTCTATTAAGAGTCGGCGAATCACCGATAGTAAACGTTGGTATTTTTACACACAGCCAGCCCTCAGTTAGTTAGAGGCTGTTGAGAGAAACTTTAGACGGTAGACTCAACATCAGCCTTTTGTGGGCTTTGAATCATAGGAATACGGACAGGACAGGACAGATGAGTTGCTTAAGAAGAGACCTTTTGAAGCGCTTCTTAAAGAATCTCAGAGAAGTGCTTACCTAGTAAAGGTTACCTCTGGAGTGACCTTGCTAAGCTTCAACAAGAATCGAACGTCGAAGTTCTAATAGGCGAGCATGCGGCAAGGCTAGCAGTTTATATATGTAGAGTACACGCTTTCGCAACTGTCGTTATACATGCGAAAAGACGTCATACTTCACTTTCTGTGTAAGTGCCCAGCTTTGGCGTTCGCCTCGTCGGGTGTTTCCTGGGGTGTTTCCTGGTCAGAACTCTAAAATTGAAGCTTAGATTTTGAAAATTGGTTGAGGAAAAACTATAATAGATATAAACTCGAAATTCAGAAATGGACTTTTTAAATTAGAGACAAATTTTCTTTTTGGTGCAATTTTTTTACTTTTACAAAATTTACAGGAATTATTCTAAAAAATAGTTTTTCTCACGACAACAAAGTTTGCGTGTTACTTTAGTAAATTTAATTGTACATAACAAAAACCTGGAAAAAGACATCGAAAATCTCGCGGTACGTTTTGTAGAAAATATATCAAAGCATATTCCGTAAAAATCTTATAATAATCGGATAATTTATTGCTGAGGTATCTTGCCCAAAAAGTGGGAAAACATATTTTTGACAAACAGACGATTGCAAAAGTTACACTCGGTGCGAGCGTCTTCACGAGCTTTTCCAAAACACTCTGTTCTTCAGCGAATTTTCAGTATTTTTTAAAAAATTGTGAGTTTGCAAATTACCGAAAACATTTTATAGGTATTTTCAAATCGTTATTCCGTTTACTAAATCCAATCTTTCAAAGCATAATATAAAAAATAAATAAAAGTTTGAAGTAATTTCAAGTTTCCCGAATATATATATATATATATCTTCAGTAAAAGTCTGCCAATAAATAAATTTCGCTTTGTAAAATTACTTCCACCCTTCCTTTTTGAAACGATGCAGGTTTGTTTAGGAGTCCCTTGTCAATCATCACAAATAAAGTTTGGCACGCTATTTGAAAAGGGTCGAACTTTGTTTAGTGGACCATGAGATGGATTTAAGAATTAAAAATTTGAAGAATCCAATTAAATGACTGAGTTTACACAAAAATAATGTCATGGAAGTGAAAACTTATTAAATTAAAATAATTTTTCTGAGAAAGGATCACTTCTTTATTTATTTAATTCATAAACAGGTTACACAAAAAGGCAAACCATTAAAAAGAATTATCGATATATACAATACAGTCAAAAAACGCCTTAACTTGATGTTTGATTAAATTAAAATCAATTTCTTGAAAATTTTCATTAAATGCTCCGCACATGGAAGTGATATATTCAAAACATCCGTATTTAGTGCGATGATGACCTAGAAGCAAAAACGAACCTCTTAAATTACGTACCGTAATAAATATCCTGCCAAGTAAACATGGCGGATTAATTGTACTCTGCAATGTTTGAAACAAACTCAGAAACTTACGGCCTTTCCAAAGTCTCAAGGGAAATGAAATTCAACCTATGGTGATGTGATGGGAGATGGATTAAATCCACCCAAGGAAGTGGCCACAGGGCAAAGCCGAGAAATATAGGAGGATTTTACAAAATTGAAATAAAGCTTCGAAGCTGATTAAACAATTGGTAATATTGATAATTTTATCAAACTGTGCTCGGAAATTCAACTCACTATCAAATGCAACTGCCAAGTCCTTCGTTTGCGAAAATTTTGGTATAGAGGAATTATCAATGTTATATAAAAACATGATAGTTGAGTGGAACGTGACTAAAGTTGAGAACCTTACATTTTTCAATATTAAGAAATAAGTTATTTTTGTTACACCACGTTTAAGTTCAGAGCAATATGATATGTTAATAATTCAACGAAAGATTTAAACATCATCAGCGTAAATTAATCATTCAGAACTACATATAACTGAAGTAAGATCATTAAATAAATATATAAGACAAATAGCAGAGGACCTCACGGACTGCCCTGAGGATACACCGATGGTGAGGTTTCATTCCGGAAGAGTACGTTCCGATAAATAAGACCTGATAAATAAGACTTTAACCACACAAGAAACCCTGTAGGAAACCCCAATATATTAAGCGTAGAAAGCAGAAGCCTATGAGAGATTTTGTTAAAGGTCTTACTAAAATTAGTATAAACGCAATCCAACTGTTGTACTTTTTCCATAGTTGAAAAACACACATAGACGTTAATTGGACCAGGTTAATGACCGTAGATTTACCTAGAACAAACCCATATTAACTCGGTGTAACAATTCCACGCGAATAAGAACTCACAACATTACACAAAATGGCCTTGAATAACCTAGGAATACAGGAAAGCTTTCTTACATTGCAATAATTAGAAACGATAGTACTACTGCCTTTCTTATGTGCAGGTATCAAGCAAGAAATTTTCCAAACATCCGAAAACACAGACATGATAAGTATAAGTTAAATCAATAAGAAAGGACCGGTGACCAAATACTACTACAACGCATAATTATAATAGAAGGCCATCAGGTCCAGGAGAATACCCATCGTAGACTTCTAAAATAGAATATATCACAGAGTACGTACTTAATACTAAATCAGGTGCAGTAAGAGAAGTAGAAGTATACATTGGCAATCAAAAGTAAGTAAACACATGTCATATTAGAATAAAAATAAAAATTATTACTTTGAGATCAAAAATAATTTATTCTTTTTGAGGTAATAAGAATAACATAACATATTTCTGATAAAAATAAGGCAAATTGATAAAAGAAGTAGCAATTAATAATACTTTCGAAGTAAATAAAAAGTAAAGTAAACAAAAGGAAGAAAACAAATTTAACTACTGCAATGACCACCATTGTTCTGTGACACTTTCACTTAGAAAGGGAGTCTTCAGGCCTTGAGAATGTTGGCCAAACCTCCTTGATGCACACTTTTAATTCTGAAATACTTCTTGGAGCTCTTTCAGTTATTTATACTTTCAGTCAAGCCTATACATTTTCAATAGGCTAAAGGTGTGGGCCAATTTAGGACACTTATCATCCTTATTTGGTCCACTTGTATTCTTATCATGGATTCTTCTGTCCTTAAAATTAAATACTAAAAATTATCAGACTTTAGGGCGTGTTCTGCATAAAAATCTAGCCTTTTATTTCTATTGGCGTTACTTAAATGGGGTAATCTACGTGCCATCCGCCCGTTCTTGACTTTTCGTTCTGAAGCGAGTTTTGCTCGAATCACAGGTTCCGATAAAAAAGGATCTGTAAGGAGATGCTGGCGATTCGTTGATCGATTCTTATATCGGTGACTCTGGGATGGAAAGTCAAAATATTAATAATTTAGTTAAAATATGCGGAAAACTTCTTTGTTCACGTCCTTTGGCTTGCTCAATCAAACGGTAATTTCGCAGTTATTACCTTACTGCCTATCTTTAATCTTTGAGGAAATTTCTTATTTTTTCCGAACCTCTTTCTGTGATTCCCTCTGTGATATTTCCACTTCTGATTTTACACAATTGACGTGGCTTCCGCCTACCTCCCTTGACCCTTAAGATTTAGTATTCGACCATGCATACGTTGCTGAACAGTTACCTAATTTGACGGAGGGGTTTAAGGGTTGTCCCGACGGTATACTCGCTTCCTTTCTGAAGAAATGCCAATTATCTATTGTTAGTGTTTTTTGTTACTTGTTCAATCTGTCCCTGCAATCCGGCCGCTTTCCTGATTTTTAAAGGACTTTTGTATTGATTCTCTGCATAAGAAAGGCAGTAGCTCAGACGTCTAACACTACCGACAGATTGCTAGCCTGTGCCATGCCTCAAAGGTTTCTGAGTCTCTCGTCAGTGACGATCTTCGATTTAACTTCAGACCTTTTATGAGGTCCTTTCAGCATGGCTTCCTCAGGGGGAAGTCTACGACCACTAACCTCCTTGAGTTCATAAATTATTCTTTACCAGCCATCGAAGCGGGCAACCAGGTGGATTATGTATTCACAGATTTCAGTTAGGCTTTTGATAGGATCTACCATGGTATCCTGGTCTATAAATTGACTCTTCTGGGGTTTCCTTACTGCTTCTTGAACTGGTTAACCTCTTACCTGTCTGGTCGTACCAGGGCAGCATTCCTGGCCCCCTCCATTTTATCCTATATATTAAAGATGTTTAACTTCTCCTGACCCGCAGTAAAATTCTGTGTTACGGGGACCATGATAAGATTTTTCGCATTGCTTCGACTGCAGTACCTTGCACTTTGACCTGGCTGTATTCTACAATTGGTGTGTGCTCAATCGCCTTCCTTTAAATGCCGTTCACCGTTATGACTTTCTTCCGTAAGACACGTCCTTTCCTTTTTGACTGCAGCATCGATGGCGTTACCTTAGGCAGGGTTGATAAGGTGAACGACATGGGCGTTGTACGCAATTCTCGCCTTTCATTCGAGGATCATGTGGACTCGATCGTTGGTAGGGCTAACTCGATGCTGGGTTTCGTTAAAAGATGGTTTAAGGAAACCGATGATCCCTACTTAACTAAGCTTCTTTTCTGTACCTCCGTCATGCCAGCCCTGTGTGGACTCCCTATTCCGTCGTTAACGTCAACCGCGTCAAGGCAGTGCAGCCCATATTCGTTAGGTTTGCTCTCCCTGGATTGATCTACTTCCTTCTTATACTGATGGTTTGGGGCTGATTTCTATTGACAACCTTGTTATGCCTCTTAACATCTCAAAACTATTATTTTTGTTCGATTTATTGCAGGAAGCAATAAATTCACCCGATCTCCGGTTACGCACGAGCCCATCACGTAGATGTCCCGCCTCTTCAACCAACAATTTTGATCTTAATCTCTGCAGGCTGCAATTGAAGTGCATGCTAGGTTGATAGGGTCGTCGATAGTGTCAACCGCCGTCCTTAGATCGTTCTTTGCTGTTTTTTTTTTGGTTTTAGTTTGTAGTTTAGTTTTATAAGTCATGATTGTATGCTAAAGTAATGTTTGTGGAGGAATCTGTAGGTAATAAACAAAAAAATAAATAAACATTACTCACTCAGTAAGAAAAAAAAGTGTTCTCTTGATTAGTATGAATGAAGGTGAAATTTTAGTATTTCCAGCGGTAAGCTTTATACTTTGGCTGTTTACTTAAATTTGACTGCTTGTCAAGTAATCAAGATATTCAGTATCAATCTGAAGATTATCCTGATCATATGCATTCCGAAAAAGATCCGCAAACAAGTTAGAGATAATTAAAGAATGAGCACCTGTTTAAATCTCAGTATAACCGTATAGATTTACGTTTCGAGTTTACAAATCGCCAAAAAGAATAAGGATCATCCCGTATTGACTGTTGTAAGACAGACAAATAAACATTATAAGTATTAGTGTACAGATGCTTAAAGAGGCTCCGTAAATTAAAGAAAGATAAATAGTCATCAGAACATTTTGTCAACGCGTCCTTTTTCAAGCTTTACTTTTTAAATTCATAACACGTCGAATATCATCAGCGTACCAAAAAGTCGTTCCTGCATAAAGTACTGCAGAAAGTCAATCAAGAGCTATGTCAATATTATTGGAATTTAGAATTAAACTATAATCAAACGTATCCAAATAACTATTGAGAATATCAAAATTTGTCTTGTAAAAATGAAATTTCTATTTATAGTATATCATATTTGTCAGATGGGTTAGAATCACAAGAATACAGAAACAAAAGTGATAGATGATGAAGATCCTCTTTCATCAAGGGCTGATGAGGCTACAGTTACTCTCGTCAGACGCATAAATCAGGTCCGGTACACACTCGTAGTGAGTACCATTAATCTCTTGTAAACCCAAGGATGCCAGGCTATCTATCACACAAAATTTCCGCTGTATTATATGTAAGAAAGCACTCCTGACCAGCGCTCCAGGATGTATAGGGAAGGTTAAAATCTGCAAGAATGAACAACTCGTCAGATACAGAAATGTAAGCAGCTAGTCTTTCAATTAAAGTGGAGCACCTGGAATATAAACTACCGCCAAGTAGATCGATTTAGCAGTCAAGGACAGGAATGTATACATACTCACAATGGACGCAATTCTTAACGGCAATCAATACTCAGCCACCGCGTATTGATAAATTATCCTCACTTCGATCTCATTGTCAAAAATACCTTTCTTCAACCAGTTTTTCGCTAATTAAACGTCAAATTCAGAATTTATTGCAGAACTATAAAGTTTCTGTGGCTTGGTACACGTTTTGGTAGTAGACTCCAAGTTCTCCGCGTTTTTCAATGCAACTGGTTTAATCAATCCAGATTTCCTTTTAAGTGGCACGTAATCATGAACAATAACTTCCTGTGGCCAAAAAGCAGCTGAGCAGACAATATCAAGGAAAGAAATTCCTCCTCGAGATAAAGTAGGAATAAGTTCCATCTTATCGGACATATGCTTCAAAAGGCATTAAATAATGTCCGGGGATAATCTTGAGACAAAGATAATCTTAGGAGGTCCCAAAACATGCTGCTCTCGTTGAGAATACTCAAAATCAACAGCATAACTTTTCGGTTCTTGCTGTTGATGGCAATTCAGCGCCTCCTGTCCCAATTTATGTCTTAATTGTTCTTGTTGTTGCCGTCGACTCTGCTGTTGCACCTGTCGATATCGCCGTTGCGGGCCATTTTGCTGCTGTGGTTGTTCTTGCAGCTGTTCGAGTTTAATGTGAGATTCACCATAGTTGTTCCAGTTGAAAGTGCGATTCAGTGTGATTACCCAAGATCATTATAAGAAGACTGAACCAAAGGCCATTCCAAAACAGCTTCTTGCTCCACCCGCACCACCAAGTGGCCAAGTTCTCCGACTTAGATCTAATAAAATTATTTTTTAAATTAAATTCTTGGAATAATAAATTTGTGCCACTAAATTCCTGATGCAGAGCATCGAATGCTGATTTCAATTGATTTGCTTAAGATCATAAGAACACCAGGAGGAATTGTATGGGTCTAATGACCATTTAAGCACTAGTTACATAGTCTTGGCCTTTAAACACTAGGTGGCACCGTAACCTTTGCGATAAGCTCTTGAATTTTTCGCTTTTATTTTATGTGGAGGTTCCAGCACAGTTTGGAATCCTGTGCTAATCCTAGATATTTACATTTTCACTGAAGGTTAGTTATATTCAACTTGCCATTCCAGAATCTTCTTTCTGGTGAAAGGAGTAACGCTTTGTCGGGGTTACTTTAGAGGTCAACCATTCTTCGACAATTTCAAGTGCTTGTTGCAGGTATGATGGTGACCGTCGTTTACAATTGCAATCACAATTTCCGTTGGCGAAGGAGCTCCTTTCATTCAGCTACCCATAGCTCGACAAGAGCGCAGATAGAACCTTACGTTGATGGAAAGAAATCGGCGATGGCCAAGTTGTTAGCGTACGCAAACTTTTGAGATTAAATTTCACGTAGGTCGAAGATCTAAAGGTTAGTAATAGCGGTGCTAAGATCGAGCCTTGCGGCCGCTTGTTTTTTTAAGACTACTGTTGCTTAATACGCAAAAGTTTGTATTCAAAGCCTTGCTTCTAAACAGTGTCATGCGCAGTTGTCAGATTATAAACGCCGTTAATGTTTTTAAGATCTCTCCATTTTCAGCCTTAATGTGGCTGATTAATACCGTAACCCAGTCTGCTCATTACGAATAGTAATGCTAGTCCGATCTTGGTGTATAAAAATCGTTTCAGGAGCTTATTACAAACACTCACAAGAGCAATTAAAACGATAACTTACAACTGGGTCATTTGGCTTACCTGGTTTTAGAAGTGCTATAATTTTTGTTTGTTCGAAATCGTTGCTCAGGATATTGCATGATCTGACAGCCATCGTTTGGTGTTGTTTCCGATATATGTAAGGAATTTCGGATACCGTGTTTTATCTGTACCAATGTCTCGCTGATCTCAGTCCATTTAAATGGTAGAGAGTTCCTACTCATATAAATCTGAACTGCTCACCATTAGACGGGATATCTCATGCCTGGTTCCAATACTGTGTTTTTGTCAGTGGGCGCTCTGGGTAAGCATACGCTGTGATTGCTGATCATGTCAGCTTCCTAGCTTTCTTAGCAGGCTCCAGGCTTTCCTGCTGGAAAGTTCCTATGTTGAACAATCTCAACCCCCAGTTCATTCTCCTCGCCTCGTCCAGCTATGCAGCAATTCATCGGCAACCTGGCTATCGCAACACACCAAAAACTCCTGTATAAGTTACTCGCTATAGTCCTCGACTCATAATCCTTAAGAAATCGTCTAGAATTTTTTTTTTGCTGTTAAGAGGACGAAGCATTCAAAGGCCACTTGAATTAAGGTAATCGGACTCTAGCCGAAAGTGGGGAAATATACAACTTAGACGTAAATTAAAAAGTTTAAAATCACTTTTGAATTACTAATAGAGTCATTCCCTAAATAATCGATAATTTTTTGACCGGACCATCACCGACTTCAATTAAAGTTTGTAAGAATATTGGTATTATCGACGAAAGGCGGTAGCCAATTTTTTTGTCCGGCACCTTACGTGTCCTTAATTACTTAATTAATTAAAAATTCACAAAATTTCCGTGTAGATGTGCCTTAAAAAATCACAACTTTCCTCGTAAGCATGATATAGACCTCGTTTTGGGCTCATTTTGCAGGTAAAGGATGAAGCTAGAGAAATAAAATACAAAATAATTTACGTCAGGATGAAAATTTTTTAAGAATAACGGATGTCTCCTTTATTCTTGAATATCCTGAAAAGTACAATTTTGAAAAAAAATTGTCGCTAGGTAAATCCTTGTTTTTATATTGTTGATTGCTTAAAGCATAATTCTACTTTAGTAAATGTTTTCCAATAGTATTTAATTGATTTTCTGAAAAAGCAATTTAGTAACTTAAAAAGAATTCATTATTTTTCTGATGGGTCAGCAGCACAATATTAAAATAAGTATGAAATTTTAATTTTAACATGTCATATTGAAAAATATAGAATGGAGGTAGAATGGAACTTCTTCGCAACATCCCACGGTAAAAGTATTTCTGATGAATTAGGTGGAACTCTGAATAGATAAGCCACAAAAGCACAATTATATGATTGGGCAAATGAAAATATTAAAAATATGAATTTTAGTTACGTATCACAAAATGAGTATGACACGGAACAAAAACACTTAAGTAAGACATCCTTACTTATTAGAACTACTATCGGGACACAAAAATCCACCACGTCAGACCGATAGATAAAAGTACCATTGCAGTCAAATACTTTTCAGAATAATCTGAAGTTAACTTTCGTGAAATTATAAATAAACACCGAGGAATACTGGATTAACCTCAGGACATTTCAGGATTCATAACCTTCACTGAAAACAAAGTTTGAAGGTTAGGTTGCACAATCCCTTATGGCAGGGAATCGGAAGAGGTAACGGTGAGCACACCTCTACCAAGTGGAGCATCAAACGAATTTTCTTATCCCGATAAACACAATATACATAAAATTCATCAATCTATCGTTCTTCATAAGGTAGATCCAAGACAAGTAATTAAACATATATATAAGTTATCTGACATAGAAACAAAAGAGACAATACAAAAATTTAAATAATTACTCGGTCAATTTAAGTTAACATATAATTAAAACTTTAACTAAAATGTAAACAAATAGATAACCATGAGAAATTAATTAAATTATAACTGAGATTGTAAGAATAGGTCAAAGAAAATAAAAAAAGAAAAAAAAATTTTTTGTCAACATTTTACTTTTTAGGACATGCAAGAATTTTTTTCCTAAAAAAATTATTTTGTATTTTATTATAATGAGTCCTGTAATTAAGGACACGTAAGGTGCCGGATAAAATAAATTGTCTGCCGTCTTTTCTCAATAATACCAATATTCTTACAAACTTTAATTGAAATCGGTGAGGATTGGGTTAAACATCTCCTCTTTTCTATCGATTTTTTAAGGCATGCCCGAATAGTCCTTTGCAGCTCGGTTGTTATTTTTCAGGTCGTTATTAAATAGTTTTCGCAACTCAACAATAATTGTGTTTTCCTTCATTTGTGCTAATTTGCGTTTTATTGCTCAATTAAACCCGTTGTTCTCAAAAAGGAAAGCTCTATATATTCACTCTAAACGCTACACATTTTTTGGGCAAACAAGGATCTTTTACTTTAAATTCAAATCCTTCGTCACATCAACAAATATATTTAATTCTTTATTTTCCTGATTAGTTAAATCTTTTCTGACAGATTCATTTCCACATTATGCATATCTTATTAAGCGTCCTGAAGTTTTTATAGAGAAGCTTTAACAAAGTCTGCTTTCCTGCTGAAACTTTCAAAAACTACTGTTAAAATATAGGGTAAACAAAAACATTATTTCAAGCGTAAAAGTTATGAGGGTTCTTCTAGCATTTAAATAAGGGTCAAATCGAAAGTTGATTTCCTAATTTGAGATAGTTAAGACAAAATTAGCGGCGGTTGAAGAAATGAGGTTTCTCATTCGTGCCCAAGCTACTGTTATTCAGGATACATTTACATCATTACAAACCATTCTCATTCCATAGAATCTTCAAACGACACTTTAATAAAGGTTGCCATCATGTGCAAAGTTTTCCTATTGTTAGTATTCTTGTTGTTTTCTTTAAAAAGGAAGTATCCTTCAGCTGTGACAATACATTTTAAATGGTATAGTTTGAAACTTTCTACCCGTACACATGTCTCCATATTTCGGAAGCAAAATTAAAAGGGACTGCTGAAACCCGGAGGAAATGGAGAAAGCAGATGTTACCAAATAGTTTCGTAGGTAAGTTACCAAAACATATTCTTCCGTTGTTCTGGTACTATCTATCTAAAAGGAATACTTAAGGGAAAAAAGCCTCCATAAAGTTATAAGCAACTCATTCCCGAATTTTGCTTTTCAATTTAGCCAATGGGAGTATACCTTGAGCTCGTTTTCTAGACTTACCTCTAGCAAAATGAAAGAAAATAGACAGCTATGTTATCTTAGGAACATCTTGAAGTCCCCCAGGGAAGACTTGCCGTCAGGTAGAGATTTCGCTAAGTTTTCCAAGTTATTTGAGACGCCAGGGAGTATTAACAAATCTAGGAGCTTGTTTGTCACTACGTCGACTGTCGCAGTACAAGGCAACCGTTGGAAGGAGTAGTCATCTTATTTTCGCAATAATTCATGTCTTATCTTTTGTTCTTGTGAACCTTTCTGAATAAGACTACGGCACACACTTTGAGAGCTACGTGATTTGTATTTCTTGTAAACAAGTTTTATGCTGGGTCCCTCGGCTAAGATATAAGTAATTAAGTTAAACAATTTAAAGAAAATGTTTCACTAGCGCAATGACTTCCATTAGATAAAATCCGGCGGGCTTCTTCATTCTTAACCTCTGAACGATGCATGGTACCTTTAGTCAGGTGTTTCTCTGTTCAGGGACAACCAGGTTATTTAATGTGTGCAGAACTTTACGTGCAAGAACCTTCTTTATGTGTCAACGTGCAAGGCTAATTACAACTGAAATTTGTATTAATTAACGTAACTACGTGCTGTTGGAGGTTGTTCTTTCCCACAAAATTAATAGCGTAGATTTATATTACAGTAATTTAAATACTACTACAAATATTTCTGTAATTTATTTTTAGAGGTTTATTCATAGGAGAAAATCTATGTCAGGATTTGCAGAATTATTGGTTCACATGAGTTTATCCAATCCAAATTAGGAGAAATTAGGTACATAAAACCTTCCACCAGAAGTGGGTACAATTTCACAATTTAGTAAATTTTAAAGAGTCAACCGAACAGGCTGGAGTGAGATAAATGAAGATAGAAGAAAGATTTTGCAGAGGTTTAAGACTCAGAGTTATGCGCCTCTACCTGTACTTTATATCAGCCATAAAAACAATCAGCAAATTATTTTAAGAAAATATCGAAGGACAAGGGGCAGAATTTTTCCAGATTTGTATCAACTTGATAGACAAATAGTCTTTATCGGTACAAAATTTTAAAGAAAGGGAGAGAAAAGAGTAATTTTAAGAAATATTTTGCTTAATTTTTATATGATATTCCATTAAACCGACGTATATTATAATAGATGTAATATATCTTGCACATTCCTTACATTATTTCGGTAGCAGGTGCTCAGATTTTTATGCTTCGAACTGAACACGAATTTTGAAGAATTTCACGCATTTTCCTTGAGTCGTAGGCGTAATTTTTTTTCAGTAGAAAACAACCATGGGTCGTTGTTGGTGGGGCTAGAACCTGCAGCTCTCATGATTGATCACTTAACTAATATTTAGAAAGTTAAAAACCACTGTGATCCTAATGATCAATCGAAAAATTTACGTTATAGGCTAATGTATGTACATATATGTATAATATTAAGTAAGGTGGTAAGTAATATGTAAAGACGCTGCATACAATGAAAAGGAAATGCTATTTTTAACCGACTTCAAAAAAGGAGGAGGTTCTCAATTCGACTGTATGTTTTTTTTGTATGTTTGTTACGCGATCATTCCGCCAATTATGAATTGATTTTGGTAGAGTATGTTCACCGATTGATACCATGGCCAAAATTTTTTTGGTGAGGTTGGGGTGGGGGTGAACCCTAACTTTGTAACGCTTGTACCAATTTGGATGGTTCTTTTTTTGTTGGTAATAGGAGAAAAAAAATTTTCCTAGATTTGGGGGAGGGGTAGTCTAGCTTCCTAACGTGTGGTTCGATTAGAATGGTTCCTTTGCTGTTATATAGAGTATGATCCCCCTTTCCTTATAGGAGGATAATTTGCTTTTACGGTTGGGGAGGGGGAAGGAGAGGGGGAGGGTTAGTCTAATTTCGTAACGCTTGGATCAATTTCGATTATTCTTTGTCTGTTGGGTAGAGTATGTGCCCCGATTAATACCGCGAGAAAAAATTTTTTGGAGGGATGGGGGGGGGGGGGTTCGGGGTAGGGGTTGAACCTAACTTTTTAACGCGTTGACCCATTTAGATGGTTCTTTTTTTGTAGTACAGCGTAGAAGACACTAAATAGGGAAAAATGAAATAGTTTTAAAAAAAAATCGGTAAAATTTTTTTTTTTTGTTAATGAGTTAATCCTCAATAAACTAAAAAATAAATAAAATTAAGTTAAGTAAATATATACTGTGATATAAAAGATATTATTGTTAATGCTCACTGTACGGATAGTAGACTATACGAGTGTGCACAAGTCCCAGATTTTGGAAATTAGAAAAACGTCAGTTCACGTATGAAGTCAAGGCTGACTCGAACTTGCATTACCTTGGTGTGGTGAAAGTGAATAGCAGAAATATCTAGAACTAATTGACTGAAGTTTCTAGAATAAAACTAATTGTAAGAAAATTTAGGACTGAGAAGCAGCGTAGTGAGTTAGTTGTGTTTTAACCAGTGAAGCGATAAGTTTAAATATGCAAAATTAAACGGTATATTGTAAAGAAAAATTGTATTGGAAATTGTGTAGAACGAATTTAACAGTAATGTGAATAAAAGCTGAAAGTAATTGTGATTGCAAATAAGTGTCATATTTTCATTTCATGCCCGAAAAGCACAACAAAAGCACACAAAAGTATACGTGTCTCTTATCCACAAACTCTCCCGGAAAAAAAATTTTTAATTCTGATTGCAGGGTTGCCCGATGCGGGAAATCTATACTAGCAACCAGAAATTGTTCACTACTTTGTTCGACGCCGTTTATCTAGTAATAGTAATCTTTGACGCTAGCCTCAAGTGTTGACGTTAGAAGTAATATTATAACTTTGAATAATGACATGCGTCTCCCTTCATCCATTTCTCTGTATCTCTGCATTCGTTGTGTCTGTGTTCACACAGGTCATAATTCTTGACCGATTTTGGTCATTCTTATTTCTATCGATTATTTGAGCATGTTACTCTCTTGTCACCCCTATCCAGGCCCGTTGAGACGAAATTCAGGCCCAGGGGGTACCACATACGGGCCCCCGCGAAAGGAATTTCTGGCCCGGGACTAAGCGTTTACGGGCCCATATACAATCGAATGAGTGACTTTCAATTTCAAATCAGTCTAGTATATTACACTTTTTCGATCATGAAACATTTTTTTATATATATAATTAAAATTTTCTGTTGATGACTTAGATGACGGGCCCCTTTTGAAAGCCCGGGCCCGGGGGTTTACCCCCTTCGCCCCCCCACCTCTCGACGGCCCTGCCCCTATCCCTAGGGATGTCTTATCACCAAATTATTTAACGGCATCGGGAGAGTCATTATTTATCTTATTGACCCAGAAAAGTATCTATTCGGCGCACTACTATCGTTCCGATTATTTATGCATGGCAAACCCCGCCCGCCCTACAACTAAACTATGCCTAGCAAAATACTGAACCGTGAAAGTGCCATCGAAAATCGGATTAGCCGATTCCGTGATTAGCCAGACAAAAATTGTAAAACTAATTGAATGGTTTTACGTGTCTTGTAAATAACCATATGAGCTTATAAAATGTAAATTTTTTTTAAATCATATACGGACAGTTTTAGTAATACAGAAAAAGAATATATATATACATAGTCATGCCATAAGTTCTGTCCCTAAAATTTTTGTGAAAAAATTAAAAAAATAAGTTTTATTTTGAATCACTTTATTTATTTAAATACTTTAGATACTTAACTACACAAATATATACAAAATTTTTCAAAATGTCCCCCGTTTGCCTTTATACACTTCTTCAATCTTTCAGGCAGTTCGAACAACTTCCAAAGGTAGAGGCAGGCCTTCTCATCTAAAACCTTCTAAAGTCGGAAGTCCAACGAATTCAGGTCCAGACTTCCAGAAGGCCAATCTGCCGCGGTAATAAATTCAGAAGCATTAGCTCTATGCCCGCCCTGAGTGGTCTTTGCTTAATCTAATGATCTTATTGAAAGATCCAATGCTGCCCCGTAAACAGGGTCATGGTAGTTGTTGATTTTTATTTTGCACGACTTTTTCGCAAAATTCAGCTCTGTTCTCCCGTTGAACGCCACTCCCCACCAAACCATGACTGATGCTGAATGATGTTCTTTCTCAACCTATTGAATCTTCTCAGCAGCTTCTTTAGAGGTGTGTACATACAGTTGGTTATTTTGGCGATGAATTTTTCTTCTTTGGTAAAAATTTTCCCATCTGTAAACATAATTCGCCAGTGCTCGTAGTTTATGTACTTTGCTAAGAGCCGTTTGGATCGAGTCGATCTGATTTCACGAAGCTTGATTGTGAGCCTTTGTCCAGTAGATCTGCAGAAAATTCTAAGTTTAAGGTCTTCTTTGATTATCCTCGAAATAGTCCTTTTCGGTATCTTCATCCCCTGGCCATTACTTTTTGTTTCCGGAGACGATTTTCTCGAATTTTCGCACACACAGCTTTTACGGTTGCTGGCGTTCTCGAAGTCCGTGGTCGGCCTTTCCCGTGCAGGTCATCCAAACAGGTAGCCTCAGTGGACCTTTTTATGGTACGGTAAACAAATGTCTGCGTAATTTTCAGTGGCCGCAGAAGATCAGATATTTCTTTCCGCGTCTTCTTGCATTTGTGTAGTGCAACGACAGCAATTCGGTTCTCTTTGACACTCCACTCCATGTTTACTCTGTGAGGTATCAATTCAAACTGATTTGTTTACAATAGAGAGGGATCAACTTGATCAGAGGACATAAACAAAACTACCTGACTTTATTTTTAATGGGAGAGATGAAAATCTTTCAAAAGACACCGGACAGCCCGTGCCCTCCGGTAGTGTGAGTTCATTATTCACTAAAAACACCTCTCTGGGGATTAGTCGAAACAAACTACATATAATCAGGTCCCTTTTCGTCCCCTCCCAGTCTCTCTTAGTAGGGGCAACGGAATATCCAGTTATCCAACTGTCGCCACTAACCTCGGTTTCCTGGATTACTGCTATAATCCTAGCCTATCTGCAGGAATCCATGTTGTCCCACCGTTTCCAGTGTTCCTTCTTGGCCCATGCGTTAATTACAACTTTCACCCCTTCTCTACCTACGGCATTGAAGTGTTCTAGGCCATAAAGCTTAAGTCCAGAGCCAGGACAAGTAACCTCCTCCGGATTAACCATAGTTTACCCTTCGGAAGGCAGGTCTGCATCGCGGATATAGCCAATTCGTTAGAGTCTACCATCTCTGCCACCGCCGCACCTGAGGAAGTGCTAGTTATTATTTGCCAATTGCACCTTCTACAGTGCAATGCTACAGCACTGTCAGCCGGCGCAAGTCAGCCTCCATAGCCGCCGCAGAACCTTCAAAAGGTAATTTTCCCAAAGCTGCTTCTATTGTGTTGTGGGTACCGTGGATAAAGCCAACCTGTTAGGGTCTACCATAGCCTCCACCTCCACTCTTACGAAAATGCCAGAGGAAACGACATTCGCGACTTAATTACCGCTGGGTCCTGCAGTGGGGACGACAATTCTGACTCCCGTGGCATGGCCTACCACAACCTTGAAGTTAGGGGGTTTTTTCAAGAGGTTATCTCCTCCCGCATTAGTTACTTGGCTACGTTCTAGGATGCATTTCCCGGTTGCTACCGCTTGGAGGTGTAACTAACACTTGAGAATGTCCGGATGAGGATCGCCCTATTCTAGAAGTCCCACATATTCATCTTTACTCTGCTTGCTCATATGTAACATACGCCCCCGTCCCTGCATCCACCTTTAGTATTTACCCATCTCCTGCATTTCCCAATCACAACCACGACCCTGCTACTCTTTCTCACGTATTTTCATAATTTTATGAATTTCATGTACAAATTTGATGTTTTTTTTTTTGTATAGAGTTATGGTAAAAATTGTGTAGATAGGTCAAATAAATTTTTGTTCTTTGTTAAGCCGAAAGTATTTCATCATAGTCTAATTGTTAAAAACTCGACAACATTTTACAATTGTTATAACTTTGCATTCCTAAAATTAAAAATTAATTAATATATAGTTAACATCAAGTTTCAGGTACAAAATTGACAAAGTAGAAACATCTAAAACTAAAATTGGATTGTTTAATTTAAGTCACATAAAAATGTATAATTGAATTCTAGAAATACCCTGACACACAAATTCACTTAATTTAAAGTTCTCCTTGAAACTTTCCTGCTCAGTTTTATAAAGAACTTTAACTTGAACGATTTCTCCTTTAACTAGAAATAAAGCCTTTGTGAATGTCAATAAGTGATAATGTATACTACCTTTATGTCAAAAATCAATTTCTGCAAATTGATTGGCCAGATCTCCCATAATTCTTAGGAAAATCTTGAAATAGATTTAACCACACAATCCTCTGGGAAATAAATCTAATTTCCAAAACTTTAGCAACAAGGGCCGACTATCAAATATTCATTTAAATGTTGCTTTCGAAACAGTGGGCTCTATTGTCCTCACAGAAGCAAGATTACACAAATCTGTAGTAAATCCTATCCAATTAACGCAGGCAAAGTGAGAAGAACACTTCTAGGTCCATAGCTTTATTCATTTATGCTCAATCCAGTTTGTTGTTAACTAAATCTTCTGTTGTCACCTATTGCCCAGAATAACGCCCCATTTTGCCACGCATCAATAGAACATGAACCCAGAACCCTAAAAAGGTTAGCACCTCTACATTAATGAAATTAATTTCAAATCTCAATTACCATTTTCTTTGTCTTCCTCTGAGAGTGATGTTGAACATATCCCTCCTTAATGCCTGTTTTCCAAACAGGACGACAAATGGTCAATTTTTGGGAATATTTTTTTGCATGAAAAAAATAGTTGAAAATTATTAATTTTTATTTATTTGTTTTTTATCTCATTCTCATCTGTTATGTACTTACAAAAAAACAAAATTTATTTCATTTGTTAATAAAATATCCGTGGCCGAAGTGGGGGCCTTTGAAAAAATGTGCAGCTTTGATATATATAATCTAAAAAATAAGAAAACAAGCCGAAAAGTGATGCTCAATTGCAATTGTACCTCTTATATCACGGGGTCTTGTTATGAACAAATTCAGAGAACTTAAATTGGACTTTTCCTCCGGCCCTGAGGTACCTCTCCTGCATTCATTCAGTCTTGTTCCGATGCCTTTCTCAGTCCATTAGCGAGTCTCTTCAATAAGCCCCTTCTCTTTTACAGTCCCTGTGCATAAAAAAGGCCATAAGAATATTATAACCAATTATAGACCTACCGCAAAGTTATCTTGCATACCTAAATTATTTGAATCAATAGTGTATGTATATTATAGAGCGTTGCATTGGCTTAATCTCTGCCAATCAGCATGGGTTTTCGCCCGGTAGATCAATGACTACTAACTTATTTGAATTTACCTCACACGATATTTCTGGCTTCCAGCGAGGCATGCAAACTGACTGCATATACACGGATTTCAGTAAAGCCTTTGATAAACTCCCTAACTCCGTTATTATATTTAAACTCGGGAGGCTGGGTTTTCCCCCTGTTCTTCTCGACTGGATTTCTTTCTATCTAAGAGACAGGTCATGTCGTGTGTCGCTCTGTGTCGCTACCTCTAGAATCTTCAGGGCTTCATTTGGTGTACCACAAGGCAGTCATCTCGGGCCTATACTATTCGTTCTTGCATGATGTTCGAAATTGCGATCCACAATACTAGTACCATCGTAACAAAAAGAGTCAAAGATGGGCGAATGAAAACTATCAATAGCAGATAATTGATCAGAGGCTAATTTGACTATAGTGTTAGTCGAATCAGAAGAAAACACAAGATCCAACTGCCTTCCCATAGAGTTCTTTACATCACTCATTTGGTGCAAACCAGAGGAAGCAATAGTGTCAAGAAATTTAGAAACCATAGACACAGAGATTCGGAATGTCTTTCCCTACGAAAAATCTGATAGGAAACATGAAGAATCTCTGCATCACAAAAACCATGATGAAGCCAAGTCTCAGTCAACACGATAACATCGTAGCAGCAATGCAAGAGATGCTTGAAATAGATGGTTTGTTTTAGTTCTTAGTCCCCTAACATTCTGATAGTAAAGGGACAGCGTACTTAGTTTTTTGGAGCACTAGTTATTGCTCTGTCATGGGTACCGTTAAAAAACCTGCATCGAGACACAAATTCGTGCGCGATGCAATTCTTAGGCCAGAAGTCCGGATAAGATATAATATCGAAAAGAGCCGGCGAAGTCGTCAACTTAAAAGCTGAAACATATCTCTGAGACATGCGAGAATTAAGACGCTGACAACGTAGAGGTACAAAGTGATCAATTTTGGACCTCCATCTCACATAACTTAGGATGTCATCAACAGAAGTGCGCCCTTTTGAGAAAGTAGATCGGTTGGCAAGGAAGTACTAGAGGCACCAATAGCAGAGCGCGAAGCGGCGCTAGATGAAGCAGGTACACCATTAGCAGGCTCATAGGTCCACCGGTCACTAAAAGTCACACCAAGGGGAACATCGGTACGGTCCTCAGCAATAACACCCTTCCGGCGTCTGGTATTATACTTACGCCGATCGTGTGATGCAGAGGGAGGAGGAGCAGGGGCGACAGATACTACGGGGATCACAGACGAATCAGAAGGGACCCCAGCCCGATGGGCAGAGAAGAGAACCATCCATCCCAACGCCACGTCTTATATCCTCTAGCAAAGGAAAGTCACTATCAATACCTGAATGAGAGGTGGCAGCGCCGTCACAACAAAGCGACCGAAAGTCCTCAAAAGCGTCGGACAGTCGTATGACCCTAGAATAGGGGTCATGGGACCTTTCGAATAATCTTTCAGAGTTTGAATATAGTGCATTGCACCTCTAAAGAATCTTATTCAATTTAAAATTGAGGCTATGGAAGTCATCAGAGACAACTTGAAGGCTACCCCAATTCGAATAAATATTCGATACTTTATCGGCAATGGAGGAGTGGAGTGAAACAGCTCCCTGACAAGCCTATAAACATGGCAAGGCTTGATATCGGAGCACTCGACGCATGTAGTGACCTTGGCCGAGGAAGACCTTGATGCACGCCTCAGGCAAGACGCATGGAAGGAACCACCACAAACACCATCACAAAGAACACCGTCTATTGTGACCTCCAATGTACAAAACGTGCACTTAGACATCCTACCAAAAAGTGGGGAAACGATAGCCCAGCGAACCTAAGGGACAGCGAAGAAGCAAAACACCTCAAACCCACTACAGACAACAACACAGACATCAAAGTATAAACATTCGAAATTTAAAAAAAAAATTTTTACCAGAATATAATATAAAAATCAAATAACTTACTAAGCAGTACTTAAACAGTACTTAAAAAAAGAAGTAGAAGTAGAAATCAAGCTTAAATCGGACACGCTATAAAATACATTTCAATTATTCCCGGACACATAAAAGGTGCATTTATATAATCCTAGAAGTTATTTATCTTTGCTACAACATTTTCTACTATAATCAATCCACAAATTATCTGTTGCTCCGATTGTATTTCATAACGCGTCCGTATCCGTCTTAGCAGAAATGAATGTATTCTTGGTGAAGTCATAAAATGTCCTACTTTTGTACAATTCTTGATATAAAACGAAAGCTCGAAATTTATTGAAGCAAACATTCTGGCAGCAATAACTATGTTTATGGGGTACTAAAATTCAGGTATGGGAGCAGATCAACGTAGTATCCGTCGTAAATCTAATTGTATATGGACATAAAATACGACAAATGTGAAATTTCTTCGAAAGTGCCAATATTACATAAATTTGATACATCTTAATTAAATTCTTGTTTCTTTCCGACAATAGCTTTATCCGAATTCCCCGAGGTTAAATCAAAAGAATATTTAAACAGAAAAAGTTTGCATATTTAATGAAATAAATTTTCATATTTTTGTACCCTCAAAAGACCTGCGATTCAATTTATTCCATTCATGACTTCAATATCGCAGAAATCCAGAATTTTGTGGCCGGAGATTAATCACAATTTAGGAGACGACTTCTAATTAAAAACTCAACTCTGTTCCATCAAGAACAGAGCAGTCTGCATAAACCCCGGAGTTGGAAGTGTGGTGAAGCTCTCTTCCCCGTACTAGAGGGAGTGGCACAGTAATTTTGGTTTTCGAATGAAATCTTTTATCTATATATCAAATTTACATGTGAAAGAACCTTGATTCATTCAACAAAGGTACCCACAACTGGTATAATGTTTAATCTGTTGGAGAAAAGCCTCACAAAAGTAAGTCACTATGAAAGCATGGTGGTGACTGAGTGGTGCACAAAGGGAACTCCGTAAAAATCAATATCAAATTAAATCCATTTGCGGAGCTGCTAGAGTACTTAACTACAACCTTTTAATCCTATCAAACTGCATACTTAGTTCCTTTTACGAAAAGGAGGTAAACGAAAATAATCTCAAACACGAAAGCATCCTGCTTTTTATTTTGCTGAATTTAACTTGCACAAAGTCTACACTTAATAATTTACCTTGGCTGACGTTAAAATAATGAATTTTGTGAATAAACTTCCGCTAAAGTAGTTTTTGTACCGATACAGTTTCTGCTAGTTTCCAAAATATCTTAAAGATTGGATAGAGCTTTTAGCGCTAATGAGACGGTGTTAATTTCATATATGATTAAACGAGAGGTTATTTTAGAAGAAAAATTATCTGGGAAAAGGAATTAATTGGGAAAATAAAGCTGTCAGTTTTAGACACGTTTCTCATATTCAAAATGCAACATAAGCGTTTTCACAGTGCACAGTTCGTAATTACGTATGATAAATGGAAAATTTGCGAGTAATTAATTGATTTTCAGTAATGGGGTGTACTTCAAATTAGCGTAACAACTGTCATGGATAATAAAATTAAGCTCAGTAGTCCATTAATTTTTATTGACTATTTATAGCCAGCAAACAACAGCGAGATAATGTTCGAATTGTGTGTTAACCAACGATTTCAGTGGTCGCAAAACTGCCTACGGCTTCAACAATACACCTTAAAATTTATTTATGAGGTTAACCAGGTCATTAATCAGCCAATTTTTTCTAGTTTTCGAAATGAGAAAATTAGGACTTATCTTTACCGTGTATTGTATTGCAAGGTGATTAGTATAGTCGTTAAAAAAATCAAGTATTTTCGTATAGTTAATTTCGGATTTTGCCTTAGAGGTTCAAGCCTAAGGTGATAAATAGTACTCATCTAATAAACAAAAAATTTTAGGGCAGGAGCAGGACCAAAATCTAAACGGTTTAGGTGTAACATGGTAAATATTAAATTCAATTATTGGAAGGTTCAAATTCAAAGCTGACCTATAAGTATACTAGCATGCCTTAGTAAGGCTCTTGAAAAGTTAATGGCAGCTAACATTATTGAGTTTATTGATAAGCGAGGACTGCTGTCTGAATGTCAAAATGGATTCAGATCGAACCACAGTTGCACTACTGCTCTTCTGAAATAAGTCGATGATGTTCGACTGGAAATTGATAGTTAGAGGCTTACTATTCTTTCTATTCTTGATTTTTCTAAGGCCTTTGATACAGTCAATCAAAAGCGTCTTCTTCGTAAGTTAGCGAATCTCTTTTGTTATGAAACGTCTTTTTTAGAAGGTCGCAAACAGAAAATAGCACTCGGCTCTAAGTCTTCTAGCTTCCTTTCAGTATTGGCTGGTGTTCCTCAGGGCTCAATTCTTGGGCCGCTCCTGCGTAGCCTTTACATAAATGACCTTCCCAAGGTACTCAAATTCTCTAAAATCTTAATTTATGCTGATGATGTTCAGATATATCTAAGCTGCCCTCTTGGGTTGACCGAGGACTGTATCTGTCGCATGAATCAGGACCTTCGTGCTGTCTCCAACTGGGCATCTATTAACGATTTAAAACTTAATGCCTCCAAATCTCAAGCTATAGTTTTCTTCAACAATTCAATAAACACAGACTCCTTCTCATCTCTACTGATTGGTTCTACATCAATTCATTTCGTGGTGAATGTAAGAAACTTGGGAGTTATCATGTCTAATTCTCTCTCATGGGCGGATCATGTCAACAGTATTATTTCCAGGGTATATGGTGGTCTTCGAAGGTTGTGGTGTGGTGCCTCGTTCGTTCCAGTGCGCTTTGTCTTGGCAAAATCCCTGCTCCTTCCCCTGATTACACAGGGCGACATTGTTTGCGGCAGCCTCGACTCGGCTTCGCGAAATAAGCGAAACATATGTTTAAATTCAATTGTACGCTATGTATACGGGCTTCGGAGATTTGATCATGTTTCGCAGTTCGTCTATTTGTTCCTTGGATTTTCCATCTTTTTTCAAAATGCGCATGATTCAGTTCTTGTTTAAATTAGTTCTTAAAGGCAAGCCACTTTTTTTTGATTGAGAAGCTATTCTTCTTAAGGTCGTCTCGTATGAATAATATTCAAGTACCTAGATACACTTGTCAGCAGTCGAAACGCTCATTCTTCGTTCATGCTGTCATGCTCTGGAATTCGATTCCGTTGAACGTGAGGCGTGCGGTTTCGCTTGGGGCATTCAGGGCGCGGTTGGAATCACACTACCAGGAATAGATTGCATTGCTGTACATACTTTTTGATGGTTTTTCTTCTTGTTTTCTTTTTTTTTCTAAATTATTCGTCATCTTCTTGTAGCCTATGCCTGATTGCTTCTCAAATCAGGCCCTATTATTATTATTTTCCAACCTTTGCTATGTACAAACATAAAGAAAATTTTCTTATGTGTACAATTTTTATTTACAATGAATAAATGAAATGAAATACTCTTTCCAACTGTGTCGTCAGTATTTAATTTCCTCCTTACCTGCTTTCATCTTGGTGCAGTAGAATTCGAAATTTTAGTACGTGAAATACAGCGTTGTTTTTCCAAAATTTACGCAATTTTAAAAGATATTGGGCAACAACTGTTGATTGATGTTTATTTGGGTCATAAGAATTCTAGGTCGTAGCGTAAATTATCATGACGTTGTTATGTGCTGCTCGTTATGCGCACATTGCCCGGGTTAAATATTTGGAGAATGATGGGGTGGGCCAAGATAATTTAAGGGCGCCACGTGGTTGTAAGAGTCCACGAACTAAAGAAAAAAAATGGAAACTTTTTCGATATGCTAAATGAAAAGCCACCAGATCCAATTAAACTTAATTTAATTAACACAATGAAAAGGCAAATATACTACGTAAGCTAAACTAAAAAAAATCCACTAATGAAACTTTAACTAATAAACTTTAAATTAATTAAAAATATAAAGGAGAAAATCCACTGTACTTCTATATAGTACCGGGAGAAACACAAAAAAAGGGAGAACACAACCAATGTAATTTATTAATAAAATTTGAAAAGTAGTACTAAACTTGTATTTTTTCTCCTCGTTTAGAAAACCCATCCAGCCAAAGCGTCGCACCTCTTATCTCATAATTTCAGGAACAGGTAAGTTCTTTCTTCTCGGTTGCACCCGGTGACTCTCCTTGAGACGCTTCCACTGGTACTTTTGCAGTAACTCCACCTTTCCACTTTTCTTTCTTAACTTCCTTCGCTTCCAGTTTCTTCACTTTCACTTACAAACTTCTTTTCTTTCACCTTCCTTCGCTTTCCTTTCTTCCCGTAATTGTTTCTTCACTCCTTTTCTTACTTCAGTAATTGTTCCAATTTACTCTTCACCCAACTCGTCGCAAATAAACTTCAAAAAGAGAACTCCCTTTCACCTACCAAAGCTTTTTATATCATTTTGCTCACTATTGACGTTTCCGCCCAGTTTTCCAGGATTTTTCCAAAACTTTTTCCATTTATTACTTCGAATTGGAAATTGCTTTATTTAAAAATATTTATTTTCCTATTTTCTCTCTTTTTTTGTTCTTCGGGACGTTTTAAATTACCTGGTGTCTCATCCAAAATTTCTTGCCGCATCAAAATAAAGATATCTTCGCAAATTAACGTTTTGACAGCTCTACTCACGTGTTGAAAATATTATCTTCTGGGGCCTAAGTAAGCTTAAAATGTCTATCGTTTAATGCTTTGGGTTAGGGATATCCCAATTTAATAAGTTTGGTGCGAATAAAGATGAAGTTCGTTGATTAATCCGATATTCACTGTAGTCGTTTTTGATATTTGTCGTGAGGTACGCGCGGAGACTGGATAGAGTAAGTAGGTATATTATTTCAAAATTATAACTTTCGGTTAAATTGGGCTAGTGAGTACTACTTCCCCTTTCAAAATCTTCAAAATTTAATTTAATTTACCTCTCATGTTCCTTCCGGTCCATAATGCCTAATATCTATATTATCGTAAGTTATACATTCAACTATACACTTTCAATTAATCCTATACTAATTATAATATAATATACCCTATTTAATCCTAACCTAGTCCCTGGTCGATGAAGTCCTTCAGCTGTTTCATGTGCATAGTTCCACAAGCAATTTAACAACACGAGAATACCGATGACTACTTGGTTTTAGATTTATGGCTAAATAAGTTTGCCCTCTCAATCCTATGGTGGTATGTAGATGCACCTGTCCAATTGAAATTTTTTTTCTCCAGTTTTAACTTTAAGTTTTCAATACTAATCATGTGTTGATATCCCCAAGTCTTGCTTTCGATTTTAATAATTCTAGCTTTTAGGTGATGGGAACTCGGGCTTTAGGAAGAGAGTTTTGTTGCTGAGTAGGAAGGGAAGACGGAGGAGCGCAACTGGATCGGACTGCAAAGGTTTTGGGATCAAAACACAGTAGTGGTGAGCAGTCTAGGAATCAGCCCTAGTAGCCAAGTGGTCCCTTAGGTAACTCGTCTTTATATCATTTTATGTGAAAATAAAACAAATTTCTTTGCAGAATCATTCGAATCAAATACAGTTGGACATCAGAGGATAACACACGTTCAGTAATGCAAATATTAGACATGTTCTCCCTTCTTTCAACTTTTCTCTCTTTTAGGTCACCACATCCCTCAACATGAGGATTTAAGCCGTAACAACGTGCCAAATAATAAACGAAACAAATGCCGGCTTTGAAAACCAAAAATAAATAATAAAGGGTAGGCATGGTCGGACAATCTCTGAATGAATACAAAAGGCCATAGGCATAGCCTAAAACTTGTACTGGCAGAAAGGCCTTCGTGCGAACCGCAACAAAGCAGTTATCATCCCATTCACGAGGAAGAGGAACTTGAATCAAATAGCTCGGACCCTTGATGGAATTGAGCTTGAATTATATTGGGATCGCTCAAACAAGTTTATATGCCCGTTCACGCTGTTCAACTTTTCACTTCATTTGAAACAGCTATGCGTACTCAACGATGTCTTATGTGTGGATCCTTTAACTTCACTTGATGTGGATCTTCACAATCCTGATGGGTCATTCTTTCGGAAACCTAATCCTAATTTACCTTTGTATTTGCAAACATGATCGTCTGAATTAAAACTGTATTTAATAAAACAAGGTAAATTTACCGAATTTTCTTACTTCGTAACAATAGTTCTTTTATTGTACTTTACGTTCGAGTATAGTGTTGTAAATCATTGAATATTAATGATTAATTTATTGACAGAAAAAAAAAATTCAAAACTGTCGAAGTTGTCGAATCCCTTAAAATAAAATATATTTATAAGGGAATCCAGGTCTCTCTATCAAAAAGTAGAACAAGGGGGTAATAAAATAGTTGTTTAAAAAGAAGTTGAACTGACTTCACAAAAAAGCTAAAAAGCATAAAATAATTTTTAATTTTATATCTACTACGACATTTTAAAATCTGTGCAAATTAAACAAACCAATCAACTACAACAAAAGTATTTAATCGTCCCCCTTCTGATCCCCTGAGCTGAAACGTTGAGGTAGTTTTATATAGTATCCTCAATTGTGGTTGGGTAGTTGTTTTGTTTGTATAATTTTTACCGACTTTTTTAAAAGTTGCAACGAGTGCACTACCTATAAAGAATGGAAATAGAATTATCCAAATCCGGCAACATATTACGAAATTAGTCACAACAACCCTTTAATACCCTTATCTTAGATAATTCTTACCATGGTCCTAGTGTCCCACCATACCCTATACAGTAAGAGAGAATTATCGTGCAAAATGTATCCTCATATTAGCAGTGGGGGATTATTGTCTATATAACATTAAAAGAAACATCTAGGCGTTAACAAATTGACATCCAACCCCTCCTCTCCTAGAATCCCATCGTTTAAAGTTATGTCGCAGTACCAATGTGGGAACATACTCTATACATCCACGCATAACGAAGTTAGATTTCACTCTCACCCCCACACCACCAAACATTTTTTTGACATGGCTCAATCGGAAAACATACTCCCCCCCCCCCTCCCCACCACACCCTAGGAAATTTTTTTTTTCATTATTAGCAATGGCGGATCATACTCTGTAAAACAACCAAATAATTATCTAAATCGGTTGACGCCTTACGAAATTAGGTTTCACCCCTACCCTCAACCCGAAATCATCTGTTTGTCTAGATGAGATCTATCACCCCACACATTTTGGCACGCGAGATCTGAAACACCCTGTATATTCAATATTGAAATTAATCAGAATTTCTTGTGTTTTTTATTCAAATGTGGTAGTAGTGCCTTGTATGTTTTTGTAAAGCTCCAGAACAGTTTATGTTAGTGCCGATTCTTTATTTTGTTGATACAGTAGACACTTTTTAATTCACTATGTTATACCCCTTGAATTTATTTATAAATTTCATAATTTGTGTGGGTAACTAAACAGAATGTAAGTTTCATCAAAAATCGAAATTCTGATAAATTTAGTACGTTTTTATTCTCGTTTTCATCTTCATAGGATTACTATAATATTAACTATAAATGAGTTAGGACCACCTTCATAATATTCAAAGCAAACTTCTTTTCTAAATTTCCTAATTTTTAGAGCTCAAATTTGGCTTAATTTTGTGGATAGCAACTTTAAAGGAAAGTCAAGCAAATTCATGCAAAGACCTTTCTTAATTAAAACCTAATTTATTTTTTAGATACAAACAAAAAAATCTGGCATTGCTTAGTTTTCGAAATCTTTGCAAGCTAGTTTCGTTAAAATTAACCTACAAACTCTCTCCAACTCAGCTGATTTAATTTTGTAGCAACCCGCCCCAATACAGTTTTCCTTTTCTTAGAACCTCTTTGCTATTAAACTGGTGCGATAATTACGCTGGTGGCAAATCGTCCTAAGAGAACAAAGTTGAAGAGGAAAATGCGAATATAATTAATCCAACCCTTTTCCAGAAACCCTCATTTACGTGATAGAATTACAGACTGCGTTTAGTGCTGCTTTTAAACCACTTATCATTAAGCCTGCTTCGCCTGATTTTCCAAAGCCTTAAATCATAATAATTAAACCCACTAGACCTACCAAGATTACCCGGCATTAAGTAGTGTTTAGTATTTTTGGTAAATATCTCATAAGATTATTGATTTCATAATGGAAAATCGCTTGAAAAGGGTTGATTCGTAAAAGGTGTTTGACATGACAAATCGGATTTTGAAGGAATTACTATAAATTTTTTTTTAATGGGGCTTAATTTGTTGAAAGTCGTACCTTGAAGCCAATAAATCGAGGATGGAAAACTTATCCCAAGAAAATGCGAAACGATCACTAGTTACATTACTGAAAATAATCTTACAATATTTCTTTCCCATAATGAGGAAACTAATGGTCAAAGTTCCTTAATAAATACCCATTAGCTGTTACCAGCTCGTTATCTGCTTAGTATTGCTAAAGTTACTTAATTAAGAAGAACGCATCAGAGAAAATTACGCGTAAAATGCTTTTAATTTCCTACAAAGCATGGCCAAACTTTTCCAACTAAATATGAAACAATTTGTCCTTATTATAGTTCTACCTGAGCAAAAATTACCTTAGAAAGCTGTTGCTTTCATTGCAAGAATCCCAAAATAAAGAAAACCACTCCAATTCTATAGAGTATACGAGCCTTTCCCTTGGCTATTCTTGAATAATGCAGCAACATGGTTCCTAGCTTCCTTTATCAAGTTCCGTGTGACGCAATGTATACGCCTTATTATGGAGAAATTATGCTATTTCCACCTCAATGCTCTTTCCTTTTTTATATACCTTTGCTTAAATCCGAATTATTTAGGCTGAAGTAAGTGCCGACGAAGAAGTCTAATAGAACTTCCCTTGCGCATTTTCGTAGTAAACTCAACATGAGCTTTATAGCTGCATAAGTCAATTCACTTTAGATAAGTAAATTGAGATTGAAATGAAATCAGTCGAAGATAAGAAACGCAATTGATGCAGAGTAATACCTGTCACCACAAATAAAATTACTGTATATTTGTTTTTGGTAATTTGGTCTGTCAGATTTTAACTTTAGGAGGCAATCGCATAAATAGATTTCTTTTTGAAACAATTTTAAACTAAAAATTATACAATTTACATATAGAGGACGTGAGTCAAATCAATGCTAATGTAGCATTATCTCAACGCAGTAGTAACTAAAAAGGAGAAGAAGGAGATGCTGTTACATATTGGATTCTCCTTATCCCAAAACTAAGCCAAAATAATTCGAATCCAATATGAGTATTAAATGCCAAACCCGTTATGCAGGGTGTTTCAGATCTGTCGTGCCAAAATGACTCACTTAAGTGAGAGTGATATGATAGATCTCACTTAAGCAAACAAAAAATTTTTGGGCAGGGGGAGGGGGGGGGGGGGTTCTCATGGTATGCACATTACTCTTTTATTTTTATCTTTTCATCTACTTAACACAGCGACATCCGCTAAAAAAACTACTATCCTAATGACCTTTACAAAATTGTTAACAATGGATCAAACTCCTACCATTGCAGGTACAGTCACTTCTGAAAGTGAAAAAAATGGTTTTCGATTACCTAAAATTCAGCTTTTGTCCAAATGTTCTCCGAAATTTATGTAATTAGTACACCTCTTTTTTTGGCCATCTTATTACCTTACAAAATGGTGCAACATTACAAAGGATTAGAAAAACCGCAACCTTAGAAATCCCTGACTACCTAATTATTTTATTCCACTTTAGGTAATATATTTTCAAATAAACAAAATTTTTAAGATAGAGGGTGGAAAATTTTTGTTTTGGGTTAACAGGTAATTCATTTTAATTATTGCTGCAAAAATTAATTTGTAATTTTGTTTTATTGCCGATATTAGCTTGTGTTAGCCAGAATTTACACCCTTGTATCCTGGAGTTCTGTTACTCGTACCTGATGGAAATTTTACAATAAAAAAGAGTCAATCAGCAAGAATACCTATCATAGTTGAAAAACAAATCAATAAGTACGGTTGTTTTTAACCAAAAATGATTAAAAAATGGTAGAATTTACATTTGAGGCATACGTGGATATTATTTACATTTATCGTGTAGTAGACGGAAACGAAAGAGCGGCTGTAGTGAAATATCAAAGGAGATTCCCTAATCGGCGAGCACCCCAAAGAGGGGTATTAACATGGATTTTTCGAAAGTTAAGAGAAACACGACAGGGAGACATGACCCGATACTTTGCGAACTTCTGCCGAGGTCGAGCAGCAAATAATCACCATCGCAAGGCACAACCCTGATTGTCCTCATGTAAGGTTTGGGGGGTTATTTATCGAGAGGAATTACGGCCATATCACCATCACTCAGTCAAACGACTACTGGAAGGATATTCCGAGAAAAGACTGGAATTTAGCACTTGGCTTTTGGAACGTGACATTGACGACAGGGCTTTTCTGTACCGAGGAATCTCAATTCACCAGTGATGGTATCACGAACGTCCATTACCCCCATACCTGGTCGGAGACAAAGATTCAGTGTCAATGTATGTGCTGGAATCATCGGCAACATTTGGTAGGACCATAAATTTTGCCACAAGTGCTCAACAGTCAAATTTATGCCGACTTTTCGGAGGACACACTTCCAGATCTAATAAAGTAAATCCCTGTGCATAATCGAGTGGACATGTTTTACCAACGCGATGGAGCACCAGCGCATACTGCTAACATTGTGAAGGTAATGCTAAATGAAAAATTTTCTAGCTGCTCGATTGGACAAGGTGCACCGAATCCTTGGCCTCCTAGACCTCTAGACCTTACCTCATTTGACATTTTCTTATAAGGAGGAATAAAGGATGAAGTTTATTTAAGCCCTGTTAACACTAGGGAGGATTTAGTTAGCATAATTGGGAATGCAGCGACGAAAATACAGGAGAGGCTGGCTGCAATATGCCTTAAGCAGGGACTTAGAAGGAGATCGTTGGTATGCATCCAAAGTGGCGATGGGCATCACAAACCATTTTTGTCACTTTTGGAAGTGACTATACCTGCAATGGTAGGAGTTAGATCAACATTGTTGCAAATTTTGGAAAGGTTATTAGGATAGTAGTTTATAAGCGTTTGTTTCATGTCGCTGTATTGGGCAGATCGAAAGATAAAAATAAAAGTTGAATGTGCATACCATGGAAAACTTAAATTTATGAATCACTCTGTAACTCCTAAACGGTTGAGATTGCCCCCCCCCCCTAAAATTTTTTGTTTGCCTAGGTGAGATCTATCACCCCACTCATTTTGGCACATCAGATCTGAAACACCCTGTATATCGAGTATTTTTGACTAGTTTTGAAAATAAGGCTGGGTGTGTGTATGTACGGAGTACCCAAGTTTCACAGTCTTACCATATCTGCGACGTTGTGGTGACAGCTTTCGCACGACTTTGAAGTTCCTATTTCAATAAAAGTTGCATAAAGGTTGGATATCGGTAGGCAGGTGCCAGTTGTTATGTATCTCTCGTTCCCGTACTCCCTTGTGGGGCATGGGGCGAGAGAACAAATTCACCCGATTCTGGACAACGATTGCAGGTGGACCTATAATTTAAAGTGGATTCAGAGCCACTGAAATTTTATCTGCAATCTTCATGGCCCCTTTTTTACCGTGATCTGTTGTCAGCAGAAAACAACCATGGTTCGCCGCCGGTGGGATTCGAAACTGAGACGGGACTTGGTAGACCGATACTTTATCACCTACTCCACCAACGACTAGTATGTAATCATCATTAAAGTCGGTATATTGTTAGAAGAATACAGACTAGTTGTTATTCAAATCGTACTGTCCACGTCAAGACTAACATACTCGTACGACTAGTTGAAATTTAGGTCTTAAGACAATTAATCCAGCTACATTTTAATAATACACACAACTTGGAATATAATCGATTAACTTGCATAGAAAAAGCGATAGAAAACGGCTTGCTGCCGTTAGTTACTATTTTTTGTTTCATTTTAGCGATACTTGTCGTTTCTTTTCTTAAGGGCAATATAAAATCCCGAATATTTCCCCATTCTCGCAGTTAAATAAACTTTTCTGTCTTCCCTTATTTAAACATATACCACGATGAAACTTAAAGTGAAATTTAATACTTAGTTTTTTAGCAAGTTGCGCAATGGTTGTATGGAATCCATATTGACTAAAATATGACTTTGGAAGGACTACATTATATTGGTAGCGATACGCAAAGCATTTATCATCCATAATCACCTTTCCCTAAAATGGAGACGAATTAAGGGACATTTTATTCCGAAGACTGGCAAACGAGACCACGAACTAGTAAAGAACTTTAGGACGATAAGTCTAAAGTTCTTTGCATTAAGAGTACTAGAGCGGTTCCTTGATATACATCTGAGAAAAACTCTTTGTGGTGCAACGATGTAAAAATTGAAGGTGAAGATCCGTGGATACGGTGCTCCACGAGGTAGTATGTACAAATTGTGCAATCAGATATTCAATATAGTACAAACAATATACCCTGGCTGCATTCCTGGACATAGAAGGAGCCTTTAATAATGTGCGTGTTGAAGCCATCCAAGAATCTCTCACTCAGCTCGGCGTAGAGCAAAATCTTGTCTAGTATGTTAAAGTCAAGGAACTCGGGAATCCACATTTTTCTATATTTGTTCTGTTTCTGGGGGGGGGGGGGGGGGGGTGGCGAACAGGTGGAAAACTTGTATCGCCTACATCGGCCGTTTTTCATCATTCGGCGATAAAATATGCACCCCTAAAATGCTTCCCCCGCCCCCTCGGGTTGACGATAGCGCGAAAGTCGTCATTGGCAAAGTTATATATCGAAAAATGTGGATTAACTACTAAAGCCTGCAAGACCACTGTTCCGAAGTAACAATTCACTGCTTTCGAAATTAGTTATAAACGACTATGAAGGTAGCAGTTGTATGTCGGTATTCATATAGTAATAATTACGACTTCTTTCTTCTTCCTTTAACCCCTTGTGGGATATAGGGCGTCTACTACACCAACTCTCCACCTGGTTCAGTTCTTCGCCAACGCATTTAACTGTTGCCACGATTTGTTGATCTAGGTCCCTTCATTCTCTTCATTCAATTCAGCATCTTCCTTGGGTTCCATGTGAGTTCCAATCTACAGTTTGTTGAGCGACGTTGTTTGGCCCGTTTGAACTGACTTAACAAAACGGGAGAGAGGTTAAGTAAAAGCTTGAGGTAAAGTTAGCACATACTTTTTTTACTCTTTTTTTTATATGACCGTTGACCAACTTGAATAATTCATTTTTTTGTTGGGTAGCTTGGCGATATGAATGTCAAAAATATTTTTGGTACGGTTGGGATGGTGGAGGGGTTTGAACCTAACTTTGTAGCGCGTGGGCCGTTTTCTTTTATAACTCTATACAAGGAGAGTATAATCTTTCATTGTTAAGAGAAGAAACAATTCGGAACAGAGGGGAGGGAGTCTAGAGTAGATTAGCATTATTCTTTTTTTTTTTGGGTAGATTATGTTCAGCGATTGGTACCATGTAAATTTTTTTTTGTCGGGTGGGGAATTGGACTTGAACCTAACTGCGTAACGCGTAAACTGGTTTGGATGATTCTGTTTTAGTCATTCAGTCTCACATTATTAATACGAGATCAAATTTTGGTGTGAGATAAGGGGGAGACGTAGTCTAACTTTGTATCACGTGTACTATTTGGATGATTCTTTTATGTGGGGAATAATATGTTCGCCGATTGGCACAATGTCAGGAATTTTTTTGTTTTGCGAAGGGGGGGGGGCTTCGGTTGTTGAAAATAGCTTCGTGTGGGTCGATTTAGATGGTTCGTTTTTGACGTATAGAGTATGATATCAAATTTCTACCATAAGACAAATTTTGGGGAGGGGCACCCTAATCGATTTGGATGATTCCTTTTGTAGTTTATAGAGTATGTGCCACCGAAAATCTAATGCGGTAGGTGAGGAGGAAGAGGGGCATCCCAACCTCGCATCGTGTGTACCTATTTGAATAATTCGTTTGTTGCTGAATAGAGTATCTTGCTCCATTTGTGTCATCACAGAAATTGTGACATAGGGTTAGAGTAGGAGGAAAAGCACCAACTGGCTTCGTAAGCTGTAAACCGATTTTGATGATCTTAATTCAGTTGAACAGATTACGTTTCCTCATTGCTAAATGATAAAAAAATCTTGCATTTATAGTCGCTACAGGAAGTAGAGCAAATAATCCCCTTACTTCGTAATGCGTGGCCAAATTTTTATGATTTTCTCTTGCTGTAGAGAGTACGTTGGTGTACCAGCGCCAAAGTAGGAATTTTTTATCTAACACGAAGATGCGGATCCTACCAAACCAAAACTACGTAAACATTTCAGCTCACGAGATCATAAGGAAAGAGGATTAAATACTTTTGTTTGTTTAATTTACACCGTCTACACAATGTCGTAATAGATATAAAATGATATATTATTTAATGCGTTTTAGCGCTTTTTGTGAAATCGGTAAAATTTTTTTTAAGTAGTTTAAAGTGACTGATTGCGAGTTTTAACCACAAAGAGAATAAGTTCTATTTTAACTTTAGTATGATATAAGAAAGTTTTTCTTATCTTCGATCCAATAAAGTTTAAATTAAATGAATTTTGTTGTTTAGTTCCAACATTTTTTTTTGTTTCTCAAAAAACCCAGATTTAGAAACGTGGTGGAAAACGAACAAATTAAAAATGAACATAGTAAGGTTTTAATGTATATTCTTGTTTGTATGGATGGCAAGTGTATTCAATGTGTAAACAGTTTTAAATATTATACGTTGTATTAGACAATAAACTTAAGTTGTATTAAGATGCTATATAGTCCGGAGAAAATCGCAAAAAACGGTTTCCTAAGAAGGATATGAAGTATGTTAACTATAAAGATCACTCCAACATTATATAATGATTTGGTTATACAACAATTTTCATACATTATTATAGAATTGCTGAAATGGTTGTTTCCAGTTGTTGCAAAATCAACATATGATTCATATGATTTTCAAAGGCGACTTGTACACACCGATACCAGTATGTTGGAAACTTCCCCAATGATTTGAAGCTAGAATATAGGATCCCTGTATTTAAAATAAAATTAATAAATTTGTTATAAATAAAGCTAGTTAGATTTTAAGCAATTAATAATTAATCAATTTGAAATTAAATTATGATAATGAATTTATGTCCTAGTGTAGCGTAAAACTTGATTTTGAAACTAATAAAATAATTGAATCACAGCCCTGCTCTTCGATCTTATGTACTCAGGGCTTCGGACATTTGAGCTACATGTCTTTATTTGTTGGATAGGAGACATACATCGTCGGCATAATCCAGGTGCGTATCAGGAAAAGAAAAAATAACAGTATGCATCCTTGTCACACTCCATTCATTTGACGTGACATTGGACTTCTGAGCAGGACTCCTTTATGATGGTGATAATTTTTCTAAGATGCCTCTCCTACGTAAAGCTGCCATTACATATTCTCGATCAACTCTGTCAAACGCCTTCTTAAACTCGACGAACATTAGATGTAAAGGAGACCTCCATTCGGCGGATTGCTTGATGATAATTCACGAAAAGCCTGCCTCTGTTAATAGTGCGCTCAATTGTATTCTTGATTCGCATTAAGATGAATTTAGGCATTAATTTGAAGACTGCAGTTAAGAGACATATACCACGCCAACTGCTACAACTCCTCAGGTCGTTTTTTTAGGGAATCTTCACAATTACGCCTGTTTTCCATTCACTGGGATAGATCTCGGTTTTCAAACATTCCTGAATTACGGGGAGAAGAATATCAGCCGCAACAATGGGATCCGTCTTAATTAGTTCCGCTGGTATTCTACAGAGTTAGATCAATTCGTTGAGCCACACGACCACCATGCCATGGGTCCCGGGTTCGAGACCAGATCTCCCCGTGAGCTGTTATTAAGAAATTAAAATAATCCACTCCGTCTCTGGGCTATTGTCTAGCTCGCAGCAATGCAAAACAAGACATTCAGGTTTCCTCACTTCCCTTACCCTAATTCCCTTCCGGCCGAAACCATGCTAACGCATCAAAGGGTTGTCCCTTAGGATTTGGCCACATTGTAAAAAAAAAGATCCCTGGGGCCTTACCGAGGTCCATCGACTTAATTGTCTCAGCTAACTCCAATCTTGTCAGAGTCTTAATATTAATATTGGCCGCAGCCTGCGGATGCTCGGACTTTGACGGTCCAAAGGTATTGTTTAGGACTTCAAAAAAATATTCTTTTCACCTCCGCAGTTGATATTCCTCCATGACAAGAAGGGATTCAATAGTATCTCTTACGGGATGTTGTGTCGTAAAAGTCTTTCCTGCCAGTTTTTTAGCAATCTTGTAATGAACCTCCACTGTCGCGGTAGCCCGCTTCTTTTGCTCTTTTTGTAAGCGCGTTGATGTAATTGCAATGGTTAGGTCTTATACTTCTTTGGACGCCTTTTTTTTGTAAAGATCAGTATGCAGATCTTAGATGTTGTTTAACTTCAACTTCATTAGTAGTAGTAGTAGTTCCTGTATTTTTCACCATGTGGCGAGACTGATATATGGTCTTCTTCCGCTTTCTAATCGTTCCACATATTCTGTACCAAAGCTCACAAAACATTCCTTCGCCCTTTACCATTTTTGGTCGATGGAGTCATCGGTGTTTTCGGCGCAATGTGGTGGTATATGCGCTGCGGATGTTCGGTCGAGTCATCTCCAATCCTAATAATTACCCCCTCGCTGGCAGCACGATAACTTTTTACTGAACTTCGCAATGGCATTTTTCGCTCAAAGTATGCTGTCGTGTATGTGTAATCTGATACAGATGACAGCAATATTTTTTTGCTGTCGTCCCTGCGGTTTCTTTTGCTGCCTGCGGCTGTTTCAGGCGAAAAAGTTCAGTTAATGGCAAACTTAAATGTCTACAATTTGTGCGTTAAAATATTTTATAAAATTTTAAGAAATAACGAAGGAGAAGATGTATCGAGGCTATCATTTGAATTTCAAAAGAACATGGTATTTGCTCGGGTTTTAGGTCATTCCGCTAACTTCAGTCGACATTTATAGAATAACTATTGTGAGGGGAATTCAAAGTGTCCTCTAAACAGGTTTACTGTTCCTCAGTAAACCACACGACCAAGTCGTCCAACAAAATTGCCTCTAGTTTGTATTATCACCTTTGCATTCTGAACGCACCCAACATATTTCCAGACGGATGTCCTGGACAGAATAGGAACATTATTGTCCTTATAATTTAGAGTATGATAAAAAGGCCATTTGGATTGCAGAGGAAATGTCAATGGGGCAAATGGGCAAATTTAACGAAATATCGGTTCTTAATCATAACATATTTTTTCTTCAATTACTTAACTTGTTAGATACTAAATATGCAAATAACTCTGAAGAATACCAATATTACTACTTTAATAGCATTTCGGAAACGGCAAATCTTGACATTTTGTGGTAAAGATACGATATTCTTAACTCGATTTTTGGATTATCTCATCGAATTCTACAAGAATCAATGGCTAAATTAAGAAAAAAAGTAATTATAACATTTACTTATTTATTTATTTAAGATTCATCAAAGGGCTGATTACTTAACATGTAAATATAAATAGTTATAAAATAAAATAAGAATCACAATAGTTACAATAACTAGAAAATAATTAATATACAAAAAATAACTAGAAAAATAGAAAAATAATTAACTAGAAATATAATTAATAATACATAATAATTACAAAATAATAACAGAGTAGTTAGGAAAGTTTGGCCTTCACAGAATTTTTCGACAGATTAAAATCAATGTTGTTAAAATGCGAATTAAAAAACCGAGATATTGACGTGACGGGCTCGTGAAAACCGTAATTTTTGCGATGCTGTGGAATTTTAAGAAAATATCGATTTCTCAAGGAGCGATTCGGAATCGATATATTAAAAGAAGACAACAAGACTGGAGAGTCAACATTACCTTGAAGACATTCAAAAGCGAAAACAGTTCTAGAGATGTTACGTCTGAATTCAAGAGAGTGTAATTTTATGAACTTAAGCCTATCTGAGTACGGCGGCAGGATAAGAGGGTCGCTCCAAGGGAGCCCACGAAGTGCAAAGCGAACAAAACGGCGCTGGACTGCCTCTACCCGGTCAATTGAGTCACGATAAAATGGTGACCAAACACAACTAGAATACTCCAGAATAGGCCTAACAAAGGTGCAGTAGAGAAGCCTGTTGATATAAGGGTCGTCAAAAACCGTTGCCCATCTTTTTATAAAACCCAATTCAGAATTAGCCTTAATAACTATCTCATCAATGTGATCGTCAAACGTAAAACGACTGTCCAACCAGACACCCAAGTCCTTGGTCCTATTAATTTTTTCCAGAACACAGCCATGCATGGTGTAGTTGAAGTCGAGAGGATTCTTTCTACGAGCAAAAGACATAGACGTACACTTACTAATATTGAGATGCAATTCACCCAGAAAGGACATGAGTCATAACCTAACAAGTAAACTTTAAGTACTCGTAGTGTAAATAAAATTTTTTCATAAGCAACTCCAAACATGTGTACTACAATGTAGTACGAATTTCTTGTAGCATTTCAAATATTCAGTTATTATCATTATTTATAAAAGTTTTAATAGTAAATTAAAGTATAATATAAATAACATATCTAAACACAAACACAAAATTTACCGGGAAACTCTAATAAATTCGAATATTGATTGTTCAAAAACTATTTAAGATTTAATTAATTCAATGTTTAATGGAAATGTAAACTCAACAGTCGTTCTCAGTCCATTTTTCCAGCAGAAGTTGAAGATTAGGAAAAATCTTTTTATTCTGCTTAAAATGTCCTGTCTAAGTACCTTAAAGCTAATAGACGACAAGTTGCCTCTTTGGATTTACAAAAATAATGCAAAATATCCTCTACTTTGGCCGGTGGTAGAGAAAAGAACTGAGTGCTGTCGTTCCAAGGGATTCAGTCCTCCACCAAGTTCGCTTTACATCTTTCTACGTCTCTCAATATATTTTTCCCTTTTCGTTCAATTAGAATACACTTTCGCAGCAATTTATCCAGTTCCTTGTTGCTCCCCTTTAAAAGTTATTTTCTGAAGGGCATGAATTGGTAAGAGACTTCAAGAAACGGTTGTCCAAGAGTGAGTTTTGGTTGCTTAAGGTTACTTTTCCCCCCTGATCTTAAGTGGGGATAATCTGTATTGTTTAAATGCAAAGCCTTCTTTAGCATCCGTCCTTGTTACTGAATTAAAAGGGCTCATTTCACAATTTATAGTTGATGAACTGTTTTATGAAAAATTTCACTTTGAACATTTCAACTTTATTAATAAAAAAATCTTCTCATTTCTACTTTATCAGAAGATGTTAAAGAGCATATCCTCAGAAAATTTATAAACTTTTTAATAAAGTTTGCATTAACAGTTTCCGTAAAATACAAAATAATTTGGTCACACGACATGACATGAATATTTAATTTCCGCAGTAAACCGTGGAAGAAGGGAAAAAGACCTGAGGATAATCTAAATTACTCCAAGAACTCAATTTCCACTTAGAAGGACACCCTTGGGCCTAATTATTAATTTCCGAACAAATTTTTTCATTGACCGAAATTTATGTTGAAATTTCGACTGTTAGATATTTAAATTAGGGCGAATATTTCACAGTGACACTTAAGACAAGTTAATTCTCATAGCAGCTTTGGGTCTGCAATGCCCAATCAATTATTTTTGCTTTAAATAACGTCTTCATTACTAAAGTCATATAACATTTTCTGACAACCAAAATCCCTTGAATGAAGGAAAGATTTAGGGCACATGTCAAGCTATCCCAATAAACAAAAAGCTTAAATGAATATTAGCTTTAGTTGGGAGCAAGCATACAGAGTGAAGGACAGAAGTCGACTACAGGATAATTACCGGGACTATAGATTTCGACTGTGCAAAACAGGCAATAGCCACCAATTATTGGAGCATCCATGAAACACCAAATTATACCTCTGTTGAACGTCCAAGTGGTCATCTGTATTGTTCGCTTTGGTAACTTTCATATTAGAGAATAATTAATTTGGTGATCGGCTCAAATTTGTGATATATTTGCAACATCTGAATAACTAGAGGATTATCGTTGTCCACAGAATATAAATACCTATAGCCTTATAGACTATATAGATGTATTATGTGTTTTTGGGTGTGTGCTTTATACTAAGCTTAAACAAGATTCAATTTAGGAAAACATGTTAGAGAGAAGTACGATAATTGCTGGACATTCTGTCATTAAATTACTTGCCAATATCGTTTAAGATGCTGAAATAAATTGCATTGCAAATATACACATAGTCGAGCTTTCTGACCTTTTGGTTAATTAAAGACATAACTACACTGCTTGTTTATATAAGGGCTTTGAATTCTCGGATAAAGCACATGAATTGAATAGCCTCTCTATGAAGACCCAGAGTAAGTTTAATTGAAATTTAGCTATGCTGTATTTATCTCAAAAATATAATTTTAAGTACTACAGATTATAGTAGAAGTAAATTGTCGACATTTTAACAATAAGTAAATTTTCTGGGATCACTAGTAAATTTACTATACATTTATGGAAGGAAATAGAGATTGTTCTTAATTGTTTATTTTTTTTCAAACTCAGCAAAGACTTAAATGAAAATAAATCAAATAGAAATTAAAATAAATTAATTAAAAGAGCAGAATTAGTAAGTTATTGCCTTTAGATGAGTTAGACAATGTTTATTAGGCTTAAGTCTGATCTAACACAGGGTTAGACAGGGTGCAAAAAGCGCTTTGTTTTCTTTATAGCTCCAACCACAAGAGCTACCTCTTATATATAAGGGGTAGCTTCTTTTGTATAAAAGAAGAAGTTGTAAAACTCGAACTAAAATCTCTTGAGGGCCTACCGAATAGATAGATATGGAAGTTTAAAGAAGAAAGTCAGATGGATGAAGAATACCGAAGCTGTTGCGTAAACTTAAGCTATAGGAAGTTACGGCATAGCCCGGCCGGATGCGGCTAAAAACGGAGCCTATCCGATGGAGAAACTTAGTGGAGAAGGGCATCAATTATGAATTACCTTTAAAAATGGAAATGTCTAAAGACTGCTGTTGGCTACACTGCTGAGGTGACCGAATACACACAGAAGATGACTGGTACGAAATTATAATGTGATACAACTGTCCAAATCGGTGCTTAGTTTAATTGGATTAAGTTTTCGCTTTATTGCGAAGGCGTTCAGTGGTGGTGCTGCTGAGGAAGAACCAAAGAAATTGTCTTTCTTTCTTTCTTTCTTTCTTTTCTTTTCTTAATCAGAAACACCGGTCGTGTTAAGAAATATTAATATTTCTGTTCTTTTAGCTAAAGTTTGTTCGAGTAAAAATAATACTCTCCGATTCCTAGCCTAAGAAAGTTCACTTTTCATATTTTCAAAGAAAATGTTTAGGCAACATTTTAAATTTTTACAAATACAAATTTTACATGTCCCTTTAAAAAAGGCCCAGTTCGCCCGTAACCTATTTCAGGCGACGGAGTGAATATACCCAATTCGTTAGTAGTATAGATATGGGGGTTCTGGCTTATGAGAAAATGGACACAAAAATGTGCTATGGGGGTTCTGGCTCATGATAAAATGGAGCCGAAAATGTGCTATGGGGGTTCTGTATCAAAATGTGCAAGTGCAGATTTGAAATGTATGAAATAGTGAGTAAAAAGTATGTACGTGAATAAAAAGTTGCACCCAACACCAACACCATGATAAAGCTGTTCATAGACCTGGTAAGAGCTGTTCGTAGAGCTGGTGTTGGTGTTGGCGGGGAGTGACAGGTTATGAATATCGACATAATACACCAGATCTACGAACAGCTCTTACCAGGTCAATGAACAGCTTTATCATGGTGTTGGTGTTGGGTGCAAAATTTTTATTCATGCACATACTTTTTACTCACAATTTCATACATTTAAATTCTGCACTTGCAAATTTGGATACAGAACCCCCATAGGACATTTTCGGCTCCATTTTCTCATGAGCCAGAACCCCCATAGCAGATTTCTTGTAGACACATTAAAACACGCGATACCAGAGCTGCAAATCGCACCAATACCTATACTCTCCAGGTCAAATTTGGACGTAACATCATCGGGTATCTTTTAGTAAACAAATTAACACGAATGTGGATCAGTTTACCATCTCCGCTTTTCTCTCATCTTATGGGCCCGAAATTTTCAAACGAGGCGTACATCGACCCCGACTTCAATCAAACTCTTAACCCATTTCACTCACCCGTAATTCCTTTCCTGCCAAGGTTGGGCTTTAGCATCATAGGGAATCCCCTGAGCTTTGACAATATCATATAAAATTTTAATGACACCCTTAATTAGGGATTGAAAGAAATCTTGAAATCGGTTGAATATCACCGGAAATAATAACAAAGTATTACCTACTTTTTCGGTGGTACACATTTATAGTGAATGGGGTCGTTTGGTGCCGTTTTTCTTTACGTAATTACTCGATAACAGTACGTTTGCAATCCGCAACATGTGGTTTATTTCTCTTCTACCTTCTATTACCTAACTGTTGATGTAATTTGCTTTCCGATCCGATTAATAATTTACGACTAATCAGTAAACGAATGAAAAAGTCCCTTTTTGACCGGAGTTTGTGGTTACAGATTTTGGTGATATGACACCCTCGGTAAGGTATTCCATTAAAAAAAAGATTGATATGAAGTTTTTGTGATTGAAAAAAGAAATACATCGTTTAATTAGTGGTGCCACAACTTTAATCTACGTCACAAATTTGAATGTAAAGGATACCCCCCCCCCCTCCAAATTCACACAAAACAATGTATTTGTTTAGATTGCTTAAATAGAGCATAAAGAAACATAAATTTTATATCATTTCATTCAGATATCCCCACTCTAAGCTATAATTTTTTGAAACTTAATATAATTATTATTTTGATGTGCTCCCCCCCCCCCCCCTCACACTCCCAGCTTCAATTCCTGGTTGCGCCACTGTACAGAATTATACAGTTCGGGACAAAATATTCGCAAAGGAAATGTGACACGAACTGTTTAGTTCAATATAATTTTTTATTTTGAATTGAGTTTAATAATTTTTAAGCAGAATTGTTTCACGTCATGTTCTAAAGACAAAAATAGCAATAAATTTTCAATTCCGAGAAAAAACCCCTGGTTATCGACATAAGGCCTAAATAGACATTTCTAAAGATATGCTCAATTTAAAAAATACTTATGACTTTTTTAATCCCTCTGGTTCCTTTAACTCCTTATGGGGCATAGGGCGTCTTATAAACCGGCTCTCCATCTGCTCCGCTCCTGCGTTAACGCCTCTAACTCGCCTCGGCGGCCAGGTAATTCGGCATCTTTCTTGGGTCCCGTGCGGGTTCAAATCTAGCACCTTATATGCGATGTTGTGTGGCTCTTTTCTTGGTGTGTGGCCTATCCATTGCCAGTCTGTGTGTGTCTTTGTATTATAATGACCTCCGGCCCCACTCCGGTTGAGAAAGGCGAGTCGCTTACGCTTTCCTAATGGCAACCTAACTTTAGTTACGTTTTTTGATCATCCTTATGAGGACCTACTACCATATTTCGAAAAGCTTTATTAGGCCCACATTTGTATTTAATCAGTCCTTTCTGAAATTTTTAGTCGGAGCCAAATATGATATCTATAAAAGCGAAAGTATGACTGAAAATTTATCTATAGCAATGTTGCTGTTGTCATAACATATCATTGGCCTTTTCAATAATCTTGCTCTGATTGTTTTGCTACTGAGATAAATGTTGAAAGCAACCAAAAAAGTCGTTAATGAATATTATACATCTTACAGAACGTGTCATAAGAAGAAACGTCATTTAGCTCCTTTCAGTTTCAAAGAACTTGCAAATGATATAGGAAATTATAATATAGTTACTCTTATTTACCTAATGGAAATATAGTAGACTACGTACCAGCACCTATGCTATTCTTACCGTTTATAGTGGCTTTTAAATAAAAATAGACGAAGGAGTAAGATTCCGCCATCTTCTCTTAAAGTCGAAAGAAATTTGTTTAAGCCTTCAATTTTCACCTTTTCCACTTAAATTACTGCGATCATAAGAACTTTTAATAAACATGACAGAAAAAAGTGGAAATAGTGTCACTCACAGATTGTTTTTAAGTCATCAAAGGAAACAACAAATTACTTTTGGTCGACCTATGAAAATGTCGGCTTCCCATCAGGTCACTTCCAATTTTTCGTAGCATTTACCAAATTTCGGTTTAACGGAAATTGAAATAGACTGGCGAATATAATGGATTTTTGTGGTATTTGCTCAGCATGACCTTGATAAGTAGAGAGCGTGATGTCTGCAACAAAAGTTACTACGAATCATACCAGTCATTTTAGATATAAATTTTTAGCTTGTTCATATATGTATTCACTATTACTATGTATGTAATTTTACAAAAATGGCAAAGTGACAAAATTTTTGAAACCTATTGTAGTCTAATGTACCAAAGAAAACCCCTTTCTATTCTATGTGTCGGTCTACATTTGCTGATAAGACTCAGGCAGCCAAAACCCGAAATAACACATTGAGCTACACCTGAGCCCCGTGCAGTCGACACCATCTAAGGATTTCTAATGCAAAATCGATAATCATAAACATATATTCACGAGTAGTCACAACGCGAACAGAAAGAGACAGTGGAATGCCTTGGGGAGTCTATAGAAACTTGGTATGGATAAAGTTTGCATAGTACATCAGGAAAACGTCATTGCTTTTTGAACGGCGACGATTCGAAAGAAGGCTGAAGCTCTTTTCTTAACCGAAGGATCAATAGACAAGGTTGGGCGTGCAAAAATTCAGTTGGTGTGAGCCGATACGAACAACATAAATGTCCTCGAGGATTTGAGGAATGAAGTTGTCCAAAAAGCTTCCATTCAATTTTCCTTAGCATTAAAATATGGGAAATTCCAAGCAAACTGCCCTTGGGCAACGAATTCATTTACTTGAGGAGTTCTCTTTTATTGAAAGGAATTGTCTCTGCTCGCTGTCTTAAAGGTTTTATGTTCGTGTGAATATAGTTCTTATCAGAAATTTAATTTACTGCCTAAAATGTTTGAGAGAATTTCGCTTTATATAAGTCAATATAATCCAAGTATTATCTGTTAGTAAATAGCTTTAAAAATAATAAAAATTAATATAATGGTATTTACTAAACAAGCCTTTAGAAAACTTAAAAATTTAATGGAGATAATCCCGATAAACTGCAAATAATACGGTTCCGTTTATTTTATACATACATGGAACTAATATTCCCATATTCTCAAATTCCTTGTTTCTTTCTAACGAAGGATGTGCTATAGCAGGAAACCTTGAGCTTTGGCATTATAAAAAACTAACGTTGGGACATTTTCTAACCAATTTGTTTTAACGATATAGGACTCGATGGCTCCTATTAGCTCGGTTTAAATAGCATCATAGCTGAAAGACACTTGGATTTTCCCCTTGAACATTTTGAGACTGAGCATTTGTTCAATTTTTGATATACGAGCTAAATAGTATAGTTATTACGTTGGTTCGAAAGGCAGTTAATTCTGCCCGTTTTTAATATATTAGAAGGCAGTTACAAGAGTTATTGTTTGATACATTTGATATAGATAACATCTGCATAAGCAACATCTGCAACAAATCATTTGAATGTAATATTTGATATAATATTTGTGCACCTGCTTATTTGTATTTTAGGTCAAAAATCCAAGCCCGCTGACCGCTAACCTATATTACATTCCAGAAAGAGAGAAGGACAGAAGATGAAAATCGAAACCAAGTTTTTCTTCCTACTGCGCGTGAAAATTTGATATTATTTGCCTGACTGAGACCTGGCTGTGTGCTGGGACCTCTGACTCCGAACTCTTTGGTCCTGACTTTTCGCCGTGACTGCTTGATGTCTGAGTTATGTGCCCCTCTTATGCGATGTGCTGAGGTTCAAGCTGATGGGTTTTCACCCTTATTGGCTGCCTCTCATCATGCTTTGTCCTGCTGGACACTGTTACTTCGTCTGGTTGGTTCAATGTTGTGATATTGCCAATGACGCGGGCAGGTTTTTGGATCCTGCGTTCTCATTTGACCCCAATGGTATATTAGTTAGGATATGTATTGTCCCCGTGTTGCCGTAATCTTATTATAATCCCGCGCTCTTAATTATTACGTGTTTCGATGCTGTCGACAAATCTCTCCCTATACTTGGTGATGTTGAAAATGGGAAACAACGCAAAGAAATACCGCAAGCCAACGATGAGTTAGTATGAGTCAGTTTTCGAAGAACCCTGTACGAGTTCGGATGCAAATAAAATTGAATTGAATTAGAGCTTTGATTTTTGTTCGCATTTTTTAACCGATTTAAAAAAAAAAGAGGAGGTTCTCAATTCGACTGTATGTTTCTTTTTTTTGTATGTTTGTTACGCGATCATTCCGCCAATTGTGAATTGATTTTGATGATTCTTTTTTTTGTTTGGTAGGTATTACTTCAGAGGGGGTCCCATGTCCAAAAGATTTTTGGTGGGGTAGGGGTAAAACCTAACTTTGTAATCAATTTGGATGGTTCTTTTTTTGTTGTACAGAGGATGATCCCCCATTGCTAATATGAGAAAAAAATTTGGTCTAGATTTGGGGGAAGGGGGAGGGGTAGTCTAGCTTCGTAACACGTAGCCCGATTTGAATGGTTCCATTGCTGTTATAAAGAGCATGATCCCCCATTGCTTATAGCAGGATAATTTGGTTCTATGGTGGGTGGTAAGAAAGGGGTGTGGAGGGGTAGTCTAATGACGTAACGCTTGGATAATTTCAATGATTCTTCTTCTGTTGGATAGAGTATGTGCCCCGATTGATACCGCAAGAAAAAAATTTCTTTTGTTGGGGGGGGGGGGGGGGGGGGTAGGGAGTTGAACCTAACTTTTTAACGAGTGGACCAATTCGGATGGTTCATTTTTTGTTGTACAGAATAGAAGACACTAAAAAGTGAAAAATCAAAAGTTTTAAAAAAAAAATTTTACCGAATTCACAAAAAGCACTAAAATGCATAAAATAATTTTTAATTTTATATCTATTACGTCATTTTGAAGTCGGTGCAAATTAAAGAAACACAACAATTACCCAACCATAATCGAAGATACTATATAAATTTACCTAAACGTGTCAGCTCAAGGGGTCATAAAAAAGGACGATTAAATACTTTTGTTGTAGTTGCTGAAATTTTTTCCGATATCACATTTCAGGACTTCGTAACACTGAAAGGCAGCGGATGGAAATTTATAGTGGTGGGAACGAATAATTCGAACAGTAATGCATTCAGATGCCCTGAAAGTTACAATCGAAAAGAAACCTTAGTGAAGATCAACTGTAGACTTTATTCTGAGAAATAGAATTTACCGTCAACTCGAGACCTTTAACTTGCATTTCGGATAGCCCTAATGAACTAGAACGGCTATCTCCAGCGCATTTTTCAATTGATTCCACACCTACTGCACTACCGCCCCTAACTGTTCCAAAAAGCAAGATTGACGAATTTTTGTAGATGCAGGAATAACTATAATAAGTATAAAAATATAATAAGTAACTTTGAAAAAGTCGTCAGTTTATGATTAATACATTCTGGAAATGCTGGATACAAGAATATTTGTGGCAGCTTCGTTCTGCCGACCACACACCGAGATCATTTTCGTCATCAGTTAGGGTTGGTGATGTTGTTGTGTTAAAGGAGCAGAATATTACCTACCAATTGCTTGTCTGTGTAATGTTCCAAAAATGTTTGAGACCCTGGTCATTGACGTGCTTCACTTTTACTGCCGGCATTTCATGTGTTCCTTCCGTCACAGCTTCCTTAAGGGTAAATCAACTATTACCAACCTCCTTGAATTCCTGAATAACTCTTTGTCAGTCATTGAATCAAGTAAATAGGTGGACTACATATTCATGGATTTTAGCAAGGCCTTTGATAAGATTGACCATGGAATCTTTGTTCACAAGCTATCTGCTTGGGTTTAATTCGCGTTTCGTCGATTGGTCGTATTCTTATTGGTATTCGTACGCGGCATGCCCGACTCTTTCAGACTAAATCTCTGTCACCTCAGGAATGCCTTAGGTCATCATACTCGGCCTGCTCCTTTTCAATCTGTATATTAATGATCTTTCGTTTATTTTACCCAACGCTAAAATTCTATTTTATGCGGAAGATGCGAACATATTTCGCACTTTTTCTCAGAACCCCGAATATGATTTCCAAAACACTGATTTGGCTGTGTCTAGTGAATAGCGTGTTTGCAATGGAATTTGTTATTAGGGCTAATTCCAGGGAGCTTGAAGCTACTTAACCTGTGCCGCACTTCTGGAACTGCAAGTCATACCCTGAAATACGCCAGGCCCGTCTGGGATCCCTACATCGCTGCTCACATCAACCGTATTGAAGCGATGCAGCGCAGATTTCTAACGCCTCTTCAACGAGCACTACGCCAATCTGAATATAAACTTGTCCAGGCTTCGATTGAAGAGTCAGATATAGTTTGTAATTAGTTAATCGTTCATCGTGGTCCGAGTAAGTTTGCTGCTACATAATCTAAGCATGTCTAATTTTAAGACAATTATATTTTGTGTAGTAGTTAGTATTGACGTACATTTTTGAAGTTAACTTCTCTTCATAAGCAAACAAGGTTTTAAAATGCCTCTTTTACAGGGGATTATAGAAGTTCTGATAAGGTTGGTAGCCATGTTTAATTAAATGTTGACATCGGCTGTCAAAAGTTTAATGGTTCTGATGTTGAATGGAACACCAAAGTTACTACCAAAATCAGTTTTTCATTCGCCAACCTCGAAGCGAACTTGGTGGGTTTAAGGGTAGCAATAATAGCAATTGGAGCAAGCTATTCGTCGAGTTGTAAACAAGTTCCAAAGCAATTTCGTTACTGAATTTAATGTCGCCAGTAGGACATAAAAACCCAAATAAAGCCAATATTGCCGCTGAAAATAAAAGTGTAAGGGATGATCCAAATTTTTCGATTCCTATTAGTTTGAAACATTTAGAGTCATAATGTGGCACAACATACCGTATTTTGCTCAAAGAACGGGCCTACACCCCGTCGAGATCTAGTTGGTGTAGAAATTAAAGGAGCATTGTGTCGTAGGTTTGCTGATCGGCTTCTTTGCTAACTTTTAACTGATTAAAATCTTCTTAGCTAATGAAGATCATTTCAGTTAGTAAGCAGGTACTTGGTGGGAGAAAAATCCACAATTCACCAAGCCAGTGGAAGCTAACCGTTAGTTGCGCGTTTCATATTGGTGATGCCATCGGTCTTTATTCCTTTCAAGAGAATGTAAGAGCGAACGTTACAATGAACGGGATACGTTACAGGTAAATGTTTAACGATTATTTCTTTGAGAATTTTTATAACATTGATCTCAGTGAATGGAGAGAACAGGATGGGGCGTGCGACTATCGAATTATTGAAGATGACATCCTGAAAAACTCTTCAAGTTTATTGACTCAATCTTCTTAGTGGAGATTGTGTGGTAAGCCACCATAAATAAACAAAATAATAACACTACTAATTGTCTATCACACTTGGTTTACCTACTCCTAGACCGGTTTCTGCAGCCTTCGTTTAGTGATGATAGCCAAAGGCTGCTGAAACCGGTCTACACTCGGTGGTACGTGTGTTCTTCTTTAAAAAGTAAGTGTGGAGACGGAGCTGGATTAATTCGTTGAGCGGCACGACACCATGCCATGGGTCCCGGGTTCGAGGCCAGGTCTCCCCGTAAGCTTTTATTAAGAAATTAAAAATAATCCACTCCGTCTATGGGATGTTATCAAGCTCGCAGCAATGCAAAAACAAGGCTCAAGTTTTCTCACTTCCCTTACCCTAATTCCCTTCTGTCCAAAACCATGCTAACGCATAAAAGGGTTGTCCCCTAGGCTTTGGCCACATCGTATAAAAAAACAATAGTAGTGTTATTATTTTTGTTTCTTTAAGTTTACTTTTGCATTTGCTAAGATCATATAGTTGTTGATAATAAGTATAATCGGCATTGTAGTCGTCGGTAGAGTAAGTGACAAGGTGTTGGTCTTTCATCGCGAAGGTCCAGGTTCAAACCAAACCGGTGGCGACACACGGTTTTCTGCTGACAACAGATTACGATAAAAGGCCATTGGAGGTTCCAAAGCAACGTCGGTGCTTCGCAATCTATCTTAAAAAAGAAGTATTCTATAATTGGTTTTATATTGGGTTTCCGACAATGTCTGCCCAAGTCAGTGTCGGAAGCATCATTTTTGTGAACATGTACTACCGTAAGATAGTGGCCGGTGTAGTAACCACCCATAGTTCTACATTTAGTCACAGTTAGGTTGAGTAGGCATTTAGTCTTATTTACCTCATATTATTTCCAATTGATATTTGCGATTCGACGCGTCGTGGTCTCTTCCGATCGTCTCTTCGCAGGATTTAATAGTCCAACGTTGAAATGTTTAACAACACCACATGTCGGAGGAAGTACTTGTTCCGCTTCCTGAACATGCCTTTCAACTCCTCTGTTAGCAAGAACATATGTATGCTGCTTCGTTTCCTGTGATGCCTCTGTGCCCAGATATCCAGCAGAGTTGCACTATAGCAATCAAAAAATGATTTAAGTTTGAAATCTCTACTCAGGAAATCGCTTTAGAGCCATTTATGTAGATGTTCATTTTATATGCAAATTCCTCCGTTCTGTTTTCCGAGAAATTCCTGAACAGTATTACTACCTCGAACTTTCTGTTGAAGTCCAGAATCGGTACAATGTAGTCAGTGGGCGTATTGAGATTCTCCGCTAAGTTACTATGGCCGTGCCGACTAGTCTTGAGGAACTTTGGCTGTTTCAGGCGCAACACCGCCCTCAGCGCGTCGTTCTTTGCGTACACAGGTGGGAGGTGTTGAATTATATCAAGGAAGTGGATTTGAATACACCAGTAATTCTCAATCCCATTATTCTGTACAGATAAGCTTTCCTGTTCACAGCTGGCCACCAAACCTTACAAAATGATTGGTCGCACTGTTGCGTGATGTAGGGCTCCAGCCTCCACTTTTCACTTTAGAGTACTTTGCCGGTGTTAAAAAGTGCCATTTTGCGTGGGATGATGCCAAGCCTCCTGGTTTTCGCTCTTTTAAGGCTACTTCCGTGATTAAGCTAATCGTGGTCAGATACTTGTCTGGCCTCCTCTCAAGCGTCCGGGTACATCATTTATAATCAGCAACCATATGAGCACTTACGATTGCCTTAGTGGTTATCCTATTGAAAGTCTCTTCTATGTCAGCAAAGTTTCCCAAGGTGTATTCTTTATATATCAAGGACTTTTCGATTTGGGTAGAAAAGAACTTAGACCGATCGGTCTGTAGTCACAGGATTTGGCTTGACCGCACTTAATCGCTTTCGAAATGAAGAATACTCGCGATAGATGCGAGGACTCAGATACATTCATTCGTTCAGTCTCAAACAAGCTCTGAAGAACACCGTCAACCAGGGGATAACCAGCTCATGTATCTTCTAGAAGTCTGCCGTCTTGACCCGGCGACTTTTTTGGGTCAAATGAGTTGGTCGCCCATCTAACTCTATCCTGGAATATAAATTCCAGCGTCTTCTCGCTGTTTTCCGTCCAAATACCGCTATTGTTACAGAGTAGTATAGGTTGTGTAGAATTTTTGCAATTAATAATCCTCAACCTGGAAGTACCTATCTGAGGTTTTTTTTCACAAAAGATCCTTCTTTTTAGCTGATCTGATATTCTTCTTATTTTATCCGTTCTTCCTGTTCACTGAGGAATTTTGCCAGCCTGAATGCTCGCAAACTCTACGGCGGGTTTCAGTTAAACTCTTATCCCACCAATTGGACTGAGATTTGTTCCCAGGCCCATATCCATTCACTGGCTTACTGAATTTTCCCCAATCGGTCTCCCCCAATCCTTTTCCTTACAGATTCTTTCCGTCTTCTTTAACCCAAAAGCTAATATAGCTGTGATCCGATAACAAGGGCTTTTATTACACCCTACAATGCACCAGATCATAACCATCTGTACCCATGAGGAGCCTAACGTCGAGCGTTCTCACTGGTTGGGCTCCTATACATTTATACCTTCCTCTGTTTCCAATGATTAAGTTAGTGTTTAGTATATAGTACTGCTCCATATGATCACTAGGTTGAGCTTTTTCTGCTTCGCTTCTTTCACTAGTGTCCCTAATTCCCTGTCATGTGCTATGTAGGTCGATGCAATGAGCAATTGTGGCTCATTCTTTCCAAACTCACACAGCACAACTGTTAAGCCATTGGTACGCCAATTAAAGCAAAGGTTATTATTCATTTCCTTCCTTGCCAGTATATTTTAACATTTCTTACCTTCACTCTTCTGCCTCCTTGTTAATTTGCCGACCGATTAATTTAATGGAGCACTTCAGAATTGCTAAGCTGAACATACCACAGATTTACAGCACTTATAATGTCATAGAATAGTTTAAATTGTGACAAATGTCCTTTTACTTAACATGTCACGTTTAGAGATTGATTAAAAACTCATGGGCATCTTGACAGGAAGAATTTATGTAATTAAATTTGGAAAGATTCCCTTCAAATTCCGTTTAACACCTGACAGCTACTAAACCGAATTGGGCTAAGGATAACATAAATAAATACTGATCTTAAAAAATGTCGATGATGCTTAAACTCAATTGAAATTCTGTACAAGCTGCTTAGAGAAAGGAAATGAAGTATTGTTCCGGTTTTTTATTACAAGCTCATATTCTAATAAAAAGATTATTTTAAAACCTCACGTAAATTATTTTTCCTAGATATTTTCCAGACTTATGATTTAATTAATTAGGTTTTCGAAGTGAACTTCCTTGTTTTCTCATGAAGCACCCTTGTGGTGGGGGAAATTTTAAATGGGTACATCCATGGAAAGTTACTTAATGTTTTTTCCTTGGGAGGAAAAACTTTTCATCTTGGGAAAACTTATGAAATGCAATTATTAGCGCCTGAACGTGATAACAGTCGACATTTGCCGCAGAAAGTGTTGTCGTTTGTGCACTAGACGAAAGTTTTCTTCCACTAATGTTTACTAAGAGATATGAAAGTAATAGCGTTTAAATTTCGAGGCAAAACCCCTATCTTGGCGGTAAAGTTTTGATTCAAAATAATTTAAATCTTATGAATCAAATTTCCCACGTCAAAGTCATCTCAGCAGGGAAAATTCAACTTTATCTTAAAACGATAAATACAAATAAGGTAAAGTGAGTAAAGCACTAGTATAGTGCATGAGCCCTGTAGCAATTTATCAAAAGGATAAAGTTTTACGTTTTACCACGCCATCACGTTCACGTTACCCTCATCTCAAACAGAAAACTTAAATGCGGGAATAAAGAGAAAGCTTAGGGACGGTGAAAATTTCCTTGCAAAAACAGGAGAGAGGCTAATCTTCTTATCATCCTCTTATCATCGTATTTGGAAAGTTGTTATTCTTCTGTCTGAGATGATTTTTTTCCAAAATTTTATGGCTTCTTAAAGTAATCACCGTCAATAAAAGCTGGTGAATGATTCTTGAGACAAATTTTACTAAGATTTCTCAGGTTCGTTGGGGAGAGAAAAATTGTTATAATAATGTCCTTCGGGCAAGATTAAACTTTGTGAAAGCTTTATTAAGTATTACCGAATCCTTAGATCTCCTTTGTTCGTAGAACGTCGAGAACATTGTAAAGGACACTCGTGTTAGATCAGAAAGTCACAGAAAACTCCTTAGAAGCCATAAATATGGTTTAAAGCTCATAAAACAAGTGACTGAGACATAAGATTTCTAGTAACGCTAGGATGAGTATCTATACAATGTTAAGCAAATTGATTAAATAAATGTTAATTAGTTAATCGTTGTTCACGATTAAGGTAAGGTCAGGTTCTCGAACTTAAATTACTTTTAAAACTTAGCAGAAATATACATATGTAAGAGCAAACATTATTTATTATATAGGTCAATAGACAACTGGCCATCGTTGTATTCCATGCTTATAGATTTGTTCCGAAGATTTTTTATTGTGACAGTAAAATTCACTTTGGGGATTGCGGGTGAAGGTATTATGTAATTTATAAGTTATATTTGTAAATTTATCGTTGAGGGCTATTGCCACACGTATACCTGATTTGGGATCGGAAAGAAATCGTGAATTTAAGGCGATTACTTCAAAAGACATGGCGATTTTACGAAGCGTTAATTAAAAAAACACCGAGTAACTTAAGGCTTGGGTGCATCAACGACAGTTTGGGCTATGTCGGCGGAAGCTTTTCAAGCCGCTGGAACAGGTCAATCTTCAGTTGCCAGACGAAGAAGGTGCAAACCTGGCAGTAGGTATAAAATGCTAAAACAAAGAGAACAAGAGCAAAGGTCCGCTACGGAAAACAAATTGCTACTGATGTCTCCCACAGCGACTGCAGGAGTCTGTGCTGCGACTGCCGGCGGGCCCGGCAAATGCTTGTCTCCTCTGCGTGCCGACAGCGGCATTAAAGACCCAACTGATTGGAGTATGTCTCAGGAACGGATGCAACGATACTGCCACCACAGGCGACTTGAGGGGTGCTCCAAGCACCTCCAAAATGATCGATACCGGTGCTGACGTCGAAATAGACTCGGATCGGATAAGTGTCAAGGCAATAGTCGAGGAGATACTCTTGCTTTCCTCCAGCCAAGAAAAGGTTGCCTGTAGGAACTTAACCGCCAGATCGTGATCGTCATATGCTTCAATGCTGATGGAAACCCTCGGTAAGGAACAGAGCTGTAACCCAGAGGAACCGGAGAAACTGTCTTGGACGGAACGTGGTCGGGAAATTTGCAGTAAAGATGAGTCCGCCGAGAATGTTGGTGACATTCCCGGAAACCCATGCAAAAGATCTAAATCTAGCCAAAACAAGCTAAGCTAAGGCTGGCAACAGAACTATCGACGTCCAAGGCACCGGCAAAGTTGGCAAGCGATATTGCAAAGGGCAATCTTATCGTGACGATAATCGATCGAAGTGACCCCCATGGCAAGATATCTTTGGAGAGGTGCTGCTGGAAGAGCTGGTCAGGCCCTTGGATAAGAACGCGGATCAACCAATGACATCATTCGATGGAGCAGGTTGGTTTCACGGCGTGGAGATTATAAAGTGTAATGATCAGTTCACTCTGGATTGATGTATTAGGATCGTAAGAACTCTGAAAGACCTATGGGAACGGGTCTCTTTGTCCAGGTCGTAGATAGGGATAATATTCCCTTGGCACCCTTGCGTGAGGCCCCCGGGAAGTACTTTAAAACTACTCCAGAGGCAGACAGAATTCGCCGATACCAATGGCGTATTGGAAAGTACTAGAGGTAGGTAAGCTAGTCGCTGCGAATGGTGGGCAAGTAGAGGTGGAGACGGGGTTGGATCAATTGGTTCCGCGGCATGACCACCATTCCATGGTTCCCGGATTCGAGACCAGGTGTACCCGTGCGTTTTTAAAATTAAATTAAAAATTCCACTCCGTCTCTGAGCTGTTGTCTAACTCGCAGCAATGCAAAAATATGACATTTAAGTTTCCTCACTACCCTTACCCTAATTTCCCTCCAGCCAGGGTTGTCCCCTAGGCTTTGTCTACATTGTAAAAAAAACAAAAAAAAAGTAAGTCTCCTCCAGATAAACAAAAAAGCAAAAGACCTGATCTGTCCGAAGTTTGGGAAAATGAGATGCGGCATAGTTTTCGTGCAGCCACGCCTCAAGAAGCGTCACCCCCAAAGACACATTAGGGGCTCCTTTTCTGAGTCCTTTAACCCGCTGTAAGGCATAGCGCGTCTACTACACCGACTCTCAACCTGGTCTGATTCTGAGCCAATTTATTTAGCTATTGTCATGATTCGTTGATCTCGGTGCCTTCCTTCTCTACGGATTTTCTCTATGTGTTGCGTGGCTGTCCAATTCGGCGTCTTCCTTGGGTATCGTGTGGATTCCAATCTAGAGCCTGTTAAGCGATACACTTTTCCTAGTGTATAGCCGATCAACTGCCACTTTCGTCTGCGAATAGTGGTGTCTAACCCGTTTTGGCCTGTAAGGCCGTAGAGGCTGCTGAGGTGGAAAGGATCTAGGCCTACGAATTCTCACAGAGGCAGCTACCAAACCGGCTGTCACCCTGGCGACAACGACGGATGCACTCTCAGCATTCAAAGATGCTCAGGGTCCTTTAGATAAGCCTACATCATTGTAGCTCAGCCTCAGTACGATTAATAAGGAGAAGGTGGACTTGGCGCTTGTCCAGGTGCCCTGAATAAAAGCTCGGGGTATCACCAAAGGACTCGCGTCAAGGAACTACAACCTCTTCTTCACACAGAGGGAAAGTAAAATACGTTCGGCCACACTGGTAAGAAAAGGAACTTAACATTAATCTTAGCTCTAATTCCAGTAATAACGACTTAACTGTCGTGCGGTGCGAGGTTGGAAACAATGTGCCACGATTGTCATTGTATCGATCTACATGGCTCGTGACAGGGAAGCGCCGCAAGAAGTGCTCCAGACACTAGTGGAAGAAGCGATACGGAAAAACATTGACCTATTGATAGGAGGGGACCAAGTGCACATTACGTCATATACATAGGGCAGAATCGATATTAACGAAAGAGGTGAATCTCTATATACTAACCACTAACTTAATCATTGGTAACAGGGGCAATGTACCGGTGATACCGTTCTTAAAGTGACGCTCCTCATAGGGACAGATGGCTTTGAGCTGATGGACTGGAGGGTACTAGAAAGGCCCTTTCTATTGGATTACAGCTATATCAGTTTTTGGGTTAAAGCAGCAGTAACAGAAAGAATCTGTTAGGATTACAGGAACGTGGCAAATAATGATTGTGAAAAATTCGGTAAGCTAGTGCAGAAAAATCTGGGAAGAGTATTCGGAGATGTAATCTGGAGCACCCAATACCTATGTAGAATGTGCAGTCAGCCACGTTGTTAAGTGTTTAAATATAGCTTTCGAGGAAGCCTGTCCTGTGAACACGTCTCGGAAGAAATCTCAGCCCGATTTGTGGGGTAAGAATCTAACTGAAACTCGTTGCAGAGTCTGCGCCCTTTTCAGAACAGCAGTGAAACACGCGGCGTGCACAGACTAAAGGGCGGCCCTAAAAGAGTTCAAGAAGAAGATCAGAGCAGTTAAGAGAAAGATTTGGATCTCCTTCTGTGAACAAATCCAAAAAAAACCTCCAAAACGACCAGGTTGAGGAAAGTAACTTCGAAAGGTCTTGAACAGCCCATGCTGCTTTGTAATAGTAGTGGAATATGCACGAGGAGATGCTGAAGGCCTAGATGGGCCCTCAGTTTCCCATAGAAGACAGTTTCAATATTTTCTCTCAGGACAGAGTTAGATGGGCGATCAGATCGTTTGATCCAGCAAAGTCTCCAGATTCAGTCGGCATTTTGCCAGTTATATTGCAGTGCCAGGCTGGAGCACACACAGAGATTAGCGAGTTTTGGGAATTACTACAAATTATTTGACTATATTTTAGTTTTATAATCATTGGGATTAGATTGACATCATATAATTTATTGTTACATTTGATACCGATATCAAGGGGTTGTGAATAAAAAGGTAATCCGCCATCTTAGGGCGGCTGCCATATTAAGATTAGAATGACGTCCCACTACTCATCGAATCCTTTCATTTGATACCCATATCAAGGGTTTTCTTTATACGACGTTTCCAAAGCCTAGGGACAACCCTTTGATGCGTTAGGAAGCGTCCTGTTTTTTTTGCATTGCTGCGAGCTAGACAAAAGCCCAGAGACGGAGTGGATTTTTTCATTTCAATTTTTAAAATCCCACGGGGAGACGTGGTCTCGAACCCGGGGACCATGGCATGGTGGCTCAACCAATTGATCCAACTCCTCCTCGTTGTGAAGAAGAGGGTAATCAAGCATCTTGGGGGCGTACTTCTAATGCATTAACAAACTCACAATATTAGTGTAAAAAATGATAGCCAATGTAAATTAAATTAATATAAAATCATTTATTAATTTAAGGCAGATAAATAAATATTTCTACAGAATTGGTGAAAATAAAACTCGCAAACTTACTATTAATTCAAGAATATTATACATACCCCTGTTAAATTTCCTAATAGGTTTTCGAAAATTTGGCAAGCTTTCATTCTAGGTTAGACTCCACAAAATTGGCTTGTGTTTTAGAGTAAATAATCCAGACACAAACCATAACTTTTTCGAGTTATGTAGCTTTTCGCAATAATATATAAAATAACTGAGGAAAGCTTTTATAGTACTTAATCATGAAAGTTTCGGGTGCGTGACCTTACTCTTTATTATCTTTCGAATGCAGGGAGACGTAAAAAGGCTTTTTTGGCTGAATAAGTTGGTTTGAAGGTGCACTCATTATATAACCTTTTTAAAAGTTCGGAACTATTCACAGTAGCAAAGAAATCATAAACTTTGAAAAGCTGCGAGTGATATTATTGAAAAAGCTTATATTGTACCTTACGAGCAAAAACGAATCGCATGAGATTCCGGGCAAAAACGAATCGTAGAAAATGTCCAGGGCAAAAACGACTTAACTACTTAACTGCATTAACCTTACATTACTTTTTGTAGGTAAATCGTTTTTGCCCGGAAATTTTCTACGATTCGTTTTTGCCCGGAATCTCGAGTAAAAGAAAATGTTGGTGGGTTGGGGGTTAAACCTAAATTCGTAATGCATAGACCGATTTAGATTATTCTCTTTTTCTTGTATAGAGTATGATCCGCCACATGGTGGAGGGGGACGAGTGGATAGTTAATAACTTAGTAAAGCGTGGACCGATTTGTATAATTTTTTCTTTCTTGTGTAGAGTATGTTCCCCGATTGGTACAATTTTAAAATATTTTTTGATGGGTGGGGGGGGGGGGGGGGGGGGGTGGGGAGGTGGAGGTGAGGGTAAGGGGTGAAACCTAACTTCGTAATGCGTGTACCGATTTCGATAATGCCATTTTGGTTCTATAGAATATCATAGCCGATTGCTCATAGAGATGGACAATCTTCGATTCAATCTCGGCGGATCGATCTTTTAGCCTTCGATCTGCCGATTTTTGAATCAATTTTTCCCGGGACCGATTCGGCTCGAATCTATTTATTTATTTTCGATTCCCATTAATTTAAGACAAGACGTGACGCGATCCTCTAATAAAACTGAGCAAGCTCACGTGGAAATTTTTTCGCATCAACATTAATTTGTGTAATAATCCTGAAAATTTAAAATTTCGTACCTAAAATATTGTTGATATCAGATAAATGCGTTTCGGATCTCTAAAATATGGTAGTGTTATTTAAATGAGTGAGTGGCATGAGTATCTATACTGCCAAACAGTGTAGTTGGCAGCATTAAATTTTAGTGAATCCCTGGTTAAACCAAAGGCCCTTGAAAATTGCTCGCTGCTAACTAGGATAGGTGTTAGGTCTGCAGACTCCGTCCCTCCGCTATATGGTATCCAGCCTGGAGCAAGATCTTCTTCTGAACTATCATCACTCATTTTTAGTTCTTGGTAAAGAAAATATAAAGTAAAGTTCACCCTTTTTTGCTAGTTATGGCAAATTGAGCCAAATGAAGCGGCACAAAATTTGCGCTTCTCGAAATTGAAATGTCAAAATAAATGGAATCGATCTATGAACATCGATCTTTTTAGGGCGATTAATCGATCTTCGAAATCGGGAAAAAATTACAGATCGATCCGTTCTGAATCGATTTTCTCAATTCGATCCCCCATCCCTAATTGCTCATAATAAAAAAAATTTGGTCTAGGTTGGGGTGGGGAGGGCGAGGGGTAGTCTATCTTCGTAACGCGTGGACAGATCTGCATGATTATATTTTTGCTGGGTAGGGTATGTACCCCGATTGGTACCAGGTGAAAGATCTGTTTGATGGGGTTAAAACCTAAATTTGTAATGTGTGAAAAGATTTAGATAATTATTTTTTTCTAGTATAGAGTATAATCCCCTTTTGATAATAATGAAAAAAATGGCCTAGGGTGGGAGGGGGTAGTCTAACTACGTAACCCGCTGACCGATTTGGATGATTTTTTCTTTGGGGAGAGCATGTTCCCCGAGGATAAATTTTTAAATAGGGTGGGGGTGGTGGTGGGGGAGAGGCAGGCTTACTTCGTATCTTGTAGACCGATTTGGATTATTCTTCTTTTCATGTGTAGGATATGTTGCCACACTGGTACGACGGCAAACATTTATATGCGGAGAGGGCGTAGCCCAATTTATTAATTCGCACACCTACTTGGAAGATTCTCTTTTGTTGTATACATGATTCCCCATTGCTACTATATGGAAAAATTTTGATCTAGGGTTAGGGTGTGGGGAGCGGTAACCTAACTTTTTAATGCGTGGACTGATTAAGATGATTCTGAATGCGTAGAGAAGAGGTGGCGCCTAGCTTCATAAGGGATGGACCGAGTTTGATGATTATGATTCTGTTTTACAGAACACGTCTCCTGATTTGTTTGTACCTAAAGTAAATACGATGATTCTCTGAATATGATAATTCTCTCTATAGAGTACGGTGGCGCACTAGGGTTATGTTAAGAATTTTCTAAGGTGAGGGTATGAAAGGGTGACTGTGACTAATTTCATAATATGTTGCCGTGTTTGGATAATTCTGTTTCCATTCTTTAGAGTACACTACCTCTGCAACTTTTGAAATCGCTTTGTTCGTACTGGCACTATTACGCACCGATTTTAAAAAGTTACTAGAATTTCTTCAACATCTTTATCAACACCTTTTTTTCTTTTAAGTAGATACTTTAATTAATAAAAATATATCAGGGGATATTAAATTTGGGTATGCGTTTTCTTTGTCTTGGCCGTAAGATGAACCACGTTCAACAGTAATGAATTTTTGCTCAGTCTACTGACGAATTGAAATCGCCATTAAATCATCCTCAACTGATATATGTAGATGAGTTACAAATGGTTTTGTAAATGATGTGTCTCTTCTTAAATTTCAGCAAATAGATTTTTAGCGCTTTTTCAAAACTTTTGTTTTGATATATTTGTGATAACCGTACTGAGTAGTGTCGTACCTCAGCGTGCAACTGTTTTTCTCGCAAGTAGGGATACCTTGGAGCAGCTTGTCAAAGCTTTAACTCCAATGGATCAGCTAAATTAGCTTTGACTCCAAATTATGAGATGAGACTAGCAGCAGCTTGTAAAAGCTTTAACTCCTAAAATGAAAGACTGGTTTTCGACTAATCTGATTTATTCTAATAGCATACTGTATTTATACAAAATTTTTGCTTACTACCTAAGTATAAAGTTCTTATTGGCTAGCATAGTTTCCTAATAATTTAATCGATTATAACTATTGCTAAATACTTGGATCCAGTGCACTCGCCTGTAAGTATTAGGTGACTTACTTTCTTTAATTGCTCGTGAGCTCCTTTCTGCGAGATGCACTTTCCCGTCGGTCAGTGCTTTGGTTCATTGTTTGTTTACATTCTTCCGAGACGAAACTTGAATGCCGTGATTCAGCTCTACTGCCTGGCTTTATTTACGTTTACCTCAAATTGCAAAGTGGAAGTTGTGGTAGGTCAGGATTGATATTTATGTGCAATGGATTTAAGTATTTAGGCTACTAAAAGGTATTTTGGTTACTACATATTTTAACTGAAACTTCTGGCCCTCTTTGTCAGGTAATTTTTGTAAAATTCATAACACCGGGTATGGCATCCAGAAATTTCGGAACCAAGTTTTTTGCGCAAGTGATGTCATCATTAGTGATCAATTTTCCTTGGATAGGAAACTTCGTGGACAAACTGACAAAGGCTGGGGCTGTTTTAAAGTCCAGTCCCATTATGACAATTCGGCAATTCTTTTAAGAGTGTCACCCACGTCATCCATGGGGCCCTTGCCATGCCCCGGTTCACTGTACGTTCAAGTAGCCTTTGTAATTTGTTTGAATTCAGTAATCAATGTTTGTAGCCAAAGATGAATATTCGTACGTTGCAGTATTGCTATGTTGGACCGTCAGAGTAGATATGGAGGGTGTCAATATCTGTGTTTTCCAATATTGCTTGTAAGATCGGTTTCATATGAGCCCACACTGCATGTGCTTCATGATGCAAATTTTCACTTACGGTAATAAAACATCTTAACTGCAAAGCATTCTCAACTCATTTTCGAATAATATACCCCTGTATGAATAAATAACTGATTTTTCGCAAAATGATTAGACTCGATTTCATTCGCGTACTTAGTTGTATAATTCTCTGATAATGATACATCTCTTTTTCAGTTAAGTTTCCATCAGTTCTTTTTTCTGTTCGTTGTAACTATAAATGTCATACAGGTGTTTTTTTTCAGAACTGGAATGTCTTCAGCAAATTGTAAGTTCTTCAATTTATTCAGTTTCTATCTAAAATTTTCTCGATTGACACACAAACAAGTTTCTCTGTCTCTTAATTTTGGAGCTAACACTCAAAACGGCTTTGAACATAGTAGTATCGCACAAGGTAAATTTATTCCAGTATCTTGACAAATTTTGACGTCTGTACTTTAACTGCATAAACATAGGTTGCCAAATTTGGAGGGATAAAGGGTGATTTGCAAACAACCAACACACTGGCAATACGAGCCATGGAGTCAGAGTTTGGTCAGAGCGATCGCGTCGTAACGACAGCCAAAAGAAGCCTGAAATAACTGGCTTGCCCTTGTTCTTAGTCCCCTTATATTTCAATAGTAAAGGTAAAGTGTACTTAGTTTTTTAGGTTGCTGAAAGTGGCTCTATTTTGAATGCTACCTGCAAATTTACGACGGCCGAAAACTCATGTGCGATGACATTCTCGGCCGGAAATCGGGAGCAGAAATTTTCTCCAAAATATCTGTGGAGGACGTCAACTTAAAAGACGAAATGAGTCCCCGACAACGACGACGTCTGCGACATGAATCGTACAGATGAACCAAGATTTCAGAGGCATCAGGCTTGTAAACAGCACGCGACAGCAGACTTCCAAAATCTGAGGAAATGTCACTAAGCAGGTCGGAGTTCCTATTAGCAGCAGTCAACGAGGAACCAAGGTCCGTTCTGAAATGCTTAACGCTACAGCAGAGATCATCAAAAATCGGCATCACCGGCTCGCAGTCTGTCGCCAGTGCAGTTGGAGGCCCGTCCACCATAGGAACGCGTCGTCCGAAGGTCACAAAACTAGCTGACAAAAAGGATACCCTATCCCTCTAGCAGGGATTTAGAGCTAGATTGTAGGTCTTCCACAACAAGAACGAGTCTATCCAACTTGCCGTATAAGCAGCCCAAGTCATCAGCAACAGCCTGCAGGTATGCCGAAGTGGAAAACATGCTATTAATTTTATTAGCGACTCAGCAGAACGCGATTCTGCAATTCTGCAGATATAAGTCTGCAATAATAAGTCGGAGGACATCTCAAGGCACTCATTGCACTTACTGTCGCAGTCGATCTTGAGGGTCGTTCCAAACATGCAGGGTGAAATGAACTTCAGCAAACACTATCGCAAATGATTTGATCCTTGGAAATCACCGAGGAGCAGGCCCTACACGTTGTCATAGAAAAAGAGGTAGAGGGGACAAATACAAAGACTAGGTCACGAGACGAAACTGAATAATAAAACTAAAAGAATAAATAAAACTAAAGAATAAATAAAAAATAAATTAAATGGAAATATAATAACGAGCTAAGGGGTAAACAAAAATTAAGCAGAAAATATAAAAATAAAAATAATGATAATGATAGAACCAAAGGAACATGACACAAATAAAATAGAATAAGCTCAGCAGGACATCGAAAAATTCGATCAAAGGAAAACACTTTTATAACGAAATAGTTATCATTGTTTCGGAAACTCGCCGTCATGTTCAGAAACGTTGTAACGAAGTCACATGGAGACGCAAAACCTGACAACAGGAAATAAATCCTTTTCCAATGCGACTGGACCTCCGCCGGCTCTAAATTTGTACCGATTCTCAAAGCTCCGCAACCCCCATAACAGTCTAAATGGTTCAAAACCTGTCAACAGCACCGGAGGAGATAAGGGTTTTAAGCATCCCCAGATCCTCCCCGACGCTGACCTCATGGAATTAGGTAATTAAGCAAGTCCCCGTGACATAAACTGGCCAAATTTCCCAACAATAACGTGGGAAATCAAAAATCGAATTTGCCGCCATAGCCTCCCAGCAGCAGTGCTGGCATCGCAGAGAAGTCAGTCTTCGATAGGGATGGGAGATCGAATTGAGAAAATCGATTCAGTACGGATCGATCTGTAATTTTTTCCCGATTTTGTATATCGATATCCATAGATCGAACAGATCGAATCAGTTAATAATTTCAATTGATTTCAGCATTTTGAAATAGCAAGCAATTAAAACTGTTTCTATATATAAAAATATAGGATCATTAGTACACCAATTTATTAAATAATAGAAAATAGCCTTTGTAGCTTAGAAATCTTGATTAAGCAACAATGGCTATTTCACAAATTTTGCTTATTTAATCGAAAAAAAAATGCGATAATTTAAGAGTTTTTTTTGAAAGTACTAATACTGACTGGTCCTCATTAAACGAATATAACTAAAAATGTACACCCCAAAAGTAAAAGAGAAGCACCACTTTTGTGTCACGTATTTGCAAGGGCAGAAATTATTTTTTTTACTAATAGCATAACATGTTCCAGAAACATTCCAGGAATATTTTCAAAAAACGTCCAGAAGGCATTTCTATGTCTGATTTCAGAAGCGATTCCAGGGCATTTTATGAGTATGTACGAAGAACATTCTCGTAAAATTTGTGTAACGGTTTCTGGTCTCAGCCCTAAAAATGTACATGTTGGGGACATTTTTCGGAAATATTCTGGGAATGTTAAATTGGTAATTGAGCACATAAAGCCAGATAAATAGAATTACGAATCGTATCATCCTATTAGCTTTGTAAGGTTTTAAAAATAAAACAGAAAATTTTTTACTGGAGACCGGTTTAGAAATATCCAATAGCCAAATAGCCAAAATTTTGCTTAAGAGCCAGCACCAATATCATCACCTCTTTAAAGTATATAATTAAATAGGCATAAACACTCAGTCATATCAGTTTTGTTTTTATATTTATGACAATGTATAAGTTAGTATGTACTGATACTGTAATTTTGAAGTTCTAGCTCTGTACCAAGTGATCTTTAGTCGTAAATCTGGACGTGAAGATGAAATAAACAATTTTCGAAACCGGTCCAGTAAAAAATTTTCTGCTTTATTTTTGAAACCTTACAAAGCTAATAAGGCGATACGACTCGTAATTCTATTCTGGGAATGTTTTATTTTTTCGTTTTAAGATGAAATCACCGCAAATAAAAGTTGATAGTTCAACTTTATCTTCCTCCCTGTCTGCACCTTGCCAAAGAACAAATGGCCAACGCAACAAGTTGTCAACGTTAAATTCAAACATGTGTTTCAAACACTTCCACAAATGCACTTACATACTATTAAAAAAAAATTGTGAAAGATGAGATTTGAAGAGCCTGCTCACCGTTGATAGTCGGTGAAAAGTGTATCCTTATTTCCCCTTTTCGATAATTACATAAGAAAAAAAAGAAACATAACTACTAGTTGAAAATTTTAAAATTTCATATAAGACTGTATTAGTAAAAGACTATGTAAGATTTTAAAGCACTCAAAATAAATTCTTCATCTTTTTAATTTATTGTGTAGAAAGGTTTTCTTACATCACTCATCATTGCTTAAATATATAAATCTATATTATTTTAAAAGAATAAAATCTCTTAAATTTGAGACTTGAGATTAAAAAAACTATTAATAAGTGTCAAATCTTTGATAGAGTAAAAGTGGGCAGAACTCAAAAAAATATATATGCTTCTTTCAGGAGATTAAGATCTAAATCTAACTGTATTCCGCATGAGTTTCTTACTAGGATTATACGTGGCGGCTTATATACTTATCTATTCCACTAGTTATATTTCACTTTCTGTATACAAAATTCAACTTACTTTCGAAGCAATTCCACGTTCGATTTCCTCGTGGTTTGTTTTACTGGACTTGAGTTCGCAGCAAAAAACAATAATTTGTATAAAAACTTAAAATCGCACAGTCGAGTATCACTTATTTTTCTTTAAATAACCTTCCTTTCTTGTTGTGTAATCACCAAACCAGAAATAAAACATAAAAGCCTCCGATGACAAAATAATGCACTAAACTAAACTACATAGTTAACACTAAAATATTATAGCGATCAAAAACGTATTCATCTAACATTTACGATTCTTTTAACATTGTTTTACATTTGTCGGATTAGTAGTGAACTTGTTTAATTTTTGGCACGGCTTAAATAGATCGAAATCGGAGATCAATAAATCGATTAAAGCTGAATCGGTCGCGAGTAAAATCGATTCGAAAATCGGCAGATCGATCTCTCGAGATCGCCCATCCCTAGTCCTCGACCAGACCAACTTCGAACATCAGAGTGGACCAGTCGTCAACCAGACCACAGTGGTCAGCGCGGGAGCTCTGCAAGCTGGAAATTGGTAAGAATACCGCAGGAAAATATAATTTTGGGTAGCCGGCGTGATTCGCGACTACAACTGAGTTATTAAGTTTGGCTAATTCTTTTACGCGTACTTATCATCGTGATTTCTGGTTATCTAGCTTACTCTTGCATTGGCTTGATTCCCAGTACAAGACGCTCTGCCAACTAAAGTGATTCCTAGTTATATTCCTTACTCTTACACTAGCGTAACTTAATGTGCAGAACACTTCTCTAATCAGCGTGATTCCTGGTTATCTAGCTTACTCTTGTATTGGCGTGATTCCTAGTACAATACACTCCTATAACCAGCAGGACTCCTGGTTTTATAACTTACTAGTGTACTGGCGTGATTCCCAGGACAAGACTGTCGACTAGCGTGATTCCTAGTCATCTCGTCCACTCTTACGCCACCGTGCGACATAGTTATAATTTCTCTGTCAGTGGATGTTTATAATCAAGGCCTTACGAAGTTATCAGTCTCCGTCCTTTCCCCGCAGGAACCTACTCGTCCTATTCACCGAGGAAACCAGGCAACCAGCGTTCCGTCTACGAGAGTCAGCCAAACGACACCACGAGCCCCCGTCTCAAGACAAGTCATTTACGTCTCGACCGACGCACCCGCAGAGGACAGAGCGACAACGTCAATTACATACAGAGTTTACGGAGTAAGAAGAGTGCATTACATTATTTAAGAAAAACAAATTTGTATTTTGAAGTGTAAAAAGAGACAGATAGTGAATTAAAAACCAGTGTTAGAATCTAGAACTTTAGAATAAAAGTAAATTGTAGTGATGAATCGGGGCGTTTTCTTCAGAAGCATTTACCCTGGAGCTTTAACAGCGAGCTTAATCCCTTGGACAAAACCGGAGACCCACCTGACTACGAAGAAAACACGTTACAGATTGGTGCCCGAGCAGGGACACTAAGATAACGCGTTACAATGTTCCCGAAATTAAATTTTCAAATAAACACACCCTTTTTTGACGACGGTCATCTTAGACATTATGAATGATATGGCTGATGAAAAATAGTTGAATTTATTTTATACTCTAAAACGGATTTATTCAATATTCCTCCTAATAACCGCGTTCCCGGTATGATGAACTTTTGATGTACGCTTTGTAAATAATGAATCGCAATATACTTACCACTTATTTAAAATTCCATTGGGTAAAACACTGATGACAACCCCTTAGTTTACATCTTCCACTACAACTGCGCCTTCTAGCAAAGATTGTATTCAAAATCCAAAATATTCAGGCAGTCAAAACTGCGTTCACTGAAATGATGCTTACTTTGTCAGACAAAATATTTTAACATTTTTTTCTTAATTTATTTTTATTTTTTCATAATGCTTATAAAAACATGATATTAGGTTAAATTTATAGCTAACAAGTAATTTACTTTATTCTATGAGATATCTCGGTGTTCGTTTCCAAGAATTACAACTTAGGAGGCGTTCTCGAGATGCCTTTAAGTATACCTATAGTTTTTCAAGTAATATTGAATATGTTTAACTTTTGAAGTATATTGTGTTATGTAAATTTGAAGTTTTTGTAATTTATTTGGTGACGTAGCGAATTTTTACCTTGGTGATTTTCACCCTTCTATATCTATGTGATTGTAAGAAATATTAAAGGCCCTTATACGTGCTTAAAATTCACTTTGAAACAAAAGGTTCCGAGAGTCTTCATGTTGCTAGGTCTGAAAGGACTCAATGAAATGTCCACGAATTTGCTTTTTAGAGTTCATGAAAATGCGTTAATAGGGAATGGGATGAACATGCAAAAGTGTTGTTTTTGTGTTTGCAGCACAAATTTTTCTCCCTGATATCAGTACCAAAAACTCGTTATAAATTTGCAGAAACATTTAGGTAAACAATTACTCACCAAGTGAGCAATTTTGTAACTAATGTCGGAATCATCCCAAACAATATCACAACAACAAAGTTGAATTAATAAGTTATTGTCAATGAACAGACGAACACGACAGAACAATTATTTCGCAGCTACTAATTTAGTAAAGCGATAGTTTTATGAATCCTTTTAAAGTTGATTTAGCCTTCATTGAATTCACAGGGCAGAGCACTATAATTTTAGCGTAAACTCTAAAAGGTCAATTAAATGTAATAAAGATTTGTTTGAATGATAAGAAAAATTTAATGCGCACATGGCTATAGAATAATATTTATCGAAATGGGAATTCTCTTAATTTTCCTACAATAGAGGCAAAACCTTCTCAGTCAGCATAATGTTGAACCGAGTTAATAGAGTTTTCATTAATTTACTTCTATTTATTTATTACTTGCATAAGATTTTGGGATTGGCGCCATTCCGTATGAATCACATATCTGTGGAGTTTTCAAGAAAACTAGTTTTGCTGTCAGTGTTTCAAACAGTACTTTGTGGTCTCAAATGTTACACTATAGTCGGAAAGAGTGCAACGCTATTCTCCCGATTACAAGAAAATTATGACTACAGTGCAATTACTTACTTCATTTATCGTTTTTTAACTTTTTAATCGTCAAGTATTGATGGATATTATTAATCAAATGGTTAAAATCAATACAAAAATACGCAAACTTACAAGAAATGACAATATCTTCAATAAGCATATGCTTATCCTGCTTATTTCAAAGCTTTTTCTGTTTTGTGCACTACCTTTGTCTTTCATATGTTATCATATGTTTGCAAATATTACTGATGTTACTTCTATAAATATTTTTACGTGGCTTGCAGAATGCTATACACGAACTACTATATTTTCTGTTCAAAATATTATATTTCCAGCATACATTATTATTATGTATGCACAATATAACGAATTAAATAAACATATTTTAAAGAGCTCGGAAAAATTTAAGCTTATAGAAAGGCGACAACAAAACCGAATGTTACTTCTAATAAAGCACTATTTTTACCAGAAGCAAATTGATCAAGTGTTTGAGTTATATTTTGAAATGTGTAAGAATTTTGAAAGATTTAAGAGTTTCTTTCAACGACGTTTGTTTTTCAATCTTACCTTTATTGTGTTTTCTATAACTATACATATTTTTGACTTTATTAAAATGAAAAATCTGGCGAAAAGTTCTATGCTTGCCATCTTTATTTCAATGGACACATTTTTTGCAATTTTATTAGTAGATTTTGTGCATCGCAAATGTAAAATTCGAATAGACTTGTTAGAAACATTGCGTGACGACTATAGGCTTCAAAAAACCGTAAGTCCACAAATGAAGTACTTATATTTTAATTAACTTGTCACACTCTACCTTTAGTATAAGTAGTTTTAACAAAAATTTAAAATTTATCTGAGTAAAAATCTGTGTACAGAACAAGTTATTAAAAATATAAAGCATTCCTTAATATAATTTTATTAAATCATTTTATTTGGCAGGTGGAACTATTTTTTGGCAGAAGAAATTTGGAGGACGTTACCATTAATATTTACAATTCATACAACTTTTCCAGCGAGTCAATAACTTCACTAATTCATACATGCCTCTTGTACATACTTCTGTTAATGCAACTTGATGTAAATTAATGTGTTGTAAATGTCACATTTATATTTAAGCAAATATTTTGTGTGTAGCGAACGTAGTATGCAATCTTTACATCTACATATACGAGTGTCGATTAAGATAGCTTTTGATTTTCGCTATGTTAAGTGCCTGAAACTATAGTTTTTTCTTATTTTAGAGTATTTGAAGCTTTTAGTATTAATTTCAATTTAAACAGTTTATATAATTATAATATATGTTTGTTTAAATATTGCAGAGATTTTTGATTGATACTGTCCCTTTAGCCAAACTGCAAGAATTTGATTAAGAACCTTCCTACTTGAAGGTCCTGTCATCACGCTTTGTTGCTGCTTCCAAGCCGCCACCCTCTGTTGTAGACGTTCAGCCTGCATCTGAGACGGAAGGTAAGGTTAGTGGTGCGGTTACCAACTCCTCGCCCGAGAGGGGGAAGGACTCCAATTCGAAAGCTAAACTTAGGGTAGGCGTCGGCGCCGTGTAGGATGCTCTGTGGCGGATTCTGGTCTTCCTGGTCCGGATGTCACTGCTGGCACGTCTAGTAACATCAATGATTTTAGTAGGGGGGGATTTGTTCGGTGGTAATGATGTGATTCCTACCGTCATGCCTTCGAACATTGGCGAGTCTAGCGTTGATGATGTTGGACTCTCCGATGTTCCTTTTCCAAGGTCTATTTTTAGCTAGTCGTATAACGCCTGGAACCTCTTGCGACCAAATATTGCGTTTCCTTCTGTATAGGAGTGTTCACACGGCGGAGGTGTCCTGTAGGAAAATAAGTGGGCAGTCAAAGCCCAACGTATCTTTCTTGTTGTCGACTCCTTCCCAGGTGGCTGATACTCTGCTCAGTGATAATTTCTGGCCCCAGGATGTTTTCTGTAAGGTCTTCGTACCCAATTCTCGCCGTCGCTCCAGGTCAGGAGTTCAGTCTCCTAGTTCAAAAAACGGGGCAATCTCCCTCTTTACTACCAGAATGTGAGAGGACTGAGGACCAAAACAAATAATTTTTATTTCTCATCTACTAACTGCAATTTTGATGTGATAGCTTTGTCTGAGACGTGGTTGCATCAGGGTATTTCGGATGCGGAACTGTTTAATGGCTCTTATCAGGTTTTCCGTAGGGATAGGCATGCTGCCTCGACCGCACGCGGTGGTGGGGTTCTCATAGCTTGCAGGAATTTTCTTATTACTAATCATTTCGACACTCCCATTTTTTCTGACCAACTGGAGCTGGAACAAGTTTCAGTGAAAATTTCATTTGATTCGAGGAACCTCTTCTTGATTTGTTGTTATATACCTCCTGATGCGTTTAATGTCGTTGATAGTAATGGTCGGAGTCAGTATGATATTCTCATTAAGCGTATTAATTACATCTATGACCGATTGAGTTCTAAGGATGAAATTATTCTAATGGGGGAATTCAATTTAACCAATGTTCGATTTGTAGCGGATGATGATGACGATAGCTTTCTTCCCCATGACTTGGCAGAAGGACAATCATTATTCCTCGACACCTTGGCTAGCTTGGAGCTTTGCCAAATGAGCAATGTGAGTAACAATATGGGAAGATAGCTTGATTTGGTGTTCTCTACGAACGCCAAGCTCACATTTGTTGAACCCAGCCTCCTTGCCTTGACAAATTTTGACGTGTTTCACCCCGCACTGCTTGTTGCTTTTCATTGTCTGTCGGACGTGCTTGTTGATAACCTCGATAGCCAATATCATTGTAACTTTAGAGCGGCCGATTTTGAGGCTTTGAATGATTATCTTGGTGGGATAGACTTCCAAACTTGCTTGTCTGGTGACGATATCGACAGTAACGTATCAAGTCTCTACGACGTTTTGTATGAGGCTTTTAGGAGGTTTGTTCCCTTAGTTCCGGTTAGAAGTAAAGAATCCGCTCAACCCTGGTTTAACAGAGAATTGAAAACTCTAAAGAATAGGAAGAACAGACTTTGGAAAAAGTACCTTCGTGTTGGCAGTGTTTTATAAGCCGTTCTCGCTCTCTCAGTGAAGAATACCTTCAGAGTTTACAGAACAGATTATTCTTTGACCCCCGTGCATTTTTCGAATATGTTAACTTGAAGAAAAAGGTCGATAACTATCCATCTACTATGGAGTTAGGGGGGATTTCCAGCAATAATTCTAATATTATCTGTAACTTATTTTCTGAATCTTTTAAGGGTACATTTGAATCATCTGATTTCATCCCGGATGGTGAAAACTTTTCGCTCATAAATAGTCGAATTTTACCAATGGTATCAGTTCTATCTATCACGGAAGAGATCTTTTTGAAGCATATAACTACACTTCCAACTGACTTTTCTAGTGGCCCTGACGGGGTTCCTGCTGCAGTCATAAAGAGATGCTCTTCGGCGTTATTATGGCCCTTTCCCAGCAGCATTCAGTTATGGGCCATTTCCCAGCACTCTGGAAGATGTTCTTTTTAATTCCTATTTTCAAGAGTGGCAATAGAAGAGACATTTCCAATTACAGGCCGATTGCTAAATTGTCCTGTATTCCTAAGCTCTTCGAACTGTTGATTCAATCCCAATTATCCGATGTGTGTAAAGGCTTAATCTCCACTCGGCAGCATGGTTTTCTTCAGGGTGGACCTACCCAAACTTGGACCTATTGCAAACTTGGTTGAGTTTGTTTCCTGCACTGTGGGTGGATTCACGGATGGTTGCCAAACTGACTGTGTTTACACTGATTTTAGTAAGGCCTTTAATAAGCTGTCTCACTCTGTCATTGCTTTTAAATTGGTCAAGTTGGTTTTCTCGCCCTCGCTTATTGGTTGGATTAAGTCGAATTTATCTAATAGAACTTATAGGGTACGTTTTCGTGGCGCACTCTCTGATGATTTTAAGGCTCATTCTGGCGTTCCCCAGGGCAGTCATCTGGGTCCATTGCTATTCATCTTATCTATTGATGATATTTCGTATTTGCTTCAAAGATGTAAAATTCTTATATATGCTGACGATATAAAGATTTTTTTCCCAGAGGTACACATTTTCTATGAGTGGTGCTGCAACAACAATCTTAAGCTTAACATTGAGAAATATCAGGTTATGTCCTTCTCGAGATCTCACAGCTTCCGTACTTTTCAGTACATGTTTGAGGGTACTGGTAGAAAACGGATGGAAGGGGTGATGGACTTGGGAGTGTATCTTGATGTTAAATTGAACTTCATCTCCCACATTAATAATGTCGTTGCTAGGGCAAACCCTATGCTGGGATTTATTCTTCGGTGGTCCAAGCAATTTGCAAGCCCTCAAATTAGACTCCATCTTTTTACGTCCCTGTTTAGACTCCTGCTTGAATATGCTAGTCAGGTTTGGTCTCCATTTTACGGATACCACATTAAACGTATCGAGTCCGTTCAGCGCAGGTTTGTGCGATCGGCCCTGCGTTCTTTGCCTTGGAATGGCCATCTTATTCTGCCACCTTATGAGGAGCGCTTAGGGTTACTGCAACTTGTTACTCTCGAGAAGCGTCGTTGGGTTGCAGATTTGGTATTTTTCCATCAGCTTCTGCAGGGAAAGCTAGAAGTATCTACAATTTGTAATTCATTCTTTTGCTCGGACTGGTTTTTGTTTAATTTCTCGTTTGTGTCTGGTTTGCATTTAGATCCTTCTGTATTCGAATGGAAACACTATTTTTATTATTATAGAACGCATGCATAGAGTCGTGAATATATGTCCTCTTTTTGATCTGACTCTTACCAAGGATTTGCTGTAAAAAAAAATTTTAACTTGTACACTATACAAACGTACATTAAAACTTAAAAGAATTTTTTTGATATTTATATAAAAAAGTGAATTTAATGCTAAAATATTCTCAGTAATATAAAAAATCTTCAATTAAAATATATATAAAAAAAAACAAGGAGATAAACTTAAAAATATCTGTAAAAGCTGTATAAAGTTTAAAGTCCTAGCGACTCGTTGGCGATCACATCAGTCTTTAACATTTTAAAAAATTTATAAATTTTGTTGCTTTGTAGCTAAACGTGTTTTTTAAGTTAATTACTAACGTAGTAAAAAATGATTTAAATTGGACGTAGAATATGTGAGGTGCCCATTTCGCCCGAAGTATGATGAAAAGTGAGGTTGTTGCACCGGTTGCAACAGGTGTCCCACCACCGGGTGGAACATGTGGTTGAGTTGGTTACTGCTGTTGTTGTTGCTGTTGCGATTGTTGTTGTTGCTGCTGCAGTTGTGCTCCGAAGCTTGATTTAATGGTGGTCCGTAGTATGGATGGGGGATCGAACTGAGAAAATCGATTCAGTACGGATCGATCTGTAATTTTTTTCCGATTTCGTAGATCGATTAATCGCATTAAAAAGATCGATATCCGTAGATCGAACAGATCGATTCAGTTTATTTTGACATTTCAATTTATTTCAGCATTTTGAAACTACAAGTAATGTTTTTATATATAAGGGTCATTAGTAAACCAATTTATTAAATAATAGAAAACAGCCTTTGTAGCTTACAAATCTTGATTAAGCAGCAGTGGGTATTTCACTAATATTGCATATTTAATCGAAAAAACAATTTACAACTAAAAATTTACACTCCAAAAGTAAAAGAGAAACACAACTTTAGTGTCTCGTATTTGCAAGCGCAAACATTTTTTTTTTATTAAGAGCACAAAATGTCCCAGAAACATTCCAGGAATATTTTCAAAAATCGTCCCCAAAGCATTTTTATGTCTGACTTCAGAAGCGATTCCAGGACATTTTATGAGTATATACGAAGAACACAAATTTTATTTATTTAAGAATTTCCTACCTAAAGTGCAATAAAATAATTAGGTAGTCAGGGATTTCTCAGGATGCGGTTTTTCTAATCCTGTGTCTACCTTGCCAAGTTGCAGCTTTTTGGATAGGTTATAAGACAGTTAAAAAACAGGTATACTAATTACAGAAAATTTGGGAAAATGCTGAATTTTAGATAATTGCAAACCATTTTTTTTCGCTTTGGAATTGACTGTACCTGCAATGGTAGTTGTTAGATCAACATTGTTGACAATTTTCGAAAGGTCATTGAGATAGTAGTTTTTTAGTGCTGGTTGATGTCGCTATGTTGGGTAGATCAAAAGATAAAAGTAAAAAAATAATGTGAATACCATGAAAAACTGAAATTTATAAATCACCCTATAACTCCCAAACAGTTTAGATTTCCCGCCTCCCTGCCATATAATTTTTTGTTTGACTAGGTGAAATCTATGACCCCACTCATTTTGGCACGTCAGATCTGAAACACCCTGTATTTTGGGGAGGTTTTTCGAAAATATTCTGGGAATGTTTTATTCTTTAATTTTAAACGGAAAACACCACGAGTAAAAGTTGACAGTTCATCTTCCTCCCAACGTCAACGTTAAGTGTTTCAAACACTACCACAAATCCACTCGCATACTATATGAAAATAATAATTGTGGAAGATGAGATTTGAACAGCATGCTCCTTTGTTTTGAAAATCATTCTTGAAGGTCTGAAAGGTGACCCCAATAGTTGCTATAATTCTATCAAATTCCAGCAGAAAATCAGTCATCGTCGATAGTCGGTGGAAAGTGTACGCTTATTTCCCCTTTTCTACAATTACATAAGGGGAGAGAGAAACATGACTACCTCTCAGTTGAAAATTTCAAAATGAACGCAGTTTTGGTAATAAAAATAAATTCTTCGGCTTTTTAATTTATTGTAGAAAGGTTTTTCTACACCACTCACCATTAAATATCTAAATTCACATATTTTAAAATTGTAAAATCTGCCAAATTTGAGACTTTAGATTAAAAAAACTATTAATAAGTGTCAAATCTTTGATAGATTAAAAATGGGGAGTACTCAAAAAAACATATATGTTTCTTTCAGAAGATTAAGATCTTCGTCGAATCTACGTGTGTTCCACGTGAGTTGTTTGCTAGGATTATACCTGGCAGGATATATACTTGTCTATTCCAATACTTATACTCCACTTGTAGTTGATGTGGCAATTCCGCGTAAACTGATATGCATAACGTCTAGGAAATCGGTATACCAAATTCAACTTACTTTCGAAGCAATTTCACGTCGAATTGTGTACTCCACGTGATTTTTTTTACTGGGATTGAGTTCGCAGAAAGAAACAAGTTGTATAAAAACTTAAAAACGCACATTCGAATATCACTTATTTTAGATTTTTCTTTGAAAAACATATTGCTTTCTGATTGTGGAATCACCAAACTAAAACATAGCAAGCCACCGGTGAAAAAATCATGCATGAGTCACTAAACTACTCAGTTAACACTAAAATATTATAGCGATCAGAGACGCATTCATCTAACATTTACGATCCTTTTAAATTTTTTTTTAGATTTGTCGAATTATTACACAAATTAAAGATAAAATGCAAAAAAAATTCACGAGTGAGCTTGTTTACTTTTTAGCACGTCTCAAATAGACTTAAATAGATTCAAAAATCGGCAGATCGAAGGCTTAAAGATCGAACTCTCAAGATAGAATCGAAGATTGCCCATCCCTAGTCCGTAGCATTGTAGAAAGCAGAGCTCATGCTTTACAACTGGTCCCATACGTGGTATGATATTTGCCTTGTTGTCCATGGACGATAGGAATTGTGCTGCTGCATTTTTCGCTTCATTCGTCATGTGATTAAAATAACGACGAGATTTTGATGAATTGGGATTCATGTGGATGTCTATGTGCTTTTTAACTTCTGGCTCTGTTGCGAATCTTCGCCTGAAATTTGGCATTGGACAACAGAACGGCCGATCTCCCTTGTGCGTTCTGGTATGCTGGTCTAATATGGCCTTTTGTCTAAAATACTTCCCACATTGCGCACATTTGTACAGCTTTTCACCTGTATGTATTCGAAATATGCTGATTAAGTATGGTCCTCTGCCTAAAGAATCGTGGACAATACAGGCACCCGTAAGGTTTCTCATTCGTATGTATTCGCAAATGTTGCGTTAAATGTGACTGCTGTCGGAACCGTTTCCTGCATTCCGGACAAGGATATGGCGTTGACTCAATGTGTATACAGCCGTGTTGAAGTAAGTGCTTTTCTGTTTAAATTCTTTTTCACAGATCGGACATCGCACAAATAATGGCATACCGGCTGATGTGCCGTGTTGTATCACATCTGGTAGCATACCTTCTAGTACACCACCGAGTACGCTTTGTTTTATGTATTGCAAGGATCCCAAATTTGCACCGAATACCGGATGATTAATACCTTTGTCATCTTTAAAATAGGCTTGGTACTATAGACCACCATTGCCATCTGCTGAGAAGCACGCCCTTGATTCGGACGTACCTTGTGATGCATCGTCTGGATAGCCACCGATTTCGTTTTTAAGTTCAGTCTCATCGCCCGGAAAGGGCACATCTTGTGGCCGTAGTGTTGGTTTTGGTCGATTTTTAAAAATAAGATGCGGCAAAACATCTTGATTGAGGATGGCCTTCTGGCGAAAGTGCTTGCCGCATTCTGGGCATGCGTAGGGCTTCTCACCCGAATGAATGCGTATGTGCTGGTTCAATATCGCTCTCTGTCTAAAGCTTCCTGGACAATAGGCACATGAGAATGGTTTCTCATTAGCATGGATGCGTAAATGCTGTGTTAGATGTGATTGCTGCCGAAATCGTTTACCACACTCCGGACAAGAATATGGCCGCGAATCCGTATGTATACGTTCATGTTGCAGGAAGGTACTTTTTTGTTTAAAATCTTTACCACACGTTCAGTTATTGAGCCACAATATAAGCTACTAACATGACAAGTTTCATTTTTAAATTCGTCCAGTAGTAGTAGTAGTAATCAATCTTTCAAAATTACATAAAAATTAGGAAGTCAGTCCTAATTATGCTAAATATTTCCTCTCTAGCGTAAACAGGCCTTGAAATATTTTAACTACATAGTTCATTGTTTCCATTTCCAATAAAGCACAATGAGGTAAGTTCTGGATATCCAGCAGGTAAGGAATTGGTGCACCTCGGCCAATCGAGCGCCCAGGGAATTTTCCATTCAGTGTTGCCATCATAATGTTAGCAGTGTATAAAACATTTTCCTTCGATTATCCATAGAGTTGACTTCTAGTAGATCGAACAGTATATTCTCCAAAAGGTCCACTAGAATTAGGCTATCTAGCGCAAGTGCCGAACGAATGATCCCGCTAAGTGGTTACCGATAATACCAGCCCAAACATTGACATTAACATTGTGCTGTGATGAGGTCACCTTTATAATATGTGGCAGATATGGAATTTGAGATACCATTCTTGGTAAATTTCGATTCGTCTGTCCACAGCGATCAGTCCTATTCTCTATGTCACATTCCTAAAGCCAAGTGCAAAATTCTAAATCTCCTGGAATCGCCTTCTAAAGCATGTAATCCCTGACGTCCAAATTTAAACTTAAGGCGATCCTACTCGTCTTGTGACTCGTGTCGTGCTCGTTTCAGTAATTTGCCTGGCTGGGGTGATTTTTTCCTTATCGACGTCGGCAAAATCGTCCGATGTTTTAGATCGCGAATTTATACTTCCAGAGTTAGATCAATTGGGTGAGGGGCACGATCACCACTCCATTGTTTGAGGGTTCGATTCTCCGATACACTCCATCTCTAGGCTGTTGTCCCGCTCGCAGGAATGCAAAAACCAGACATTCAAATTCCGAATACCCGAATTCCCTTCCGGCCAAAGCCATGCTAAGCGCATCATAGGGTTGTCCTCTGGGCTTTGGCTACACCATAAAAACACCTTTGGAAAGTCCGCGAAAATACCCCTATTTCGGATGCACCTCGATTATAATCGATATTTATTCTGACTGACTCTCTTTTATGGGGCATTTCACGCGAAGCGGACAACGAAAAAAATGTCAGGTTCTGGATTTTGTTCATATTTGGTTTAATTGTACTTCTATATGTCCTGAATGAATGTACATTTTTATATTTTTTCTATGAAGCCTATTAGCCCTTTTATAAACCTTTAAAGAATTGACAAAATTTGAGGAGCGGGTTTTTTGAAAAATAAAATTCACAGTGATAGAAAAAAATAAGTAGTGTTATTTTAAAGACAAATAAATGTTTTTCTTGGCTGTTTTTACAGAGTTGAAAAAAAAATGTTTTTCATATATAAAACCGGAAGTAAACATTACAAATGGGATTTTACTTAAGTTCGGTATTTTAAAAAGAAATTATTTTTATCTGAAAATGTAGCTTATAGTTCATAAATAATATGTGTAAAATTTAAGAATGGGATCTGCATTCGATTCGGAGATAGAGAATTTAAACTTAAATTTTTACATGTTTCCATACAAAACAATTGCACTGGCCATACGCCGACTACGCGCTGCCCTGTGTTCGAATGCAGATCCCATTATAAAACTGAACAGGCATTTACTATACATTTTAAGTTATTTTTTGAGCTATTTTAAAAAAATATTAAAACGGTCGAAGTTTGTCAAAATTTAATATTAAATATTAATTTTCGATTTCCTATAGAATCACTATTTTTCTTATTTTTATATAAGTTTCTTAATATGAATGGATTGCCTTTGAAATAGGTCATATATAACTTTCTCCAAATTGTTGGTTGTCCGGTTCGCGTGAAATGCCCCTTATATCAAAATTTCCGTCAGGATACTTGGGCGTGAATACTGGCTAATCCGAAATAATAACGGTAACAAAACAAGTTACACTATCTTTGTTATAACTTCTTAAATACTTGACCACTCTCAACAAACATTTTCGATCCTTTCTCAGAAATTTTGTTTATTTTACGAATTTCCTTACTGCAGTCCAATACAAGAATAAGCCAGTCAGGGACTTCTAAAGAAGAAGTTTTTATACTTTTTTGTAGTGCTTTCTCTATTGTACCCTTTTCTTAAGGTAGTAATATGGACAATTTAATAAAAATATCCATTATATGCATTCGAAGAAAATTTAGAAAATACTGAATTTTAGTAAATCATAAAACATATTTTTACTTTCGCAAGTGACTGTACATGCAGTTAAGATTTAGATCAACATTTTTATCATTTTCGGAAAGAACATTGGGATAATAGTTTCCGGCGTGAGTTTGGTGTCAATGCGTTGAGAAAATCAAAAGATAGAAATAAAATAATGATGTGAATCTGAAAATTTGGAATTTATGAATCACCCTGTGACTCCCGATCGTTTAACATCCCCCCCCTACCTTACCTAAAAATTTTTTCTGTTTCTATGTAAGATCTCTCTGTTTATTTCGGCACACCTTATACAAAACAATCTGTATATTGCTTATACAGTCAGTCTACATTAAGCTTTTTAAAAATGAAAGGTATTTGCCAAGCTGCTGTGTTAAATCTTCTATATCAGCATTCAAGTTGAATGTAGTACGACATAAATTATGTTTACAGCTACTAGTTTTTTCGTCTTAGGGTGTTTACATAGTTTACACGTTTTAAAATCACAAAAATATTTGCTTTTGTAGTAAAGGAAAACTTAGTTTTGTTGAATTCAGTAATGTCTCAGTGAAGTATTCCTAAATTCAGATTTTACAACCTGTGGAAAATTTAATCAAAATATATAAAAGAATTTACTGACCATATTTACTGACTTTTTAATTAAAAAATATGGGTCGCTTTCGTGCCTAGTAAACTATTAGTAGTATAGATATGGGGGTTCTGGACCATGAGAAAATCGAGCTCAAAATGTGCTATGGGGGTTCTGGACCATGAGAAAATCGAGCTCAAAATGTGCTTTGCCGATTCTGACGCAATCTTGGATTTAGGGTATTCGGTCTTGTAGGATACAATTGAGAGATAAGGAAAAGAGATTTCGGTCTTGTAGGCTACAATTGAGAGATAAGGAAATGAGATAAGGCTTGTCGGCCATCTTGGATTTTCGGTATTCGGTCTTGGAGACTACAATTGGTCTTCTTCTTCTTTGGGGATAAGGGAATGGGGGTTTCGAAGGTCAAAGGTCAAGGTCGGTGATTTTTTAGTAAGATAAGACACCTGTCGGCCATCTTGGATTTTGGGTTTTCGGTCTTGAAGGCTACAATTGATTTTGTTCTTCTTTGATTTGCACCTGGAGTTAGATCTGGACTTGGACTTGGAACTGGACCTGGACTTGGGTATTCGGTCTTGGAGGCTAAAATTGGTCTTCTTCTTCTAAAAAATTGCTATGGCGGTTCTGGCTCATGAGAAAATGCTATGGCGGTTCTGGCCCATGAGAAAAAAAATCGAATCTTGGATTTTGAGTATTCGGTCTTGGAGACTACAATTGGTCTTCTTCTTCTTTGGTTTGATGATGGAAAGATAAGGATTGTCGGTCATCTTGGATTTTCGGTACGAAAAAAAGTATGAAAAAGTAAGAAGAAGAAGCGAAATGACCGCATTTGTGGTTCGAGCTTTTTGTGTCGGCTTGGGTGATAAGGCTTTTGTAGGGGCACACGTGATGTTTGCATTGTTTCGATGACGTCATCAGTGTGTTTGGGTTCAGGATGGAACTCATTGTCGATTATCAGTAAAGCGCTCACCGATCCCATTGATTTTTGGGAGTAATGATTACGTCATTGCTATGGATGTGAAATTGTGAGAGGTTGGATCGAGTGCTGATTGAGCGTGTGGAAATAATTAATTATTAATTTTCGATTATCGATTTAATAGAATATTTATTGATAGTTGAGTGTTATTAATAAATAACCGCATGCACACACATACGCACATACGCGCCAAGGTTAAATATAATTAGTAATACAGGGGTATTTAAATTTTGACTACCAGGCGATCATGAATTTAAGTACAAGAAAGCAATTTTCTCGCAACCTCAAAGCTTTTGTTATGGTCAATACGATGTGATCGCACATGTAGCTTATCATTAGACGGCGGCATACTATTCTTACTATGACCAAAGCATGGCTCGCTAAAGTGAACAGCGTTATCAGCAAATTTTGCCCCGAAAAACTTATGAGTAACATAAAATTCTGTTGGTTTATATGATTCAAACATGGCTTGATTACGAAATTTTGCACAGCTGATTGTGTTGCATGTGTTTATGACTGCCTGGTATTAGCCATCGAATAAAATGCGCTAATCGTGGGTTATGAATATGCGAAAAAGCCCTCTATGTGCTGAATTTAATGAATTTGTGGTTTTGGTTCAATTTTGAGGTCTGGGTTTTCGGTCTTGGAGGCTACAATTGATTTTGTTCTTCTTTGATTTGCACCTGGACTTAGATCTGGACTTGGACTTGGATCTGGACCTGGACTTGGGTATTCGGTCTTGGAGGCTACAATTGGTCTTCTTCTTCTTCTTTGGTTTGCACCTGGATCTGGATCTGAACCTGGACTTAAAAATAGCATCAACAATTTTGTCTAAGTTCATTGATAAATAATTAATAAATATCTGGTTAAATTTCCTTTAACATAAAAAATCCGCTGATAAGTAGTAGTAAACATTTGGATTCAATTCGTTAGCGTAAAAAATTTGCCGATAAGAGTTGAATGGCCCAGAATGTTTTGGGATGATAAGAAAAAAAAACGATTCGCTGTAGTAACCTCGAACTTTAAAAGATTGTCATGCAATTTCTTTTTCAGATCTAAATATAGACATTAATTCGAGGTCATATTATTAAATAATTTCGTGTTTTATGCAACTAGCAAGTAAGTCATTCTACCGATTACGTCATCTTGACCTTGATTACTAGTTAAAATAACATCATTGAGGAATAGCCAAAAGAATTTCTGTAATTAATGGAAAAAATCTGATGTTTAAAAATAACATGCATCGCTTTGCATAAATCCGTTGATAAGTAATAAAACGTCTAGTCAAGGTAGCTGGAATGGCTTCTTTCGGTACTTTGGAGAGGTTTATCACGTGAAGAACTTAAGAAAATAGACCCAAATTGTGATCTCACCGAGTTCAGTTTACTTTGAGTTTGTCATGTAATTTAGGCAAATGTCAGGTTCCGGGCTTGTTGTTTTTTAAATTTTGGATGAGAAATTTTCCAAACATGTTCTTCATAATATATATAGATTCAAAAGGAAATTGCGGCTCTCAATACTTTTTCATTTCCAATCATGTTTTAACATATCCGAAATAGCCTTCATTTAAAAGGAAATTGCGGTTATTAGAATTTTGTTTGTTATTATCCAAATATATGTTTTATTACACTTAACCTCTCCGAATTCTTTATTTTTGTGTCTATGAAGGAGGATGGAACAATTTTAGGATTGTGAATGCGAGTATGAATCCTAATGATATTTTAGAGGAATACATGCCTCCAGAAGATGGTAACAGGAGTCTAATGTTATGGTTGAGATCTGACGAGCCGATTTCTTATACATTTCATTTTGAGTTCATATTTCAAGAGTTTAGAAAATTAAGTGATGTAAGTGAGTATATGCAAACCAAACATATTCAAGCATACTGCTATAAAGTTCAATATTGCATTATTTTGTGAATTTATTAAATATGCTAATACTGATGATGTAGATGAAAACGAAATAGCTTTAGATATAAAATCTTTTCAGGCTAAGATGAACATAGCATAGATAGAATGTTGAAACAAATTATTGTAAAATCTGAAGAATTTCAAGAAAAAGACAGCGGCTGGGCTCTTCTAAGAATCATCCACATTGAAGTGGAAGTAGGATTATCGTTTATTTATTAGAGCCTTAATCTGAAAAAGAATTTATATTGCAAGAAATCAAAGTATTGAAATACGATTTTTAGATTGATATAGATTAGATTTCTCTGGCGTAGATAAATTAGCGAATAATTCATCTGATGAAAACTTAATATTAACCAGATCCTTTTATAAAAATGACGATTTATTTAATTTAATGAATACCTTAATTGCTTTGAAAAATTTAGTGGAAATTCATTGCCTATGCAAAAGTAGTTTGATAATAAATTTACAGATACGAAGTGCTCTGATAATGATTATGCGCATTTAACAAACGTTTGGAAAGCATTTGAATGTAAAATATTTGTAGACTATTTATATTGTCATTATTACATAGCACCAGGATTATTTTGGGATGCTATGCTTAAGTATACAAAGATTGAATTACAATAATTATTAACTGTCGTTAATATGTATAACTTTATATATTCTCGCAGGCATTCTACTGCTAATAATAAGCATATGGAAAATGTTATCCCATCACAAAGCTCAACATATTTAATTTACTTCGATACCAATAATTTATATGGGTGGGACATGTCTGAATTCTTACTATATGAGGAATTTCAATGGGATAGAAAATACGGATATCGATATAATGAGCATTCCTCAAAGTTCAGAAATTGAATATATATATTTGAAGTAGATTTAACTTATCTAGAATCACTTCATGACTTACACAATGATCTACCATTTTGCGCAAATAATATAAAAATCCCCTGAATTAGGCTCAAGGAAATTGATATATGACTTAGAAGATACATTTCATTACATAATCCATTATAGAAATCTCCAAAAAGTAGTTTAAAGTATGAATTGAAGTTTTCATGCATTCATAGAGCTCTTTGATTCAGAAAATGAAATTGATTAAAACAATATATTGATCTTAGTACTTTGCATAGATCAAAAGCTGTTAACACTTTCCGATCTTAAGCTCTTATGATGGAATTTGAATTTATCACGATGAATGACACTAATTTTGTGTTCTTAAGTATATTCAAATGTTCAACAGGTGCTTACTATTGGCAAGACTTATTCTAATATCACCATTAAATCTTTTGGTTGTACCACAGTTCGACGAATAACTTATCTGATTCTGAATTTAAAAATTAAAACTGTTATTAGTAAGATTACGTTAGAATGTATAGGATTGAAATCTAAGATCTATTCTTTACAAGTAGGCAGCAAGAAAGATATTATGAAAGCTACATTTGAAACTAATTGTTAGATTAACTAGAAATTGTGAAAATGAGAAAATGAGAATCATTAAATTGAATCAAATGAATATAGAAAAATAAAAAAATTACATTGGTAAGATTACGTTAGAATGTATAGGATTGAAATCAAAGATCTATTCTTTACGAGTATAAAGCAAGAAAGATATTAAGAAAGCTACATTTTAAACTAATTTTTAGATTAACTAGAAATTGTGAAAATGAGAATCATTAATAAATTTATGTAGAATGAAAAATAAATGACTAAATTAATAAAATGCTATTTTAACATTACCAGAAAGACTTTTATTAGTATAAAATAGACATTTAATTATTATTTATAACTATTGCTTTTCTAGAAAATTTCTTAAAAGGTAAACATTTTCCCTTATGAATTAAACAGCATCGCGCTTTATACAAAAATTTAAGAGAGGATACATTTGGACACTGCAATTCTTCTTCCATATTATATACTTCATATGGGAGTGTTTCAGAATTTAACCTTAATTACAACAAGTCTTCTTATACAATTTTTTTCTGGTTGGTTTATGAAGTTCATTAACTACTTGTATTTCATTCATTTTGTAGTTGTCAGAGATTCTACATTAATCAACGCTATTAAAGTTTCTTTAATTTTTCCTATATGTAGAACTATATATTTCATCAACTTCTGCTGAGCATCAACAATTCATTCATTTGTATACAAATCGTATGCTATTTTCAGTTTTCCTTGTAGAGCCGCAATTTATTCATTTCTAAGTAGCTCAATTTAATAGCATACAGATAGATCCACTGATCAAGAACTCCTCAAAAAATCATCCAAATTTGTCAACACTGTATGATTAGAGGGTTAAAAGCTATATTGAGATATTTATACTATAATGTCAGCTTCTCTCAGTTTTTTAATTATTAACATTATTTCATTGTTATGACTGTTATTACCAGCCTGTTTTGATGCTATTAGTAGGCGTAAACGATCAACTAATTCATTAGGATTTTCAAAGTAAGTATAGCCAGTATTAGTCTTTGGTATTTGTATTAAGCCCTGACCTTTTGGGGATGTGAGCTTCTTAATGATGGTTTTATACTTCTTGCTTCTGTTTCCTTTTATTCGACCATCATCCATATAATTGCGTTTATAAGCATTAGTGTCATTCATAATGTTTCTGTAGTTGTTCATATCATCTGACGTGTATAGTTGTTTAGGGGTTTTTATGAAGAGCAATTCGAGAAGTCCTGGAGTAATGCTATATACTTTTTCTTTAAGAATGATATTGTCACCATCAACTTGAAGAATCGAGTTGCCAATTTTCCAGTTGTTACCATCAAAGTAAACCCCATAAGATTTATCAATTTTTGTGCTCTTGTTTTCATATAATTTAATGTATTTCGAAATTGAAGGGTTATTGGGCAAATCATCGATAGAAAGCGTCTTTGTTAGAGTAGATGAATTTGGAGGTGTAGCAAATTCTTCATTATCATCATCTTCACTATTAGTAGAGCTATCGGAAATTCTAGAATAATCTCCAAGTTTACTTGAAGTACTAGCTGGCTCTGCTTTGAAGTATTTATGTTTAGGTTGAGGTGTTAAAATTTCACTGTTATTATATTTATCAATACCAGGATCCATTTTCAAGAGTTCAATCCCAGGATCCATTTTCAAGAGTTTACGTTTATATGAGTTTATTGAAGCATCGCTCTTTGACTCATCCTTGATTTGTGCAACAAGTGTCTCAAGCGGCTTGGTGATGGACTTAAAAGTTTGCTCTAGCTGAGTCTCTGTTTCCATTTTTCCCATCTTAAGAGCTTTAAACTTTTTTCTGATGGCATTTCGCACCCTCGCTATTTCCTTAGTAAGCTTCTCATCCATATTGATCTTATTTAAGAACCAAGTCTAAAAGACATGAAACAGTAAACAATAAACATGAATCAGAAAACAATAAACATTAAACATGAAACAAGAATCATGAATCATGAATCATGAAACATGTAACATGAAACAATAATTACCTATGTGAAGTATCCTCTGAACCGTTTCCATCAAAGTGTTAGTATTAGCTAATAAATCATTGTTCATCCCTCTCCTTTTATAGTACGTATCATGAAGACATCAAATCCTTTTCGGTAGCACCACTTACACATTGCGTTGTTTTTATTAATCACCAAAAATCCATATTTATACTTCCAAAATTCAGCACACGCATTACGAAATTTTTCAAACGTCATATCTGTACCCACATGATCATAAGATATATGTAATAGCTACGGAATGGGAAAGTCGAGGTAAACATTTAGGTCTTCGTGCTTTAATTGCAAATCCCAATGTCATTAGTAAGATTACGTTAGAATGTATAGGATTGAAATCTAAGATCTATTCTTTACAAGTAGACAGCAAGAAAGATATTATGAAAGCTACATTTGAAACTAATTGTTAGATTAACTAGAAATTGTGAAAATGAGCATCATTAATAAATTTATGTTGAAGGAAAAATAAATGCCTAAATTAATAAAATGCTATTTTAACATTTACAGAAAGACTTTTATTAGTATTAAATAATAAGACATTTAATTCTTATTTCTATCTTCTATTACTTTTCTAGAAAATTTCTTAAAAGGTAAACATTTTCTTCTTATGAATTAAACAGCATGGGGTTTTATTCAAAAATTTAAGAGAAGATAAATTTGGACACTGCAATTCTTCTTCCATATTATATACTATTACACCTTCATCAAATGTATTTTTGATCCAGCAAACCTTTTCACAGCCTTTCACATAAAGTACTTTGTTTCTTATTAAAGGAGTCACTATAGTACGTATTTGATGTTAGGGGATATATCCATCGTTCCAATTGAATCCATGGTAATTATGATGCAATCACTTCGCTTCTTTCTGTCTTTTCAGTTGTGAAATCCTTAAATCTAAATGGAGTTTGAAAAATAAAGTGCTGCATTTGGTTTCCATTTGTTAAAATTGCCAATTCCTTCACAATAAACTTGCTATGTTCGTCTTCACGATTTTTCTCTTTCAATAAATGTGTTGACCGTGCTTCTTTTGTCTTTTCAGTTGTGAAATCCTTAAATCTAAATGGAGTTTGAAAAATAAAGTGCTGCATTTGGTTTCCATTTGTCAAAATTGCCCCTTCCTTCACAATAAACTTGCTATGTTCGTCTTCACGATTTTTCTCTTTCAATAAATGTATTGACCGTCTCTTATGTCTTAAAAGACTATCTCTCCGGCTAAAGAATTTGTTGCATTCTATGCATTTAAGCATATTGGTGGTTATCTAAACACTAAAAATGATCTGTTGAAGTCGATATTTATAACCCTGTATTCTCTTCTAAGATATCTTGATAATCTTTCAACTCATCCTTACTATACAAAGTTTTACAGGTTGTTTCATAAAAAGCAATTTACATAGACCTAATCTAATCTTCCTCAATTGCAATCTTTGAATTTTCAATTTTCCATTCGTTATCGTCACCTAAGTAAACTTCATAAGTACTATTAATTATCGGGCTTTTTTAGGAGTTGAAAAGTGAACTGTATCTTTGAATATATGAGAAAAATAAGAACTTTACAGCTACAACTTTGTGATATTCTGTGCAGCGTTCCTTTGCAAAAAGTATTTGCAAGTGATCACTATTTTAAACATATATATTATGATCATGTGGGTACAGATATGACGTTTGAAAAATTTCGTAATGCGTGTGCTGAATTTTGGAAGTATAAATATGGATTTTTGGTGATTAATAAAAACAACGCAATGTGTAAGTGGTGCTACCGAAAAGGATTTGATGTCTTCATGATACGTACTATAAAAGGAGAGGGATGAACAATGATTTATTAGCTAATACTAACACTTTGATGGAAACGGTTCAGAGGATACTTCACATAGGTAATTATTGTTTCATGTTACATGTTTCATGATTCATGATTCATGATTCTTGTTTCTTGATTCATGTTTAATGTTTATTGTTTTCTGATTCATGTTTATTGTTTACTGTTTCATGTCTTTTAGACTTGGTTCTTAAATAAGATCAATATGGATGAGAAGCTTACTAAGGAAATAGCGAGGGTGCGAAATGCCATCAGAAAAAAGTTTAAAGCTCTTAAGATGGGAAAAATGGAAACAGAGACTCAGCTAGAGCAAACTTTTAAGTCCATCACCAAGCCGCTTGAGACACTTGTTGCACAAATCAAGGATGAGTCAAAGAGCGATGCTTCAATAAACTCATATAAACGTAAACTCTTGAAAATGGATCCTGGGATTGAACTCTTGAAAATGGATCCTGGTATTGATAAATATAATAACAGTGAAATTTTAACACCTCAACCTAAACATAAATACTTCAAAGCAGAGCCAGCTAGTACTTCAAGTAAACTTGGAGATTATTCTAGAATTTCCGATAGCTCTACTAATAGTGAAGATGATGATAATGAAGAATTTGCTACACCTCCAAATTCATCTACTCTAACAAAGACGCTTTCTATCGATGATTTGCCCAATAACCCTTCAATTTCGAAATACATTAAATTATATGAAAACAAGAGCACAAAAATTGATAAATCTTATGGGGTTTACTTTGATGGTAACAACTGGAAAATTGGCAACTCGATTCTTCAAGTTGATGGTGACAATATCATTCTTAAAGAAAAAGTATATAGCATTACTCCAGGACTTCTCGAATTGCTCTTCATAAAAACCCCTAAACAACTATACACGTCAGATGATATGAACAACTACAGAAACATTATGAATGACACTAATGCTTATAAACGCAATTATATGGATGATGGTCGAATAAAAGGAAACAGAAGCAAGAAGTATAAAACCATCATTAAGAAGCTCACATCCCCAAAAGGTCAGGGCTTAATACAAATACCAAAGACTAATACTGGCTATACTTACTTTGAAAATCCTAATGAATTAGTTGATCGTTTACGCCTACTAATAGCATCAAAACAGGCTGGTAATAACAGTCATAACAATGAAATAATGTTAATAATTAAAAAACTGAGAGAAGCTGACATTATAGTATAAATATCTCAATATAGCTTTTAACCCTCTAATCATACAGTGTTGACAAATTTGGATGATTTTTTGAGGAGTTCTTGATCAGTGGATCTATCTGTATGCTATTAAATTGAGCTACTTAGAAATGAATAAATTGCGGCTCTACAAGGAAAACTGAAAATAGCATACGATTTGTATACAAATGAATGAATTGTTGATGCTCAGCAGAAGTTGATGAAATATATAGTTCTACATATAGGAAAAATTAAAGAAACTTTAATAGCGTTGATTAATGTAGAATCTCTGACAACTACAAAATGAATGAAATACAAGTAGTTAATGAACTTCATAAACCAACCAGAAAAAAATTGTATAAGAAGACTTGTTGTAATTAAGGTTAAATTCTGAAACACTCCCATATGAAGTATATAATATGGAAGAAGAATTGCAGTGTCCAAATGTATCCTCTCTTAAATTTTTGTATAAAGCGCGATGCTGTTTAATTCATAAGGGAAAATGTTTACCTTTTAAGAAATTTTCTAGAAAAGCAATAGTTATAAATAATAATTAAATGTCTATTTTATACTAATAAAAGTCTTTCTGGTAATGTTAAAATAGCATTTTATTAATTTAGTCATTTATTTTTCATTCTACATAAATTTATTAATGATTCTCATTTTCACAATTTCTAGTTAATCTAAAAATTAGTTTAAAATGTAGCTTTCTTAATATCTTTCTTGCTTTATACTCGTAAAGAATAGATCTTTGATTTCAATCCTATACATTCTAACGTAATCTTACCAATGTAATTTTTTTATTTTTCTATATTCATTTGATTCAATTTAATGATTCTCATTTTCTCATTTTCACAATTTCTAGTTAATCTAACAATTAGTTTCAAATGTAGCTTTCATAATATCTTTCTTGCTGCCTACTTGTAAAGAATAGATCTTAGATTTCAATCCTATACATTCTAACGTAATCTTACTAATAACAGTTTTAATTTTTAAATTCAGAATCAGATAAGTTATTCGTCGAACTGTGGTACAACCAAAAGATTTAATGGTGATATTAGAATAAGTCTTGCCAATAGTAAGCACCTGTTGAACATTTGAATATACTTAAGAACACAAAATTAGTGTCATTCATCGTGATAAATTCAAATTCCATCATAAGAGCTTAAGATCGGAAAGTGTTAACAGCTTTTGATCTATGCAAAGTACTAAGATCAATATATTGTTTTAATCAATTTCATTTTCTGAATCAAAGAGCTCTATGAATGCATGAAAACTTCAATTCATACTTTAAACTACTTTTTGGAGATTTCTATAATGGATTATGTAATGAAATGTATCTTCTAAGTCATATATCAATTTCCTTGAGCCTAATTCAGGGGATTTTTATATTATTTGCGCAAAATGGTAGATCATTGTGTAAGTCATGAAGTGATTCTAGATAAGTTAAATCTACTTCAAATATATATATTCAATTTCTGAACTTTGAGGAATGCTCATTATATCGATATCCGTATTTTCTATCCCATTGAAATTCCTCATATAGTAAGAATTCAGACATGTCCCACCCATATAAATTATTGGTATCGAAGTAAATTAAATATGTTGAGCTTTGTGATGGGATAACATTTTCCATATGCTTATTATTAGCAGTAGAATGCCTGCGAGAATATATAAAGTTATACATATTAACGACAGTTAATAATTATTGTAATTCAATCTTTGTATACTTAAGCATAGCATCCCAAAATAATCCTGGTGCTATGTAATAATGACAATATAAATAGTCTACAAATATTTTACATTCAAATGCTTTCCAAACGTTTGTTAAATGCGCATAATCATTATCAGAGCACTTCGTATCTGTAAATTTATTATCAAACTACTTTTGCATAGGCAATGAATTTCCACTAAATTTTTCAAAGCAATTAAGGTATTCATTAAATTAAATAAATCGTCATTTTTATAAAAGGATCTGGTTAATATTAAGTTTTCATCAGATGAATTATTCGCTAATTTATCTACGCCAGAGAAATCTAATCTATATCAATCTAAAAATCGTATTTCAATACTTTGATTTCTTGCAATATAAATTCTTTTTCAGATTAAGGCTCTAATAAATAAACGATAATCCTACTTCCACTTCAATGTGGATGATTCTTAGAAGAGCCCAGCCGCTGTCTTTTTCTTGAAATTCTTCAGATTTTACAATAATTTGTTTCAACATTCTATCTATGCTATGTTCATCTTAGCCTGAAAAGATTTTATATCTAAAGCTATTTCGTTTTCATCTACATCATCAGTATTAGCATATTTAATAAATTCACAAAATAATGCAATATTGAACTTTATAGCAGTATGCTTGAATATGTTTGGTTTGCATATACTCACTTACATCACTTAATTTTCTAAACTCTTGAAATATGAACTCAAAATGAAATGTATAAGAAATCGGCTCGTCAGATCTCAACCATAACATTAGACTCCTGTTACCATCTTCTGGAGGCATGTATTCCTCTAAAATATCATTAGGATTCATACTCGCATTCACAATCCTAAAATTGTTCCATCCTCCTTCATAGACACAAAAATAAAGAATTCGGAGAGGTTAAGTGTAATAAAACATATATTTGGATAATAACAAACAAAATTCTAATAACCGCAATTTCCTTTTAAATGAAGGCTATTTCGGATATGTTAAAACATGATTGGAAATGAAAAAGTATTGAGAGCCGCAATTTCCTTTTGAATCTATATATATTATGAAGAACATGTTTGGAAAATTTCTCATCCAAAATTTAAAAAACAACAAGCCCGGAACCTGACATTTGCCTAAATTACATGACAAACTCAAAGTAAACTGAACTCGGTGAGATCACAATTTGGGTCTATTTTCTTAAGTTCTTCACGTGATAAACCTCTCCAAAGTACCGAAAGAAGCCATTCCAGCTACCTTGACTAGACGTTTTATTACTTATCAACGGATTTATGCAAAGCGATGCATGTTATTTTTAAACATCAGATTTTTTCCATTAATTACAGAAATTCTTTTGGCTATTCCTCAATGATGTTATTTTAACTAGTAATCAAGGTCAAGATGACGTAATCGGTAGAATGACTTACTTGCTAGTTGCATAAAACACGAAATTATTTAATAATATGACCTCGAATTAATGTCTATATTTAGATCTGAAAAAGAAATTGCATGACAATCTTTTAAAGTTCGAGGTTACTACAGCGAATCGTTTTTTTTTCTTATCATCCCAAAACATTCTGGGCCATTCAACTCTTATCGGCAAATTTTTTACGCTAACGAATTGAATCCAAATGTTTACTACTACTTATCAGCGGATTTTTTATGTTAAAGGAAATTTAACCAGATATTTATTAATTATTTATCAATGAACTTAGACAAAATTGTTGATGCTATTTTTAAGTCCAGGTTCAGATCCAGATCCAGGTGCAAACCAAAGAAGAAGAAGAAGACCAATTGTAGCCTCCAAGACCGAATACCCAAGTCCAGGTCCAGATCCAAGTCCAAGTCCAGATCTAAGTCCAGGTGCAAATCAAAGAAGAACAAAATCAATTGTAGCCTCCAAAACCGAAAACCCAGACCTCAAAATTGAACCAAAACCACAAATTCATTAAATTCAGCACATAGAGGGCTTTTTCGCATATTCATAACCCACGATTAGCGCATTTTATTCGATGGCTAATACCAGGCAGTCATAAACACATGCAACACAATCAGCTGTGCAAAATTTCGTAATCAAGCCATGTTTGAATCATATAAACCAACAGAATTTTATGTTACTCATAAGTTTTTCGGGGCAAAATTTGCTGATAACGCTGTTCACTTTAGCGAGCCATGCTTTGGTCATAGTAAGAATATTATGCCGCCGTCTAATGATAAGCTACATGTGCGATCACATCGTATTGACCATAACAAAAGCTTTGAGGTTGCGAGAAAATTGCTTTCTTGTACTTAAATTCATGATCGCCTGGTAGTCAAAATTTAAATACCCCTGTATTACTAATTATATTTAACCTTGGCGCGTATGTGCGTATGTGTGTGCATGCGGTTATTTATTAATAACACTCAACTATCAATAAATATTCTATTAAATCGATAATCGAAAATTAATAATTAATTATTTCCACACGCTCAATCAGCACTCGATCCAACCTCTCACAATTTCACATCCATAGCAATGACGTAATCATTACTCCCAAAAATCAATGGGATCGGTGAGCGCTTTACTGATAATCGACAATGAGTTCCATCCTGAACCCAAACACACTGATGACGTCATCGAAACAATGCAAACATCACGTGTGCCCCTACAAAAGCCTTATCACCCAAGCCGACACAAAAAGCTCGAACCACAAATGCGGTCATTTCGCTTCTTCTTCTTACTTTTTCATACTTTTTTTCGTACCGAAAATCCAAGATGACCGACAATCCTTATCTTTCCATCATCAAACCAAAGAAGAAGAAGACCAATTGTAGTCTCCAAGACCGAATACTCAAAATCCAAGATTCGATTTTTTTTCTCATGGGCCAGAACCGCCATAGCATTTTCTCATGAGCCAGAACCGCCATAGCAATTTTTTAGAAGAAGAAGACCAATTTTAGCCTCCAAGACCGAATACCCAAGTCCAGGTCCAGTTCCAAGTCCAAGTCCAGATCTAACTCCAGGTGCAAATCAAAGAAGAACAAAATCAATTGTAGCCTTCAAGACCGAAAACCCAAAATCCAAGATGGCCGACAGGTGTCTTATCTTACTAAAAAATCACCGACCTTGACCTTTGACCTTCGAAACCCCCATTCCCTTATCCCCAAAGAAGAAGAAGACCAATTGTAGTCTCCAAGACCGAATACCGAAAATCCAAGATGGCCGACAAGCCTTATCTCATTTCCTTATCTCTCAATTGTAGCCTACAAGACCGAAATCTCTTTTCCTTATCTCTCAATTGTATCCTACAAGACCGAATACCCTAAATCCAAGATTGCGTCAGAATCGGCAAAGCACATTTTGAGCTCGATTTTCTCATGGTCCAGAACCCCCATAGCACATTTTGAGCTCGATTTTCTCATGGTCCAGAACCCCCATATCTATACTACTACTATTCCATTTCAAATTATCTTTTCAGTGACACCCTTACTAGTTTTCTTGAGTTATTTGTGTATTCAGCCATAGACTGATCCCAACTCACAAATTTTAGAATGTCGTGAGTTTTTCTTTTCGTTTTTACGCTTTCTACAGTGCAGAGGAATAAGTCATTTGTCAAAAAATAAAACCCACCTTTGGACCTTATTTGCATAGAATTAGACGAATAAGCTCTACCGGGTTCTGTTATCCAAGCAATAAAGAACACTTTCCTAGAATTTTATTAAAACATATTTTACAAGGACTATCTGTCGTAATATTTCGTAATAATTCTTTTGCATAAAAATTCCATTCACTGCTACCCTAGCAAGTTATGGAATATGTAAAATACCCTTCCTCTGCACGTTTCCTTTAAGTGGACATTAAGCTTGTCGTCAAGAAGCCAGAGACAAGGTTTGCTTTGGTGTGATTATGCATGAAAACTGTGCGTACATACACATATAATTAAGACTAGCGAAGAGAAAATTAAGGCGTTTGCATTACCCTACAACGAAGAGATTCAAAATAGAATATCATTAGTTTTTGTAAGTATTCTGAAAACAACGCCTCAAATTAAAGCGAAGTATGCACAATCCCTTCTAGCCTTCCTCCAAAGAAAATTTACGGAAATATCTTCCCTCAAATTTAAATACAAAGAAGGTACGACATTTATGAAGGCTTATTAAAATCATTTTAAAATTTTTGGTTTTTTGAAGATATTCTTAGCAGCAACATAAATATCATCAACAACACACACAGGGTGTCTCATTTTAAGTTAAATACGCCATTATCTTGAAAGTTACGGGATTTGACGAACATTTTTTGAAATAATGTTATAGTGTTCAGAGTGTAACATTCTACCGCAATATTGATTTATCTGACACAGGAGTCAAATTAGAAGGCCATTTCAATGTAGATTTGATTTTCTTAAAGGAAACCCTCATCTTTTAAATGCGTATTATGTATGATTTATCAGGACAAACTAGCTTTATTTTAAAAATTAATTTCAAATTCGATAATGTGTCACACTCCACCATTGAGTGCTCAGGCACATTTCTACAGCGTTTCTAAATAGAACTGTAAGACATTGAATCCATTGACATATCCTTTTAGAGCACTTTATTCAAATTATATTGTACAACGCTCGCTCAATACTAAGGCAGAACTGAAATTCACAAACCTATATCCCTATCAAGTAAACTAAAATAAACATTCAATGAATGAATAATTTGGAATAGTATTAGTTGTGTCAGGTTTTACTGAAAATATTCAAGTTTGGCTAAAGTAGTAATTAATACCAAACAGAATTCTGAATCTTGGACTTCAGAGTATACGTCATAGCTACAGCCTAAATCATAATAATTGTTATACAGTTGAAGCTCGATAACTCTAACCTCGTTAAGTGTTAGAAAAAATGCGGGGGCTGAACCATTTAATATGCGGTACCTCGAATTATTTAGAGTTTGAACTCGAACGGCTTAAGACCAATGCTGCTAAAACTAAACTTATGAGCTTGGACTCTAGGAAACAACACGAAATTTATCTGGAAGATAGCAGCAAATATAGCAATTCGTTACGGTTCATCTAGATGACCTGGGACCGTATAAATTGTTATGGTTGATAAATTCTCAAAATTTACCTGGATATATGCAAGTTTTTGGTGACTCCCTTCGAAAATTACTGATGATAGGGGTGTAGCATTCACCTTCAAAATGCTTCAGGATTACGGGAGAGATGTATTTCACACGTTCTGATAACTACAGGAGTCTCTTTCTAGTTGCCGTAAACCTTTCTACATGTGGTCGGAGAAGAACTACACTCTGAAACCTGTAATCTGTTGTCAAGAGAAAATAACCATGGGCCGCCGTCGGTCGCATTCGAACCTGGAACTTCCGAACAGGTGGGCCGACACGTTATTATTTAAACCACTGACGACTGACTTATTTGTTATTATTATTATTATTAGGTGTGAATCTAAGGATTTAATCACCCTTTAGTCACTTCGACCAAGATGATCTTTTGTGACATGAACCGGATTAAGCCTTAAGCCACCCAATCAAACTTTAGTTCCTTAATTAGACCTAAAATTCCTTGCGGGGCCGCCTTAGCTATACCTAGCGGTGATAGGAAAGCCCCATGGAGATGTCTGAGCCTGATACGGCCGAGGACCTTATAGTGACAGGGGATGTGTTCCACTGTCTCCTCCTATTCCAAACAGAAGCGACAAGTGTTTTCTTCAGCTAGTCCCGTCTTTTTAAGGTGGTAGCCTAAGAGGCTGTGATCAGTTAGAAGTCCTGTTATGAGCCTTAAATCTGGTCTGCTGAGTGGGAGCAGCACTTCCGTTTTCTGTTTTGAGTGGGTTATCAACCACCTACGACCTGATACGCATTGCTAGTCGGATTTTCGAGTATCCACAGAATGGCTCGGGTCCGATAAAGTGAAAGTCCCCAACTTCTTTTGCCAGATGATCCGCCTTCTAATTGCCTTCAATGCCCTCGTGCCCTGGTACACAGGCTAGCGTGACGCTGGGGCCCTGACCCAGTTCTTTGAAGGCAGGGAGACAGTCCCAGACAGTTCTAGACACAAAGGTGTAGGTCCCCAGCGCCTTGAGTGCCACCTGACTGTCGGACATTATATATATTTTAACACCGCGTATATCTCTATTAGTAATTTGACGTGCGCAGAGTTCGATGGCATATATCTCTGCTTAAAACATGGTTGGTGCAGAGCAGAGGGATTTGTGCAGCCTTATTCTTGGTCTTGGTCCATCCATGTACCAAACCAAAAATCTCTTTTCAAAGATATGTCTATCGTTGAGCCAATAATTTCGGTCTCAACAATCAGCTTGAATGGTATATGAAAGTTGTTATTTTTTGGCATGGCACCTGAGATAGTGTTGATCCCCGGATCATCCTTGAATTCTTCAAGAATTTTCCTGTGACCAGTCAGATTGTCTGCTGAGAGAAGAGTGGTGCCAAACAGCCTTATTGCGCAGAACAGAAACAGAACAAAAATTTAATATGCAAAAAAAAAAAAATAAAAAAAATTTAAAGATTGCAAGAGCAGCTACGCAATAAAAACCGCAAGGTGACCGAGCTAAGATCTTTATTGAAAGGCATGAAAGATAAGAACATAATTGGGGCTGACATTTCAGAGAATCTAAACCACATAGTTGCCTCCAATTGAAATATATTTCAACGTCAGTTGTTTCAATCTAAAGGCAAGGGTCTACCGAGAAAATACGGGCCACAAATTCGATCTTTTGCTAATAATTTAAATTTCATGTGAAATCGTTATCACATTGCAAATTAATAAAATAGTTTTTAAAAAAAAATTGAACCGACTTCACAAAAAGCACTAAAAAGCTTAAAATAATTTTTAATTTTATATCTATTGCGACATTTGGAAGTCGGTGCAAATTAAACAATCCAAACAACTACAACAAAAGTACTAGATCGTCCTTCTTTATGATCCCGTGAGGTGAAACGTTCAGGTAGTTTTATGAATTATTTTTAATTATGTTTTGTTTGTTTAATTTGCAAATGTCGCGATAGATATAAAATTAAAAATTATTTTAATCATTTTAGTGCCTTTTGGGAAGTCGGTTCAATTTTTTTTTTAAAACTATTTTATTTTTCACTTTTTAGTGTCATCTACTCTGTATAACAGAAAAAGAACCATTCAAATCAATCTACGCGTTAAAGAGTTAGGTTCGACCTCCTACCCCGCCCACACCTTCCCATCCCACCAATTTTTTTTTCTCGCGGTATTAATCGGGGCACATACTCTACCCAACAGACAAAGAATCATCGAAATTGGTCCAAGCGTTACGAAATTAGACTAACCCTCCTTTCCCGCTTTCCCTTCCCACAACATAGAACCCAATATTATAAGCAATGGGGGATCATACTCTATACAATAGCAAAAGAACCATCCAAATTGGTTCACGCGTTACAAAGTTAGACTACCCCTTCCCCTCCCCCCCACCCTAGGCCAAATGTTTTTCTGCTATTAGCAATGGGGTATCATCTTCTGTACAACAAAATAAGAACGATCCAAATCGGTCCACGTGTTACAAAGTTAGGTTTCACCCCCACCCCACTAACAATTTTTTTTACATGGTACCAATCGGTGAACATACCTAACAAAAAAATAATCATCAAAATCAATTCATAATTGGCGGAATGATCGCGTAACAAAGATACAAAAAAAACATACAGTCGAATTGAGAACCGCCTCCTTTTTTGAAGTCGGTTAAAAATGTGAAACGTCTGAATATATATGTTAAATGTTTGTATAAAGTTATATGTAGAATGCAATGGAATATGTTTGTTGTCGATTTTGATTTAATTTCAAAGACTAAATTCTACATGCAAACAGCCTGAAAACAACTTACCTTTTTCTAATTCCGACATGCTGTTACATGTGTCCGTCAATATATGAAATACTCTCGTTTCCATATCACCCCAAGCTGTTAAAAGGCTCTGCCCTTTTTCCGGATACTGCAGGTCGACATCAAAGAGTATCTGCAAATAGAGTTTTAAGTGTAAAAAAAGTCTTATGACACGTTTAAAGCAAAAACATACCAAATACGGTTCCACAAAGTAAAATGGAAATTTATCTTCTATGACAATATTTTCTTTCAGCAACTTCTTCCTTTGGATAATTGTCCTTTTTAAAATATCCTTTACTTGTTTCAGTTGCTGAGGTAGTACTGCATTTGCTAAAAATGCGCAATCATCTTTAAAATTGTGTTCTTCTTGAGGTTAGGTCGTAGGCAATTAGTCCTTCACTGGACTTCGTTTAGTCGTAGTTCACAATGCCATTTCTTAAACCATAAATAACATTGTTAATTTTGTCACAAATTTTGCAAGATTTTCAATGAGAATTTAAATGTTTAGTATTTTTAACCGACTTCCCAAAAACAAAGAGGTTCTAAGTTCGACGCGTATTTTTTTTTATGTCTGACCGGGCATAACTTCCTAACGCGTCCACCGATTTTGATGATTCTTTTTTTGTTGGGTAGAGTATGTTCACCGATTGGTACCATGTAAAAAAAAATTTTGGTAGGGTGGGGGTGGGGGTGAAACCCAACTTTGTAACGCGTGGTCCGATTTGGATGGTTCTTTTTCTGTTGTACAGAGTATGATCCCCTATTGCTAATACCAGAAAAAAATTTGGCCTAAGGTGGGGGGAGGGGGAGGGGTAGTCTAATTTTGTAACGCGTAGACCGATTTGGATAATTCTTTTTCTGTTGGGTAGAGTATGTTCCGTGGTTGATACCAGGTGAAAAATTTTTTGGGGGGATGGGGGTGGGGGTGGAACCTAACTTTGTAACGCGTGGTCCGATTTCGATGGTTCTTTTTCTGTTGTATAGAGTATAATACCCCATTGCTAATAGGAGAATAATTTGGTCCTATGGTGAAAGGTGTGTGTGGTGGGGAGGGGTAGTCTAACTTCGTAACGCGTGGACCGATTTGGATAATTCTTTTTCTATTGGGTAGAATATGATCCTTGGTTGATACTACGAGAAAACAAATGTTGCTGTGGTGGAGGTGGGAGAAAGGGAGTGGAACCTAACTTTGTAACGCGTGGATTGATTTGGATGGTTCTTTTGCTGTTGTATAGAGTGTGATTCCCCATTGCTAATAGGAGAATAATTTGTTCCTATGGTTAGGGGTGGGGGAGGGGGAGGGGTAGTAACTTCGTAACGCGTGGACCGATTTCGATGATTCCTTTTATGTTCGGTAGAGTATGCTCCTTGATTGATACCATGAGAAAAAAATTTTAGTGGAATGGGGGTGAGGTAGGGGGTTAAAACTAACTTTTAACGCGTGGACAGATTTGGATGGTTCTTTCTTCGTTACATAGAGTAGAAGACACTAAAAAGTGAAAAATCAAATAGTTGAACCGACTTCACAAAAAGCTCTAAAAAGCATAAAATAATTTTTAATTTTATATCTATTACGACATTTTGAGGTCGGTGCAAATTAAACAAATAAAACAACTACATAACCACAATTGAAAATAATACATAATACTAGTTAAACGTTTCAGCTTACGGGATCATAAGAAAGGACGATTAAATACTTTTGTTGTAGTTGTTTGGTTTGTTTGATTTTCACCGACTTCAAAATGTCGTAAGAGATATAAAATTAAAAATTATTTTATGCTTTGTAGCGCTTTTTGTGAAGTCGGTTCAACTTTTTTTTTAAAAACTATTTTATTAAGGTTATTAATCTAACGTTAAAATAAAATGTCTACTATTTAGGTAGTTGTATGTATAATTCACAGATAGTTATACGTATAATTCATAGGTATATATACGTATGTATTCCTTGCAAGCATTAACTATTTTAAAAGCTTTATATTAATTATTTTTTCATGAAAGACAACAAAATATTTTAACCTTACAATTTTTTAAGTTTTCCGAATTTCGTGTACAAAACTCCAAACGAAACGTTGGACTGTAGACGAATTGTCGTAACGAAGACGAATTTGGTAATATATCACCTCGAAAATCTCGGAAGCACACGAACTCTTCCTTATCCAATGCAGTGTTAGCCAGCACTATATTTAATTTAAGTATATAAGCGGGTTTATATCAGTAAACTGTGCCTTTAGATAAGATTAAACTAGTATGTTTTTAAAAACACTCCCATGAACAAAACATCTAAAATAAAATTATTTACAAATTCTAGTACTACTTTCCAGAGGAAAAACTCTTCGCAATGAAACATGATAACTAATACCAACTCTTATAAATATTAAGATTTTCACCTAGAATTAAAAAATGTCATTCTTTGCGATTACTGCATTAGTGTGTTTTTAAACCGTCAAGTAATTAAGAAATCGTAATTTACCTGAAGACAAGAGATCATGGAGTGTAAAATCTAAATTCGTAATATCATATTTTACCATTTTAACATATTTTGATGTATTTTCATTAGGATAAAATATGTTTATATATAGACCCAAAATTGAACTCATCCTGCTAATGTGATATTGCCCGTAAATTGCTTAGTAATTAACTATTGTTGTTTCTTAAATATGTATTATAACTTACATGTCTACTTTAATTTGAAAATTTCACACACTTAACCACTTTCACCTTTTAAAACAACTTGTTCAAAGCAACGTACTTAAATGAACCAGCAAAGCTTTGAACTAGCTTTTCAAAGTCCAACTGGCAAGTGGATAACTCCCAATACGCATATATAATGCACTTATTGTAAGACCCGTTAACACTTCTGGTTGGAAAAGTTTTTAAACCGCCTCCGTTTCAACTTTAAACCATATGAGTTTTAGCATTGCACTTCTGTTGTCAAAAATTGCGATAAATACACAACGTAGTGCCCCAGTGAAGTATGCACAGAGGAGTTCAAATATAAAGTAATTTAGATATTTTACAAAACTCTTTAAACTTTTCTAGTTTATAGGCTGGTTAATCTTTTTGGGTTTACAAACTAGCCTTGAAAAGGTTTTAAAATTTCAGAAATTTCTTCCTGAATTTCCGATTTAAACTTATTTCGTTTAGAAAATTCTGTATGCTTTTCTAGTTTATAGAAAGTTTTAAAATTACCTGATTAATTTTGTTTGGTTTACAAACTAATACTAAAAGGGTTTTGAAATGTCAGTAATCTTTTCTTTAGTTTTCAGTTTAATCTGGTTTAGTTTATAAAACTCTGTAAACTTTTCTAGTTTACAGACAAGTTTTAAATTTAACCCTAAATTTTGCACAGCGTACACTTAGCTCATGTGTCTCTAATGATTTTTGATCATAACTCCCACTGCCAGTCTTTTTCAAACATTTTCAAACTAACTTAGGTATTTCTTAATTTATTTTTATAATCTAAATAACTAAATAATTTAAAATAACTAAACTGGCGCTCTCCAGATAAAAAAACTACTTTCTTACTTTTTCCATCCAGCTGCTGTTCTAACTGGTGGTCATTTTTCAATTACAGAGAGTTCTTTATAGTCATAAATTATTTGATGCGTTTTGTGTTCAACGCTTTTAAGGGTTTATTTTTTAAAAAAATTTGATTTTCTAAAAACATCATTTTCCTGTACTATATACATATATGTAGAATTAGTTCACAAACTCTTATTTAGCTCGGAGATCCCCAAAAATATGTAAATAAGGCGATACAATAGAAGGTTCGTGAGCGCGCACGCGTGATTAAAAAAACTTTAAAGCGTTTTTCTCGAAGCAACGTTTTTTGACCTGGTTGACACGATTTTGAAAAAAACTATTTAACCGATTGGGCTGAAATTTTCAGGGATTATTCAGCACATTTATAGTTTCAGCCTGAACTGGAATCATAAATATTTATTAATTTTTAACCCTTTATTTAAACAATTTTATTTGCAAAAAAAGGTTCAACAAATTCAGAAGTCCGCCATTTTGTTTTTTTGTACCCAAAATGTTCAATTATAGTAGCGGCTGTAGCTATTTACTTATTTTTTAATATCCCGTTTGAATTTTTTGTTTTAGACGTCCCTGACCCGAGATATCTTGTCAACCAGTTTTTTACAGGATTCTCTTATGACTCCCATTTTGTTGCCATAAATTTAAAAAAAAAAAAAATTCAGTAGTTAGTTTAATATGTATAATTTATTGTACAAATTTTTGAAACAAAAATAATATTCTATTCTATTATAAAAAAAAAATTTTTACCAAACAACTCGACTGCCGTTTTCTTGCGAATACAATAAATCGAATCAAAGATAGCTAATGACGCTCAAAACTAGTACAATTAGTCGATTCGAGGTCTGTGCTTTAAGGGGGTCGTCTACCTTCGCGGTTTTGAAAAATAGATATTTTTTTGCATATTTTGAATGCAGATGTTATAAGGAACACGCTATATGAGGGATTTTTTGAAATACGCTTTCTTTCGTACGTATATGCAACCGGAAAGATTGCCACCCACGCGCTTTTCGAGCGTCGAAGTGGGACAAGACCGCTTCGTCACTGTGTTAGGAATAAACTCTATCTCGTAGGGCATTACAACTGATTTTTGGCAAACCAGGAACATCTCCGTGACAAGGAAGGGTAGCTCTACGGCCCTGGAATTGCCGATTAAAACGCAAGTTTCTCAACTCATGTTTTATACTGTCATTTATCTTTAAACGTGATTTCCCAAAAGTTACATTTTTTAAACTTTGTGGTATGACTTCTTCTAGAAATATTGATAGAATTTGATCAAATTTCTTTTCAGTTATTCAATTCATATAGCTATGTTTTCCCAGAGGCGATTTTCAAATGTTTACTTTGTTGATTTTTAACAGGCTCTAATAGGTCAAAAAACAGGTCAAAAATTGAATTTTTTCGAAAACAATTGCGTAATTTAAACACATTTTACAATAAAAAAAATCGGCTCTGGGAAAACATAGCCAATGTAACACAGATTACAGACATATTTCATTTTATTGGTTTCAGACAATTTAAATGGCCAAAGTCTTACCACAAAGTTCTTAATGAGATTTCTGCAGCGTCGAGGTCAAGGACGTTCCAAGGTCGCGCATGCAATTATTATCAAATGAAAGATAGATTTTTCCGAAGAAAAAGCATGTAATAATAAAAAAAATTTTAACTGACGTGAATATCTTTAGTAGTTTTTTTGCAATCCATTCCCAAAAATAGGCTAAAATTCTCGGCTCGAAGGTAGACGACCCCCTTAACTACTGCTCGAAGCGAATAAAAACACCGCGAATCGAGTTATATAATTCCACCCCAGCGAAGATACCGAATTGGACGACCGCACAATAAATGAAGAAGATTCGTAGAGAAGGAAGGTACCTAGATCCACAGATCGTGGCTATAGTTGAAGTCGTCGGCGGAGAACCGGAGCAGGTAGAGTTTCAATGTAGTAGCTGCCTCACAAGGGATTAAAGGAACCAGAGGGGAGAGAGAGAGGAAGAGAGTGATAATTAAGTTTAACACTAAAGCGTAATTTAACCAATATATACACGAGAAGTCGTCGATGGAGTAAAGGTGGAAGTTGATCTGCTTCGCTTGCTTTGACAGAATTTTGAAACAGACTTTGTATAAGTGCGAACCATGCGGGCAAAACAAGCAAAGTATCTGAAGCGAAAGTTGATCAACTTTCTACTTTTTAACCGACTTCCCAAAAACAAAACGATTCTAAGTTCAACTTTTTTTTTTTTTTTATGTATCGAACGCTTTGACATATACAACCGCTTAAATAAGCTGTGTTGTTTAGCTGGCGTTAAGATTTATTTTTCTAATAATTAAAAAGAACGATTAATTATGTTTGAGGGAAGCTTATTAGAAGCTGTACAGAAACACGAAGAAATATACAATAAAAAATGCATGCGGTACAGGTTAGATAAATCTAAAATATGGTTGAAAATTAGAAAGGAAGCTGGCCAAACAAACTGGTATGTAATTATTAAGTTTCTGTTTTCAGTTGATGTCTGTAAATCAAGATGGAAAAGTCTCCGTGATAGATTTCTTAGGGAGCATATTAGCATCTTCCGTCTGGAAGTGGAGCCAAATATAAACCAAAATGGGAATACTATGACCAAATGAGTTTTCTTAAATCTCATATTTCACCTAGAAAGTACGCATATTTTGTTAAATGTTAATTATTAAAGTTAATTTTTATTCTTCTCATAGAACATGTTCAAATTTTGGCAGCGTTTCAGTTCCCGTTGAAGAAATTCAATCACCTAATAAAGAAAATGATAAGACTTCTTTCCGGACATATCAGTTGTCGAACCATTCGCAGGTTCATCAATGCCTTCGCCTACCATTCCTGAAGCACCTGAGCCAATGATGGAACAATTTTATTTTGTTCGCACTGATAAATCATCGCCAACATCAACTGCCCCGTCATCTTCAAAAGCCAGGAATAGCTCATCAGACACGCCAGATAAAGTTGATGAAAAGTTTTGTGGTTTTCCGAAAGAAATGGTCTCGTGAGTTTAATGATTGTTTTGTTACCAAGACTCTTTATTGCCTTTTAGTTAGACCGATTTTAGAGTACGCTTCCGCGATCTGGTCACCATTTTATTTGGTTCATATTAGTTTCTTCGAAGCGATGTAACGTAGGTTCTTACATTTGCGCTTTGTAGCCTTCCACAGAACAATCCTGTTATATTGCCTCCCTACATGTATATACTAAAGCTTCTTTCTGTGGGCACTCTGCAGAAGAGACGCGAGTCTTTGGGATTCTGTTCGTTTATGAATGTTTGCAGGGTACAATTAATACCCCGAAACTACTAACCTGTCTGAATATCTTAGTTCCTTTTCGCCCTTTCGGGAATTATGACTTTCTTTACATCTGTCGACCTAACTACGCTTTTAATGAACGTATTAATTCTTTATCTTTTGAATGATCATTGGGATGTACTTTACTTGAACATGTCTAAAGCTCAAATAAAATGCCATTTGAGCAGTCAGCGTATTAAACGTCACCTCTTTGTTTCTGATTTGATTTGTTTTTGAATTTATTTGATTTATAAGAAGTAAATAAGCATTTTTTGGAATGTTATGTGTTTAGTTTACCAGAAAAAAAATATATATATATTTACTAAAACATGAGTAAACCTGTTTATGCAGCTTAAATGAAAAACATAATGTAACTGACCATCAGCTGCCTCCGTATATAAAGCAAGCAAAACCCTGTGACAACTTTGAGTAACACTATCAGCCCATTATTGCTGAACTTTGTTATTTTATTATCTATAAATTAGAATATGATTCAAATAACAAATCAGCTGGAAACCAGCCTTATTCTAACTCAGAATTTAAAAGTTTTGCCGGTTGCTTCTACTGCTGTTCCTAAATAGAAATTCAGTTTCTCTCACTATGTGGAGATTAGTAGAAGGGAGCATCTGACCAACATTCTAAGTTACTTTCTTCTCAGCCGAACTATATGAATATGTATAAAGGTATTTTTTAATCTCCTATAATTATAAGGCAACATATGCTTAGTCTTCAATATAGAAAAAAAATATTTTTGAATTTGGATCCGGTTCTTTTTCGCCAACATCGAAGGTCGATGTTCTGTCATTAACATCGATTGTGCGATATTCTATACACTTCAACATCGATGTTAAAACATCGATGTTGATTCGCTCAACATCGATGTTTCGTGAACATCGATGAACATCGATCATCCCTACCGCCAAGAGCGTCCTAAATGGAAATATTTTGATGTGTTGCATTTTCTAAAAGAGTTCAGCTTGCCCAGAAGGTAAATGATTATTTATTTCTGTCCAATTACATAATAAATATGTTAGCATTGCTTTTATATATTATGAAAATTACGGTAATGGGCTATGCAACTTACAGGTGGAGGAGATAACACGTAACTGTTGAAAATATTGTGAAGAAACTAAAGCAAAAAAATTGCCTTTATATGAATTTATATGGTATGTCGAAGTATTTCTAAAAAAATTATCATTATAAAAGCTATTAGTAATATTAAAGTATTGTGTTTTTTTTTATAACAATTTGCGATGACCACTCGGATTTTGAATTTTTCTGATTCTTGACAAAAATTTTGCAATGAAACTGAAAACATATGTGTGAATTTATAATTTTTAAATTCCGATGTAAATTTAGTTTTGACTCAAATTGGTATTAAAATTGTTGTACATTAACTTAACGCTGCTTCCGACATCATAGTATAATTCGATTGCATTATTTTTTCATAATAAAACTCTCTGGATTCTGGAGCAGTCATCGGAAACAGTTACAAATAATGACACATTATTTTTCATACATCTCTAATTATTCATTTTAATTTGACTGCTCCTCCATTACAACTAGAAATTATCTATAATTTCAGAACTTCAGGAAACTTCACAGTGATTGAAGCATCTCAACCGGCCCTTTCACGGGGCTTTTCTTCTGATAACGTTGAAGTCGATGAAGACTTGATTGAGTATTGTGACGAAATACCTGATATGTTTTTAGAGGATGGCTTCATATCACCGGAACCAGTCACAGGCCAAAGAAGAAGGATTGCATCGGAATCCAGTAATAAGTCCTCCAGTTCTGGATCCAGTAAAAAGAGAACGTGCCAAGAAGAGACGGAAACTGAAATTAGGACGTTCATTGCGGATATGAAAAGGGATATCCGAGATGATGACAAGTACGACATTTTCGGCGAAAGTATTGCAAGTATGTGCAGGGATGCAAATTTAAGCCTCGCGGAATTTGTTCGCTTACAAATGGCAATACTTACTATTGTGAAATCTGCTATGCCTAAAAAAGTAGCACTTTAAGCTAGATAATCTAATTTTTGTAAAAACATGTAACTATAATATATAAAAACACATAAAGATATACTAATTCTGTTTTTAATTATTTTCGTTCAAACAGTCCATTAATTTATTTCTTAATCTAAAAGCTTCTCTTGAAGCATTATTGCTAGATGCCAAACATGCTGATTGCAGCTGGAAGTTGTCATTTCTCCACTGCCCTGAAATTATTTCGCCGTTTATAAAGTTGTCTCCAGAAGAATCGGTGCAGTAAGCGTTGTCCTGCAATCTTAAATAATTGTGGCGTATGACGACTGCCTTAATAATGTTATCAACATTGGCAGGATGGCAATGGATGTCATTCCGCGATCTAGCCGCAAGAATTCGGCAATATCCTTGCTTTTTAGAGTGGCAGACTTCCTTCTATGACGGCCTTTATAATTATAATATTGTGAACCACCTGAGGGTGGACAAACAATATTTACATGTTTGCCATCTATAGCACCAACAAAATTGGGAAGGCCCCAACGATAATAGTAGTCTTTTCATATTCTGTCCCACTCAAATTCATTTGGTGCTGATAAATAAATAGGTGAGAGTTCTTCCCAAACTGCAACACACGTATCTATTACTATTCTACCCATTGTACAAGTTGCCATTTTAAACTTAAAAGCATATATGCTTCTAGGTCCTCCGTGTGCTAAATACCTAAAAATATACATATTTTAAATAATTATATAATAGTATTCCAATGTCTACCTACATCACTGTCAAAGCCAAACGGCATTCCGCAGATATAGGTCTTCTTATGCTTCGCTGCTGCATACGATTCTCTAATATGTTTAGTAGAGCGTTAAACCTAGCGACTGTCATTCTCGTTGCCGTAAAGAATATTTCCTCATCTCTTTCCTTCATTATTTTAAAAGTTCTTTCAAAAAATCCTTCAGAATACCTGTTGGCATAAATTTCCCGAACCCAACATTTCCGTTCTCTTCTCTTCCTCGCTCTCCTGTACATATTTAATAAAACATACGCGACAGATATGCACTTCACAATTTTTAACGCTCGTTTTCTATTCATCTTTCCCATTTTTCAAATCCACAAATAAAAGTAAACTATCTGCAATGAAATTTGCAATTTGAAATAATAAATGACAGCGGCATGTCGGCGTGATTGTATTATAACACCAACATTTTTACCGACAAAAGTTGCTCATCATAACGTGTCGGCCACATTGTATTTTGGCCTTATAGAAAGAATTAAAAATTGAAATTTTAAATTTAGTATTTGACAGAGTGAGAGCAAGTAAAGGCTACTGTGTTCAGTATGCGTGATATATTTTTCTTTATATATGTATTTCTTAGAATATATAATTAAGAAGGAAGTGCCATAAGCTGAGAAAACTTCGGCATATCTCTTTAAGTAGTGGAAAGGCATTTTCATGTGTAAGTGCATCATGGAAGTAGTAAAATTGCACAATTTCTGTGGAGGCGTTCGAAACAAATTTAAATTATTAAGCACCGCCATTGAACAGTTGGAAAATGAAAATTTCCGAACGTAAACAAACTGGAAATGGTAATAAAAACTTCGTAAAATTACCATTTCCTTTCCAGTATTTACACTTTTGTAAATAAATCTAGACAATAAACAGTCATAAGAAGTTACTTATTAACTAAAACTTACCTGAAAAATGATAATCCTCGCGAATTGCAGCAATTATTATCACAGCACAAAATTGAACAATTCATTCCGAAATTAACGTAATTTGAGCACTTTAACTGCTCACAGACTTTTTTAAAACACTATTTAAACTGTTCTTTCTCTATTTAGTAACACAAAACTACTAATTCACTTATAACTTTTTAATAAATTCAAAAAAACTTTTCTGATAAACGTTTTAACAGAAATCACCGAAATTAAAAGTTGACAGTTCAACTTAGTGAACTTCGTTTCCTTCCCCGTCTTCACCTTTTCAACGAGCAAAGTGGCTGGTCTCACGTACACGATTCATATACGTAATGGCCTATCCTGTTTATTATTTTATCTAAGATGTATTTAAAAAACTTAATAATATCTATCTAGAGTGTTTTAAGTGTTTAAGTTTTGAGTTATATTTTTGAGCTGAACTGCCATTTTTAAGTTTTAGTTATCGTTATTTAAGTTATATTTGTGAGCTGAACTGCCATTTTTAGTTTTATATATGTTGTAATATATCTATACTTTTTAAGCAGTTTTTACTAAAAATACATTTTTCTTAAGATTAACTCCCATATCCTGATCCTCAATCGTATTCAATTAATGTGTGCCGCTAGCTAGACACGCTCGTAGCTGTCCGCAAAGTTTTTTCCGATTTAATCATATTTTCTGTTTCTCTACCGTGTATTATTATTTAGTTGATTGATCTTTATTAATTTTCTGATCAGTGCGTGGTGCGGATTATTTTATTTTGTATTATTCGGCTTTTATTGTTATAAACGTTAATATTTTCTTTGCCGCAATGATTGGTAATACCACTACTACAACAGGTGGTGTTGAGACACGCAATATGAAGAGTAAGTGCGCTACATCTAGGATGGGTAGTGTTAGTGCAGTACAGGCCGGTGCATCATCGCCGTCTGATGGTATGACTTCCAAAACAAAAACATCTGTTCCCGTTGTGCTGACTGACAAGTCGTTGGCTGATATCACAGATATGAGAACTCTTCTTGTTAGTTTGAACTCCAAAATGACTGAGATGGGAAACGATTTACGAAGGCAAATGGAGGTGCTGCAGAGCAAATTTGCTAGTGACATTCGCGGCTTGATTTCTTCTTTTGACGCTAAGGTTAAAAAGGAGGTTGAGGAGATTCGTAATTCTTTTAATTTACTCGAGGAGAGAGTGGACTGCATCGAACGTGAGCGAATTTCCACAGATTTCGTCATAAATGGAATTCCATCAGCAAATGATGAGAATCTGTTAACCTACATCAAAAATCTATGTAGCACTTATGAGGTCAAATTACCTCAAATAAGTAATATTTTTCGAACTCGCGCGAAAGGTGGTGCTGTTGATTCATCCATTATTGTAAAGTGCCATTCTACATATGAAAAAAATGCTTTCCTCGGAGCTTTGGCGAAAAAAAGAAAAGTGTCAAAACATCGACTGACCTTGCATGACATTGGTATGGACTCGGCTGCGCATATTTATATACATGAAAGTCTAACTAAACGAAACTATTGTTTGCACCGTATTGCTCTTCGGCTTAGAAAACAACGACGTCTTTCAACCGTCTTCACACAAAAAGGTCTTCTTTATGTACGCTTGGGTGTTGATGGAGAGGCTCACTGCATCACGGATGAATGTGCTCTCAAAAAACTTGTGGCTGCTGTTAACTAGCTTTTCATGAAGATTAATTTTCATTGCGAGTATTTATTGTTTTTCTTAGTCTTGAGATTAGTATTTTTTTTTCTTTTTATATATATATTTCTATTTATTAATGCTATTGGATTTGTTCACTAAACTTTTTACGACATGTTTAACTGAAATGCTACTTATTAACTATTATGTTTTAGATATATTATTATTTATTTATTCTTTTAGATTTGAATTTATGAGCTTTCTTTTAAATAGCTTGCTTCAATTTTTTTCTGCTACGGCCTATCCTTATATTAACTTATTATTTTATATTGTTTAATGAATTTCTCCAGTGCACACAAGTCTGGCGGCCCTGATAACTCACGGGCTCTTCTAAATGTTCTGTGCGGAAGGTGCGAAGGTTTGAGATTCTGTCACTTTAATGCGCAGAGTTTGTTGAACAAGGTTGATGAGTTTAGAAATATCTTTAATTCCTCAATCTTGGACATTATTGGGATATCGGAAACGTGGTTGAAACCTCACGTACATGATTCGTTGGTGTCCCTCGGTGGCTACACACACATGCTTTAGGAATGATAGAATTGACAGAGTTGGTGATGGGGTCGCGTTATTTTTAAAAAACAATATATATTTTTCTGTGAGCTATCATAAAACTAAATTTAATGTGAAGCTACCTACTAAAAAGCTCTGGAGCAACCTTAAGAGTGCTGGTATTGGGGCTCCTATGAGAGATTTAACTGATGCTGATCCTGATGAGTTAAATTCAAACTTTGCTTCTGCTTCCACAATATCTACCTCCATATCCAATTCAGTTAATATAGCAAATGTCTTTGATAACCTTACATCTTTTGAGGGTTTCTCTTTCTCCGGAGTTAATGCTGAAGAAGTCACGGAAGCTATTCTTTCCATTAAATCCAATGCTGTTGGTTTGGATGGCATTCACCCTAAGTTTGTAAAGTTGATTCTTCCTTTTATTATTCTGCCGCTTACTCATGTTTTTAATACGATTCTGTTAACCTCCACATATCCTTCCCAATGGAAAAAAGCCAAGATTATCCCAATTAGGAAGAATCCTAAGTCAACTATTGCTGAATACAGACCAATATATATTCTGCCATTTTTTCTAAAGCGTTCGAACGTATTCTTTACAAGCAGAGATTTGTGTATTTGGATAGCAACAGTCTTATTAATCCTTTTCAGTCTGGCTTTAGATCTCGTTTTAGTTGTACTGATGACATTCGTATCTCGATTGATAATGATAATATTACTGCTCTCGTTCTTTTGGATTTCTCCAAGGCATTTGACAAAGTTGATCATAACATTCTAATCAGCAAGCTTAGTAACATGTACAATTTTTCAAGCCCAGCCTGTAAGCTTGTGGCATCCTACTTATGCGGCAGATTACAAATGGCGAAGTGTAATAACTTGACATCGGGTTTTCTTGGAACTAACTGTGGTGTTCCACAGGGATCCATCTTGGGGCCACTATTTGAGGTGTGGCATACCACAAGGCACAGTTCTGGGACCTCTGCTTTTCCTTCTATATATTAATGATTTGTGTTTGCTAGAAAACACGATTTTTAAAGGTCATATTGTAGTTTTCGCTGATGATACCGTATTACTATTTAAGGGAAAGAGTTGGGACTCTGTGAAGGAGGAAGTTTGTACAGGATTAGATATTGTTTATAGATGGCTAAGTGTTCACAAGTTGGCCCTAAATTTAAATAAAACACTTTTTGTAAATTTTGGACATACTAATAATCTACAAACTACCATGACGATAAAAATCAAAGACGCAGAACTTAAATGCGTGAACGAATCAGAGTATCTGGGCGTCATTATCGACAACAAGTTGAAGTGTGCAGGCATGTTCAATATGTCTGTAAGCGATTAAGAAAAGCTATTTTTGAAATTCTAAGATCAGTGTATTTTGCACTGATACAATTAATACTGCAATATGGCATTGTATTTTGGGGCTCGACATACACAACTTCCATCAATCCTCTAGTGAACTTGCAGATTAAAATCATTAAATATTGTCTCAATAAGACTAAATTCTTTTCTACGACACAAGCTTTCACAATTTTCAATGTACTCACTATAAGACAACTCCATGCTTTGACTTTACTCAAATTCACATATATGAGACTTGATTCATTCTAAGTTCACACCATAAGATACAACACAAGGAGACAATTAACTCACCCAATAGCAATTTCAACATGCAACAGATGTTTATTTCAAAGGCACCTGAGCATTCTGGGACCCAAAATATATAATTAGCTTGATTTCCATTTAAAGAATAGACTTAATACAGTAAATTACAAGATTATTCTGAAGGACTATGTTTTTGCCAATTATAATGAAATAGCTAAAAATCTTATGTACTGAAATAACTTAGTTAATCTTATTTGGATTAAGTAGTTTTAAGAGTAATTTTAGGTTTGCCTTTTACGTTTTGATCATTTTGAATTCGTATGTACTTTTAAATTAACGCATTTAGCAATGTTATAAAAGTAGTTTAGATGCACACTCAAACACTCACACACAGGCTTGCTTACGTGAGTGTTAGCTTTGCTTTTTTCTATACATACATATAATTCGAATTTGTACTATGATGAATAAAGCTTGATTGATTGAAGATACATAAATGGGAGACAGCATATTCCATATTACATCGCATGTTTCTATAGCAATGCGTCGCACTGTAGAGACTCCCATTTTAAAAGTCATTCCCAGCAGCTGTCTGCTTCCTCCTTGCGCTAAGTATCTAAGATTATACAAAAGTTTTATTGCAAATTTAACAATTGTAACAGAATGTCTCTTCACTTACATTAGAGTGAGGAAAAGGCGACATTTAGAAGAAATCGGTTTCCTTATAGATAGAGCACTTCGTTAAAGGCTTCTCTGCCATGATATGCAACGCATCGACAGTTTAGCTGTTCATTCTTGTTGCTTGTCGGAACTGCTCAGGATCAATTTGATTCATCCGCTCAAAATTTAGTTCAAAAAACCCATTGATTCTTCTATCCGTATTCATATGACGCACCCACAATGTCCTTTTTCGCTTTTGCTTTAATTTCCTCACATATTTATAACTTTTATAAACATAGTACGTCATAAGCACTACTTCTAGTAGATATGTATATAAAATCCCTTAAATTCATTATTTAAATTTCAATGACATTCCCGCACCAACCAAGCGGGCATTTGGTCAGGTCAGCTGAAGCATCCAAAGCACATGAAGTTCTAAGCAAGCACAGCAAGCGAAGCTACCATTGCACTTCCCGCTTAAGTGATAACGTGTCGGCCTATCAATCCGGCTGTTCCACGTTCGAATCCCTACGACGGCGCCACCACAGTTGTTTTCTGCTGACAAAAGATTACGATAAGAAGTTCTTGAGGGAAAGAAAATGTTAGTAGTTGGGTCATTCCACAGAGAATCGACAAATTTCAGAAATATTTCTGAAAGCACCCTCTCAGATTTTTTTTGCTGGTTTGTAGAGTTATGTAAAAGAAATAAACGGGTTTTTTCTTTTTTCTTTCCGTTGCTTTTTTTAAGTTATAGCATTTTGAAAATTCCATGGTTTGGCAGTTCGGGCCAACTTTAAAAATTTATAACTTCCGTTTGCGATAGAGTAGGAACATCATTTTAGACTCATTTTAAAGCATAAGATAAATACTTTCCATAAAAAATTACTAATAGGAAGAAGGAGGCTAAAAGGCTATTAAGGGCACAATTTTCCTCATTCGTCCGCTCTGTGAACTTTCATTTTTACATATATTATTTGTCATACTGATATCTAAAAAATACCAAATTTTCAAGTTGGGACGGAAGTGGGATCATAGGTTAACTCGAAAGAAACTGCACCGGCTACAACCATACAGTACACATTTTCCACGAACTCAAATACTTGTAAGCATTATAAATATTTTTATTGCTTGAAATATACAGGCGGTTCAAGGACACACATTTGCAGTATAGTATCTCCTCCACAACCGACTCTCTTCTCCTGCAAAAAGACCCGGATTCGTTCACCACATGGTGCATGAAAAACTTTCTAGAGCTCAATGTCTCCAAATGCCAGTCCATCTCTTATTCCCACAAGCGTCTTACCACCATCCCGAGAGTCTATATGTTAACCGACGTACCAGTCACTATCCTTACCTCTTTGTGTGACTTAGGAATAATCTGTGATAGTGAACTCAATTTCCGTCCCCACATTGACAGCATAATTAACAGAGCTAACTCCGCGATAGGGTTTGTGAAGCGCTGGTCTAGAGAGTTCTCCAATCCTTATGTTTCCAAATCTCTCTACGTCTCCTTCGTTAGACCTTTCCTTGAACATGCCAGCCAGGTATGGTCACCTTCACAAACAACTCACATTAATAGGATTGAATCTGTCCAGCGTAGGTTTATTCGCTTCGCTCTACGTGATCTTCCGTGGGTTGACAGATTCAACCCTATGAAAACCGTCTAAAACTGATCGACTTACAACCTCTAAGCAAACGTCGTGATGTTTCCGACATTCTCTTCATTTATCAATTATTAACTGGTTCCATAGACTGCCCCTCAATCCTGCAATCTTTACCCATCTATACCAATCCCCGTAACCTTAGGTCCTTGGGTAGGGTGTAGAATTGTTGTGCTCACGGCTAATGAGGAAATAAAAATTTCAATTTATAAAACGCTTTTAGCCTTAGGAAAATGCACTATACCAAATATACCATGTCTTTCTGAAGAGTGCCAGCAATGAAAAGCACTGCATCGAAAGTATTTCGTATAAGCAGTGGACATCAACGGACCGTTTTCAATTAATAACTATAGTGGATGACTTTGTGGAGACCGCGATTGAAAGATTACCTGAATTGAGTAGGCATTCCTTTATTGCAAAACAACAAAGTCCATATCTTCAAGAACTTAAATCTTCACTTCCAGAAGGCGATATTATGTTTTTGATGGATTTTTCGAAAAATTATTTTTTTATTGTTCAAGATGAAATTGAGGGATACCACTGGAACACTGATCAAGGAACCATTCATCCCTTTGGAGTATACTTTCGTAAAAATGGTACACAGAAAATAGCAAATACTAACTTCATAGTAACACCTCTTGCAAAGTAAGCTAACCGAATTTTTGAAATCCAAACTCAATTTTATCAGAAAAATTCATTACTTTTCGGACGGCTCCGCCGCGCAATATAAAGATCAGTACAATTCTTACTACACAACACTACATCGTGAAGAGTTTGCAATAGATGCAGAATGGAATTTTTTTGCGACTGTCCACGGGAGAAGTATTGGAGGAACCTTAAAGCGACTTGGAGCTAAAGCTAGTATTCAAAGACCTTTTGATAATCAAATTACAACTCCTTATAAGTTGTATGAATGGACACAAGAAAATATTAAAAATATTAACTTCGTTTTTGTACCTTCAGAACAATATGTAAGAGAATATAGTTTAAAGTTAAAACAACTTTCCTTCACTAGAAAAGTCCATCAAATTACCATTATTTAATAAAAACTTTTATAATGCTTACATTTATTTGAGTTCGAGGTAGTGGTAGCCGGTGCAGTTTATTTAGAGTTTACCTATGATCCCACTTCCCTCCCAACTTGAAAATTTGGTATTTTTTAGATATCGGTAAGACAAATAATATATGTAAAAATGAAAGTTCACAGAGTGGACTCATTTGAGATATTCAAGGACGAAGGACGAAAATTGTTTCCTTAATATTCTTTAAGCCTCCTTCTGCCTAGTAGTAATTTTTTATGGAAAGTATTAATCTTATGCTTTAAAAGGAGACTAAAATGATGTTCCTCCTCTATCGTAAACGGAAGTTATGAATTTTTAAATTTGGTCCGAACTGCTAAATCTTGGAATCATGCTATAACTTCAAAAAAAAAGCAACGGAAAGAAAAAAGAAAAAATCCGTTCATTTCTTTTAAATAACTCTACAAACCAGCAAAATTTCAAAAAGATCTGAGAGGGTGCCTTCAGAACCATTTGTCGATTTTCTGTGGAATGACCCAGTTCTTCTTTAAATTGTAAGTCCATTTGTAATCGTTGTCTCGAAGCGGGTCAAGTTTTTTCCCGCCCCATGCCATACAAGGGGTTACGGGAACTAAAGAGATACACGAGAAAATATGCAGACTATATGTATATTGCCATTAAACAAACAATAATATAACAATTAAAACTAAATTTTCAAATCGCAGATTATAATTATGTATAACAAGTTAAGACTGTTTGAATACCTTTTAATGTTATAATTTCGCATTCTTCATATTGACGATTATTTAAAAGCATAGTGAAACCGAAATCTAAAGCTATCTTAACTAGCTTCTTCTCGATATGTGAAAATTGCAAAACAAAGCTTATTACATCAACATAATATTGTTTTATTATAAAAAATCGTATAATAATAGTATTTCCAATCGGACTACAAAGCTTCTCTGGCCGTAACTTAAAAGCTTAAATAATTTGATAAGCTTATCATTTACAATATATTTTAATTAAAACTCAAGTTGTATTAAGAGAAGTACGTATAGAAGGCATGTATGAATCAAAGAAGTTATTAACTCGTTGGAAAAGATGAATGATTTGTAAATATTAATGCTTAAGTCCTCCAAATTTCTTCTGCCAAAATGCAGTTCCACCTAACAAATAAACGGATTTAGTAAAAGTATTTTAAGAAATTCTTAGTATTTGCAAAACCTTGTTCTATACCCAGATTTTTACTATGATTATACTAAGGTACTTACAGATTTTCCTAGCGTACGGTCATCACGAAATGTTTCCCACAAATCCACTCGAATTTTACATTTTCGCTTTACCAAGTCGGTTATTAAAATTGAAGAAAATGTATCGAGAGGAATAAATAAGGCGAACATAATATTTTCCGGCATTTTATTATTTTTAATGAAATCAAAAAGACGTATAGTAATGTTGAGAACAATTAAGTTAAAACTGAAAAGCAGACGTCGTTGAAAGAAAGTGTTAACATTTTCAAAATGTTTAGACATTTCAAAATATATGTCAAACACATTATTAATTTGTTTTTGGTAAAAATAGTGCTTTAAATTAAGTAACCTTCGATTTTGTGGTCGCCTTTCTAAAATCTTCAAATTTTCCGAGGTTTTCAGAATATGTTTATTCAGTTCCTCATATTGAGCATACATAAGAATAATGTATGCTGGAAATAACACATTTTGTACAGAAAATAAAACAATCCATATCCACAACATTGCAAGAGTTGTAAAGATGTCTTTAGAATAACTGTCAGTAATTTCTGTTAATTGATAAAATATACTAGATACTGGCATTAAACCGAACAGAACCAGTTTTGAAATAAGTAGAATAAGCATATGCTTATTAAAGATGTTATCATTTCTTGTTAGTTTGCGTATTTTTGTATTGAGATTAATTGACTGATTAATAATATTTATCAATACATCACTATTAAATAGGAGAAATATTGGATATGTAAGTCCATCCACAATAGTAAAGAAACGATAAATACAGTAAAATAATCCTCTGTAGTCATATTTTTCTTGTGTTCGGAAAAATATTGTTGCATTCTTTTTGAGTATAATATAATAACCAAGCCCACAAAATACCATTTGAAATATTGACACCAAAATAATTTTTTTCGAAAACTGCACAGATTTGTGTGTAATGTAGAAAGGTGCTAACCCGAAAATCTTAAGCAAATAATAAATAAATATAAGTAAACTAATGAATATTTTATTAACGCGATTCAACATTTTCTAGACTGAATAGTTTTTGCATTTCCCTACAATAGGGACGTTTGGATTCCATTTCGATTTTCATTCAAGCAAACCTTGATTACTTTTTAATGAGCTTTTAGAGGTTACAAATTTGATAGTTAAGTGTATTATGATTCATAGTAGCTTGAAAAAGGGTCAGTCAGGAAGCTTTCAGTATAACTACATAAGTGACTGCGAAATCATTGTTCTTTAGTGTAAGCAGCTACTGATAGCAAGAGTTCTATTGATTTTTTTTGGTAGTGCCGTTTCTGAATTATATGAATTTAATTATAAAAATTTCAAACGAAACTGTTCAACTGAAATGATTTCGTAGTAGCGTACAGGACAAAACTGCCAATAAGTAATCAGTTTATGAGTTGAGATTGCAGATGAAACCGAATAATTTAAATCCTATTGTTTTGTATTGATTTTTGCGAAGAACAAAGGAATAAAATAGATAAAAAAAAAAAAAAAGGAACTGAGTTCACAAAGAAAGCTAATATGTATAATATAATATTTTATAATGTTATAAACATTTTGAACATTTTGAAGTCAGTGCAAATTAACATCTACTTTCATACAGTGAGCAATATGAAGGAACTCGCAGATCTAGGCGAAAGACGAAGAAAAAATTTATGGGAGGGGGTCGAACTACATCCATCTCCAAGCTATAGGAGCTTTCAATTTTTGAATGAAGACATTAACCAGTTTTACATTTTAATGGACATTTTCTTCAGTTTTAGTGTTATAGACGTTATTAGTACTTCGGTTGATCTCTTTTGACGAGAAAAGAGGAAATTGCTGTCGTAGTGGTGGACAGATCGAAGGGACCCGACACAAATAAAATGAGGACTGACAAGATGGACCATCAACTGCCGGTTATCACTACTAAAGACGACTATGGAAGTTACCGAAAGCCCTGATGAACCGTTATCACCGCACGAAGAAGATCCGACATAAAAACAGATGGACGTTCTCCGACTGACGTAAAACAACAGGAATTTTAGGACTTTTAACTTAATAAGTGTTTTGAATAAAAATAATAATAGTAATACATTTTAAATTTTAAGTAAATTAATATGTCAAAATGAAACAGATAATTTTACGTAAGCTTTGAAAAAGCAAAAAGATTCACTTTTGTATAAAAGAAGGGTGATTTATAGGCAAGCGAAGACATAACCGAAAAACTTAATACCAGATAGTGAGAACGCGGGCGGATCAGCCATGTAAAATATACGCACAGAATAGCAAGGAAAAAACTCTATTATTCACCCGATTAAAAAAAAAAGACATAGAATTCTAAAAAAATTCCGCAAAGGATGAGAAACCTAGAAGCATGCGACAGGACTTCACGAATCGTAAACTGTAGAGGAAGTTGCAAATGAATTTAAAGGTCGTTTCTCAGAAATGACTACCCTAAATATACCTATATTTCCGATGAATCAATCTAAGAAACAACAATACACTCTAAACCATTTTCTCATTAAACTCCACCCAAAAGCAGAACCACGAGAGATTATAGGCACAAGATACTTCTAAAGAGTAAACTGGGACAAATTAAATTATTAAAAATCTTATAAAATAGTGTTTCAGATCGTTAGATCGTTTTAAAAGACTAGTCTGACCAACGTAATTAAAATAATTTAATATGCTTGATATTTACAAGATACTTTCATTCAATGTTAGCATCAAGTTGTATTAACAGAAGAGTGTATAAAAGGCATGCATGAATTATTGAAATTATTAACTCGTTGGAAAATTTGAATGAATTGTAAATATTTATATTTAAATCCTCCAAACTCCTTCTGCCATAAAATAGTTCCACCTGTTCAAATAAAATAATTTAATAAAATCATTTTAAAGAATACTTGGTATTTTCAATAACTTGTTCTATACCCAGACTTATGTTGCAGAGAAAAGATAAGAATACTTTCTCTGTAGAAAATTTCTTTTGAAGAACAATTCATACTTAAGGCATCGAGTAACAAGTTAATGAAGATATTAGTATTTAATTAATGGTACTTACGGGTCTTTCAAATTTACGGTCATCACGCAATGTTTCCAACAAATCTGTCCAAATTTTACATTTTCGTTCCACCCAGTCTGTTATTAAAATTGAAAAAAATCCGTCCAGTGAAATAAACAAGGCGATCATAAAGTTTTGCGGTCTTTCGTTATTTTTAATAAAAATGAAAAAATTTAAAGTAATGTGGAGAACAATAAAGTTAAGACTCAAAAGCAGACGTCGCTGAAAGAAATGCTTAAATCTTTCAAAATTTTTCGACATTTCAAAATGTATATCAAACACTGTATTAATTTTCTTTTGGTAAACATAGTGCTTCAACAAAAATAAACATCGATTTTGTTCTCGCCCTTCTAAATTCTTCAATTTTTCCGAAATTTTAAGAATATGCTTATTCAATTCCTCGTAATGGGCATACATAACAATAACGTACGCTGGAAATAATATATTTGGAACAAAAAATACAATAACCCATATCCAGAAATTTGCAAACCACGAAAAAATATCTTTAGAATCACCACTAGAAATATGCATTATTAAATTATATGTATAATTCGCAGGAACTGTTCCGAACAGAAGCAGCTTTAAAATAAGGAGGATAAACATGTGCTTATTGAAGATATTGTCATTTCTTGTAAGTTTGCGTATTTTTGTATTGACATCAACCGACCGATTAATAATATCTATCAATACATGACGATTAAAAAGGAGAGTGATTGGATATGTAATGCCGTCCACAAAAGTAAAGAAACGATAAATGAAGTTAGTAATTACTCTGTAGTCATACTTTTCTTGTAGTCGCGAGAATGTCATTGCATTGCTTTCCAATAAATTGTAAAATCCGAGAGCACAAAATATCATTTGGAACAGTGACACTAAAACTAGTTTGCATGAAAACTTCAGATATATGTGATTAATATGGAAAGGTGCTAACCCGAGAATCTTAAGCAAATAATAAATAAATATAAGTAAATTAATGAAAACCCTATTAACCCGATTCAACATTTTCTTGACTGAAACGTTTTTGCATTTCCCTACAATAGAGGAACTTCCCGCTTTGGTAGATATTAAAATAATTGCATGCCTATAGTATACATTTATGTGGATTCCATTTCTCTTATCTTGAATCTTAATGACTTTTTACTGAGCTTTCAGAACTAACACATTACACAAACGTAATAGTAAATTTAAAAAGCCGTGATAAGTTTCCTGTACGGGCAAGTATACTTTAAAAGGAGTAGTTGTTTGCTAGTAACTCTCCTGGTTATAGTCAAGTCAAGTCAAGTCAAGTCAAGTCCGCGCGTTTTTAAAATACTGTCAAATTTTAATCTTTTCCGATTTCGGTTGGTTTATTCCCACGTAGAGGCTTATCTTCGGCCTTCTGTTCGATTTGTTGTCGTCTTTCGTTGTCCTTCTTCGATGTTTGTTTCCTGGTTAAACTTCTCGTTGATTTGTCTTCCTTCGGTACGGCTGCTGCGCTACATCAGCCGTAGGTTTGTCTTTCACTTTAAGTGTTAGTTATTAAAAGAGGGTGAAGGAATAGGATTTGGGAGGGATTTGGAAATTTGGAGGATGCTTAGGGTCAGTTGGGTCCTAATTTTTGGTGAGCTTGGTGAGACTGGGTGGACTACCCTCGGTAGTGAATTCCTTTCACATCGTAAAAGGTTATTCTTCCGTTATGGAAGTAAATGTCTGTGGTTTCGGGCTTTGTGAGAAGCAGGGGTGAGAGGTATCTGAAGTCTTCCGGTATGAGAAGTTCCGGTAAGTTGTTTATGAGGGAATTGGGATGAAATGGAATCTTCTCCATTTGTTTTGTTGCTAGGTGGACTAGGTATTCCTTGATAGGAGTAATGTTTGCGGCTTCATAAACCTCGCTATTGGAGTAGTATTTGTGAGGCTCCTTTCTGTAGAGTCCCGTGCATGCACGGAGAATTTTCCTCTCGAGATTACCGAGGCGTTGCATTTAAGTTGGGGAGATGGTGTGCCAAATAGGGAAACAGTACGTAATGACGGGTCTTATGAGTTGCTTGTACAGCAAAAGTTTGGTTTTGGTTGAGAGTCCATTCCTGACATTGATGATTGGGCTGAGCAGGCTGTAGGCAAAACTTGCTTTGTTAATAACAGCTTTGGCATGAGCATTGAATCTTAGGAGTTCATTGAAGTTCACTCCTAGATATTTTGCTTTCTGGGACGGGGCAATAATTCCGCCATTGTAGGTGGCTTTGATTTGCCTGGATTTTGAGACTTGCCGGTTTCGCCCGGTTGAAGGTTTTCGAATGCAAATGAGTTCAGATTTTGAGACATTTATTTTGATTCCCCACTTTTTATAGTAAGTTTGGAGCTTTTCGAGGTGGAGGTTGACTTTATTTACGGCCAAAATCGGGCAGAGTGATTGGGCATAAGTTAAGGAGTCATCTGCGTACAGAAGTGTTGTGCAATTTTCATTTGCAGGTTGATCGGACGTGAACAGATTGAAGAGGATGGGGCCTAAGATTGATCCTTGTGGGACACCTGCCTCTATTTGTTTAAGTGCTGATTTTTGGCTATCTAGCTCCACGTAGAAGTTTCTTTCCGTCAGGAAACCGTGGATTAGTTTGTTGAGGTGCGGTGGGAAACCGAATTGGTTCAATTTGAAAATTAGACCATTGGTCCAAACAGAGTCGAATGCTTTTTCAACATCGAGAAAGCAGCTGACTGTGCATTCATTTTTGTTTAGAGCACTAGTAGCGTCGGTATGATATTTCAGCAGTGGGTGTAGTGTTGAGTGCTGTGGCTTGAAGCCGAACTGAGATTCCTGCTGAATATTATTCTCTTCGCAGGAGTTTGTGATTTGTTGCTGGATGACTTTCTCAAAGAGTTTCCCCACATTAGATATTAGGGAAATGGGTCTGAATTCTTTGATGTCCTTGGATGAAGTTTTCTTTGGGATGGGGAGAATACGGGAGGTTTTCCAGTTTTTTGGAAAGTAACAATTGTTTATACAATTGTTGAAAATCGACGAGAGAAAGTCATGAGCTATTGGTGGAAGCTTTTTCAAAACAGCGTTTGAGATTTGGTCAGGGCCACTCGATTTTTTGCTGTTAATGGTTTTTGTTAGAATGAAAAGTTGAAGAGGGTTCGTGAAGATGGATTGCTCTTGTGGATGAATTGCTGGATTATCCACGCTGAAGAATGTTTGAGGTATGGATTCCGTATTATCCAGAAAGGTGTTTATACGGGTATTGACTTCGTTGCAGAAGTCTGGTTCGCTCATACTTGAGTTGTCTTTGAACGTTCCTTGGAAGTATGTTGCGAAGGCATCGCACTTTTCTTGTGGGAGAATGAGAATTTCCTCGTTATTTGAAATTGATTTGGGAAATTTGGGTTTTCTACCGCAGACTTTGTTGATATTCTCGAATATCTGGGCGTTTGGTTTGATTTTTTCAAGTCTTTTCCTGAATTGTTCATCACAATGCAGTTTGGTTTGTTCATCAATAATGGTTGATAAACACTTGACTTGAGACAGCACGGACTGGTATGCTGAGTTTTGGGTATTGAGGGTCCTATGATAGATGCGGTTGAGTATTTTCCGCAGTTTTTGCCTGTATTTGTACAGGTCTTGAAGTCCAGACGGAAGGTTCTTGTATTTGTGGTTATTTGCAGGAATCGTTGTGGAGAAGTGGTTGATGTTGTCCTGAAGGCAGTGGGTGAAGCGCTCTATGTGGGTTTCAATTTCGGAGTTTTGGAGATTCCTGTTATTGGGAGGAAGATTGTCTTGGTAAAGAGCCGTCAGTCTATTTTGGAACTCAGTCCAGTCAACGTTTTTCAGGGTGGTAATGGTGGGAAGACTTATAGTCAGTATATTAACCGGATAATTCCGATTGATTGTCAGTTCCACCAATAGATGGTCTGAAGAAGCATGGTGAGTGGTACAACTGTAGTTGCTGATTTGCGGTAAGATGTTTATAAAATTTGAAGTGACTAGGTAGAAATCGATGTTGGAGCCTGAACGAGGGAAGGTTGGGGTGTTTGGGGAGACCACTATGAAATCGTGGTTATCCGAGTTGTTAGTCAGCCATTTAGAAATTGTTTTCCCGTGGCTGTTCTCGAGTGTGTCATTCCACATCGGGTGTCTGGCGTTAAAGTCTCCTCCGATTACCGTGTAGGTGTGTTCTTTGGAGAGATTGTTTATAATTTCAAGATTCCGTCGTATTTGTGCGGCCGAAGCGCCACACCTGTTATACAGCGAAATCAACAGGAGAGATTCCTGGGAAGTAAGGAAGACTTTTACAGCCGTGCATTCCATATTGTTAAGACTTTCAATCTTAATTTCTTGGAATTTTAGGTGGTTTTTTATAAGGACAGCTGTACCTAAGGTTGTTTCCGATTTATCGGTTCGGACTGTTGAGAAATTCTCAAAAACTAAATTGTGTCTGGAGCTAAGATGCGTCTCTTGCAAGAGGACGAAATGGGGGAATTGCTCACCAAGGATGGAGTTGAGGCCTATTCTCTTGTTGTGTCGTACTAGGGAATTACAGTTAAATGTTAGAATTTTTAGTCTTTTTAGTTCCCTAGACATAGGTTGAACGCAAATTGCAAATATGCACTTTGACGTTCCGCGAGGGTGGTAAGTTTCCTGTATTGAGGAATAAAATGATTTATTTTGCCCATAAGGGCGAAGAGGTCACACCCAAAGAGAGCTTTCGCCTCTTGGGTGCAGAAGTTGTCCACGTCATTTTGCGACGTTTTTGGGGCGATTTTAGGTGCCTCTTGCTGGCGAATAGTTGTTGGGATTTGAGGATAATTAGTTTTAGGTTGGTTAGTTTTGTTATTTTTCTTAATTATTTGTGCGAAAGACATACCTGGCTGGATGTAGTTCCTGGTCGATTCCCTAGCGAACTGCTCTCTCTGCTTCTGATGTTCTTTCAGCTTGTTGCGGGTTTCTATGATGCCCTTGTACCTTGGGCATCCTCTGTAGCTGGCTGGGTGTCCTTCTTTCTGGCAGTTCACGCAGAAAGGTTTCTCTGTCTCATCGTTCTTGATGCGGCGGCACTCTCCTGGTCCGTGGTTTTGCGCACATTTCACGCATCTGTAGAGTTGAGCGCAGTTGCTCGCAACGTGTCCGAATCGCTGGCATCGTTTGCACTGTGAAATCCCTTTCACGTTGTGCTTCTCCCAGTGCACAATTTGGTTCATGAGACGGTCCATCTTCATGATTTGGTCGACATCATGCTTTCCGTCAAAGGTGATAATAAAAGCATTCAACTGCTTTCCTGCAGTTTTGCTGCGTGGAGTTATCATTCTCACCACACTTTTGATTTTGATACCCTTGTACTCACGTTCTAGGGCTTCCTTGACGTCTTCCTCGTCGAATGTGTGTTGCACTCCTTTGAGGACCAGCGTTGTTTTTCTCTCTTCCTTGGGAGTGAAGGTGTAGGATTCCACCTTTATGTTGTTTAGAAGGGCAAAAATTTTTTGTCGGTCATCCTCTGTAGCAGGCTTGATGGTGCATTTACGGCCGCTGCTCATCTTTATAAAGAACTTAGGCCTGGGCACTAATGAGTCCAGTGCCTTGTTAAACTCCTTGTAGTTCAGACCATGAGCTATAATTGGCGGTGGTCTTGTTGCAGGCTTACCTTCCATAGCTTCCACAGTTTCTTTCCGCTTTGGCGGGACGATAAAACGGTTTTTGATTTGCAGCGGCTGGTAATAGTTGCTGCTCTTCCTCGGGTCTTGTAGAGGAACAACCACTTTTTTCTTCTTCGTGGCTTCCTCTTGTTGCTGCGCTCCGTTCTTCGGCTTGCGCTTTTTGTTATGCACCAGCTCGTACTCGCTTTTCTCGCTGCTTGACTCCGGAAGATCGGGATATTCTTCCTCGCTCATGGCTTCATCAGCGTTGTCGCTGCCGGTGCTGCTGGATCCGCTGCTGCTGCTGCTGCTGCTGCTACCGCTAGTTGTCGAGTTTTGCACTTTCAATTTCCCGTTTAATATTCGCCGCGCGATACTTTCCACAATGTCCTCGGGTAGATGAGTAATGTGATTTTCAATGAAAACTTCGCGCACATTTTCTTTCACTGTCTTTAAAAAGTCTAGACTGTTTCCATTTACGGTAGTCATTTTCACTAATTTGTCACTTTTGTCACTTTGTTCGAAATTTTAGAAATGCCGTCGGCAATTTCTCAGTTTCACAATTTATGGTTATTTTCTTATTAAGAGTCACTTTCTCTGGAAATTTTTATCACTTAGTAACCACAACACAAACACTATAATATGATTTTCTTCACACGTATTAAATTGCCGGAACATGTCCTACAACACAGGTGACTTGCCAAACTTTTCTCGACTCTCCTGGTTATATGAGCAACAGCGTAGTGATGTACCACTATCGTCACAAGCTGAGGTTACTATTCGGAGATTTAAGGGGGAGTACTAGTTGTGTTGGTCAGAAAAATCGATTTTTTTTATTGCATATTATTTGAATGCATTATCTCTTTTATTAGATCCAAAGTTGTAGGTATTTTAAGCGCGCTACTTGGAACTATGAATCACGCGCATTGAATATTTAAACGCGGTTATCTCAGAATCGTGTTTTTTGAAAAACACCATTGCGGTGGACACGATTACTAAAAAACTATTTATCCGATCAATCCCAAATTTATAGTACTTAATTATTATGATAATAGGTGGAGTCTGAACGATGGATTTTCAATTTTGTTGAAATTTCTTTTTTTTAGAGCAAGATAGCACCTTTAAAAATGAATTTTTCGTTAAAACTGACGTAATTTTTTTAAAAATAAAATTTTTATAAATCCTTCGTTCAAACCCTCGATAATGCAATATATTAACATAATCTTTTTGGAATTCTGTTTCAGATAAGCCGTTCTCCAATTATCTTGTCGACCACAAGTGATTTCCAAAAAAAGGCGCTTCTGAAAGACAGCTGTAGTTCAGGTATTTTTAAATATTTTTCGACAAATACATGCAAATATGTACCAATCGATACTAATACTCGTACTCCCCCGTTAAGGCAATACGAAAGAAACAAAAAAAAACGAAGGCCACTTCAGCCCCTAAGCTAAGATACACCGTACGCCGGGTTTCTTGGCCATTCTTATTCCTCAGATATCTTCCTTGGTTACATTAATTTATTGGATCAATATATTTAAGCAATAAAAGAAAACCAAATTTTTGTATTTTTGTATTTGAAAACCAAATTTTTGTACGTTTCAAAACAATATTTTTTTTGGGCAATTTATGGAATAAATTAGGAACGAATTGTTTGATCGCCATAATCATATTTATAATTATACTTAAAATAAAACCAAATATCAATTAATTGAATTTAAGCAATTAGTCAATATTTATTTTTTTATACGATGTGGCCAAAGCCTAGGGGACAACCCTTTGATGCATTAGGGTAACGGAAGTGAGGAAACTGGAATGTTTTGTTTTTGCGTTGCTGCGAGGTCTCGAACCATGGCAAGGTAGTCGTGCCTATCACCGAATTGATCCAACTCCGGCTCCATGACTACAGCTGTAGCGTGGTCAGAGCTAAATATTTTATCTTTCTGGCTTTCTTTCCATTGCTGTAAACTAGTGACGGCGATACAACCGCGCCTATGTCGGTTGCTAGCCGAAGCTTGTGCAATACAGCCACATCACACACTCCTAGTGACATAGTTCAGTCAACCTTCTTTTTTCGGGTGTATGTAAGTTTCTTTGGTAGATTCACTGCTTCTCCACTGGTCTGTCAAATACTACACCGCTGTAAAATGTTCGTTATGTGAATCATTATTAAATTCCGCTAATTTGTTTACAGAGTGGATAATGTCAGGTCTAGTAACAGTTTCTAAATACATCAATGACCCAATTAGAGATTAGACAATTTTTCGATCCATTTTCACAAAGTCAGAGCAATTCTTACACCTTTCAAACTTTTACCCCGGATCTAAATTTGTGAACACCCTTTTAGTGCTCTGCATATCAATACTTCATCCTTCTTATTGTTCCTATTCCTAGAAAGTGTTATTATTCCTAGAAAGTGATTAATTGCGCCTATATTTTACAGGTTGTTTCAGATCTTATGTATCAAAATGAGTGAGGCGATAGATCTTACCTAGATAAACCAAAAATTGTTTGGCAGGGGGGGGGGGGGGCAATCTTAACCATTTAGGAGTTACAGGGTGATTCATAAATTTCAGTCATTCATGGTATGCACACTACTCTTTTAATTTTATCTTTTAATCTACAAAACACAGCAACATCAAACAAACGCTAAAAAACTATTATCACAATGATCTTTCCAAACCCTCAATAATATTGATCTAACTCGTATAATTGTAGGTACAGTTACCTCCAAAATTGAAAATAATGGTTTGCGATTACCTAAAATTCAGCATTTTCCGACATTTTCTTCGAAATTAATGTAATTTGTACAACTCCCTTATTACCTTTCCAACAAGTGACAACATGCCTAGGTAGAGAAAGGGTGTGGAAATTTATAAGTAGAAAACTTATCGGGAAATATTTGAGAATCTGCAATTTAACGAAATTAAACTCATATTAACTCTAAAATTCTTTTTATTGAATTCAAAATGTATTAATCTTAGTAAATTACAAAAGCTGTTTAAAATTCCTCCAGCCACTCTGGATGCATGCCAACAATTTCCTTCTACGTCCCTCTTTAAGGCGTATTGCAGCCAGCTGCTCCCGTGTTTTTCGCTGCATTCCCAATTCGGCTAACTAAATCCCACATAGTGTTAAATTACTTGAATAAACTTCATCCTTTATTGCTCCCAATAAGAAAAATTCCAATGGAGTAAGGTCTGGAGGTCTAGCTGTCCAAGGAATCGGTGCACCTCGTCCAATCCAACGGAATTTTTCACTTAGCATTGCCTTCACAATGTAAGCAGTATATCCTGGTGCTCCATCTTGTTGGTAAAACATGTCCGTTCGATTATGCACAGGGATGACCTTCATTAAATCTGGAAATGAGTTCTCCAAAAGTTCCGCATAAATTTGATTGTTGAACCCTTGCGACAAAATGAATGGTTCTTCCAAATGTTGCCGATGATACCAGCCCATACAATGACACTGAATCTCTGCTGGAATGAGGGAATCTTTGTCCTGTGTGGGTTAGTTTCCGTTGAGGTATGGAGGTTATGGAAGTTCGTCATACCTTCACTGGTGAATTGAGATCCAGAAACGCTCCATCGTCAATGCCACGTTCCAGAAGCGAAGTGCTAAATTCCAGTCTTCTCTCTGAAATTCCTTCCAGCAGCCCTTGGACTGAGTGATGGTGATATGGACGTTACCCTCCAAACCTTACATAAGGACACTCCTTAGCGTCTTGCGACTCGTCCCGTACTCGTCTCAGGGTCTTGCTTTACGATGGTGATTATTTGCTGCCCGACGTCGGCAGAAGTTCCCGAAGTTTCGGATCGTGTCTGTCGTGTAACACATCCTGTTTTAGTTAACCTTCGGAAAGTCCATGTTAATAACCGTCTTTGGGGTGCTTGCCGATTAGGGAATCTCCTTCGATATTCCAGTACAGCCGCTCTCTCGTTTCGGTCTACTGCACCATAATGTAAATAATATCCGCGAATTTTTTTTGACTGCTATTAGTTTTAAAAAATTAATTTTCAAACTTGAATTTTCGGAAAAAATCAATTTCCTCATTTCAAAGGGAAATATCTTAAAAAATTGCCCATTTTTTTGTTTTTTTATTTAATAAAGTGCATAATGTAATCTCTTTAAAAAAAAACTTAAAGTGAAGAAAAATCTTTTACCTGTCTGAAGATAAATCACCCAACGTCCAGTTAATATTTGTTATTTTAAGCAAACATTCAACAGTTACCTTTGGTCATATAACCTGAGAACAATTTGTTTCGCTTTAAGTTTATTCTAAAATAAAACTGATTAGCCACTAAATTACAAAGTATTTAGCACCATTGTGTTACCTGTCAACTGAGACAATAATAACGTCTCTAGCACTATAACTTTAGAAGATATACGATAAAACGCAAGACTGGTTTTTTTCATCGTAAAAAAATTTCAAAACCCTATAGAAGGGAGGGGGAGTACAGATAGACCCCCCCCCTTCTCATACCGTTTTTTCGTTTCTCACATAGATCTAGCAGATCTCTAATGTTGGCACAAGCGCTGAGAAACACTCTGTATGTATAGAATAAGAGGCCGGAGTATAAAGTCCTTGAAAATACAGCTGTCGCCAGGCTGTGAAAATTTATTATCAGAAAGTTGGAAGTTATTTAAAGTTGGAAAAACTAAAAACACTTATTTTACTTCCACATAGTAGGAGTAAAAAAGCCATCCATGACGGAAGGCCAAAACCTCAACTCCTATAAGTACTCAGTTTGGAAAGTGCAAGTAACACGCTGATGATGACCAGCTTGCACTTTCGGTCGAAACATCCATCAAATTTTTTGAGCGATCACCATCACAAAAAAATGTTTACTCCTATTATGTGGAAGTAAAACAAGCGTTTTTACTTTTTCCAAAAATTAATTAATTACCAAAATGTCACTAAATCGTTAAACACGTTTTTCTCAAAACAGCATTTTTTATATAACTAATCACTTAATTAAAACACCATTAACCAGCTTTGCTAAAAATACCGGATAAATAAACGAATTTGTCAATTACCGATTACGAACAGCTGACTGTGCTTCATCCTCAGCGTGAGTCATACAACTAAAGAATTAAAAGTGCATTGCACTCTACTGATAGTAAAGAGTGCATTTTACAGTCCGTAACATTCAGCTGTAGTGCCTTTGTCAATATTATTAAAATTAAAAACTGCCTTAGTCTAGTGGTTAAAAGTAGTCGAATATATGAGTCAACGTTTTCGTTGTCGCCGTTGATAGCAGCTTTTGATTCATGTAGATACAAAGACAGTATGACGCTTGTAGAGATTAAACTCACTTGTCGAAGATAAAAACAAACACTCCCATAAACATCTAGTTGAGCCCCTCTTGGGTGCATTTTAATAGTTTCAAACTTAAATGGTTATTCTCTAAAACATGTTCACCAAAACTCGACTGTGTGTGTTCCATGAATTTGTTTATTTATTTATTTGGTTAAGTTAGGGGTGAGTGATGTTGACAAAACATCAATATTGACATCGATGTCAACATCGACGACAGAACATCGATGACCGATAATAATCGAACTCAAAACATCGATGTTGCTTAATATCGATATTAAGTAGGATGAATTTGTAGAATGACGTAAAAATACAAGATGCAACTTTTCACATTCATGCAACTCTATGATTTTTCCGCACTATAAGAATTGAAATAGGAACAATGTAACTAACGACCTGTTGATAATATATCTGGAGTTGGCAAGATCTTTCAGGCGATTATTTCTGATTCGCTGTTTTTCACTGTAATCAATTGCCTTCCAATATTGCCTTACTAAAAGTCGGTTTACAACTACATATCTATTTATGCACGAAGAATATTGTTGAACGGAGAATCAGCAACAGTTAATATTTTCTCCCTACACGGATATACTAAAACTGCTTTCGGAGGGCACTTTACAGAAAAGACGCGAGTCTTTGGGATTCTGTTCGTTTATGAACGCTTGCAGGGTACACTTATTACCCCGAATCTAGTAACCTGTCTGAATATCTTGGTTCTTTGTCACTCTTTTGGGAAATATTACTTCCTTTACATCTGTCGCACTAACTACAGTTTTAATGAACTTTACTTAAACATGACTAAAGTTCAAATAAAATGCCATTTGAACAGTCAGCGTGTTTAATGTCAGTGTTTGTGTTATCAGAAAAAGGTAATATTTATTTATTTAAACGGAAAACATAACGCAACTGACCCTCAGCTGTCTCCATAAATAAAGCAAGTAGCGTATCGACCTGATTACAGAGGTATACAACAAGAACAGCAAAAACCCTGTAACAACTTTGAGTAACTCTATCAACCCATTATTGCTTAACTTTATTATCTATAAATTAGAATATGATTCAAATAACAAATCAGCCGAAAACCAGGCTCATTCTAACTCAGAATTTACAACTTTTGCCGGTAACTTCTACTGCTGCTCTCTAACTAGAAATTCAGTTTTCCTCACTATGTGGAGATCAGTAGAAGGCAGCATCCGACCAACCAAAATTCTGAGTTACTTTCTTCTCAGCCGAACTATATAAATATTTAGGTATTTTTTAATCTTGTATAATTATTAATATGCTAAGTCTTCAATATAGAAAAAAAAATGTTTGAATTTGGATCCGGCTCCTTTTCGCCAACATCGAAGGTCAATGTTCTGTCTTTAACATCGATTGTGCGATATTCTATGCACTTTAACATCGATGTTTAGTCCCTTAACGTCGATGTTTGATGTACATCGATCATCTCTAGGCTAAGTTCGCTCTTATTGGAGTAAAATCAGTTACTGGTGTTTTAATTAAATGATTAGTTATATGATTAAGGCTTTAAGTTCGCTCAGTGTGATTATTGCATTTCTTTGATTTGTTGCACCTGTAACTCGAAAGCAATTTATCGCATCAATTCAAAAATTTTGTTGAGTGTTAAGGATATGTTTTGTCATACCATGGAATTTTTGATTCAACCAAAAATTATAATTGAGCAAGCAAAAAAAAGACATCTTTAACTTCGCCATTCTTATAATTTTCTATATTTCTTAAAACCTATAGTTGACGGTACGCAAAATGTTGTTTTTAATAGTGATTTGGTTTTTTTATTCCTGCCTATGTGGAAGCGTCAATCATTGCAGCAGTGAACCTAATTTTTTTTGCATCCCGTTACTGTGGCATATCTCCTGTTGATTTCAATATTTTGGTCGGAAAAAATTTTTGTGTATTTGTTAAAAAAATTGATCTAGCAGTTTTCTTTAAAAAAAATTCTAGAAAAATATCCTTTTTTTAAGTAGTAACACGGGTATAGCCTCTTAATTCCAAAAAAGTTCAGCAACTTAGTTCTATAAATTTCCGTTATTCATTTTCACCACACCACTTGTGCGCGTCCGCCTTCACTTCATATGGCATCTGATTTTTTTCTTAATTCCGAAATCTGCGACACGCGCACTTGATTTCGTTTTCATCACGTAGCCTGCGCCTCCTTACGGTGCACGTTGCAGTATGAATATTGCTTCGGGAAACTTTATTCACACCGACACAATAAAATTATTAGATAAATTTACTCGTGTTCTTGTCGATCAATCATGCCTTATGGGGTCTTTGCGTTGTTTGACGAAGTGGCAAACTTTTAGATTTTTTGTAAAAAGGCGATTGCCACTGCAAACTCCTAATTATATGGTCCATTTGGGGTCGAATCTGTCCATAGCCTCCGTATACTAAAGTACTGTTAACTATTTCCAACCGCAAACTTCCACAGATTCTTGCAAATCTGTTAATAAAAATACAGTGAATTTTGTGAGCTCCCAGTTAAGCATGGTGTGCCGTCCTCTTGAATCTGGACGAAATTTGGTTAGGAGAGGTTGAATGAAGTTTTTCTTTTTTTGACGATGTGTTAGCATGTCTTTGGCCGAAAGGGAATTAGGATATGAGCAGCAAGGAAACTTGAACGTCTTATTTTTGCATTGCTGCAAGCTAGACAACAGCCCAGAGACGGAGTGGATATTTATTTTAATTCAATTTTTAAAAATATCCCTTGGTTTCGAACCCGGGAACCATTGCATGGTGGTTAAGCTGCATGCCTTATTTGTAACCCCATTTCAGTCACCACTGGGTTATCTGAACGACAAATATATTAAATGTTTTTTGTGTGTAAGAATAATCTGATTTTAATCAATGTGGGCTCATTCAGGGCCGTAAGTACGTCCTCTGTCTGCAATTTAGATGAAGATAAGAATATGGTAAACTTTACTGGAATATGTCCTATTTTTAAGACATAATGAATTCAGATTCTAAGTAGTGCGCAGCGAGTTGATTGAGTTTCTAATGGTAAGGATTGGATATCCTTGTTCAACTACTGCAGTGTTTCATTTTAATATCGCAAAACGTTAGTAGAAGAATAGGTATAATGTCTAGATAAAAGTTAAGTCAATATATACAAATGGTGCATTTATCCCCACCAAAAGCTTTATTATTCAACCATTATTTACACAAAAGCATGCCAATCGAGACAGATGACCGCAGCCAATGTTATTATATTTTTTGAATTTACAATAAAACGCTAAATTAGTTATTATATACATATTATAATTAATATTATACTTTTTAGCTGTGTGTGTAGCTGTGGAATTTTGTAATAGATATGACGGAGGTGCAGAATTACTGTATTGTGTTAATAGACATATTTTTTTTAATTTTTTTATTTATTTATCATATTACTTTTATTATAATTATCCCTACAATTACATAAATATTAAAACTAAATTTGTAAGCTTAGATTTAAATTTTTAGCAATAAGTAGACACTATAGATAAATATACTTTGAATGTTAAAGATTCCCTCTAATTCATGTTGACAAATACTAGGGAAATCTAGGGAAACCTTTTTCAAAGGCTAGCTAAGCCGGCAATTCTATTTATGATAGCTTTTCAATTGCGAAATGGGGCTCGTTAGACTTACATTCTATGGTAAAATTATTAAAATTCTTCTGACAATAGTAGTTCCAAGCTTCTCTGACTGTAACTTAGCCTAGAGATTTACAACATATTTTCATTTAAAGTCCACATCAAGTTGTATTAGCAGTAGTATGTACAAAAGGCATGTATGAAATAGTGAAGTTATTAATTCATTGGAAAAGTTGAACGTACTATAAATTTTAATGCTTAGCTCCTTCAAATTTCTTCTACCATAAAATAGTTCCACCTGCCCAAATAAAATGATTAAATCAAATTGTTTGCAGAAGTGCTTGGTACTTTCAGTAACTTGTTATGTGTCCAAATATAATTTTTTAAACTTTTTAATTAATTATTTATTTTTTTAAATAATTCATATCTAAGGCATTGTATAACAAGTTGCTGAAGATGCGAGTACTTGGATTGCAATACTTACGTTGTTTTGCAGCCTACAGTCATCATGAAATTTTTCCAAAACATCCACTTGAATTTTACATTTTCTCATGACAAAGTCTGTTATTAGAATTGAAAAAAGTGTGTCCAGTGGAATAAGTAAAGTGACTATAGAAATTTCCGTGACGCTTTTATTTTTTATTAAGTCAAAAATGTATAAAGTAATGGAAAACAAATTGAAGTTAAGACCGAATAGCAAACGTCGCTCAAAGAAATTCGTAAACCTTTCCAAAGTTTTAGACATTTCAAAGTATATATCCAAGACTTTATTAATTTCTCTGTGGTAATCATAGCGCTTTAACATAAATAAGCCTCGGTTTTGTTGCCGCCTTTTTAAAAACTTCAAATTTTCCGAGATTTTGTAAATATGCCTATTTAATTCCTTATACTGGGCACACATAATAATAACGTATGCTGGCAATAACATACTTTGAACAGAAACTACAACAGTGCGTATCCAGAATATTGCAAAGTACATTAAAATATTTTTAAAACCAACATCAATAATGTTCATAAAAGTATAACCAGTATGCAACACCGGAAGTGCTCCGAACAGAACAAGTTTTGAAATAAGCAGGATAAGCATATGCTTATTGAAGATATTATCATTTCTTGTGAGCCTGCGTATTTTTGTATTGATATTAACCGATTGATGAATAATGTCTATCAGAGCATGACGATTAATTACGAGAACGATTGGATATGTAATTCCATCCACAAAAGTAAAGAAACGATGAATGAAATAAATAATTGCTCTGTAATTATATTTTTCCTGTAATCGGGAGAATATCCCCACGTTTTCTTCGAACATAGTGTAATATCCGAAAACACAAAATGCAATTTGAAACACTGAAAGCAAGACTAATTTTTTTGAAAACTGCACAGATATGTGACTAATATAAAAAGGTGCTAACCCAGAAAACTTAAACAAGTAATAAATAAATAGAAGTAAATTAATGAAAACTGTGTTAACCCGATTCAACATTGTCCTGACTGAAAAGTTGTTGCCTTCTCGACGAGAGATTAACTTGCCACGAAAACCATATATTGAAATATCGGTATAGAATTGCAATCATTTTTAATATTTAATAAATTTTTATATTTTATATAATTTGATTTCTCTTATCCTTCAAAACAATCTTAACTATATTTTACACAAATTGAATATTAAAGTATTTTAAAGGCGATTGATTTATTGTTTGAATAAGTAATATGGGACTATGATATAATTTGCCTTTCGTGTTTGCCTGAGTACGGATAGTAACTGACTGTTATCAAAATCAATAGAAGTGATGTTTTTGGGAAATATTAATTAGTAAATTTTTTACATAGTGGGTAACCGCCCGAATAAATGTGTAGTTCTGTCTATTAACTGTTGTGTGAAAATCTAGTGTAAAAATTAAGTTATGATGTTTTTCTTGCAGACACTTTTTGGCTAATCAGTCGAAAGCTTTAAACAAGAACTGGATAGTACCTTTTTCATGCATTTACTGTACTGTTGTGTGAAAATTTTGTTGGAGCGGAGTGAAAGTTAGATCAATCGTTAGGTAATCGATTGTAGAAGCTAAATCACCCCCATATTGCAGATCGAAAATGTATATTAAGGGTAGGGTAAAATGAGCAAAATTCAAAAAATTATATCTCCGGAACTTTGTAACTTTTTTTAATTATTCTTCAAACGCTTACTTGAGGGTGTGATTTAACACACCCTAAAATTACTACGAGTGATAAAAGTTGATTCGGTCAAAAATACACCTAACAACGGAAAAATGTTAAAATCGTCAAAATAATTAAGTTAAATTTGTTAAAGACATTTTTACCCACCAGGGGTGGCTACCCTTGTTTAAAAGCGGGTGTAAATAGGATTTCTAGGGTGCTTTAATTATTTCGCTACGGTTAATTTTTTTCTACTGATCGTAGATTTTTAACTTTTTCCGACCTTTGATTATATTATCTAAGGTGGGGGTGTATCTTTTATTATGAAATAACGGTTGGAACTTTATAGGGTGTATTTAAAAAGTTAACTTAATCACCTTAATATATTTTAAAAGTTAAATCATGTAACTCGGTGCAGTGGTTGTTAAGTTATTAACAAGAGAACAAAGTTCGAACCTCTTTTGTACTATGACCAGTTCACTTAATTTATTGCAAATTGTTGTTAATAATATAATTTTAAGGTATTTTTATTACTTATCTCTTTTCTACTCTATCAGGGCTAAAATGTTTCCATACATGTCAACTATCCATATATTATACTTTGTTAGTAATAGTAGTAGGAAAAATTACGAATTTTTTTTTGTCTCTTTCCCTGCAAGTTTGACATCAAATGAAAGGTATTGATGAGTAGAATGTAAATATGAAAACCATATTGAATTACCTTAGTTATAGTAGGTACGATATATAACGGTTTCTTTTTGTTAAATTTACTAAAATGTATGGAAAAGTGCATTGTACCGCTCTCTATCGGTGGTATTAAAGCTTAAAATATTAATTAATAATATTATAGATGAATATATAAACTCTATGATTTATTTTAAAAGTTACTTCATTGAAATTGGTAAATTCATTAAAAAGTTATAATAATTATTATAACTGCTTCTTTGGAGTACTCTAAACCTATTTTCACCAGGTTCTGGGTTGCATCGTTTACAATCATTTACATTAAGTTGTGTGAAAATTTTGTTGGAGCGGGGTGATAGTTACATCAATCGATAGGTAATCGATTGTAGAAGGTAAATCACCACTATTTCCTAGATCACAAATGTATATTAAGGGTAGTTATTGGCGATATAAAAATGGCGTCATGTGACGAAAATGCCGATAATTGAGAACCGTCGCGAAAATGCGAAAAATTTAAAAAATTATTTCTTCGGTACTTTATATTTTTTTGCAATTATTCTTTTAACCCTTAATTAAGGGTAGGATTTACAACATTCTAACATTGTTCCGGCTGATAAAAGTGTATTATGTAAAAAATACACCTATGTATGAACGGCAAAAATTCAAAATCATCAAAATAATTAAATTAAATTTGTTAAACAAATTTTCACCCATCCGGGGTGACTACCCTTATTTGAAAGGGGGTGCAAACGGGATATTCAGAATATTTTGTTTATTTAATTTATTTATTGTTCAATATTGCCAACATTTGATTATATTATCTAAGATGGGGGTGAAACTTTTAGTATGAATTACGGATGGAATTTTATATGGGGTAATTTACACGTTTACTAAAACGCCCTAATATATTTTAAAAGTTAAATAATGCAAATCGGTGCAGTTGTGGCTAAGTTATTAACAAAAGAGCAGCGTATGAAGCTCTTTTGTACTACGATCAGTACAGTTAGTTTATTACTATTACCGTTAATAATAGAATTTTAAGGGAGTCTTATTACTTATCCCTTTTCTACTCGATTAGGACTTAAATGTTTTCATACATGTGAACCCTTGATATATCATACTTTATTAGTAATAGTAACATGAATATGGTTCCATCGGTGTACTCTTTCTCATTTTCACTAGGAACTGGGTACCTACTATTACTAATTACTTTTCGAAGTTATGAAAACCGAGCAGGTTTGTTAATATACTTCGATAGCAGAGGAAGTATAGATGTTATTTCTTACCTCATTTGTTATCATATGTTTACATTTACTAAACTTTTTTACTAAATTGCTTCATTACCGGCCATTCAAAAGTAAGGTAATTAAACCTTATAGGGGGTTGCATATGTTTAAGTACCAACAACTTCGATGTTTATAAACCAATTGCGATAATTCTTTTAACTATTAGTTAAGGGAGTTATTGGTTTATTTCCAAAGGTATATCTGGTTTATATAAGTACAGTGGTTGAAAAAAAATCATGACAAAAGCACGAAAATATGTCATTGACATCTCTTCGTTACATGATTTTATTTTGTTATATTATTTTAAAGGGGATGAAATCAGTTAATTAGTGTTAAAATGTTATCCTCCCCCGGTGAAATATTTTATACTGATCGTGCATCCTAGGCCTTAACCAATATACTCTTTTCTATTTTCACCAGATCTCGCTACAAACCCACTATTACTAATAACAAGGGGCGGGAGGATACAAGGGTAGTAGCTCGCAAGGGGCGGTAGGATACAAAAGTAATAGCTTGCAAGGGGTGGTAGGATATAATTGTAGTAGCTCGCAAGGGCGGTAGGATCCAAAGGTGATAGCTCGCAAGGGGCGAGCGGATACAAGGGTAGTACCTCGCAAGGGGCGGTAGGATACAAAGGTGGTAGCTCGCAAGGGGCGGGAGTATACAAAGGTGGTAGTTCGCATGGGCGGGAGGATACAAAGCTCGAATCTCGCAAGGGGCGGTAGGTTATAAGGGTAGTAGCTCGCAAGGGGCGGTAGAATACAAAGATGTTAGATCGCAAGGGGCGGAGGATAAAAAGGAGGTAGTTCGCATGGGCGGGAGGATACAAAGATCGAAGCTCGCAACGGGCGGGAGGATACGACGGTAGTATCTCGCAAGGGGCGGGAAGATATAGCTCGTAAAGGCTGGATGTAAGGGTAGTAGCTCGCAAGGGGCAGTGGGATGCAAAGGTGGTAGCTCGCATCGCTGGGAGAATACAAAGGTCAGCGCTCGCAAGGGGCGGGAGGATATAAGGGTAGTAGCTCGCAAGGGGTGGTAGGATACAAAGGTGGTAGCTCGCAAGGGGCGGGAGGATACAAAGGAGGTTGCTCGCAAGGGGCGGGATTGGATAATTCTTTATTTTGTTTATAGAATAAATTATGTTCCTCCATTTGGAAACGTTTCCACGTAAAACAAGGCTTTAGTTGGTTTAACCATAACTACCTAACCCGTCGACCGATAATTCTTTTTTTGTTAAATATAGTATGATCTCTCCCCCCACCTACATACCCTTCCATACACCCGCACTTTCATTTTATTATATTATTTTTGTAGTATAATATACTACATTTGATTTAAGAGAAACTGTTTAACTGTTTGCACCTACAGTTGCTATTGTCCAACTTCCTAATCCGTGGACCGATTTGGATAATTCTTTTTTTGTTAAATAGGCGATCATCCCTCCTCCCACAGCACCCACTCCCCATCCACACTTATTTTTTTAGTCTATTATTTTAATATTTTTTTTTGATTGTGTTCTTAGATTTTTCCTTACCTCACTTTATTTTCACCTACTTTACTTTAGCCTATCTCCCTAACCCGTGGACCGATTTCGCAAATTATTTTTTTATAAATAGAGCATTATCCCCCCTATCGCCTACCCTCACTATCCACAAAGCCGTAGGCGCGGGCATCCACTAGTCGAAAAAGTAAACTGGGACAAATTAAATTATTAATAATCTTATAAAATAGTGATTCAGATCGGATTAAAAGATTAGTCTAGACGTAATTAAAATAATTTAATATGCTTGATATTTACAAGATACTTTCATTCAATGTTAGCATCAAGTTGTATTAACAGAAGAGTGTATAAAAGGCATGCATGAATTATTGAAATTATTAACTCGTTGGAAAATTTGAATGAATTGTAAATTTTTATATTTAAATCCTCCAAATTCCTTCTGCCATAAAATAGTTCCACCTGCCCAAATAAAATAATTTAATAAAAACATTTTAAAGAATACTTGGTATTTTCAATAACTTGTTCTATACCCAGACTTATGTTGCAGAGAAAAGATAAGAATACTTTCTCTGTAGAAAATTTCTTTTGAAGAACAATTCATACTTAAGGCATCGAGTAACAAGTTAATGAAGATATTAGTATTTAATTAATGGTGCTTACGGGTCTTTCAAATTTACGGTCATCACGCAATGTTTCCAACAAATCTGTCCAAATTTTACATTTTCGTCCCACCCAGTCTGTTATTAAAATTGAAAAAAATCCGTCCAGTGAAATAAACAAGGCGATCATAAAGTTTTCCGGTCTTTCGTTATTTTTAATAAAAATGAAAAAATTTAAAGTAATGTGGAGAACAATAAAGTTAAGACTAAAAAGCAGACGTCGCTGAAAGAAACGCTTAAATCTTTCAAAATTTTTCGACATTTCAAAATGTATATCAAACACTGTATTAATTTTCTTTTGGTAAACATAGTGCTTCAACAAAAATAAAAATATATTTTGTTCTCGCCCTTCTAAATTCTTCAATTTTTCCGAAATTTTAAGAATATGCTTATTCAATTCCTCGTAATGGGCATACATAACAATAACGTACGCTGGAAATAATATATTTGGAACAAAAAATAAAATAATCCATATCCAGAAATTTGCAAACCACGAAAAAATATCTTTAGAATGACCACTTGAAATATGCATTATTAGATTATATGTATAATTCGCAGGAACTGTTCCGAACAGAAGCAGCTTTGAAATAAGCAGGATAAACATGTGTTTATTGAAGATATTGTCATTTCTTGTAAGTTTGCGTATTTTTGTATTGACATCAACCGACCGATTAATAATATCTATCAATACATTACGATTAAAAAGGAGAGTGATTGGATATGTAATACCGTCCACAAAAGTAAAGAAACGATAAATGAAGTTAGTAATTACTCTGTAGTCATACTTTTCTTGTAGTCGCGAGAATGTCATTGTATTGCTTTCCAATAAATTGTAAAATCCGAGAGCACAAAATATCATTTGGAACAGTGACACCAAAACTAATTTGCGTGAAAACTTCAGATATATATGATTAATATGGAAAGGTGCTAACCCGAGAATCTTAAGCAAATAATAAATAAATATAAGTAAATTAATGAAAACCCTATTAACCCGATTCAACATTTTCTTGACTGAAAAGTTTTTGCATTTCCCTACAATAGAGGAACTACCCGCTTTGGTAGATATTAAAATAATTGCATGCCTATAGCATACATTTATGTGGATTCCATTTCTCTTATCTTGAATCTTAATGACTTTTCACTGAGCTTTTAGAATTAACACAAACGTAATAGTAAATTTAAAAAGCCGGTATATGTTTCCTGTACGGGCAAGTACACTTTAAAAGGAGTAGTTGTTTGCTAGTAACTTTCCTGGTTATATGAGCAGCAGCGTAGTAATGCACCACTATCGTCAAATGCTATACTATTCGAAGATTTAAGGCAATATGAAAGAAACAAAAGAAGACGAAGGCCACTTCAGCCCCTTAGCTAAGATACATCGTACGCCGGGTTTCTTGGCCATTCTTATTCCTCAGATATCTTCCTTGGTTACATTAATTTATTGGATCAATATGATTGAGCAATAAAAGAAAACCAAATTTTCGTAATTTTGTATTTGAAAACCAAATTTTTGTACGTATCAAAACAATATTTTTGTTGGGCAATTTATGGAATTAATTAGGAACGAATTGTTTGATCGCCATAATCATATTTATTATTATACTTTAAATAAAACCAAATATCAATTAATTAAATTTAAGCAATTAAGCAATCTTTCTTTTTCTATACGATGTGGCCAATGCCTAGGGGAAAACCCTTTGATGCATTAGCATGGTTTTGGCCGGAAGCGAGTTAGGGTAAGGGAAGAGAGGAAACTGGAATGTCTTGTTTTTGCGTTGCTGCGAGCTAGACAACAGCCCAGAGACGGAGTGGATTATTTTAATTTCTTAGTAAAAACCCAGGGGGAAACCGGGCTTGAACCATGGCATGGTAGTTGTGCCTATCAACGAATTGATCCAACTGCCTCTCCGTGACCGCAGCTGTAGCGTGGTCAGAGCCAGAGATGCAAGACGGTTTGGAGCAAACGTCGAAGTCGCCCAAAGTCGCCGCGCCATTATTTGAAATCGGCCAAAAATCGCTTTTTGATTTTATAATCAAATTGTTGTTTGAACAACTTTAATGTAATAATTATTACAATCATCACAGCAACAGATAAAAGTAACAGAAATTTAAAATTGTGGTAGAGGCGTCGTGAAAAACAAAAAATACATTATAAATAAAAATCAGTAGGTATTTAATAATGGAAGTGACTATTTACACTTACGTGTATTTACGTGTACTTTTGAATTCGGAAAAATTCCGCTTTTACGTACTTTATGTATTTTTATGTACTACTATACAAATATATTCCCTGGCGGGGGGAGGGGAGAGGGGGAAGTAACCCCCATTTAATGAAGCAATTAAAAACCTGATTAATACACCTCTTCCTCCCAGAAAGTCTAATAAATTTTTGACGTACATAAATACACGTAAGTACACGTAAGTGCAAATAGTCACAACTTTTAACAATTCACCCAGTCGCTTCCAACTATTTATCACGCACATTTTAATATTTTAGGAATTAATATGTATGCAAAGAATAGCAAAGGCAACCGCAGGGAGGACAGAAAAACAATTTTGACGTCGGTTGTGTCAGAATCAGATATCCATGACGTGACGGCAGCATTGGAGCATACTTTTATGTTTGAGCGAAAAAATTCCATTGCGATAAACGTAAGTTTGGACTCGTTCGGAGTTCAGTAAAAAGTTATTCGTGCAAAATTAGAATTTGAGATGACTCGACAGCAAACATTTGTCTATTGTCACGTCGGGTTATGTGATTTCGATTAGCCAATATGAACTGTTGCTGTAGGCTGTCGTGCATTTTGATTCAGCCTATAGCCCAAAAGCGCCCAGCAAGAATTAAAAAATCGCCCAAAAAGTGCCTAGTCGCAGAGAGGAAAATTTTCTCACCCAACTGACGACTCAATTGGCCCAATCGGCGAGAAATCGCCCGACTTGGCAACCCTGGTCAGAGCTAAATATTTTATCTTTCTGGCTTCCTTTCCATTGCTGCCAACTACTGACGGCGATACAACCGCGCGCGCGCCTCTGTTGGTTGCCAGCCGAAGCTTGTGCAATACAGCCACATAACCTTCTTTTTTCTGGTTTAAGTTTCTTTGGTCGGTTCACTGCTTCTCCACTGGTCTGTATACAGCTTCCTATGAGCCCGGCTTTTGTAATAGATAAGGCAATGCTGAATTGTTTCCTCGACTGCCGAGATATTGAACTACCAACAACAACAAAAAACGTAAAGCCAGTGTAAGATTTTCGGTATTAACCTCCGTCGGCTGTGGCGTTTAAATATCTGATCAAACACTATACCGCAGTAAAATGTTCGTTATGTGAATCATTATTAAATTCCGCTGATTTGCTTACAGAGTGGATAATGTCAGGTCTAGTAACAGTTTCTAAATACATCAATGACTCAATTAGAGATTAGACAATTTTTCGATCCACTTTCACAAAGTCAGAGCAATTCTTACACCTTTCAAACTTTTGCCCCGGATCTAAAGGTGTGAACACCCTTTTAGTGCTCTGAATATCAATACTACAGACTTCTTACTGTTCCTTGTTTTTGGTCTCTTTCAATATCCATTCCAAGAAAGTAATCAATTGCGCCTATATTTTACAGATTTTTTCAGATCGGATGAACCAAAATGACTGAGGCGATAGATCTTACCTAGATAAACAAAAAATTGTATGGCAATCTTAACCGTTTAGGAGTTACAGTGTGATTCATAAATTTCAGTTATTCATGGTATGTACACTACTCTTTTACTCTACTCTCCTTATTGTAGGTACAGTTACCTCCAAAAGTGAAAAAATGGTTTGCGATTACCTAAAATTCAGCATTTTCCGATATTTTCTTCGAAATTAATGTAATTTGTACACCTCTTTTATATTTTTTTGGATTGCGCTTATTACCTTATAACCTTTCGAAAATGACAACATGCCTAGGTAGAGAAAGGGTATAGCAATTTATAAGTAGAAAACTTATCGGGAAATATTTGAAAATCTGCAATTTAACGAAATTAAACTCATAGTAACTCTAAAATTCTTTTTATTGAATTCAAAACATATTAATCTAAGTAAATTACAAAAGCTGCTTAAAATTCTTGAATAAACTTCATCCTTTATTACTCCCAATCAGGAAAAGTCCAATGGAGTAAGGTCTGGAGGTCTAGCTGGCCAAGGAATCGGTTCACCTCGTCCAATCCAACGAAATTTTTCACTTAGCATTGCCTTCACAATGCAAGCAGTATGTGCTGGTGCTCGATCTTGTTGGTAAAACATGTCGATTATGCACAGGGATGTCCTTTATTAAATCTGGAAATGTATTCTCCAAAAAGTCCGCATAAATTTGACTGTTGAACACTTGCGAAAAAATGAATGGTTCATCCAAATTTTGAAGATGATACCAGCCCATACAATGACACTGAATCTCTGCTGGAATGAGGGCATCTTTGTCCTGTGTGGGTTGGTTTCCGACCAGGTATGGAGATTATGGAAGTTCGTGATACCTTCACTGGTGAATTGAGATTCATCCGTCCACAGAATTCGTTCCAAAAACGCCTCGTCGGCAATGTCACGTTCCAGAAGCGAAGTGCTAAATTCCAGTCTTCTCTCTGAAACTCCTTCTGGCAGTCCTTGGACTGAGTGATGGTGATATGGACGTAACCCTCCAAACCTTACATAAGGACACTCCTAATTGTCTTGCGACTCGTCTCAGGGTCTTGCCTCACAATAGTGATTATTTGCTACTCGACGTCGGCAGAAGTTCCCGAAGTTTCACTTAACCTTCGGAAAGTCCATGTTAATACCCGTCATTGTGGTGATCGCCAATTAGGAAATCTCCTTCGATATTCCAGTACAGCCGCTCTCTCGTTTCCGTCTACTACACCATAAATGTAAATAATATCCGCGAATTTTTTTTGACTGCTATTACATAGTTTTAAAAAATTAATTTTCAAACTTCAATTTTCGTAAAAAAATCAATTTTTTCATTTCGAAGGGAAATATCTTTATAAATTGCCCAATTTATTTTTATGTTTTGTATTTAAAAAAGTGCATAATGTAATCTCTTTCAAAAAAAATTTTAAGTGAAGAAAAATCGTTTACCGGTCTGAAGATACATGACCCAACGTCCTGTTAATATTTGTTATTTTAAGCAACAGTTACGTTTGGTCATGTAACCTGAGAACAATTTGTGTTCGCTTTAAGTTTCCTTTAAAAGAAAACTCATTAGCCACTAAATTACAAAGTATTTAGCATCATTGTGTTACCTGTCAACTGAGACAATAATAACGTCTCTAGCACTATAACTTTAGAAGATATACGACAAAACGTAAGACTGGTTTTTTTTCATCGTAAAAAAATGTCAAAACCCTATAGATGGGAAGGGGAGTAAAGATAGACCCCCTTCTCATACCCTTTTTTCGTTTCTCACATAGATCTAGCAGATCCCTAATGTTGGCACAGGCGCTGTGAAGCACTTGAAAATACAGCTGTCGCCAGGCTGTGAAAAATTTATTATCAGTAAATTTCCTTTCAACAGAATCTTTGTGGAAGTTATTTAAAGTTGAAAAAAGTAAAAACACTTGTTTTACTTCCACATAATAGGAGTAAAAAATCCATCCATGACGGAAGGTAAAAACCTCAACTCCTATAAGTACTCAGTTTGGAAAGTGCAAATTCCACGCTGATGATGACCAGCTTGCACTTTCGGTCGAAACATCCATCAAATTTTTTGAGCGTTAATATTTTTGAGCGATCACCATCCCAAAAAAATTTTTACTCCTATTATGTGGAAGTAAAACAAGTGTTTTTACTTTTTCCAAAAATTAATTAATTTACCAAAAAGTCACTAGCTAAATCTTTAAACACGTTTTTCTCAAAACAGCATTTTTTATATAGCTAAAGTTAAAGCTCCATTAATTGGCTTTACTAAAAATACCGGATAAATAAACGAATTTTTCACGTACCGATTACGAACAGCTGACTGTGATTCATCCTCAGTAATACAAAGTGCATTACACTCTACTGATAGTAAAGAGTGAATTTTACAGTCCGTAACATTCAGCTGTAGTGCCTTTGTCAATATTATTAAAATTAAAAACTGCCTTAGTCTAGTGGTTAAAAGTAGTCGAAGATCTTAAAGAGATATGAGTCAACGTTTTCGTTGTCGGCGTTGATAGCAGTCTTTTGGTTCATGTAGATACAAAGACAGTATGACGCTTGTAGAGATTAAACTCACTTATCGAAGATAAAATAATTGAAAACAAAAAACGAAAACTACCATAGGCATCTAGTTGAGCCTCGTCTTGGGTGCATTTTAATAGTTTCAAACTTAAATGGTTACTCTCTAAAACATGCTGACCAAAACTCGACTGTGTGGGTTCCATGAATCTGTCTTCGATTGGTCTTCTAGACTGTCGGTAATACTTAATGTTGCTGTCCCCGCAATTCTGACGAATTTGTTTATTTATTTATTTGGTTAAGTTAGGGATGAGAGATGTTGACAAAACATCGATATTGACATCGATGTCAACATCGATGACAGAACATCGATGACCGATAATAATCGAACTCAAAACATAGAATTTCCTTAATATCGATATTAAGCAGGATGAATTTGTAGAATGACGTAAAAATACAAGATGCAACTTTTCACATTCATGCAACTCTATGATTTTTCCGCACTATAAGAATTGAAATAGGAACAATGTAACTAACGACCTGTTGATAATATATCTGGAGTTGGCAAGATCTTTCAGGCGATTATTTCTGATTCGCTGTTTTTCACTGTAATCAATTGCCTTCCAATATTGCCTTACTAAAAGTCGGTTTACAACTACATATCTATTTATGCACGAAGAATATTGTTGAACGGAGAATCAGCAACAGTTAATATTTTCTCCCTACACGGATATACTAAAACTGCTTTCGGAGGGCACTTTACAGAAAAGACGCGAGTCTTTGGGATTCTGTTCGTTTATGAACGCTTGCAGGGTACACTTATTACCCCGAATCTAGTAACCTGTCTGAATATCTTGGTTCTTTGTCACTCTTTTGGGAAATATTACTTCCTTTACATCTGTCGCACTAACTACAGTTTTAATGAACTTTACTTAAACATGACTAAAGTTCAAATAAAATGCCATTTGAACAGTCAGCGTGTTTAATGTCAGTGTTTGTGTTATCAGAAAAAGGTAATATTTATTTATTTAAACGGAAAACATAACGCAACTGACCCTCAGCTGTCTCCATAAATAAAGCAAGTAGCGTATCGACCTGATTACAGAGGTATACAACAAGAACAGCAAAAACGCTGTAACAACTTTTAGTAACACTGTCAACCCATTATTGCTTAACTTTACTCAGTCGAACTATATAAATATTTAGGTTTTTTTAATCTCGTATAATTATAAATATGCTAAGTCTTCAATATAGAAAACAAATTTTTGAATTTGGTTCCGGCTCCTTTTCGCCAACATCGAATTTGAATGTTCTGTCATTAACATCGATTGTGTGATATTCTATGCACTTTAACCAGTCCCTTTAGTCCCTTAACTTCGATGTTTTGTGAGCATCACATCGATCATCCCTAGGCTAAGTTCGCTCTTATTGGAGTAAAATCTGTTACTGGTGTTTTAATTAAATGATTAGTTATATGATTTACGTTCGCTCAGTGTGATTATTGCATTTCTTTGATTTGTTGCACCTGTAACTCGAAAGCAATTTATTGCATCAATTCAAAAATTTTGTTGAGTGTTAAGGATATGTTTTGTCATACCATCATCACCCATGGAATTTTTGACTCAACCAAAAATTATAATTTGGCAAGCAAAAAAAGGACACCTTTAACGTCGCCATTCTTATAATTTTCTATATTTCTTAAAACCTATAGTTGACGGTACGCAAATTTATATTGTTTTTAATAGTGATTTGGTTTTTTTATTCCTGCCTATGTGGAAGCGTCAATCATTGTAGCAGTGAACCTAATTTTTTTTGCATCCCGTTACTGTGGCATATCTCCTGTTGATTTCAATATTTTGGTCGGAAAAAATTTGTGTGTATTTGTTAAAAAAATATAATCATGTATGAAATATCTGAAAACATTTGATGTAGCAGTTTTCTTTAAAAAAAATCCTAGAAAAATATCCTTTTTTTTAAGTAGTAACACGGGTATAGCCTCTTAATTCCAAAAAAGTTCAGCAACTTAGTTCTATAAATTTCCGTTATTCATTTTCACCACACCACTTGTGCGCGTTCGTCTTCACTTCATACGTCATCTGATGTTTTTCTGAATTCCGAAATCTGCGACACGGCACTTGATTTCGTTTTCATCACGTAGCCTGTGCCACCTTACGGTGCACGTTGCAGTATGAATATTGCTTCGGGAAACTTTATTCACACCGACACAATAAAACTATTATTAGATAAATTTGCTCGTGTTCGTGTCGATCAATCGTGCCTTATGGGGTCCTTGCATTGTTTGACGAAGTGACAAACTTTTAGACTTTTGGTTTTTTTGTAAAAAAGGGATTGCCACTGCAAACTGCTAATTATATGGTCCATTTGGGGTCGAATCTGCCCATAGCCTCCGGATACTAAAGTACTGTTAACTATGTCCAACCGTAAACTTCCACAGATTCTTGCAAATCTGTTAATAAATAAAATAGTTTTTAAAAAAAAAGTTGAACTGACTTCACAAAAAGCGCTAAAAAGCATAAAATAAGTTTTAATTTTATATCTATTACGACATTTTGAAGTCGGTGCAAATCAAACAAACCAAAAAACTGCAACAAAAATATTTAATCGTCGTTTCTTATGATCCCGTAAGCTGAAAAGTTCATGTATTATTTTAAATTGTGGTACTATAGTTGTTTTATTTGTTAATTTGCCCCGACTTCAAAATGCCGTAATAGATATAAAATGAAAAACCATCCCTCTTCTCCCACCCCAACCACACCGAAAATTTTTTTTCTCGTGGTATCAACCAGGGAGCATAATCTACCCAGCAGAAAAAGAATTATCCAAATCGCTCCACGCGTTACGAAGTTAGACTACTCCTCCCCCTACCCAACCCGCCACCATTGGTCAAATTATTCTTCTATTAGCAATGGGTTATCACACTCCATACAAAAGCAAAAGAACCATCCAAATCGGTCCACGTGTTACAAAGTTAGGTTCCACCATCCCCCACCCCACCAACATTTGTATTCTCGTAATATCAACCAAGGATCATATTCCACCCAATAGAAAAAGAATTATCCAAATCGGTTTACGCTTTACGAAGTTAGACTACCTCTCCCCCCACCCACACTTATCACCATCGGACCAAATTATTCTCCTATGAGCAATAGGCGATCATACTCTGTACAACAGAAAAAGAACCATCGAAATCGGACTACGCGTTACAAAGTTAGATTCCACCCCCTCCCCACACCCCCATCCCACAACAATTTGTTTCTCGTGGTATCAACCACGGAACATACTCTACCCAATAGAAAAAGAATTATAAAAATCGGTTCACGCGTTACAAAGTTAGACTACCCCTCCCCCCTCCCCCTACCCTTTTCCAAATTTTTTATTCCTAAAAAAAATAAAATTAAAATAAAAAAAAACATACGCGTCGAACTTAGAATTTGTCTTTGTTTTTGGGAAGTCGGTTAAAAATACAGTGAATTTTGTGAGCTCGCAGTTAAGCATGGTGTGCCGTCCTCTTGCATCTGGACGAAATTTGGTTAGGAGAGGTTGAATGGAGTTTTTATTTTTTCTGACGATGTCGCCAAAGCCTTTGATCTGTGAGTCCTGAATTACACGAGAGGGATTTTACCCCATGAGTGACGAAAACCTATTTTTTTCTTGGTGAGAGAAGTGAGGTAGGAAGAGGGTCATTTGTGAGTGTCAATCAGGAATCGTAGGGGTTTTGCTTGAGTTTTTTGAGATTAGCTTTTGTCCATTTTCGTAACTTCCTCATTAGGGTTCGAAATATTTTTGGCGTCAGGTTGATTAAGTATTGCTTGAGGCGGTGAATACAAATTTTCAACCCTGCAAAACACTTATGAACCGGTTTTTTAACGTCAATCAAAGCCCCTTTCGTAGCAACACTCCGAGGGTTTTTCTACTTTTGCACAGAAGAGAATTTCCGTGAGTTATGGGGTAAAATCCCTCTCTTGTAATTCAGGACTTAGCATGTCTTGGGCCGAAAGGGAATTAAAGTAAGAGCAGTGCGGAAACTTGAATGTGTTGTTTTTGCATTGCTGCAAGCTAGAAAACAGCCCAGATGCGGAGTACAATATTTTAATTAAATTTTTAAAAACTCACGGGGAGACTTGGTTTCGAATCCGGGAACCATGGCATGGTGGATATGCCTCTCAACCAAATGATCCAACTCCGTCTCCAGTTGGGATTAATTCTTGAAGCAAGCGAAACTTCATGCATTATTTGTAACTCCATTTCAGTCACCACTGGGATGAAAATTCGACTGATTTTAATATATTATATTATTATAATATTTTTTTTGTGTAAGAATGGTCTAATTTTACACAATTTGGGATCATTCATGGCCAACAGTACGTCCTCTATCTACAATTTAGATAGAGATAAGAATATGGTACACTTTATTGGAATATGTCCTATTTTTAATACATACTGAATTCAGTTTCTTAGAAGTGCGCAGCGAGATGATTGAGTTTTAATGTTAAGGATTGAATATGCTTGTTCAACTACTGCAGTGGCTCATTTTAATATCGCAAAATTTTAGTAGAAGAATATAATGGCTAGATAAGAGTTAAGACAATATATACACATGGTGCATTTTTCCCCACCAAAAGCTATATTATTATTATTATTATTTTTCTTTGTACTATTAATCATACGGTATCATACATAATCAGTTACAAATACTTTAATATATGTCGACAATAAAGAGCGGTAAAATTATTACGTTATTAGAAACCATTATTTACACAAAAGCATGTCATGTCTCGATGACCGCAGCCAATGTTATTATATTTTTTGAATTTACAAGAAAACGCTAAATTAGTTATTATATACATATTATAATTAATATTATACTTTTTAGCTGTGTGTGTGTAGCTGTCGAATTTTGTAATAGATATGACGGAGGTGCATATCTCCTCAATCAATGTGTTAATAGACATATTTTTTTTCATTTTTTTTATTTATTTATCATATTACTTTTATTATAATTATCCGAACAATAACATACAAATTAAAACTAAATTTGTAAGCTTAGATTTAAATTTTTAGCAATAAGAAGACACTAAAGATAAATATACTTTAAATGTTAAAGATTCCCTCTAATTCATGTTGACAAATACTTAAGAAATCTAGGGAAACCTTTTTCTAAGGCTAGCTAAGCCGGCAATTCTATTTATGATAGCTTTTCAATTGCGAAATGGGGCTCGTTAGACTTACATTCTATGGTAAAATTATTAAAATTCTTCTGACAACAGTAGTTCCAAGCTTCTCTGACTGTAACTTAGCCTAGAGATGTACAACATATTTTCATTTAAAGTCCGCATCAAGTTGTATTAACAGAAGTATGTACAAAAGGCATGTATGAAATAGTGAAGTTATTAATTCATTGGAAAAGTTGAACGTACTATAAATTTTAATGTTAAGCTCCTCCAAATTTCTTCTACCATAAAATAGTTCCACCTGCCAAAATAAAATGATTAAATCAAATTGTTTGCTGGAGTACTTGGTACTTTCAGTAACTTGTTATGTGTCCAAATATAATTTTTTAAGGTTTTCTTTTTTTAAATAATTCATATCTAAGGCATCGTGTAACAAGTTGCTGAAGATGCGAGTACTTTAATTGAAATACTTACGGTTTTTTGAAGCCTACAGTCATCATGAAATTTTTCCAAAACATCTACTTGAATTTTACATTTTTGCATCACTAAGTCTGTTATTAGAATTGAAAAAAGTGTGTCCAGTGGAATAAGTAAATTGAATATAGAACTTTCCATAACGTTTTTATTTTTAATTAAGTCAAAAATATGTAAAGTAATGGAAAACAAATTAAAGTTAAGACCGAAAAGCAAACGTCGCTCAAAGAAATTCGAAAACTTTTCCAAAGTTTTAGACATTTCAAAGTATATATCCAACACTTCATTAATTTCTCTGTGGTAATCATAGCGCTTTAACATAAATAAGCCTCGCTTTTGTTGTCGCCTTTTTAAAAACTTCAAATTTTCCGAAATTTTGTAAATATGCCTATTTAATTGCTTATACTGGGCACACATAATAATAACGTATGCTGGAAATAAAATACTTTGAACAGAAAGTACAACAGTCCGTATCCAGAACATTGCAAAGTACATTAAAATATTTTTAAAACCAACATCAATAAAGTTCATAAAAGTATAACCAGTATGCAACACCGGAAGTGCTCCGAACAGAACAAGTTTTGAAATAAGCAGGATAAGCATATGCTTATTGAAGATATTGTCATTTCTTGTGAGCTTGCGTATTTTTGCAATGACATTAACCGATTGATAAATAATATCTATCAGAGCATGACGATTAATTAGGAGAACGATTGGATATGTAATTCCATCCACAAAAGTAAAGAAACGATGAATGAAATAAATAATTGCTCTGTAATTATATTTTTCCTGTAATCGGGAGAATATCTCCACGTTTTCTTCGAACATATTGTAACATGCGAAAACACCAAATGTAATTTGAAACACTGATAGCAAGACTAATTTTTTTGAAAACTGCACAGATATGTGATTAATATAAAAAGGTGCTAACCCACTAAACTTAAACAAGTAATAAATAAATAGAACTAAATTAATGAAAACTGTGTTAACCCGATTCAACATTGTCCTGATTGAAAAGTTGTTGCGAGAGAGGAACTTGCCACGAAAACCATGTATTGAAATATCGGTATAGAATTGTAATCATTTTTAGTATTTAATAAATTTTTACATTTTAATAAATAATGATATGCAGCTCTATAGGGATATGGCAATGTATGGATTTCATTTCTCTTATCCTTTAAAACAAATTAACTATATTTTACACAAATTGAATATTAAAGTATTTTAAAGGCGATTGATTCATTGTTTGAATAAGTAATATGGGACTATGATATAATTTGCCTTTCGTGTTTGCCTGAGTACGGATAGTAACTGACTGTTATCAAAATCAATAGAAGTGATGTTTTTGGGAAATATTAATTAGTAAATTTTTTACATAGTGGGTAACCGAACAAATAAATGAGTTGTTCTCTCTATTAACTGTTGTGTGAAAATCTTGAGTAAAAATTAAGTTATGATGATTTTCTTGCAGACACTTTTTTTCTAATCAGTCGTGAGCTTTCAACAACAAAAGAATTATAATCAACTTTTATCCACACCCATTAGTATTTGTAAACATTTTTTTTTTTAATTAGCAAATAGCCATCTTGTTACCGATTTCAAGTACGATTTCCACGTTGGTCGGTCAACCGGAGACTTACAAACAGCTCTATCGGAGCGTTGGAATCACTGTCTCCATAATTTTGGGGTGTTTAAAATTGTCAGTCTTTCTATTTTAAATCCTTTTGAGAGATTCTAGCATGCTACCCTTTAAGCTAAACTTCAAGCATTTGGTCTGCACCTTTACATCTTTAAATGGATATTATATTTTTTTCAGTCCATTCAATCCGTGTAATAATAGACGGCGGTACATATGATCCCTTCGAAATCAATGCCGGTGTACCTCAGGGTCCAGTTCTTTCACCAACCTTATTTCTTCTTTTTAGTAATGACCATTTATCTCTTAATCGTTATTCTATTCATAGTTTCCCGGAGGGCAGCACCCTTGATTCTGCGAAATGCTTTGATTCTGTAATCAATTCTCGTGAAAATTATACTTACAGTATTCATTAAACAAACGGCATTTCTGGGATTCTAGAATGGAACAGAGTAAACCGTGTAATCTTTAATGCATCCAAAACTCAATGTTGTTTAATGTCCATTAAAAAACACACAGCGCATCCTCAACCCAAACTTCATTCCGTCTGACTTAACGCAGATCTACCGTTCCACATCAGGCTCATTTTTGTGCAGGGGCGGGGCACACCGCATTGTCCGCGTTTGATATGTGTCTTACGAAGAGGTATGGCTATCTCAAAATCTTTGAGAGCATTGACTCTCGGAAGCACTAACGGAATGTCGATTGTCTCTCACTCTTCTATCACTATTTTCACGGTCATTGTCCCAATGAAATTGCCGCTTTGATTCTTTTCAGTTAGATCACAGCTCGCAATACAAGCGCTTGAAGTTGCTCCTACTCCTATACTCTCCAATTAAAATGTGAATACACCAGTTTACCATTTTCTATTTTTTCCTTGTCTTATGAGTTCCAAACTTTTAAACATCATTGCGACCGTTAAGCACGGAGGAGTTTTGGGTCTGTTTTTCCCAATTTGGAGTGGTTCCGCTAGTGCGTATCATCGGAATAATGAAATAAGAGCAATATTTACCAATATTAAGTGATTATATAGGAGTTTGAATAAAGTAAATGGATTTCAGTGATCCAAAACATTCGTCCATTCAGTGATCCAAAGCTTTCGTCCAAATAAGTGCAGAATTGGCTGAATATCCAACAATTTGATACAAGGATTCATGTCTTTAGCAAAATAATAGTAAAGAGAAAAGAAGTAAACATTTCAATTTAACAATTCAAAACGCAAAAAAAAAACTACTACCCCAGTGAAGTTTTCAGTTTTGTCAACAATGTTGATCTTACTTATACCATTGCAGGTACAGTCATTTCCAAAATTGAAAAAAAATTGTTTTGTGATTACAAAATATTCAGAATTTTCCTAAATTTTCTCGAAAATATATGTAATTAATATTATTTTTATTAAATTCCCTACCTTATTACCTTCCTAGAAATACGCAACATGTAAATTTTAAGAAAGGATAAGAAAACAGATTTTTTAGAAGCATTTTGAAGAAGAATTTTGCTATAAAGCTCAGCCAAACAATCACGAAACGAGGATCAAGGAGGATTACGTCCATAACTTTATAATTTTGCTATAAAGCTCAGCCAAACAATCACGAAACGAGGATCAAGGAGGATAACGTCCATATCTAAGTCGTCTAAGCAATACTGGAAAGATGTTCTGGGAGAAGATAAGATTTTCGTATTTGGCGTCTGGAATGCAAAATGGAGAATGTGGCGTTTCTGGACCGAACATAGTAGACGGATGGTCAGTTCAAGAGAGGTTGTAGGATTGACGAGTACTTTGCAATTTGACTTTGTATGTATGACCAGATATAATTTCACAAGGCGTGTAACGAATGGAGGAGAGGATTAGGCTAACTTTGTAACACATTGACCGATTTGTATAGAGTATGTCCGCGTAGATACTATGCCAGAAATTTATATGGTGTGATTCGGGTAAAAGAGGGGAAAGCGACCTGTCAGATATCATCTAAGATACAAGATTTTGTCAACCGTTGTCTCCGGCGCATCCCTAAGATTAATTTGGACCTACCCAGACTTACAGGCCAAGACGGGATACACACCAGCATTCGCAGGTAAAAGTGACAATGGATAAGTCACATACGAAGAACAACCAAACAACATCGCACCCCCACGCGACCCAAGAAAGACGCTGAATTGGACGACCACATGGTGAGGATCCCTCGTGTGGGAAGGTACCCAAATCGTGGCCACAAGAACCGAACCAAATGGAGAGTTGGTGCAGTAGACGCCCCATGCCCCACACTTTGGAGACGGAGTTGGATCAATGCGTTGAGCGGCAAGACCAACATGCCGTGGGTCCCGGGTTCGAGCCCAGATGACCGTGAGCTTTTATTAAGAAATTAAAATAATCCACTCCGTCTCTGGGCTGTTGTCTAGCTCGCAGCAATGCAAACAAGACTCAAGTTTCCTCACTTCCCTTACCCTAATTCCCTTCCGGCCAAAACCATGCTAACGCATCAAAGGGTTGTCCCCTAGAATTTGGCCACATCGTATAAAAAAAAAAAAAAAAAAAAAGGAGTAAAAAGAACCAGAGCGAGCGAGTGTTTTGCATCCGTATGGCAGACATCTTTTCTTTGTGAGGAAAAAAATTGACCCGTTCCTGCGATCCCTTGACACATTGCAAAACAGTGAAGCTATACCAATAAAAAATTCCGTAAATTGAAGCACTTGAACTAAATGAAAGCTCAGAACATCTTGGACAATATTTTATGAATTTAACTTGTCCCAGTTCCAGCAATACCAACTAAATATCCTAAGCATTAAGATTAGTATCAGAAGAACGTAAATCAACTAAAAACTCTGAACATGATCTTTTATGATTTCAACGGTTCTTGGTTCGCAGACCAAAGAGGTTATCTTGATACAGTATCCTTTTACAGTATATTTTCTGCTAGAAAAATACGCCCATCTTGTGGGGAAGAATGCAGACTCAGCTGCAGTGAAAAATTCGACGACTCAATCAGAACGCTTATTTTAAATAATTACTAGAACCTCTCTAATTTACAGTTGCAAAGAGAATTCATTGCTAGGCATGCAGAAACTATCAAACCAAAATATCGTAACTAACCACGCAAATTTATAGAACCATGAATTCTGCACTACTCCTACTCAATTTCACAGATACATATTCTTCCTTACATAATCTATTTTTAGTTACTAATTCAGCAGCCGTTATTTTCCATAGCCAGACGTCTTTTCCGAGCTTTTCTAGCCATCATATTTTTAACTTATGATATAGGAAATACGGATAGCTATGAGAGTAATTTTTATACTACGGTTTTAAGTCTGTCGATTTGAACTCTTTGTTGGATGACGATGAAACCCCATAACCAAAACAATTGGCACTAATGTTGAAGACTGTCGCCTCATAGCTATATTACCGCTTTTGACAAAAGTATTTGATAGGCTTTTACACACAGATGCTATCCTTTAATAATAAGCAAAACCTTTTGTGTGCATTCCAATTAGAATTTAGACCTCAACATAGCAACATGACCTAGTTATCGATGACGTTCGCAGCACAAGTGATAGCGGTGCTATCGTTTCTAATTCTGCTTAATGTGTCTAAAGCTTTTGATAGAGTTGATTATATCACTTTCATGCACAAGTTATCTGGCCAAGTAGTTTGCTGAAGGTTTTCTCTAACGGGTTTTATTCTACCATACCATGCTGGTGTTCTTCAGGAATCTATTTTGGGTCCGCTTCTATTCTCTATTTACATCAATGATCTCAACACATGTAAGAAGAAGTGCACATTGCTCATGCATGCTGATGATGATGTTAAGCTTTATATTGCCCCAGCTTGGTACAGAATAGATAGATAAATGATAATATCTTACTTCAGTAATTGGGCTCTTTATAGCAAACAACTTCGAAATGCTGCTAAGTCTGAATCAATTATTATTTATCGTGAGTGCACAGATACAACTTATTTTCTTGACATTTTATTAAATGGTATTGTCATATAAAAATGCAGTAAGGAACTTAGGTATAATCTTAAATAAATCGCTTCTCTTTGTTTCATCATGTAAAAGGCATTGTGTCAAAAATATATGAAACTCTTTGACGACTCTGATTTTTGTTTAGAATATTGGAATGTGAAATGCCGCTCCTATAGAAAATATGACATGGTGGCAGCAATTCTTTGTAAATAGTCAGTTATTTCATTGTTTTGCGTAGTTCTAATTGGCTAAGCTTAGCATATTTCGATGAATCGCATAATTTTTTTTAGCATTTTAGTTTAGATTTTTTACTAATTTCAATTATATAAATTTCTTTTATAATATTTCCACTCATTTTCCGGTTTCCTCTTTTTATTTTTAGTTTTGTAATTATTATTTCTTCTTTATTTCCTGCGCGTATCTAGAAAGTATTAGCTTAATTGTGTAGCTTTATAATTTATCGTGAAATAAATAAACAAATAAAATATTTTGAAACAAACAATAATCATACAAGGGTCTGTAAACAGTTTCGAAGGACACCGTTTATATTTTTTACAGTCCTATTCGCTTGACAGCTTTGACGATGAAAAAGAATAGAACCAACTGTTAATCGCAAAATAAAAGAGAGTGTAAAATATTTAAGGTCTCAAACTTAACGTAAATATATTGAAGGAAATGGATATTTAGCTGACCTGTACCGAGATAAATAAAGAAGAACTAGAGAAACTGTAAAGGAAAAACTCTTCGTTATTATGAAAAAAAATTTCAGCTGTTTTAACATCAATCAACCTTCATTACAGATTAATGTGAATGTATTGAATAAAATTATATTAAATTGCAAAAACATTATCCAATTAGGTATTTCATTTCATATTACTAGTAGGATTAAATAAAGCTATGCAATTGTAACCGCTTTTATTCTTCACTGCGTAACATTTCTCCTTTTTTAACCGACTTCCCAAGAACGACAGGGTTCTACGTTTGACATTTATTTATTTTTATTTATTTTTGTATGACCGGGCATAATTTCGTAAGGCGTGGACCGATTTTAATGATTCCTTTTTTGTTGTATAGAGTATTATCTCACATTGTAGGAGAGGGGTTAAATATCAACTTTTTAACTGTTAGACCGATTTGGATGATTCTTTTTATGTTATATAGAGTATAATTCCCCATTGATAATATGTGGATAAATTTTTCACTGGGGTGACGGTGGGAGGAGGGGTAGGCTAACTTCGTAACGTGTAGACCGATTTGGATAATTCTTCTTTTGATGTTGCCTCACTGGTACCACCTCAATTATGGGGTTATTGGCTGGGAGGCGTTAACCAATTTCTCAATGCATAGATGGCAGGTAGGATGATTCTTTTTGTTGTATACTTGTATACAATACGATCCCCATGGCTACTATATGGAATATGTTGAGCTAGGGTGGGGGGGATTGATTTAAATGATTCTGAATGGACAGAGTATCTATTTGTGTTTGAAAAATGCATTTTTCTCGAAACAGCATTTTTCAGCGCGCGAGGCGCTCTACAGCTTCAACGGGCCTTATCGAAGCGATTTTTTTGTTTTCCGTTCATTGAAGCTAAAAAAATAACAGTGAAAATATGACCTTTTTCACACGGCCGCCATTTTGATATTCGGGGGTTTTCAGAAAATTTAAAAACGATAAGGCCCCCCCAAATTTCATGTAGATTAATAATGTTTTACTCGTTTTTGTTTTGGATTAACTGACAAGGGGGTGGAATGCCCTGCGCAGCCCAATGCACGCGGTGCATGACTTCAGTTTATAGGACCTACAGCCGCCATTATGGATTTTTTTTAATGAAAAATTTTAAAGTACTCTTTATTTACGGGGAAATAAATTATATTAACTGCCGCTTCAATAAATATTCACTATATAACCGCACAAATATCCCAAAGTTGACGCATTTTTCATGCCTATGAACGGTAATCTCCCCTTAAGGCAATTGGAAAAAGCGATTACATTCCTATTGCCGATAGTAGTAACGTCTGCGAAATACATTTTAACGTAGGCCATGAATGATAATGGGGACTAAGTGAGGTACATGCCTTATAGATAATACAAGCTTAATTCATTGATGTAATTTAATTAATAATTTAGTTATTTATTATCATAATCATAAATACATAGCTATACGGAAAGTGCATAATTCTCCTATCTCTACCTCCACGTGGTGGTCCCCGGAAATAAGCATAAAAGTTTATTTACAATAGTTCTAACTGACTTGGCTAAAAGAGAAGGTGGACTTTGTTTTAGAAAATATTTAATGCAATATTTTAGGAATATTCTTAAAATAATAAAATTAATCTAAAAAAATATAAGAAAAACGTTGTTTATTAAAAACAAACTTCATAATAAATTATTAATTAGGATTCAAATTTAACTTCCAATTTATTTTGGCCACTACTCTAGAAATGACGCTGTTTTTCTACTGGATTCATTCCACAGAAAATCGACAAATTTCAGAGATATTTCTGAAAGCACCCTCTCAGATATTTTTGAAATTTTGCTGGTTTGTAGAGTTATGTAAGGGAAATATACGGATATTTTTTTTCTTTCTGTTGTTTTTTTTAAGTTATAGCATTTTGAAAATTCCATGATTTAGCAGTTCGGGCCAAATTTAAAAATTCATAACTTCCCTTTGCGATAGAGTAGAAACATCATTTTAGTCTCATTTTAAAGTATAAGATTAATGCTTTCCATAAAAAATAAATTATTACTAGGAAGAAGGAGGCTAAAAGGATATTAAGAACACAATTTTCGTCCTTCGTCCTTGAATATCTCAAATGAGTACACTCTGTGAACTTTAATTTTTACATATATTATTTATCATACTGATATTTAAAAAATTCTAAATTTTCAAATTGGGACGGAAGTGGGATCATATGTAACTCTAAATAAACTGCACCGGCTACCACCGTACAGTACATATTTTCCACGAACTCAAATAATTTTAAGCATTATAAATGCTTTTATTACTTGAAATATACAGGCGGTTCAAGGACACACATTTGCAGTACAAAATAGGTTTCTCAAAGTTTGCATCTTTGCTGACAAAAAATTGTATTTTAGCAGGAGCTAATGGCAGACATACGGTATGTGTTTTCACCATACGTCAAAATATAAAACTTTTGTTGGAAGGGTGTAGAATTGTTGTGCTCACGGCAAAAGGGGAAATAAAAATTTCAATTTATAAAACGCTTTTAGCGTTAGGAAAATGCAATCCACCAAATATACCATGTCTTTTTGAAGAGTGCCAGCAGTGCCCGCGATATTGAAAGCTTAAAATTATATTCCATGTAACTTTTGAAAAGCACTGCATCGAAAGTATTTCGTGAAACAGTGGACATCAACGGACCGTTCTCAATTAATAACTATAGTCGAGCCAGTGGATGACTTTGTGGAGACCGCGATTGAAAGATTACCTGAATTGAGTAGGCATTCCTTTATTGCAAAACAACAAAGTCCATATCTTCAAGAACTTAAATCTTCACTTCCAGAAGACGATATTATGGTTTTGGGATTTTTCGGAAAATTATTTTTTTTTATTGTTCAAGATGAAATTCAGGGATACCACTGGAACACTGATCAAGGAACCATTCATCCCTTTGGAGTATACTTTCGTAACAATGGTACACAGAAAATAGCAAATACTAACTTCATAGTTATAAGTGATTGTTTGACGCACAATAATATATCTGTACAGCTCTTTCAAAGTCAGCTAATCGAATTTTTGAAATCCAAACTCAATTTTATCAGAAAAATACATTACTTTTCGGACAGCTCCGCCGTGCAATATAAAGATCAGTACAATTCTTACAATTTAACACTACTTCGTGAATATTTTGCAATAGATGCAGAATGGAATTTTTTTGCGACTGCCCACGGGAGAAGTATTGAGAAGTATTGGAGGAACCTTAAAGCGACTTGGAGCTAAAGCTAGTATTCAAAGACCTTTTGATAATCAAATTACAACTCCTTATAAGTTGTATGAATGGACACAAGAAAATATTAAAAATATTAACTTCGTTTTTGTACCTTCAGAACAATATGTAAGAGAATATAGTTTAAAGTTAAAACAACTTCCCTTCACTAGAAAAGTCCATCAAATTATCATTATTTAATAAAAACTTTTATAATGCTTACATTTATTTGAGTTCGAGGTAGTGGTAGCCGGTGCAGTTTATATAGAGTTTACCTATGATCCCACTTCCGTCCCAACTTGAAAATTTGGTATTTTTTAGATATCAGTAGGACAAATAATATATGTAAACATGAAAGTCCACAGAGTGGACTCATTTGAGATATTCAAGGACGAAGGACGAAAATTGTTTCCTTAACATTCTTTTAGCCTCCTTCTTCCTAGTAGTAATTTTTTGTGGAAAGTATTAATCTTATGCTTTAACATGAGACTAAAATTATGTTTCTACTGTATCATAAACAGAAGTTACGAATTTTTAAAGTTGGTCCGAACAGCTAAGTCATGGAATTTTCAAAATTCTATAACTTCAAAAAAAAAAACCAACGGAAAGAAAAAAGAAAAAATCCGTTTATTTCTTTTACATAACTCTACAAACCAGCAAAATTTCAAAAAGATCTGATAGGGTGCTTTCAGAACCATATGTCGATTTTCTGTGGAATGACTCTACTGTCATGACGAAAATAAACACAACTCAACGATTTAACTACATCAAGAAAAGTGCCGAGGTTTTTTGGCTTTGGGGCCTCTCCTTATAGTTCTATACTCTAAGGTTAATTTTCGGATTTTAGGGCAGCTCAAGCCCTGAATGGATCTTTGTTAAAAGGGTACAAAATAACAGTCCGGAATAGATAAAGGTAAGAAATCACAGCTAAAGGAAGAAACTTTAGAGGCAACTCAAGATAATTTAGAACAGCTTCAGCAGCAGCAGAATATATAGAACAGCGTCTGAAAAGGATATATTTAATAGTTGATGTGCTTTTCCTAAATGAAGAGATAAAAAATTAAGAAAGTTCTCGTAATTATGTCATGACGTGGATGTTAATATCAACGAACAAGAATTATATAGAAGCCAGACTCAGTCAATCAAAACGATTCAAACACAGTTGAACTTCTAAAAGATAATAAGGTGTAACGAGCGTTGGATTCACTGATAAAAACAGCGTTAGTATCTACAATTGTAAATTACTTAAACTTTAGACAATGAAATACATTTTATTGGAAGTCTTTAATTATTTTGCGTTTTTTCCGAAACTATTTAATATAGGGATTTGATATTTGGCACGAAGATAGGAATTGGTGGCAGAATAACGATCGCGTAGTTAAATTTGATGTATGGGTATCATTTTCATTGGGGTGAAATGGGAATCAAATGAAATTATTTTTAATGTCATCGAGTCTTGTGAAAGCTTGTAAAAACGAGTAAAAATATAAATGCAAAAGTCGTCGTTATTAGTGGCTTAAGCAACATTCCGGTAACGATTGCTTTACTTAAAACAAAAGACCAAAATAGCACATAAAGTATCATTTTAGGCTAGGTTACCAATCTGCTACAAAGAATGTGACTCTTTAGAAACAACTGTTTCTACAATGATTAATAGTTGTGTCTAATCGGCATCCGGATCTGGGTATGAATGTTATTAAGAAGGTTACCGAACTGTTACTATCGCTGTTGCTAAAAATGTAACTACAGATTCCAATTTTGTTTCTAAACAATAACGTACGTTTTTAGACATAAGCCTAAAATGTGCCTAACAAAATACCAAGCCATAAACAAATTGCAAAGAAAGAGAAAGATATACATAAAATGAAATGATACTAAAAATCGTTAAGATTGTTAAATAATAGAAACATAAACGTATCTTGAAAGAAACATTTCATTAATTTAGACTTTATAAGTTTCATGTTAATAATTATGTAGGTCTTTAATATTGACAAATATTTTTGATTTATCTCGTCTCAAATTATAAAAAATATAAACAGCAGCTGTTCAACCGAACGGTTTTTGGGAATAGTTGGAAATTTTTAACGCGCTTTCAAAATAATCTAAATTTAGGAATTAGGAATTTATATTGATGAAATTTAAGTATGTTTAAAAAATTCCTAAAGATATCCTAAGGCGTCAAAAAGTGTTGCAAGAACTCACCTCCTCTTCTCACAGAAGATTAAACATTCAAAAGGCTTGCATAATAACGAAATAATTCAATACAAAAATTGAACATTCAGAAAGATTACGTAAACTGAACATAAGTTACTATTAAGAATCTTGTTCTAAAAAGTGTCGTTTATGATTCTTAAAAAAATTCGGAATAGTCTCAAAATAACAAATTAGATACAATATACATGATTGCTTCTAAAATGTACTGTAATTGTGACTGAATTCATCTTTGTATCATTTTGAACACTTTTTCAATATCTGCTTCAAAAACGGGTCCAAATTGTTACCAAAAAACGACGTGAAACTTCTAGGTAACATTTTACGGATATGTTTCTTTAATGTTTAACATTTTGAACAAGCAGCTGTCGCAGTGTTAGTTTTTTCTATAATATGTAGAAGAGTGCTTAAACACTTTTCTTTTATTTCATGCACGCGAAACACTACGAGCAGCCACAAAGTTTCTAAAAGGTAAAATTTTTTGAAACTTTTTTAAATAAAGGCCTCCGCATAAAAGTATTTAATTCTAATCTGTTACCAGTAACCTATGCTAAACTGTGTTTACGTGATGTAACTTCTGATTCCACATTTACACAAAATAGTTTCAATTTAGTAACCTTGGTATCAAATGTTAAGTGTGTGTTACTAAACAGATTTGGGTATCTGTTTAGTATTGGAAAACAAACTGTGTAACTAACGTGACAAAAGCAATGCTGTTTAGACACTATTTTGAAACTGTAAGAAAAATAGTTACCAAATTGTTACAGTAACAGCGATTTGGCGAGGTTTACAATCACATTGTTTCCTCTTTGTAGCAAGTTAAGCACATTTTTCTTAAATGTGTCAGCGAATGTAACCTTTGAGTAGCTTTGTGCTATTTGGGGAAACTGGAGGTGTGTTATTAAAGAAATTACTCGTACTGTAACACAGTATATTGCATACCAAATAAAAAAACAAATTATTGTAATATTACCGCGATAAGCTAAAGGAAGTGACTATTTGCACTTACGTGTACTTCCGTTTTATACATATTTGCCATCTTGATTTCCACTTTGTCATTGGCTACAAAAAAGTAATAGATTGGCGATTTTGGTGAATTTTTAGTGTCCAGTTGGCGATACTGTCTGTGTAATGTCTGGCGACCCTGACCTCTACAACTTTTGACATTCTTTTCGTACGAGCAGCATTCTTGGAATCGTATATATGAAAGCACTAAAAGTAAAGTTGAATAACTTCACAAAAACCGCTAAGAAGCATATATAATTTTTATGTTATTTGAAATATTTGAACTTCCAAATTCTCAGCCGGAATTAGATTCGTTACAATACAGAATAATGCTTTCGAGTTATTGGTGTGATTGTCCTAATGATCAAATAGGTTTTTTTTAAAAAAAAATACGTAATCGGTTTTCCTTATTATCTCATGAGCTGAAACGTTTAGGTATTTTTATATATTATTTTCAATTGTGATTGGGTAGTTGTTTGTTTGTTTAATTTGCACCGACCTTAAAAGGTCGCAATAGATATAAAATAAAAAATTTATATTTTTAAATCCTTATTAGAACTTTTATATTTCCGCAATATGCGAGGTTCGAGGTTCAACCGATTGTTTAATTTTTTTCTCACTTTTCAATATAATTAGTCCAATGGTTTTATTATTTATTTAATAAAAAATATTTCAAAAATAAAATTTGTTATTGAATGAACTTTTTTTATGATGTAGGCAAAGCCTAGGGGTCAACCCTTTGATGCGTTAGTATGGCTCTCGTCCGGAAGGGAAATAGGGTAAGGGGAGTGAGGAAACGTGAATGTTTTGTTTTTGCATTGCTGCAAACTAGACAACAGCCCAAAGACGGAGTAATTCAATTTTTTTTAAACACACGGGGAGACCTGATTTCGAACCGGCCGTGCGGCTCAACCAATTGACCCAACTCCGTCTCCAAAAAATTCACGAGAAATTAAAACTGTACTGTATGTGATCAAAACGAGGCATATATATTATTATAATTAATCTAACAAGTACATAAATATTAAAACTTAATTTACAATTGTAACCTTAGTTTTAAATACATAGTGATAATGTGCAACTTTAATTAACGGCTCTCTTACGCGCAATTATATTGATCAAAGCATTTTTGCGATAATAATAAACTGCGAATCTGTGTTCCTTGGACTTTCATTACATGGTTAAATTGTTTACAAATCTTATAAATTTAGTATTTCGAATCAGATTAAAAGCTTCTCTCCCCATAAGTTAAGAGGGCGATTTACAATATTTTTCATTAGAAGTCCGCATCAAGTTGTATTAACAGAAGTATATACAAAAGGCTTGTATGAAATAGTGAAGGTAGTAACTCGTTGGAAAATTTAAATGAATTGTAAATGTTAATACTTAAGTCCTCCAAATTTCTTCTGCCATAATAAAGTTCCACCTGACAAATAGAATAATTTAATTTAAATGTTTTGAAGAATGCTTGGTATTTTCAATAACTTGTTCTATACCCAAATTTTCATATTTCTAACTCTTAAATTATTTCTCTATGTGCAATATTTTTTCAAACATAATTCATACTAAAGATATCGTGTAACAAGTTAATGAATATACAAGCAAGTAATTGACTTGTGGTTCTTACCGTTTTTTGAAGCCTACATTTATCACAATATTTTTCTAGCAAATCCACTCGAATTTTGCATTTTCGCTTTACCAAGTCTGTTATGAAAATTGAATAAAGTGTGTCCAGTGAAATAAGAAAGGCGAACACCAAATTTTTCGTAGAATTTTTCTTTTTGGTAAAGATAAAAATATTTAAAGTGATGAAAATAATAGCAACATTAAAACCGACAAGCAGACGTCGCTGAAAAAAACTGTTAAATCTTTTTAAATTTTTAGTCATCTCAAAATAGATATCAAACACTTTATTAATCTTTTGCTGGTAAACATATTGCTTTAACATAAATAAACTTCGGTTTTGTTGTCGTCTTTCTAAAATCTTAAATTTTTCCGATATTCTGAAAATATGCCTATTTAATTCCTCATACTGGGCATACATAATAATAATGTAAGCTGGGAATAAGATATTTTGAACAAAAAATACAACTATCTGTTTCCAACATATTGCAAACCACAGAAACATATCTTTATAATTAACAGTAGTCGCATTCGTAAATTGATAAGATATGTAATACACTGGAACTATAGTGAACAGAACTAGCTTCGAAACAAACAGGATAAGCATATGCTTATTGAATATATTATTATTGCGTGTTAGTTTGCGTATTTTCACATTGACATTAACCGACTGATTAATAATATCTATCAATGCATGACGATTATGTAACAGAACGATTGGATATGTAAGTGCGTCCATAAAATAAAAGAAATTGAAAGCTGAAACAATAACTGCATTGTACACGTGCTTTTCTTGTAAGCGGGAGAAAACTGTTAGATTCTTTTTGATTTCAGTGTAATAACAAAGGCCACAAAAAACTATTTGAAACACTGTCAACAGGACTAATTTTCCCGAAAACTCCACAGATGTGTGATTAATACGGAAAGGTGCTAATCCGCAAATCTTAAGAAAGTAATAAATAAATAGAAGTAAATTAATGAAAACTGTGTTAACCCGATTCAACATTTTTCTGACTAAAAAGTTTTAACCTTAACATAAAAAAGAGGAGCTTCCCGTTTTGATAAATATTTAAAAAAATTGTAGTCCTATGCATTTATGCAGGCCCCATTTCTCTTATCAGTTAAGTAAATCTTTATTACATTTAATTGACCTTTTAGTGCCATGAAGGTGATGGAACCCATTCCTACAATAAATTAATGCCTGCAAAATAATGCGCCTTTCGTGTTAGCCTGGTGACTGATTACAACTGATTGTTTCCACTTTTTGAAGTCAACCGTAATGGCAATGATGATCCCGACATAATGTTTTTAGTTAGAAAATTATTGGTAATTATGCAGATTATGGTAAACACTTTCGATGACCTTGAAAATTTAGTATGTCGCATATATATATATATATATATATATATATATATATATATATATATATATATATATATATATATATATATACATATATATATATATATATATATATATATATATATATATATATATATATATATATATATATATATATATACGTTGGGACCGGAAAACATAACTACACATAGTTCTTTTGATGTTGAAGTTTGTTGAACCCCTAACCTTTGATTATTTTGAGTTTTTAGTATATTGTAGATGTGATTATACTAGACAAGAATATATACACATGGTCGACGCGAAAAGCACACATTTTTAATAACCCCTTACAATATTGGCAAAATACTGACGATACAAACTTTCAATTTCTCGAAGCTCTAAAACAATGTGAAAATGTTTTGTTCCGCGCCCGATATGTGTATATGTGTATATATATATATATTCTTGTTCAGCATAATCACACCTACAACATATTAAATTTTCAAGGTCATCGGAGTTGTGTTCCTGCGTAAACATCAAATTTTTCAACTTTTCTTTTTGATTTGTCAATGTTTTCCTTTTTGATAACTTCATACTTTTTCCAGTGCTCTGGCCATTTATTTAACTTATTCAAAAACACGTTTTGTGGAACGCTTCAAAATTGGCTTCTGTCCCTTCTGAGTTGAATTTTATATCAAGAGCAGAGTTTTTAAGTAATGGTACAGGAAACATTTGAAAGGTCTGGTCTGGTGAGTACGGTAGGTGTGACTTTATACTTTACTTTATTTATTTAAGCTTAATACAAGCTATAATATAAAAAATAAAAAAAGACAAGCTAAAACATAATACTTATCCTACAATCTATAATAAATGATAAGTAATAATAAATAAAAAAATAGTATAAGCTATAATATCAGCTATAAATATAGTAGATACAGGCAGAAGGCGAAAGAAAGAAGAATTAAGGAAGGCGATCAAGATCAGGATTGGCGGGATCAAGATATAAGGCTTTGTGAGATGATGATTTACTCAGATGGAAGTCAAAGCAGGAAAGGTCGTTGACTTTTCGTAGCATACTGGTAATTGGCTCACTTTGACCTAGTTTGTGCGATGGCGGTCGAGTCGGAAAAGGGGAGTGGACCTAAGGTTGCGGGGGATTGGTATAGATGGGTAAAGATTGCAGGATTGAAGGGCAGTCTATGGCACCAGTTAATAACTGATAAACGTATGTCGGAAATATCACGATGTTTACTTAGAGAATGTAAGTCGTGAGTTCTTTGTGTAAGTGACATATTCGAGGAGAGGTCTAACGAAGGAGATGTAGAAAGATTTGGAAACATAAGGATTGCAGAACTTTCTAGACCAGCGCTTCACAAACCCTAGCGCGGAGTTAGTTCTGTTAATTACGCTGTCAATGTGGGAACGTAAATTGAGTTCATTATCACAGATTATTCCTAGGTCACACAGAGAGGTACCGATAGGGTCTGGTACGTCGGTTAACATATAAACTCTCGGGGTGGTGGTAAGACGCTTGCGGGAAAAAGAGATGGACCGGAATTTGGAGACATTGAGCTCACGAAAGTTTTTCATGCACCATGTGGTGAACGATTCGAGGTCCTTTTGCAGGAGAAGATAGTCGGTTGTGGAGGAGATATTATTGATTATTTTCATGTCGTCAGCATAAATGGACATAGACAGTAGATACGAAGTCAGTAAGCTTGGAGGTTTTAAATCTACCTTTGAGGAAGCCATGCTGGCAGAATGAGAAAGTAGACTTACAGTGGAAGAACATGGAATCATAGAACAATTTTTCGAATAGTTTAGGTATGGATGATAATTTAGCAATGGGTCTGTAGTTGGACACATCGTTCTTGCAGCCTTTTTTGAAGAAGGGAATAATATACGAGTTTTTCCATAATTGAGGAAAAACCTCTTGAGTGACCGAGAGACAGAAAAGTAAAGTAAGGGGTTGAACTAGATGCATAGCACACTGTAGCAGTAGCTACAAATTTAATATTTTATATTTTAAGTAGGGCTTCACGATACTCGAGATAAATCTCGCTGCCGGTATCGGTCTCGACAGAGAGAGACCGGCAGCGAGACCAATATCATTGGTAACAGTACGATACCGAGAGCGAGATTGAGATGACGAGAGTGGACGAGATATTAGTTTTTATCATTTTATTGTGGAACATTTTTTTTAGTTGTTTCAGCTTTTATGTCGCTCCGAAAAATTCCAATTGTGTGATTTATGGGGCATATAAGTATACACTGCTCTCCCCAATCGCTTCCTTCTACATTATTTCCTTCTTCAGATATTTGCGCTTTATCCCCAATAGCAAACAAGAGCCTTTGCTACCTTATTTTGACAATAGAAATATGAAGAAAATGCATATATACATAGATATATCACTTGTCCTCGCTCCCCGTTATTCCACCGAAATACCCTTTTTTTATCTTGCCGAGAGCGAGATCGCACCGAGACTGGCCTTTAAGCGAGATCGTCTTCACCTTGACGAGACCAAGACCGAGATCTGCCAAAGTCTCGGTCTTGTCTCGGTGCCGTGAAGCCCTAATTTTAAGTAAAAGTTTATTATTTGATTATATTATTAATAAAATATTTATATTAAAATCTACTTTAATAATATCCAATCAGACTGTACTGTCAAAAATATTTTAGTCAACCTGTACACTTCGATAAATTTTGAATACTTTAAAACACTTTAAAAATTATCATAATCATTTATTCATTGACAATAAAATACTGTACTCAATACAAAGAAAATTTTAACAAACTATCTATGTATATAACGTAAAGTAGGATACAAAATAAGTTGTAAATAATTTTAGTCTAGCCAGAACAACCGAACTGGTAACTTAAAAAATATTTAAAAAATAAAAGTTTTAAAATAATAAATTTTTTTTTTATTATCAAATAAAATGTACCTAAAGTATTTATAGGTACGAAGAGGTTCTAGGATTGTGGACTCCACAGCGAAAGGGATTACGACCTGATATATTTCATTACAACCAAGGAGCCCCATTTCATCCTATCAACACCCTCACACACCTTTGACCTGTGTAAAAGTCGTCCTTAAGCCTGTTAATACTGGCTGCGATTAGTTCAGGATCAGGGTCAAAAGATGTAAACGACGTTTGAGTGAATTTTTTCATGAATGTAAAATAGTTAAGGTCGGGTTGTAGGGAATTGTCGCTGAAAGATTTACTGAAGAAGTGTGCAAAGAGGTTAGCGATAACCTTAGGATCAGACGAAGATGTATTTTCGAAGGGTAACCATTGGATTTTTTCTTGGAATTAATAAAGTTATAAAACCGCTTGGGGACGGATATGAAAAGAAGAAGAATGGGTTAGAAGAAAAGTTTGCCAACGTTTATTTCTCCTGTTGCGGAGAGAGCGTAATTCTTTGTCGTACTATACGGTTGATGAGGAGTAGTTCTTACGAGGAAGAAGAGGGATAGGTTGTGTAAGACAAGCGTGTATTTCCGAATAAAACGCCTCTACAGCAACGTCAATTGGAAGATGTTGAGGGATAGTGCCAATGTTGTCGTTGAGGAGCAAGTGATTTAATTTATCAAAGTCGCCTTTACGAAAACTGCAGGAAAGAGAAGACTCGGAGTAAGCTGATCGGTAAAAAATGCTTCTTTAGCGGAAGAGGCGTTCAGGGGGACAAAGTGACAATGACCGTTAGGCGTTAGCGTTCTCAAGCAGGTTGCCGATTGATTCAATTATGGTCTCGTAGGCTTTTAGAGGTTGATAGGGACTAATATAACAACAAAGATTGTACAGAATACACTTATTCAGTGTTAATTTGATACATGCAAATTCTGATAATGTAGAGTCGGAGGTCTTACGCAGGGTGACATCATATCGGTTGTGATCACCTAAGAGGACCCCACGACCTGGTGGATCATTGGTGCCTACACAACTGTCAGCACGGAAAATGGTATAGTTTGGAGGGAATAGTTCGTTGTCGAGAATTCCTGGTTTTGGATTCGTTTCAGTTAAGGCAATGATATTGTGCGGGAATTTGTGGGAGTTAAGGAAAATATTGGATGTTTTTGTGTGAAGTCCTCTTACGTTCTGGTAATAGACTGACAAGCTGCTGGGGAGAGGTACTTGATCGGAGACCCCCGGTGCATAAGGGGAGGTCAGAAATAGAGAAAGAGGGGGTTTAGGAGCGAAAATAGTTTAAGGATTCGTTCCGACTTTTTTGGAGATGGGAAATGCGTCGAGAACTGACGTACGCATCATAGGTGGATAGATCATCTGAAACCTTATGGGAAGGGATATTGAATGATTCATGGTACTTAGTGAAAAGTTTATGTAAGACTGTTGGGTCTGCGGGCAGGCCTTCTTGATGTATACTTAACATGACGTTAGTGCTGGTTTTACCGTCAATACAGACGGAATTCGGTTTGTCGTACAGATAGGCAAGAAATAGACGAAAGTTTTCATAAATGCGGCGGTCCCGTAAACGAGACAAGAGGTATCGTCCATCGTAGAATCCGCAGAGCGCAAAGTCAATTTAACAGTAGGTGGGATTAGGGGATCGATATATGAGTAATGTTCGGAGTTTTGGTTAGCGGAAGGGGCGAATTAGCGGAGTTAGAAGAAGTTTGAGATGCGGCTATAGTGAAGAAAGATGATGGCTTGCGATTAAGTGGGCATGCAGAGGAAGTAGCGGGTGCAAGGTTTGGTGTATATAGAGGAGGGGTGGTACATGATGGCTTGTGGTTAGGTGGGCACACGGAAGTAGTTGGGAGTGCGTGGTTAGGTGGATGCGCTGGATTTACAGAAATCGAAACAGTGGTGGTAGGGTTGTCAGCTGGGATGGATGCGTTCGAGGGCTTCGGTGTAAGTGGAACAGAGGAGTTAAGGGTGTGAGAATAAATAAAGTTAGGATACTTGACTGGGGTACTTAGCTTAAAGTTTGGAAATACTCCCATTTTGAGCTACCAATTGGAGTTTGGATCACTAGGTTTAGGGCTAAAGGTGAGAGGTGGGTAAGAGTGATGAAAGATTATGTTATTACTAGTGCTCTGTTAGGCTTAATTTAGGTAAAGGAGAAGGTCGTTTGCAATTACCTCTGGGATAGTTAGTGGGATTTGGTTTATTAGTATTTAATTAAGGGTTAAATGCAGAGCGCTTAGGGTTAAACTTAACATACTTCCTAGTCAACTTAGAAATTTTGATAGTCCCGAGAGTGAAGATTTTGCTTGCGGCGTTACTGATGAGCCACACATACTTGTTCGGGATGGAGATCTTGAAGTTGCTGAATTTCCTTGTGTGCGAGAGTAACTTCAGGCAGCTAACAGGGATCAATGCAAAATTCCGGGAAAAAAAGCTATGTACCCAGGAAACGTTGGCGTTATGAGGGGCACCCTTAAGGAGGAAGGACGTATTGTTGCTTGGTCCATCTTTCTAATCTGTTGCGTTCATGTAGCTATATAACACTGATGCAGGCAAGTGTGATTTGCTTGTTAGTGTCGTTGCTGCAGGCCGTGGTTGAAGCAGTGCCTTTTTTAAGAGGTTTCTCCAGACCGTGGGTGAGGCAGCATCTTCTTGAGAGTTGCTGAGCGTCTTCTTGAGAGTAACTCTACAATAACTCTTATTGTAGGCCACTCTGTTGCTACAGGCCATGGTTGATTTAGCATCAATTGTTGCGAGCCGCAGTTGAGGCAGCGTCTTTTTGGTAGGCCGTAGTTGAAGAAGCGTCTTTCTCTGGGCGTCTTCATGGTAGGCTGTGATTGAGGCAGCGTCTGTTGTTGCAGGTCGTAGTTGAGGTATCGTCTTTTTGTTACAGCAGGCAGGGGTAGCGTCTTCTTCGGTTGAGACATCATCTTTTTGTACTGTAAGTCTGGTTAGACCTTTCAGTTCTTGCATTGATTGCGTCCTTTTATACCCAAAAACAGGCGTTACAGGTTATAATGCTTTTGCCATTTGGGAAAGTGGCCAGGTGTGTTAATAGAGTGAATTTCTACTAACTTTGCTGATAGTCTCCACAGTATGTTCGCATATTTTTATTGTAATAAATTACTGCTTCAATTGCCTACAAAATATGTTTATAAAAAATGAATTAAAAAGATGTGAAGAAAGTGTTACTTCGAATTGGAATTGTGTTTTTAATGTGTTATACTGGATTATATGACGCTGCTGTTATATTTATATTGAAGATGGATTCATAGGCTATTTGAATATTATTTTTTTTTTGCGCAAATTTGCGACACCCATACATTTCTATTGAAGAGAAATTTTATATGCGTAATCGTGTTCATGTTTCGATGCCAGCCGACTGGAGATTTTTAATCTAATATTCATAGGAAATTTGTAGAAAAGATTGTCATAGTGTAGATTTGCCCCTTTTAAAGGTTTGCCGAGATCCTTTATTGATCTGCCCAAAATAGTTCGGTCCGTGACAAACCTCTAAAATGAAACGTAGTTTAAAGTGAGTGAACATTTTTAAAAGTAGAGGAAGAAGAAAGTTTTTTAAATGAAAATAAATCAAATAACAAAGAGAGACAACAAATTAAGTATGTCCTTAATGTTTAAAAAACAAAATTTCATTTCTTCCATTGGTCGTCGGGCTATTTTAGTGCATACATTTAATATTGTGAATGTAATATAAAAGGGAAAATTTCCTGACCTCTGGATTGGACGAGGTAAACCAATTCCTTGGCCTGCTATATCTACACATCTTAATCCATTTAACTTGTTTTATGAATGACGGATGAGGTTTATTCAGCGTCCGATGATGATAAGTAGCTCGTCGGTTAAGTAAGTGATAATGTGTCGGCCTACCAGGTCGAAGGTCCCAGGTTCAAAACCCGTCGGAGGCGAGCCATGGTTGCTTTCTGCTGAGAACAGCCCACGATAAAATGTCAATGCACTTTAAATTGTAGGTCAACTTGCAATCATTGTCTCAAATCGGATGAAGTTCTTCTCCCGGCCTATGCCCCACAGCGGTTTTGTGTTTGGTTTGTTGAAAGTAAATCTTATCCTAACTACTTTGATTTTGTAATAATAATTACGGATATTTGTGCTTGTCTAACTATAGTATGCATGAGCCTATTAACCGCATGTGTAGAGCCGTGAATATGTGTCCTATTTTTGACCTGGCTCTTAGTAAGGATTTGCTTAAACGATCTTTGTTGTCTTTGCACCCCTCATTGTAGTGTTTGGGATTGTTGTGGATTTTTATTATTTTTTATTTTGTGTACTAATATTTTATTGCAGGGGTTGTGGGAGCCTCATTCATCTGGATATATGTTATATTCTGGTGAATAGGTCAATTGATTCCAGGCCTCAGCCTGTGAAGTGCGCCTTCTGAGTTAGAAGGGTTAATTCTATTTATTTATTTATAAAAAGAGTTATGGAAACTAGAGAGAGAGAGAGAGAGAGAGAGAGAGAGAGAGAGAGAGAGAGAGAGAGAGAGAGAGAGAGAGAGAGAGAGAGAGAGAGAGATTGTACACCAAATCTACTAAATGGAGGTATAAACTGATCGTAACCGCTGAAAATTTTCTATAGGTAAGTTCTATCCATCGCAAATGAATTTTTGGTTTGGTTATGCCCCAGGTCGTTATCGTGGAGATGAGATGCGGGACCCAGTCATGGGGATATGTCGGACAGATAGTAATGCTCTTATACGCCGGAGTCCCCGGATTTGAATCCAAGAATAAGTGGCATAATAATCACGCCATAGAGTCAAGTTCAAGCCTCGATCTGCCTATGAATTGTTGATTTTCTATTGCTGTAAATAAAAAATCCACTCCATCTCTGAGCTGTTGTTTAGGCCGGAACATTGCAAACTGAAGACATTAGCTGCTTCAGACAGTTTATCCAAAGCCATATGTCTATTGTGGGACCTAATAATGCACCTAAATATTTCTGTAAAGTATTCTTCAATTGTAGATAGTGGAGAAATTGTTCGACTACGCCACCTTCCACATCACAGGTCTAGAATTTTGCTGAAGTTAACCCTAACGCCCACCAGTTTACATGCAATTAAAGTGAAATGTCATAAAACATACCTGATAAAGAAGTCCCCCCTGGAAGCCAAACTCATCGAGACTGGTCAGTAAGTGCTCTTATTTATTTATTTTTACTGTAGATAAAATTATGCTTTAATACCGAGAAATATTGGAATACATTGGGAAGGTCACGAGCATATTCCTGAGACAATCACTAAGGCAAGTAGAGCTGACAATATTTTTCAAAATATTTTGTAGTCCATATTGCACAGTGTAACCGAGTTCCAGTACCCCGTCCTCTTCTTGAATATCAGGCGTATAACCCATAACTAGAAAGTTGAGGGTACCGACATCGAATCAAAAGATTCTAGAAATGTGTAAAGAAATCTGGGATCAGACCATCGGTAAGCAGACCACATCATCATGAACTAAGGCTCTGACCAGAAAAATATGAATAAGTAAGAATATGATGAAGACATTCAGCATTGAACGAGACTGATGTCAAGGCTGATGTATAATAAAACTGCGTGTCTCTCTTTCTCTCTCTCTTTTAGTTTCTATAAGCCCTTATGAGGATTGAGGCGGGAAAGGAACTTCACTCGATTCGAGAAAGCGACTGCAAGTGGATATAGAATTTATGGCGGATTTGGAACCACCGACATTATTCTTTAACACCTGATGATCATTTTATTGTAATCTGTTGTGAGCAGAAAACAACCATTAATAGCCGCCGGCGGGATTGAATCCGGGACCTCCGGTATGGAAGGCCAGCGCGTTATCACTGATAACCTTAGAAAATAAGTGTAGTAGTTCCAAATAAAATCGACAAGCTCGCGATAAACTGACCGTATTGACATACTCGTAACGACCAACATAATAATGGGTTAGAGAGAAGAAATTATATTGTATGGGGCACGACGCAGGGCACGAAAATGCGTAAATGCGCATGTTCCAGTACAAGAAATTAAGGAATGAAAATGTCAAATGTGGAAAGTCCAGGACGACACGATTGTGTGGTCAATAAGAGAGGTGAAACTAAATAACAGAAATATCTAAAACTATGTGGCCCACGAATTACGATAAGTATTACTATATAAATAGGGATTAACAGCAGCCAGTGTATGTGCCGTTGTGAATTAACCAGTGAAGAAATAAGTCCTAATAAGTAAAGTTAAAAGTCAAAAAATTGTTAAACGAATTGAAGAGAAAAGTTGATAAGGACTGTGAAGATTTGTGATCAAATATGAATAAATAAAATATACACATGTATAAATTAATCCTCCGAGCCCCAAGAGCCCCAATTAAGATTTCATATCTTTCTTTCTCGAGTCTTTTTTTACCAATCTAGACCACCCATTCACACTTATTTTTTGGCTGTGGTTTTTCGGTATTTATTTTCGAAAATCGAAACCCCACATACAATTCGATCGGTCACGAAATGGGTTTTAGATTCCTGACGTCATACGATTTAAAGCTCATGGTAGATTGGTGTCGAATTTGTTATAGCTAAGTAATCAAATAATGATTAAAGGAACGTGAAATTAATTTTACTTTAGCGCTTAGTGACTAAAGTTTGATAATCATTTACGTAGTAACTACCTATAAAAATCAAATTAATTAACAACTAAATTGAGCAAACAATACCAAATTGAGTAAACACCATATAGGAATACTTAATGAATAAACACATTGGTACAAATGATTTAAATGCCTAGTGTGTTGTGGAAAAAATTAAGTGACTTGAAAATCCAGATAATATAAAAGTCAGCTATGGCAAAATTTTGCTTACAGTATTTAAAATGTGGTTTCCTGTCGCGTTACTAGTTCTGCCTCAGTTTTTTGCGACTGGCAGCTCTACACCTATTGTAGGAGGACAACACGTGGGAAGCATACACAAAATAGGCAATAAATATACTGTTTCAGGAAAAACTACATTTCCTTTTTTGGTGCATTTGGAAGTGATTTCAACTAGAATTGTGACCCCTACCCTTAACCAAACAGAATTCTATCAGTGCGAAGGAGTTATAATCACGAAAAATGCAGTGCTGACTGCCGCACATTGCATTCTAGATTCTGAAGATGTTCTAAAAATAAAAGTTTCAGCAGGTGTTGTCCATTTGCAGTATGATGAAGGATATGTCACAGATATGATTAAATATGTGAAACACGATACATTTATCGGCAAATGCGTGATGTCTCAAGGTCGAAGTCTGTACTGCTTAAATGACATTGCTATCGTGTGGGTGAAAGGATCATTTAAATTTGGGTCAACTATAAACAAAGCTGATATAATCGGAGCCACGGACGATATCCCACTTAATACAAGAAGTTGGATCGTGGGATGGGGCAATGATGAAAGTGGACAAATATCAGAAATGCTGCGAAAAGCAACTATGACTGTATTTCCAAAAATCGACTGTGAAAGGCTGCATGAAAATATTAAAATTACCGACAATATGATTTGCCTTTGGACTAAGACACAAAGGGTGGCGTCATGTTTGGGGGATTCTGGTGGTCCGTTTATTGTAAATGGAAAAGTTTATGGTATTGCTTCCATTATTGCCTTATCGGAAGAAAATGGTATAGAAACCTGTGACCCAAATGCGCCTGCTATTTTTACTAACATCAGCCCATATGTATCATGGATAAATAAAGAATTGAAAAAAGGTCCACAGCCGTTAAGTTCATTTTCCTGTTCCTCCACATCGGCGGCAGCATCTGAAACGCCAAAACATTTATTTAAAAAACATAATTTCTAATATTGCCTAGAACGAGAAATAAGGAAACAGAGACTGCGAAGACATTTTTTTAGTTTCTACTGCTGCCTGTAGTAATGACTCTGAATTAAACAATGTAGTTCAATTTGGAATGAACTTTTTTTTGTTTTAAATCATTTATTTTTATAATTGCAGGAATCCTCGCTAAATAGAAGCAGAACATTTTAAATAATATTCAAGCTGTGATGGAATCCTAACATTAGTTTAGCCATTTGGATGATAGTTTTGATCCCGATGATAGTGTGATGCCGCAATGCTACAATTTAAAACAATGTGAATCATAGTTGTGTTGTGGAGGGGAACGCTAACTTCATAACCCATGACCCGAATTGGATTCTTCTGTTTTCGGAAAACCCCCAAACTATGTCAGAAACGTATGTTTTGTTGACCTACATAGTATAAAAGTGTGTGACAGTGACCGCAGCAATTTGTTCTATTTTACTGCGAAATTTCTAGCGGGAAGTAATTTTTATTGAAGTAAACGTGAAGAAAGGATATCTTTAAGCAAAAATTATTGAGACAAGACTCAAGTCCACAGGGTCAGGTGTTATGAATCGAATTTATACAGTGTATTATTGGTTATTTGACGGCCGGCCACGAGGCGTCTGATGACAACTACCACATTTTTAACCTAAATCTGGTACATAATGACATCAAAAAAGTTATCTACATTGAAGATAAGTACAGTTTAAACAAATATTTTAACTAATCCCAGCAACTGAACTGCCTCACAAATTTAATAGATTTGTGCAAATTGTAACGTAAATTGGTCTCTCCGGACTTGACGAATTAACTAAGACACTTTTTAACAGTCACAAATTTTCACGATTTTTATTCACTTAACTGATTAAAACGTTGTACATATCTTGACAATATTTCTTCACAATATAACATTTCACTTTAATAATTATCACTTGACTGGTTAAAATACACCCAACTCTTCGCAGTATCACATATAAACACTTCGCAGTCTAAATCACGACTAAAACTAACCAGGCCTCAGCCCTATTTATAGTATTCAGCTTAATTCTAGAAACGTCTGCCACTTAATACTAGATGTTTCCGTTACACTTTTTTCACCTCGCATATTCACCATAGGTTCGAATTTTCTTCCCTTGATTTCTGGCCACCTGGGGCATGCTCATTACACGAGTCTCTATTTCCATTTTCGTAGCCTACCTCGTGCACGTTACAATACACACAATTGCACTTCAATTTGCAGTCTTCTTGACGATGATTACGGCCAGCTACAGGTTGTGTTCATCTTCGTTGAATAGTGACGGGGTACTTTGCGTTGGAATGGCGTGTCACCAGATCGTCTTCAGCCTCGGTGACTACCAGTCTGATTCGATTTTGCCTGAAATCTTACGCGGTTCGTTTTTGCGCGGAACAAACTTTCGCAACTTCAACAAACGGTCAACCAGAATCTCCGTTTAGGTATATAATATAATTGGTAGATTCTTTCTTTCTTTGGCTAGTTAGTATAATAATAAAATAGTTTTTCAGAAAAAAAGTTGAACCGACTTCACAAAAAGCGCTTAAAAGCATAAAATAATTTTTAATTTTATATCTATTACGACTTTTTGAAGTCGGTGCAAATCAAACAAACCAAACAACTACAACAAAAATATTTAATCGTCATATCTTATGATCCCGTAAGCTGAAACTTTCAGGTTGTATTATGTATTATTTTCAATTGTGACACTGTATTTTATTTTTCACTTTTAAGTGTCTTCTACTCTATACAAGCAAGAAAGAACCATCCAAATCTTTCCACGCGTTAAAAGTTAGTTTTAACCCCCTACCCCACCCATATTCCACTAAACTTTTTTCTCATGGTATCAATCAAGGAACATACTCTACCAAACAGAAAAGGAATTATCGAAATCGGTCCACGCGATACGAAGTTATTACCCCTCCCCATCCCCCATTACCACCATAGGACCAAATTATTCTCCTATTTGTAATGGGGGATTACACTCTATACAACAGCAAAAGAACAATCCAAATCGGTCTACGCGTTACAAAGTTAGGTTCCACAACCCTTCTCCCACCACCCCAACCACACCAACAATTTTTTTCTAGTGGTATCAACCGGGGAGCATACTTTACCCAAAAGAAAAAGAATTATCCAAATCGGTCCCCGCGTTACGAAGTTAGACTACTCCTCCCCCACCCAACCCCCCACCATGGGCCAAATTATTCTTCTATTAGCAATGGGGGATCCTACTCTATATAACAGAAAAGGGACCATCAAAATCGGACTACGCGTTACAAAGTTGGGTTCTACCCCAACCCCAACCCTCCCGTGGAATCAACCTCGGAACATACTCTTCCCAACAGAAAAAGAATTATCCAAATCGGTCCACGACTACCCCTCCCCCCACCCTATTCCACATTTTTTTCTCCTATTAGCAATGGGGGATCATACTCTGTACAACAAAAAAAGAACCATCTAAATCGGACCACGCGTTACAAAGTTAGGTTTCACCCCACCCCCACCCCCCATTTTTTACATTTTTAGATGGTACCAACATACTCTATCCAACAAAAAAAGAATGATCAAAATCGGTCGACGCGTTACGAAGTTATGCCCGGTCAGACAAAAAAACATAAAAAAAAATACGCGTCGAAAATACCGACCATTGTAAGTTAGAGTTATGTAATTAGTGTTTCCGTACCGCGATTGCTTTAAAAAGTTTAGTTAAACGAGAGAGCAAGAAGACGCTATTCTGCTTCAATTTCTCGGTCGCGTCAGAAAATATACAGCGAAGCCATTGTTTTATCTTTGTTTTATATACCAGTTAAATTATGAAAGATAAAGCACTCCTGATACTCCTTATTCTCAATGGTAATTATCATATCTGTTATGTAGGGATATGGGTAGACATTTTTAAGCGTCTTTCCCCAATAAAGATGTATTTGTCATATTCGTGCTTCAATAAAATTTCATTGGACACTCCATGCCCTCGAAAGTTTACCCTCCGAAATTAACCCCCAGAATCAGAAATTCAAATGTTATACTTCACGTCTATAATTGGGTCTTCACATTCTATATCTGCGGTAAATTTCAAATTTATACGTCAAATAGTATCAGAGAAAATCGCTTCTGACAAATGGAAGGACGAATGGATGAACGAACACCGAAGTAATTCCATAAGTGTTCCGTTTCTTCCATCATGATTTGGAACACTAAAAACTAAACCTAAATCTGTACTTTATGCAAACCCTCGATAATCTTAAAAGAAATTAAGACGTAATAAGTAACTTAAACTTTAGCTTACCAGTTAATTCCTTCCTTGTTGTAAGCACTTAGGATCCGAAAGCTGATTTTTCTGCTATATTGGTTTGGTAGTGGTCACTTAAAGTAAAGCACTTATTAAATTTCTGATAATAAATTTAAAATGTCAGAAAATCCCAAATTGTCAAATTAAGTAAAATGCTTTTACACAGCTTTAATGCCCAAAATTTTCCAAGGAAGAGATGTTTAATGGAAACAAGGACAAGGATGATTTCCTAAGGAGCTTTTCCAGCAAAAATAAAGTGATAAATACGGCAGGGTGCTACTAAGTTTTTCCAGTAAGGCTCAGGATTCCATTGAGATCATAAAAAAATGCTTCTGAAGGAAGCTTCTTTCAATGATATATTCGCAGGTGCTGAGATAAATAATTCTTTATTTTTCCTTCTGTCGTTGTCCTTTTTTTTCGAATTTTCATTAACAAAAGAAGTTTTCTGTTTCGTCGTAATAAATGATTCATTTGTCTCTGCCTTTCCTTTGTTTCTAAACGTTCAATTCAAAATAAACTCATTAATTATAGATAATCTTAATATTTCTTCGAAACAATGAAATGTTTCGTTTCAGCTCTTCCGGAGTAAACAAATTAAAGCTTTAACGTATGTGTGTTTAAGTAAATTAAAGGTTTTCTAAAGCTCATTGCATTAATATTTATTGGCGAGGGGAAGGGGGGAACACATACTTTTGATTATTAACATTTGTTTTTTATTTATGTTTTAATTTAATTAATTTTTTAATTTTTATTGTTTTTAATAATAAAAGTTCAATAAAATACTAAGCGTCTTGGATCTTTCGCGAATTTTCCCAAAATATCAAAACCGTTCAGTATGTTTTCAGTCATTGTGGACCTCAGCCACATTTTTACGCGCCGTAACGTAGAGAAATACCTTTCAATGGTGCTTTTGGTACATGGTTGGGCTAAAGATATAAGAATTGCTGGAAAGCATGTCCCAGCCTCCTTCAGTACTTCTACAAAATTCAGTTCATTTAAAGCTTCCTTTTCCATTTTTTTTATCACGCCAAACGTTATACCAACATTGTCATTGGAGTTAGTGATAACGTGTAGGCCTCATCTTATTTCAATATTGTAACACTTAAAGGAACTTTGCACTTTTAAATTCATTAAATGTAATTTTTAACATTGAACCAGGGTGCAACCAGGGTGCAAAGAATAAACCTATAGATTGTTATCCAGGGTATTACTTATTACAGCAGATGTCGCTAAATTAACCATGTAGAATATTAACAGGCCTGCCACAAGTACTAAAGTGTTAAATTAAAAACTTAAATAAACAAATTTTTAACTTTTTCACATGACATGATGGAGGTGGCAGGATTTAATTTTTCTAAACAGAGACGAGGGAATTCCTACTTATTACATTGTTTGTTCTCATCTAAATATAGCAAAATCATAGCGTGGCCATGTTATAGTTTAATAGATATCTATATTCAACCATATTTTCAACAGTTTTTACCAAAATAGTATTTGAAATTAGTGCCGCAAACGTCATACGCAAAATGAGAGAATGCTGTTGGTTGACGTCTGTGTTGTTTAAGGGGGGCAGTACCTAAATTGCATGTTTTTTAATTAATTTTTTTCATGATGACCCTTGTACTTCATTTTTTCGTTGGTATATTTGGATTCCTCATGTCTATGCCTATTATGTTATGCTATTAAAAAAGAAATACCTCCAATATAAGGCGCAGGGCGGTTTAAAGTAAGAGGGTGAATTTAGGGGTAAAAAGCTTGCGCGCATAACATAACAAAATAAAACAAACTTCATTCAACATTAAAAATTTAAAAATTTTCATAGGATTTTTTTGAAGGTACTACCCCCTTTGTTAGGTTATTTGGAGAATATTGCATTGTATAAATGAACTCTAACACATGCAAAGCTGTTTTTATTGTATTATTCTTTACTGCATATAATGCTTTGTTTCAGTCAGTCTATGGAATAAACTAGTAGCGTACACATCACTGCGGTTTTTATTCTTTTACCTTGTGGTTTGTCCCAACAGTGGTTATGGGCCCAGGTCTGTTTAACTGCTCGTGCGCTTAAAGTTTTTTTTTAGTGTCAAGTTTTTCGTTTTGTTCGAGAAATCAAAATCTCCTTAGCCGCGATGAGTTCCGGGTTGTACCAAATTGATACACTTGATAACGATAATTACGATTCGTGGAAAATACACATAAAATCGGTTTTAGTCCACAGTGAGTTATGGGGCTACGTGTCGGGTGAAATAAGATCGCCTGAGGCCGCCGCTGACCTAACAATGTGGATAACTAAGGACGCAAAAGCACTTGCAACGATATCATTATGCGTTAAGGCAAGCCAACTCCTTCACATAAAAAACTGTAAGTCCTCTAAAGAAGCTTGGGAAAAACTAGAAGACGTACACGCGCCAAAAGGACCAGCTCGTAAAGTTACAGTTTTCAAACAGTTAATTGGCTTAAAAATGCTCGAAAGCGGTTCCATGACGGAGCATTTAAACAAATTCTTCGATTTGTTCGAGAAATTATCTGAACTAGATATAAAATTACAGGATGAGCTACTCGCGATTTTAGTATTGTCTAGCTTGCCCAAAAGTTATGATAACTTCGTCATCGCAATAGAATCAAGAGACTCGTTGCCCAGTACGAGTACATTAAAAACCAAATTGCTGGAAGAAGCAAATAGAAGAGAAAGCGAAGGAACAATAGGTGAAACAGTACATGAGGCAGCATTTTTTACAGCAAAGCCCCGCAATCAACAAGAATCAACGAAGAATAGAAAAACAAGAGTAAAGTGCTACAAATGTCATAAAAGGGGACACTACGCGGCATCGTGCAGATCCAATACACCGAATAAGTCGTCGTATGCGTTCACGGCGGTAAATTTTTCAACCAATACATCGGCTCAGCACAATAAGCGAACTTGGATTATTGATAGCGGCTCAACTAGTCATATGTGTTGTGAAAAGACATTTTTTGTAAGTAGTCAAAAACATTCTGAAAGAATAGAGCTAGCGGGAAATCAGTACATAGTCTCTGAGGGTATTGGTACTGTAAGATTTAAAACAGCCACGAGCGATCTCACTCTTACTAATGTATTATATGCCCCGCTCTTAAAAATGAATTTTATATCCGTTAGTAAGGCGACAGAAAAGAAATTATCAGTTGTGTTCACTGACGATCTCGCGATTATTAAAAGTAAAAATGACGAGGAAATATTGCGCGCTGTTAAAACTGGTGATCTGTTTATGTACACAGTAAAACAAGAGGAAGCAAATTTCTTACGGGCTGCGTATAGTGAATACGATATGTTTAAGTGGCATCGTAAATACGGTCATCTAAATATAAAAAACCTTTTAGATTTGTGCAATAAAGACATGGTACGTGGAATGACAATGAGCACAACAAATAAGAATTCGTTTGATTGTGACATTTGCTTAAAATCGAAAATCTCTGCTCTACCATTTCCTAGTTACTCTAGCAGAAAAACTAACGAAGTTCTCGAAATTGTTCACAGTGATGTTTGCGGGCCAATGCAGGTTTCGTCTCTCGGTGGGGCGAAATATTTCGTATCATTTATTGACGACTTTAGTCGGAAGATTTTTGTTTACTTCATGAAGAACAAAAGCGAAGTATTTGCGAAATTCAAATTTTTTAAATCCGCCGTGGAACTTGAAACGGGAAAACGCATAAAAACACTTCGTTCTGACAACGGCCGGGAGTATATAAACAGTGAATTTGATGTTTTTCTCAAAGAAAACGGTATACATAGGGAACTTTCTGCACCATACACACCGCAACAAAATGGCATATCGGAACGCGCAAATCGTACGCTCGTGGAAATGGCGCGATGTATGTTAGTCGACTCTGAACTACCAGAATTCCTGTGGGCGGAGGCAATAAGCACTGCGGTATATTTACGGAATATGTCACCCACAAAAACATTAAAGAACGTAACACCATACGAAATGTGGAGTGGCAAGAAACCAAACGTCTCGCATCTGCAAATTTTTGGTAGGAAGGCTTTCTCCTTGGACAAAAGCTCAACACGATCAAAGTTCTCACCAAAAGGCGTTGAGTGCGTTATGGTAGGATATTCAAGTGAATCAAAGGAATACAGACTTTATGTTCCTCACAGTAGAAAAATAATAATTAGCAGGGACGTAAAATTCCTATAGTTTGATAAACTACAAAAACATAGTGAAGATTATACTCTTATAGATATCAACCCAAGTGGGATGAATAGACGTGAGAATGTAACTAACAATACCTCAGTGAAAGAGTCAATTGATGAGAAGGATTTTGACGACAATATTGCTACTGGGGAAAACGACCAACCAAATGAGACTAGACCAGAAACTGTAAATAGCGTTGTTACTGCTGAAGGTCCGAATACCGAGATTCCTGTTGCTGCAAAGGACAACTTAGAAGACATAGAAGTAGATGCTGCTGTTCCCAATGAAGAATTCAAAGATTGGCGAATGAAGTTACGACCACGTAAACCAGTAAGTGAAAATTTAAATTTAGTTAACTCAGGTAAAAAGATTATGCGCAATCCACTTACTGTGGAGGAAGCCCTGAATGGTCCAGACAAACAAAAGTGGGAGGCCGCTATGGTCGAAGAATATAATTCTCTTATTAGCAATGAAACATGGGAGCTTGTGGATTTACCGAATAATTACCGCCCTATAAAGTCGAAGTGGATTTTCAATATAAAACGTGACAAAAGCGGAAAAGCAGTACGTTACAAAGCTCGCCTAGTTGCAAAAGGGTGCAGCCAACGATTTGGGGTTGATTACAAAGAGACTTTCTCACCCGTCGTGAGATACTCGTCCATAAGGTTGGTCCTGGCACTAGCTGCCGAATATGATTTGGTTATTCATCAAATGGATGTCTCGTCCGCTTATTTAAATGGTGTCCTAGAGGACGTTGTGCTTATGTCGCAACCCGAATATTTTGTGGACGAAAATAATAAAGAAAAGGTATGTCGACTCAAGAAATGTCTGTATGGGTTGAAGCAGTCAGGACGCAAGTGGAATGAACGGCTGGATCATACACTGAGAGGTGTAGGATTTATGAAGTGCTATGGGGATGCCTGCGTATATACTGTGAAGATGACTGGGGAATTCCATATCGTAGCAGTATACGTCGATGATATTCTGCTTGCCAGTTCTAACCTCAAGAGCCTCGAAAAAATTAAGCACGAAATTGGAATGGAATTTGAAGTTGTAGATAAAGGCCCAATAGACCAATTTCTCGGCATGGAAATTTCAAGAGAAGGGAATAAAATTCACGTTTCTCAGCAAGGACTGATCCAAGACCTTTTGGAAGAATTCGGCATGAAAAATTGCAGACCCTGCGCAACACCGTTGGAGCCTGGAAGTATTTTTACAAAATGTGAGCACTGCTCCCAGTGCACCAAAGTTGACCAGAAGACGTATCAATCGCTTATTGGATCGTTGACTTACTTGATCGTATGCAGCAGACCTGATATAATGCATTCAGTATGCAAACTTGCACAGTTTAACACGGATCCTCACTTGGAACACCTAAATGCTGCAAAGCATATTTTAAGGTATCTAAGTTCTACTTTAAATATGAAACTTACTTATTTTCAGACGGGTGATGAGCTTAAATGTTATGTCGATGCTGACTGGGGCTCTGATCGAAATGATCGAAAATCTTTTACTGGATTCACTTGTTTCCTGGCTGGTGCTGCAGTTTCGTGGGAAAGCAAGAAACAACAAACCATTTCCCTAAGTAGTAACGAGGCTGAATACGTAGCTCTGTCATCCGCCTGCAAGGAAGTTGTGTATATGCGTAAATTCCTGGAGGAACTTGGTTTCCCAGATTTAATCCGTCATCCTACTACTGTTTTTGGTGATAATCTAAGTGCGCAAAAGTTAGCTAAGAATCCAGTCTTTCACAACAGGACCAAGCACATTGATATAAAAACTCATTACGTACGAGAGGTGTTGGAAAAAGGTTTAATTGACTTAAAGTACATATCGACGGATAAAATGATAGCCGATATTTTTACCAAGAACCTAAAGAAACTTAAACATAAAGAACTAACCTGTTTGTTAGGGCTTTCGTACAATTTAAATTAAATATATATGTATATATATATATATGAATTTGTAAATGTAAAATATCTTTAAAATACTATGTGAATATTAAGTAAATTAACATTGAAATGAAAATATAGTTTTGAGAGGTGGATTGTTAGGTTATTTGGAGAATATTGCATTGTATAAATGAACTCTAACACACGCAAAACTGTTTTTATTGTATTATTCTTTACTGCATATAATGCTTTGTTTCAGTCAGTCTATGGAATAAACTAGTAGCGTACACATCACTGCGGTTTTTATTCTTTTACCTTGTGGTTTGTCCCAACACCCTTAAAGCAACAATTCGAGGTAGTTGATTGTTATTGTATATTTTATGAAATCTTTTTATTACAAAAATTGAATTTAAATTTTTGTTATTCACAAATGCCACGTTTCACCCAGTGGATGACTGAGAAGTCATCTTGCTACACACAATGCACAATAACTATGCAGGTAACACACACACACAATAACACACTTTTATCAATCAAAGGGCTTAGCAATTCGAGTTTCTTTTATTTATTTTCTAAATAGAGTCATTCCTGTTGAAAAACAAATTATTCTTTGGTTCATGCCTCAGATAAGTTAGCGCACGCGACTTTACTCAAGTAATGGAGCTCGAGCCTTTTAAAATCGTACAGGAGCGCTATTTTGGACACGATTTGTTTTTGTGGGGATAGTAATGAATCAGGAGTAACTATCAAGTACATATATGTAAATATATAAAGAAGTTTTATCAATTCGGCTTAAAATTGTTTCTTCTGTCCTACGCAAATATACTCGCTTCAATACTAGCTTGACACAGTTTTTACTATTTACAAGGATTTATTAATAAATAATTTTACCTGAAAAGCGTACAGAATTTTTTTTTAAATTATTTTCTTTCCAACAAATTCCTCCTTTTACGGAAAGAAATATCTTGTACTGTAACCAAGAAGCTGAAAAACGTGTCAAAATCGAACTACAACGTCAACACAAAACTTTATTTATTTATTTAATAATTGGTCTACACATAGGTTTCTTACAGACGATACCATACAAATCATTCAAAATTAAATTTATAAATTTGCAATTCAATACTATATTTAAATCACTGAAAATAGAAGTAATAACGAATTAAAATAATGAGCATTATCTAATACATGGCACATAAGCCCATTAGATTTGAAGCTGGTATCAACAATGTCCTTAAATTTCTGAGGATCAAAATCTTAATCCATTTTATTGAAAATTTAATTTAATTTTCTGGAAGAAAGGTTCGTGCTGACCATAACATGTACGATGTGGTGGAATATATAATAAATAAATGCACATAAGTACAAAACACTTCAGGGTATAAGATGTCCGCAGTGTTGCGATGAATAAATCCAAGCATTTTTGGAGCCTTTGCACAAATAAAATCTGTGTACAAACAGTGTATAATCTAGCTTACAATCAAAAACTACTCCAAGATCATTAATTTCATGAGGTCTCTCGAGCAAAATTCCATCAATCTTGTACTCATAGCAGAAAGGTCTGTGGTTCCGATAGTAACTAAAAACTTTGCATTTGCTATGGTGCAGCCCAATATCATTGATAATACACCAACTTCGTAAATTGCTGATCTCATCCTGAAGAAGTAAACAGTCAGATTGGCTTATAATAGAAGCAAATACCTCAAGATCATAAGCATATAACAAAAATTGGGCAAAATAGAAGAGTCTGGCTACGTCCTTGATAAAAATTATGAATGAAACTGTACCTAAATGACTGCCTTGTGGAACACCAGACAGTGTCTTGAAAATGCGTATTTCAAGAGAATCAATCCATTTTAGTAAAGATGAGTGAAACCCAAACGCATAAAGCTTGCCTATAAGTAAAGATAAATTAACCCGATTAAACAAAATCTGTATAAATGTAGTCGACCTGTGCGCCAGTTTCAACTTGCTCCCAGACATAATGTTTAAAAAGTAGCAAATTTGTAAGGAGAAATCGCTTCCTTAATATGAAAATAGACCTTTTCTTTAACTAAACCTTCGAAGCACTTAGGGATATGCAAAAGTTTAGCAATTGGTCAATAATTATTAATCATATAACTCCGACCAGCCTTATATAAAGATTTAATGTAGGAAAGTTTCACTTCGAAACATTTAAAGTCTCTTCAACGCCAGATATATCTAAGATTAGCGAACCAAAATCGACCACGTTTATTATCACTAAAAGAACAGAAAACTTTACTGCTTCTTTAATGTTATTCTCTGATGACCAAAGATACTGCTTAAAGAGATATGCGCAAACTCATATTCGCGTCTTAAACGTTTGAAATTAGATTCAATAGTTGGGTTATTTTTACTTTTAAACATTTTATGTGCCTTATTTTTTTACCATTTTTTAGCCTGAAAAGTCCACGTGTAAACCAAGGTGGATGTGAATTCCTTTTGTTAGTCTTAATGACAGGAATGAATCTAGTAATATCACTTTGAACAATATCTAAAAACGGAGCATATATAGACTAAAGATTACACAATTTATGGCAATCAATAGAACCAAGATAATTGGCCTTAATAATTCCCATTTCTAAAGACTCAGTTATTACCAGATTTGTAAAAGCCAATAGTTCAGTATCAATGACAATTGGAACATGGTACAAATCAGGTTTTGAAAGTGAAAAATATACCTCATTAACAGTACATTTTATATCAGAACTTAAGAATACTAAATGCAAGAACTTACCAGAGTAATTTACAAAATAAATTAATGAGTCCAAATTACAACATAACAAAGAGCAGACTACTTAACTCTCACATGAAGATGAAACATTAGATGGCATCATTTGTCATTTTCCGACCACTGCCAACTATCACCAAACCAGCACAAGTAATCTGGCATTAATGTTAGAAATATGCTTCTCATAAAGCATCAATGGACTATTAGGTGGTATACAGTTAACACTGAAAATAATGTTGACTACCTTGAGCATGTTTATCTTCACAATCAGCTACTCCACAATTTCAACATCACAAGGCACTGAAACACGCTTAAAGAAAAATGTTGATTTAACAGCGATGAAAACTCCACCACCTCGAGATAACCCAGTCGATGCATGTCAACGATCCATACGAAAAACGAAATCGCCAAGACTGGGCACTACCTACCTTTTCTCGAAGCATTTCGTCGTATTTTCGAACCCTCATAGCTTCGGTTTGGACAATACCAGTGAGCCGTAGAATAAAATGCAGTTACCAGACTAATGAAACACAATAAGTTTCATTTGTCCAGCTTTTATACTTTAGATTTTATTAGTACCTGAAAAACGTTGATTTCGCCATGTTTATAAAATTTCTTATTGGTATGTACTTCCAAAAATTCTAGAAAGCTGAAATTTGATATGCACACTAGGATTAGCACACAAATAACGAAAAATTTAAGAAATCTAACTTTCATTCTGCAACCCCTCGAAAAGGGGGTCTGGTTCTGTATTATATAACAATTTCTCATTATATAATTTCCAAACTTCCAAAAGCCCTAGAAAGCTGAAATGTGGTATGCAGACCAGGTTCTGCAGACTTAAAACGAGAAAATTAAGAAATCTGTAACTTTCAGCCTGCAACCCCCATAAAGGGGGTGCAGGTCTGTGTGTAAAATTTCTTCTAGGGAGGTACTTCGAAAAGTTTTAGAAAGCTTAAATTTGATATCACATCTAGATGTTGCTAGTACATAAACAACTAAAAAGTGAGTGTTCTACGAAGAAAGGAACTTCTGGCGTGCATGACATACCTTCTTCACTCGACCACGCCAGAACGAAGGGCCGCCGGAGGGTGATTTTTCTTTAAACTCGTCCTGGTGCCTAATCTATTGCTTCTACGCAATGATTGTTTTTCCTACTTGAAGTTAACAAAACAATATTTCGAATTAAGAAAAATAGTCGTACCGTATTTAAGAAACTAACAAGCATTTTTAAGCCTAAAAGCGCGGAATTGTACGGAAGGCGAAATTAAAAAAAAAATACAAGCACCAGACCATGGTCGGAACATGATTTACTGCTTGCGTTTTGGATGAAAATTTAGTTTGTGACTAAAATTTCAGGTTTAATCAGAGATTTCTTGTTATTTCGGTTAATAAAGTGTACATGTGTTTAATTTGTTGGAAATATAATTTAGTCTGCTTTAAGTTAATATAAATAACGCACATCAGTCAGCTATAGTTGAATATAATCGGTTAATAGCTAAGTACCAGCCTGATTTATCACTTATTGCAAATAATAAGCCAACAAGGAAAAGAGGAAACGATAGAGAGTGGGCTATGAAAAAATGAATAGCTGACGCAAAAAAATAAAGCCCGAAAAAATAAAAAGAACTAGAGCATCTTACAAAAAGAAATAATATTCTACCAACAACATTTCATGTAAAGAAGGTTGCCATGACTCAGAAGCTCATACTGCTTTCACTATTAAAAAGTTATTAGATCTCATGTGAAGGCAAGCCCGTAATTCAACAAGGCCTAACTCTGCAACCACTAACTCTAGAAACCCTACTTCTTGGTCAAAAAGTACGGCTTGGCCGTTTCATGAATCTAATGCATGACACAACATTAAAGACCAGCGACTTAGTTTCTTACCATAAGTCCATAGGAATGATTGCTCGATGGCCGCGAAACTGCCAAGTCATACTTTTTGACCAAGATACAGGGTTTCTAGATCTGCCGATTTTTGAATCGATTTTTCGCGGGACCGATGCAGCTCGAATGGTTTTTTTTCCGATTCCCATCTATTTAAGACAAGAGCGAGCAAGCTCACCTGGAAATATTTTCGCATCATCATTAATTTGTGTCATAATCCTTCAAATTTAAAATTTCATACCAAAAAAATTGTTAATGTTAGATAAATGCGTTTCGGATCACTAAAATATGTTAGTGTTATCTGTATATCAGTGAGCACCATGAGCAAAGATTACTATTACTAGATAAACGGCTTCGAACAAAGTAGAGAAAATTTTTTGGTTGCTTTTATATATTTCCCGCATCGGGCAAACCTGCAGTTAGAACTAAAAATTTGTTTGTGCGAAGGAGACAAGTATACTTTTCTTATGTGCATTTACAAATGTAAAATGTATGTACTTCACTCATTAAAAGATCAGAATACATTGACAATTTGAAAGTTTCTTAGGCACAGAAGTAAACTATCTCAGTCATGTGATTCACATGAATTCTTTTTATTGGTGGTACGTTTTGGTACATTACATACATCTACCTGTATCTAATCTTTATTTGCATGTAGATTCTTATGACTTTAAAAGCTGGATACATTTCGTTTTACTGTGGTGCCAGTGTTACTTTTTCAAATTCGATGGGTAATTTAGGGAGCCGGTTATCTAGTAGGAAGTAATTTTTGACCCTAGCAGTGCCAAACAGGTTATTTGGCTGCACTCAATTTTAGTGCAGCCCTGGTTAACTCTAAGGCTCTTGAAGATTTCTCGCTGCTAACTAGCATGGCTCGAAAATAGTTCTGAACCTCTTTAACTAAAAATTAATTCTTAATATATTGCTCATAATAACAATAACTTGAATACATCTTTCACTATATGTGATTTCAACTACTGGTAATGACAAATTGAGCCTAATGAAGCGACACAAAATGTATGCTTCTTCGAATTGAAATGCCAAAATAAATGGAATCGATCTATGAACATCGATCTTTTTAGGACGATTAATCGATCTTCGAAATCGGAAAAAAATGTACAGATCGATCCGTACTGAATCGATTTTCTCAGTTCGATCCCCCATCCCTACTTAACTCCACTGCATCAGTAGGCAAAACAATAAAAGCCGAGCACCTCCAGAAGATGTTACAATTAGAGTCAATTAACTTAAGAGAGGCGTCATATAACTTTGAACAACATTTATGAAAAAGACGATTACACAAAGCACAGCAAATTTTTATCAAAATGTTCTTCATCTCAAAAAGTTGATAACTTCAAGAATAGATGCAAAGCTATCGAGACGCACATCTCAGGGGGTCCGCGTCACTTGCCGTAAACACAATACCGTATGTACATAATTGTACATGAAATTCGGCAAGGTTATAGTGCTATTTAAAGTAATTTGTTTCTATTAGTACAGAACAAAACAAACACATTCTTTCTAAAAGCTTACGACATCAGTGCTAGACACGTTGCTTCGAGGTAGTTAGCAGCAAAAAACATGCCTTAATCTTACCGCACATGTTTTAATATGATAACATTATTTATTAATTTTATAGAAGAATAAGATGATAACATTATTTAATAATTTTATAGAATAAAATAATTTTATAACTTTAAAGATAATTTATACAGGTCGTCTTCGACCAATACTTTACAATATTACTAAAAGCTGCCAATAAATTGACCGCTGTACTTACATGCGTAGGTAAACGTGATTAAGAGAAATTTTCTGGGATGAAATTATTGCTTGGACTTTTGAAAATAAGGTACAGTTGGTCTAGTTAAAAAATTCGAAGTAAGGTACAATTGCCAAACGTCGTCCGCTTTTTGTTTTTTTTTTCAAACAAAATATCATATTTTAGGAATAAATGTAATAAAATTCATGTCAAATTTCGGAAATATATCTTTTTATTAGAATTTTATAATAAAATCAACTTGACATAATATTTAAATAAAAGAGAAACAATCATTCTATGAAGGCTTAACAAATCAGTCATTAAATTTTTGTGTCCTTTTATCGTCCCCAGGGACGATATTAGGATTATAAAAATCTAAAAATTTAGATTAAGCCTCTAAACAAATAGGACATATGTATGTAATTATTGCCGGTCACGTCGCTACAGTCTTCGTGTGCCCATGAACAGACTATTTAGCGTTGCAATAGGGACATTCAGCATCATATTCATTGTCATCATCGCTGTCAGACAACGTTTCAGGGACAGTAGTAGGCTTTTTCATTGTTCTCTTCTACCAGAGCCTTGGTTCTGGTCATTTCCGTCATTTCTCCTCCTTTTTATGCTCTTTTTGGATGACTTCTCTTCCTTTTCTTTCTTCTTTTTTTCTGCTTCAATTATTTTATTCTTATGTGGAGATCCAGTCATGGCTGACCCGGCCCTGGAGGATGTGCTTGGTTCCACCCGTGGAACAGGATGTATTGAAGAAGGTAGAACCAAAGCATCTCTGTTTCCAGAAAGCTGTGCTTCTGAGTCCTGATTGTCTGTCAATGAAATCAGCATCTGTAAAGATGTTGTCATCAAAAGGCAGAATGCCTGTCTTCTTAAAGCCATTGATAACAGTTTAAGGAGTAGCAGCTCTTAAATACGCCTTGCCAAGAAGAGCACCAACTTGATAGTGAGTAACCATGCGACCAGGGTGGTTGCCTAGCCAATTGACAATTTTTTGTGCATAATACGTTTTAAGTGGAAACATAAACACAACTGAAATCCCATTGTCTCGAGAGATATTTATCAAGTCGAAATTGCGTGTGTGACTATAATGACCATTAATAGTCAAAACCACCAGGTCTGTTTTGGACGGTCTTACCTGAGCAATAAAATGATTCAGCCATTACACAAAACTGTCGCTCTGAATCCATCCAGACGGATAATAAACCCCGATAGTTCCAGGAGATGTTCCCTCTGACAGACAGACATGGACGTCACCACAGTAACTTAGGATCCTCGCTCTGCAGAAAACAGCTTATGAACATCTTTTTTTCCTTTAAGAGTAAGGATCTTATCCATTTTATCACCACAGTGATGCCAGTTTCGTCTACATTAAAAACTTTTGATGGATCATAATTTACTTTTTGTAACTCTGGCTACAAAAGAGAAAAAACTGCTTTACATTTTCACGTGTAAATCCTTGTGCCCTGCTTTTTGATAAAGCCTGAGGTTTCCTAAAGGACAAACGTGGGTGTCGTTTCAAAAATAGCTTCAGCCATTTAGATCCAGCTTGCTTTTTGGTTGGAGAAAACACATGCTTTAAGTTGTTATGAAGAGCCAATTGAAATGCCATTCTTTTAATGTCCCTTGCAGAATCTCCATAGAAATTCTTGTCCATTTCTAAACAATATTCGACCAAGGTATTTTCCAAGATTGACGGTAATACAGGCACCGTACTTAAAGTGTTGCTGATATGCTGTTCCAAATTGGCCAGGAAGTTACGTGAATCATGATTTTTGTTGGTAGATTGACAAATTGTGTTTTAGTTTTTAAGGAACTATAATTTTTTTTTCTAATTAAGAAAACTGTACAAAATGTCTACATCTGATTTTCAAGTGGTAAGTCCGTCGCTCTAGTGACGGTGGTGATTGAACTACTCCATGGTAATTTCAACACATTTTATGAAAAATATAGTAATAACTGTGTTAGGATAAGGAAGTCAATTATAATACACATAAGCAAAATTTTTACAATAATAATAAATATTGTTCAACATAATAAGACAGAATTTTTTTTTTAAATAATTTCCAAGTAAGCCACTTTCCCTGTTGCTGATGTATGTATGTATGTACTTATGTATGCTCAACTGATTCCCAATAAATTGCCGTTTTATAGATATTCACAATATTATCGAAATGCTAATCTCAAATCTCAATTGTCTACTCAAGTTTTTTAAAGAATAGGAAAATAAATCTAAGCCTACTTAAGTCGCTCTGTAAATAAAACTCCTGGAACTGTTGTTATGTAGATCTTAGTCTCCTTGAGAAGGTTATTTATTTTTACAAATCAAAGGAACCTTTAAACTAAATCTTTACGTAATGCGAGTCATTTTAAGGTTCCTAATAAGATTTCGCTTTCAAAAGAGCTATGTTTTCAGTTTCCATTTGATAGAGCTCCGCTTTTCTAAAATTAATAAGTAATAAGTAGCCGTTCAAGTATAACGTAACGCAAGCCGTTCAAGTATAACGTAACGCAAGCCGTTCAAGTATAACGTAACGCAAGCCGTTCAAGTATAACGTAACGCAGTTAGAGCGGGAAGGTAACTCAAAACGTTACGGCGCGTTAAAGGGGGGCAGAAATCTTCAAAAACTGAGTTACGTAATACTTGAACGGCTATTTTTTTTCTTGGTTTCTTGGTTCTTGGAGGTTTTGAAGGCGTTCGATTCGATGGACTTTCGTCACACGTTAAAAATATAGAAGTCATTGATTATGCCAGAAAACACGGAGTTCGTCTCTTTTTACCACTGTACTGCATGCACAAGCTCAAATCAATTCGATGGATTAGCTGGATAGCCTGTGGTGTCTGCAATGGGGGGTGGGGCATTACTCCTGCACCGGCTTAGATGAAGAAGACAATGAAGGTGTCCACATATGTAATCATTGTCAGCGGAAATGAACCAAGTACCCTTGTTATTTTTCTTTCTTCATTTTGCTTCAGAGCATTTACCATTTTGCCCAATGTAATAGTAAACGGGATATTTAAGGAAAGTTCTTAACATTATGTTTCCTTAGATGTTAATTGCGTTAGTTTTATTTCTTTTTAATTACAGCTTTTCGTAAAAAAACAATTTGTTAGAAAAAAATTTGGAATACATTTTATATTTTATTAATGCTTTTTTCTTAACTATCTCATTTTGCCCGAACGTCCCCTAAATAATTGTACTATTCTTTTTGTTCTTTGAGTACGGCAGCAGAATAAGAGGGTCGCTCCAAGGAAGCAAGTGTAAAGCGAACAAAATGGCGCTGGACTGCCTCTACCCGGTCAATTGAGTACCGATAAAATGGTGACCAAACACAACTAGCATACTCCAGAGTAGGCCTAACAAAGGTTGAGTAGAGAAGTCTGGTGATATAAGGGTCGTCCAATTCCTTTGTCCATCTTTTTATAAAACCCAATGTAGAATTAGCCTTAATAACTATCTCATCAATGTGATCGTCAAAAGTAAAACGACTGTTCAACCAGACACCCAAGTCCTTGGTTCTATTAATTTTTACCGGAACACAGCCATGCGTGCTGTAGTTGAAGTCGAGAGGATTCTTTCTACGAGTAAAAGACATTGACGTTCACTTACTAATATTGAGGGGAAGATAGTTAACAGAACACCAGTTGTAGGAAGCGTCTAAGTCAGAATTTAAAAGTTCACACTTTCGAATAGAGGACACAACACGGAAAATTTTGGCGTCGTCAGCGTAACAAAGAATTTTTGAATATTTCAAGAATGAAGATACATCATTAATGTAAATAACAAATAAAATCGGGCCCAGATGACTTCCCTGAGGTACACCAGAGGAATTAAAAATAAACTTGATAGTGATCCACGGAAGGACACACGCTGGGTCCTGATTTTGTAGGTAAGAACGAACCCAGTCTACAAACAATCAAATGCCTTGCTAAAATCTGTAAAGATACAATCCTCTTATCCTTATCACTCCCGTAAGAACCGTGCGATCCAACAAAACTAACAAGCTCACCGCAAGTGCGGAGATGAAGGTGCGGGTACATTTATTTTATTTTAAAAGAGCACAGAATGACGCGCTTATACCGTCAGTGTCAGATCTTTTACTAATAGACTAACTGTTGGAATATATGTGCAAAGCCTCCAGTGTCATTCTTTTTCCATAAATTCTATGGTTGTTAAGTCCTGTTTTTAATCGCTGTCCTGTGCTGCCTATGTATCTGCATTGCATCTGGAATCACTGTTTCCTCCACATGGAACCTCGTATACGATATCTTGTGCATGATCCTTAGTATCTTTATCCTTTAATTTAGTGAAATAACCATTGACCGTTTTCCTGGTTTTACAAGTAAAGCTTATATTGGGGTTATGTTTTTTGAGTAACCCACCATATTTCTCAGATAGGTCCGGTAAATAATAAACAGTTTTAAAAAACGTATTTCTGGCTACTCCATATGTATTTTCATCATTGTGTCTGGCAAGTCTGACCTCCTGTTTTTGTAACAGGTCCGAAATCAGCTTCTGTGGAAATCAATTTTGTGCAAGCGTCCATTGAATAAGCCATTTATTTTTATTATGAAACTTTTTATGCGAGAGCTTTAGTACACTATAAATGAAGTTAGCAGCTGTATTTTTAATCTCAAATATGGGATGGCACGATCTATAGTTGATGAGTCTCCCTGAGGATATGTTATCAAATTTTTGCCCCTCCTGATGAGTAAAAGATCCAGATTAAGTAAGAGTTCCATCGTTTTCCAACTCCACGCTAAAATCAATGCTATCATGGTAACTGTTGAGTATGTTTAATGTAGCATCAATGTGTACATAAGGTACTACTGCAAAGATATCATCGACATATTTGGATACAATTTTCGTTGTAAATGGTAATTTCGTAATGGATGTATTTAATAACTCCTCCATCACAATATCTGTTAATACGGGTGGGGCTACCCATGGGTAAACCAAAAGACTGCCTGTATGTTACCGTACTAAAACTGAAGAAGCTAATTTCGTACGTACGTAGTCAAAGAATGTCTAAGAATTTTTCCTTGGGATCTCTGAGAGTTCAGCTGATATCACTCCATCTTTTTTCACTAACCTCGATGCAAAGTTAAACAAGCACATTTGTAAAAACTGAAACCACATCAAACGATACCAATGCTTCAAGTTTATCAATAGATATCTTGAACTCAACCGTGTTTTTTATCTTGAATGTTGATTCATTATTTAAGTTTTTTTAAATTTTCACCATATATCTGAAAATTTGTGGGTCGGAGAATTGATAGACGAAACAATGGGTCTGAGGGGCAACCTTCTTTGTGAATCTTCCGTAATGCATACATTTTCGGTATCTGTGCATTATATGTTGTGGGTTTCATCTGTTCCGGTTTTGTAATTATTTTTAGTCGCTCTAAATCTAATTCATCAATTCATTATTCTTTCTTTGAACCGACATTGTCTATATACGTCTATCACTAGTAGCATCGTTTTCGGTCAGGGTGGGCAATCTTTATGAGAGTAACCATCTTCGAGGAAATTTGGTGATTTTTCATTTGTGTGTCTGGCGAGGAGCTAAGTTGCTGGAAGGCAGATTTCCATGAGAGTTACCTCTCTTCCAGGAAATTCGTTCTGACCAGAACGTGGGAGCGATCGCGCGTTTTAATGTATTTCCAAAGAATCAGGCTAGAAATTTCGTTATAACAATTGCCGTCGAAGAAAGTAATAAAAAGGGGGGGGGGGGGTGATTGCATTCACTGTCCCTTCCCTCTCCCTGAATATGCGCAAGCAGGCTTGCCCCTGGACAATCAAAATACAAAATATGTATATTGAATTATATTGGCACTTATCTTTGGTTTCAAGTTTGGGAAAATTTCTACATAGTAAGAGATAGTAAATGTAATTCTTTGCTCCTTATAACGAATTAACATGACCTAAATTGTCATAATGACAACAGCCTTTTTACTAGCTTGTTCGTTTAATTCTCCAGAGTAAATAAGTGACGATGTTATTTTACTCTGCTATCATTACTTTCAGTTCTCGGAATATCCCAAAAGATCTTACTGCAAAATTTACCAAAAGGCGAAATTTTCACTACATTAACAACATACCTATATAACAGGTTATTGAACCAAATCGGTATATCTTGCCAAATAAATTCAATAAATAAATAAACGGGTCTTTTAAAATTATCTTGAAATTTATTATAGCTACTTGAACTACTACCTCTTTAAATTCTTAATATAAATTAAGAAATAACGTCTCTCCAATGACAAATTGAGTTAATAAAACAGTTTTATCCTGCATTTCGAAAATTGCAACTTCCGCACGAAAAATCATAAAAGTGTCTTAAGGTTCTGAAAAAGTTCTTTCAAGGCAAATATTAGATTTCTGTAAAAGAGCTGGCAAGGGAAGGTTGCAAATTTATGCTCATGATAATGAAAAGTCTTTGTAGTTATGTCGAAAATCAAATTTACTCAAGCAGTTAATGTTAGTTGATATTCAGATATTTTAGAGAAAATTTTCCGATGAAAATGTGATTTTATAAGAAGTAAAATCTTGAGCACTATCCATCAATCCATAGCAGTTCTGTTGGAAATTATTATATATTTTTATATCTAGTTGTAAATGAATTTGTGACTTCGTTTTAAATCCATACAATGTAGTGACATTTGTTCAGTTTATTTTGAATTGAAAATGCTTACACTACATAACAGTCAGTTTATAGAATTTTTTAACAAGATTAATTTATAGCACTAAATAACAAGTATAACTAAATAAGTATATAAAATCGTCTAGAAAACTTTGGTTAAGCAGTTTTTTAACATTTTCTAAATAATTGCAAAGGCAGAAACAATTTTTTCAGCTGTATCACTGTAAACTTAAAGAAGAAGAAACTTTGCCATTTGATTATAGCTTGTATTTTACATAACGCAATCAGTGACACAGACATGTGTTTTACTGTAATTGAGTAATATGTTGAATTTGAGGACGGTACAGTACCGCAGACAACAAAAGAAATTCACGCAACTTTGCGAGCACCTACAATACCAGGAATGATGGGAGTAGTTCAATGAAAATGTCACAATCAATCCCAAAATCTGAAAGAAATGAATGAAACAGTAATATAACAAAGAAATTGTAGAGGCCCTACAGGAAGTCCGAAGAAAAAGACAAGTGGCTAATACTGGGTTACCCAATAAGTGCGATATAATTTTAAAAGCGAATAAGCAAAACCAATGAATAAGCAAAACCAATGAATAAGCAAAAACATGATAACTAGATGCCTTTTTAATTTAATGGGAGGAATACTCTGTTACAGCCTCTAATAGCTGTATCATAAAATTATAAGCAGGTGCCGGAACTATAAGGGGGTGACTAGGCTTGAAATACACCTTGATTGAAAACAAGTCTTTTGTAATGTAAATTCAATAATTTTATTTAAAAATTCAAATATATAAATGAAATGATACAATGATAATAAGAAAAATAAACGATATAAGAAATACTAATCCAAAAATATAACAAAATAATAATAATAATTCAAAAAATATAAAGAGTAAGCCTAAATGATACGTGAAAAGCAATATCTGCAAAAGAGAAAAAGAATGATTTAATATCTCTTTGTAAGGAATTCAATATTTGTTTAATTTTACTAGTGGCAACACAATTAAAAGACCATTTAACTACGGATCAAACCAGTAGTAAATAGCGTTTGATTATTTTTTATCCCGAAATGTATATTGTTAGCTTTAAAATCACGTCAAGTTACGTTTTTCGGTTAAATACCTCAAATTAGCAACTTGAAGTCAATTTCTTAGCCTTTTGACGTTTACGTTTAACAATTATTCGGCCGACACCAGAACAAATGTTAGTATAATTTATATTGTTGATTACAAGGATTCATTTGGTGTATACCAAAATGAACGAGAATAATGTAAAACCGGAATAAAAATGGAACTGAGTTTATTCGGTGTAAACCAGAATAAAATATGAAGGAATTTATTCGGCGTAAAACCAGAATATTATAGGATAAGTTTATTCGGAAAGAACCAGAATAAAATAAGAAAAAGTTTATTCGGTGTAAACCAGAATAAAATGGAATGAGTTTATTCGGTGTACACCAGAATAAAATAGGAAACGTTTATTCGGCAAAAACCAGAATAAAATAGGAAAAAGTTTATTCGGTGAAAACCAGAATAAAATAAAAAGAAGTTTACTCGGCGTAAACCAGAATAAAATAGGAAAGTTTATTCGGCGTAAACCAGAATAAAATAGGAAGAGGAATTTGTGCGGTGAATACCTGCCTTGAACTCGGTCGATACCAGAATTAAAATTTCCAGCAACTGCAGCGGCTTTTATACAATTTTTCTCCTATAGGAGTGACTAGCGCAGCATTGCTGTCAACAAGTGCAACAGAGCAAGATTGCACTGAGCAATAAGTTAAAGTTTTACTTATTGACGTATAGGCGGCACTTTTGTCGTATTGTTAGTCACTTTAAGTTTAGTGACAGAAGTGCCTGTGCTGTCAAGAAACAGCTGATTTAATTTGTGTATTTAGCAGTTCAGATAAGTATAATTATTAATTTTAAATAATTATTGATTCTTTGTGGGTTTTTTTTCAGGTTTTAGGAGGAAAACTTTGTGCAGGAGATTTATCACCGTGGGAACTTGGATTCTGGACGTGAACTGGATGAGTATAGTAAGTTTGTTTACTATTGAAATTATATTAATTTCATTTCTTTTTAGGTAAAATTTATGTCGACTTGCGACAACTCAATTCCATTAATCTTGAAATATAACTTTATTTAAAGGCAGTGTCTATTTACTATCCTCAAATCGCCGTGTAATTTCCATGCACACGGAAAGTACACGGAAGTACACGGAAACACACGGAAAGTACACGGAAATAAACGGAAAACACGGAAAGTACACGCAAAGTACACGGAAGTACACGGATAGTACACGGAAGTACGCGGAAAGTACAAGTACAAATTTCACGGACTATACGGAAGTACATGTAAGTACACGATAAATGCAAATAGTCACTTCCATATTCATATTACTGGTAAAAGTTTATCACAGCCTTTTCTAAATACAAACACTGCGGGGGAGCGTGAGGGCAGCAGCCCCTCCAGTTAATAAAGCAATTAAAAGCTTAATTAATACACCTCTTTCTCTCGGAAAGTTTAATAAAAATTTGACGGAACGTATACGCAAACTGTTATTAGTCTTTCTGGGAGCAAGAGGTACACAACACGTTCCGTCAAATTTTTATTAGACTTTCTAGAAGGAAAGGGTCTATTAATCAGTCTTTTAGTTGCTTTATTAACAAGAGGGCTGCCGCCCCCACTCTCCCCCACCCCCCGCCAGGTTTGTATCTGTTACCAGTAATATGAATATGGAAGTGACTATTTCCACTTATTGTGCACTTACGTGTAGTTCCGTGTAATCCGTGAAATTTGTACCTCTTTTTCGGTTTTGACCGGGATATAACAAAGGGATGCTGAGTACAAAAAAGAATCATTGGAGATGGCCCTATCCCTTTCTTCGCCCTCAAACGGGCATAAATGACTCCTTTCGAGCGTTTCCTGGGAAAAATACTCGGGAATATTTGTTTACAGGGGGAAAGATCGAAAATTAAAGTGGAATAATAAAAAAAACCTTCTCAAGTAAACAACCATTTCCAAGCATTATTGTAAGAAAGCAGGCTGGTTGGAGAGGGGAAGGGGTAAAAGTTTAAACTAAGAAGAGAGATAAAGCCATTTTTCTACCTCCTGGGGGTATAATCGGCCCCCATGGGCAGGCACGGTCATGTCCCTGCCATAGTTTGAGCGGCTGGACCCGGATAAAACCTTTTCTTACCATGATATAGGTTTCAGCGCCTTCAAAAACGGGGGAGAGTTGGTCTTGCAGATGCTCGAACCTCTTGCATACTTGTCGGACTTATTATCTCTAAAATTGCTAAATTTTTCGTAATACTCTAGTTTTATAAATCCTAGACTTGTATATCTAGACTATGAATAAAAATAAAGCAGAAACTGAACATTTCTAATTACAATCATTGATCTTGTTCAAGGTCGTCTGATTCAGGTAATTTAATTACAAACTTACGGAATTTAACATAAGTTTGCCTATTCGAATAAGCTTGCTAATGACAATGGTGTATCAATCTAACTTTTCTTGCAAAAGTTGTCCCACTTCTTTTCACTTTTGAGATGTTTCCCTCGCTAAGTCACTAAGGAATTCCATTTAAGGTGTCTGCCAGCTGGAGTGTAAAAGAATTTTTCGACAAAATCTTACCTCAAGCGAATTAATTTCAGTGTAGTCCAAAGAATGAAATTAAATTAATCACCCACAGTCGAGTTAGACCGAAATTCAAAGAGGTCAGAAAGGTTGGGCAAGATAATCCAGTTTCTTTTGCAAGCATCAGTAAATTTTCGAAAAATTGTCACCTTCCATTTACAGGCAGAACAATATTTCCTAAAGCTTAAAGCAATCTTGCAACCTCAAGAGCCCCTTTCTATAGATAAAACTGTCGCAAACAAAAACTAATTAAATATTGTTTTTGTCTTAATAAGTACATTTATATATAGAAGAGATCCCTTAACACCTGAGACGTTTTTTTCAATAACGCCTACTACACACTTTCACCCGAAATCCCCCGACATTGTGTGAACTAATATACAGTACAAGATGTTTGCGTTTAAGAGGTCAGTGCTAAGAAAGGTGGTAGTACTCATGGAGAAAAAAATGTATGACCAGAGGAAAAGCAAACTAAAGTTAATTTAAGAAGTCAAAGAGTGATAAGTAAATTTCAATATTTGAAGGGCGTGAAAAAGACCTATTTTTGTTGAATTCACACTTTTGGGGGTTAGTCAGATGAATAACACCCTTAGGCGTGGGGGTGGGAAAGAAGGGACAGACAAAATAATCGACAACGAACGTCGAATTCCGGGATCACTGAGATGAACAAGCACACTATAAATGTTATTAGATCTTTGGGGTTAAGACAAATCTAGCACCAAAAGTCCGAGAAATGCCGGGCACATGCATTCCAGTACTAAAGGGATAAAATTGCACCTACGGAAGGGTGGGACCTACTTAGCTTGATAACGGGTAGACCTACTTTGATCCTGTTGTACAGAATACATTTCGTCTTTGGTACTAAGAAAAAATATTGTGTACCTACAGTTAGAGGAGTATTATTTTTTTCTGTAGGGAAAGTTCGGGTAGCTTGTAGAAATTTAATAATACAAATAAACCTAGGAACTTTGTCATTCCCATTAATTCAAAATTATTATTTAGTGGAGTTAGTGAGTCGGACGAGTATGCAACAAATTCGGGCACCTGCAAGACCAATTTCTCCCTCCTTTGAGCCCGAATATCATAGTAAAAAAAGTTCTTTCCGTGCCCATCCCCGCAAACGGTCAAAAATCACCTTTTTTTGGGTTTTTGTACACAGACCCGCGACAGCATAGTTAATAATTAGGTCATTAATCGAAATTTTAATAAATTAAAAAAAAAAATTAAGAAATTAAACATTAGTATTATCATCAGGATAGTTTGTTCCTGTCGGTGCTATTTCTTCTTCATTATCTACTGGACAATTTTCGCAATCCGTTCCTTTACAATTTCTGCAAAAAGTACTACAGTACAGCATTTTTCGACGAGAATTAGCAATGTAATTCTATTTGTCAATCATTCGTCGTTAGTAAGCTTCTTTTTTTTTTGTACAGTTGCGAAATTTCGATATAGCACGTTAGACGTACTTTCCCGGAACGGATTGCGCATACTCGGCGCAAGTAGCCTTTAACCTGTTTATATCTAAAACCTAAGTCCCTTTACCCGTTCCGGCCAATACGTGTACTAGGCCTGCGCCGTGAACTGCTAAAAGCTGATTGATAAGTCCCTTTGACCTAAGAAAGGTCCGTTGTGTTACTTCATTAGTGGGACCACACCTGGATATTAATATAGGGTTTATTTAGAACCAGTCACAACTGAGAAGCTCCTTTAACCCTATGTTAACAACATCGTTCGGTCCTCAGCGACTGTTTTTACCATGTGGTGAAACCTAATTTTTAATTATATTTTTAAAAACCCGCAAGTTACCATGGCTTAGTGGTTGTATTGCTCAACTAATGGATCCAACTTCACCACCTCGAAGCACTTTAGCCTTTAGATCTTGTTGAAACAAATGTGCTCGATTCTGGCACTATGCGAGTCGCACCTGAAGATAGAGTCTGTTCAGCGACCATAATTCGGTCCATATATTATGAGCTTAAGCAGAGAGAGAGAGAGCAGAGCAGAGCGAGAGACGGAGTTGGATCAATGCGTTGAGCCGCACGACCACCATGCCATGGGCCCCGGATCCGAGACCAGATCTCCCCGTGAGCTTTTATTAAGAAATTAAAATAATCCACTCTGTCTCTGGCTGTTGTCCAGCTCGCAGCAATGCAAAAACAAGACTCAAGCTTCCTCACTCCCCTTACCCTTATTCCCTTCCGGTCAAAACCAAGCTAATGCATCAAAGGGTTGTCCTCTAGGATTTGACCACATCGTATAAATACAAAAAAAAACAGTAACCGCGTTGAGAATCCAATATAGGTTGCCAAGGATCCAGAGCCAACATACATTTGAGCACACCTCGTCCAAATCGAGGTCGATAGCCGCCAGGCGCTCCGCTAAATTAGATGTTGGGTGTTGACATTTCAGCCTGGAATATCTGTGTAAATTGGCACCTTTGCATTGGAACACGGTTCCTGAAGGTAGGACTGGAGCGCAGTACTTAGCCGTAGTTAAAACAAGGCCGAGTGTTGGATATCTTAGAATGCTCGACGAAGCTCCCCAAAATGTTTCTTCAGAATCTGCAAAATATTGTTTCATGTTTTTAGCTTTAGGAGAGTTATACCCAGGTATTTTGAGGTTGAATTATAGCGAAAAAACGTGTACTTAAAATAGCGGAGAGATTTGTGTATGTCATTTTGTTGTTCAGGACTTTCACTGAAGTTTTGGTGCTGGGCGGCTACGACCAAATCGTCAGCAAACTTTCTAGATTAGGTGTTCGCTAGGTGCACTTCCCAGTATCACCTTCAAGTGTGACATTAAAGACATTTTGTTTGAGATCCCGTGTTTAAATCCCACCTCTTTTTATTTACTTATTTTGGTCCATTCTTAATAATTTTCAATAATAATTACACGAATCGGTGTAATTTTTAGGCTTTATAATTTCCAGGATATGAAAGGAATATAAATCAACTAGCTATCAAATTACAAATTACTAATTACTACAAATTAATCCAAACACCTATACACAAACTAATTTCTCCCTCTGTATTTTATATTTCTAGAATCACAGAAATTTATTGCTCATTTTGCTCCTATTTCATGTCTGCATTTACGATGTATACATGTATAGAATGCATAGTAACAACTGAGGAACAAATTCTAAAAAATTCAATTGTAGAACGAGGAAAATCCGTATTAAACAAAGGCTTATCATTTTGCTTCTCTTTAGAGACAATGCTAACGATATAATATATAATTTTTGGTAATTTATCTTGCTGCCGAATGTTTAATTTGCTAGAAAAATCCTATACTAATTCCTTCACAAAAAATCAAATTTTATATGTGACATATCTCAATTAATGTAATCTTTTGTTCCCGTAACCCCTCATGGAACAAGGGACAGGAGAACTTCCCCTGATTTTTCGACAATAATTACAACTGCACCTACAATAGTCCAGGCGCAATGGGGGGGGGGGGGGGGGTTATGTATGCAATTTGGGGTCCTCGGTAACTTGTCATACCTTTATGTTTTTCGGCACGGAGAATCGATTTTTCGAGGTAACCAGGCTCAAAAATGGTCCCTTTTCGAGATCTGGCCCGATTTTAGTCAAAATTAGTGGTTTTTCTGAATTTTCTGGAAAAATAATACAATTTACAATTATTAACCAACTTTATGTGAGAGATCTTTTGATTTTAAACAACTTATGTCTCTAGCATTTATTTCCTAAAGTGCTTGGTTTGCCTCACATTTCTTATAGAGTATTTTAAATGGAATAACTTAATAACTTAATATGACTCTTGGTTTCGTGAAGAGGTGGTCAAAGAAATTTGATGTGTGATATGTGAGACATATCAATCGCATTGAAGCTGTTCACCGGAGGTTCGTTATTTTTTTTTTTGTTCAAACTTCACCACAATATTGTTACTGGTATAAGTAATTATCGTGCTAAAGGATTTAAAAAAAAAATTTTGTCCAGAAGTTATAGGGTGGTAAACTTGTGCATTTTTGCACTTTTTCTCGTGATCATACCTTTTCTGAAAATTCATAACTTTCGCCACCATTGCCGTAGAACGGTGATCTTTAGTGATTTGTAAAGGTCGTTACATGCCCTTTCGAATAGAAATTAATTTTCCGAAAAAAAATATTTTTTGGTTTTTAGAAAATACTTGATCATGAATTTTTTTCATATTTTTTCAAATGAAAGTGTCATCTCTTAGCTTTAAAATCATGTATCATAAAGAGTTTTTGATTTTTGAAAGCCCGTGCACGCCTTTTTTGCTTGTTTGTTGCTTAGAACAGATAAACATAACATAACATAAGAAACTGTAGTCTACACCGTCGACAGGGGGGGGCGAAGGGGGTAAACCCCCGGGCCCGGGCTTTGGAAGGGGCCCCATCATCTTAGTCATCAACAGAAAATTTTTTCAATTTTAATTATTTATATAAAAAAAATGCTTCACGATCGAAAAAGTGTACTATACTAGACAGATTTTAAACTGAAAGGAAATCATTCGATTGTATATGGGCCCGTAAACGCTAAGTGCCGGGCCAGAAATTCGTTTCGCGGGGGGTCCGTATGTGGTACCCCCGGGCCCGAATTTTGTCTCTACGGGCCTGACTGTAGATGGCGCGTTAAAGAGTATTCTCACAGTCAGTATACAGTCAGTCACTTTCTTTCTGCATGATCCACATACTTTTGTCTTGACAGGAAGGGTCAGAAACTGTTTACGAATTTTTGAAGTTATCTTTCTCAGACCCTTGTTTTTCCACGTTTGATTCTTCTCCTTCAAAGGATTGCAACAATACTTTATATCTTTCAACTTGTCTGGCATTTTGACTATTTGTGGCGATATCTGACTGTATACGGACTGTGCGAATACTTTTTAACGCGCCATCTACAGTTTCTTATGTTATGTTATGTTCATTTGTTCTAAGAAACAAACAAGCAAAAAAGGCATGATGACGAGAAAAAGTGCAAAAATGCAAAAGTTTACCCTATAACTTCTGCACAAATTTTTTTTAAAATCCTCTAGCACGATAATTACTTATACCAGTAACAATATTTTGGTGAAGTTTAAACAAAATCGGAGACATCGAATTTTTTCACCTGGTACAATTGAGGAATTTTGCCCCCATCTTCTGTTGGCATCCAGCTGGTGAACATCCGGCAGTTGGAGTCTTCTACTCGCTAGTGAAGGGCATGAGCACACCGCCGTTTCCTGTTCTTCCAGCACAGTCTTCATGCGTTAACTTTAGAAATGCGAAGCTTCTTTATATGACACCCGCACATGTCAATCTTAGGACCTCCTTAAGTCCTTTTAGCTTTTTCGATTTCTGCCTCAATATATCTATTTAAGGTAAGTTGCAATACACCCAGTTAGTTTACTATCCCAGATTCTGTGAGCTCAGCAAAAAAGTGAGCTGAAGTCTAGATCTTTCTTTGTAAAACTCATGTTAACTACTTGGTAATGAATTCAGCTTAGACATATTTTTAATGGACTATTCCTTTACTTCCATAAATACTTATTTTTATTAAGTACAGAATTTAACACAGTCATAAATTGGTGCCAGAAAATTAACTCTACACTTATTAAATAATTAATTCAATAATTAATATTAAATGTGTTACATTGCATAAATAGCATCTAAATTAAAATTGATGCGAAATGTAAAGAAGTTTTTTTTCGACTTCTCTTCCCTCCTGCGTATTAAATCAAACCACATCATTTTAGTAAAAGGTTCAGACACCTAATAAAATTACCTTTGAAAATGTCACAACTTTGCTGTATCGTGGAGCATTCGAACGTGGTAAGCATTTTGTGTTGTGGTTTCGTAATTGATTCTTATCACGTGGGATATCAAAAATTTCTACAGAATTAGCAATCTAAATAATTTACACCTACGACAAGTTTACACCCTTAAAAGGGTGCGTATGTAACCAAAGTGTTCGCATAATTTCAATTTTCTGTGAGTGGAAGATATGATTTATATATGATATATGCTGATTCGTTTATTCAAATAAGCAATATCATTAAGATACATACACCTGGCTCTCTTTTATGCGGTCGATATGTTCCGCACTAAAAGCATTCGCGATAATTTAAAAAACCACGTTAAAAAATTGTGGCATTAATCGATTAATTTTGGTTAAAAATGTCGGTTAAAAAATTATTCATCATGGTAAAGCGTCATTAATTAATGATTAATTGTGTTAATCTTAAATCGTTATTTGATTTGTTCCTTAAAGGTTTTAATGCTTAATATTGTTATGTATCGGAATAGAAAAGATAGGCGAGTGGAATTTGTTACTTGTTTTTCTAGCAATCACTTCTAAGAAACGCCAAAACTTTAAGTGGAGACTAAAAACTTAACATATTTTAAAACAAATGGATCATTTAAATATTTTCCAGAGTATAAAAATCCACTAAATTAATTTGAACTGACGCTTTTCTTTTCCTAAAAGTGAAAATTAGTGAACTGTAATAAGCGGTTCAGACCGAGGTGCTTAGTAGAGCAAACAACAGGTAGAGTTACAATTTATGTGGGTGTTGAGCTACATATGAATTGATGTTTTAAAAGAGGAGTGTTATTTGTGGAATCAATCTGATCACTAACCAAAAATCGTTTCTAGCCTTCCTTATTTAGAAAACTTCTAATTTGTAGAGATTTGGATTAACATCAGCTCGGCGAATAAATGCCAGATTATCTATTTTAATAGCAGGATCCATGTCTATTAAATGTTTAGAAGATCCCACAGAGGGTCTATTATATTTAGTGGATGTGATAGGTTCCCTTAACTGAGTTTTAACTAAATCCCGAGCATTGCAGTCTACAAATGTCATTATATATATGTCATTTTAGCTATGATTTTGTTTTTGCAGATTTTACTTTTCAATTATTATTACAATATTAAGAAACGTTTAAAAATTACTGATCTTAGAAAGACTTTTTTGCAAAATTGTACAAGGGGCATCAATGAATGGGACTCTCTTATACATCTCTTCTAGTCTTTCTCTTGTTTTTATGCTAGTTTATATTGCGTTTTAAGCTAATTTAAATAGCTTATCTTTCAATAGTCCAAATACGGCTTTTGCCTTATACCGATTGTTAACAGAACTTTGTTTTATTATGTCCAGCTCTTTCTAAATTTATTTTTGTTTAAAAAAAAGTTATATATTAATCAATGTGTGATTAGAGTAGGAAGAAATAATTGTGTCACAGTAGGTATTTTCAAATATTTTTGTTTCCTAATTTAATTGAAAGTTGGATATTTAAGTCAGTACAAATAAGAACTTGCTCCACAAATAAGTCAGTTCCTGTCATTCCATAAACAGAATATGTCATTGACGTATCTGAATAATTTATTTTCAAAATTATTCTAAAAAAGTCTGCACAAAAAAATGAGATAAAAGTTCAGTTTAGTAACTTTTGCCAAAAAGGCCAAAATTAAATCGGCGCTAAATCGGTGGTTTAAGTATAAAAAGTGATTTTAAGTTAGCGGAGCGGGTTTTCTGTTGTCAAAAATATAAAAAAAAAATCGAAAATAGCGATCAGTGCATATTTTAGCACACGATTTTTACTGAAAAATTGTCTTATTTTCACAAAAATCATAATAAATCACTCGCGAATACCGGAATCAAGTTGGCGCTTGTATGACTCCAGCTGTCACTGTCGGCATTGCCGGCGATAAACGTTAAGAGCTGTTGCCACAGCCTACTCTAAATTCGAGCCTGGAAGCTGACATAAACAGCTGAGAATTGGTGGTGTAAACAAACCGAAACTTGTCACAGTAAACAATAGGAAAAGTTTGGGGAATTTTACTTTCTCGTAGTATTTCTCTACAAATGATCTGAACATGTGGTCACGATAAAAGAAAAATCCCTTAAAATTTTCAGATGTTTTAGAGGGAATCCACATTTAGTATGGATTCTGGAGTAGAATTATTAGAATTTCCCCCGCAAGTACAACCAAATATTCCTCCCGTCGTAGGGTCGCGGGAAGCACTCAGAATAGAACAACTGTTACCAACCAAAAAAACTAAGTATGCTATTCCTTCACTACCAAAATGTAAGGGGAGTAAGACCAAGAACAAGCCAGTTGTTTAGGCTTCTCATGCCTGTTGTTACGACGTCATTGCTCTGACCGTAATTTGGTATCATAACGATTTTAATGATACAAAAATTCTTGACGAGTCCTATCAGATTTTTCGTAAGGATAGATACTCTGACTCCATGGCTCGTGTGAATGGCATGTTGGTTGCATGAAAATCGCATTTGGATTGCGTTTGGTTAATATACCTGCTTTTTCCGACACGCTCACAATTGAGTTCTTAGCTATTAAGATATCTCTGGGGAAGGTGCACATTTTCCTGCTCTGTTGTTATATCCCTCAAAATGTGACAAACTATGCTGATGCAGATGGTTGATATCTTTACGATATAACGATACGAGGACGAAATCATCCTTCTTGATGACTTTAACTTACTCAGCGTTTAATGGGTATTCAACGCTGATGACCATGACTACCTTCTCTTAAATTGTCTGACTGCTTAAGACTCCCATTTTCTTGACGCCACCTCCTCTTTTGGTTTAGACCAAATTAGTGATGAAAGGAACTCTATGGGAAGGCAGTTAGATCTTATCTTTTCTTCTGATTCGAGTAACACTACAGTCTTACCGGCTTCTCGTTACTTATCCGCTATCGACAGTTTACGTCCGCCCATTTTCATCTCTTTTTGCTACGATGGTTCTGATATTGTTGGCCCCAACATTGATTTGGCGGACTTCTCTGATCTGTCAAGCAGAATCCTCTCAATCGATTTCCCATCTCTTTTTTATGATAGCGATATCGATGATTGCGTTTTAGTGTTTTATGATAGGATTTATGATTTGTTTAATACGTGTGTACCACTCAAACCGTCCAGATCATCCGGTCATTCTTCCCCGTGGTATGCTAGAGAACTACGGAGCCTTAAGAATACAAAAAATAGATTATGGTAAACCTGCTTACGCTGTAGAGACACGTCAGCTTTTTCTGATTTCGTTTATTGTCATCGACAGCTCTTTAGCGTTATCATCATCACTATACAGGGAATACCTTGATAATGTTCGCGATAACTTGCATAATGATCCTCGTACCTTTTTCAAATTTGTAAATATGAAGAAGAAAACTGATAATTATCCATCTACAATGTGGTGCAATGGATCCTCTATTTGCAGCGCTCCTGATACAGCCGATAACTTCACATTGTTTTTTGAGGGCGCCTTTTAATCACGCAATTTTGTGCATTCACTGGAAGAGGTTGGTCATATCCAAGATCGTCCCGCTGTTTCCATTCCTTTGATCAATCTAATATCTCAAGCTTGACCGTAAGCTTGATTTCACTCTGCACGTGAACTACATTGCTTTTAAGAGTAATTCAGTTCTGGGTTATGTACAGCGGTGGTCAAGGGTATTTTCTGATCGGAAGACCTTAACTCACTTATTTTTTTTTTTTGGTTAGGCCAATTATTTCTTCTAGGCTTCTGCCTGAGAAGTGCGCTCTCTGAATAAGAAGGGTTAATTCTGTTAATAGTCGTACTAAAACTTACAAACTTTCCCAAAAAATAATGAGAAAAATATTTGCAATTGTACAGTTTAGCTGAAAATATTCGGCACAGTGAGAAAAGCCATATTTTTGGGATTGTGAAGTTTGGGTTTCAGAATTTCACCCGTAAGTATAATTAATTCATTAAAAAGTTGCAATGTTGGAAAAACTTGACCAGCTATCTAGGAATATATAGAAAGTCTAACTATTATAAAGTTTTACGTCGGGCGGTTTCGTTTTACATCTGTATACCCGGCTGTGCAATAATTTGTACACGCGTATTTTTAATTTTAATTAGTTTAATTAGTTTTGTGCTTTTGGAAATGTTTTTGTTTAAAATCTTCAGATGATTGCGTAAATTCGTGCAAAAACGTGTATTAATAAATTATAATTTCATTTTCTAACAGAAACATTTTCAAGTGTGTAAAAACGTTATAATATGTAGTATATTCAGTCATAGACCAAAATAGACGGAAACTTGGTAGAGGCATTTTATTTAATTCAAAAATGTATCACTAAAGAACAGGACCTAACATAAAAACGAAAAAAAAAATCTGCGCCTAATGGAAAAATTTCCAAATTAACGATGCATTTACTAAAAAACTATTCTTAGGTTAGGTGCTGTTTTTTAGTGATTCATTCTGGCGTTACACAAATTGCTTTTAACCTAATCGAACCTAACCATTTAAAAACTTTCGTTGAAATCTTACCTTTCTTTATGCAGGCTCCGTATTTTTTGCCATCAGATACACAGTTGTGCCAAAATTAAAACCGAGAATGAAAATATTCCATTTTATTGAAGTTCACGTGTCATTTTTTATTTCTTTTTAGGAATTCCCTTATTCCCATTAGTAGTAGTTTTTACCTAGTAGGTTGTTACGATATCAGATAGATAAAATATTTTTTAACAGAAAGTAAATCCATCTCCGAAAATGGCGATGCTATTTGTTTACAGGTACTTGAAGCATTCATCTTGGTCAAAAAATGGAAATAAATCGGTAAACATTTTCGTGCGATGATTTTCTATGACTTTCGATGTGGATTAAACCAACAACAGTTTGCCGATTAACTCGCTTCGACTTCTGGTACTGAAGCACCATCTCGAATAACCGTCTTTCGCTGGTTTTACGAATCCAATCGTGGTTGCATTTTGCTACAGGACGTCGTGAAGGTCGTCCTAAATCGTTTATTGTGCCGGAAAAAATCGATGCTGTGCGTGAACTAATATTGCAAGATCGTCATGTGACATACCGTGAGATTGAATTCCACTGGCATACATTCAAAAGTGATTCTCGCATACATTCAAAAGTGACCCGCAAACGTCAAAAAAATTTGTTCGCGTTAGATTCTGCAGTATTTGACAATCGCTCAAGAAAGGCTCGTGTCTATTGGTCCAAAGAAATGATTCAATTGCGGTGCTTCAAAAGACATCTATGAGATTAGGCGTCAAATTTTGGACCTATGCATATGAAACTAAGTAACAATTGACTGTATGGGTCTTTCAAGAAGACGCAAATCCAACAAAAGTTGTTCGCGCACGAAGTACTTCGAAGCAAGTGGTCACCTGCTTTTTCAGAATAATTGGACATGTTGCCACAGTACCATTACATCAACGTAGAACGGTCTATTCTGAATGGTACACGAACATTTGTTTGCCAGAAGTGCTCGGAAAAGTAAGGAAAGCCAATCGCAGAAGACAAATCATTCTCCATCACAACAATACAAGCTCTCACACATCGGCTCAAACAAGTGAATTTTTGAGCATTCAAAACAACGCCGTACAGTCTTGATTTGGCACTCAATGATTTCTTCTTATTCCTGCAGATCAAAAATAAAATGCTAAGTTTTTCGACGCCTGAAGAAGCGGTTGACGCGTTCAAATCAAATACTTTGGAGGTTCCTCAATCGAAGTGGAAAAAGTGCTTCGCAAATTGGTTCAAACGCATGCAAAAGTGTACTGATCTTCTAGGAGAATATTTTGAATAAAATAGTTTTTAAAAAAATTGAACCGACTTCACAAAAAGCGCTAAAAAGCATAAAATACTTTTTAATTTTACATTTATTGCGACGTTTTGAAGTCGGTGCAAAATTGAAGATAACACAAAACTATAGTTTCAGCTCACGGGATCATAAGGAAGGACGTTTAAATACCTTTGTTGCAGTTGTTTGGTTTGTTTAATTTTCACCGACTTCAAAATGTCGTAATAGATATAAAATTAAAAATTATTTTTATTTTTTGGTTTAACCCCCAACCCAACCCCACCAATTTTTTTTTCTCTTGGTAACAATCAGGGATCATACTCTACCCATGAGAGAAAGAATCATCGAAAGCGGTCCACGCGTTTGGACGGTAGAGTACCCTTCCGCCACCCCCACACCCACCTTAGGGTCAAATTATTCTGCTATTAGCAATGGGGGATCATACTCTGTACAACAACAAAAAAACCATCCAAATCGGTCCACGCGTTACAAAGTTAGGTTTCGCCGCCACCCACACCCCACCAAATATTTTTTTACATTGTACCAACCGGTGAACATACTCTACCCAACAAAAGAAACCATAAAAATCGGTCAAAGCCCTACGAAGTTAGGTGTTATAGATAATATCGATATGGGTGAGGAATTAGTAAGTACTCACCGTGATACAGATACTAATATACATGGTACAAATTCCAATCCATGTAAATCATCAATTACTGGCCATATAATTTAAAAGGCATTCAAATTTATAATTCTACATTCCCACGGGAACATTCTTTATCTTATCATAAAGAATTTTCACACCCGTTCTCAGCCTCTCAAGTATCGCGGATTCTTAGTATTTTATTCCCATATTTATTCTTTCTAAATAACATATTGCACGTATGCAATGATTCTTAAGCGAAGAGTGCAAATCTTCGAATTACATGAGAACATTTTGCTAAATGCTACTTCAGCATAAATCGGTCAAGTTCACGGGAATGAAGTTCTGTAAAAAGCTCTGAAACAGTTAGTCTGGAGGTAACCGTCGCGAACTAAAAACGTTTTTTAAAATCTAAAAGCTGTGTCAAAAATTAGTAAAGTAAAATCTTTTGTGAGTGAATAAAAAGCAATAAATTATAAATTAAGACAAGTTGATTGTTTTATTGATATATTTTTTTTTGCTGTGACTGAATTCGAAAGTGAAACTGTTAGGCCCGGTCAGACATAAAAAAATACACTTCGAACTTAGACTGTCTTTGTTTTTGGGAAGTCAGTTAAAAACAATAAAGCCATTTTCGATTTTATTTATTTTTACTTGTCTATCTCAAAACTTAAGTAGCAACCCCCGTAAAGTGTTTCTTGTATTTCTTATCTGAGCGTGTCCTCACAAACTGAAATATCCTTGAAATACAGTTTCATTTGAAAAATTTACCTGTAATATATTAAAAATACTGAGGATAATTACACATTTTAGTAAAATATTGAGGTTTTAATAGAATTCAATCATGAAATTAAAATCTTCCAATCATCAATTGTGAAATTCTTATACTTTTGGTCCCATCTACAGTGAAACCTCCGTTTACGGACATCTCCGAAAAGCGGACACCTCTTAAAAGCGGACACTTTTTCTATTTCCAAGCATCCATTTGCATCAAACGTCCACCTCTGGAAAGCGGACACCTCTTAATAGCGGACATTTCTTTAGGAACGAACAGTGTCCGCTATAAGGTAAGTCCACACCGCAGCAATTAACGCATGCACTTAGCGCCAATGGCAGCAAAACGTGCGCTTTTGCGTTTTTTACGGCAAGTGCATGCGCTTTTTTAGGCAATTTATCAAAGCTCAAAATCTCCCAAACCAAATGGGAAATTTGCAATTTTTTGTGCGCTATATCAGTTCGTTTTCAGACTTCAGTATCCTTTTTGTTTATAATTGGTTCCACTTTTGCTAAAACGCTGTCAAAATCTTCGCGTGACATTCTCGTGAAATTTGTAAACAAAGTATTATTGTCCACTTCAATTTATTTTATTATATTTCTCCTCTCTGCCGTTTCCTTTTTCGGCGCTTTTCGGTCTCCAAAACTACAAATGCAGCAACAACACCCGCGTAAATAAGCTCGTTGGACATATTTATTTTCGAAATGCATTTTATCTAGCCTGATTCCTCGGAGAATCACACGAAATACTAAAAAAAAAATTGCTGCAAAAGCGCATGCGCTGGCGATTTTGCTCTAAGCGCATGTGATAATTGCCTCAGTGTGGACCACCAGCCTAGGAACCAGACTCTAGGTTTTGGTGCCGATCGTCGGGCGATAAGGCCTTCTTCAGCTAACCTCAACATGCCGGAAATTTGGACAACTGTGTTTGGCGACAAATCACGTCGTTTGCCTATTCTAAAAATTACATTATTTTCACAGATCTCAAAAATTTTATAAAATTGTTATCAAAAAATATTAATTTTCTACTGTGTTGCATATTTTTTATTCTCAAAAATCTTTAGTGTTTTGGATTGACTCACAATTTGTCGTACTTAACCCACAGACCGTAATAGAACTTTCATGATTAAGTTAAAAGTAAGACCTATTGATTTGCGGCTATCATAAGATAAAAAATAACATTGTTTATATAAATCCTTTAATATTAAAGGAGAAAAGTAATTTACCTTTTTTGGTCGTTCTTATTTTAAAGGAACATCAATAATTCGAATTGTAAGTTACATTACGGCTTCTTCGACGACTCTATATATGTATCCCGGTAAGATTATCTTAATTGTAATGCTTATGACATTATTAATTAAAGAAAATAATGATCTTCGCGACCACTTTATTGGATTCGACAAGACAACCCTTGTAGCATTAGGAGTACACTTGAATTTTCCATTCGCCTGTACCGCTTTCTAGGAACTTCAATCAGAGAGAATTACTGAAGACTTCCTTGCTTTTATTGAAATTTGCGGAAAGAAAAATAACTGAGCAGCTGCCAGAAATGTCAAGACACCCGAGGGGAATTCTCTTTACAACCAAAAGCAGTACGTCTTTGCCTTGATTTGTTGTTAGCATCTTTAGGCCTCAGATAAATAGCAGCAATTTAGTAGACATCTCTATTTGGTAGAGGAATAGCTATAGGCAATTACGTTTCCGCATTAAAAGAGTTTGTACAATCTTAAATAAGGAACCCGCAGGCAATCTTGACAAATTAATAGGGTCTATCTTAAATGTCTCTCAAATCGGTCACTCTCTATCCCAGGAGGAAAACGATTTATTTTTTACGCCTGCACAATAGAATATTGGTTTGTTCACATAACCAGACTTTTAAAACCCGCACAATTTAGTCCTATACAGCAGCCTATCAATAGATTAAATGTCTTAAAATAACTGAAATATATTTCCCACGCCTCGCCCATCAATATAATCCTTGCCAGCAAGAGGGTTTCCTTTTTCAGCAACAGTTTTCAGAAAAGGAATCACTTCGCGTCCCACTAAATAATAGAGACGTGCGTTGAATACAGAGTGATATCATTTACCAGAAATACGCCACCCATTTGTAAATAATAAGTGCTATTTATTAACCACGACGACTTTACTATGTTTAGTTACCAGTGAGAAGTGAAACAGTATTTTTGTGTGAAAATATTTACCGACACACCTATGGCATTAACCCTTGTAAAATAAAGCTGAAAATTGAAGAGGGACCATTAATCTAGTGAAAGGGTAAGTGACAATTTTTCCTTTTAAATTTGTGAGCAAATATAAATCCAACCAATAATTCTTCGCTTTTGTAATTTTTCATGCAGAAAATGTGTCAGACAGTTGTTTATTGACAACGAAGGCTTGTCAGCGTCTTCGAACGTGATATATGGACGTGACTTACTGGTGAAATAAACTTCTTCAGGGCGTGAAGCGTAAAGCCTCTAAGGATGCTATTTCTTGATATAGTACTTATGTATGAAGCTGACAGAAAAGATTTATAATTTTTGTATTTCTTGATCCAAGTGTGGACAAGAATTGTAGGTGGACTCAAATCCTTCAAAGTATTTGCTTCAGTAAATGTGGGCAAAATTCCGAATTTTAAGTAGGACTATAATTCTGTAATTGCTTTTCTTTCTGAAGGCGTAATTCTTGTAAGCAAAAACAAGTTGGCAAGATACAAGGTGTTTTCTTCCAAACTAATTAATTAAAGTCGCAAAAGAATTATCTTAATGATAATATTTATCACTGCGAATATAAGATACCTTATAATAAGGATTTACTGTATTAGATGATACACCTACTACTCCATATCAAAAAAATTTTTCTACCCATGAATTTTACACAACTGTATTAAAGTGTTCGAGCTTTATTGAAAAAAGCTGTCCTTATTGACCACTTTCGACCAGTAATCATTTGAGAGTTTAGGATATAATTCGGTTTTTTAAATAGAATTAATCCTTCTAACTCAGAAGGCGCACTTCACAGGCAGAAGCCTGGAACCAATTGACAGTGGGTGCATTGATAACAGAGAACGTTTAAGCAAATCTTTAGTAAGAGCCAGGTCAAAAATAGGACATATATTCACGGCTCTACACATGCGATTAATAGGCTCATGCATACCATAGTTAGACCGAGAATGGACAACATGTAGTAAAGGCACTCTCCTTAAGCAATACGGGGTTTGCCTATAAGTAACCAAACCTGCGAGAGTGCGAGAATCTATATTCGAGTTCATAAGCTGGTGAATAAATACCAGGTCAGCAATTCTACGTCGTTCCTCCAACGAGTGCATATTAAGCAATCGGAGGCGATCCTCATAAGGAGGAAGCCTTAATGGATCATTCCACGGGAGGTCCCTTAGTGCGAACCTAACAAAGTTCCGCTGCACCGATTCAATGCGTCTAGAATGAACAGCATAGCAAGGAGACCAAAACTGAGATGCATATTCGAGAATTGGTCTAACTAAAGAAAAAAATAAGTGAATGAGGGTCTGTCGATCAGAAAACTCCCTTGAGCACCGCTTAACAAAACCCAGGACTGAATTACTCCGATATACGATATGGTTTATGTGCAGAGTGAAATCGAGTTTTCTGTCTAGTTTTACACCAAGGTCAGTAACGGACTATACATGACGGATAGTAGCATCCGCAAAGGTATAATCAAAGACAAGCTGATTGATGATCCTAGAAAAAGACATAACTTCACATTTATCCAGCTTAAGTTGCAGTTCATTTGAGGCACACTAAACCCTGAAGGTATTCAAATCCTCCTGGATGCAGGAAGAATCATATCTATTTCTAACGCATGAGAAAATCTTCATATCGTCTGCGTAGATTAAAACTTTGAAGTTCTTAATCAGAGGGACAATGCCGTCAATGGTAAGAATAAACAGCAGCGGTCCCAGATGGCTACCTTGCGGTACGCCAGATGAAGCCCTAACGACTCTAGATAAAGTATTACGGAAAGAGACACGGTAAGTCCTATTTTTTAAATAAGAGCAGATCCAGTCGAGCAAAAAAGGCGGAAAACCCAACCTTTCAAGCTTAAGCATAATCACGGAGTGAGGGAGCTTATCAAATGCCTTGCTGAAGTCGGTGTAGACACAATCAGTCTGGAGACCTTGTTGGAAGGCAGAGATAATGTGGGATGTAAATTCAAGCAGGTTAGTTGCCGTCGATCTACCAGGCAGAAAGCCATGTTGATTAGATGAGATTAACCCCTTACATTGCCCAACAAGCTGTGAATATATAACAGATTCAAACAACTTGGGTATGCAGGAAAGCTTCGCGATTGGCCTATAATTTGTTATGAAGTTTTTATGCCCCTTTTTATAAACAGGAATTATAAAGGAGCACTTCCATAACGTAGGAAATCTACCGCCCTGAAGAGATTTATTGAAGATGAGTTCAAATGGAGTGAGTAAGGCATCAGAACAGGATCTAAAGAATGCGGGTGGAACACCATCAGGACCAGAGGAAAAGTCCAGTTTAAGCTCCTTGATACCAGTCAAGATAATATCACGAGATATAATGGGCAAAGCAATGGAGGTAGCGGGACGGTTTTGGATATAACAAAAATCATCCAAGGAAGGCACAAAGTTGCCTGGTGAAAAGGCGCCCTCAAAAAACGATGCAAAGTTATCGGCAATATCGGGTGCGCTACAACTAGAGGATCCATTATACCACATTGTAGATGGATAATTATCAGTTTTATTTTTCAAATTTACAAATTTAAAAAAGTTACGAGGATCATTATGCAAGTTACTGCGAATATCATCAAGGTATTCTCTGTATAAGGATGAAGTTAACGCTAAAAAGCAGTCATGACAATATACGAATTCAGAATAAGCTGACGTGCTACCACAGCGTAAGTAGGTTTTCCATAATTTATTTTTTTTATTCTTAAGACTCCGTAGTTCCCTAGTATACCACGGGGGAGAATGGCAGGATGATCCTGACCGCTTCAGTGGTACACAGGAATTAAACAGATCATAAATCTTATCATAAAATACAGAAACACAAACGTCGACATCACAATCATAAAAAAGTGATGGGAAATCGATTGAGAGGATCCTGTTTGAAAGATCAGAGAAGTCTGCCCTTTTAAAATCAAGAACGCACTGATCTACGTTGGGGTCAACAATATTAGAACCATCGTTAAGTAAATAGTCTACATTGCCCAAGAAAAAAAAACATAAATGAACCAAACATAACTGGTTAATCCATAATGTAAATATTATTATTATTATAATTAGTTCAGGAGGCAGGTACGAGCAAATTAGATCACCTACCTCGCTGATTTTTTGTATACGTTTTAAGCCTGAGGGTTACGAATACACACTTTTCTATATTTCTAAACTTCTGCATGGTGGGGAGGGATGGTGGAGTGGAACAGGCGCATTTATTCCGATAAATCTGCGATAAAAGCGATGGTACCAGCGTAGAGGAAGCTACGACTTTGCCTCCAATGACTTTTGTCGTAAATGCAACGGTTGTCGATTAGGGGTGAGGCAACCTTTTTCGGAGCAATAATTTTTTTTTATTAAATAACTCATTTGCATTGTGGCTTCACAATAGGGTTTCCATCTGAGAAAATGGATCGATCTGTCGAATCGAATCGAAAAAAGTAAACGAAGATCGATCCAACAAAAATCGGAGTATCAAAAGATCGATTTTTAAAAAATCCACGATTCTTCCAATAAAATAATAATAATTATTAATAATTTGACAAAATTGAAATAAAACAAAACAGTATACATAAAAAATGGAATTTTTAATAAGAAACAGTGGAAACTCGATTATCCGGAATGGTCAGAACCGGGCTGTTCCCGGATATTTGATTTTCGTGGCTAATCGAGCGTTAAAAAATCTTATTAAAATCAGCAGATATGTAGATCATATTGTATAAGCTTTATTCACCTGTTCAACTGCGTTAATACATAATAACGAAAACATAATATTAACGCAATAAAAACAATAACTTTCAAAAATGATACTACTAATTTATTCCAGTAGAAATAGGCGTTAAAATAAGAAAAAATAATAATAATTCGTAACAGCACTCTCACAGTGGAATATTGTTTTTCGAAAAAAGGCGGAAATTCGGTTTTTAATTTTTTTCTTTGACAAAAAAATTGCTATGAAGCTGAAACTTGGGCAAAAACTACTTTTTAGTGTTGCAAAAAGGCAGCAATTTTTTCAGACGGAAATATTTAGAGGTTATTGTTAAATTAAATTTTTTTAAAAAAAGCGAAATTTTTAACTGCGATTACTCTTAAAACTACGCTTCCTACGGAGTTCTGTTTTGGATCACTTACTCGTTGTTGTCTACATTCGATAAATGGTAAAAAAGTTATACTGCAATAGAAAAAATGACCGGAAAATTGAAAAAATCAAAAATATCGCCTGTTTCGTGGTAATTTGCAGACTAGGTTCTGCACCAAACAACGAGAAAATTTAGAAATCTGTATCTGTGTATATCTTTCACCCTTCAACCCTCCGTAAATGGGGTGCAGGTTTGTATATAAAATTTGTGTCATACTTTTTGACCAAGACGTTGGGCTTCTATAGTTGGGGTTGTAGAGTTAGGCCTTGTAAAGTTACGGGCTTGGCTCCACATGAGATCTGATAACTTTTTTTTAACTTGGAAACCTGCTTTACATGAAATGTTTTTGGTGGGATTCAAATATTTCTGAAAATCGATTTTCAAGTCGTTTGAAAAATCTTTGTCACTTTTTGTTGGTTCAGGAATTCGTAGTGATAAGACCACATATGAATTTTGAATTACTTTTTTTCCATTCAGGGTTTCAGTTAGCTTTTCCAATTGAGAATTTATTTCACGTACCACTCTTGAAGCTTCTATTTTGTCCAGCATCATCGAAGTAGATAACAATATATTGTACTCGTACCGTCCAAATCGTTTCTCAAGTCCTTTCATGATCCGTTTCTGGCTTGAATTTTTCTATTGTGTTTGTGATGCACGAAGTGGTTGGAACAACGTCCACTGACGTGTTTCCTTCGAGTTTTCATGCGGAGTTTGGTTGTTAAAATCCTTTTTAGAATTTTCGGCATTTTCTGTCTCTCTTCTATTTTATTCTCTGGAATACTTTCAGGCATTACTAGATTCAACCGATTTTTTGCACACTCAAGCGGCTCGTTGAAAAAAGTAAGAATTGTAATATTTACATGAGTTGATCAAACTTGCATTTAGTACGAAGGAGAATATGATACTTACAAATAAATACCATCTACTTCTAAAGATAGTATCAATTGTTGAAATATCTCCAAAAAAGGCATCGTTGCAGATTTTACGTGGTCCATTGCATATTTATCATCAGTATCACAATTTATGTATGTCCGAAAATCAATATCATTAATTCCGCATGTTCCTTCGTCGCCAGGAATTTCGAAATATATTGTATATTTACTTGCAGACGCAGACACCGATTTTAAAATGTGAAAGGTGCGACATCCAGGACTCACAAAAATTAGGCTTTGACAAAAGTTTTCTGCGACAGAATACTTAGAGAGAATATTGATATTTACATGACGTTTAAATGCATAATTTCATATAAATCTTACCTAGTTGCACACATTTCATATCTTAATGCTTTTTTTATGCTTTTCAGCTAAGCACAAATAGTAAATATAAATTTTTATAAGTTTCCTTACTGTCAATTGTTAAATGTCCAATTTAAATGGAGATATGGCTAAATCATCGGTTTCCGGCCCCATCGAATCTATTTAGTAAGAATCGAAAATGTCGAGAATCGATGAAGAATCGCGATTTTTGAGAATGAAAAAACGTCGATCTACTAAAGATCGATATGAGTCGTAAAACCCTACTTCACAATAAAATTAGTGCTTGCTGTTACTGACCCCGGGAAACGTCACTCTTTTCCCATTTTTGGAGATGTTAACATCGTTTGAATTGTCCGATATTAAGTGCTTTATTTCTGAGAAAACTGTGTTAGAAGACGAGAAATATATACTTAGATCTCGAGGAATGGCTACGCTGTACGTTCAGATCGGCTGTAGAGCAAACAGTGAACACCAGCAGTCACTGGAATCAATAGATTCTATATGTCCGCATTTAAAATGTTATAAAAGCTGAGTTCATTCTACTTCAATCGCTGCTGCACGCAGGAAATTTAAAGGTGTATCTTCAAACGACTTGTCATCTCCCCCCGCAGAAATCGTGGCGATGGACGTTAAATCGGGGCCTTCGATGATTACTTCCCTCGATTTCAAAAATGCATGCTTCATATATATGCTCAGAAAAAGTACGCTCTTTAGAGTTTAATCTTTTGTAAAGGGAACGTTCTTATTGTAAAAATAAAGCGATTGTTAAAGATACGATACTGCATTTCGTCGAGAACCGCAAAGACAACTTTTCGAAGGCGATTCTCGAACGAATGAGAAATGTTAGGGATTTAAGCGCTGTCGGGGCTAAGTATTATAAATCATGCGATCTCAAATTTTACTACTCCACTTCCGGAAGGAGACGGCACAACACGACTTGGGGAAAAATGGACATAGAACGACAATGATCCCGATGAAAGACCCGACAGCGAAATGACGTAGTACTGATTACTCTACTTAAATATTTAATCGAAGCAGAGCGGTCAGAAAACTGGGAAGTTCATCTACTGATATTGAAAAAATGCTGCTTTTTTCATGCTAGCAGGCCCATTCTGTACGCTAAATCTGTTTACTTGTGTTTAAAAGATATGCGATATCTCTCGAGACGAAAATAACATGATTTTCAACCATTTACTAAAAAAAGGGTACTTTACAATTAGACGGTCAGGGAAATTTTGGTGTGGAGCAATGTCAGACATAACCATTGAGTAAACTTTAATTCGGACAATGAAAGTTAATGGGGGACTCACTCAGGGGCACGGAATAACAGATAGCGTGGAGCAAGTGATAACGTGTCGGCCGACTAATCCGGAGGTCCTAGGTTCGAATACCACCGACAGCGACTCATTGTTATTTTCTGCTGACAAACGATTACGAGTTGCAAAAAAAATGCCAATAGCTCACAATCCACTTTAAATTTTAGAGACTTTATCTATCTTCATCTTCATCTGTCATCTATTTCCAGAAAGCTTATATGAGTTCTCAAATAACATCTCATACGAGTGTCATGAGTGCGCTCAGACTATCTTTGCTGTAACTTTAGACTACTAATTTGAGTTTTCATATGAGTAACTGACATAGTGTGAAATCTTTTCCGAGACCAGAGAGACCAGTAGCTTGAGGTTCTTTCATCGGTAGCTGTTAGAGGTTCTTTCGTTATTCTTGCGTTGGACACTTGCATATTTTGTTCTTCCATCAGCGTGCCTCCCTGATGTAAGATACTTTCTATATTTCTTTACTACGAATACCCTCAGCCATCACATAGACGCCTAGGCTGCGGTATATGAATAAATAAACCCTGAAATACTGAAATCTAATAATTATCCTGTATTAATAAATAATTCCTTCAGAATATACCTTTTTAGCCGAAAATTCGTGGAGATAAAAGATCACTCAATAAGTAGGCATATTTTTTACAATATTTCCCCTTAAATGGTAAAAGTTCATCTAAAACTTAATCCGGAAATGATGGATTACTATTCAAGGAATTTAAGGTAAGCTTTTAAAAAGTCATTACTTCCAATATAAACAGTCTTGAAAATTTTACAATAATAAATAACAAATTTTCCAATTTATAAAGTTTGATATGAGTCCATTACCTAAATAATGTTATAACGAGAGCATATTTCCTGATGGGCCAATTTAACAAATTCTCTGGCAAAGCTAACTTTAAAACTAATTAAGTGGAGTCCTCAAAAGGCATATTAACTTTATCGTTAAAGTTTTAATTAAGTCTGCTATGTATTGAAAGTAAAGTATGTTAGTACTTTTACATACACTGAACTGAATATGAACTTTTAAGTACTTCAATATGTAGGTGAAGTGAACTGGAGAGCTTAGACACATCAAGGACTGAATTTAATTCAATACTCTAAGAAACGACGGGATTTCCTCAATAAGGAAGCCATACTTGCCTTATTTGTTGAAAGAAGCCATCACTGCATAATTTTTGAGAGTTTCTTGAGTATCCGGAACATAATATCTCCAGCTCCGAGCCACAAGTAAGAAGCTCCTACTAAATCATGCAAATGAATTGAGATATTAAGGGCAAAGCATATTTTGGTCAGTGATTTTCCTCGCGAGGATGGTATTATTAAAATTTCTGGAAAGAAGTTTCGTGTCATTTTCTGGCGGCCATCTGTTTACCTAGTTTATACTTTATAGCTTATTCAAGATACTTATTGAATTTCTAGTTCCTGATAGATTAGTTTAACATTCACCTGAAAGGTGCTATTATAGTCTATGAAATGAGCTCATACATATGTATATTAGAGAAGCTAATGTTGCTGATATATAATATAATATTTCACTCATTTTGCCAGTGACTACTGCTTCATACTTTCGTGATGCAACTGCAACTGCAAAATTAAAACTTAACTTTTCTGACAGTTGTGTGTAGTATATTTCTGTTTTAGAGGTCAAAAGCGAGGTTGGTGATAGTTTTTATCCAGACGAATAAACAATTGGTTGTTTATGGAGGCTAAGTTAAATGATGGTTTACAGAATGATTATAAAAAATAAATTTTTTTTTATTGTTTGACTAGAGTAAACTAGCTATCTAGTTTCGAACCCCACCAGATTTAATGATAACTGAGTAAGCTCAAAGGCCATTGAGGGTTGCAGAGTAATTTGGTGATTCCGAATCACCTTAAGATCGGATACCAGTTTAAGAATTAGTTTCTTGTGATTTTTATGACTTTTTTTTGACAAGGAAGGAAAGCATATAATTCATTCAAACTTTGGCAATATGTTATTTTAAACTAAATTTTCAAAGAAATATTTGACAATTTTTGAAGCATTTCCTACTCTAAAATTATAAAACAATACAGTTTGAAGATTGATTTAACAACAAGATTTTCTTCTGTAACTGTGACCAAAGGAATTAAAAATGGTATTTTTTAGAGGTGTTTAAATAACAGAGAAACATTATTTGCTTTCCTTTTAACTTTTTTGCAAAAAAAAAATATACTTTAAACAATGATGTTATCCCAAATTTAGGTTCTTATAGAGCGCAATTATATAGAGAAGCTAACTATCAGTTTATTCAATTATAGGTAAGAAACTTTTTGAGATAGAGTGCACACAAATTGAAAAAAAAAGTTGGATCCGACTTCACAAAAAGCGCTAAAAAGCATAACATAATATTAAATGTTATATGTTTTACGACATTTTGAAGTCGTCGCAAATTAAACAAACCAAACAAAAAGTGCTGAATCCTTTATTTTTTGTTTAATTTGCAACGACTTCCAAATGTCGTAAAAGATATAACATTTAATATTATGTTATGCTTTTTAGCGCTTTTTGTGAAGTCGGGTCCAACTTTTTTTTTTAAAACCATTTTATTTTGCACTTTTTAGTGTCTCCGGATATGCTGTTCGAAAAATGCTGCCTGTATAACAAAGCAAATAGTCGCAGAGGTACGGCACTCTATAGGTTGTTTCAGATCTGACTTGCGGAAATGAGTGGGATGATAGATTTCACCTATTCAAACAAAAAATTGTATGGCAACTTCAACCATTTGGGAGTAACATGTGATTCATGAATTTGTAATTTTCATGGTGTGAACATCAATCTTTTATTTCTATTTTTTGATCTTCTTAACGCAGCAACATAAAAAAAACTCTAAAAGAGCTATGAGAACTATAACATTGAGCTTTCCATAGTTCTCAACAATGTTGATCTAACTCCTACCATTGCAGGTACAGTTACTTCTAAGAGTGAACAACTCTTTTGAAATTACAAAAAATTCAGTATTTTTCCAAATTTTCTCCGTAATTTATGTAATTAATACACTTGTTTTCTATTTTTACTAAATTGCCCGTCGTTTTACCTTTCCAAAAAAAGCAGAACCTGCCCAGGAAAAGAAAGGATGTAGAAATTTATAAGTAGAGCAATTTAAAGAAACTAAACTCATACTAACTCTTAGATAATTTTTATTAAATTCGAAATATATTATAATTAATCTTAGTTTGTTACAAAAGCTGTTCAAAATGTCCACCGCCGCTTTGTATGCATGCCAATAACCTGCTTCTCCAGAAAGTCCACATAAGTTTGACTGTTCAGCACGAGGTGTAAAATAAATGGTCCTGCCAAATAATTGCCGATGATACTAGTCTAAACATTGTCACTGAATTTCTGCTGGAATGAGTTTATCCGAATGATTAATATCCGACCAGGTATGAAGGTTGTGGAAATTCGTGATACCATCCCTGCTGAATTGAGATTCGTCCGTCCACCAGAAATACCCTTTCGTCAATGTCGCCTTCCAGAAGGCAACCGCAAAATTCCAGTCTTCTCTCGGAATCTCCTTGCAGTAGTCCTTCGACTGGGTGATGATGATATAGACGTAATCCCTTTCGATGAAAGGTTAAAGACACTACTAATCGTGTTGCGACCTATCTGGTGCTCGTTTCAGGATCTTGCCTGAGTAGGGTGATTATTTGCTGCTCGATGTCGGCAAAAGTTTCCGAAGTTTCGGGTCCCGTTTGCTCATCGGTTAGGGAATTTCCTTTGATATTCCAGTACAGCCGCTGTCTCGTTTCCGTCTTCCACAAAATAAATGTGTGGTGGCAGGCACGTGCGCAGGGAGAGGGTAGCGGTTCCCCCCTCGAAGGGTTTTAAAAATTGTCTGAACCTCTTGATTAGGAAAAATTTGACTGAAATACTAAGCAAATTACCTAAAATGTATATGACCGTATGTTTTAATTGCATAATATATCATATTTTATGTACATGCACTTGTTGATAGTTTTCTTTGTATAGCTCCTTTATTTATTTCATGAAATTACAACCCCCCTCAGGGGGCCTGTGTGGTGGTAGTATTAATCATTCCCAAACCTATTTACATTTATAAGTCTTAGTGATTTTGGGATACGTTGCTGATTTGTAGTTACTTGTTGCAAACGTTATTAACTAGTCCAGAACAATTTTGTTTATTTGAAAATATGTATAGGGATTTTCAAGGATTCAGTTTTTTTAGTTTTTTTAATCCTTTCCTTTTTGAAAAGGCAATTAAATAGAAAATATAATAAAAATAAAAAAGAAGTATACTAATTACATGAATTTTGGAGAAAATTTTGGGAAAAGCATAATTTTTGTTAATTTCAAAACGTTTTTTTCACTTTTAGATGTGCTGTACCTGCAATGGTAGGAGTTACATAAAGATTGTTCAAAATTTTGGAAAGGTCATAGAGACAGTAGTTTGTTTGATGTCGCTGCGTTGAATAGATCGCATTACAAATAAAATAGCGTTGTGTATACCACGAAAATGGCAAGGTTATGAATTACCTTGTAACTCCCAAAATGGTTGAGATTGCCCCCCCCCCCCCCCCCTTTGCAATAAAATTTTTTGTTTGGCTTAGTGAGATCTCCACTCATTTCCGCAGATCTGAAATACCCTGTATAAAAACATAGACAACTAAGAAGAATACTTTCGGGCGCTTACATGACTTATGCTGACTATTTTGTATTTTACGGCCTCCATTTTTATTTTATAAAAACAAAACCGATTTAGACAATTCGATAAACACGTCATTGATTAAAATCCATCCAGTCGTTGAGATAACTCGATGGTATAAAGAATGACACATACATACATACCCAAATGCGCGTGAAAAACAGCCCTGTCTTTGCAGTCGGGCAAAGAGAGAGAAAAACGCGTTTGAAAAAAAATAACCGAAAACAAAAAAATACAGGGCAGCTTAATCTGATCTATGTTAAGTTGTTGTGCTTGTGATATTTTATTTAAGATTTTTTGTTGAAATGGCGACATCTTCTACAGAAAGTCCAATTTTTACAAAAATTTCCTAAATTGTAAGCGCCTTAAAAAAATAAATAAAAACGGATACATTTATACTTAAAGTCGTCGGTGTAGTAAATGATTACGTGTCGACTTACCATTCCGGAGGTCCTAAGTTCTAACCCCACCGGCGCGCGGTGACCCACGGTTGTTTTCTGCTGGTAACAAATAGCGAAAAAAGGCAATTGGGGGTTGTAGAGTAATTTCGGTGGTTCGGGATTCGGGAACACCTAAAAATTTCGCCAAAATAAATGTCGCCAACCCGGAAATGTCGCTTTTTGCCGCCAATCAAAATCTGAAAAATGTCGCCAAATTTTTAATCGAGAATTATAAATTCGCCACTGGGAAAAGACGACCATAAAAAACCGATCTTCGTGTAAAATGTCGCCAATCTAAAATATGATAGTCCAAAAATTTTTTTTTGGATTTTCCTACAGGCCATTTAGAATTATTATGTTGTCAGTACTGTATAATTTTCAGCAACTTTAGAATTTCTCAAAATCGAAGTTGAAGTTGAATTTGTTGCTACCACAACTGCTGTTATTATAGCGGCTTGATGTTCAACTAAATAGAAGTCGCAGTTACTACAGTCAGTCTTTAAAGCAAGCAGTCGCAAGAGAATCATTCTGCAAAGCGGTCGCTGTTTAATTGAATAAATGTTTGAGGTTTCAATTTAGTTCTTTCCTTATTTTTGTAAGTCCTGGCCAAAGTTGTTTTGTTAATTATACACAATTTAAATTTTTATTTTCTAAGACCCTCGGAATTCACCTTAAATTGATACCCTTGCAATTGCCTTCTTCCACTCCATGCACAACAAGCGGTTATTCTACTCATCCCCTTATTCATTATTAATATTATAAAAATTTATATTCATCATACTGGGAAATTGCTCTTTTGGATCCAAAGGGTTGTTCTTAGGTCTTTATCTAGTTCTTCTTAGATTGACTATAGTTTGCAGTGAACGCTAAACTGACGCTTAAAGACGCGTGTCACATGCAGTGCCGTCGACAGGGGTGATTCCTCACGGGCCCGTAGTTCTTCGAAGGGGCCCGTACAAAAGTACTTAGACTTTTTTTTAATTATTTACTTAGAATACAATTACGATGAAAATATTCGGGGCCTTCGAATTTTCTAAGGGCCTCAGAATTTGAGGGCCCCTTGCTCATGTAACACAATTCTATGTTATTGACGAATTGAAGTTGTTCGTGCTTTTTCGCGCTCGTTCCACTAACACCCAAAATAAACTACGAAACATCTGCATCGCGCATTATTATTTACTGATGCAAAAATTGGCACCGTTCAGTTTTCATCTATCTTATTCTCGCCGTATACAGTAAATAATCTTCTTGCTATTAATTTTTTTTATGCGATGTGGCCAAAGCCTAGGGGACAACCCTTTGATGCGCCAGCATAGCGTTCGTAGGAAGGGAAATAGGGTAAGCGAAGTGAGGAAACATAAATGTCTTATTTTTGCAATGTTTCGAGATAGACAACAGCCCAGAGACGGAGTGGATTATTTTTATTTCTTAATAAAAACTCACGGGGAGACCTGGTCTCGAACCCGGGAACCATGGCATGGTGGTCGTGCCGCTCAACCAATTGATCCAACTCCGTCTCCAATGTTTTTTATCACTTTTTTAGCTGTATTTTCAAATATTTTCACAAAATTCTATTTTATGAATTTTCATACATGGCTACTGTTAAAATTATGGATTCAAAATTACGTTTCTAAATCTAAACATTCAAAGTTTCATTATTTATAATAGATTAACAAAGCTTTTGTTGAAACTTCATTCACACAATTCAATTTTAACAAATTTTTTACAATAGGGGGGAGAGGGGCGTACATGTCCACCATCGGGCCCAAATTTCCTCTCGACGGCCCTGGTCGTTTCTATTATACGGACAGAGGATTGGGAATCCATCTTGCCTTAACTTTCGGCCAATTTAATATGGGAAATTATAAGAAACAATCATTAATGGCCATCTGAAACGATAGATGATAGATAAACAAAGCTTTTACATTAACAGTCATTATTCTAATTATACATGAAATTGCTTGTAATTATAGAATGTTTAAAGCAATCCATATGTATCCAGTCGTGTGCATGCATTGCGACTTTATTGTTATCCTTATATGTGAAATTTCCTCTTTTGATGAATAATAATTTATAAATCTTCTAATCTTCTAATCCTTTAGAAGTTATAAATTTTTCTATACGTAGATGTGATAGTATGTAGATATCAAAATATATAAATAATATATGTACAAGCAATAAAAAAAATTTAAGGGAGAATTACGTGCAAAAACAACGTAGAAGGATCTTTATTCTTAAACTTAGTCACATAAATGCAGGCACATAAGCACAAATGTGAGAGCTCTTATTAGAAAATACGTATTTCTAGACATTACCTTAAACGTAAATTATCTATACATGAGGTTCAGGCAAAGCATTGGTGCTTTATCGAACACGCTCTTTTTTACGCCCTTCAATATAAAATAAACGATACTGAAAACAAATTTTAAGCGCACTTAAATTGACTTTGTTTTACAAGGGTCGACCTAGAACATTATCATAAATCGTAATGGCTCAGACCAGTTTGATTATGGACAGTAAAACCCTTCTATCCTTTAACATATTTTAGGGAACAATTTAATAAATATTTTCTTCATTTAACAGGATATTCTTATTTCCAGACCTACCTACCTACTTATGTATGTTATATGAATTCAAATAATTTGGAATTTATTCAAACTTGCTTTAATTTAAGAATCACACAAGGAAAAGTGGCTTTTACCTTGGAGATTTAATTGTATTTATTCACATCGACAAAAACATCCAAGTATAAAATTCTATTACCCTAAAACCTACATAAAATTCTCTACCCTAAGTTTTACGAGGTCAAGTACTCTATGGTACTACGATATACTCGTTTCACTTGCAATTTCATTTTACCAAAGTCACGTTCGCGATGGGAAAATTGATATAAAAAACAAAAAAACATTCAATTTAAAAAAGGAGATTTACTGAAGTGCAATAAAAACATTTTTTAGAATCTACGCCGAGTTGTTGGGTTACCTTTAATCGCTAATGGGTAATTTGACCACAAAGTACCTATTAATATATTAAGTGCCCAAAGGTGTTTTTAATCATCAAAGTTCTGTTCGCATTTCTAAGGTTAAACCGGAAATTCTGTTTAACAAATTGTGTAAAAGGGAAGGAATAAAAGTCATGGCAGGGGTATTTTGGGTTTGCTTCATTTATACGTTTCTACAATATTTTAAATAATAGACTAGAGTTATTAAAAGTTGCTTTGTTGGAAGAAAGGGAAATGCCAATCTGATTAAACAAAGGAATCTTGAAAATTTACTCAAGTAAAATTGCTCCGGAAACTTTACGAACTTTTCGGAATCCCTAACAAAACTTTTTCCTTCTGTAGACAAATAATGAATTAAAGATAACCAGGAAATGACCAAGATGAACAATAGAAGATAAGAAATGGGGTACGTGATAGGGATCCTTAAATAAATTACCATTTTGTATTGGGTAAAAGGAATCATGTTGTTGCATCTTTAAATTATTTCGGAGTAATACGTTCTTTGCGTGGACATTATGATAAATTTTTCTAGATAATTTTTAATTCCTTTAAAAATCTAATAAGATGTAATTCATTCATAAAAGGGATCGTTCTTAATAAATATTACCTAATAAGTACTACATACCTTTTAATCTACCCCCTTGTAGTAACAAGATTAGCTCAGAGAAAGGCTCGGTATATTTAATCACACACTTGAGCTGGATCCCAAATGGCTTTAGAGTCCATAAACTCTAAAAACGTAACCAAATGCAGTTTTTTATGATTGAACCAAATAAATATATTTCTTTATAAACTTTAAAAACAAAATATAACTAAGGAAAACAAAAAGATAACTTTTGAACATTTATTGACTAGGAAAGGCTACGCATGAAATTTTTAGCAAAAAAAAGAAACAAGAAATGAAATCAATTAAACCAACCAAAATAAAAAGATAAAAACCTTAGGACTTACCACTAATCCATAATGTTAATGTTTCTGTTAACAATTAAATAAACTATCATATAAAAGCCGAAAAGTGGCTTGGAAACTCTCAATAAAGACCCAAGGCCGGCTAATATTTTACCTCCTATTGGAAGTACATATATTCCATTAATTTAGCATTCAGGATGCACTTTTCAATCGGCTTTTTTTGGAAAATCCTCTAGATCCAGTAACCCCTTGTGGGGCATAGGGCGGAGAAGAACTTCACCCGATTCCATGCAACGGTTCACGTCGACCTGGAATTTAAAGCGTAACATTTTCTGTGCAACCCACAAGGCCTTTCTTAACCTACTTCCCAAAGTACGCGAGGTTGTAAGTTCGACATGTATTTTTTTTTATGTATGATCCGGTATAACTTCGTAATGCGTAAACCGATTTGGATGATTTCTTTGTCACATAGAGCATATTTCCCGATTAGTACCATGTCAAAAAAATGTGTTAGGGTGAAAGTGGGGGTGTGGGTGAAACCTAAATTCGTATTGCGTGGACCGATTTGGATGATTTTTGTTGTTCTATAGAGTATGATTCCCCATTGCTTATAATAAAAAAATATGGCCCTAAGGTGAGGTGCGGAGTGGAAGGGGTAGTCTAACTTCGTATTGAGTGGACCGAGTTGATTATTTTTCTGATGTATGGTGCGCGACACAACTTTAACTGGGTGGGGGGGGGGGGGGGGGGGGGGAGGTTGTAGTAGGAAAGACTTTAGCTATCAGCTTCTTAACACGTAGACGGATTTGGATGATGATTCTTATGTTATATATTGCTAATATGAAGATACATTTTTCACTAGCGCGGTGGTGGGGAGAGAGGTAGACTAACTTCGTAACGTGTGGACCGATTATTCTGTTAGGTAGAGTATGTTCTCTGGTTGATACCACGAGAAAAAATGTTGGTGGGGTTCGGTTTGGGGGTGGGCGTGGAACCTAACTTTGTAACGCGTGGACCTATTTGGAATGCCTCTTTTGCTGTTGTACAGAGTATGATCCCCCATTTCTAATAGAAGAAGAATTTGGTCCTAAAATGGGGGGAAGGCGACGGGGAGGGGTAGTCTAACTTCGTAAAGGGTGGACCGATTTCGATGATTCTTTTTCTATTGGGTAGAGTATGTTTCCTGATTGATTCCACGAGAAAGAAATTTTGGTGGGATGGGGGTGGGGGGTTAAGGGTTGAACCTATTTTTTTTACGCGTAGAAGGATTTCGATGTTTTTGTTTTATTATACAATAATAAAATAGTTTTTAAAAAAACGTTGCTCCGACTTCAAAAAAGCGGTGAAAAGCATAAAATAATTTTTAATTTGATATCTATTACTACATTTTGAAGTCCGTGCAAATCAAACAAACCAAACAACTACAACAAAAGTAGTTCCTCTTTATGATCCCGTGAGCTGGTACTGTAGTTGTTTTATTTGTTTAATTTGCACCGACTTCAAAATGTCGTAATAGATATAAAATTAAAAATTATTTTATACTTTTTAGCGCTTTTTGTGAATTCAGTTCAACTTGTTTTTTAAGACTATTTTATTTTTCACTTTAAGTGTCTTCTACTCTATATAGTGTCTTATACTCTACAACGAAAACAGAACCATCCAAATCGGTCCACGCATTAAAATGTTAGGTTTCACCCCCCCCCCACCTCCATTTCACATTTCAACGCGTAACGAAGTTACTACGCCTCCAACTCCCCATCAACTACACAGGACCAAATTATGCTCCTATTAGAAATGGGGGATCACACTCAAAAAAGAACTATCCAAATCGCTCCACGCGTTACAAAGTTAGGTTTCATACACACCCCCAATCCCCAACCTAATAAAAATTTTTTGACATGGTACCAATCGGTGAACATACTCTACCCAATAAAAAAAGATTCATCATAATCGGTCGACGCGTTACGAAGTTATTCCGACATAAAGATGACACACAAAAAATACACGTCGAACTTTGAACCTTTTTGTTTTTCGCGAAGTCGGTTAGAAATGTTAATGAAGGCTTCAGAGTCAATGAAAATTTACTTTCTGCATGGGAGCACTAGGTTAACCTGAATTTATTTCTTGCATTCAAAAGAATTTTAATGTTAATTTACGTTCGGACGGGAACATATTGCCTTTCTACCAAGAAGAAAATATTACTTCAATTATAAAGGCCTTAATAGCATTATTTCGTTTCCTCTCGTTGATGCTAATTATTTATTTCTTTATATGGACGTTGGTTGCACTGGCAAAGTAAATGGTGCAGGAATGTCATAGCCTTGCACTGCCATTGAGAAAAATTTATTTAAGTTTCCAGATGCAAGGCCTTGCCGGAAACCACAGAAAAAGTTCCATTTATTATTTTTGTCGACGATGCCTTTAGATTGTACCGAAGGAATTTTAAAGCACAGCCTCAACAGAAAAAAAAGTTTTTAATAATAGGCTGTCATGAAATTTAATATGAATAAATTGTATTATCTTTTTGTTTTAGAAACATGCTTCGTAAACATAAACGATCCAATGGGAGTCTTACTCATGGTGATTACGTTGCTTCACATTTAGAAGAAGCTGTGCGTATGGTAATTCAAGGAACACTAATCATCTGTGAGGCCCCAAAGCGTTACAAAATTCCATTTGAAACATTATATAATAAGTATAAGGGTAAGCATGGTGGAAAGCCAACTTTTACCAAGCAGGAAGAGTTGGCAATTCTAAAAGCAGCTGCGAAATGTTCAGATTGGTGCTTTTCCTTGACCCTTCTGGACATCAGAATGTTGCCAAAATATAACTTTTATAAAAGGGGAAAACCGTGGACAAATTCAAAAACAATATTCACGGAATCGACTGGATATACAGCCTTCTTGAAAGGCATAAAGATTCATATGGTCAGCAGTTGGCAACCAACATCAAAAGAGCTAGGGCAGCTGTGTCAAGAGCAACTTTAGGAGAGTTTTATGACAAACTAGCACGAACAGTAAAGGAATTGCCAAGTTCTGACGTCTTCAACTACGACAAGTTTAGTTTATCAGACGATCCGGGAAAAAAGCTTGGCTTCTATAGAAGGGGGTTAAATATCCTGAAATAGTCATGAACCACTGAAAGAGTTGCACAACGATTATAATGTGTGGATCAGCCGACGGCACACTACTACCACCTTACGTGATTAACAAAAGTCTCGACCGTAACGACCTTTGCAAAAAAAAGTGGTTCACGAACATCATGTTATAACCTAGGCACAACAACAGTGTAACAAATCATGTTATAACCTGGGCACAAGATACAATCGAGCTACATCATCAACGGAGTGGAAATTGCTTAATTTACAGCTTAGCACGATTCCTAAAGATATGTTTCCTGCTCTTCTTAAAAAAACCCGAAATAAGAGGGACGAATTATCTGAAAGAACTGTCAATCGGCCAACAAGAGGGACCGACAATATATGTTCAGCAAAAAGAGAAAATTGATTAATTTTTGTTGCACAGGTAATTTTCAATTAGATCGCGAGCAAGTGTTCAAAAGATTACCACCAAAAATAGACGGAGAAGATGAAGATCCACTTCCCGCAACATCCACGCATTTTGAGGAACGCCTTAGTTTGTTTGGTAATGAGCAAGAGTGTGACAATTAACATTGGACTTTTTCTTATGGGAAACAATAAAGGATAAAGTTTATTGAAGCCCTGTTAACACTAGGGGGGATTTAGTTAGCACAATTTGGAATGCAGCGACGAAAATACGGTAGAGTAGTCTGGCTGCAATTCGCCTTAAAGAGGGACTTAGAAGGAGATTGTTGGCATTCCTCCAAAATGACGATGGACATTTTGAACAGCTTTTGTAATTTACTAAGATAAATTGTAATACGTTTTGAATTCAATAAAAAGGATTTTACACTTAATATGAGTTTACTTTTAAGGCATGCTGTACTTTTTTGGCAAGGTAATAAGATGGACAATTCAATAAAAATTAAAATGGGATTTACTAATTACATGAATTTCGGAGACAATTTGGGATAATGCTGAATTTTAGGTAATCGCAACACATTTTTTTCAGTTTTGGAAGTGACTGTACCTGCAATGGTGGGAGTTAAATCAGTATTGTTCACAATTTTTAAAGGTCATTGTGATAGTGTTTTTTAGCGTTTGATGTCGCTGTGTTGGGTAGATGAAAAGATAAAAATAAAAGAGTAATGTGCATACCGTGAAAAACTGAAATTTTGGGATTCCTCCGCTCCCCCTGCCTTAAAATTGTTTGTTTGCCTAGGTGAGATCTATCACCCCACTCAGATCTGAAAGATGTATTGTTTGGTATGCTCGGAGTACGTGAAATTATCACTACAAGAAGTGATTTGTTTTTACAATAAACAATCAACTTTGCCAGCGGCGGTCCCGCGGGCACCGGCTAATTCTGCTTGTTTCTTCATTAGCACATGCATAATTACCGAAGCCTCAGAGTGTATACGTGAGACTTTCATGGCACTTTTGGGCAATGGGCCTGCGGTCTATAATTATTAATAAATTTTCTTGATAATAGACGAATTTTTCCTTTTTAAAGTTCCCCCAAATCACAAATGGGCTTCTAGCCCCAAATGTAAAAGTCATAGATTTCGTTTATTTTCATAAATGTTCTTATAAAAGCGTTCACTTTCATATTTAATTGAAAAACACAGGGTGATCAAAGTAACACAAAACTTGGTATATCTTTGAACGCATCGATTTCAATATTTTTTATCCAATAAAATCTGAAAAGATAGAAATTGAAATTTGCGAAATGTGTAGCTGAAACAAAAGCAATAATTCAAGAATTTTGTTATCATAATTTAATTAAAGGGAAAAAATATTAAACTTTTAGTTTCAAAATTGGTCAAAGTATCCCCAGTTTACAATAACCTAACTTTTTCCGTTGCTTTTTTTTATTTCTTCGTTTTCTATAGGTTTCAGTTTTTTTTATTTTCTTCGTTTTCTATAGGTTTCAGTTAAGACATAAGGTGACTTTCCAAATTTTCTAGTTCCTTCCTATAACGGCTTGCCTTATTGAAATTAGCACTAGTTTCGGTGAAAGAGTTCACAGCATCAGCTGTTTGAATCAATATTGCATCTTTATAATTCTTCAGATGTTTTCCTGATGATGAACTCTATGTATGCCATTGAATGTATTACAATAACTCCAATTTTTTAAACGAGAGAAAAGGTGTTTCCGAACTTTGAGTATTGCTTACCTCACTATTGGAAAATATCATTGCAAATGTAAAATTTTTAGAAGCAATGTGTCTTTTAAAAGCTTTTTCCTTGACTTCAGAAAAACAATAGTAATTATTTAGTAGGGGGGCTCCAGCCCTAACGAACTCCAAAAATCTGTTCACTAATTTAAGACAATTTGTAGTGTAACAATAGGTAATTTAAGGTGGGGGTAGGCTTTTTTTAATTCTATTAATTTAAAAAAGAGACGGTTTTAAAAATTAAAAGGATCTATATTTTATCGATAAATTTTGTAGATCATTATTTTGAATTATTACTATTATCATTATTGTACCTATTTGTTTTTGTTTGACGTCAATAGCTAAGGCATGGGTACTCCTCCGCGAGCATGTCGCCATAGGAACAGATATTTTAATGTTTAGCAATGCGGGATCATGCTCTATACAACAACACCACGCATTACGAAGTTAGGTTTAAACCCGTACCCAGACCCACCAAACATTTTCTTGACATGGTACCAATCGGTCAACATACTCTACCCGACAAAGAAAGAATAATCTAAATCGGTCGACGCGCTACGAAGTTAGACTATCCCCCTCCCTCCTCATAGGTCCAAATTTTTTCCATTAGCGATGGGGGATCATGCTCTATACAACCGAAAAAAAATTATCTAAACGGGCCAAGCATTAAGAAGTGAGTTTTTACCCCCACCACCCACACACACCATACCAAAATTTTTTTGTACAAAGTACCAATCGGGAAACATACTCTACCCAACAAAATAGGTATCATCAAGATTGGTCCACATCGGTTTTTGTTTTTAGGGAGTCAGTTTAAAATAATCCTGAATATTCTGATGATGCCCATGAGACAGGTAACGCCCACGCGGGGGGGGGGGGGGGGGGGGGGGGTGGAACCTAACTTTGTAACGCGGGGTCCGATTTCGATGGTTCTTTTTCTGTTATATAGAGTATGGTCCTCCATTGCTAATAGGAGAATAATTTGGTTCTATGGTGAAAGGTGTGGGTTGGGGGGAGTGGTAGTCTAACTTCGTAACGCGTGGACCGATTTGGATAATTCTTTTTCTATTGGGTAGAATATGATCCTTACGAGAAAACAAATGTTGCTGGGGTGAGGCTAGGAGAAGGGGGGTGGAACCTAACTTTGTAACACGTGGATCGATTTGGATGCTTCTTTTGCTGTTGTATAGAGTGTGATCTCCCATTGCTAATAGGAGAATAATTTGTTCCTATGGGGGTGGTGGGGGAGGGGGAGGGGTAGTATCTTCGTAACGCGTGAACCGATTTCGATGATTCCTTTTTTGTTCGGTAGAGTATGTTCCTTGATTGATACCATGAGAAAACAAGTTTAGTGGAATGGGAGTGAGGCAGGGGGTTAAAACTAACTTTTAACGCGTGGACCGATTTAGATGGTTCTTTCTTCGTTGTATAGAGTAGAAGAAACTAAAAAGTGTAAAATAAAATAGTTTTTTAAAAAAAAGTTGAACCGACTTCACAAAAAGCATTAAATAATATTTAATTTTATATCTATTACGACATTTTGCAGTCGGTGCAAATTAAACAAATAAAACAACTACATAACCACAATTGAAAATAATACATAATACTACCTGAACGAACATCTTACGGGATCATAAGAAATGACGATTAAATAGTTTTGTTGCAGTTGTTTGGTTCTTTGATTTGTACCGACTTCAAAATGTCGTAATAGATATAAAATTAAAAATTATTTTATGGTTTTTGTGAAGTCAGTTCAATTTTTTTTTAAAACTATTTTATTTAACACTTTTTTATAAATAAAAGATTTATTTTATTAAAGTTTTATTTGTTTTAAGTACATATTGCAGGATAATTTTTAATTTTGCTTCAAAATGAAACTATAACTGTGAAATTTGAGTTTTTCGAATAGTTTTAAACATGCGAAATATTAGTAAATCTAGAAAAATGTCCGGAAGTACCCGCTTGACCCTATATACCGTCTAATTATTTCTGTAGAATGGAACCGAATAACCTAGCTTACGTAGAAAGGCGTCTTAATTCCAAGTTGAACTTCAACGAATGACTTATAACTATGGACGGATAGAGTTGTCAAAATTACTTGCCGTAAGGTAAAACACTTTTGTATGTTCATCCTTTTCCCTATATGCACATTATATTGAACTCGACTGAACTACTTCGGACTTAGCAACATGAAGATTCTGTAAATGTTCTGTTTCGAAATTCGAATATTTCTTTCTTTAATTTTAATGACTACCTTTTACTTCTTACACTACAATATTTATTATATTCACAAATTGAGATAAAGGAGTTCTTATCTTATCTTACACTAGTTTACAAATTTCGGTCTCATTTCGAGATCTGGCTTCTCATAGACTTTTCTTTAATGTATTTTGGGGCGTAGATTCCAAAAATGGCATCAATTTTTTTCTTAAGAATCGTTTCCGAGATATTCTCAAAGAACACGTTATTTGGTACTTTTATTAAAAAATTTCTTAACACGATCGGCGTTTCTAATGAAAAGTTAAGCTCTTTTTATCTCGTTATCAACAGCAGCACCAAAGGGTTAACTTTTCTCAGCTGTTGAACGCCTTCGCGAGAAAACGAAAACGAAAATATCTCCGCCCTTACATAAGCACATTCCAGAGGAGAAAGACCATTTATTTCTAAATTTTGTTTTAATAAATAATAGGAGTACAGAGAAAAATTATATCATAAAAAATTATTTCAGAGAAAACAATTTAACCTGTATATTATAATGGTTTTATTCTCTTGGCAGTATTAGCAAAATACTCGAAATAAAAACGCAAGCAAAAAAGGTTTTTTCTACTGGGCGCAAAAGTTGTCTTAAAATAAAATAGCATACTGTCCTTTCATAGTTAAACTTCATTGTCTTCAACCATGAAACTGATTGATATTTTGTCCTTGTCATTACCAATTAATTTATGAATACCGAAGGCAAAGAGACGTTCGTTTAGTCGCCCTTTATCGCCCTTAATCCATTCAGGTTTTAATATTTGTACCTGGGCATATCTTTATAAATCTTATAAGGTTTTGTTTTTTTTTTTAAATATTTTTATAACTGCACGAAATTTGTTTACCTTATTCCTAGCTATGATTTCAGATAAGCTCAAAATAATGAATTTGAACTCAGTTTGGTTATGTTTTGCTCAAGAAAGTGTTATACTTTATTTATAATTTAAATCTGCGGTGGCATAAGTGTTATGGTGTCGGCTTTCCATCCCAGAGATCTCAGGTTCGAACCCCACCGTCGGCGAATTATTTATTTATATCTTTTATAAAACAATACAATGAAACTTTTCATAATAAATTCACGTAAAAATCAAATACGAAGACGAAACGGCATGCAAATTAAATGTAAAAATATTCTTATCTTTTGGACCTGAAAAGTGCCATTAAATCTGGTTACATCAAAATTTTCAGCCTAATGATTAAACTTTTCTTTTTCGTTTTTCAAGTTGGCAGATTTAGTGTACCCTAACTTATTTAAGGTCTCTGAAAACCTTTCCTAATTTTTTTTATATTCTCATACCAACCAAAGTTTTTTGCTTCGGTCATCGCATTTGAATATTCGAAGAAAAGTGGTTGGTCAACATCTGGTTGGGTTCGATACCATGACGCCCATAGGTATTGTGTGGAAATTTTAAATTAAAATATTGAGAATTATTCTTTTACCCTGAAAAAGATATCCCTTATATTGATTATTCCATTATTTAGGAAATATTCTATGATAAAGTGGTAAATCAGCCTTTCAATGGAAGTAATCCATACCTGGACATCGCAAGGCTTTCTTATTGAAGCCATTAAAATACTTCAAACATTTTTACCCTTCTTATCCTTTCAAGGATATTTAAATGAAACTTCAAAAACATTATGAGTTTTTTATGTTTCCAAAGCAAACAAGGAAACCTTATAAATATATATATAATTTGGTAGACGTATTGATAAATATAACCTCTACAAAGATATCTATGCATACAGGTATATTGGGGATAACAAAACTTTTACTTACCTCATCGCGCGGGAATAAGGAATTTAAAATCATTGTGAGGTTTCATAAACAGTTTTGCAAATGTATTTCCCATTTTTGAAATATTCGACTCGAAGTTGGCCGTTTTCGGTAACTTTTGTGTCGGCCGTGAGAGCACCCTAATAGGCACAAATTTTTAAATTCCTTTCAACAATAACACGACTGACTAGAGTCTAACAGTAAGCTGACAAAATTAACGGCTACGAACAGTTGAGTAAAAATAAAAACAGATCAAAAATGAAACAGATATCATCGTTTTACTTTGAATTTAATAGTCACGCAAGGAAAACAGTTTCAGTTTCGGTCACGGCTCCCTCCGGCAATTCAGCTAATTCTCCAATTCTTCTTTGATGTGCATCACCTAAAAAGGACGTGGCAGGCGACCACCAACTAGTTCACTTACTTCGGCCCTATCTAAGACCTTTTAAATTCTTAATGTTTCTCTTAGTTGATGAAATGTTATAGGGTATCTGGAGTTTTACCAATTGTTCTAACGAAACGTTGGAATCATTGTCTATAGCTTTGGTAAATCCGATATTTTTATCTAAGATATTTTAAGAGCTCTTGGTAAACTCTTCATACTTTGCCTGGAGGCAACAGCTATGCAATTGGACTGAGCGCTTACCTTTTGAAGCAGTTGGAAATTTTTCTCTGCACGTTTAATAGATGGAGTTATTTTTAATCACTGTAAGGGGTCAAAAGTCGGTGTCACGCAGGAATCGCTGTAACGCAGGAAACTGGCGTGTTACCAAACCTCTCTTTCCACTTTATTACTGAATGTCTGTTTTTCGCCTAGCTTTCACGAACACAGTACGTTTGAACTCTTTTGCTTTTGTAGTGGATATTCATAGGACCTCTGCAAAAAACCAGCCAAGAATGCATGGTTGGATAATTAAGCTGTGGTATTACCATCATTGTTGCAGAGATAATCGTGCCGTGTTTAACGAATTCAAAACTACGAACAGTATACTGTCCTTTGAAAAGCAACCAGCGCAACCCGAGTATAGATATACCAAATTGACAGTTTCTTAACATTTTAAGTGTTCAGATACCCAAAAACCTTAGTTGACTTGTCCACCTATATTTGAGTTAGAAAAGCTCCGATGTTGTAACGTTTGTTTGTTTCGCTCTTTTATCGTTACTTCTACGGCCGCCATTCGAACAAAATTATAAGTTTGAAAATGCTACTATTTTCTCCCATGGGACAGGTCGACGTCTTTGTGATCTTGGATCCCTTAAGATTTATGTCGGCGTTTCTTACCGTCACTATTTTTCCTACTTTGGGTTTCTTGAGGCGGTTCGGTCGCCTGCTTTCCCAGATTTTGCCCACTTTTGGCAGAAGACTTTCTGCATTCCTCTGCTGCAATTTTCTTCGCCTTTTCTATCGCTTCTAGTTAGTGCCTAAAGTTGACGGAACCGCAACTACCTGACCTACAGGAGCAGATTGTGCTTTAGCAGTCCTAACTTCTTCGGCGGACATCAGTCAGGTAGAACCTCGTTTCTTTAAAGAGCTACTCTTCGGTCTGAGCTGTACCTAAACCTAGCCGAAGTTGACCTAACAAGAGAGTTTCCTCAGCCTATCGCCCGAGGGATGGTCCAATGAGACAACGGTCGGAGAAATGGAGCCCTCTGCCGTTCTTCTGAATATTATTCACTCACTGATGTGCAGCCCGTCGTTCTGATTATCAATGAAATCTAGGATTTATTCGCCAGGGGAATCTAAACTGTGGGGAAAGCTGCAATCGGGGACATTTGTACCAGGAATGTCATTTTCGTCCACAGTTCTCAGACTAGCACACTCCCATGGCTTAATCTTATCTCTGTTACTACTTAGCCTGGTTTTAGGCTCGTATCTAAGAAGGAAGCTCTTGCCCTCGTCCTTTTTAGCGTCCTCTTCCTCTTTGCCTCTAATGCCGAATTGAGAACCGCCTCCTTTTTTAATGCGTTTAAGAACCCAACTTGTTAAAAAAATTTTTTGCGCTCTAAAGACTACTTCAATCTTAGCACAATATTTTTATTTATATTGAAATTTCACCCGATCAGCTGTTCAAAAGTAACAAGATTCGCAGCAGAATGTACTTAAACTATTACGTGTTCGTAAAATAATGTTATGCAACCTGGCAGAAAACGAATTTTCATAAAATTTTATTTTCAGTTTATGAAGAAATGTTATCGCTACAAAATAACATACAATATTATTTTATGATAAATTACAGAATGAGCTCTATGTATTGCGCAGCATAAATTTACTATTTGACGCTAAAAATTCCAAATCATAACAGTTATGATATGATATCTTTCTTTACCATAAAATAAACGCTCATTCAATAACACATCCAATATCTCCAGGACAGGCTGTCGTTCCATAAAAGAGCCTCTTTGGCTCTCTTTTCTCATTTATTGTATGATGCACCTAAAGCTCAGGTGACAACCCTATGCTGCATTTACTTACAGGGCTTTGTCCGGAAAGAAATTGAGATAAGGGGAATGAAGGAAATTTCAATTTTTACATTTGAACGCCTGGTTTGCATTGCTGGAAGCGAGACAGCTCAGACACGGAGTGGACTTATTTATTGCAATTCTAAATTAAAGAAATGCTCTTGCGCAGGCCATCTCGTAGGAAAAACTAATAGGCATGCCGATACTCGAACTTGCATAGATGCGTCGTGATCGTGTCACTCAAACATTGATTCAACCCCGCCTCCGTCTCTTCTTTATTTAAGATTCATTGACAGGCTGATTACTTACTTGCTAAACCTAAACTAACTAAATTCGGTAAAAAACGTAACAAAAAAAATAATAAAAAATAAAAAATTTCACAAAATAACTAAAGAAGTGTGAAAAAAGTATAAAGTTTAGCCTTAACGCAATTTTTAGAAAGATTATAATCAAGGTTGTCGAAATTAGAATTACAAAACCGAGACATTGACGTAATAGGCTCGTGTAAGCCATAATTTTTGCGTTTTTGCGGAATTTTAAGAAAGTCGCGGTTTTTCAAAAGCGGTTTGGAATCGATATATTAAAGAAAGACAGCATGGAACGGGAGTCAATATTAACTTGAAAACATTCAAAAGTGAAAACAGTTTTAGAGATGTTTCGCCTAGATTCAAGAGATTCCAGTTTTATAAGATTGAGCCTATCTAAGTACGAAGGCAAACTGAGAGGGTCACTCCAAGGAAGCTCACGAAGGGCAAAGCAAACAATGCAGCTCTGTACTGCCTATCCTCGGTCAATATAGTCATGATAAAATGGTGACCACACACAGCAAGCAGAGTCCAGAATTGGCTTAAAAAAGGTTCAATATAGGAGCCCATCTTTTAGTAAAACGTAGTGTTGAATTTTCGTTAATAACTATCCCATCAATGCGGTCGTCAAATGTAAAACGGTAGTTCAGCCAGGCTCCTAAATACTTCGTCTTATTAATTTTTTCCAGTGCATAACCAGTGGTGGAGCGGAATGGAAGACAGTTTTTTTTACGAGTCAACAACATAGTAGTGCATTTACTAATATTAAGGGGGAAATAGTTAACTTGTAGAAGGCGTCTAAGTCAAAGTTTAAAATCTCATAACCGCGTACAGAAGAAAGAAAACAAAAACTTTGGCATCGTCAGCATATCAAAGAATTTTGGAATAATTCAAAAACATAGATACATCATTGATGTAAATAATAAATAAAATCGGGCCAAGATGACTTGCTTGAGGCATACAAGAGGAATTCAAAATAAACTTGGATAGGAATCTACGGAAAGACACGTACGTTTAATAAGGTACAGGTACGGTTTAGTAAGTAACAACTAACCCATTCTAAAAACAGGGATGGAAACTCCAGGGCAGCCAGATTGTGTAATAAAATTTGGTGGTGTATTCTGTCGTATTCCTTGCTGAAATCTGTAAAAATACAATCGTTTTGCATACCAGCTTCAATTTAAGATAAACAGAAATTAGAATATTCGCGAAGTTTAGTCGTGGTAGACCTTCCTTTTATAGAGCCGTGCTGGAAAGTTTTAAGAAAAGGTTTGCAATGAAAGTAAAGTATATCGCAAACTAATGTCTGAAAAATCTTAAGAATGCAATACAGATTAGCAATGGGTCTTTAGTTGGAAATATCCCACTTCTTACCTTTTTTGTGATTAGGAAAAATAAGATATGACTTCCAAGATTTTGGAAAGAAACCACAATAAATTTATAAATTAAATAAATAACAAAGAACAGAAACTATAGAAGATATCTTAAGAAGGGAAACAGGAATACCATCAGGACAGCACGAGACACTATCTGCCAAATTATTAATATGTTTCGCGAAAGCGTCGTCATCAAATATAAGATATTTCATTTCCAGTCAAGAAGGAGGAAATTATGTCAAGTAACTGAAATCCTAGATCTAATATCACAGTTGTCATAAAGAAAAGCGTTTTTAAAAAAATCGCCAGAAAGGTTCGCAGTCCTCAAAGGATCGCTACTCTTGGTATCAAGAAAGTAGTAAACAAGAAAGTAGAAACGAGTAAATAAATTTCCATTAAAAGCACTTACCGCCACATCAATGTCCCACTCGTTAAAAACATTAGACCAATTACAATTTAATATAAAATTATTTAAAATAGAAAAATCAACCTTTTTAAAATTAAAAAAGAAGTTACTGTGAATCGCAGATGCTGTAGGTATTGTATCGAAGATCAAAGCAATCTGAATAGCAGGATGATGAGACGTCTGAGAAACTAAAGGAACCGGGCAATGCATAAACAAGGTACTGCATGGATCAATGCTGAACACCAAATCCAAGAATCTATCAGAATTATTAACAATATAAGAACACTGTACCAGCCCGGAAGAAGAAAGGCTGTCGATTAAACATAGAGAACTCTGCGATGCCGACGATTACGAGGGAATCAGCCCGTCAACATCCGATGATACATCATCCTGCGGACACAAGGCAGAGAATATAGTGTCGGTGCAAAAAGCAAACGGAGGAATGTAAGAATTAGCAATATACACATTCTTGTCTGGCAATCTGAGAACAATACATAAAAGTTTCAAATCATTCGATAACAAAAGCTCAATAACAGAGCACGCGATGTCGCGACGAACAGCACATAGTACTTCTCCCCCGTCAGGGGCGTTCACTGAAGGCAGATTTCGGACACGTCGAAAGACCATGTATTCCGGACCAAAGAGCTCAGCATCAGCGATCATTCCACAAAGCCAAGTTTCAGTCAGACAGACCACGTCGAAACAAGAAAAAGTAGAGGCTAGTCGTCTTAGATCGAAGGCCGATTACATTAGCGTAGTAGAACGTAATCTCGCTGATAAGTTTTTTGGAGTAGGTATCTCTGGAGCCTGAACAGTTTTTTGGAACAAATTGTAATAAATATGGCTCACTACTTTGAGACGCAGACTTTGAGAATAGTATGGCTTAATTCTAGAGGATTGATTGCATCCTGGACTTCTTTTAGTCGAACTCTTTGAATAACACTTTGCCTTAGAAAATAAATTTCCAAATGCGGGCATGACAATTGCTATATAATCGTGTTAATTGGACAAATGAAAATAAACACATATGGCTTCAGAAGAACTAATGTGTCTGCAATAACTGCTTTAACGTATAACAAACCGCTCTTGATAATTTATAAGACTAAATTTATTGACTTTAACTGAATATCCTGCTAAATCTGGTCTTGTGTGTAACAATAAAAAAGTAACAACTTGGCACGCTAACAAAACTTCCATGACTGGACTAGACTTTCTCTTATTTGAATATTCAACGCAAACAACTAAGTCCCTCACAGCAGCATCAACTTGTTTAAGGATGGTAAAAGATTCAAGTCCTGAAATCCTTTGAATGGCACAATTTATAGGGATTTTCGAAAAATCCATAAACAGGAAAATGAATTTGCAAAGAGTTTGGGCTTAGGCTCGCAAACTGGGTATTAATTAGATTTGCTGGAAGTAATTCGTCTAACAGCTAAAGTCATAATTTTGTTCGTCAACGTATTAAAAAGGGTCTGTCCCAAAATTTGTGAAATTTAATTCTCGACTGAGAGTTCTCATTCTCGGATTTAAATTAGTAGAGTCTGTACTAATTTGAATCTGAAAATGAGAACTCTCTGTCAAGAATCCAATCCAATTTATAGTATTCTAACTAACTGAAGGATTATATCCTAATCTTGGACTTGAAAGCAGTAGAAAATAGTTTTCTACAGCTCTCAATTGAACTGAAACTTCCCGCTGCGACAACAGAGCGGAATAACCCAGGTTTGTTTAAATAAAGTACGGAAATCCATTTACGCCCTAAAACTATCATTAGTGCCACATTGCTTTTCATAGGGGACTAAAGTTAGGCAGATTACACCGTTTAGGAGCAAATTAAGATGAATTAAATGTAAATTCTTGATGCTTCAGGGAATATTTAAGAGACGTTATAAAAAACTTTTTATAAGTTTTTAATGATTTTCGAGAAAAAGCTTCAAACCCACTCACTCAAGTTAAAATTGGTTATTTACATTTATAAAGTCTTTTGGGCTTTATAAGTATTAGTCAAGAGATGAAAAATCTGCTTTTCATTTTAACTTTCAAATATATTCAAAATCTTTTCTTGTCAATGAATTTAAACAAAAAGTCTTTCGAAAATATTTGCATTTATACGAAAGATGAGAACAAAGTATGTAATTAGTTTTCTTTAAGAGGTTTTTAAATTTTTACTAACAAAAGATTTCATTTCAGTAATATTTCTCCTCCTTTAACTTTGACAAACGGGCTAAAAAGGACAATTATTTAAGCCAATCAAACAGGGAAATAAGTTTTTAATAAGTTTTTGGAACTAAATAGCGGAGAAGTAGTGGGAAATAATATTCATAACTATGTTCAAAGTATAAAATGTCTTAGATATTAAAGAGTTACTTTAAGAAAAACTTTCACAATCTCTACCCGTAGCACGTTTAGGATAAAACAGGCAATTTCTTAGTGGGGAGAGACTGTACTTCGCAGAGTTACATGCACATTTACTTACCTGCAAAATAAAAGCTCAGCTGAACTTATGTATGTTGCAAACTTATTATTTACAAGTGTACATTTATTAAATAAAGTCATCCGTAGAGTAAGTTATAATCAGGATGACATTTTATTATGAGAGTCCTTCCTATAAGGGGTTACTGGACCTAAAGATTTCTTGAATAAATCCCTTCAAAAATCCAAACATTTAATAGCTTTTTTTCTGAAGTTTATAATGCAATTGTTGCTTCCCATTTCTAGTAGAAATTTTGACCGGTTATGACTTTCTAGATAACCGAAGTACAAAACAATATTTCAATTAAACCGAGAAAATATTCGCGCAGTGATTTTCATGATTCAAAAGATAATATTACTAGTATCTACACGGATTTTTCTTTCGTAAAAAATTCACTCAGTCTCTGGGCTTTTGTAAAGAACCAGACATCAAATTTCCTCATTCCCCTTACCCTTATTCCAGTCCGGCCATAGCTTATGTCAACGCATCATAGGGTTCGCCCTGAGCTTTATCTACAACAAAAAAAAGCTTCGAAAAAGATTTACACCAACTTTCAATTTCTCAATGAGATGAATCCATCAACGTTGCCTTGGTATATGACCGCCCAGTTGAGGTTGTCTTTCATGACATTGCTAAAAGACTAAGCCTTAGAGTGAAAGGTAGCCACCTTTTTTTGAGAAGATGGCTGCTGCTCGTCTGGCGAGCGCAGCTTTTTGGATGGCCTACTGAGACCAAAGATTAAATTATGTCAATAATTACTTTAAACAAAACATATAAAGTGAATTAGTGACCTCGAACTACTTTCAAATATAATTTGAATGCCCCGCTCCTTCCCTTCTTAATAATTACACCTTTACTGAACTTCAAACACAATCGCAAATGCTTTCCAACACAACTTGGACGGTGGTCGTTAATGGTTAATTTCAGCCGTCGCCATTTCTGTTTTGTTTTATATTCTAAGGCTCAATGCCGTTGTGTTTATATCTGAAATATGTTCATTTTTAATTCATTTTTTTTATTTTTGATTATAAAATCAAAAGGCGATTTCAAATAATGGCGCGGGGACTTTGGGCGACTTCAGCGCCACGGCTCGGCGACTTTTGCTCCATATCGTCTGGCACCTCTGCTTGTGGAGGATAGTCTAAATATTTACCTCAAACTACGAGCATTGCTGTTTCTATTCAAGCTGCTTAAATGGAGCAAATCACCATACCGACGTGAATACTTCCAACTTACAACATCTCAGCGAAACAGAAATTTACTAGTACCGCGGTTTAGGAGATCAGTTATGGATAGCTCTTACCCTGTCCAAATAATTCGTTTATGGAGTCATCTTCCTCTAAATATTCAAACGGCTGGCACTGCCAATGCATTCAGGTGTCTTCTAGAAAATAACTTTGCTTAGTTGGTAGGTACTTTTACTCGGGTCTTGTCTATCTGCACTGAAGCATCTAAAGTAGGTATGTAAATAAATTTTAAACATTTCTTCTTTTCTTTTTCCTGTTCTATTTGACGGGCTGAGAGTAAAAGTGACCTATTTATAAGGTTCGCGCAAAAGTGGCTTAGAAAATCTTCCGCGCAAAAACGAATCGCGTGAGATTCCGGGCAAAAACGACTTAACTACTTAACTGCATTAACTTTGCATTACTTTTTGTAGTTAAACCGTTTTTTCCCGGAAATTTTCTACGATTAGTTTTTGCCCGGAATCTCACGTGAATCGTTTTTGCGCGGAACATTTTCTAAGCCACTTTTGCCCGAACCTTATAAATAGGTCACTTTTACTCTCAGCCCGTCATTTATCTCACCCTTTTTCTTTCTCAATTGATATTTAGCATTTTGTTTTTCTGTCAAAATATGAATGGCATAACGATGGCTTTCGAGAAAAACGTATTTAAAGTTTAAAGAAGCAACAACTTGCATTCTACACAAAATATTAATAACTGATCTGCGTTTCCAGGGCCATAAATTATATTTATAAATATTATATATATATATATTAGCTTCCGTAATTTTAGCCAGTATTGATTCAAGGGATCGTAAGGAAAATTCAACGGAGCCGTTACCTAGTTCTCTGAAAGCGCGCGGTGTAGTAATTCATAAAATTGGGTGTAACTTTAAAAATAGTTTGAATTTTTTAAAAATTTAAAAAGGTTATCGTTTTTAAAATATTAGGGATCCTAAAAATAAAATTAAAGAAATCATTTGCTCGACCGCAGAAACCGGAACACCACCTTCAATAACATGGATCGCATGGATTGCATCATTCATTTATAGATCGATTTTACCGTCTTCGTGCGTAATTACCTGAACACAGGACATTTAAAAACAAAATTAAATAATAAAAAAAACTGCAATGTAAACCTTTCAAGGATGATTTAGGTAAATGTAAAACTGAACATCTTTTCTTTTTTCTTGTCTTTATTACCTGTCAACCGCCTGTCCATTTTCAATTTCCGGTAAGGTACAATTTACAGTTAAAAAGCCCTTTTCAAAAGATGTTTCGTTTTAAAAATATCCGCCCCAAATGCCAAAAATGTAATCTTCTGTCTGTACGAAAACCATAAAATTCACCTTTCAAGGTAAGTCATCACGTACCATACGTTTAAATGTCTGAGAGAATCATCATAATTTTCACAACGTCAGGTAATTTACGGTGAAGATTGAATGGGGGAAAATGCCCTTTGTGAACAAAGCAACTCAAATATTCCGAAATATTGTGCGTACAACATGTATTTTGAATTGGCTGGTCTTTTCAACACCAGCGCCTATATTTTGGCACGTCCCATCAAGTAATATTTGCACGGAGCAGAGGAAAATTTTCTATTAATCATTCAATTTAACTTCTCAATTTGCTGCTTAATCACTTTCAAATTTCCGCTTAAGCACATGTGCCACCGTAGAAGCAGTTTTCCGAACAAATGGTCCATAATCGCTGGCAAATTCCTTGACACACCAGCTTTATGTGAACATTGCTGGAATGATTTAATTCGAACTTGTCATCTACAAAATCCACAATGATTAATAAAAATTGCATGTTTGTCGTCACATCGACAGTTTCTAAGGAATTACGTGCCTTAACGGCCGCATTAAACTTCGTGACTCCCACAATTTTTCCGCAATTTCGCGGATTGCTCGTCCTAAGCCACGTGTTTACTAGCTGCATAAGCCATTAATCACTTGTCATACATTAAGCTGGTGGTCGATTGAAAGCTCAGCGAAATCTCAAAGTCATTTTATATCGGTTTTAAGTCAATATCCTTTTAAAGCCATTACAGGATGCAGTACAATTATTTTCTTTCGAACGTAATTTATTGCTAGGTAAGTATAAGTCTAAAGAGGGTGTACATTGGTGACCCAAGGATATGGATTCCTGGGCAGGTGAAACAAACAGGAAAAGTTCTAACTTCTAGGGATTTATTGCAACTTAATCGAAATTGGATCATTAATTCTAGACTTACAATTGGAAAACGTTCTGTTTGACTGAGAGTATATTAAAACATACATATAAAGTTTGCTTTACACACTGAACTGGGACGTTAAGTTTTACCATATTTATAGACTTGTGATATGTGTTTACTGATTTATGCTATAAATGTGCGTTATTTTATTAAACGAGATTTATATGAAAACATTACAGAAGTGGTATACTGTTGAGTCAGCTGTCAGATAAAGGTTCGTTCTACCACAGTATGAAAATTCTCAATATCCATTAATCGTCAATGTAAATCGTCGATGTAAAATTGTTTGAGTAAAATTCGCGCAGTTATAATTTCATAATTTTCAATTGTTCATTTACCTAAAATCCTAATTACAGAGGCACAAAAAAAAAGTCGAAACCCAGAGGGCAGCCCCCCCTTACCCTATGTATTTTGGATATTCAGTAAAACCGAATATGAAAAAAAAAATGATTTTAATTATCCAATTTTCTGCTACCACCCTCTAGGGGACTGAAATTTCACTTTTTATGAAAATGTAAAAAGTAGGTATGTATATGCATATGTACATTGGTGCGCTGAAACCGAATATTACTATAAAGCATTATTTCAACCACTCAGTCACCCCTTACAACTTAAGTCAATGCTAAGAAATACAAATAATGAAAAAAAAGAGAAAAAAAAATGGAAATGGAAAGGAATAATAAATATGCAATAAAATGTGAAATATGACGTATAAAAAGAGAGAACATGGGTTGGGATGGAGTCAAAAACATTTCTTCATAATGGCTTTCCAAATTCACGAGCAATGAAAACATTAAATCATATTTCTTGACGATCTTATATGCAACAATAAATAGAGGCAAATGCAGGGTGTTTAAGATATGACGCCACAAAATAAATGCTGTGATATATCTCACCTAGCCAAAGAAAAAATTCTAGGGAAGGGAGGAGAGAAATCCCATCCGTTTGGGAGACTGGAGATTTCTTGGCTTACCGTTAACGTGGGAAGATGAAGTTTGGTACAAAATTAGTATACTATATTGGCCATCTTTCTGTTTTAGTACTTTTGGTCCAGGACTTAAGATACTGGAGTAGGTGTTGAAACCGCACTTGCCTTAATATTTTTGTAAAATGTATCGAAAATGGTACATTTATTGATGCTGTATTTTTCCTAATAATAGTAGGATAATTACTTATTTTTGATAAAATACCTTCGTCGCCCCTCTAGATATTCCGACCATAATTAATTGGATAGGAGTAATGGGGGCGTGGCAATGGAGTGCATCTTGAAGTGCGATTGAACACTTCCTGTACAAGAATGTCTTCTGAAAAATATTAAAAGACAAAATCATGTGATTTTCCTTTTTCGATGTTTTTATAAGGTTTAAGGTTGTATGTGGTTAGAAATATCATAAAATAAATAAATAAAACAACAGAACTATATTGGATTTTTTTTATTATTTTCATACAAGTCTTAAGGAATCCTTTGCATTAAAGAATTATGTAACTTTAAAATTAAAATTGTGTTTCCTAAGGCACTAAAGGCTCATTCAACAGAAACTTGATGCTATGGCAGTGCAGCACGAACCGTTACCGCTAGTTCATGCAGCTAAGATCATTACAAGTAACTATTTGACAAAATTTAAAATTGTGTTGGATCAATTCGTTGAGCCGCACGACCACCATGCAATGGGCCCCGGGTTCGAGACCAGATCTGCCCGTGGGTTTTATTACGACACTAAAATAATCCACTCCGTCTCTGGGCTGTTGTCTAGCTCGCAGCAATGCAAAAAACAAGACATTCAAGTTTCATCAATTCCCTTACCTTAATTCCCTTCCGGCAAAAACCATGCTAACGCATCAAAGGGTTATCCCCTAGGATTTGGCCACATCGTAAAACAACAAAAAAAAAACCTCGTTTTCGAGAAAAACGTCTGTGACGGACGCGAGAGTGATCTTATAATGGTCCGCTTTTTAACCGACTTCCCAAAAACACAGAGGTTCTAAGTTCGACGCGTATTAATTTTATGTCTGACCGGGCATAACTTCGTAACGCGTCAACCGATTTTGATGATTCTTTTTTTGTTGGGTAGAGTATGTTCACCGATTGGTACCATGTCAAAAAAATTTTTGGTAGAGTGGGGGGTGAAACCTAACTTTGTAACGCGTAGTCCCATTTGGATGGTTCTTTTTTCGTTGTACAGAGTATGATCCCCCATTGCTAATAGGGGAAAAAATTTGGCCTAGGGTGGTGGGAGGGGGAGGGTTAGTCTAACATTCTAACGCGTGGACCGATTTGGATAATTCTTTGTCTGTTGGGTAGAGTATGTTCCGTGGTTGATACCAGGAGAAAAAAGTTATGGTAGGATGGGGGTGGGGGGTGATGGTGGAACCTAACTTTGTAACGCGTGGCCCGATTTCGATGGTTCTTTTTCTGTTGTATAGAGTATGATCCCCCATTGCTAATAGGAGAATAATTTGGTGCTATGGTGATGGGTGGGGGGGGGGGAGGGGTTGTCTAACTTCGGAACGCGTGGACCGATTTGGATAATTCTTTTTCTATTGGGTAGAATATGATGCTTGGTTGATACTACGAGAAAACAAATGTTGCTGTGGTGAGGGGGGGGGGGGGAACCTAACTTTGTAACACGTGGACCGATTTGGATGGTTCTTTTGCTGTTGTATAGAGTTTGATCACCCATTGCTAATAGAAGAATAATTTGGCCCATGGTGGGGGGCTGGGCGAGAGGAGGAGTATTCTAACTTCGTAACGCGTGGACCGATTTGGATATTTCTTTTTCTTTTAAGTAGAGTATGTTCCTTGATTGATATGGTGAGAAAAAAAGTTTAGTGGAATGGGGGTGGGGTAGGGGGTTATAACTAACTTTTAACGCGTGGACCGATTTGGATGGTTCTTTTCATTGTATAGAGTCGAAGACACTAATAAGTGAAAAATAAAATAGTTTTTAAAAAAAAAGTTGAACCGACTTCACAAAAGCGCTAAAAAGCATAAAATAATTTTTAATTTTATATCTATTACGACATTTTGAAGTCGGTGCAAATTTAACAAATAAAACAACTACATAACCACAATTGAAAATTTACGTAATTCTACCTGAACGTTTCAGCTCACGGGATCAAAAGGAAGGACAATTAAATACTTTTGTTGTAGTTGTTTGGTTTGTTTAATTTTCACCGATTTTGAAATGTCGTAATAGATATAAAATTAAAAATTATTTTATGCTTTTTAGCGCTTTATGTGAAGTCGGTTCAACTTTTTTTTTAAAAACTATTTTTTTCTTTTTACTTCTGCGACAGTACCTTTTCGAAAATTAGTCCAGATATTCGAAGCGAAATTTCCGAACGCATCTTTTCACAAAGTTTCATCGCTTCTTTCTGGCTAAATTCCCAGAAACTATTACTTTTCTACTATATAAGGGTATTATAAAATTAGAATTTTAGTAATTAGAATTTTAGAAGCCCGGGATTTTGTGATTTCCACAAATTCCATTTGATGGACATTCAAATTAAGTTATTCGTCACTTTGCTGTAAATGTTGCCAGTTAATAAATTACCATGCTATATTAATTGGTACCTAAGTTTAAGTTTTAGCAAAATAGAGCTCTCTCACAGCTAAAAATATAGCTCTTCAGAAACCTTTTTATAACCTCTAATTACCTCGTATTTCGTAAAGTTTGAGTTAAGCTTCTTTAATTTTTTATAAAAAATAAGCTTTCCAAGGATACTCTGAGTTATTTCAAGACCGTCTTAAGTAGGCTGAATTTTATTGCAACCTATTTTTTAAAGAAACGTAAAGGTGAGTAAATAATTTATTTTGGGAAAGCGTTGGTGATAAGAAGATTAGAATTTTGAGAATATTCTGAATATCTATAAGACGGCATTTATTGAGAATTAAACTTACATAAATAGATACATACACTCAGCAATAGGGAAAGTAGCCTCCTTAAAATTGATTTAAAAAATATGTAAATGCCTAATTATGTTGAAAAATTGGTGTTATTATTTCAAATATTTCTGCTTATGTAATTTTATTGACTTTCTTATCCTAACATAGGTACAGATACGAGTATATTTTTCATATAAAATATTTCGGAACAACCATGCAGTAATTTAGTCACAGTTTTGGTTTTAATTGACTTTCGTCAACTAAAGCGCCGGCCTAACCACTTGAGAATCAGATGTACACATTTTGTACAAATTTGTTAATTTGAAAAAACAAATTAAATGTAAACTTTAATTACATAAAGAAACGAAAAAGTAATTAAGCAAAGAAAACTTACCATGTGCGTTAACAGCTAAAAATATTGTTATATCATTTGCGAAGACATACGTCGTAGTGTTAAGAAATTTAAAATTGACGTGGCTGTCAGTGGTAATATTGATTTTATTCGCTCTTTTTCATCGGACGTGAGGGCTCTTCTGGCTAAAGCTGGAAGGTCTGCTGCTGTGGGTGAAAGCGAGTCGCGTTCTGGGACTGTTGATGAGGTGGACGAGTCTCGTGTTTCTGTGACTCCTCAGGCGGTTGGCTGCATTTCTTCTGGTGTCTCAGCGCCGGCCAATGGCTCCCGTTCTTCTAGACAGGGTCCTGCGCAGAATACTCCGGAGTTGGCTTCTGTCTCTAACGTGGATGATCCGGATACGATTGTGGACAACAACATCAGCACTTTACGGCCAGCTAAGATCCCCAAGTATATTTTCATATCTACAATCCATCCCGATACTACTGAGGCAGAAGTCATCGCCCATCTTTCTCGTACTCGCGCTGCACCGGGTACTGTTGCGTGTAGACGGATTGGTTCCTCATGCAATCGATCTGGCTGTTCTTTTACTTCATCGTTCAGAGTGCTGGTTCCGGAGGTTTTATTCAATGAAGTTCTTTCTCCTGAGATTTGGCTCCACAATTCAATTGTGCGTGAATTTGTCCCAAGAATTCCATTTGGCTTGGCCGATGCGTCCACAAAAAACGCATTTCAGAAATGTCGATATACTGCGCAAACGTAATGGTCTTCGTTCCAAAACGGCTAGGCTCTTTAATGGCTCCAGCGATCTTTGCTTCAATGTAGTTTGTTTGACGGAAACGTGGCTGTTTCTCCATGCTCTCCGTCTAATATTTATGAAAGATTTGCCTCCTGCCTGGATGACCTCTAACACGCCTTGATGCCTTCCGACGAATTATTTTGGGTGACTTTAACCTGCCTGATGTTAGCTGGGAACTCTCTCACTCGGATGATGGCTTGGTTCCTTCTTTTCGGTCTGCCAATCAGTTTGCTTTTTCTTTCATAGATTGCTTCTTCAGGTTTAACACAGACTTACAGCATATCTAACTATCATGGAAGGTTCCTCGACCTCGTTTTTTCTACTGATCCTACCAGTACATCGGTAAGACGATGCTTGGTGCCCATTATTCCTGAATCGAATCATCACCCTGCGCTTCATATTGACTTTTTCATTTATCCAGTTATGATGGATTCTTGTGTGCCAGATGACGTTTTTTATAACTTCAGTAAGGCTGACCTCTCCGTAATCAACAACTGGCTCTCAGCTTGTGATTGGAGTAGCGTCCTCGATGAACGAGACATTAATGCGGCCGTAAGATCTTTTTATAATTTACTGTCTATCTGTTTTACTTACTGTGTCCCTATGTCTTAATCGAATAACTTCCGATCTAACCAGCATTGGTTTGATAGTTCCTTAAAACATTTAAGGAATGTTAAATGTAAGGCCTGTAACAGATTTTGTTCCTCTAGGAGCGACATTGACAATTTAACTTATTCCGATTTACGCAATCAATTTTTATCTGACTTAGTGTCTTCTTACAATAATTATATTATCAAAATGAAAGCATCCTTACGAGTCGATCCTAAGCGATTTTGGAGGTTCGTGAACTTGAAGCGTAATCCTGATGGCTATCCATCTTCCTTGTCTTTCGAAGACAGCGAAAGCAATGAGCCCTTGACGATAGCAAACCTTTTTGCCGATTTTTTTAAAACTGCGTTTCTGGACGATACCTGTAATATTAGCTTTAAGGTTTTTAAAGAGGTTTCCACCGACTTCTCTTCTTGACGAAGTTACGATTCTGAAGAAAATCTCTACCTTGATTGATAGTTTTTCAATTGGTCCTGACGGTATCCCCGCCTCAATCGTGAAAAGATGTTGGTCCGTTCTTGCTCCTATTCTGTGTTATTTATTTAATCTCTCAATTTGTTGTGGTGCTTTTCCGAAAGCTTGGAAAACCTCATTAATTATTCCCCTTCACAAAAAAAAATTGATAAATGTGAAATCTCAAACTATAGACCAATTGCTAATCTTCCACTTCTCGGGTTTCCACAAGTTTTTGTAAATTAGATTCACTCGTAATTGTGTGAATGCACTCAGAGGGTTTCTCTTCGTGGAGCTCTGTCTGATGTTATTTTCAACACTTCCGGTGTACCGCAGGGCTCCCACCTCGAGCCATTGTTATTTATAATTTATATTAATGATGTATCTACGATTCTGTCTCACTTAAATATTCTTTGCTACGCCGACGCCGCTAAGATATTTCGCACTGTGTCTGATAATTCCGATTGCCTACTTTTAAATTTTGACTTGGACGCCTTTCAGAATTGGTGTTCCATAACGACCTTTCCCTAAGTATCGGAAAGTGTACATATACGTCTTTCTCACGAAAAACGCCTCCCTTTCAATTTAACTTTACCGTAGAAGGTTGTCCTTTAACAACAGTTACTAAGACTAAGGACCTAGGTGTCTGGCTCAATTCCCAATTTTCTTTCGAGGATTATTTTGATGCCATAGTGAACAAGGCTAATATGACTTTTGGTTTCGTGAAGAGTTGGTCAAAGAAATTTTATGACTTTCTTCAGCTTTATTAAGATTACTTTTTTCTTTTCACTTTATGTAGTTTTTGCTTTTTATGAACCTTTCATACACTTAAAGAAAACTAAAAAACTACCTTTTGTTTTTTTTTATGGTTTTGACAAATTGTGGTCATCTGTCAGCATTTTCGAGATTTTGTTTTTGATAGAAATACTGAATAAAGAATACCTGAGACTTCCTGACCTCCTTTCCCATTAAATTATCTATGATTTGTCAAAATGATTAAGTTTGTGAACTGTACGCAAAATATATAAATTTTTCGATTTGTGCTACTAGTTTCTATGAAAAGGTTTGGCTAAAGCAATATAGCGAATGCACAAAAAAAGATATTTACACAGTTGGAAGTCGCCGGTGAAGAAAAATAATATGTTACCCTTCCGCCATGAGGATTTTGTAACGCCTGGACCAATTTCGATGATTCTTTGTCTGTTGGGTAGAGTATGTGCCCCGATTGATACCGCCTTCCACCGACTTCCAAATGTCGCAATAGATATAAAATTAAAATTATTTTTAGCTTTTTAGTGCTTTTTGTGAAGTCGGTAAATTTTTTTTTAAACTATTTTATTTTTCACTTTTTACTGTCGTCTACTCTGTATAACAGAAAAAGAACCATCCAAATCGGTCCACGCGTTAAAAAGTTATGTTCAACCCCCTACCCCACACTCCCCTTCCCGTCACAACAAAATTTTTTTTTAAACTACTTTTTACCAGTCTAATATGCTGGCCTAGAACACTATTTTACTTTGCGAGGTGAATTACAGTAGGTCCGAAGAATATGAGGAGCAAACATACACCATTATCACGCCATAGCTTCGAAAATCGATTTTTAAAATATTGAAATTGGTAGGTACTTGCTTCTTTACTAATACAAGGAAAGCTATAGCAGAACAGATTTACTTTATAGTTCCCTGATAAATAACTACTTTGATAGGGAAGATTCATCCAAATCATTTCTTATAATACCTTCGAACTTTTATTAAGTAAATATTTTACTAACCACCAGCCTCAAATAACGTCTCCGGCACGTCACTTGATATTTTCGTAATGAAACTAATTGCGTGCCAGAAACGTAAATGAAGTTTGGAACTTTTGAACCTTTTGGTATACGGTTTCCTTTTAATTGGCAGGAAAGGATGCAAGGTACAAATTTTCTATTGCTAATTGTCACTTTCCATAGTTCGGTACTTTCGTCCTAAATAGCACAGAACACTTTACATACGTAAAGTAGTACTATAATAGAAGAGGATTATTACTGAAAGACCACAATCGCTGTTTAAATGGGGTTGTGTTTGATTCTGCAAAAGAATTTCAATTGTTTTCGGATTTATTTCAATTTATGGTGACATATTTGTAATAGGGAAAGGCCAGTATGTACATCAAATGCTCCCAGTGGTGTGAACTATTTTCGGACTCTTTTTTAGTGAGCACTTTACCATACAACACCTATTTCAACTTTGAATTTACGGAGAAACTTTCCTATCGTAAATAAAAGGGTTTTTCCGCTGTTAAAGAATTTCTGTGCTATATGGCAGTGAAAAGTCACTTTGCTCAGAGTATGCGTTGCATCTCATATGATATGAATGCTATTTATGCAGGAGTCTTCTAAAGAAATTCTTTCCACGAAGTAAATTCCTTAAAAGTTATAGTTCGTTCTGCTTAATTCTATGGAACATATATTTAAGCAGTTGTATGAAAACTCAGATTTCACTTTTCATGTAGATTATTGTACATCTGGTAAAAGAGATATGGTGAAGCTGAGTAAGTAATTCTGCTATTCATTTCGAATACTGCATAAAATAAGGTTCTTTGAAATATTTCTATTTATCACGTAGGTTCTAGGTTAGATATACACTTTCGGATCGAGTTAATTGCGTTTTTGGTTTATAAATCTCTTAAAAGTTAAAGTTTACATTTGTGTGAAATTTCCCAACTCATTCACTTTTTCCTTTAATTTTACTCAAACAGAACATTTTTGTGAAAGGATCTGATGCCAGATATACTATGTATATATTATCTTGCTTTGCATTTGAAAACAAGACGGTTCCATAGAAATGTTATTACATGACTCTCATTTTTCGTAATAAATGTTGGCCTTTATTAAAAAAAATAATCATTATTAAATTCTGGGTAGCTTATATTTCCGTAAAAAAGCCTCCTGCTCTCTTTAAATTTTGAAGTAACTAAATTTTTTTAGAAAATTGAAGAGTGATGCAACCTTTGCATGGAAATGTAGAATTTGAAAGCAATGCTTTTCTCTACAGTTTTCTGTTTATCCCAGCCTCTTATAGTTGAGAATACTAATTAACCAATAAATTTACTAAATCTGAAAATACAATTACTGCATAGGATGACGGAAAGTCCTAATCAGGTTCAAATCATCCTTTTTTTCTGAATTCAATTTATATTTTAATAAAAGCTTAGAAATTGTATTAGAAATTAATTGAGGACGACCAAGGAAGAAACGAAATAAACGCGACTCATTTATATTTAACAAAAGATTTTATTTTGACTTGTTACTCGTGATACAGACCTTACAAAGTTCTTGGCAGAAGCGAATAGCTCTTCAAAAATGTTTTTGTTGTTAAACCTTATGATTAATGCAGTAGTACAAATGTAGCATAAAGTATGAATTGTATTATAGACATAATTTCAGCGTATCTCAATGCATTATTCAGATACTACATAGTTGTAAGTTCAAGTCCATGCATAAGCACATTACGTTTCTGACTGGTAAGAGCTCTGGTCAACACGTCAGGTATCATCTCATTAGTATTCAAATATTTTGATTCGATTCATCCCCCGTTTACCCGGTACCGGTACCTCAAATTAATTTGTTTTGTCCTTTGATGACAGACAGGATTTATGACGAGGAGTTTGGCTCCTTGATTGGCATTATAGATAATTAAATATTTTAAGTGATCTAATCCGATTTTTTGCATAAAGTTAAACCAATAAATCTCCTCCGTAATTACCACATCTTCAGCTTCAGCTTCAATGATAAGGCCACGGTTCGTTGCTTTTGGATTACTTATATTACAAAATGCACAAAATGTGCAGCAAAAATTCACTTGACCCGAGTTAATTTTCAAAAATAAAAATCAAAACAAACTACTTGTACACTCGAGCAATGTAAGAAATATAAAAATTTCTTAACATGATCGGCGTTTCTAATGAAGAAAAGTTAAACTCCTTTGGCTCGTTCTCAACAGCAGCACCAAAGGGTTAACTTTTCTTCAGCTGCTGGACGCCTTCGCGAAAAAACGAAAACTAGATTGAACTCCAACACAAAATATTTTAAAAACCGATCTAGACAGCTGTATCAAATAAAGATCACTTTCACTGTCACGCTAACCTTGCGGTAAAATTATTTTCACAAAATGCACAAAATGTGCAGCAAAAATTCACTTGACCCGAGTTAATTTTCAAAAATAAAAATCAAAACAAACTACTTGTACACTCGAGCAATGTAAGAAATATAAAAATTTCTTAACATGATCGGCGTTTCTAATGAAGAAAAGTTAAACTCCTTTGGCTCGTTCTCAACAGCAGCACCAAAGGGTTAACTTTTCTTCAGCTGCTGGACGCCTTCGCGAAAAAACGAAAACTAGATTGAACTCCAACACAAAATATTTTAAAAACCGATCTAGACAGCTGTATCAAATAAAGATCACTTTCACTGTCACGCTAACCTTGCGGTAAAATTATTTTCACAAAATGCACAAAATGTGCAGCAAAAATTCACTTGACCCGAGTTAATTTTCAAAAATAAAAATCAAAACAAACTACTTGTACACTCGAGCAATGTAAGAAATATAAAAATTTCTTAACATGATCGGCGTTTCTAATGAAGAAAAGTTAAACTCCTTTGGCTCGTTCTCAACAGCAGCACCAAAGGGTTAACTTTTCTTCAGCTGCTGGACGCCTTCGCGAAAAAACGAAAACTAGATTGAACTCCAACACAAAATATTTTAAAAACCGATCTAGACAGCTGTATCAAATAAAGATCACTTTCACTGTCACGCTAACCTTGCGGTAAAATTATTTTCACAAAATGCACAAAATGTGCAGCAAAAATTCACTTGACCCGAGTTAATTTTCAAAAATAAAAATCAAAACAAACTACTTGTACACTCGAGCAATGTAAGAAATATAAAAATTTCTTAACATGATCGGCGTTTCTAATGAAGAAAAGTTAAACTCCTTTGGCTCGTTCTCAACAGCAGCACCAAAGGGTTAACTTTTCTTCAGCTGCTGGACGCCTTCGCGAAAAAACGAAAACTAGATTGAACTCCAACACAAAATATTTTAAAAACCGATCTAGACAGCTGTATCAAATAAAGATCACTTTCACTGTCACGCTAACCTTGCGGTAAAATTATTTTCACAAAATGCACAAAATGTGCAGCAAAAATTCACTTGACCCGAGTTAATTTTCAAAAATAAAAATCAAAACAAACTACTTGTACACTCGAGCAATGTAAGAAATATAAAAATTTCTTAACATGATCGGCGTTTCTAATGAAGAAAAGTTAAACTCCTTTGGCTCGTTCTCAACAGCAGCACCAAAGGGTTAACTTTTCTTCAGCTGCTGGACGCCTTCGCGAAAAAACGAAAACTAGATTGAACTCCAACACAAAATATTTTAAAAACCGATCTAGACAGCTGTATCAAATAAAGATCACTTTCACTGTCACGCTAACCTTGCGGTAAAATTATTTTCACAAAATGCACAAAATGTGCAGCAAAAATTCACTTGACCCGAGTTAATTTTCAAAAATAAAAATCAAAACAAACTACTTGTACACTCGAGCAATGTAAGAAATATAAAAATTTCTTAACATGATCGGCGTTTCTAATGAAGAAAAGTTAAACTCCTTTGGCTCGTTCTCAACAGCAGCACCAAAGGGTTAACTTTTCTTCAGCTGCTGGACGCCTTCGCGAAAAAACGAAAACTAGATTGAACTCCAACACAAAATATTTTAAAAACCGATCTAGACAGCTGTATCAAATAAAGATCACTTTCACTGTCACGCTAACCTTGCGGTAAAATTATTTTCACAAAATGCACAAAATGTGCAGCAAAAATTCACTTGACCCGAGTTAATTTTCAAAAATAAAAATCAAAACAAACTACTTGTACACTCGAGCAATGTAAGAAATATAAAAATTTCTTAACATGATCGGCGTTTCTAATGAAGAAAAGTTAAACTCCTTTGGCTCGTTCTCAACAGCAGCACCAAAGGGTTAACTTTTCTTCAGCTGCTGGACGCCTTCGCGAAAAAACGAAAACTAGATTGAACTCCAACACAAAATATTTTAAAAACCGATCTAGACAGCTGTATCAAATAAAGATCACTTTCACTGTCACGCTAACCTTGCGGTAAAATTACTTTCACAAAATGCACAAAATGTGCAGCAAAAATTCACTTGACCCGAGTTAATTTTCAAAAATAAAAATCAAAACAAACTACTTGTACACTCGAGCAATGTAAGAAATATAAAAATTTCTTAACATGATCGGCGTTTCTAATGAAGAAAAGTTAAACTCCTTTGGCTCGTTCTCAACAGCAGCACCAAAGGGTTAACTTTTCTTCAGCTGCTGGACGCCTTCGCGAAAAAACGAAAACTAGATTGAACTCCAACACAAAATATTTTAAAAACCGATCTAGACAGCTGTATCAAATAAAGATCACTTTCACTGTCACGCTAACCTTGCGGTAAAATTATTTTCACAAAATGTGCAGCAAAAATTCACTTGACCCGAGTTAATTTTCAAAAATAAAAATCAAAACAAACTACTTGTACACTCGAGCAATGTAAGAAATATAAAAATTTTTCTTACATTGCTCGAGTGTACAAGTAGTTTGTTTTGATTTTTATTTTTGAAAATTAACTCGGGTCAAGTGAATTTTTGCTGCACATTTTGTGCATTTTGTGAAAATAATTTTACCGCAAGGTTAGCGTGACAGTGAAAGTGATCTTTATTTGATACAGCTGTCTAGATCGGTTTTTAAAATATTTTGTGTTGGAGTTCAATCTAGTTTTCGTTTTTTCGCGAAGGCGTCCAGCAGCTGAAGAAAAGTTAACCCTTTGGTGCTGCTGTTGAGAACGAGCCAAAGGAGTTTAACTTTTCTTCATTAGAAACGCCGATCATGTTAAGAAATTTTTATATTTCTTACATTGCTCGAGTGTACAAGTAGTTTGTTTTGATTTTTATTTTTGAAAATTAACTCGGGTCAAGTGAATTTTTGCTGCACATTTTGTGCATTTTGTGAAAGTAATTTTACCGCAAGGTTAGCGTGACAGTGAAAGTGATCTTTATTTGATACAGCTGTCTAGATCGGTTTTTAAAATATTTTGTGTTGGAGTTCAATCTAGTTTTCGTTTTTTCGCGAAGGCGTCCAGCAGCTGAAGAAAAGTTAACCCTTTGGTGCTGCTGTTGAGAACGAGCCAAAGGAGTTTAACTTTTCTTCATTAGAAACGCCGATCATGTTAAGAAATTTTTATATTTCTTACATTGCTCGAGTGTACAAGTAGTTTGTTTTGATTTTTATTTTTGAAAATTAACTCGGGTCAAGTGAATTTTTGCTGCACATTTTGTGCATTTTGTGAAAGTAATTTTACCGCAAGGTTAGCGTGACAGTGAAAGTGATCTTTATTTGATACAGCTGTCTAGATCGGTTTTTAAAATATTTTGTGTTGGAGTTCAATCTAGTTTTCGTTTTTTCGCGAAGGCGTCCAGCAGCTGAAGAAAAGTTAACCCTTTGGTGCTGCTGTTGAGAACGAGCCAAAGGAGTTTAACTTTTCTTCATTAGAAACGCCGATCATGTTAAGAAATTTTTATATTTCTTACATTGCTCGAGTGTACAAGTAGTTTGTTTTGATTTTTATTTTTGAAAATTAACTCGGGTCAAGTGAATTTTTGCTGCACATTTTGTGCATTTTGTGAAAGTAATTTTACCGCAAGGTTAGCGTGACAGTGAAAGTGATCTTTATTTGATACAGCTGTCTAGATCGGTTTTTAAAATATTTTGTGTTGGAGTTCAATCTAGTTTTCGTTTTTTCGCGAAGGCGTCCAGCAGCTGAAGAAAAGTTAACCCTTTGGTGCTGCTGTTGAGAACGAGCCAAAGGAGTTTAACTTTTCTTCATTAGAAACGCCGATCATGTTAAGAAATTTTTATATTTCTTACATTGCTCGAGTGTACAAGTAGTTTGTTTTGATTTTTATTTTTGAAAATTAACTCGGGTCAAGTGAATTTTTGCTGCACATTTTGTGCATTTTGTGAAAATAATTTTACCGCAAGGTTAGCGTGACAGTGAAAGTGATCTTTATTTGATACAGCTGTCTAGATCGGTTTTTAAAATATTTTGTGTTGGAGTTCAATCTAGTTTTCGTTTTTTCGCGAAGGCGTCCAGCAGCTGAAGAAAAGTTAACCCTTTGGTGCTGCTGTTGAGAACGAGCCAAAGGAGTTTAACTTTTCTTCATTAGAAACGCCGATCATGTTAAGAAATTTTTATATTTCTTACATTGCTCGAGTGTACAAGTAGTTTGTTTTGATTTTTATTTTTGAAAATTAACTCGGGTCAAGTGAATTTTTGCTGCACATTTTGTGCATTTTGTGAAAATAATTTTACCGCAAGGTTAGCGTGACAGTGAAAGTGATCTTTATTTGATACAGCTGTCTAGATCGGTTTTTAAAATATTTTGTGTTGGAGTTCAATCTAGTTTTCGTTTTTTCGCGAAGGCGTCCAGCAGCTGAAGAAAAGTTAACCCTTTGGTGCTGCTGTTGAGAACGAGCCAAAGGAGTTTAACTTTTCTTCATTAGAAACGCCGATCATGTTAAGAAATTTTTATATTTCTTACATTGCTCGAGTGTACAAGTAGTTTGTTTTGATTTTTATTTTTGAAAATTAACTCGGGTCAAGTGAATTTTTGCTGCACATTTTGTGCATTTTGTGAAAATAATTTTACCGCAAGGTTAGCGTGACAGTGAAAGTGATCTTTATTTGATACAGCTGTCTAGATCGGTTTTTAAAATATTTTGTGTTGGAGTTCAATCTAGTTTTCGTTTTTTCGCGAAGGCGTCCAGCAGCTGAAGAAAAGTTAACCCTTTGGTGCTGCTGTTGAGAACGAGCCAAAGGAGTTTAACTTTTCTTCATTAGAAACGCCGATCATGTTAAGAAATTTTTATATTTCTTACATTGCTCGAGTGTACAAGTAGTTTGTTTTGATTTTTATTTTTGAAAATTAACTCGGGTCAAGTGAATTTTTGCTGCACATTTTGTGCATTTTGTGAAAATAATTTTACCGCAAGGTTAGCGTGACAGTGAAAGTGATCTTTATTTGATACAGCTGTCTAGATCGGTTTTTAAAATATTTTGTGTTGGAGTTCAATCTAGTTTTCGTTTTTTCGCGAAGGCGTCCAGCAGCTGAAGAAAAGTTAACCCTTTGGTGCTGCTGTTGAGAACGAGCCAAAGGAGTTTAACTTTTCTTCATTAGAAACGCCGATCATGTTAAGAAATTTTTATATTTCTTACATTGCTCGAGTGTACAAGTAGTTTGTTTTGATTTTTATTTTTGAAAATTAACTCGGGTCAAGTGAATTTTTGCTGCACATTTTGTGCATTTTGTGAAAATAATTTTACCGCAAGGTTAGCGTGACAGTGAAAGTGATCTTTATTTGATACAGCTGTCTAGATCGGTTTTTAAAATATTTTGTGTTGGAGTTCAATCTAGTTTTCGTTTTTTCGCGAAGGCGTCCAGCAGCTGAAGAAAAGTTAACCCTTTGGTGCTGCTGTTGAGAACGAGCCAAAGGAGTTTAACTTTTCTTCATTAGAAACGCCGATCATGTTAAGAAATTTTTATATTTCTTACATTGCTCGAGTGTACAAGTAGTTTGTTTTGATTTTTATTTTTGAAAATTAACTCGGGTCAAGTGAATTTTTGCTGCACATTTTGTGCATTTTGTGAAAATAATTTTACCGCAAGGTTAGCGTGACAGTGAAAGTGATCTTTATTTGATACAGCTGTCTAGATCGGTTTTTAAAATATTTTGTGTTGGAGTTCAATCTAGTTTTCGTTTTTTCGCGAAGGCGTCCAGCAGCTGAAGAAAAGTTAACCCTTTGGTGCTGCTGTTGAGAACGAGCCAAAGGAGTTTAACTTTTCTTCATTAGAAACGCCGATCATGTTAAGAAATTTTTATATTTCTTACATTGCTCGAGTGTACAAGTAGTTTGTTTTGATTTTTATTTTTGAAAATTAACTCGGGTCAAGTGAATTTTTGCTGCACATTTTGTGCATTTTGTGAAAGTAATTTTACCGCAAGGTTAGCGTGACAGTGAAAGTGATCTTTATTTGATACAGCTGTCTAGATCGGTTTTTAAAATATTTTGTGTTGGAGTTCAATCTAGTTTTCGTTTTTTCGCGAAGGCGTCCAGCAGCTGAAGAAAAGTTAACCCTTTGGTGCTGCTGTTGAGAACGAGCCAAAGGAGTTTAACTTTTCTTCATTAGAAACGCCGATCATGTTAAGAAATTTTTATATTTCTTACATTGCTCGAGTGTACAAGTAGTTTGTTTTGATTTTTATTTTTGAAAATTAACTCGGGTCAAGTGAATTTTTGCTGCACATTTTGTGCATTTTGTGAAAATAATTTTACCGCAAGGTTAGCGTGACAGTGAAAGTGATCTTTATTTGATACAGCTGTCTAGATCGGTTTTTAAAATATTTTGTGTTGGAGTTCAATCTAGTTTTCGTTTTTTTGCGAAGGCGTCCAGCAGCTGAAGAAAAGTTAACCCTTTGGTGCTGCTGTTGAGAACGAGCCAAAGGAGTTTAACTTTTCTTCATTAGAAACGCCGATCATGTTAAGAAATTTTTATATTTCTTACATTGCTCGAGTGTACAAGTAGTTTGTTTTGATTTTTATTTTTGAAAATTAACTCGGGTCAAGTGAATTTTTGCTGCACATTTTGTGCATTTTGTGAAAGTAATTTTACCGCAAGGTTAGCGTGACAGTGAAAGTGATCTTTATTTGATACAGCTGTCTAGATCGGTTTTTAAAATATTTTGTGTTGGAGTTCAATCTAGTTTTCGTTTTTTCGCGAAGGCGTCCAGCAGCTGAAGAAAAGTTAACCCTTTGGTGCTGCTGTTGAGAACGAGCCAAAGGAGTTTAACTTTTCTTCATTAGAAACGCCGATCATGTTAAGAAATTTTTATATTTCTTACATTGCTCGAGTGTACAAGTAGTTTGTTTTGATTTTTATTTTTGAAAATTAACGCGGGTCAAGTGAATTTTTGCTGCACATTTTGTGCATTTTGTGAAAGTAATTTTACCGCAAGGTTAGCGTGACAGTGAAAGTGATCTTTATTTGATACAGCTGTCTAGATCGGTTTTTAAAATATTTTGTGTTGGAGTTCAATCTAGTTTTCGTTTTTTCGCGAAGGCGTCCAGCAGCTGAAGAAAAGTTAACCCTTTGGTGCTGCTGTTGAGAACGAGCCAAAGGAGTTTAACTTTTCTTCATTAGAAACGCCGATCATGTTAAGAAATTTTTATATTTCTTACATTGCTCGAGTGTACAAGTAGTTTGTTTTGATTTTTATTTTTGAAAATTAACTCGGGTCAAGTGAATTTTTGCTGCACATTTTGTGCATTTTGTGAAAATAATTTTACCGCAAGGTTAGCGTGACAGTGAAAGTGATCTTTATTTGATACAGCTGTCTAGATCGGTTTTTAAAATATTTTGTGTTGGAGTTCAATCTAGTTTTCGTTTTTTCGCGAAGGCGTCCAGCAGCTGAAGAAAAGTTAACCCTTTGGTGCTGCTGTTGAGAACGAGCCAAAGGAGTTTAACTTTTCTTCATTAGAAACGCCGATCATGTTAAGAAATTTTTATATTTCTTACATTGCTCGAGTGTACAAGTAGTTTGTTTTGATTTTTATTTTTGAAAATTAACTCGGGTCAAGTGAATTTTTGCTGCACATTTTGTGCATTTTGTGAAAATAATTTTACCGCAAGGTTAGCGTGACAGTGAAAGTGATCTTTATTTGATACAGCTGTCTAGATCGGTTTTTAAAATATTTTGTGTTGGAGTTCAATCTAGTTTTCGTTTTTTCGCGAAGGCGTCCAGCAGCTGAAGAAAAGTTAACCCTTTGGTGCTGCTGTTGAGAACGAGCCAAAGGAGTTTAACTTTTCTTCATTAGAAACGCCGATCATGTTAAGAAATTTTTATATTTCTTACATTGCTCGAGTGTACAAGTAGTTTGTTTTGATTTTTATTTTTGAAAATTAACTCGGGTCAAGTGAATTTTTGCTGCACATTTTGTGCATTTTGTGAAAATAATTTTACCGCAAGGTTAGCGTGACAGTGAAAGTGATCTTTATTTGATACAGCTGTCTAGATCGGTTTTTAAAATATTTTGTGTTGGAGTTCAATCTAGTTTTCGTTTTTTCGCGAAGGCGTCCAGCAGCTGAAGAAAAGTTAACCCTTTGGTGCTGCTGTTGAGAACGAGCCAAAGGAGTTTAACTTTTCTTCATTAGAAACGCCGATCATGTTAAGAAATTTTTATATTTCTTACATTGCTCGAGTGTACAAGTAGTTTGTTTTGATTTTTATTTTTGAAAATTAACTCGGGTCAAGTGAATTTTTGCTGCACATTTTGTGCATTTTGTGAAAATAATTTTACCGCAAGGTTAGCGTGACAGTGAAAGTGATCTTTATTTGATACAGCTGTCTAGATCGGTTTTTAAAATATTTTGTGTTGGAGTTCAATCTAGTTTTCGTTTTTTCGCGAAGGCGTCCAGCAGCTGAAGAAAAGTTAACCCTTTGGTGCTGCTGTTGAGAACGAGCCAAAGGAGTTTAACTTTTCTTCATTAGAAACGCCGATCATGTTAAGAAATTTTTATATTTCTTACATTGCTCGAGTGTACAAGTAGTTTGTTTTGATTTTTATTTTTGAAAATTAACTCGGGTCAAGTGAATTTTTGCTGCACATTTTGTGCATTTTGTGAAAGTAATTTTACCGCAAGGTTAGCGTGACAGTGAAAGTGATCTTTATTTGATACAGCTGTCTAGATCGGTTTTTAAAATATTTTGTGTTGGAGTTCAATCTAGTTTTCGTTTTTTCGCGAAGGCGTCCAGCAGCTGAAGAAAAGTTAACCCTTTGGTGCTGCTGTTGAGAACGAGCCAAAGGAGTTTAACTTTTCTTCATTAGAAACGCCGATCATGTTAAGAAATTTTTATATTTCTTACATTGCTCGAGTGTACAAGTAGTTTGTTTTGATTTTTATTTTTGAAAATTAACTCGGGTCAAGTGAATTTTTGCTGCACATTTTGTGCATTTTGTGAAAATAATTTTACCGCAAGGTTAGCGTGACAGTGAAAGTGATCTTTATTTGATACAGCTGTCTAGATCGGTTTTTAAAATATTTTGTGTTGGAGTTCAATCTAGTTTTCGTTTTTTCGCGAAGGCGTCCAGCAGCTGAAGAAAAGTTAACCCTTTGGTGCTGCTGTTGAGAACGAGCCAAAGGAGTTTAACTTTTCTTCATTAGAAACGCCGATCATGTTAAGAAATTTTTATATTTCTTACATTGCTCGAGTGTACAAGTAGTTTGTTTTGATTTTTATTACTTATATTAGCATATATACTCGTTAAGCTTACAAGGATTGCTTGCCGGAGGATTAGCCCAATACATGGTCCTGGCTAATGCGCTTTCTTGACCTCTTTTTAAGTCTTTTTGTGTCCTTGACATCTCTTTTCCGGTGACTGCCTCACCGAACATATATCCCTTTGGTTACATCGTCCGTGAGTTTGTCCCCAAGGCTCATCCTGGCTCGATTGTCAGCAAGGTCTCCTACAACTATGACAATGTAACATGTTGCGCTCCAAAACCTGGCAATTATTTTCTGCTTCCGGCTACTCTGATTTATGTGCTCCAGTTGGCGGTTGGGCAGTTTCTGCTGTCAGAACCGGCATTCCTCTCTCACACCAGCAGGTCACCGGCTCCAACGAACTCGAATTTTTATGCGTCGCCTTACACTCACTCAAAGAAGCTTATATGCTTTCACGATATGCGTTCCCCCTGGTTCACCTTCAGGTATATTTGACCAAATCTGTGCGTCCATTGACACCGAGCGATGCCATGCTGCCTTCCGTTGAGACCGTTGTTTTTGGCGACTTTAACCTTCCCAGTATTGGTTGCATTCGGTCCTCTGAGACTGTAATGCTTTCCTATTCGTGTGCTCCCCAGCACGTTCTGTTCGTCCTCGACACCTGCCCCGGGGCCTTTCTCAGTGCAGCGACCTCGCAAACGACTCGGGAAGATCATTGGACCTTGTTTCCTCGACGGACCCTTGATTCCAGAGTCCAGCCACCATGTTGCATTCCAAGTTCTCCTGTGTTTTAAGGCTCCTGACAGATCTTCTTCCTTCATTGGGGGCTGTTCCATTAACTTCAGAGCGGCTGATTTCTTTATGTTCAAGAACGGAATTTGTGTTTCCCGAGTCCGACGTTGACCTGTTGATAGATTGCTCTTTCTATGACGTTCTATATACCTGTTTTACTCAAAGTGTTGCGGCCTCTTTTTCTTGATCTTCTCGCCCTCAAACACCTCTAGGGGTAACGCAGACTACTAGACTACAAGACTACTACGACCAGACAGGCCCACTCTGCTTTCCAGCCCTAGACAATTCTGATGGTTTATAAATTTTAAGCGACGCAGCGAGGGTTGCCACTACTCTGTTAGTTTTGGTTACCACAAGAGCAGTGACCCCGCTGAGGTAGCCAATTTTATTAATTTATTTGTGTACATTGCTTCTATACAAATGTTGGCCGGTTATCTAAAATATATAAACAAAGGAGGACAAAAGATAAGAGGTAAGGGGCTTTTTAATGGGCAAGCAAACCGAACGGTTTTTAAAGAAGATACTGAGAAATAAAAAAGTAAAAGCACTTGTTGTACTTCCACAAAATAGGAGTAATAATTTCTTTGGGATGGTAATCGCTCAAAAATATGAGCGCTCAAAGAAAAATGATGAATGTTTCGACCGAAAGTGCAAGCTGGTCATCATCAGCGTGGTACTTGCACTTTCCACCGTGGACATCCATGACGGAAGGTCAAAACACATCTCCTATAAGTACTCAGTTTTAAATCTATGTACGAATTATTTATGAAGAGGATTTTTAGTCCATGAAATTCATAAAATACCAATACTGGTTAAATATTGTTTAATCAGAAAGTTTCCTTTCGGTAAACACTTTCTTTTACTTTTTCATTTTTAAATAGATGACTTCCACGAAGTGTTTGCCGAAAGAAAACTATCTGATTAAAAGATACTGATAGTTATAAAGAGGATGGACAACATATATTGTATCGCTGTGTGTTATATTGCTTTTTGTGCTATCTATTACAATTCCGGAGAAGAGTAGTAGTACTTTGCAAGATCTCGGCTCATTCAAAATGTATAAAAAATATAAGAGAATTATCAATTGTTAACCTAGCTCTGAACAGTCATGTGATGATTCTTATCTAGTAGCCATTCTTAGTTATAGTAGTTAACTAAAAAAAAGTTGTTTTGCTTTCGTTTTACTTACTAAGAAGCCTTTTTTACCGATCAGCTCTCCGTTTCTGGTGTCTTTCAAGTTAGCGGATTCAGGAACTTCCTGGACAGACAATAAGACTAATCTTTTCTTCAGACCCAGTTAACTCGGCTGTCGCGGAAAGCAACCATCTCCTCTCCTCCCTCGATCTTCACCATCCTCACCTGTTCCTCATTTTCTCCTATGTACACCCTCACGCCCTTTCTGTTTCCTTCAATTTTCGTAAAGGAGACTTTGAGAAATTAAGTCACTTGCTCCTCACCTCTAACATTGGCACTATCCCTCAACATCTTCTAATTGACGTTGCTTTAGAGGCATTCTATTTGGAAATACAAGCTTGTCCATCCTCTTTCCCGTAAGAACTGCTCCGCATCCCCCGTATGGTACGACAAATAATTACGCTCTCCCCGCAACAGTAGAAATAAACGTTGGCAAACTTTTCTTTTAACCCAGACTGAGTCTGACTATTCTTTCTTCATATCTGCTTATACCTCTTTTTCTGAACGTTGTGATACTATGAGTACCTCCAAAACATGGAAGCTATCATGATATCCATACCCAAACGTTTTTATAACTTCATTAATTCCAAGAAGAAATCCAATGGTTACCCCTCCTCACTAAAGCTCGAGAATACTGCTTCGTGTGATCCTAAGGTTATCACCAACCTCTTTGCACACTTCTTCAGTAAATATTTCAGCGACAAATCCCTACAACCTGACCTTAACTACTTTTCATTCATGCACAAACGTCGTTTACATCTTTCGACACTGATCCCGAACTAATCGCCACCAGTATTAACGGGCTTGAGGACGACTTTCACCCAGGTACCGATAGCATTCCGGTCAGCGTTCTGAAAAAGTATGCTATGCATCTAGTTCAACCCCTTACTTTGCTTTTCCGCCTCTCGGTTACTCAAGGTGTTTTCCCTTAATTATGAAAAAACTCGTATATTATTCCCATCTTCAAAAAAGGCTGCAAGAACGATGTGTCCAACTACAGACCCATTGATAAATATATCAAAACCTGCGGTAGCAACCGGGCAATGCATAATAAAACGTAGCCAAGTAACTAATGCGGGAGAAGATTAACTCTTGAAAAATCCCCTAACTCCAAGGTTGTTGTAGGCCATGCCAGGAGAGTATGCAGTAGTATCCCCCTATCTGCAGGACCCAGGGGTAATTTGGTCGCGAATGACGTCTTCTCAGGCACTTCTGTAGGAGTGCAGGTGGAGGGTATGGTAGGCGCTAATAGGTTGGCTATACCCATGGTACCCACAACACAACATAAGCAGCTTTGGGAAAATTACCTTTTGAAGATTCTGTGGCGGCTACGGAGGCTAGCTCGCTCCCGCCGGCTGAAACTGCTGTAGCAGTCCTGGACTAAGGTGCCATTGGCAAAATAATAAATAGCACTTCTTCAGGTGCGGCGGTGCAGAGATGGTAGACTCTAACGAGTTGGCTATCTCCGCGGTACACGCACCAGTAGAATATGCAGACCTGCTTTCCGAAGGGTTAGCTTCGGTTAATCCGGAGGAGGTTACTGGTCCTGGCTCTGGACTAAAGCTTTATGGCCTGGAACCCTTCAATGCCGTGGACAAAGAAGGGTTGAAGGTTGTAATAAACGCATGGACCAAGAAGGAACACTGGAGATGGTGGAACAGCATGGATTCCTGCAGATAGGCTAGGATTCTAGCAGTGACCAGGAAACCGAGGTTTTTCGTTAGAAAATTTTTTTACGTATTTTTGAACTAAAAGAAAAAATAAAAAAAAATTCGATTTTTGATTTTTGAATAATGAAACAACAATGGCCTTAACAATAAAAAATTAAAATAAAATACGTGAAAAATCTCGGGCACCTAAAAGCGTGGAAGCGTACGGAAGTGGAATTTAAAAAAAAAATACGAAAACACGGAGAAAACGCATTTTCCCAGAAATGAGAGCTAACTAGATCTACCCCCCCCCCCCCCCCCCCCTCAACCACTATATTGTATATTTCATCGAAATTGTTGGAGCCATTTTCGAGAACGCGATTGCAAACAAATTTATAAATATTGTTAGCAGAATATTGTACGATTAGCCAACTGTGTGTCAATAGTGCTTTTTAATATTTATTAAATCCCCACATAAAGTCAGCTATTAATTTAAAATACAGTAGCTTTGTGAGTCAAAATTAAAACAAATTACTTTTCTTTACCTGGCAAACACTGTCTGCTTTGTTTTACCTCTAGCTCTGCAATTTAGTTTTAATTTAAATTTTCCTTTTTATAAATTTCCTTCCTTTTAAGCACGCTTAATATCCATATTACTGAATATTTTGCTAAGCCCGAGTAGTCTTAAAAATTTTAATAACAAAAATATTTGATTGTCAGATTGCTCTTAGAAAATTTTCTATTAATATGGATGGATCACTGTGAAAATTTTTAGTGGAACATTCACAACTTATGTCGCCATAAACTAAAACATTTTTGACATAAACCCTGGTTTATAGCGTGGACTATTTGGTACAGTTTGTGTAGCATTCCTTGCATGTTTACGAATGTATGCTGTGGTGATAATTCCCATCCGAACAAAATCTTTCATCAAAAAGGGATGTAGTTAAACATCAAATAAAAAGGAAGCCGCACATCAGTCTGCATTTTGTAACAATTTTCGATTTATTTAACTTTGTAGTGACCCACTTTAGAGTTTTAGTGTAATTTTCAACAGGACAACTTCCGCAATTTTGAAGTAACTCTTGAGAGCGGATGAATGCTGTAGCTATAATTTGACTCAAAGTGTATCCTTTCGCTGATATAGTCGGAACATACATTGCTGGCGAAAATTGCTTTTCTCTTTAAAAAATATTATTCAGGAAAACACTTTCTGAAATATCAAGGCAAGGAGAAATTATTTTAAGTGGAAAACTTAATAACTTTATGAGAAGCGCCTAATTAAAAAGTTGAAATATTGGAAATAAGCATAAAAATAAATCTTCATAGACACTTAAAAATGTGGAAATTACGAGAGTTATGAAAAGGGCAAAAGTTCTTTATTTAGAAAAATTTTTCAATTGAGAGATCTTGGAAAAATTAGAACGGAAAAAAAGTTTCAAGTGGAAATACTCATTTTGAAAAATTTTATTTTTAATACCCCCTTGAAATCTCGTGAAGCAAGCCATTTGTGGAACGCTTTACCAGAACATTATTCAAATGAAAAAAGTACATACGAAGAATATACATAAATGATACAAACGGCGTGTAATACAGCTACTAAGCTACCTATCTATCTCTGTTACTGATATTTTTAACAGTTAGTATAATATGCGTAGTAAAGCTCTTAGGGGCGTGGGTCGTAGCCTCGGGCTATCTACCATATGATTCACCGGCCTCGCTCCCGGGTGGGGAGGTGGCGGCTCTGGTGAAACACTGCAAGGAGAGAAATGTGGGACTACTATTAGGTTGCGATACGAACGCCTACAATACATTGTGGGGCAGCACAGACGACAACCGGAGAGGCGAAGATTTGCTAGAATTCGCGGTTGGTAACAACTTGGCAATTCTAAACAGGCGGACAGATCCAACCTTCGTGGATAGAAGGCGTAAGGGGGTTATTTAAGTCACCTTTAGCAATACTAAGTTGTTGGACAGAGTGCTCAACCGGAGAGTGGCTGATGTGATGACGGTGTCAGATCATAGAGCCATAACTTTTGACATTCGATATGGGGTATACAAGAGGCAGAGTAGGAGGCTGATCAGATTACCTAATAACATCAACACCCAAAAATATATGGAGGTGTTAAGGGAGAAACTGATGGCATGGACGCACAGAGTACGCGAAAACACACTGCATGTAGAGGGGCAATTACACACTATACAAAAGGCTGTAATGGAGGCGTATCGCAAATCCTGCACTTCAACTGAAGTAATGGACCAGGACCCAACCCCTTGGTGGGACAGGGAACTGGAAGCACGGAAGAATAAGTGAGTGCAGGAAGGTCTTCAACCGAGCCATACGGAATCAGGTTGCCGAAGCCTGTGGCAGATACAAAGCCTTAAAGAAAGCTCTACGTAGAAAAAAGAGAGAATCGTGGAGAGACTTCTGCTCGAACACGAGAAATATATCTGAAGTCTGCCGACTTCACAATATGGTCTCAATTGACCCGGTCTCCAGATTCGGATTGGTTAGGGACAGAACGCGAAAGACCTCGGACGAAACAAATGAAATCCTGCTGGAAACTCACTTTCCGGGAAGCTTCAAATCGGACATGCCGTGACATATGAGGAAACAGGGTGCGAATGCCACGGATCGCTCTCAGGCGGAAAGGATTGTGACGCTTGAGGGGGTAAGCTGATCTATTAGATCGTTAGAACTATTCAAGGCAGCAGGTTTGGATGGTATATTCCCAGCCCTAATTCAGTGGGGCAGTGAGATTGTAACACCAATACTTAGGGGAATATATGCATATGCACCATTCAAAGCAGCAGGTTTAGATGGTATATTCCCAGGTCTGATTCATTGGGCATATGTCCCGCTTTCGTGGAGAGAGGCTTAGGTCATATTTTTACCAAAACCGGAAAAAAATACTATACTGAGCTGAATTCCTTTATACCCGTGAGCCTGACGTCTTTTCTATTGAAGGCAATGGAGAGGCTTACCACATCGAGGGGACTTCGCTCACTAGTTATCCACTAAGTAGGAACCAGCAGGCCTATTGTCCTTGGAGATCTACTGAAACAGCACTCCATCAGATGTGCGAGTGGCAGAAGAAGACCTTAATGGAAAGGGCATAGCGGTGGCCGCAATAATGGACATTGAAGGAGCCTTTGACAATATAGACTTCGGAAGGCTGGAGGATGCTCTTACTGAACGTGCAACTAATCCTACCGTTAGGAGATGAAATGGCAATATGTTAGACTGCGAGGGAGGGTAGACAGAGGTTGTCCACAGGAAGGAGTGCTATCCCCCATTGTGTGGAACATTACTATTGAAACATTACTTCATAGGGGCTCTTCAAAAATGCAAAGAAATTTTCACTAGGTAAAGGAAGAATCTAGACTAGGCTCTACATCAATGTTGGGAGGGTGTGTGGGCGGAAGTGGGGCATCTCGCCAAAGGCCGCATACTTGATCTACACTATGATGGTGAGACCGATTATATCATATGCCTCTGTAGTCTGGTGGGCAAGCGCTTCAAAGGCAAAAAGATAAAAAGGCAATTGAGGAAGGTTCAGAGGCTAGCGTGTGTGGCGATAACAAGGGCCTTTCGAACCACGCCGGCAATGGCGTTAGAGACGATACTGGGCTTGCTGCTTTTAGACTTATATGTGAACAGAACTGCTGCATCAGCATGGATCGAGGTGCAAACTGGTAACAGATCTCGTGATAACCGAGGGCATAGGAAAATACTGAACCTTGTTAAAGATGAGATACCGGAATTAGAAATGCCCGTTGATGGTATAAGCAAAGTAAGGGTAATTGATAGACACCACGAAACGCTTTTAGGGAATGGGTCGCTTCATGAAAACCGTCTAACCGACGTAACAATAGCCACGGATGGTTCCAGAATTGATGGGGGCATACACCTCAGTATTTCAGGCAGAATGTGAGAAATAACTCACATTAATAGGATTGAATCTATCCAGCGTAGGTTCATTCGCTTCGCTCTACGTGATCTTCGTGTGGGTAGACAGATTCAACCTTCCAAATCAGGAAAACCGTCTGAAACTGATCAACTTACAACCTCTAAGTAAACGTCGTGATGTTTCCGACATTCCCTTCATTTATCAGTTATATGGTGCCATAGACTGCCCTTCAATCCTGCAATCTTTACCCATCTATACCAATCCCCGTAACCTTAGATCCACTCCCCTTTTCCGACTCGGCCGCCATCGCACAAACTACGGTCAAAGCGAGCCAATCACCAGGATGTTTCGAAAAGTCAACGACCTTTCCTCCTTTGACTTCCATCTGAGTAAATCATCGCTTCACAAAGCCTTATATCTTGATCGCGCCCATCCTGATCTCGATCGCCTTCCTTAATTTTTCTTCCTTCCGCCTTCTGCCTGTATCTACTATATTTATAGCTCATATTGTAGCTTATACTATTTATTTATTTATTATTACTTATCATTTATTATAGTTTGTAAGATTAGTATTATGTTTTAGCTTGTATTTTTGTATTTTTTATGTTATAGCTTGAATTAAGTTTAAATAAATAAATAACAAAGAGTTATTTAAAACCATTTCAAATTTCAAGTAGATAGCATTAGTAGTTCCTAAAATAAGCAGGTGTGACAGACAGACAGACGAACGTGCACCATAAGAGTCCGTTTTTTACCATTTTTGTACGAAACCCTGAAAACGCAATTACTCGTTCTGCCAAATAAAATTCTATGTGGGTCATAATTAATTATGAAATATTAACAACTTTATTAACATTTTACTCGTCAAACCTTTGAAAGCGACAAAGTTTAAGGAAGTCAAATCAATGGCGGAAATTAACTTTTACAAGATTTTATTTAAAACAAAGTACAAAGTAGATCTCCTTCATAATGCCACTATATAAAAGACAAATTCTGAAACTGTTTGACAAGAAATTAATTTTTAAATCGATAAAAGGTTCTCCAAAGGTTTTTCATCTCAGATTTATGTATAATCTTTTACGAAAATAGTCGAAACGCAAAATATTGAAGACCATACTTTCAAAGTTTCTAATCTCTTAAGTGAAAAGCTTAAAATTTATTGCATCCCTTTTGCTAATAAATCTTTTAGCCTACGATTTCTAAGGAAAGACGATAAGCACCAAAACATCAGGTAGCTCAAAGAAATTTTAAATCCTGATTGATACCGTCTTGGACAATCCTTGAATGGATTCACGTATATCATGCTTAGCACTGAAAAATAAATAAAAAAAGCCTTTGCAAAGTCTTTTTTCTTTTATTTAGGTAGGAGGACAAATTTATGATGAAGTATGGATAAAGAGGCATTTACTTTGTTAATACATTTTCCTTAAGAAACGGCAATTTAAAAAGTCCTGATAAACGACACTTTATGATTGATGGATTCTTTACTTTAAGCATTTTATTTGATGACGTAGTCGATTTTCTGTACAAATTTTCTATATCCAAGTTCTACGTTGTTTTGGTCCATCATCATGAAACCCAGCCGCATAACAACCATTATTCTCATGATTATTGACGTTGTTGTTATTCATACTGAGACTGGTCCTATTCACCGTTTGTCAGGATATCGGTCGTCGGGATGTCCATCTTTGGTTGGAATTACTTCTGCATAAGGGAAGGTCATTACTGAATGAATTCATTGAATGCATTCCCGCGTTATTGGATGACATGTAGGTTGAGTTTGTCGCTTGGCTCATGGAAAGATGCAGTGGAATCCTTACCGATCCTGTAAGAGAAAATGTGAGAATTAAACAAAAATATTTTATATTAAAATTTTTCAAAGTTCAAGAACTCAAAAGAATATAATTTGTAATTTCAGGAAGGCTTTTCAAGATTACTTAAAATTTTACGCTGTTTTAGTAATTTTAACGGTCATCTGTGTCAAACTTGTAGTAGTTGCATCAACAAAATTTGTTTATGAAAAGTTGACACCATAAATAAATACTTAAAATGGTGATGGACCTTGTCATTCCTTAGCATAAAAAAAAAACTTACTTGACCTTGACTTTTTAAAAAAATTTACCATTAGGCTAATTTTTAATATGCCATGTGTCGGACATAGGCGTAGTTTGGGGGAGAAGGGGGGGGGGGGGGGGTGAGATTTTTTAAATATGATGTGGCCAAATCCTAGGGGACAACCCTTTGATGCGTTAGCATGGTTTTGGCCGGAAGGGAATTAGGGTAAGGGAAGTGAGGAATCTCGAGTCTTGTTTTTGCATTGCTGCGAGCTAGACAACAGCCCAGAGACGGATTGGATTATTTTAATTTCTTAATAAAAGCTCATGGGGTCATCTGATCTCGAACCCGGGACCCATGGCATGTTGGTCTTGCCGCTCAACATATTGATCCAACTCCCTCTCCTAGATAAATACTATTATGATAAAGAAAAAACTGTTGAAAATGTGGTTAAATATAGGGTAATTATACACTTTCGCGATCACCTGGTTTTTTGGCGATAAAAATCCAAAATTAGACCGAAAAACGAGAAAATGATCTTAATTCAATATTTTTTATAGTTTCAGAGCTTTAAATCTTTAAAAAAAACGACTTTTTACAAATAAGTCTGTATAATTTTCTTTTATGACATCTCTTCAACTTTTTATATTTTTTTCGTAATCTAATCGAAACGACTAAATAAAGCGAAAAAACATCTGATAAAATATTTTTTTTAACGATTATTTGTAAAAAGTAGATCCTTTAAAGCATTCAAACCAAGTTAATAAAGCAACTTAAAGCCTGATTAATACACCTCTTCCTCCCAGAAAGTGTAATAAAAATTTGACGGAACGTGTTGCGTACACGGATCCGTGTACTCCGTATACTCCGCGATGCGAATAGACGCTGCCTAAAAAATATTATTTTTTTTAATATCTGAGAACATTTAAAAAAATCATGAAGATCGATCTAGTTTTGGATTTTTTATCGCCAAAAAAAACTAGGTGACCGCGAAAGTGTATAATTACCGAATATAGATATCTATTTAACTAAGAAGCGGCCTCCGTATAATTTTAATATATGTATATATACGGAAAAACAATGGAATAAGCTGGAATTCCCTCGTCTCTGTTTAGAAAAATTAAATTCTACCACCTCCACCATGATGTCTTGTGGAAAAGTTAATTATTTCTTTATTTACGCATTTTATGTAACACATTAGTACTCTTACCAGGCCTATTGCATCCTGGTTCAATGTTAAAAACGATATTTAAGGAATTTAAAAAAAAACAAGGATCTTAAGTGTATTACAATATTGAAAATATTATTGAAATAAATAATAAATAAATATTGTATAAAGCTTCTCCCTCTCTAGTTCACGCAACTCCTTGTGGAGCATGGAGTGGGAGAACAACTTGATACAATTTGAGACAACGATTGCAAGTGGACCTACAATTTAAAGTGGATTCCGAAACACTGGCATTTTTATCGTAACCTGTGGTCAGCAGAAAACAACCATGGCCGGTGAGACCTGGGACCGCCACGTTATCACTTACTCCACCGACGGCGTTGGTATATCGTTTGGCGTTACAAAAAAAATGGCAAAAGAAACCTTAAATGAACTGAATTTTGAAGAAGAACTGAACGAGGCTGGGACATTCTTTCCAGCTACAATAAAATATATTATTTTATCTCAAGCACTGCCATGTACCAGAAGCACCACCGATCTTTCTCTACTCTCTACAATGACTTAAAATAAGAATGATACCAATAACATTAAAACACAAATAAAAAATAAATGTAGATAAACAAGACATTAAATCTGTGCACTGTGGATCACAAAGGATGACGTTCATGCGTCAATTTCTTCGCCGGCCAAAGTCACCACCTTTGTATAGTGCTCCGGTATTAAACCGTGCCATGTCCTCCGGCTTGTCAGGAAGTTATTTGAGTCCTCCTTCATTGATCGTTACGTCATTGCCAATTAGGCAACTAGAATTTCTACGGGGAGCCTTCAAGTCATTTATGATGACCTTCATAGATTGAACAACAAAGTGGATCTTCTTCAGAAGTGTAATGCACTTAATTTGAACTGTGAAAGCTTACTCGGAATGTCCTACCAGATTTTGAGAACTTTCGATCGCTTTTCTTGATCCTTCATCTGTCCTTCCAGTTGTAGAGGATATTATACGCAGCGTTGAACAGTTTCGTGGCGAATTAGGAACTTGGACTGTTGCTGTTTCTGTTTTACAGGAGCATGTTGCTCCCGCTTCACCTGTCTCGGGCTCTCTGCTGGTGGTCACTCCTTACGGCTTGGATCCCACATCTGTCTGCAAGATCGCGCCTCCTTTTCTGTTGTAGCAAAGGCGGGTTTGGCGTGTAAGGTTTCGCCTATCGTCAGATCTAGTTGTAGTCGCTGTGAGTAGTCACGCTCCTCAGGTGTCGGACACGAGGGTTTCTGACGTCACGCCATCGAGCCAAGCCTGTGTTGGGCCCACTATGTATTCTTTATCTGCTACTAGTATTTTGAGGCTGCAAAATGTCCGTGTAGCATTTTTATTAAAAGGATTCATCCGGAAGCCTCTGTAGATGAAATCACTTCCCATATTTTATTCCACCTTGAAGTCTCACCTGATGCGATAACCAGCAGAATGCTCAACCAACCTGGAAGCTACGGCGACTGTATCTTTACTGCATCACTGTTCTCCTGTAATATGGCCAACTGACACCGTCATTTTTAAAGCTGCTGTCGCAAGGTAGCCATCCCGGCTTGCCACTGTTCGTTCTTGTCATTGATGACACTGTTCCTCTGATCTCGCACCCTTAATTTTCTAATCTACGTTGACAACAAGAAGATCTTCTCCTATGTTAAGAATAATTCTGACTCCGCCTTTAATCAAGATTACTTTGACACGGTTCTGGATTGGTGCAGGCACAATGGCTTCCAACTCAATTTCGAGAAATGTGAGACTATGAATTTTCCCGAGAGCATCAATACACAAAGTTGTCCGCAACTGACTGTAGGGTAAAACTCGATAGGAAACTTCGATTTTCGCTAAGAGTGCTCCCAAGGAACGATCCATTTAGGCTCCCTGCCTATACCTACAATTGTAAAAAGTTACTGACTTGATCTTTATTCACAAGTACTCAAATAGTCTTGTTAACAGAGGTTCCTTTAGTGAGACCCAACATAGCCCGCGAAAACTGCATTTGCAACATGTTGACTCCGCCAGATCAAATTATTGCAAGCATGAACTAAATAACAATTTATGCAGTGCTGGCAATGCATGTCCCACTTTCGAGCAATCCTTACCAAATCACTGGAGAACAATATATTCTCCATGTTTCCTTCCATCTTTAATTGTTCTTTATTTTATTTCTTTTTCTTCTAATGCTTTGAGCTTTTTTAAAAATCCTTAGAACGCTTGATATCACTACGTCCTGTGGTAAATAGTACGAGAAAGAAACCACGAGTAAAAATAAGATTTTTATGCCTGAGTGAAAATTATACCTTTCAAAATGCTAGCCCACTGCAGGCACGTTTTAATTAAAGACGAACGAAACAGTCCAAACCAAGGACGGTATGCTCACACTTTTCATAGACTAAAATTTAAAATGAAAACAATAAAATTATTTTCGTAAATTAACTCATTCGAGACCGACATATGTATGTTGCGTGTGAAAGCATGACAAGATTTTGTTCTGCGGCTGGGCCTGTGCTATGTGTGCGCTGTCACTTAGTGTAATCATTTTATCTTGAGGTTACACAATTACATTATTTAGTCCAATATATTTTAAAATATCCCCGCATATAACATAACTTTATAAACGCCTGCATTTTTTTGTGAATCTCACACAAGCTTAATTTTGTAACAATTTTCTAAGCTTATGGCCTCTTCTTCAGTTACTTTATCGTAGGGTAGATATGAACTGCTCCCTCTCTCTCTTTCTAATTACTTTAATCTCTCGTGGAGCATAGGGTGTTTTCTATATCAACGCTTCATGGGTATTGCGCTGTCATCCAATTCGGCGTCTTCCTTGGGTCCCGTGTGGGTTCAAATCTACATATAGCCTGCTGAGCGAAGTTGTCTGGCTGTTTCTTTAGTGTATGGAGTATCCATTGCCACTTTCGCATGGGAATACTGGTGTCTATTCAGCCTTGGCGTGTAAGTCTATGTAGGGCTTCATTGGCAATGACCTCCGGCCAATTGATGTTAAGGATGCGCCGAAGACGCCGGTTGACAAAAGCTTGTAGCTTAGATAATATTTGACAGGTCACTTTCTATGTTGAACAGCCCTACAACAGAATAGATTTTACATTCGAATCAAACATGTAGAGATTTATGTGGAGCATTAAATGAATTTTGAGCCTTATTGATGCGAGCCTGCAGCAGACGGCGGATGTTAAGCTACAGATAAGCTTGCAAGACAGCAATATTTATCCACACGTTCTATTTTCTGCTCTTCAAGATAAATTTCAATTTATCTTGTGGAGTCCAATTTCATAAGATTCGTTTCAGCAGCATTCATCTTAAGCCCTACTCTACGATTTCCTCTACACAGAGCTTCGGATAATAGGGCTTATTGACTCCGTTTGTTGGATAAGAGACATACATCGTCGGTATAGTCCGGGTGAGTAATATGGTTAAAAAGTTTCCATCTAATCACTCGGCATCATTGATGATGATCACGAAAAGCAAAGGCGACAGTATGCGTCTTTGTCTCACACCGTTCAGCACTTGGAAGGGCTCCGACAGTTTTCCCTTGTTTAGGACGTGAGATCGGGCTCCTTTATAATGGTGGAGACACTACTATTGTAATTTTATGTACCTATAAAATATTTACGGAACTTTACCGTAACGTTTTGATTGTGAGTCCGGCAAAAAACCTGAGAAATTCAATACGGTTGTGGTTCAATAACTCTGCTGTCACCAGGTAGGCCGGTATTTTTTCCAATGTTCGAAGCACTTCTTGAAGTCAGTGTTCAGTATCGCGTTTAGCTGCTTCGACCACTCTGTATTTATTTCCTCAACGTTCATAAAATGCGCCGTTTCAAGGTTCATTCTTATCTTGTAGACCAGGAAGAAGTCGAAGGGGATATATTCAGTGAATACAAAGGGTTTTGGGTAAAAAAACTCATGGACAAATCGCGAAGTGTGATCAGGTGTATTATCGTTATTATATATTTATTTGGATTGCTTCACAAAAAGGTTATAGAACTTATGCGTAGAACTGTTTATTAACCACACGACATGGTTGCATGAAGTTATAGTACACTTTTATCAAACTTGATGAGTTTTCTTCGGACGTGGCTTTTCAGGAATATTCCATTGAGGCAGTTTCCCTTAGTTTCGAAATCACGTTCGTACATCTATCCACTAATGTCAATCAACATCAGGATCTAATTGTCTTTACTTTCTAGACCAAAAATTTATTGAACCTGGATCAGGTCACAAAAGATCAAATTGGTCATAGTGACTAAAGGATGCGGAAAGTCCTTGATCCAATCCTTAATAATAATAATAATAGACCAAAAATTAACGATACCGTTTCATACGGTCATTAGTACTGAATTGCAAAACAGGAATTTCAATTAAGCGTTATGTGTAGGTATCTCTCTCTGATTCCTTTAAGCCCAAAGCCTCCAATGCCTGCCTTAATTTATGTACTAATAGTATTTATTTACTTTTTTTCAACAGATCCTTCTACAGGTGTTGCGCAGTCGCTTTCCTTCGGTTCCGAGTGATCCTAATCTAGCGCCTGTTGAGCGCCGAAGAAACCAGTACGTGCGATATTGTTTTTGCGCCATACCACATCAATAGTGTTATTATTCCAAATACTCAGCTTGTTGAATAGAAGACGTGCATAGTTAGCAAAAATGTTCTTGTTTATGTTTAAAAGGCCTACATATAATCCCTCGCGCGTGGTGGTTACTTAGGGCGCGGCATTATTTGACGATCTAGAATAGAAAAAGTGACAGTTCAGTACGCGACGTGACCTTGTGCTCCTGAGTAGGAATACCATTATTACGTTAAACTCCCCATATGTACTTGCATCAATACTGCTTTGTTTAAATCGACGAACATAAGATGTAAAAGCGATCTTCATTTAGCAGATGGATCGACGAACTTTTGTGACTATTGATGTCATCGCTGCCGGAAAAATTTCATGAAAGCCAGGTTGTTCAGCATTGAGAGTGCGCTCCTGTGTTTGCCTTATTCGCTTAAAGTTTTTGTCTCACTTAGGATAGGAGACGGAGTTGGGTTCGTGACCAGGTCCCCCGCCCCCCAGGCCTTATTCAGAAATTAAAAAAAAAAAATCTACTCCGCCTCTGGGCTGCTGTTTAGCTCGCAACAATGCAAAAACAAGACTTTAAAGTTTCCTCACTTCCCTTCCAGCTAAAACCATGCTAACGTATCAAAGGATTTGGCCACATCGTATAAAAAAAAAGATAGATGTCACGTCAATTGTTACAATTCCAGGTTGCTTATTTTAGTTAATTTTTCGATAATAAAGAACTTTTTTGTTTTGGTTTTGGCTTAAGACATTACTTTTACAGATTGAAAATTCCAATGGATGCACGAATTTAGGTATTGTAGCAATAATTGAAAAAAATATCTACTTACTGATGATACAAGAGTTTAGAAAATCCTTCTGAAAGCTGCTAACTTTATTTATAGAAATTCTATAATAAATATGATACAGTAGTCGCTAAAAGTCTATCAGAAATTGGAATCTTCGTTGTTTTCATTTTGCCTGACATTCTTTAATGGAATCATTTTAAACAACTTTGTATGGATTTCTTTAAAGTACCCCTTTATGTAAAACGCAAGGCAATAAAGCTCTTACGGAGAACGTATAAAAGTCCATTAATTGAAAGAACATACATTTTCAGGCCGATAAAACAAATTTCACCTTTAAAATACGCCATTTTCGTTAGAAAGTTGCTATTAAGAAGTCAATCTCAAAAGAGGAATATATAAACGCCTTCAATTTATTACAACGACATTTTATAGCCCATAAAAGTGTTTTCAAATTTATTGCTCTTTCGGGGAAATGTATGCTAATTACAATTTGAGCTCCAAAGGGAGCAATTTAATCATCTTCATAAATTTTTGTGAATTTTAAAATAACCCTTAATTGTATTATGAAGACTCTGGCTAAATATTTACGACCCCTGTTTGTTAAATTGTTTATGTTATTTTTTTATATAAATATAATTTTGATTAATTTCCGTCTTTTTAAGGAGGATAAAAAGTAACCCCCTTAGCATTCACATAGTAAGTATGTGGTCGGCTTTCTGCTACCTCTGCAAATTTTGCTAATTTATCCGTGGAGTTCTTAAACCTCGACCGTAACGTGCACAGGGGGAGCCTACATATACAGGTACACAGTCGGAAACACATTGTTGTACGTCCCGTAATTACGGTTATGTGCCATAACTGTGTTAACTGATTGCAATGCGACTCCTAGTGTTGGCCACTGGAAACAGACTCCTGGCACGGTAATGTCTCTGTTAGTAGTACTGACTAATTGTAGTCGTGGAGGGGGGAAGACGCTCCACTTAATTTAAACGCGTAGTGGGGGACAAGTCAACTAGTAAAGAAGTTCGTTCTGAATTTTCGTTCTCTTTAATAGAAGGTGTCTTACGACTGGTGGGGGAACACTTTTATTAAAAAGAACGTTATTACGCTGGAGATTATTCTATTTTTTTTAAAGATATCGGGGTCGCAAATAAAGTATCATGGGGTCGGAAATATTAGCATAGCCCTAGGCCTCCATTTGACACCTTCTTTAAATGCGTACATTTTAATTGTTATTGGTTTTATTATTATATTTTTAAATAACAACAATTATTCACAAGTATTTTTAATTATTCGTCTTACTCTTACAGTTTTATTCCCTAAATTCATTAAAGTCTGAGATTGGAATATTGCTTTGTGTGAGCACTGTATAATGTAAGTATAATCGAAAGCTTTTTGTGCTTTAAAGGTGTTTGTAACTAGATGAACTAGACTAGGGCTGCTTCGAATTTCCAAGGTCCGGAGCCGTTCACTGCGCTAGGCAGGGGCACGGTAGAGGGCCTATTAGGAACGTAGGCCATGAGGGATCACTAGGTGGACTCGTGCAGACAGGCTAAGATGGAAATTGCAGTGACCAGAAGTGCTGAACAAAGGAAAGTCCTGGATATGGATCGTAGGACTTTGAGATGGCTGATAGCACCACTAACAGGACATGGTAACTTCAGGTGTCATCTAAAGAGAATGAACATTATCGAGGATGACACCTGTACGCTGTGCCTGCAGTAGCAAGAGACGGCGGCATACATAGTGTGAAAGTGTCCTGCACTAACAAGCAGAAGAATAAAGCCGATGGGGCACTACTGGATGGAAGAAGGAAGAATGGCAGAGGTGTCTTTGTAGCAAATGCTTGAGCTGACCCGAGGAATCGAAGTGAAGGAAGAAAACTGGATTAGTCCGGATCTCTCTCGCTGCGATCACAAGGAGTAGGGACGAAAACGGACCCGGATAAGGTCATCTGATTCGGCAAATCCCTAGAGGGGTACTTTTAGTGAGAAAAAATCTCACACAACCAGAGACAATCGGGTCTCCTGGTGTCTTTGAAAGATTTTCACACCTCAACGAAAAAAAAGCATAAAAGCCCTTCCCCTTGGCGAAATACCAAATATGAGATGTTATAATACATGGATGTACTGCTTCCATGTAAAAGAAAAATTTAGTTTGTACGAAATTGTGATTTATGGCAACAGAAGTACCACACTTTGAACTTACGTAAAGAAAACATTTTCTTTAACTTTCGGAAACAACAGTTGGTCGATATGGTCCTCAGTTCTGCCTTCTAAAGAAATCCAGGATGATAAACTTTACGTGTTCTGTTTTTACAGAAATCTACTGACGACAATTTGCAAGGAGTTGCAAAACTCAACAAACTACTACGAGAAAATACACTTTTTTTTATACAAAGAAACCCAACCTGAATGTCTTCTAAAGACAATTTTTATAATTGTATAAAACAGACGTCTCATCAACAGCTCAAACTTTGTTGAAGATTGTACCACCCTAAACTTTATACCAGAACACGTACTCATAAAATATATCTTCAGTTTCAGCATTTTCTATCTGTACTTTGTAACTCGTGCTAGAAACTGAAACCAAACGAAATCTTCGCAAATTCTGCTTAACGAAATCGCCTTGGGAAAATATTCGATTTCAATCAATCATTTGAGTCGAACATTCAGAAACTAAATATGTACGTTAATAATTTGTCTTTATCACTTCAAATAGATGATACCTAATAAAGTTTGAAGCTTCTATAAGTATTTATAGTGTCTTAGAAGAAAATTCCACTGCGATACATAATTGCATAAAAAGTAATCAATACTTCCTCCGCATGTGTTCTTCTGGTACTTGTTCTGTGAAAGTTAGGACACGTAAGGTCGTTAAAAGCTTTTGAAGGAGTTTTAAATTTAATTCTCATATCGACACAAAGGTGTCTTTCCACAATTTGCGTTATTCCTCTTCAAAAGAAACCTTTGTCGGTTTTAGCACTTTTGTTTTCCAATTTACCCCATTCAAATGAGCATTGAATACTTCAAAGCATTTTTTTCATTATATGTACGTTTATATGACTTTATATATTCAATAGTTCATAAAATATTTAAAAAATGTTTAAAGAATGGAAGGAGTTCCTTGAAATTTTTTAATAACTTACCCCCATGAGACATACGATGGTGTTTTGGTGATCCTGGACATGTGTACAAGAAGGACCTCTCTGTATCTGTAAACGACATAGAATGGAATAATGTAAGCAATAACCTCAATAAGCACTCGCACACGTTTTCTTACCATTCCTTATAATACGGTGGTGGTCCGGCGAACCTGAGCAGGAGTATCGCGACGTAAGGACTTCTCTCCGTTGCAATGTCTCCGGAGTGAGTTTAACAAAAGGGCACCAACGAAAAAACTGCTTGAATCCTCTACGAAATCTGTAAGGGGATAAAAGAAAAATGCTAAGTCGACATTTTGCAGATGAAAGAGTTAAGCTGTAATTGTGTTGCGAAAACTTTTTCTTTTCTGCTCGTTATACTTGATACTCTGAAGGTTTCAGCTGAAACTTTTATGGAATCAATTTCTTTATTATGTTAGAAAATAAAAAACTGCAGGGATATTGAAGATATATGATAACTTTCACCTTTATTCACATCGACAAATGAATGAGAAAAGACGAGATTTGTGATAGCAAAAACACTGAAAATTCTGCGAGAATATAACTACGGGTAATTTTATCAAGAAAAGCAGATTTAAGTATTTTCACTTTGCCGTTTGTTTTGCTTTATAATATACGTCGAATCTAATTAATTTCAATTTAAATCTTGCGGGCTAAGATAATAAGGATACCATCCTGCATTCGTATTTCCTAGGGCGTGTTGAAGTATGTGCATATTTTCAGAGATATCATGCTACCGGTGCTAAGTTAGTCCAAAAATCCAAAATCCCGAAAATCGAAACATGGAGTTCAAAATTCCTCTACTTGAAATCCCAAAAACCTAGCGAGAGACTAAAAAGTTTTTTCTGGATTAAGAGATCTACCCTAATTCGACGGGAAAAAAAGGGTATTTTCACGAATTTTTTTGACCGGTATAAATTATAAATATAGATATCAAAAAAGTTAGGCCTAAAAAATACACTCTTAAAATACAGAAAATATATTTATTTTACTTAGTTTTCGTACAGAAAAATGGGGGAAGACAGGTCCAAGAAAAAAGATGGGTATGCGCTGTTGATAAAATCTCTGGAATGAATGATCTGAATAAAAAAAACAAAATGGTTTTAGATTCAGTAGGTAAATGGGTATAGCGCATATCATACGATTAGCACGTTTTTTTCATCGTTTCATCGTTTTTTGCAAAAAAAAAAATTACACTCAAAATTCGTATGATATGCCATGTCTTTATGTCATAAAGAACATGTGGTAAAATTTTGATAAGGATCGGTTGAATAGTTTCGGAGATTTTATCAACACGCCGTCCAAAAACATCATATTGAGAAAAACGCGTTTAAACTTTTCTTTAACGAAAAATCGTGAAAAAATTAGCTCAGGTAAAAAAATGCAATAAGAAAAATATCGATTTTTTGAAAATTCTAATAAGGGTAGATCTCTTAACGCACTGCTGACTTCGATACTTTTCTGGATTTTTCGACGTCACTGCGTATTATCATTTGATCCTGCTTGTGCTGGGCTGTGCTTAATGACTTGCTATTTAATAGTGACTGGACTAGTCTCTTGTCGAAACAATGACAACTATTTGTAAATCTAGTCATTCCCTTGTCGCTCATCCATAGAAACGTTTCTGCTGACTTGTTTTTCTTTACGAGATAAATTTAGTTCTAGTCCCGAGCTCTCTTATAGTGCTTAAGTATGAAGGTTACTTAACGTAATCAGACAAGACGAAATCTAAACGACAAACCGATGGTTATACTACTTTAAACTAAAAGAAGTAGCGGGCTTGAAGTGAGGTAAGGGTGGTGGCTATTGAAAAGCTGATCAACCTCACATAAACCTAAGAAAGCTCCATTGTATTACCACAACCACGAGACGGCCCCTTAATATTTGTAAAGGACTTATTTAGAACCAACCAGTCAGTAATCGTGAGAAGCTGATTCATTCCTAAGTAAGCAACATCCTCCAGCCTTCCGAAAAAGGTCCTAGAGCTTTGTACCTGACCAAGCCGCAGCAATAGCAGACCAGACAACTTGAACAAAAGTCGTTGGTGGAAATGCTTAAAAATTATGCGTGCGAAGAGACAGTGGACAGTAATGACTGCCAGCTGGCGCCATCCCTTTTGCAGCCTCAGCTGGTCGTCGGCAAAAGCTGTAATTAAAGACTGGACTAACGGTTAGGAGTTGTTATACTGAAAAATGTTCTGGGGCTTACCGAGGCTAAGCTACTTGTTAGATCCTAAGCTTATAACGATACCACCGATAAGTAAGGCTGCTCTCAGGCTACCTATCTGGCCACAGTGGGCTGAGATATCATATACACGGGATAAGGCTGTGAGACGGAGTGTCGGTTCTATCTGGAAGACGATGAAACTATTATGCCCGTAATGTGGTTTTGACCGGCCTTAACAGGGTTGAAATGGAGGATGTTCAGTCGGGAATTCCTGAGCCTGGGTGATGTTAGATCCTCCTCATTACATATTTAAGAGTGGCTTTTGCAGTAGTAGGAGTTATGGCATAAAATACCTCCTACGTTGCACTGCCAAACATATGTAGAACCCAAATAATAATATTTAATGACTTCCTCAATATTTTGGAGATTGATGTTATTTTTCCTTAACAGGAAAGCCGTTTTCTTAATGTCCCAAATATGTTACAGCTGCCTTGACATAACGTATGTTGCCAAACTGCACCATCTTTCCTTAGTTAACTGAATAGGCTGGAAATCAACTTCTGATTTTACTGACTCTACAGGCCAGTCAGTCGACCTATCTATACTGGAAGTATTCAGTTGAGACCACTATCACCACGGGACCAGCAGAGAGTTACCCTGTGCGTTGTTCCTAAGTTCTACAGGCTATTGTGACGTACCAGCTGTGAACTTATTATGTTTGAGTCCAGGGGCTTTATTGGCGGTTGATTGTCGATATAAATTCCTAAGTCGCTACCATTAGATAGATTTGTGCGTGGTAGTAATAGAGACTTAGAGCTCTTCCTCTGACCAAGAACACTGCTTAAAACGCACTGTAGTAATTTGGCAATAGATATTGACTACGTGTGTTCTGACTAACCGAATATACCCCAGCTTCCACCACTGGGATTTTAGTAAAGAAGATTTTACCCAAGTTCAGTGTATGCGTAGCTCAATCGGTGTTCTCCTAAAGACAGCCTCCAGGATGGTAGTTATCTCAATCGTTTGGTGACTATTTTAAGACAGTATTCATTAACAACAACTGTGATATTAGTTTTAAAGATTTTACTCACTTTACAAAATCTTCTTAAATTATCTTTGAGATGAAAGATCTGTATTTTGATGACCATAAAATAACAATTCAATTCATTTGCCGATAGTTTTTCATGTTGTACCTGACGATATTCCTGCCTACTTTCGTAAGTAATGTTCTCGTTCTATTATTTCTATTTTGTGTTGTGTATTTAATCCATCTACGTATTATGGTGCCAATCTCAATTTTTGCAAATCATCTTTGATTATCCCCTATACCAGATTGGTAATAAAGACAGCATAGCGAATTATAAACCCATTGCCAACACTGCATTGGTAAAATTTTTGAAGCTTTATCTTGTAAGGTTCTTTAATTTCACTCGAAGCCTTTCTTTGGTGCCTTTAAACTCGGTTTTATTAATGGTAATTCAGTTACCACAAAGATGTTGGAATTCCTAATTTCTGGCTTTCTGAGATCGATAATTACAGAATTAGTCATTGATTTCTAAGTTAGAAATTGGCGATCAATCGGTTGCTTTCCTGAAAATGGTGATCCTGTTTAACTACAAATGTGGCTTCTAGGGCTTAACGGTACTCTAGTTAATTCTCCCTGCCAGCAGCGAGACATATATCATCATGGTAACAGTGCGATTACGAGAGCGAGATTGAACTCCTTGTGAATTAATAACTAAATAATATTATATACTCCGTTGATTTTATCACTGCCAATTTGCTTCTTATGCTTTTGTGATTTTATAATTGTGTTGAAATTGGACTCGGAATAAGAAACAGCGACAATGTAAGAAAGCGATGTTATCATGAAGATAAGCTGAATTTAGTTTTAGATATTTTTCAGAATATGATTCTCAATTAAACTTTTAACTTGCCATTGTCTTGGAGAATATAGTTTTTAATGTTCAATTCAATTGATAAATGTCAGTTTGAAAGTATCATTTGAGAAAGTTTTTTTAAATAAAAAATGGTAAGAAAGATACATGTGTAAAGAAATTCTCATTTGAGTTAGTGTTAAAATTCAATTTTATCATTTGTTATAGAAATTTCGGGAGTTCATTTCGAACTCTGACAAAAAAGTCGAAAATTAAAATACTCAAAAACAAATAAGTTTACCTGAAAGAGGCGCTAAAAAGATGAAAATTACACAGACGATTCGAAATTTTTAAAGTGATGCTAAATCAACACCTAAGCACGTACCTTCCAACTATTACTAAACTTATAACATATCTGCTTAAGATAATATATTTTTAAATTATACTTTTACTTGTTTTTACTTGTTTAAAGAAATATTTTTCAAAGCAAGAGCAAATAAAGATAACAGCATTAGTATACACTGTCTTTGATATTTCAACCACATGAATATTTTTATTTATGCATTATATGTCATTAGACTTGCAAAATAAAATAACATCAGTTTATTTATTTTTTCATCAATATTCATACTTTCTTCTCATTAGTTTGAAACAATCTGGAAATCATTAATAAGCATTTAATCAGCAGTTAATCCACAAATTCAAGTCATGCAATATAAATTCTTTCTCAAATTATGGATTAACTTCATGAGCTCCTTAAGAAAATTCATCTTAGCAATAATTACAAAAAATATTTTCCAAATGAATAAAGATTTCTACTTCGTTGAAGTCAATATATTTTCTTGGAAATCTTTATGAAATCATTAGGACGAAATTATTATTCAAACCAACATTTCTCGTACTCGTTTACTTAGAATCATCAATTACCTTCCTGCCATTTTTATATGATTGTGGTAAAATCTCCGCTTAGCAGGGATAGAGCTCGAGGCTCAAGAGATGAAAATCGATTTAGGAAATAGAACAAGAAAAGTCTTTTCTAAAGATAATCCAGAAATATAAGAATATTCTGCAATCTTCAGAAAAGTGCTTTTTCAATAGGGTCGGGAGAACTTCTATTTATCTGGGTAAAATTAGTTAAATAGTGAAAGACAAGATTATTAAGGGAAGCTTCACTTCACTTTACTCATGAAGATCTGGGAAAGCGAATTTTTATTTAAATCCAACCCCAAACGTTTAATTGGTAATGTGAGATGAAAAATGATTTTCATAAGAAGGGATTTCGAATCCCTTTCAAAACAGAACAATTTGGAAGCGGAAATTAATTTTTCTGCCTGAATATTTTGCTTGATCAATTTTCTAAAAGGATAATAAAAGATGCTTAAGCTCATTACAAGTCAAAAATTTGAGCATATTTCTCGGTTATATTAATGTGTTGCTATCATGTCTTTTTAAATTAAAAATAAAATACCGAAGCAGAATTATGAAAAATAGGATTCAATTATGTTCCCGCTGAAGTTTAATACACAGCAAGCATCTGCTTTTGGTTTTTATCACTTACGAGTATGTAAGTTAAGTTAAGAAAATTTAAGCTATTATTTAAAATATTTCATATAAATACTATCAATATCGGAACCTTTACCTTTGAAAATTAAACTAGCAATACACAAGAATATTGTATTAGTCCTCTTAAATGGTTGTTTAGAACTAGTGGACTTAAATTAAAACTAATCGTAAGTTCATCTGAAGCGAGGTTAATCTTCGAGAATCTTCCTAAGCAGAACAACGCGAATGAGAAACAGGTTCACCATTTTGTGTCTATCCCTCGTCCTGTATGCTGTTAACTTCCAAGACAGTCGAACATTGTCACCTTCTTCCAATAGGTTATTTGGTGACCACCAGTAGTAAACTAAGCCTTAACTGTAGAAGGTAGATCGTTAACGGGCTCAACGATTTCCAGTTCCATTTCTCTTTCCACTGAAATTTGAGGCCGTCCGATTGATCTGTCTACTTGTGAAGCGTTTATCTTTGAACCTTCATTCGCTAGAACATTGGCCGCCTCATTACCCGTCACATCACTATGATCGGGAACCCAGCACATAATTAGCTTTTGTAAAGCCTCCGAATTTTTTGGACCGCTCCGGAATCTTCTCACGAACAGTGATTTAATCGTGTTTGAGTCGAGCGCCTTGATGTTTGCTTGACTATCACTAAACACACAAATTTAACTACGCGTTTGTAGGTGCTTGTAGGAAGCAGTACTCTTCTCGCCCTTTCAATGGCCAGGACCTCTACTTGAAACACACTGCAGTAGTCCGGCAGTCGATACGAGTTTCGTATGATGAGGCGATCGAGTAAAACTAGGGTTCCCACGCTGTTCCCTACTGTTGAATCGTCTATACTTGGCATTGACAGCCTTTTACAACCTTCCCACTCTGCCCTACTAGGTATTCCAGTAGAGGAAGCTTTCTCGGAGCTTATGTTAGGAATGCTATAATGCTTTCCTGCAGATGATCTCCCGGGTAGGTTATCAATTTACTGCTGTGGCCATAGTTTCCAGTTTTAAAACTAAAAACTTTCCTTGATGGCATTACGTGTAGCTATAACTTTACCTTGGATGCCTAGGGGGAAATGGAGTATTCTCTCCAACGCAACAGTTGGTTTTGTACTTCCTGCTCCCGAGATGTCCAAGCAGGCAGTTTTTTGAACTTTGGTGAGCTTTTTATGACGGCAGTTCCCTTCAAGGGCATCCCACCAAACCAAGAATTCGTTAGTTAGGATTGGTCACACTATCGATATGTACATCCAATTAACTCCACGGTGACTAATTCTCCATCTCTCTTCTGCGGTTTTCTTGCAGCCATAAAATGCTATCGAAGCCTTTTTTTATATGCTCCTCAATGTTTATTAACCGGTTTAATTTGGGATCAAGATTAATCCCCAAATATCTCACCTGGTTCTTTAACGTTAAAATGGTGCCCCAAGTCTCTTCAAGTTCAAAGGTTTCGATTTATCTTCTCTTTGTGAACAGCTCTTTTCGTTAATTCGCTGATGATGCTTAGAAACTTCCTTAATACCAATATGACCAGGTCGTCAGGACAGGGACTCCAAAATATGTGAGATTTTTTTGATTGATTGGTTATGATGTCGAGTAGCTGCTTGGATTGCCCTTTCTGCTCGACAGTCTTTTGCGTCATTGTGACGCCAGTATACGCCCAGGTGTTTTAGCGCTAATCCTGACCGTGACGTCACCAATTGCGTAAGTAAATTCATTTATTATTACACTACTTGTGTTACACATGTCTTTGATTGTTTTAGATTTATTAGTTTATATAATTTTATTGATGCTTATACACATATTTATAAATTATTGCGTTTTTTACTTATTAAGATTTATGGTACTATCATATCATGGATAAAGCAATGCAGAGTTCTAAAGGTCTTACCACAAATATAATTTTCTGATTGACTATTGTCAAACCTAAGGTCTACAGTCCATGGGTAGGCTAAGAAGGAAGAAAATGTTTTGCGGTCTTCCTATTTTTAAACGACTTTATGTTTAAGAAAATATTTTCTAAGAAATACAAAATGTATAATGTTTGCTCACACTCAGGCTTAATCTTCTTAAAATTGGATTAAGTACAAATAGAGCTTTAACACATCTATAAATTAGTTTATATATTAATAAGTGTGTGAAAGTCGTCGGTGGAGTAACTGATCGTATCGGCCTATCAATCTGGAGGTCCCAGATTCGAATCCCACCTGCGGCGACCCGTGTTATTCCTGTTGGCAACAGATTACAATAAAAACGCCCTGGGCCTGCAGAGAAAATTCCAGTGGTTCGGAATCCGCTTTAAATTGCAGGTCCACTTGCAATCGTTGTCTGAAATCGGGTGAAGTATTTTCCCCGCCCCATACCTCACACTACTTTAAAATCTTCGCTTTTTTATTATCACATTAGCTAAACTTGCATTTCGTAATTTCGAAAGAGAGATTTTATTAACCTTGCATTTATTGGTTTGCTATTACATCTTACATATTTTTATTATTATTTATTTTTAGTCGTGATTAAGTTTTATATAATATATGCCCTTAATAATTTTATCAATTATCTTTATCTGATGACCTTTATTCTTTATTTAACATGTTATCTTAGTATTTTTTCAATCAGATCGCATTTTTGAGGCTTAACATTCCTTCCGTATTTCATCTTTAGTGATGTCATTTGAGTAATTAGTTTCCCCTTTAGGCGTGTCTAAAATAAGTTCTCTATTCCGCCTATATATGGTGTCATCATTTATATCTTCTATTAAATATTATTCTGGTTCGCTACAGGTATTTATACCAGGATACCAAGTTGATAAGGGAGCCCTTTTGCAATGGACCTTTTTCCTCTCAATTGAGGGTTTTGTATTCCGATCAAATTATGATTTCATATTTAATTGTTTTTGTTCTGTGTATTTTTGTTTGCTTTTAGAACGACTAGTTTTGGTTTGAGATTATTTTCATGTACAGGTAATTTAGTTCTAAATTTTCGATATGCGTAGCTCTGAAGGAGATAAATTACTTGAATTGGGTGTTGTGCTATATTCCAGTAAAGCTTGGGATGGATTGTAATTAGCTTCATTACATTTTTGTTAAAATTTGTTGGTTGTTTCAATCGTTTACTATGCTAATCCGATAGAACGTTGTAAATATTGGCTTGTTTTAATGATTTTTGTCCCAATCCTTAGTGAATCTACTGAATTCTGTCGAGCTAACAGGAGAGGAATTGTCAGAGATTATTATTTGAGGAATACTGTGCTGTGCAAAAATTTACTTTAATTGAGTTATTGCTTAGTTAACACTGTAACCCGCCGACAGCAAAAGGATTTCTAGATATTTCGAGAAATATTCAACGATATGATATGAGACTTTTTTTGAAATTAAAAAAGATCCACTCCAACTTTACTCCATATTATCAAGTCGACCTAATGTGGAAGTATATTATTGAAACAACAAAACATACATACAATATGTTTCACATTAGAGGTGTGATAGATCTCACCTTGGTAAGCAAAAATTATATGGATGAAGGGGGTGGGGCAACTGAATCGTTTGGGAGTTACAAGGTGATTCGTAAATTTGAATTTTTCATGGTATCCACATCAGTATTTTATTCGTATCTTTTGACCTACAGTGACATCAAACAAATGCAAAAAAGCTTATATCCACATGACCTTTCCAAAAATGTCAACAATGTCGATCTAACTCCGTGCATTATAGGTACAGTCGCTTCCGAAAGTGAAAAAAATTTTTTTGATTACCTAAAATCCAAAATTTTCTGTTTTTTATTTTTATTAAATTGCCCATCTTATTACAAGTTATCTGGAATCAAAAAATCGGTTAGATTCTTAAAGTAAATACCTGATTCAATGCAAAATTTCAAAATCTTTCAATTTTTTTCGTCTTTGAGGGGCCGTAACTCATATCGCGAAAAATCTGAATCAGGTTGTGGCGAGAATCACATAAGTATGAGTTTGTCTTATTCTAACAATTAAGGGACCCTTATGGTGCGACTTTGTTTGTGTATCAGTCTGTCACATCTGCTTATTTCAGGAGATACTAAGGCTATCGACTTATAGTTTGGAATGGTTTTAAATAATGCTTGCTTAACTTATTTTTATTGCAAAGGAGGCCGAAAAATGGGTTGAAAAGTGGGTCGAAATTTTAAAGTTGGCTTCATATAAGAAAATACATACTCCACCCCCTTATCACTAAAGTTTTCAAAGCGAAAAATCTGAAACAATTAGAGTTTATAGAGGCTTAAGTACTTGGTGCGCGAGTCTGACTGCTCGCCTACTCAAAAGACGTTTAAAGTTTTGAAATTACTTTGGTGTGACCTGACCAGCCGTCATGAAATTGAGTACAACTCATTTCCAAGGTAAGATATGATAAAAGGTTTACATAGGGTTATTCTAGAGGCAGAGAAAATCGAAAAAAAAGAAATCCCCTTAGCAGAGAAAAATAAGAATAATAAATTGCCCTTTAGCAGAGAAACATAAGAATAATAAGAATTATAATCGGAGCGGTAACCCAGTGACAACCGGTATTCTTAAAATTCAAAGTATACCAAAACTATACACTTTCCGTTGCGGCAGAAGGAACCGAAATTTTAATTACTGGAAAAGTTGAGAGGAAAGTCACTCCAATGATTTTATTTACGTCCATAAAACATTAACTCAGATTTTTATGAAGTTTTGAAGGAGTTGAAGAAAATGTTTCGCTCAGGGAAAAATTAAAAAGAAAACTTTTAATTTACAAGATGTCACATAGAAGAATTTGTTCAGTGTACTTTCTGGAAAACTTGAATAATGTGAAAGGTCTGCAGCTTAAAAGAGCTTTATTTGTAGGAAAAAAACAATATTTAATTGTTCTTTTGAGAATAATAAAGGACAGAAATATTATAATTGTTTCAGAACAAGTAAATATATGAATAATTTTGTGGATATTACAAATATAGTGATAGTTGAAGATAATTTGCACAGAGCTTAACATCGCAACAAGTTGCAACAAAATGTAAATTGACCAAAGAAATAATAATGGTTTTCTGTGTCACGAAATTCTTATTGAATTTTTGTCTGCAACAACTGTAAGATGTGCAAACTGGAAATCAAAATGTTCCCAGGTTTAAATGAAAGATATTAGATGAAATCTGAGAAATGTTATATAAAAACGAATCGTTTTTATAAACTCAGATAAATAGTATTAAAGAACCAGTTGAAAGTGGTAAAGATTTTAAAAGTAGTGTAGATTAATTGAACAAATGAAAATGTAATGGCATTGAAAAGGCATATGTAGGTGTGGTAGCATTTATATTATAAGAAATAGCATAATAATGATAATGACCAAATCAAAGCAATCATTGGATGATACAGAAGCTTAATATAAATCCCATCCATGAAGATGCAAAATAAATTTAATTTTACTAATTAGCTTAAATTTGTAAGCACTTAACAGACGAAAAGTGGTTAGTGATTGATTACAAAAATATTTGGTAATTTTCTAGAAAAGATTCCCCATGCCCTATTGATTTGGGGTTGTGGGGACTATTAAAAGGGGGTAATTATAAAATTTCCCCATTGGAATTAGAAGCCGTTCACCTTTTAATAAAAAGTTATTCAAAATTAAAATTTGCCTGTTATAAAATATTTAAGGAAGGCTTTTTGTACATGCTGACATTATATTTTACTATAACGCAATAGAATTTATGGCGGTTCAAAGATAGAAAAATGGTGCAAAATTTCAGAAATTTCTTACAGAATAAATTGCACAGCAAAATAGTGTTTAGAATATTTCAAAAAATACGCCAAATTTTTTCAGATATTTTAAAAACATTTTGGACTTTACAAAATTTTCGAAAATGCAAAAAGAACTCCAAAACTTTTGAAAAAATTCAAGTGTTTTCTCTGAATACCTCTAAGTATTTTTTTATATAAATTTTTTTCTAATAGTGAACAATTTTCCAGTAAAAAATAATTATGATTCACCAAAAAAAATATTTATAATTTTTTATTCTAAAATAAAGAACTATCAGAAAAAATTGTATGGAATAAAAAATGCTTAGAATTGTTCAGAAAATACGACTGAATTTCTACAGATTTTTGAAGTCATTTTTGGATTTTGCGAAAAGCGGACTTTCGAAAATTTCTTGAACAATTGTCCTATACAAAGTTTTTTGAAAGTTCGTCACATTCGGTAAAAATGGCTGACATTTTACACCATTTTCTATATTTGGGCCGCCGTAACTAATACGCCATATTGAATTTTGAAAAAATCAAACCTCATTTTCAAGTGTAGACATTAATACTACAATATTATTTAATTTAAAGCGATCCGGAATACGAGAACATGTTAAAAAGTAAAGAATTTTGAAAAAGTTTAGTTCAAAAAAGGCGTTTTTTAATTTAAATTACAAGAAACTTCTATTTTTCCTATTTTTAATTAATTTTGATGGCAAATTGTAAAAGAGCATACTCAAAAATAGTCGAAAAGGTACTCTTAGAAAAAAAAATTCAATCATTATTTATTGTTTTTCATTGTTAGAAATATTTTGTTATTCAAGCATTAATGGGTAAATGTTTAGTTTATTATATTATTTATTATTTAAGAAATAAAAAAGAAATGTTTGATTGATGCTGTGAATGAATGATAATTTTCGAAATCATCAATTTTGTATCACTACTTATCAAAAGGTGAGCGATGGCGAATTCCACCGAAGAAATATTATTATTACCCCAACATCCACCACAACCACAAGTCAATAGGGGGCGGAGGATGTTTTCTAGAAAATTACAAAATAATTTATAAAAATAATAAGAAAAAGAACTTAGCCACAAGGGATATTCTGTCTATACAAAGATATACAGGGTGTTTCAGATCTGACGTGCCAAAATGAGGGGGGTAATCGATCTCAACTAGACAAACAAAAAATTGTATGGTAGCGGGGGGGGGGGGGCTGCAATCTCAACCGTTTGGGAGTTACAGAGTGATTCATAAATTTCAGCTTTTCATGGCATGCAAATTACTCTCTTATTTTTATCTCTTGATTTACCCAACACAGCCATATCAAACAAACGCTAAAAAACAACAATCCTAATGACCTTTCCAAAATTTCAACACTGCTGATCTAACTCCTACCATTGCACGTACAGTCACTTCCAAAAGTGAAAAAATGGCGTGCGATTATCTAAAATTCAGCATTTTCCTAAATTGTCTCCAAATTACTGTAATTAGTACACATTTTTATTGGTACCCATCTTATTACTTTTCCAAAACGGTACAACATGGCAAGGTAGACACAGGAGTAGAAAAGCCGCATCCTTAGAACACCCTGACTACCTAATTATTTTATTCCACTTTAGGTAGGAAATTTTTAAATAAACAAATTTTTTAAGATAAATTGTCGAAAATGTTTGTTTATGGTTAGCAGGTAATTACTTTTAATTATTGCTGCATAAAAGTTATAAGAATGTTAGTGTAATTTTGTTTTATTGTCGATATTAGCTTGTCTTAGCCAAAATTCACACCCTTGTATCCTGGCGTTCTGTTACTCGTACCTGTTGAACATTTTGCTATAAAAAAGGGTCAGTCAGCAAGAATACCTATGATAGTTGAAAAACAAATCAGAAAGCTCGGGCGTTTTTAAGCAAACATTATTAAAAAATGGTAGAATTTACAATTAAGGAATACGCGGATATAATTTACATTTATGGTGTAGTAGACGGAAAAGAAAGATAGAGCGTCTGTATTGGAATATCAAAGGAGGTGAGAGAAACAGGGAGTGTAACGTCACACGACATGGAGACACGTCCCGAAACTTCGGGAACTTCTGCAGACGTCGAGCAGCAAATAATCACCATTGTGAGGCGAGCACGAAACGAGTCGTAAGGCGATTAGGAGTTTCGTCATTTAAGGATTGGAGGGTTATTCATCGAGGGGGATTACGTCCATTTCAACATCATCCAGCCCAAGGACTACTGGAAGGAGATTCCGAGAGAAAACAGAAATTTAGCACAGGGCGTTTCTGGACCGAATTCTGTAGGCGGATGTATCTCAATTCACCAGGGATGGTATCACGAACTTCCATAACCTCCATGCCTGGTCGGAAACAAACCCACACAGAGCAAAGAGGACCTTATTCCAGCAAAGATTCAGTGTCAAAGTTTGGGCTGGTATCATCGGAAACTACTTGGTAGGACCATTTTGCCGCAAGTGCTTAATAGTGAAATTTATGCGAACTTTTGGACAATGCACTGCCAGATCTAACAGAGGAGAATCCTATAAATAATCTTAGGGGAATGTTTTAGATAACGGTTGTGGTGGGAATGGAGCGCCATGTAAAAATAATCGAAAAGGAGCGATATAGATGTCAAATCTATAGCCTTCGGGGTTGTTGAAGTAAATAATGATTGCCGATGCCATTCGATGCTTTGGAGTAAGACCCCCCTAGCATCCATAGGGGTGGGCTGGGAAGAAGGTGATATGTAAACTTAATCAAAACGACAGATGGGATGAATAATGACATTATCCATGAAGTTAAATATTGTGCTGTGTTAAAAACCCCTAGCACGCCTAGAAGTCGGGTGAGAAGGGAGTGTTATGTAAAATTAATTGAAAAAGACGCCCACTTATCAAAAGTCCGAGCAACGCCGGACACGTGCAGTTAGTATCCATGCGCTGCAATCTTTTTTATATATCGGTCTTTCTCGTAACGTAACATTATATTTATACGTTACAATTATTTTTTTAAATTAAAATACATTTTTTTCTGATTTTAAATTACTATTGACGCAATTATATATAATCTCTACAATCAAATAAAAGATAACATTATAAGTTTGGTGATTTTATTGTAAATGTTGTTTTTATTGGATAATAAATAGTCCCCTGTTTGGCAGAAAAACATGCATTAAAAATCCACTATAAAATATAAAATTCTCTAATAACTTCCAGATTTTTACATGTTATGAAAGAGCTTATTACGACCTTTAATTTTAAATATTTAATCTTTTATTTTGAAGAAAAAAAAATTTTGGGACAGATCAAATGAAAAATTTTCCCAATAGGGGAGAATGGCCAATATAATAAAAATGTGTTGCCATCATTAACAAGTATGAGTGCTAAGTTTCTAACCTTCACCTCATCGGTAAATGTGCAAAATAGCGATTAGAAAATTTGTAGCAAGAAACAAAGCAAGTTAAATAAAAGCTTTTAATTAAATAGCGAAATTAAGTCAAAGGAAATAGGTTGTTTTGCGACGGAGAAACACAGATATTTGTTTAAGCAATAAAGTCGTCATTTAAGGATTAATTACGGAATATTGTCACATTGTACAGCTCTAAAGTTCTTCGGGCGAGTTTACTTTTATATTAATTGACAGCTAATATCAAAGACGAAGCAGATTTAATTAAAACAGTTGATTTAGTTTTTAACTTTATTTATTATCAATATGAAATATGTTAAGCAATTGCTTGAAATGGGTTGGACTCAGGCAGATGGTATTGAAATCATCAAAGTAAACAGAAATCTTACAAACACTGAGAAACTATGTGCTGACATATTATATTGTTGAAGAAAAACTTGCCGTAAAATATTACTGGGGGGTTTCTAGTCATGAAATGGTACCCATAATATTAAGATTCCCAAAATTCGATCTATGGACAAGTGAAAAATTATGTGAGTACACAATAATCAATTTCAGTAGATTATTAAATGTATGATGACTAGAAAACTTAGTAAAAAAATGATTGATGACATCAAAGCAATTTTAGAATATTGAGACAAATCTTTGTCTCTGATGTTCTTAATACGTGGAGTGAATATAAGTAAACGAGAAACTTCCAAAATTCACAGTTTTTTAATGCCAAAATCAGCTATTTATTTATTATGTATTTATAATCCAAACAAAAAAAATAGAAAGATTTACAAAGATCTATGTAAAGCTTATAAAAAAAAATCAATGAACTCAAGTTTGAAGTCTGAATCTGAAATACATAACACTTTCTGGCACGTTGCTAGGTATCTTACCACCTTTGTTGTCTCAATTTCAGTTGATTATTTTATGCTTTACGAATTTAGGGAAGATTTTTTTATATTGTTAATAATCCTACCTAACTATTTTATCTGTTGCAAAGACTTTAAAAATAAGCAAAGTGGAAAAAATTATAATTTTTTTCCAGAAATTTATTTCCTTATAACGCTTACAATATCAATGCTCCAATATTCGGCGCTTTTTAAATTGCTGATTGTGAATACAACATGGCGGACAGAAAATTTGATATTTTGCACCTTGAAAATCTGAGTACAGATTTGTAATCAACGACCCCGAAAACTTAGAAAAATATGTATTTAGCAAAATAGCGATTATATGGTGGCAACACATTTTAATTATATTGTCCATTCACCCCCATTTGGGAAAATTTTTCATTTGATCTGTCCCAAAATTTTTTTTCTTCAAAATAAAAGATTAAATATTTAAATTTTAAAGAAGGGCCACCAAATATCTACTTGATAATGTGAGTATTGTACTAAGTGATAACGTGTTGGTCTTCCAACCTTAAAGTCCAAAGATCCAACCACACTGTCTAGTGATTGTCTTTTGCTGACAACAGATTACGATAAAAAACCACTGGGGGTTGCATTGTCGGTGGCTTCCAAATTACTCAGAGCTGTGCATTTTTGCTGACGACATGAAAATAATTAAACATATCTCCTCCAAAACTGACTCTCTTCTCCTACAAAAAAAAAACCTTGTTTCGTTCACCACATGGTTTATGAAAAACTTTCTTGAGCTCAAAATCTTCAAATGCCAATCCATCTTTTATTCCCGAAAACGTTTTACCACCACCCCGAGAGTCTGCATGTTAACCGACGTACCAATCCCTTTCGTTACCTCTTTGTCTGACCTAGGAATAATCTGTGATAGCGAACTCAATTTCCGTTCCCACATTGACAGTATAATTAACAGAGCTAACTCCGCGCTAGGGTTTGTGAAGCGTTGGTCTAGAGAGTTCTCCAATCCTTATATTTCCAAATCTCTCGATTTCTTCTTCCTCAGACCCCTCCTCGAATATGCCAGCCACCTTTGGTCATCTACACAAACAACCCACATTAATAAGATTGAATCTGTCCAGCGTATGTTCAGTAGCTTCGCTCTACGTTATTTTCCTTGAGTAGACAAATGCAACGTTCCACCTTTTGAAAATCGTCTGAAACTAATCGACTTACAACCCCTAAGTAAACGTCGTGATGTTTCCGAAATTTTTTCCATTCACCAGCTATTAACTGGTGCCATAGACTGCCCTTAATCCTGCAATCTTTACCCATATATACCAATCCCCGCAACCTTAGGTCCTCTCCCCTTTTCTGACTCGACCGCCATCGCACGAACTACGGTCAACGCGAACCAATTACCAATTACCAATTACTCTGAAAAGTCAACGACTTTTCTCCTTTGACTTCCATCTCAGTAAATCATCCCTTCACGAAGCCCTTCTTGATCCCGGCCGTCTTGATCGCCTTTCTTAGTTCTGTCTATCCCCTTAGCACTTAGCCTCACCTAGGAATCCAGTTTGTATTTATTAAAATTATAGATCATATTGTAGCTTATACTATGTGTTATTACTTATCATTTATTAAAGCTGTATTATTATTACTATGTTATATAGCTTGTATTTTTATTTTGTATTATTATTTTATAGCTTGTAATATAAATAAATAGATCCCATTTAACTTTTTTAGAAATGTCAGTGACTTATTATGTAATTTTGGCTGCCGTAAAACTTGCCGCATACGTCAGGATTTTGAGATATCCTAACCTCAAAGTGCTAAAAAGTGTCCAGTTTTAGTAATTTTTGTATTAAGATTGATTTAAAATGTAAATATATTTATCAATTTCGCAACGAATTCGAATTCAATATCAAAAAATTTATGAAATTGCCTATAGATGTAAGCTAGAATAATCAAATTTTAGAAAATTCCATCCAATACAATTATTATCTCTAAAGTTATAAAGAAAAATTATATAAAAAAATATGTGATATTAAAAAAACCAACAATATTTTTGAAATCCGCACACTTTATTACCTATAAAAACATTATTATTAAAGGAGGAAATTGATATCTTAAAGCAGGCCTGTGTAACTAATGGAAAGTACAATGGTAATGGTAAACAAATTTTTAATATGTGTAGGGGATTTAAGATATTACAGAAAAGTATTCTATTAAAGAAGCTCAATAAGTATGCTTTTTTAAAACGTTTTTATTAACTCGGTACACATTTTGCGATCGGTTTTAAACATCCCGAAATTTACTTATGCTAAATTTCGGGAAATCCGGTGACAATGCAATATAGTATATCTAATGTTGTTCTAAATCCAATACGGCGGACGCTCCAAGATGGCGGATTAACCTTCTATTGATGTAGGTATCAAATGAAAAAGTTCGACGAGTACAATACGATACACTTTTTGGCGTCATTCTAATCTATGGCGGATTACCTTTACTTCACAACCCCTCTGACATGGGTATCAAATGATAGGGTTGGATGGGTAGAATACGATGACGTTCGTGAAGTCATTTTAAACCCAAAATGGCGGATCACTTTTTTCTTCACAACCCCCCTGACATGGGTACTAAATGAAAGAATTTGACAAGTAAGATACGATAAACTGTGTGACGTCATTCTACATCTAATAGATAATATTTTTAGATTTTTAAGTATGGACCACGCAATAATAAAACGAAAATTACTCATACAAGACCAAAAAGTAGAAAAAAATTATTTAAATAAAAAACAACTTTAATATACCAAGTGTTTAAATAAGACTAAGAACTACAAAATAATTTCTCCTAGCCCTATACAGATTCCTATCCCTATACAAATAGTCCTGAAAATTTGTGACCTTCATTGTTCATGTCGCATTCCAGAAGCCAAATGCAAAAATTTAATCCTCTCTCGGAAGTAGTCCTTGGACTGGGTTATGATGATATGAACGTCACCCTGCTGGATGAATAACCCTTCCGATTCGCGGTTATTTACTTCTCGATGTCGGCAGAATCTTCTAATGTTTCCGATCGTGATTCCGTGCTGTTTGAAGTTACACTTCCGGTTTCTCTTAAACTTCGGAAAGTTTGCTTAAATAACCCTTTTTGGTGTGCACGTGGGTTAGGGAATTGCCCTTCATTTTACAATACAGCCACTTTTTTGTTTCAGTCGTTTCAGTAAATTATATCCGCGTATTCCTAAAAAAGTAAATTCTGCCAAAATTTTAATAATTTTAGCTTAAGAACACCCGTAGTTATCGATTTGTTTTTTAACTATGATCGATATTCTTGCTGACATACCCTCTTTTTAGCACAATTTCCTTCACGTTTTGGTAACAGAAAGTCAGGATACTTGAGTGTGAACTCTAGCTAACACTAATATCGGTAATAAAACAAAATTACATTTTTATAACTCTCTTGAAGCACTTAATAAAATTTATTACATGTGCACAATAAACAAACATTTTCGACCCTTTGTCTTAAAAATAAAAAAATAACATAATTTGGTAGTCAGGGATTTCTAAGGATGCGGTTTTTCTTATCCTTTCTCTACCTAGACATCTTGTACCTTTTTGGAAAGTTAATAAGATGGGCATATAATAAAATAAAAAGGATGTGTACTTATGACATGCACTTCGGAGAAAATTTGGGAAAATTCAGATTTTTTGGTAATTTCAAAACATTTTTATCAATTTTGGAAGTGACTGTACCTGTAATGATAGCAGCTAGATCAACATTGTTGAGAATTTTGGAAAGGTCATTGCGATAGTAGGTTTTTTACGTTTCTTTGAGGTCGCTGCCTTGAGTAGAACAAAACATAAAAATAACAGAGTAATGTGTGTGCATAGCATGAAAATTGAAAATTTATGAACCACCCTGTAACTCCCAAACGGTTGAGAGTCCCCCCCCCCCCCTCCACTCCCCGGCATATAATTTTTTATTTTTTTTTAGGTGAGATCTATCACCCCTTTCATTTTGGCACATCAGATCTGAAACACCCTGTATAGCACCAATACAAATAGCACATAGCTATTACTGTCGCATGAAACTTGTAGTTGCTTTATTTACGCATGCACATTCGCATTAAAATTCATTATGCACGTGAAAGCCGCATATTGTCTATAATGACTAGATGAAATTATTCTATGATAAAGACGCTTTGATGACTTCACACTCTTTTGATATAGAATACATATACAATAATTCTCGGATACTTTACTCGGCTTCGTGCATGAAAATCTCTGCCGTCATCAAAATAGTTTAACATATTAATTCCGGTCCATAGATGTGACATTATTCCATTATCCATAATTGGATCTCTCTTCCACTTTGTGTACAAAGGACGAGCGAGTGAGGGCTATAAGGGGGTTAGTTAGCTACATCTACCACCAACTGTTATATGCAAAACTCTTTGAATTGAATTATGACAACTGCAATGCTGTAGGGTTCCTGAGCTTTCATTCAGGTCTCACGTTGGTTTTATGTTGTGTTCTATTTCAATTACCTTAAAGCAAGGAGACACATTTACGAATGCGATTCCGACTGAATTGGAAAAAATGTTCGCGCATATTAGGTCTTTCATAAAGACCAAAATTATGTTGCTGTTGAATAGAGTTGTTATTTATTAATTTTTTCAATTATTAATGGAAAATACTAAGATAATACTAAGATTAAAAAATAATAATCCTTAACGGAAAACACTAGAAAAAATATTAATTATAATTATTTTATTATTATTTTAATTTGTAGTTTAATGTTTGCTACTCAGGTTTTTGGCGGGCGAAATTAGTCGGCGCTTTTGTAGTGATTAAAGTCAACACTTCGAGAATTTATCATTCTTTCTTTATGTCAGTTAAGTATTCTCTGAAGGCACGAATCCAAGATGGGTGCCAATGGGTGCAATTGCCGCCTCGACCTCGACCGAACTTTTATTTATAGCGGAAAGACCCGTATAAGAAAAATTACGGCGAAAATCACTAAAAATTACTATACGTAACCGGAGCGATGGAGGGAGTCGAATGTAGAGTTATTTCGAAAAATCAACCCGTACTTTTTACAATACAGTTAAAGAATTTACTTAATTCACGAATAAAATTTCTTAGTTATTCTACAAAAAGTTAAAATTTCCATTATAAGAGAGATTTTTTTCTGAATAATGAAGTATTGTCGTAATTGTGATATTAAATAATTAATCGGGATTATATTTCGAATAGAATTCGATATTAATTTTTAACTGAATTGGTCACGTATTTGAAGTCGCTTAGCTTTGGTTTTCTCTAGAAATGTAAGAAATACTTGGCGCTGATCTACAAGTCTTACATCTGGCCTTGACTGGCAGAGGCCGGGCATATCACATTGTCATTGTAAGGTAAAGTTTAAGGAAAGACTATGAAACTTATTGGCGACTTCACTATCTCTGAGAACGTTGACACTAAAGCATCGACGGAATTTGGGTTGTCTTTCACTCTTCCATCACGTGTTTAACTCTTCCATAACGTGTTTCACTTCTCTATAGCTGTTTTCACGGCCATTGTTCTAAGACATTTCAACGCGCGATAGAAGAGGGAACCTTTCCTAAGCAGAACAACATGCATATTGAATACCATCTTCTGTTCTTCGCTCGTTTTGTGAGCCCGAAACTTTTTAAGGAGGCGTACATCGTCGTTTCTATTAACCCATTTCCCTTATCCTTAATCCCTTTCCTGCAAAAGCTCTACTTTAGCATCATTAGGCACTCCCTTAAAGTTTGGTATTCTAATTTAAAAATTGTAATTGTACTTTTATTAATCTATATCTATCTTCTATATAAATAAAAATGAATGGTTAAATGTGTTGTTATGCGCAAAACTCGAGAACGGCTAGATCAATCCGGCAAATTTTTTTTTCAAATATGCGTTGAAGTCCGAGGAAGGTTCTTAGAGAAAAATTGCACGGAAAAACGTAAGAACCACATTTTTCTTTATCACATTCAAACTGTTCCTAGCTGTCAATTCTTGGGATGGCGATCTGAGATCGATTAATCGAAGAATCGATTTTTTGGGGTCGAATTGAGCAATGAATCGAATCCACCCTAAAATCGCCTTTCGATTCATTTACTTACTGTTTCGTACTGTATAAAGGAAAAACATTAAAAATTACTTAGTTTATACTAGTTGAATGCATCTGTATATTTGACACTTTCTCTTTTTACGATATACAGTTTGACTTTAAAAGTCTTTCATTAGATTCTTAATTGCGTGTTGTGTTGGTGACAAGTACAAATAATCAAAACGACACGGGCAAGGATGATATGTACAAATAAACGAAAAGACCGATTTTATTGTCCTCACGATGCCCTCTAGATATAAGGTTGAGAAGAGCGTTACATGTACAAATAATCCAAATGGGCCGATATTAGTATTGCGGAATCACCGAGACGAACAATCACACTCTAATTTCCGTTGGATACTATGGATGGTTAACGGATCATTCTGGTTTATAACTTTCAAAAAATAGATTTTTTTTACATTTTTCGAAAGTACTCGTATATATATTCTACTACCTGAGCGCTCTTAAAAAAACTTTAAACGCGTTTTTGTCAAAAATATTTTTTCCGGTCGGCGACGGAGATTTCTCCGAAAGCACTGAACCGATCTTCATGAAATTTTAACCACATTTTCTACACATTAATAGCTAAAGCGCATTCTAAAACCAAATCAAAATTTTGATTTTTACTATTTTTTTTTTGAGCCAAAAACAGTGAAAAAAAAACTAATTTTTATGTTTTTTCTGTAAATGTCCGCAATTTTGTTATTTATCAATAAATATTAATTTCTAGAGCCACTGATATACTGAACCTAAATATTTTTGGTGTTTGTGTTTAAGATGAGCCGTTATCAATTTATCAAGGCCGCCAGCAACATACCAACTTTTTAAGGAGTTCGGTTCACCCGTTGTTCATGTATATAAAAAGTGTAAAAACTATTTCTTATGATTTTCAAAAGTGTATTTATTGAGCTGAAAAAACCGTACATCAATATTTATAATAGTTTTTTCATAAAAAATTCCTAAAAGCAGCTTTTTTTCGAGCGTCTAAACCAAAATGATAGCCTAAGCCGCATCTAGCATCCTAAGATGTGTGTGTTAGAAGGCAGTGACATGTAAAATAATCGGAAGCGACACTTATTTACCAAGACCGAGCAAAGCCGGGCACACGCAGCTAGTATGGTAATAAAAAAAAATTGTTAAGAGCAGCATGTTGGACATGCACATGATAGTGTTTAGTAGTTATTTCAAAAATTTTTATAAAATATTTTTGCCACAGTGTTAGTTATAATTTTTATTGAATTAGTATTAGGAGTTTTTTAAGATATTTTGTATGAATAGTTTAAAAATTAGAGTAGGAGAGAGGCTTTAAGGGGGGAAATAGGGTTAAGACAGCGTTTTCTCAATGATTTTCATGAATTTTTTTATAGTATAAAAAATGATAATAATTTTTGAGACTTTGAGAATATTTTATACATATATTTAAATATATACTATAAAATTTTTGAAGAATTTCCTTGAAAAACACCGAAGATATAAGCGACCCCATATTGTAGGTCACAATCAGACTCAGCATTTTGCGTACATTCTGGAAGCCGCAATTTTCATCTGAAATCAAACGAGGTTGGAATTTACTTTTATTATATGTCTGACTTCTATATGAACCTAAAAGCTATAAAAAAATAGGAAATTGAGTTTTTTACAGGGGTCAAAACAAAAAAAGCATGATTTTTTGCCATTTTTTACAACTTTATTTCCAAAAAAAATTTTATTTTAAATAATGATAATATTCCGATTTTAGGTTCATATAGAGCGCGATACTATGAAGAAAGTAACTCCCAATTTTCAAAACGATTGGTTGTAATCTTTTCAAACTAGCGTGTACGCAAGTTCAAAAAAAGTCGTTTTGAGAAAAACGCGTTTGAAAAAATAGTACCAAGAAAAACAAAGTCAAGGCAGTCATAATTTTTGTGAAAATACATAAAAGGACATTTGCTGGCATTTTACGTAGTATCTGTAACCCCACAAATACATGCCACGGAGTAAGTAAATGGGTACCTGAGCGACCGCTCGGTTATACACGTGGCGCGCTCGGGGCCCGAAGGAGAGCTGCTCACTTTAATGGCTTATAACAATAGAACGAGTCGGAATTTTCATTTAAAATTTTGGGAACATATTTTTCAATAGTTTTACTAGCAATTTATGAAATAAAAAAAAAATATTTTTTGAACAGTCTAACCCTATTGCATTTTAGAAGACCTATCTAAATAAAAAAAATTTTCGGTACAAATTTCACTTTCTGAAAAGGTCCAAAAAATAGTATTATACTAAATTTTATCGTAATAGGTTTATAAATGAGAGGATGAAAGCCTATGGTTTACGGATGGACGAGCAGACCGAAATTATAATGTTTTTTTTATAGTTGCTATGGAACTGTAAAACTTAAACCTCACCTACATAAGCGGTCGGATGAAATGAAACTTTGTTCGTCTTTGAAGGGGGTAGGGAAATTTATATATTTCCATATTAAGCTTGATGAATTATTGTACAATTTCCTTCGCCATATTTCAACTTAGAAGCTTGAATTAAAAATTATTTGTTGTGTGTGCCTTTATTAGCAAGTTCTATAATTTTGAATATATTCCAAAAATAGTTGATTTTTTTAAAGGATTTTCTTCATTCAGGAAACATTTTTTTTTCTTAAATATTGAACTGGTCTGCCTTGTAGGGCTATAAAAGAGCAATTTGTGGTTAATATTTGAAGTTGATATCTCCTACACATTTATAAAAAATGGTGCAAGAAAAAAAGTCATTTTTGAGAAAAAGTGTTTTATTGATCGAAGTTGATCGAACTTTTAATTCAATAAAGACCAGGAGCATAACTTGGGCCTCCATCATCTTCTTGTTGCCTAACTTTCTTTTTAATTGCTTTTTCTTAATTCTAAGCTTTAAAAAAAACCTACAGAAATGGATCAATATCACATTCCATTCCCCCTTCTACAAAAACGTAGATTCGCGCCTGAGACCCACAAATAACAATTGTGCTATATTTTTCCAGTTTTTTATTAAAAACAATTAAAGTTTAAAATGTTCTTAATTTTTCTTTAACATTATAAAATTTTCAAAATTTTTCAAAACTGGTCGGTTATTCCATAGTTCTTGCTATTTATTATAACATGCTTTTAAAGTTTTTTCTGCCCACCGTCCGAAAAAATTCTTTTTAGAATATTAATTTGGAAAGTCTATTTTATATTCCTTTCAAATTTAAAGTTCATGACTGTTATAGTTTTTCCACAACAATTTTTTTAAATCTAGGCTACATTTTTAGATCTCTGAGCAGGAAACACCCCTTAAGTCGATTCGATGACAAAAACGACTAAAGTTATTCTCTCATTATTATTATGATTATTCATAAACTTTTAATAACTCTAAAGGTTTAAAAAGTTATAAATGAACTATTTCGCGACTCGATTTCTTTACTTTAGATTACTATAGTTTAAGAGGCGACCTTGTATGTTGAACTTTTATTATTTGGTACTTTCAGTCGTGAAATATTTTAAGGCAGTTATTTTTTTTACATGTTCTATAGTTGACTGCCGTAGTTCCATTATAACTTTAAAATTTTCTATAAAATTTTAAACGGTATTATTATAATATATTATGTGGTGGTAATTAAAACTTTAACAAGATTTATGTTTACTTAGAATATCTTTAAATTCAATATAATTTGTAAAAAAACACATTTTAGTTTAAAAAATTCCCTTAAGGTTCAATTACTACCGAACTTTAAATAACTCTTTAAAAATTGGTGTAAAATTGTGGAGTTAAACCAAAAATTATTTATGAATTTGTACACACGTTACGCTTGCAAATTTTTATTCAATTAAACACGCCAATTTAACATTACGGATATATTTGACCATTTAAGTTTACATCGGCTTACCTGGAATTCATCCAACAATAAATAATTGGGTTGTACATAGAATTGCTCATCGCCAGCCAATATATAGCTAGGAAAGCTTCCTGAATATATGGTGAGTTGGTTATTTCCGGGTAGTATGATGTCACAATGAAGTAGATGTGGAATGGAAGCCAGCATACGGCGAATATAACTACAACAACCATCATCATTTTTACAACCTGCAAGAAAATTAAAAATGAATTAAAACCAAACATTTAAAATTTTCAGTGAATATGCATTGGCAGAATAAAGGTAGGTAAAAAACTTTTCCTTGGGCAAAGCTAATTTGCATATGGATAGGAGTGTCGTGCAATGAAAACTACCGGAGCTGATCAATTCAGGATACCATTACCCTTTGGTAAATATTTACCAATATGGGGAATTATGGCACTGTAAAAGTTGATTTAGCACCAATAAATTGTGGCATCGGTTTCAGAGCAGCTTTGAAAATGGACGACGATGCGAAAATATTTACTTGATTAATTAGGAAATTTTCCAAAATTTTGCAAATGTAGGCGTTTGTAATTACAAGTGTTAAACTTAGTATTTCTCCAAATATTTGATGACATACTTTCATAAGCTCCTTATTTGAATTCTGAGTTATGACCAAGACCTTTCTACCCTTCACTGAACGGGTTTCGGTATGCTAATATTTGTCAACTTAGTACTCCTTCCAAAGGAAAGTAATTCTTCAGGTATTTTTTGATAAAAGCAAAAATGTTTGAAAGTAAACTTTAATAACAATTGAAATTCCAATCAATTTCGGACTTAAAGGGTGGAGAGTGAAAGCAGCCTATTTAGTTAGGTATTATGAGGCTTAGCAATCAATTTTAAAACTCCAAGAGCAAAGTAATTTCTAGACTCCTTCAGGAATCAATATTCTACGCTAAAATTTCTTTGGAAATAATAACTAAAAGAAAGCAACTTTCCACTGGATAAAATTTTGTGTCGCATATCTGTATCTTTATATATATGTTTGTTGTGTCATCTAAAATTTCTAAGCTATTCGCGTATCACTTGAATAATTAAAAGAATCTTCGACTAGATTTGTTAAATTAAAAATTGAGAATAAGTGCTCTGCACTTTCCTGGCCATAACAAAAATATTGGCAACGAGAATTTTTAAGGTTAATGTAATCCAACTAGACAAAAACTCTACAATTTTAAATTAAAATTAGATAAAGAATGACGATAGAAATATCCTATTTTAGTAGGCATTGAGTTAGAAACAACATTTTTGAAGTCGCAAAAAGCTCTTAAGACACAGGTTTTGAACACCAAATTAAGCATTTTGCAAATCAAATTTAACTTTTTGTAAGTCAGGAGCTTCGACGAAATTGTTTTCTTAAAATGTTGTGACAGAAATAAAATTAAATATAAATTAATTGTTTAAATTGTATAAACTTATATCGTTGATCGATGATTTATAAGGGGTTAGTGGTGGTTACCGAAGGGAAAAAAATTATTATTTTAAATAACTTTGTTTTTCTGACAGTAGTTTAATTTATTTTATAAAACAAATAATACAGAGATTTTATATTATGTTTTAATTTTATTTGGAAAACATTAAAAAAAATTATTGTAGACGAAGTAATCGTCATATTTGTTGGACCCCGGGTATATAAAATACTCAATTTTTCGCGCCGTTACTACCCCTAACCCCTTAAGCCGACAATGTTGAGAAGTTTTGTTTGAAACTTTAATTTTGAGTGTAATTTTTAAATAATCAAAGATCTTTTCAGCATTCACCAGAAAGTCACTTGCACAAGAACTTGGTTTCGGAGAAAACTTTAATTGTGATTAAAATTAAAGTACGATTTATTTTAGCAACCTTGTGACGTATGTCCAGCGTTCTCTAGTTTGTAAGGTTGAATTTAATTTGCAAAATATTGTGCTTGAGTTGCAAACGGGTGAATTTGTTTTTCAAGTACCATAGTTTAATTTGGTGTATAAGGTATGTATTAAACACTCCTTTTTTTAACTAAGCCGACACAAATAAACCTTTATACGTCGCAAAAGTTCAGCCATAACGGACGGCAAACTTGATTCTGCAAAGCTAAGAAGTGTGCTTTGGAAACTCAATAAGCATAAATATTTGGAAAATATTATTAAGCCTCAAATGGATATTTTTTTCGGTATGAAATTTAGAAAATAGTTCTAAAGTTAAATTTCTATTCGTACAAAATTTTAAGGGGGAACGTCACTGTGACAGAATGGGTTCCAGTTTTTCGAATTTTTTTGTAAAGGTATGTTTAATTATTTAAGGATCGGGTAAGGGAATTGTTATTAAGCTAAACCGAATTTGATTTAAACATTTAAGATTTACAAAGATATCATCCTCGATGTGATGGTATGAAAAATTACTCCTTCCCCATTGTCCCACTGAAATAAAAAATATTTTATTTTAATATCAATATGGATGTAGCAACCATTGTGCGCAGCCGTTTTAACTGGACTTTGTTTTTAACAAAAAGGCGGCGGTTTCTTGTTATAAAGGGGTTTTAAAAATAGAAATTTACGGCAATATCTCTACTAAATATTGGCACATGCTCTACTCATAACCAACCAATTGTCAATACACAAGAAGATGTACAACTTCTACAGATAATTGAATTAGCAACACTTTATATTTATCAGTGTAAAATAAATTCAGATTCGCTGCGGAATGTTCAGTCGTTAGTATCTGGAGAGTTGACCACATTTCTCCGAATGCATGAACTGTCAAGGAAGTTCGTACACTTCTAGAGTCAATTCCTGGACTTATGTAATTGTAATGCAAGCATTAGAATTTACTATGACAATTAAAATGTTTTTTTAAATTTTGGGCTCCGACAGTCTGTTAAGAAATAATGAAGCTGCAGTTTAAAAAAAAATTTTCATTTGGTTAAAAACTGCACTCTCTGGCCATTTTTGAACCAAAAAATTTCATTTGGGACCAGTGTGCGACGTCCCGAAAAGATGTGCCGGAGTACCCAAGTAATTGCACTACAAATAACAAATTTGTATGCTCTGTCGCCACTTTCAATGTTGCTTTATTTCTGGACGGATACCGGAGCATTTCTTGGAATTTTTCCATAAACATTCAAGCGCATCGAAAAAGAAGCCAATGCCGATAGTTTGGATTCCACCTCACTATAGTCCCTCGACCGCTCAGCTCAGTCTTCGGTCCATTTAAGAAGGCAGTCAATGCCTTCGCAGACGCATGGATAAATGCGAGTTCAATGTCAATCTACGAGATTCCAACGATTGGGTTTCCCGCAATGGATGCTGTTTGCTTCAGAGCAACGGACATCTGCCCGTTGAACGCCTAATTGTTCGACGGCGCAGACTACATTTCTTCTGCCGTTACCGATCAACCGCCACCAGCAGCTGATGATGATCCAGGAGGAAGAGCGAAGGCACGAGGCGAGCAGAGTGCCGGAAACGTCTAATTGGTTGGCGCCTGAGAAGAAATTGTTACCTAAGTGCGAAGTGCGTTTTTCAGGATTCAGGCAGAAAAGGTCTTGTATTGGTTTTATGAAATTTTAATTACCAATACAATGACTTAGTAGTTTAGAGAGGATACTTTGTCAGAATATTTTTATTTTAGTCAGAATCCTCTGAAAACATTCAATAGTTTGGTAAATCTGAAGGTAGTGTTTTTAAAGCAAAGAAAGTGTTTTATTGAAAAGACAAAAAAAATAATAACTGGAAGAAAAGTGAGTAAACTCACTGAGTGCTTATTATATAAATCATTTTATTTGCAGTGTAGTGTAGTGTCGAATTATATTTTTGGAGTAGCTGCCAGGTTCTAAAGTAATGTAATTTAATTAATGTGTTATCGATAGGTATTCTGTGAGTCGTGATAGAGAAGACGGTGTTGGGGATGGCTCTCCTCCCCATTGCCTTTGAGGATAGCTCTCCTCCTCTTAAAGTTACGGGGTAGACACTATGGATGGCTCTCCTCCTAGTGTCTTATGGAGATGGTGCTCCTCTCCACCCCCTTTTGAAAAAAAAAATACTCTGTTTGGCGTCGCCTTGTGGCTCTCCCTTGGTGGCGCAATGACTCACAGAATATAATTAACCACCAGTGTTGTTAAAGTAAAATATATATATATATATATATATATATATATATATATATATATATATATATATATATATATATATATATATATATATATATATATATATATTTATGTATAAATATACAGTAGAACGCCGATTATCCGAATTAATTGGGACCGGGGTCGATTCGGATAATCGAAAATTCGGATAATCGGACATAGACTGGTAATAAAGAAAAACGAACTGTTACACATAGAATAAACTTTATTAAGTTCAACAAACACAGTTCTACAATAACGCTCACTTGAACATCTCGATCACTTGTTTTTATTGAAAAATTACTTGGTTTTAATTTTTTATATTACGCTTAGGACCGATTCGGATAATTGGCGATTCGGTTAATCGGCGTTCGGATAATCGGCGTTCTACTATATATATATATATATATATATATATATATATATATGTATATGTATATATATATATATATATATATATATATATTTAGTGGTCGAACTGGCAGCTACAAAAATTTTGATAGTAATCGTAGTTTGTTGTAGACCTGCACTCAAGTGTATTTTGTTTCATTATTTGCAGGTACGCCAGGCCAACGCACCAGCATAACTCCATACCACGGCCCTTAATTAGATTAATGAAATATAAGTGTAAATGTTACCTAATTAAAACGAAACTTGTGTTATATTGGTTGTTTTGTTGTCTTTATTGCTGTTTTAAATTCATGCTTCTTATAGTTAAATAATAAAAAAAAATTTAAATTATATTTTTTTTTCTCTTATAAGCAGTGTTTGGAAATTTTGAAAAGTAATAGATATCATCGGTATCATGAACTTTAAACCAAGATCTTCATGGCATTAATTTCCAAAATCGGGTAACTTTTTGTCAGTAGGCACGTGAACTAATACAACAAAACCCAATTTTTTTTTCGCTACGCATTGTTTCCGACGAGTCGTCCTTTACAAACCATGGAGCGGTAAATCAACACAACATGCATTACTAGAGTGTTGAAAATCCACACTGCGTCCTCGGACTTTCAACGATTGGTGTGGAATAATTGGCAGCAAAATCATCGGGCCCCCACATTATTGAAGGCAAATTGAGAGTGAGATGATCTGCCAACATTACTTGAAGACTCGAGTCTCGAGGTGCGGCAGAACATCTGGTTTCAAGAAGATTGCTGTCCAGCACACTATTGAGTGGTAGCACTTGAAGTACTGATCGTGATTTCAATGGTTGCTAGATCGGTAGAGCTGATCCGGTAAATTGGGGAATGATTAAATTTTTAAATTATAGAAATTTTTTTGGTAGAGTTCTTATTATTCGAGATATTTCGAAGATTCAGGTTAAAAAAATCACCCTGTACAGTGATATAATTTTTTTTTTTTAAACTTTTTCCTATATTGTAACCGCCAGTTTGAAAAAATAGTTATTTGAGAAAATGCGTTTAAAGCTTCTCCGTTTGACCAATTTGCCCCGACATCTACCTAACCACTCCATTCACAAGACTCCAGACGGTTGCTGGAGGATGGACGGGAGAGTTGAGGACTTCTAGGATACGACGATCCTCATCTGGACATTTTCAAGTGTTAGTTACATCTCCAAGTGGTATCAACCGTAAAATGCATCGTAGAACGCAGCATAATCTCTTGAAAAATCCCCAAATCCCCGAGGTAGTATGCAGTGGTCTCCTTCTCATTGCGGGACCCAGGGACGGTATGGTACACCTTAAAAAGTTGGCTGTATCCGCGGTACCCACAACAGAAGCAGCTCTGCGGCGGCATTGTAGGCTTTGCGCCTGTTGAAAGTGCTGTAGCAGTTCTAGAAGAAAATGCCATTTGCAAAATAATAACTAGCACTTCCTCAGGTGTGGCGGTGGAAGAGATGGCAGACTCTAACGAGCTGGCTATCTCCGTGGTACACGCACCAGAACCAAATCTTCGAGGTATGAAAACCTTCAATACCGTGGGCAGAGAAGGGGTGAAGGTCATGATAAACGCATGGACCACGAAGGAACACTGGAAGCGGTGGAACAATACGGATTTCTGCAGATAGGATAAAATTCTAGTTTAATCATATTGATTGTATTTTATGTAGGCACTTGGTGAAACACATTACACATAATGTAAGGTAAAATTTAAAAAAAAAAACCTTTTGCATTTTATGTTTCACCTTATAAATATATTCGTAATTTTTTGAAACCAAATGATACCGACGCGTTTCGTTCGATTGGAACATTATCGAGGCTGAACGTCTACGTATTATAAATTCTTGTTAGCTTACCTTCAACTATAACTGGATCAAGTAGATGGCTTCTACTGCTGAAATCAATTTGGTCATTAACTAGAAAAGTTCCATTCTTTTGTTGCCTTCTGGATTTCATAGATTTCATTATTATCTAATATTTTTCCACCTTTTAGAATTCATATTATCAGTAGTCGTTTAGCCTTGATAATGTTTCAATCGAATGAAACGCTTCGGCTTCATTTTGTTTAAAAATAACAAATATATTTTATAACGTGAAATATAAATTGCCAAGTCTTTTTTTTAAATTTTACTTTAGATTAGGAATCTAGTATTGACACCGAGTACCCGAGGGTCGCGGCGACAGTGGGATATCTGGATAACTCAGTTGCCCTGGCTAAAGGAGACTAGGAGGGGACGAAAAAGTACCCGCTTCTATGTGGTCTGTTTCGGCGAATCCCCTCGGAGAGGTGTCTTTAGTGAGTAAAAATTTTACACTACCGAAGGCACGGGCTACTTTGTGTCTATTGGAATATTATTAAATATTAAGCATTCCAAATATGTTAAAAAAATCGAAAATTTCGATTTTTTAAATTTATAGACCGCAATAATGCTATAATGGACAGTAACTTTGTGCTTTTCTCTTATTGTTTTTAAGGCACTGACAATCTTATAGGTTATGTTCATGTGAGTACTCGTAGAAAAATATTATATTATATACAATAATTATCGTTATATTTTACAAGCTGCAGAAAAATTAAAAGATTTAATCATTTCCAAGCACTATGCTTGCTAACGAATGGGAACTTCGTTTAGTACTATCAACGTCGAATAGCGGAGACATGTCTTGCATGTCACAACTACTAAAATCAATACAATCTTATGTTTTTAAATTTAAATTTCTTTAAAACTTACATTTTACTTTACATAACCTTTTAGTCAAAGAAGTATAAAAAACACAACAACAGTAATCAATTTCAGAAAGTCGCATTTTCATTCTACTTCGACCACTGGCTGCTGAGTTTTGTAATCCGGTTGAGCCTTTAAGCTTCATTTACTTATCAGTAACCTTCACAAAGCATCTTTCTTTGCCCAAGGGAAATTCTTTAGCTCTACGTCTATTTACACACCAAGGCGTCCTAATGGCTGTACTATAATAGTACGACGGAGTGCGACCTTTATTTCTTACCCATTTACCTCAAAGCACGTTTGGGTGTAGATTAATGCGGTTTTACGTTTATTTGACGAACGCGTCATTTAAGGACAATTGAACAAGGAATTTGCAGACATATCCTTTAAATAATTTATTTTAAGGTAAAAATAAATCTTTGTATTAAGAGTTCCAGAAATAAATCTAATCGAAATGCCTGTACACGTGGAATTTTGTTCCCACGAAGAACAACATGCCATTGAATGGATATCCGTAATAAAATGAAATTGTTATTTGGGGTTGACTTAATAAATGCTAAGGAGTGAAAGGTTCCTTTATTATCAAGAACACTTTCAACCTTTAGGTCAGCGAATTTTATTCCTTTAAGGACTTAGGGACTTATTGTGATTGGCCCCTAACGATGTTCTAGGCTGTTGTTGGGTTCATTTAGTTTTATTTAACAAAAAAGCTTTCTTAAAAGAACTTTGAGTGCTTTTTGAGCAAACCCAGTGTTTACTTAAATTGTTTCAAAATTTTGTAAAAAGCACTTAGCTTTATTCCTTTAAGAACCCCTTTTTTACTTAATTCCCAGAAATGAGAACATAAAGTATATAATATGGATATATCTGTATATACTTACCCGTCGTTTGCTTTTAATGTTTTCCAGCTGCCTTTGTGTGCACTCCCCAATGCTTTGGGATCCCCATAGTTCAACACCCACTCTAGCATATGTGTAGGTCATAGAACCAATTGGTAAAAAATATGTTAAAAACATAAACACCACGTTATATCTGAAAAAAAAAAATGGAAAACGTAAATTATTTATACTGCACACACGCCGATTATCTAGTATACTTAATGCAACCCCCGATGACATGTGCTTGTGGTTGCATAAATTTTAATGACATATTCCATGCATATAAAATGAGTGAATAAAATTTACTTTAAGTGCATTTGAAATTCCATTTTATACACTATCACAATATTTGGAGTTGAGATTATTTCGCTAGTTCATATGGTAGGCTTTAAATTTCATTATTTGTTTGCATAAAGCAATTACTGTATCCGTTCCCATCTAATTTTTGCTTTATTATAAATAGGGAGGTAATTTATAGACAGTTACCATGCATTATAAACAATGTATAATGAGTGTTTTCGTTTTCGGGATCAAAACTCATCAAAATAAACAAAAAGTCGTGTAGAAGGGGGTAATATTAACGGCTTACTAATTTGGGTAATTATATATTTTAAATGGGTTAGGTTTCCATAATTAGTTTATTTTAATTATTCTTTCAACCCAGGAACTAGAAATGACTTCAAATGAAAAGTTGCAAAAGAGATTTGCATAGGAGGTTGCATAAAATAATAAAATGAATAGTAAGAGGTCATACATATCCCACCAAAAACATTTCATGTAAAGAAGGTTGCCAAGCCTCACAAGCTCATACCGCTTTCACCGTTAAAAAGTTATCAGACTTCATGCGGAGCCAAGCCCTTAACTCTACAAGGCCTAACTCTACAAAACCTAACTCTAGAAACCCCACATCTTGGTCAAAAAGTATTGCTTGGCAGTTTCGCGTCCACCGCACAGTCACTCCTATGGACTTATGGTAAGAAATTAAGTAACTGGTCTTTAATGATGTGTCATGCATTAGATCCATGAAACGGCCAAGCCACACTTTTTGACCAAGAGGTAGGGTTTCTAGAGTGAGGGGTTGTAGAGTTATACCTTGTAGAGTTAGGGGCTTGGCTCTACATGAGATCTGATAAGTTTTTCACGGTGAAAGCGGTATGAGCGTGTGAGTCTTGGCTACCTTCTTTACATAAAATGTTTTTGGTGGAATTTCATTTCTTTTTGTAAGATGCCCTAGTTATTTTTATTTTTTCGGGCTGTACTTCAGCTATTCTTTTATTCATAGCTCACTCTATATCGTTGTCTCTTTTCCTTGTTGGCTTATTATTTGCAATAAGCGATAAATCAGGGTGGTACTTAACTATTAACCGATTATATTCAACTATAGCTGACTATTTGGCTTTATTTATATTAACTTAAAGCAGACTAAATTATCTTTCCTACAAAGTAAAAATATGTACCCTTTAATAACCGAAATAACCAGAACAAAATTAAACCTGAAATTTTAGTTGCAAACCAAATTTTCACAAAAAACGCAAGCAGTAAATAAATCGTGGACCGACCATGGTCTGGTGCTTGTATTTTTTTTAAATTTCTCCTTCCGTGCAATTCTGCGCTTTTAGGCCTAAAAATGCTTGTTAGTTTCTAAAATAAGGTATAACTATTTTTACTTCATTCGAAATATTATTTTGTTAACTTCAAGAAGAACAAAAAAATCTTTTCATAGAAGCAATAGATTAGTCACTAGGACGAGTTTAAAGAAAAATCACACCCGGCTGCCCTCAGTTCTGGCGTAGGCGAGTGAAGAAGTTATTTCTTACACGCCAGCAGTCCCTTTCTTCGTAGCACACTCACTTTTTAGTTGTAGTTGGAAGTACCTCCCCAAATATACAGACCTGCACCCCCTTTTTTGGTGGGTTGGAGGGTGAAAGTTACAGATTTCTTAACTTTCTCGTTGTTTGCGTGCAGAACCTAGTCTGCATATCAAATTTCAGCTTTCTAGGACTTTTGGAAGCTTGGAAATTTTCTTATGAGAAGTTGTTATACAGGGTGAGTCATTTTAATCTTCGGATGCTTTTATTTCGCCAGGGATGTGGGTTACTGCAAAATGCCGCAGACGAATATTACTCGGTTGGAAGGGGGACATCTCTTGGCCGTAACCCCTCCCCCTCCCCGGGTGGTGGGTGGTGGGTGCAACTTTAAAATTTCCAATTGGAACCCATACATGCAGATTCGGATGCTCCGGACAAAAATAGTAACCGTTTGCCTCAAAAATATTTTTTTAAAACGCCAATCTCTTGAGATTTTGGAAGGACAAAATTGAAAATTTTGGAAATTTAAAGATTTTTTACTCAAAAATGGTTAGGTTTACCGAAAAATTGCATAGAAGCAAAAGTGCTTAGATTTCTTCAGGGAATCGGACCAAACTTTTTGAAAATATTTTTATGCAAAATTTCAGATTCCCTGTACAAATCTTTTACTCCTTTGCAATTTTTCCGTAAACCTAACCATTTCTGAGTAAAAAAGTTAAAAAATTTTCAATTTTGTCCTTCCAAAATCCATGGTATTATTCAGACCGAATCTATGAGGGTTCGAAAACACGACGAAACGCTTCGAAAAAAGGTAGGTACTGCCCAGTCTTGGCGGGGGCACTGCCCATGAAATGTATGGAAAGTCCAAAAGTGTGTCGTCTTTTATAGATCATGACGAAAAAATAAGACTGGTAAAAAAGATAATTTAGTCTAGTGGAAAAAACCCATGCGGTATTCAATTAAAGCCGAAAAAATAGCTTCAAAATCATTGATTACTAAAATGAAATATAGATGTTTGGTCCGAGATGACTGTCTTGTAGCACTCGAGAGGTGTTAAAAATTGGCTCAGAGAGACTACGATTATACCGATACGAACATAACCAATTAACAAAAGCTGATGAAAACCCGAGGCGGGAGAGTCTGAGAACAAGAATGCTTCGCTTTATTTTATCAAGTGTCTTGCTAAAATCTGTAAAAATCCGGTCAACCTGTTTGTCACCCTCAATAGCAGAGATGCAAAAATTGGGGAGTTCTAATAAGTAGACAATCATGCTACTTGCCTTTCATGAAGCCATGTTGAAAAGACTCCAAGAACGAAAGTAGATTCCGAATCACCGACACTACTCTTCAACCCCCATTTTATCGTAATCTGCTGTAAGTTGCTAAGGCATATTTTTATAGAAAATCAAAAGACCAACTTTTTTTCCATACAAACTTTGATGTACAATTGGTATTTCATGGTGTTTGAAAAAAAAATTGTTTTTCAAAAACAAAACCAACATTTTCAAGAAAAATTCTCAACTAGAACACCATGAAATATGTTCAACTAGAACACCATGAAATATGTTCAACTAGAACACCATGAAATATCATTCGTACATCAAAAGTTTGTGTGGAAAAAGTGTTTGTCTTTCAATTCTCTATGAAAATATGCCTTAGACCAGTATTAAGATTATTTTTTTTATATTTCATTTCAGTAATCAATTATTTTTAAGTAAAGTGTCCACGTTGGTCGCTCAACTGGCCACTTCTGTTATGTTAAAAAGAGAGCAGTGAGGGGCTGAAGCGTTTTGGCCAGTAAGGCCTATTGTGTTTACCTTTCGTACTCCATAAGTGAAGCTGGTCCTTTTAAAAAGGTACAACAGCTCGTGGATGTACCTCAGGGTTCAATTTTTGATCAACCATATTTTACATATTTATTAAATATTTTCTTCGCTCTCCTGTATTGATATTTATAGTTTCGTCGACGAAAGTACCCTTTTTGTGAATGAATTTCGGTAAACTATTTATCACTAGTACACAATGTACGAAATAAACGTTTATTTCGTACATGGTGTACTTGTGATAAATAGTTTATCGAAATATCGGTGTGATAGTGTAGTGATCATAATCTGATGCAGCTGTCTAGATCGGTGTTTTTATTTAAAAAATTTTTGTTGGATTTACATCTAGTGTTCGATTTTTTTCGAAGGCGTCCAGCAGCTAAAGAAAAGCTAACCCTTTGGTGCTGCTGTTGACAAAGAGCTAAAGGAATTTAGGTTTTCTTTATTAGAAACACCGATCGCGTTAAGAAATATTTTAATATTTTCTTACTTCGCTCGAGTTGAACGGTTTAGTTCGGAATTTTTTGCAATTCCAAGTTATTAAAAATTTTATCATGAATAAGTTTGTTATACCGAGAAAATTTGGAACCTATTCTTTAGGAAGATTCAGGACTTTGCTAACGAGCAGAATCGGTACTTATTCCAGTAGGTACGTATTGATTGCAACACTGATTTTGTATTGGTATTTACTGTCAAACATAAGGAGTTATTGAGGATTCATTTTTTTATCCAAATCTGTCGGTCGCATTCAGTACTGCCAAAAACACTTGTCATTCTACATTCGAACCGTCAAGTTTCCCGTCGCATGTACTGCCATGCGATTGTAATCTGTTTGACAACACGACACAGCATGTGTTTCAGCCTTAAGTCTTTTCCTTGGCCAGTGAACAGTCCGGATTTACGTTTAACATAAACAGCAATAATAGGCAGACAAAGCTCTAAAAACAGTATCGCAGCTTAAAAGTTTAATTAAGTGCATGTGGTGCAACGATGTAGACCAAGATTTCAAATTTGTATCTTTCAATGCTACATCGAATTTCTGTGATCATAAAAGTAGCACTACGCTATTTCTCTCTCTCTAGTTCCCGTAACCTCTTGTGAGGCTTGGGGCGGGAGAACAAATTCATCCGAATCGAGAAAACGGTTGCAAGTGGATTCCGAAGCACTGACATTTTCTCTGCAACCCCATGACCTCTTTATAGTAATCTGTTATCAGCAGAAAATAACCATGGGTCGACATAGTTGGGAATCGAATCTGGGACCTCCGGATTGGTAGGCCGACACGTTATCACTTACTCCACCCGCGATGTTATCGCGGGTCTATGTAAAAAATAATAATTAATAATGGTTATTTTTCTGAAAATTTTTTTTTTCTGTCATAGAATAAGACGCTAAAAATAGTCCAACAAAAATATTTCCGTTTGCTGCTGTTATTTCGTTTTCTGCAGGGATTCTCGAAAATTTTGAAATGAGTCTTTTAACCATATTGGAGTAACCAAAGTCGGTACAGTTTCGGATGTGGGAATATTTTAAGATAGTCCCTAAACTCGACATGTCCAAAGCTACTGAAGTTCATGGTTTTTCGCCCCTGGTTTGAAAATACTGCCCCTCCGCCTTGGCTAAAGGTCTGCGCAAACCATTTCACCTATATTACTCCATATACGTCTTCCCGACTGCATGAAAACTTGCTTATGATCAACCGATACTTAAAAACGGAGAGACAAGTGACCCACCTAACTTCGAACCTATATAACTTTTTTGAAAATAACCACGATAAGCCGCGCTGACCGCTCAACCGGCTCTTACGGAGCGTTGAAATTATTATCTCCATAATTTTGGCGAGGCCGACATCTTCGCTCTTGATATTTTAAAAGCCCGTTTACATAAACTCCAAGCACCTCACTTCTTCAAATGGGGTGCAGATTTTCTCACGATGTATTTGTCTGTTAAAGCAAGTGATAATGAAATTCTGATTTGCTTTCAAAAAGTAAGAACTGAGGACCAGGATTCCAGGAAGCCCCTGATTACTTACTGGATCTTGGCCTCCGAAACTAGAGGACGTCAATGCTCTTGTTATTGCGCGTTTTCTTACCAGTAGACAATACCTTCATTTCGCTTAACCCTATATTTGTGACCATTAATTTGATATTTTTAAGATTTTACTACATCATCTAATGTTAATTAAAACCATTTAACTTAAAAGTTGTTTTAACTTATTTTTTTACATGTCAGTACCTTCCGACACCAACCGCCAGAGGTGCTAGTTGTGTAAAATTGCTAGTCTGTAAAATTGCAAAACGATACAATAATAAGAAATAAGTGTAAAGTCAGTTGCAAGATTACAGAGAAATAAATATACAAAAATGAAGCTTGATAAAACCCTTACATTAAAAACTAAACACCTCCATATGAAAATCTAAAAATGTATTACTTACACATGTTCCTGAAAGGAGTGGTACATTGGTCCATCTGGCCACTCCGAGTAACATACTATCCTAACGCCTCCATCACTTAACTCTACGTTGTATGTCGTAAAAAATACTAACATAGGGCAGGAAAGAACGATTGACAGAATCCATATTGCGGCAGCTATACCCAACGTACTTCTTCTGCCCATTCTGGGCTGCAAGGGATTCATGATAGCCATATATCTGGAAGATAAATAAGTTCGCTTTTTATAATTATATTCTTTATTATACAATAAATACATATTACTGAAAAAGACAATAAATTTTCTGGTAGGCGAAATCCTTAAACCCAAAAAGAATAACAAATTTTCAGGCAGACGTCGAAATAACGAAATATTGCGAATATCTGAACTTCATGAAAATCTGTTCTGGAATATTTCTTTGAAAACAATTCTAATGTCAAACAGATAACCACACTGTTCGCAATAAAGTAAGTTCAATTGAGATTTAATAGTCAGAACTTTGTTTCCATATAAAAATACCCAAAATACGATGGAGATGTTCTCTTCTCTTTTATCTTATTCGGTATCCAAAATCCCTAGAAATATAAAACCTAATCCCACCCTACTACTTTTTGAGCGTTGGTAATCCTAATGAGGTTGCCACAAGAATTGTTTTGAGATAAATATCCCCCGCTACTATGTCTTGAGCGTTGGTAATCCTAATGAGCCAGATATCATCTCTTTTAAGATAAACATGATATTGTTTCTAAATAAGAGGACAATGTACTTCTTCATAATCCTCTTTAATGCCTGTGGGTTCATCCCATTTCTTTGTTGTTTAACGAAATATTATCTACAAAACATATCATATTCATACAAAGGACCCAGAATCAAATAAAAGACATTTTTTTTTTTGTGTACGTACAAATATTCTTTTATATTAATTTGTCACCCAGCCCGAACTGAGTCCTTGGAAAACATTTGGCTTTTTATGATGAAGCCAAAGTGTCATACAAAATAATGCATTATACAGCACAAGTTTTAATGGACGAGAGGTGAGTGTAGGAAGTGCCGATTAATGTAATTTAAGTTTACGAACTAAATTGATTCCATAGTGCAAGAGACCATAGAGAGAATTTCACGTCGCGAATAAGGTAACAGGAAGGAAAACCTGTCCTTGTCCATAAACGGATATTGAATTCAAATCTAGGCCTGATATATGTTTATAGTGTTCCGTGCCTAAATCGGGAAAAAGGAACACTTATGCAATCCCTTCGATTGTTGTCACAACTGATCTTTTCCGCACCTATTTGACATAGAAAGTTGAAATTTGGCCTAAAAAATGTGTGCACTTTCGAATCTTACATTTTGATTTTGGGGCTTAGTTTTCGCAGGTTAAATGGGAAGTTAAAAAATTTATTTTTCAGGTCATCTGGAATTATGAAAAAAATTTATATATAAAAATTTATAATACCTTATACCATAGACAGACGGTGGCGTATTAGAAAAAATACAAGATTGATAATAAATGCGACTGTTTGTTCGCAAAACTTATCATAGCTGTCTGATTATTATCATTTGCTACTTAACTGCTAACTACTCTTATCGTAATATTTACCCCAAAGATGCCTTAAGAATACGTAGGTTGCTACTTAACTTTTGAGATACGGCAACACAAGTGTGAATATGTCAAATCTGACATTGTCGTCGTAACGTTTAACATTTATAATTGTAATCTTACTCTGAAGGTTTTGTCACCTTCACTTCACTTGTCACAACTCACTTCGACTTTTAGTAATGGAGAATCATCTGGAGCCACCGTGTTTCGCTGGATTTTCAAATTCAATCGTGGTTGCATTTCGCTACAGGACGAATTTCGTGAAGGTCGTCCTTACTCGGTTGTTGTGCTAGAAAAAGTCAAACATTTGGTCGTCAAAAAGATTTGTTCACGTTGGATACCACAAAATGTGACAATTGCTCAAAAAAAGGCTCGTCTCGATTGGTGCAAAGAAATGTTGAAAAAATTCTATCGAGGTGCTCTAAAAGACGTCTATAAGATCGTGACAGGCGACGGACCAAGGATCTATGCATATGAATCCGAAACTAACAATAGACTGTATGGGTCTATCGAGACGAGCCAAATCCAACAAAAGTTGTTCGCACACGAGGCACTTCGAAGCAAATGGTCGCCTGTTTTTCGGAATAACTGGACATGTCGCCACCGTGCCATTATAGCAACGTAGAACGGTCAATTCTGAATGATACACCAACAATTGTTTGCCAAAAGTGTTCGGAAAAATAAGGGAAACTAATCACAGAAGGCGAATCATTCTCCACCACAACAATGCAAGCTCTCACACATCGGCTTAAACAAGTGGATTTTTGAGCATTTAAAACATCGAATTGACGGGTCGTCCGCCTTACAGTCCTAATCTGGCACCCACTGATTTCTTCTTATTCCCGCAGATCAAAAATAAAATTAGAGATCAACGTTTTTCGACGCCTGAAAAAGCGGTTAATGCGTTCAAATCACATGTTCTGGAGGTACCTCAATCGGAGTGGAAAAAGTGCTTGTGTTGGTTCAAACGCAATCAAAAGTGTATTGATCTTCCTGGAGAATATTTTGAAAAACAATAAAGCCATTTACTATTATAAATATTTATTTTTACTTGTCTATCTCAAAACTTAAGTAGCAACCCTAGTAGAAGCCGGAATGTAATAATTACTTTTAACGTGAGTACGAGCCCCGCCTCACGCAAAGGGTGAAAGTTGCCGGTCTAAGCTTTATGAAAGCGCAAAGGAGTCAGGATGCTTCGTTTTGGGATAATATAAGTCGGCATTAACCGAAATATACCCGGAAGCTGTCTTAATAAATTGGTTGTGTTCTCGAACTTCCTTGAAATTACTTTTTTGACCAGTGCACCCTTCATATCTTCACTAAAGCGATGTAGTTTATCAGACGGAGGCACTCAGAATAGTTGGATGAGCCCTACGTTCTGCTACTGATCAAACACCCCCTCTCTGTAATGTTGTGGAGAGCAATAAGCTCTGAAGGTTCTTTCTATTTTGTAGAAGGCGCTATGCGACAGGATAAGTATCTCAAGGTTTTAGATGAGGTTTATCGGCGTGTCCCCTTTGCCTTTATGCAAGATAGTGCACCATGTTACATCCGTAAAATCCTACCAGTCTTCCCAGAACATATCTCTATTATCTTAACTGGAGAATTCTCTGGATTTGAATTTTATTGAGAATGTCTGGTAAACTCTTAGATCCCTGGTATACCTTCACCATAATCCGACAATATCCTTTCTTAAAGAAATTATTCTTTGGGTCCGGCATAATGCGCCAGAAATTCAGTTCTGCATCATTAATATGGGGTAATGCTGAATATAAAACATTTTCTTCACTTTTGGAATTTGGTCTAGCCCCTACCACTGAAGGTACACTCACACCTTCAATGGTAGTAATTAAACCAAATTCTTCACATTTTTCTAAAGGTCATTGAAACAATCGTATTTTGGCATGAAATTTTGAATTTATGAATAACCCTGTAACTTCTAAAAGCTTGAGTTTACTCACCACCCTGCCGCCTAATTTTTAAGATCTATTACCTTGGCACACCTTATGATATTCAAAAGTCGGTGGAATTTGCGATAACACAGCGACCTTCCAACCCGAAAGTCTCAGGTTCGAATCGCACCGGTAGCGACGCATTGTTGTTTTCTGCTAACAACAGATTATAATAAAAAAGGCCATTGGGAATTGCAGAGTAAGATCACTGATTCGGAATCCACTTTAAATTGAAGGTCCGCTGGCAATCGCTGTCTCGAATCGGGTGAAGTACTACATCCGCCCGATGACCTACAGAGGATTATGGGAACTTGGCTGGTTTGACTTAAGATTCACCACTGGTGGTGGCAACAAATGTTGTTGCACTCAATGAGGAAACTTCGAAGCTGTGTGTCACTTTGACTTTGGGTGGAGCGGTGAAGATCATATAAGAAATTTGTCACTCCTATTTTTTATTGCAAATTCGTATTCTTTGGGTAAAAGTAAACAACTTGCTTGAACAATCGGAACGCTTCGATAAAAAGCAACTTTTGAAACTTTATAAGCGGCTTGGGACATTTTCATTTTTGTTTTTCGGCAACAATCGATTTATTGATCCAAAAACTACGCGGTACCAAGTTTTCGGAGTGGGTCTGAAAAAGGGAAGGCAATGCGAGGGTTTTTCGCATTTCGAAAGAGTAAATATGAAACATTAAAAAGAGCTTTCAAATAGAAGTGTTTGCTTGCAGGTGTTCCTATTTGTAATCAGAGATAGATAATATCGTTAAGAAAGATCATGAAACGGGGTGGGCTTAGAACTTTGATGTACACGAAATTTGGTAAGTTTATGGACGATAGATAGATGATAGAAATGTCTTCCTAGTTTCGTTCTTACGAGATTTCCGCTATCTTTGTCACTATGAAGACGAGTTCTATTCTATACCCTTATGACAAAATCCGCAGTGCAGCGTTTTGGCAACGAAACCACCAAAACTCCGTGCCATACTTTGTTGCACGATCTAAGTCTGCTATCTGATTTTACTCATCTAGGTACAGCTTATCTACAAAATAGCGGAAAATCATATCTGATGACGCCCTGACGTGTACATTATTGTAGAATGAGTTTCCAGACTTTCAGAGACCCTCCCTCGATACGGTGTTTTATTTTCTTAGTTCTTCGTGTAAGTTGAAAATATTGACATAGTGTAAATATGTAGTGAATATAATAAATAATATTAAACATTTGTTTGCTGATCAGAATCCGATGATCAAGTACTGTAAGTTAGTTATTCGATATCAGCTATTAATTATAGTTCAAAAATTTAATAGTTTTTATATTACACCGCTGCTTAAGCCGTTTAATGTCCTAGGATTTAAAAATGTTCGAATCCAATATTCAACTAATTGGTCTCAATTATATAAAAAATATTCATGGTCTCTGCAATGTTAAGTGTGATACACCATTTCTAGGATAAACTTGTTTACAAAGGTTGGTGTAAGTAGATTTTATCCATCTTCCGTTATCATGCTCCCTTTCATTCCAATCCACATTTGACTACTTGAAGAAGCAAAGGTTTTCAAAATTCATAAAGCCTTTGTATTACGTACAAAACCTCCGAAAAATCATGTCAAGTATACCAGCACGAGTTTAATTTTTCTCTTTAAACCGTACACCAATTTATTCGCAATAAATAATTGATGTTTTCTCAGCAAGCGGGATTTCAATGTTTACTTAGTGCAATATCAACACAGTTCAACCAGCTGCAAAGCTTTGAAGTTGTCTCCGGGCCACACTAAAAGCAATCATTCCCCTCCACTTTTTTTATTTAACTTCCAGGCTCGTCTTGACTTTCCTGGCACATTTTCTATGGTAGGGCTGAACATATGCCGTACATGACTATGTCGTAAGTCTTTTTGTGATAAAAGGAGAGCTTTCTTTGTGCTAAAGCCAAAATAGAGCATTCTTGTGTAGAAGAATTTTCCTCCAATAAAACGATTTAGAATATTAAGTTAATATTAACGTAAACCATTTTATTCTTTTGAGTATCCATAAATGCATGCAGGCGCGCATAAGATAACCCTTTTTTTATACTAGGACGCTTCCAGTGTGGGTTTTTAAGGAAAGAAAATATGTACTGCCTGTTAGTTCTTTGAAGTTTACAAACCACTTTAAAAATTGATGTAACCATGCCATGGTATACATGCATACCTATTTGCTTCCAGTCTGTCTTCATTTTCCTGTATATTAAAATGTACCATGATTTAGGGATGAAATTTAAAGAAGCCTACAAAAATCCTTAGAGCCTTGGTAAGAAATTTGATAAACATAGTGATTGTGTGAAAAGGATGGGCTAAGGGTAGCGTACACGTAATAGTTTCACCATATTTACCTAAATTTATTAAACCTTCGTGGTAACAGGTTTCCGAAAATTTATCTCAGCATAACTTTAGGGCAGATACTTTGGATTTACGAGAAATCGATTTACGTGACTCGCCTAGGTAATGTTACCAAGTTTTTCTATGTGACTTTGAATTGTATCGTCCCCACCTACACTGTCAAGTGATATTTATATTAGGGACGTGTGAACATTTGTAACGATTTCTACTGATGACTGCACTAATGAAAATAGTCTAGTCCGGGCCATTAGTCATGTTATGCTATTAACTCCACATCCTCAATAAAGAGAAGAAACATTAAATAAATTCATTAATGCCAATGTGTATGAAAATAATTAGATATATGTACATAGGTAAGCAATCAATATTGATTAATTCGTTAAATTTTTAAAAATATAGTAAGTAAAATCTTACTTAACACTTTTGTGTAAGAAAGTTCATATTACAACATAACAAAAGCGTGTTGGAAATCCCAATTTTAGTACACAATGTCTTCTATTTGTCACTATACTGTAAGTTATAAAAATAATTTTATTTGAGAAAGTTTAAGTTTTAAACGTAAATTTTGGAGATACAATGTCAGGAACAAAATAACCTCTATTGAAAAACGATAGTAGATATCAATTCATTGTTGATCAATTTCGCTTTAAGTTACATTTTTCTTGCATTTTTTCTAGAACTAACTGAATAAGCTAAATCAAAAAGAATTTATTCGAACTCGGTCGAATATAACTTCTTCCAGTAAGAAGTTCTCAGAAACCGGCTTTGTAAAAGATGAAAAATACAGTGCTATGAGATATTTTTTCTTGCAAACGTAGATTGATAACCCAAAAACATAAATGATGAGATTTTTGAAAAAAAAATATTTCGGACCATCCTCCCGTAGAGTGAAAAGTGTACTATCTTTTTATATGAAAATATCTGAAAAAATTCCTAAATATTAGCTAGGACTTTCAATGAAAAGTATAACTAACACTGAAGAAAAAGTAGTTTATGAAAAATTTTGAATTAACTCTACGGAACCCTATCAATTGCATGCACAACATACACAGCTTTAGACTGCTTAAAAATCATAACCTATATGACTGGGTTCTCTTTTCAGATTTCGATGTTGTTTGACCCTAAAGGCTTGATCCGGTCTTGGAACGCTAAACAATAAAAAAAGCAACTGTTTTGGTTGTTTTCGAGAAAAATGCTGCACAAAATCTCAAAATTTTAAGTTTATGACAATAGTATTTCATGTGGCACAAAATTTGCTCTTTATGACCATACCAGTAGCGCTAGTGATTTTCCCGACTTTATTGGAATACTGTACTTATTTAAGTCTGCAGGTCTTAATCAATGAAACATCGCCTTCTCGAATGAAAGTCCAAAAACTTGTAAAATTTACCCAATTATGAATCTTAAAAAAAATCAAGATAATTGTTATGTAATTTTATAATACCTCTATAGTCCTAAAAGTGTACAGAAAAGAAGAGGAGGAAACCAGGAGAGGCACAGCTACTGCCGCAATAGTAGTGACAGGTGTATTTTCCGGAAATAAGGCGCAGCATGCAAAGGCTCTAGTGAAAGATGATACGCTTGAGACTAAGTTCTCTTTAGTGAAGGACGATATGTCTGAGACGCAGCTCCCGTGCTTCTCAGGATGAAGATACACTTTTGGCATCCAAACCAGAGCAGCTCAATGATACAGTTATGGAGGTTAGGCAACACCGAAATATTTGACGTCTCGGCTTACCTGGTATATAACCCCGAAGGACCTCCATCGGAAACGTTGCAGACGCTAGCTGTCGAAGCGGGGGCAGCTTCGACATCAATAAGCGAAGTGAGTTGCTAGTTGACTTCTTTTTAAGTACTCGCCTAAAGAAAAGAGGTTTTAGATTTGAACCTTGCTTCAGATAATACAATCTTGAGCCTCTTATCGCTCTCGGTGGGAAGCCTTGACTTTAAAGGTATCCATATTTTCCTTTGCCAAGTGGTTCGATTATCGATCCCAACCAGGCAAGACTGGAACTGGGCTGCACTTTCTTTTTCTGACTCTGCACAGATTTACACGGACGGTTCGAAGCTGAAGATTGATCTACCTTTTCCCCTTCCGGATCATTGTAGTATGTTCCAAGCGGAAGTAATGGCAATCCACGATGCACTGATTTGGCAGAAGAGAAACAGCATACCTGAAAATGATATCTGTATTCTGGCGAACAACCAAGAGACGGTGTCAACGACATCAAAAACTGTGATCAACTGGCGATCTTATCTAAACGAGTTGGCAGAGCAGTACCTGTGCTGGGTTCGGGGCACAGTGACATTCCAGGTAACTGTGTAGCTCGTTAGACACGGTATACTTGAGATCCAATCGGACAAAGCTTCCTTGGTCTCTGTCTCTGCCCACTTCAATGGAGAAAACAGTTTGTCACTGAAACCATACTATATCAATCCAGGAAAGGATCTTTACGGCAGAATCAGACGGATATTCCATTTACGGTCTTGATTAACTTGAATTTGAACCTACAGGCAGAGTTATTGGGAAGGCTTACTTAATTCTTATAATATACAAATTCAGTTCAAACAGGAAAATTTAAAAGTTCTATTTAAGTTTTTGCAAGATTAAATTTGTTTATTCCTCCCAAAACCCCCGACTTATCTGTAGTTTTTTAAATGTATTCAATATATACTTTTCTTGATTTTTTTCGTAATATTATGCCTTGGTAACATCTTTTCCATAGCATGCAAAAACTAAATTGCTAACTATAGAATAGTAACAACTAACATGTAATTAAACTCGAGATATTCCATTTTTTTCGATTAAATTAAAAATACGGATCAATTTCTAATAGATGGCAGGCTTAGGAATGTTTGTACCAAACGAACACCACAGTTTCAAAAAATTATTATTAATATTGAAACAAAACTTGTTTTCGTCTTTCCCTTTCTGCTTCTATTAAGCTATGAAACCAAATTCTTACACTACTTTGTCCTTGCAAATTACATATTTACTTATCCCTTGCACGTAGCAAAATCTTAGCCGCTTCCCAGAACTACACTTATTTCAGGGAAGCTTTTCTCCGTACAATTTTCTTTTAATGCTTCCTAAATATGATAACAAACCCCAGCTGACCCAATCCGAGATTCCTCCTTTTTATGCTGAATTGGCATGCAACAGTGGTAGTCCTTTCACAAAAAAAATAATTTGTCCCTTAAGATATTATTAGAAGTGTTTCGCTTGAAACCGTCTTTATATTTATGGTACTTTTTATTATTTACCCTGTCCTAAGAGTCATCGTCATCGTCAGTTATTCTTAAAAATTGAGTTTCTTAATAATTTACTAAAAGTACTTTATAAAATTGATTAACTTTAAAAGTTTTTTCTTTGTTTTTCCATTTCCGTCGGCTACGTCAAATTTTGTGGAGTTTTAAGTTTCAATTATATAGGAAAGCTCGACTTTAATTTAACTGTTTTTTTTAAATGGAAAATGAGAGGAAATGATATTTTTTCCAGAGGAACTAAATGGAATTATTTTTTTATTGTTGTAGAAAAAGCGGCTCATAAATCCAAAAAATTTTTAAGATTTTTAAGGACTTCTATAAAAGCTTTTTCTGCAAAGTAAGCTCTCGATGTTTTCTCTTTTCTGAAAGGAAAGTAACTTGGATATTTAAATGTTTTCTTTTAAGGTTCCGTAGACAATTAGAAGGAACTAAAAGAGCGGAAGTGGTAGTCTCCCAGAAGGAAGCCACACTTACATAAACCACGTTGGGGCTAAATTCCCGTACAAATAAGTAGAACCTTAAACTACTTGGAAATTCTAATAAAACGAGTCCCTAAAGTCAGTGGACCCCTTTTCGGCTAGGTCTGACTGCACTATGGTGATCGAGGCAAAGCAGACGCAGAATCACATTGAGTACTTCGGTTGGAGTGGACTGCAGGGTAGTGATTTTCGGCACTCTTCTTAGCTTGGTCTGGTTAAATGCCTTACTCGTCATAGGCTTCCAAACCAGTGAACCGAGGACCCTTTGTGTAAACCAACAGTATGATCTTAGGTTGCAGTCCCCATTCTTTCCGAAGCTACGTCTGGAGGCGCTGAGAGCTATACATGTTTTTTTCACCCGCGCTTCTAAAATTAATTTCCACTTCAGCTTGGGATCCATGATTAAATGCAAATACCTGGCACTGGAGGATAGTGAGAACTATAACAAAGTTAAAGTAGGAGCAGCAGAAAATACTTTAGTTTCACGGTCTATCCGACCATCTTCAGAGAGATCTCTGTTGCCACTTCGATCTCTATGAAGATGGTCGGATAGACCGAACCACATACGTGTAAGAGTTTTATTCAATAATTATAGATTTTGAAACTAAAGTATTTTTTGCTGCTTCAGTTTTAACTTTATTAGAATTATTTAGCACATGGCCTGAGTTTGACATGCCCGCCTTGGACAAATGTTTAAAATAAATACATTTAATGCTTAATATTTTTAGGTTAAAAGTGCAAGGAGGAATGGTAGTTCTAGTTTCTGAAGGCAAAACCAGCTTGTGGTTCCGATGCGAGAAAAAAATTTGGCCTAGGGTGGTGGAGGGGGGAAGAGGGGTAGTCTAACTTTGTTACGCGTGGCCCGATTTGGATAATTATTTTTCTGTTGGTAGAGTATATTCTGTGGTTGATACCACGATAAAGAAAGTTTGGTGGGGTGGGGGTGTAACCTAACTTTGTAACGTGTGGTCCGATTTCGATGGTTCTTTTTCTGTTGTATAGGGTGTGATCCCCCATTGCTAACAGGAGAATAATTTGGTCCTATGGTGAGGGGTGAAGGTGGTGGGGAGGGGTAGTCTAACTTCGTACCGCGTGGACCGATTTGGATAATTCTTTTTCTATTGGGTAGAATATGCTACTAAAAAACAAATGTTGGTGGAGTGGTTGGGGGGGGGGGTGGAACCTAACTTTGTAACACGTGGTCCGATTGGGATGGTTCTTTTGCTGTTATATAGAGTGTGATGCCCCATTGCTAATAGGAGAATAATTTGGTCCAATGGTGGTGGTGGGGGAGGGTTAGGGGTAGTAACTTCGTAACTCGTGGCCCGATTTCAATGATTCCTTTTCTGTTCGGTAGAGTATGTTCCTTGTCTGATACCATGAGAAAAAAGTTTAGTGGAATGGTGGTAGGGTAGGGGGTTAAAACTAACTTTTAACGCGTGGACCTATTTGGATGGTTCTTTCTTCGTTGTATAGAGTAGAAGACACTAAAAAGTGAAAAATAAAATAGTTTTTTAAAAAAAAGTTGAACCGACTTCACAAAAAGCGCTAACAAGCATAAAATAATTTTTAATTTTATATCTATTACGACATTTTGAAGTCGGTGCAAATTAAACAAATAAAACAACTACAGTACCACAATAGAAAATAATACATAATACTACCTGAAGGCTTCAGCTGACGGGATCATAAGAAATGACGATTAAATATTTTTGTTGTAGTTGTTTGGTTTGTTTAATTTGCACCGACTTCGAAATGTCGTAATAGATATAAAATTAAAAATTATTTTATGCTTTTTAGCGCTTTTTGTCGGTTCATCTTTTTTTTAAAAATTTAAAATACATGTACATTTTAAGACATTTTGCTACGCTGAAATATGGTCATCGTAGTTACCACCTACCTTACTATGGTTACTATGGCTGCCGCTTAGATTAACATGGTTATCTGATAGCTTACCGTAGTTACCGCATAGGTTACACGGAGACAATCAATTTACTATGTGTCTTCATTTATTGCTGCATATAAGATCGCAATATTTCAAGATCGATTTTGAAGAAAAGTTTTTTACCCCATCCCAACCCATCTTCTCCTTTAATATTTTATGTTTTTTTTTTCATTTCCATTTTATTTTCTCTTTTTATTTACTTTATTTGTATTCCTTAGCGTTGACTTTCATTCGTTCACACAGTACTGAATAGGGCTTCACGGCATCGAGACAAGACCGAGGCTTTGGCACATCTCGCTCTTGATCTCGTCAAAGTGAAGACGATCTTGCTCTCGTCGCAATCTTGGCGAGATAAAGGCCAGTCTCGGTCCGATCTCGATCTCGGCAAGATAAAAAAGAGGAATTTCGTTAGGATAACGGGGACCGAGGACAAGTGATATATCTATGTACATATATATGCATTTTCTTCTTATTCCCCTCGCCAAAACAAGGTAGCAAAGGTTCTTCTTTACAATTGACAAAACGCAAATATCTGAAGAAGGAAATAATGTAGAATTAAGCGATTGAGGAAAGCAGTGTGTACTTATATGCCCAATAAATCACAAAATTGACAATTTTCGGAGCGACATAAACGCTGAAACAACTAAAAAATTGTCCACAATAAAATAATAAAAACTAATATCTCGTCCACTCTCGTCACCTCAATCTCGCTCTCGGTATCGCACTGTTTCCAATGATATTGGTCTCGCTGCCGGTCTCGGTATCGTGTCGAGACCGGTACCGGCAGCGAGAATTATAGGGCTTCACGGCACCGAGACAAGACCGAGACTTCGGCACATCTCGGTCTTGGCCTCGTCAAGGTGAGGACAATCTTGCTCTCGTCGCAATCTCGGCAAGATAAAGACCAGTCTCGGTTCGATCTCGCTCTCGGCAAGATTAAAAAAGGGGATTTCGGTGGGATAACGGGGAGCGAGGATAAGTGATATATATGCATTTTCTTCATATTCCCATCGCCAAAATAAGGTAACAAAGGCTCTTCTTTGCTATTGGGGATAAAGCGCAAATATCTAAAGAAAGAAATTATGTAGAAAGAAGCGATTGAGGAGATCAGTGTATACTTATATGCCCGATAAATCACACAATTGACATTTTTGGGAGCGACATAAAAGCTGAAACAACTAAAAAAAATTTTCACAATAAAATGATAAAAACTAATATCTCGTACACTCTCGTCACCTTAATCTCGCTCTCGGTATCGCACTGTTGCCAATGATATTGGTCTCGCTGCCGGTCCCGGTATCGTGTCGAGACCGATACCGGCAGCGAGAATTATCTCGAGTATCGTGAAGCCCTAGAGAATTATCTCGAGTATCGTGAAGCTCTTGTCCTGAATTTTATGATATTTTTCGGAAGTTGATTCCATATCTACTTTTGCGACTTCCTTCATGGTAAAAGTTGGGTGGAAATTTACAATGCAGGGGAGGGAGGGCGGCACGTCAGAGTGCGAAAGTGAGCCCGCAGGCGTCGATATCATGATACCGTAGCTCTGGAGTAGTGGGCAATTTGACTACTTTAGAGTTCAATGCATTACGAAGAAAACCAACTAAAGCCGGTGCAGCTCAAAAATTCAGGTAGCTTTTGAGGGTATAACAAGAAACAATCTACATCTACCGAATATTCTATCGATATTTCAGATTATTTCACTCATACTTATAACAAAGCACTTGTATGTCTTTCTGCATAAAGGTGTATGCAAGCGGAAAAAGTCGAGTTTTTTCAATAAATGAATAAAAAAATAAAGTCCAGATTTTTCAATAAATGAATAAAATAAATATAATTCTTATTTTAAATTGCAGGTTATATGTCGTAAAGGAGGTATTTGTAATGTACGCAGGACAATGTTATATAACCGGTCGTCCAATCGAAATGCAAAGCATTCAATCAAATATCCTACTATGCGGAATGACTCTAAAACTGAAGCGGTGACAAATTAGGAAATTATAGTAAGGAGGAAGGTGAAACGTTTCACCAAGGTCTTAAATAAAAGGAACGGCGCTATCAAGTTAGGCGGGATACAAGTTTATTGGCAGACTATTGCTGGAATTTAAAGAGAGGTTCACCTGAAACTAATAGAGATTCTAAAAAGAAACCCCTTCCAAGATAGTTTAAAAACAAGGTATTTCCTTTTCATAAAAAGTGAAATTTAAACCTTCCACTCCCACCGCCGGGCACCCGCGAGAGGGTGGTTGAAATCATTTTTTGTTGTCATATTCAGTTTCAGTGTACCAAAATATATAGGGTCTGTCGTCTGGCTTTCGACGTTTTTTGTTGATGATTTTCATATCAAGTAAATAACAAAATAAATTAGCTTATAAAATAACAATTATTTTGAAATCACGAACAGAGCCTAAATTTTTTTTACATTTGTATACAGTGAAAATAAAGAAGATAGATAAGATAGAAGATATTATGGCAAATTTTAGTACAAGTGCACCAAATTGTTCCGTACAATCAAGATTTGAGGGATTTTTATTAATATTATTATTTTACAAACACTGAAAGGTTTAAATGCTTGTGGTTTCGTGAAATGGGCCGCTGAGCTAATATTAATTTAATTTTAATTTTAAGGTAGATAAATTAATAAATGTCACCCCAATTATCAAATCTTTTAATATCCTATCACATTGCATTATTGAACCTGAAGATATACTATACTATATAAATCAGTTATTATAAAAATCACCCTTAAACTTTCAATTTATATTGAATTATATTGAATATTATTGACTTTACTTCAAAACTAAAATTAATTACCTATGATAAACGAAACGTGAAAGCTTTTTTTTATAAAATCTAAAAGATTAATTTCGCAATTAATTTTGCCCATTATATCCACCCATCATCAATCAAGCATTCGAGAATTAAGATAACCGCACTTCTCTTAATATAAAGATTTTTTCGTGCTCTCCTCTTCCGTTGTTTATCCTTGGAGAAGGTTAATTTTTGCTTAATCCCTTAATCTGCTTATAACAGGCAGCCAATTTTTGCTAAAGCTCATCAAACAGTACACCATATACTCGTAATTTATCTTGCTATGGCGAATTCTTACCTTGGGCTCTGCATCTTTCACATATTGTATGTGACGGCACATACCTACAGAATTACTTTTTTTTGTCATGTCAAATAGAATTACCCTCAGAAAGCTCCCCTTTGGAGTCACGAAGCAAAATATAATCGTTAATGGAATATGCCTCTCTATTAGAAGCAAAACCGCTCTACTGAAATAATCTATGTTTAGTAAGGTATTTCCTACCAACGCGCAATAGAATCTACTCACTTGTACAGTAAGTAAAGAGCACCAAGATGCAGAAAAATGCTTTTGTAAAACAATTTCTCGATTTAATTTACGATTTCAAGTATTTCTTAAATGGAATTAAATGCATGCGAAGCTTCCTAACGATATTTATTCAATTGAAATATAGCTGAGGATGATTTGTAGATGTTTTATCCTATTATAAGAACAAGGATGAAAGAAAATAGCACTAATTAACGTTCTGAAAACTATAAACTCTAATCAAAATTATTTTGCTTGTGATTCCCAAAAAAATATTAATTTGATAAATAATATCACAGATTATTCAGTAAAAGGTAATCTGTTACTTATTCAGCGGAAATTCAATTATTTAAATCTTTTCGTGTTAATTTTGCAGCTGAAATTGCATGTTGTTAATTACCTCGGACGGAACTTTTGACAAGGTAAACCGGTGGTGGCAACATAATTTCAGTTGTATTTTATGAGCATTTTACTGCGCCTGTTTTGATGTGATTTATCTATCAAGAAGTTGCTCATTACGGGTTAACAATAAGTACATATATTTTTTGTCATTTAAAACTAAAGCGGTTCACCAGTAATATAACCCTACTAGTAACATGATTTGCAAAATTCTGTAAACCATGAAATCCAATGTTCAAAAGTAAATTTTTGCAAATCCGAGTTTAATATGAAGCTTCCTACAGAAAAATTGTGCAAGAATTTAAAGGCTATTGGAGTGGATAAAACAAAGCATTATAGTATCACTAAAGATTTAAATGAGCTAAATCGAGATTTTACTCAATTCATAGATGGATGTGTACACAGGAGTGATGAGATTTGAATTTAATGCTATCATTAGTATTTACCACATGTATATCAAGCTTATAATTTCTTTAATACTTTCACAGATAACTCATGATTTTTACACTTTTTCCACTAACTGGAAATTAAAATAATTCCAATTGACAAAAAAATCAGGTTTGATGGAAAATCAAGCTATTTATATACTTCCATTTTTTTCATGGTGTTTAAAAAACCAATGCAGATCCAGCTGACTTACTATACATTGAATGCAATTGCATTCAATAATCCCATCAATCTGGTTCTAGACATAAGCACAGCTGTATATTCTGATAACAAATGTGAAAATATTGCGGCAGATAATTTAAATGTACTTACTCTTCTGGACATCTCTAAAGCTTTTGATAAAGCTGATCACGTTGTTTTGGTTAATAACTTTGTAACACATTTCAAATTTCACAGTTCCAGCATATAAGCTTATTATATTGTACCTCTAGGGCCGGCAGCTACAAGCTTGCGGTAACAGACACGTTTCGGGTTTTCTTTCGGTATGCATTGGCGTGCGACAGGGATCCATACTAGGAACTTTGATCTTTGCCATCTTCATCAATTAACTGACAATTACTAAGTACTGCAACTATAACATACATTTCTAAGCATAAGCAGTAAATTGGTGAATCTATTGAATATATGAATGTTAATTTGATAAACGCGCACAAAATTGGGTTGTTGAGGACAGGCTTAGCTTCTAGGTCCAACTTATTGTTATTATTATTAACGGGCATTACGACCAAGAAGGTCTTTTTGGCCAAACCCACTTTTACTTAAAAGACTCTCAGCCAACTTAAAGTAAACAAGGAGGTCTTTAGCAGAGGAGGATTTACTATCAGTCGGGCTCAGAAATTTCCGACTGAAGATCCTCGTTTTAAAATAGCAGAATAACGCGCACTGTGGTTTCATCGTCTTCCGAACAGAGCCGACACCTTACCTTAGCCAATGGTGGCCAAATAGGTAGCCTGAACGCTAAATGAAATCCGCCTTATTTAATGCGATAGTAATATTGTAAGTATAGAGACTAAAAGGCCCCTTAGCCTGAGTAAGTTCGGAGACAGTAGTAGCTGTTGACTTCTATCTTAATCTTCTATAATAGCTCTCGCCGACAGCTAAGGCTGCAATAGGGTTGGGGGCTTTGGCACCGAGAGAATGGACCCTTCTTGTCTAGTTCATCAGCGATTATTGACCTCGATTCCCGAGCGACCAGGTATACAACAGAGTGTGACCCGATTGTGGACGGCTAGTTGTTTGTAAGCATCGAGAAAAAGTTCCACGAGGATAGAGCCTTGCGGGCCTCTTGTCAATCAGAAAAGTTATATTAGCACTTTTCAGTTCTTGGTTGATAATGATACGTGCGCAAAAATTTACTACTAAAGAACTAATACAGTCTCCGTGATGAAATTGTAAACACTTATTACAAATTAATTTGTGTATTCTATTAGAATACTATAAAGACTATATCTAGAAAATAAATGGAAGGTGTTTCTTAGTTTTATCTTTAAAATTTAAAAGAGCAGGATTTTAGTTTGAAAACGTTAACATTTATCAATTTTTTGTTTGTCTACAGTTAGGTAGGCTTAAATATATATTGGACAAAAACTGTTGTACATTTTATGCTATCTAACATGGTTTTTGTTTAAACTGCATTTCTTTAAAAACAAAAACGTTACAGCGCTTAACACACAAACCTCTTTAAAATGCAAATTAGGCTGACGTACCAATACAAAACGGCCTCTAAAAAAAACCAAACAATTAAAAAAATAATGAATACCTATTTTCAACACTCTGAGTATAGTACAAACTAAGGTAAGCAAATAAAAAAATTTTCTCAGCGATAGATAGAGAGGGAATCAGTTAAAAACAATAACCTCAAAAGTAGCGATAGAAGAGTTATAGACAAGCCTGAAACCGGACAACTCGTTGTGTATTATCTCAGCCAAAATACAAGAATTTTATTAAAATGAAGGCCACACGTGGAACTTGAAGATCAGCAGTAAATCTGGCGGTTCCTTCATCTTTGTAAGAACCACAAAAAATATCATTACATATATAACGATAAAAAATATATGGCCCACGACATTTTAAGAAGTCGTATTATCTGTACCAAGTTCAATTAACAGAAATCAATATACGCGGTGGCAGCTGCTTTTGAGAGATAAAACGCAGAATTGATTAGTGAGAACATTAAACAAGACACGATTCGCTCTTCCGAAGCGACTATCTGTGAAACGTCCTCATTTAATTCATCATACAGGCGAGCCCAATTTATCGATGTAAAATTAAGACGGGATTCCACTATAAAGTCAAGGGTACTATCAACAGCGAATATAAGAGAAAGAGAGTTCTAGAAGGAACGGAACCCTGCGGTTCACCTCATTATTTAAGTAAGGATTTAATGTTACTCCGTGAGAAAATTTAGTAGTAGGACACCGATAGACCACCTAGTACGAAAAATATATTGGTATTCACTGCTAAGATGGTTAGTTTTAAGATATTACAAACAGCTGCTGCATAGTGTAACAAAGACTTATAAGCATTTTTCAATAGAGGTACAGTGGACCGAACTTAACAATAAAATATCAACATGAAAGATGTCAGTATCAGATAAAATTATTCTGTGTTTTCTATGGGGTAAATTGAAGGCTTGCCATTATCTTCCTTGGGTGGTTTCGTTATTGCAGGATCAATGTTAA